>LR990656.1:4055412-5392473 GCA_905147715.2 Xestia xanthographa | reverse complement strand
CTTGGCACTAGGGTATATTTAACAAAATAACCTTTTATTAACACTTCATTATTTTGTGAATAACGTGTCTTTGTTTATTTATTTACGATTTATTGAATGAAAAGTGTATGATATGATTTTGACAAATCAGACGTCACTCTCACCGCAGTACGCACGTCATGACAGCACAGATTAAAAAGTTGTTTTTATTTGGTGCTGCCAAATTCAAAATGTGTACATAAAACTTTAATTGTACTTCTTTACACAAGCGACAGATGGCGCCAGCGAGTACACGAATAAAATATTTTAGTTATTAGTTCTAGTAAGGTGGATGCTCAAGGGTAGCCCGCGAAATTTAAATTTTCTTACGTTTTTTGCAATTTGCAGGCCAGTGCTAGGTTGTATGTTGATTAAAATATTGTTTGCGACTGTAAGACGTATGTAGTAACACAATTATAATCATCAAAATCATCAATACAACCCTCCAAGTTCATAATGGTGCAAGAATGATTTTGACCTTGGAAAAGTAATTTTGACACCAATATGAACTTTGAGGGTTGTATTGATGAGTTTGATGAATATAATTCTGTAACTACATACGTCTTACAGTCGCAAACAAAATTTTAATCAACATACAACCTAGCACTGGCCTGCAAATTGCAAAAAACGTAAGAAAATTTGAATTTCGCGGGCTACGCTTGAGCATCCACCTATGCTCTAGGGTGGCCCGCGAAATTCAAATTTTCTTACGTTTTTTTTGCAATTTGCAGGCCAGTGCTAGGTTGTATGTTGATTAAAATATTGTTCGCGACTGTAAGACGTATGTAGTTACAGAATTATAATAATCAAAATCATCAATACAACCATCCAAGTTCCTACAGGTGCAAGAATGATTTTGACCTTGGAAAAGTAATTTTTCCACCTTTATGAACTTTGAGGGTTGTATTGATGATTTTGATGATTATATAATCTACATACGTCTTACAACTGCGAATAATATTTTAATCAACATACAACCTAGCACTGGCCTGCAAATTGCAAAAAACGTAAGAACATTTGAATTTCGCGGGCTACCCTGAAGCATTCACCTTTAAATAGAGGTTTTATGTTCGTATCTATTTTACAATTACTAAATCCTTACTATTAGTAAAACAAGTATTTACTGTTACTATGTCAATAATTGAGCAAACATATTGGTGTCGATTCTGTTGTGCACAAACAAAACTTAATTTAGGCTTTTGCCATCTTTTACTTATGGTGAATGCTTCAAGGTAGCCCGCGAAATTCAAATTTTCTTACATTTTTAACAATTTGCAGGCCAGCGCTAGGTTGTATGTTGATTAAAATATTGTTTGCGACTGTAAGACGTATGTAGTTACAGAATTATAATCATCAAAATCATTAATACAACTCGAAGTTTATAAAGGTGCAAGAATGATTTTGACCTTGGAAAAGTAATTTTTCCACCTTTATGAACTTTGAGGGTTGTATTGATAAATTTGATTGTATTGAAACGTAAGAAAATTTGAATTTCGCGGACTACCCTGAAGCATCAGCCTTAAAAGCAGTGCGAGAAAAGGACGGCTATAGCTATGAACTAAGTTAGAGATGTCAAACTAGTTTATGCCTTGCGCTTCACCGTGTTTTTAGTTGACATGTTTTTAAGTGCACCCTTCATTTTATGTTCTAAATTACGTCCGTCTCTTTCTCGTTTTATTAGAGAGAAAAAGACAACAATAGCCTAAATTAAGTTTAGTTTGTACACAACAGAATCGACACCATTGTGTACTTTGCTCTGATTGGTCGAATAGCATGCCGAGTGTTGACCCTGTTTTAGTGGGGAACATTCAGCTTTTGGTTGGGTTGACATTTTGGAAAGAGTCAGTATATAGTGTTTACTATACTTTACTATACTTAATCTTTGGAGTCAGTCTATCTTGAGGCGTTGAACAGTAAACATAGGTTGTGAACCAATGATATTCTAATAAACAGATATGTTATACACCTACAAATCTACAGAAAAGTGTGCCCCGGGGGAGAGCCAGCTCACATATACGCAGTGACGCAGAATATAGGAAAAACAGGCCAATTGGCCTGTTTTCGAGTCTTCACGATTGTGCGCTCACAACATATCTGTCTAATAGAATATCATTGTTGTGAACCCGTATTTCTGATGTACTATTTTTACTTATAAATTGGTGATTGTTATATAATTGACATATTACTTTTGAATACTCGAGTGTTTGATTTCATAACAATAACTTAATTCAAGTTTTTAATCTACAAACTATTTATTCATTGCCATAATTAATTGAAAACTAAGTATTAAATAAACTAAAATAAATAAACTAACAACAAACTATAAAAGGGCATCGAAAAACTCCTCCTCAACGCTGTCAGCTGGTAATGTGCCCAAGAGACTGGCAGCGTTGTCACGTTGTATGGCAACACTTAGCCTCTGACCAAGGTAAAAGCCAGCTCTTGGGTCACGGGAAGCGTCAACTAGGCGTATTGAAAGTTTTTTGAACAGACTATGGGCACTCGGACCCCACGGCCCTAGAGTTTCAACCCCAAACGGCTCGAAAATATAGTTACCACAAAGGTTTCTATATTTACGCCGTTTGAGGTTCTCTGCAGCCGTAGCAGCAGCGCCAGCACAGCACGACGAACTTGGAAGATGAGAAGGCGCAAGAGTATCGACGCAAGTCGCGTCCCATACTAAGCGCCTACCCATCTTCCAAGGAAACAAAGACATGCCGTCCGGTCTCTTGCCATCGTCGCGTGCCAAGCCATTAGGTTCTAAAACAGCTGGAACGCCGACGGTGACAAGAGCTCGTCGGATAATGTCGATTATGTTCGCGTGCCGTGCAAAACGCCCCGCACTTCGGCTGCACGACAGGCCGTGGTGACCGAGGCTGTTGACAGCTTCACCACAGTGACAGCGATGAGGAGAACAGCAGGCGGCACCGAGGCGTAAGGCAGCAGCGAGGCGAAAGGTCGTGTCGTCAAACAATGTGCCAATTGTCGACGACGGCAGTGCGTGAAGCCAAAGACCCGACTCCCAATTCACCCACAGCCAGTAGGCGCGCACGCTCAGCAGTAGTAGAAGACGAGTTCAGCAGATTGTTTTGAACGATTCTGCAGAGCGGCTCGTCCCACCGTCTCTGAGAGAATGGATGGTCGGGTTCTTCAGTGTTCGGGCAAGCGAGTTTCCAAGCATCGATAGCCTCGGAGAAGCACGGCACAGCAAAATCAATCAGTGTGGAAGCCAGGATATTCCTGATTAATTTCTCAGTGCCGTGGACCGAGGATATGAAAGCCGGTAAACTAATACTGGAAATTTTGCGGACGCCGAGTCCTCCCATGCGAATGGAAAGACTAGCTTGAGCCCAAGCTCGGTCGTCCAAAGCCACATTTAAAATAGATGATAAAGTATGTCTGATAATTTTATCCATTTTGTCCAAAAGGTGAGTGTGCTTCCATAAAGGGGAAGCACGAAGGAAATATGTTAATTTAGGTCCGAAACAACAAAAACGAATTATTGTGATGGCCGAATGTATGTTAATTTGGAGCAATCTTTCCGAAACATCACTGAAATTTTGAATTTTTTCCTCGATAAAATCGGGAAAAGAGTTTTCAAAGATGACCCGAGGAGGCGAAGAGAGCTTTTTTCTATAATTTTGATGCCAGAGGCTATTGCGTTAAACTTTGAAAAAGTCAGTTGTCTGTCGGTGCTGTCCGCTACATATAATTCGCATTTTGAAACATTGAGGTCGAGGCCAATGGAGTGAAATTCATTTTTTAAGAAATTTAGATCTAGTAAAACAGAATCTACATCGCCTCCCAGAGTTCCGTCATCAAGATACCAAACGTTAAATTTGGAATTTAGCTGTCTAATAATTGGGTGGATAGCTAAACTAAAAATCACTGGCCCGAGGGGGTCACCTTGTTGACAGCCAACAGCAGATTCCAAAAGGTTGTCCCGGTATAGTAATTTAGATGGGTGTCTATAACATTGCCAAAGAAAACTATAAATTTTGGGTGATTCTTTTTTAGTTTCAGTCAACAAGGTGTCCCTATTCACTGAATTGAAGGCGTTCTTTATGTCAACCTTCAGAATGACCTCACCTTTGCCGGAATTTAGATAGGTCGACATAGCGTGTACGGCAGCCTCGCAACCCCCTTTAGAACCGTATCCAAGCTGCAGGGGCTGAAATTTTTTCGAAACAACCTCTCCGTAAAATTTACAGCAAATCTTGGCTGCCATACGACGGTAGGTTGTTCCCACGGCAATGGGACGAATGCCGCCATCCTTTTTGCGCAGGGCACAAAGATTGGCCCCGTACAGGACGTCGATGACGCACTCGTTCACCTTGCCGGAGAGCATAAGGTTAATCAGAGCCGTAAGCTCCTTCAAGAGCAGCTCACCAGCTTCCCCAGCACCTGAACATATTAGGTCTTTCAGATGCTGAGGACTTAGACCGTCGAGGCCACCGGCTGAGCCACTCCGGAAGGAGCAAACGGCTGTGACCACCTCTCGACCTGTAACGATGAGGGAATGAAAGTCCGAATCAGGAGGGTCGGGAAAGGAAAGGCCATCCGCCGGGGCAGGGTGTTTGGTCTCCAGAGCTGCGAGTGTCTCTGGAGAGCACGGTGCCACCACATCGCTGCTGAAGAGAATCCTGGCTGCTCCGCTAATGTCACCTTCCCCTAACTTCGTTTCCACCAGGTGGGATATACTTCTTGAGGATGTAGGTATATCTCTGTGCCGGTAATTTTGGGTCTAAATCTTGAGCCGAGACGTTGCAATTTTCTTTGATTTGTGCAGTTAAAGTTTTTTTTGTTTCCAAATTCTTTTGTACATAAACGCTCGGGTCATGGTGTCCGAGTGCGCGTCTCTTATCAACTGGTCGACACTTCGCGTGACCAGAGGGCTGGCTTTTTTGGTATGTTTCCGAGTGACAGCGATGCGGAGGAATACTTAGACGCCTATGTCTGACACGCCTTTGTATTTACAGTAGGTACTTACTTTTAGTTTTTATTTTTGTAATGGGATATTTTTAAATGCACATCTGTACTTATAATTTTTCAGCACACTAGGTAACTCCACGAATTAACTGAAAGCGTACCAGAAAAATGAATGCTGTGCAAAAAAAAACAATTGATTAACTAAACATGTCCTACAAAAGAAACTAAAAAGTACGAATCGTTTAACAAAAAAAACTAACTTGCACTCTAAATTATACGATCTTACTACGGAATTAGAGGTTTTCCTTTTGAGGTTTTAAAAAAAAACTTAGTTTCCAAGAACTCTATAGATGGCGTTGAACTTACTATGCCAAAGCTAAACGCTTGAAAAAAAACATTGTGTCACGTCACATACTCTCGTTGACTGACACTTTCATTTGCGAATATAACCAACATTTCTCGCGCTTTGTAATCAGTTTTTTTAGGTTCCGTTCCTTGCATTATCATACTTACTCCTAGCGACATCTATCCAGCGACTAGGGAAGAGCTAAAAAGAAAATCCCTCATTTCTTTTATGGGCGGCATGGGCACCGGGCCGTAGGCCGACGAAGGAGGGCGGCGGAGGCCCGGCACTTCGGGGACAGAAGTCAAAGAGTGTTATTTAATATGCGAGCGAAGCGAGCGCGCGTCATGGAGTCGTAGCAAGTTCTAAAATAACAAAAAAAACAGTTCTGCAAATACCTTTAAACAGTTTATTTCATTTGATTTATTTAGCGTGTATAATTTGTGTGCAAGTCAGTATTTTTGGTTTAACTTTGAAATTTTTTGTTCGAAAAAATGGAATATACAGATATCGATGTAAATACATGCCTTTTGTAATTAGTAGTACCTACCTACGTATATATACATAATGTACATCATAATATTAATGATCCTATAATATACCTGTTATTATTTTGTTACAAGTTGCAGTGAAGGTAAATTTTGGTACTTACGTATACTTACAAGTTTTCGCTAAAATCTAAATGTTCCCATATCTTTTATCATGTCGACTGAGGGCCTTGATTTTATACACCTATTAATAGGGAATAAAGACCCCAGTATCTGCAATAAATTTCAACCTGCTAGGTCCACCCGTTCCTGACAAAATCGTTGGTGACAGACGGACAGACGGACAAGAGTGATCTTATAAGGGTTCCTTTTATACCAAGGTACGGAAACCTAAAAAAAAAAAAGTTTATTCGAGGTGACTTCGTATTACAAAAAATGTTAAGCTTCTGCCAAACAGTAAAACAGTTTGTTGGCAGATGTAGCTCCCATATAAAACATTCTGCTTCTATGTTACTACTACTTTGGGTACTTTTCCATCACTAACAAGAACTAAACTAAACATTAACTAAACACTAATGTTTTACATTAGCATAAACAAAAGGCTGACCAGTAGTGAATTGAAACGCCAGTACAAAATTCAAAAAAACAAGTAGCAAGTAAAGTAAATCAGGTAGGTTTTGCTGGTTATACTTATAACTAATGTATGAGAAAGGAATAACAATTATCAGCTTTATCCATATATATTTATTCCATTATCATCCTTAATCATATCGGCCCCTTTTTCACCGATCATAATGGTTGGTGCATTTAGATTCCCGCTTGTAATCGATGGCATAATACTGGCATCTACAACTCGAAGACCTGCAACTCCTCGGACCCGTAACCTTTCGTCTACAACACCTTTTCCTTCAGGGCCCATGGCACAAGTCCCTGAGGCATGCCACTGCGTCGTCGCCATATTTAACACGAAGCATTTCCAATACTCGTGGCTACCGAAGCGATGCGACCTGCACTGAGGTACCTTCAAGTCAACCACTTCAGCGTTTATACTTCTAAAATATGGCGTATTCACCACACTTAAGTAATCTTCCACATAACGAGCGTGGTTTTCTATATCGTTTTTGTTAGAATAATAGCCATTATAGATAAGAGGACTTATTTCAGGATTGTTACTTCTCAATCTTATTTTACCTGTCGATTCTGGATGAAGTAGACCCACAATTGTAAATAAAAGCCTTCCTTTGTTGGATTTCATCAGTTCGAAGCATATTTCGTCAGCAATCCGAAATACGTGTGAACATACGAGTGAGGTTATGGGGGAATTTGCAGGGAGAGGAAATACAGTTGATTGGTAGTCAGGGTATGTTTGAGTTCTGTTGAGAGTCACATGCCCCATAATACAAGGAGTAGGAAACTTATCAAGATTAGTTAGAAGTTCTAAATTTTCTATAGCTGATGAAGGCTCCTTCTCGGTGGCAATAGGGGCAATAACTACTGGATGATCTTGCAAGTTGCTGCCGACGCCTGGTGAATCCAGTAACACATCAATGCCTAACTTCTCTAAATGATTTCGTGGCCCTATACCTGATAACATCAACAGTTGCGGAGTGTTTATGGCACCAGCAGATAAAATAACTTCTCTTCTAGCGAATACATTTATGATTTTCCTATTCGGTAGTTTAATTTGAACTCCTGTAGCCTTCATAGATCGGTCAAATAATATTTTTCTCGCCATAGTGTTTTTTAATACAAAGAGGTTTTTGCGGTCTTTAACGGGTTCCAGAAAAGCCATGGCGGTATGCTGTCGCAAGCTGTTGTCGATTGTATATGCAGGCGTAATATATCCCAGCTGGTCATCTCCGTTGCAGTCTAGAAGCATATCGTGTCCGTTTTCCTGAAAAGCCTGTAGATACTTATGCGTTCTCTTGTGCCACAGTGGTCTTGTAACTCCTAATGGCCCTGTAGTGCTGTGAAAGTCTCTTAGATGGCTTCCCATGACGTCTCCATCCCGGAGTCGTTCGCTTTTCTTGAAGTAATGCATGACTGTATTCCAGTCCCAGCCTTGGTTGCCTTGTTGTACCCAGTCTTCGAAGTCATGTTTGTTGCCTCTCACATAGTACATGTAGTTTGCTCCACTGGAACCACCAAGCATCTTTCCTCTGGTGAAGTGAAGACTCTTCATCAGAAGTGATTGACTGGAGTATCCATCGTTGACGGTGTAGTAGTTCCAGTCGAAGTCAGAATAATCGACGAATGCGAAAAATCCGGGATGCTGTAACGAGATGACAATATTAAGTGTGTTAGCTACTGTACATAATTCAAAATTCCAAGGCCGATAAAACAGGAAATTCCTTCAATAACCAGCGCTATTACCATATGCACTATGGTCAGCATTCGCTAAAATAATAATTGCAGTGGAATAACTGGTTTTTCTTACAATTTGTTACCTGGTACTTGCTTGCAACTACCGAGATGACTGGTTAAAATTTGGACGCTTCTTTTATTAAACACCTATTATAACACCTCTGATTCTGAAGGCCATAGAACATAATGGAATACAGGGTTAGTTTATAGTTTTCGATTATACTTAATGAAAAAAAAAACATATATTTTTTAATAAAGTTTTTTTCCTGTCCACCACTAAAAGCGAACGTGTGGATATTGCAACAGCACAATTCAGTTCAACGACTTAGATAGGTAGCAGTTAGCACACACATAAATTTGGCGATGCATTGATTCCCACTAGTTTTATGATTTAGGAAATTTTTAGGACAATTGTCAAATGAATGCTATAATTTAATTTTATATTTTTCGACAATAATGTTTAAATGCACTTTTGGTTTGATATCATTGAAAACTAACCTGTATACTTTATTGTACTCCAAATTAAAACAACTATTTTACAATATTGCCAATTCCATACTAAGTTTCTATTATCTAGACTCTTATTTCTGGTAGATTGTTGATTGTAATATACCTTTGATGAGGGTGGTGGATTCCCTCCGGCTTCTATAAGAAGTACTTTCCAATCGTAGACCTCGGTGAGCCTGTTCGCAAGCACACAGCCTGCCGACCCAGCGCCAACTATTATAAAGTCGAAAACTTGACCATCTGAAACCAAAACCGACATTTTCAAATTAATAATAATAAAGATTTAATTCTCACCACAATATAGGTACCTACATTAAAGAGGTATCAATACAATATACGTAACAACAATAATTATACTGTGGGAGACTGGTGCCTAAGCTAGACGTGAGGTCTGTATTTCAGGACACCAGGTCCCCACCCCTTGGGTAATGCTTACATTTAATGTTATGTACAATAATCAAATTGGGAAAAGCTTATGTGAACATGATTTAATGCTAGAAGAGTATTAGTGGCAGCATTTAATTAGCATTCAATCACATATTTTATGGCATTCCATGCCTTTTTTTTTGTTCCGGGGTGGAAAATCCTCATGGATGTCGTCCGCTCTGGGGAGAGTGGAGGAATCTGTCTAACTGACTAAAACCACCCCAGTGTTCCCTCCTTTCTCTCACTTGCACCGGGGATCATGGGAACTAGTGCGCCTTTTACGATCCCCGGGTTAGTGCAGCCCTGCGTCCTGCGGGCCTCCTCAATACTCCCCTCGCGATGTCCAATAGGAGGCCATGCCTACCCCAAATTCCTAATTGGAGACACTACACCAGTGCTCCTTCCACCATCATTTCATTGCCGATTCACTGACAAGGCCACGATAAAACTCGTCTTTTAAGGTGAATGCGCCAACCAGCCCGCGAAATTCGATTTTTTTTACAATTTGCAGGCCATTGCTAGGGTGTATGTTGATTAAAATAATATTCTCGGCTGTTAGATATATGTATTTACAGAATTATAATCATCAAAATCATCAATACAACTCTCCAAGTTCACAAAAGTGTAGGGAACCAAAAAAAAACAGAAATAGTTATTTGTGCAACAAGAGAGCAAAGTTGGTTTTTGCTGCGAGTGTTGATTTTGAATCCCGAGTAAACAAAAGATTCTATAGTTGAATCACGAGCGTAGCGAGTTTTGAATTTGAGATTTCTTTTAGCTCTACTACAGGTAGAGCCGGTGTGGACGATGACGACACCGAAGAAATACACATATGCCTCTACTGCGAAGCTAAATAACGTGTTAACACGTACCCCTTACTGCTCGGTTTTTAGTACCCCATACTGCCCCTACCACGGGGCATAATGGGATTTTCGTAGAGTTGCAGTGTAATAAAAATATTAAGGTTATTTTACTAGTTAACAAGCCAAAATATGTGCCAAATTATAGTATGATAAGTTACTTTTGTGTTGTGATTAGTGATTATAAATAAATACAGATTTTTATTCATTAACACTATACATTATTTACATAGGTACTAACTCTATAAAAATATTTACAAGTATCAAAAAGGGTTACAGGGCGTCGAAAAATTCGTCCACATCGCTGTCAACAGGAAAAGTGCCCAGAAGGCTGGCAGCATTGCCACGTTGGATGGCAATGCTGATTCTTTGGCCAAAAAATAGGCCCGCCCTCTGGTCACGTGAAGAGTCGACCAACCGTTTGGCGATTTCTCGAAAAACTAGGTGGGCACTCGGACCCCATGGCCCTAGTGTTTCAACCCCAAACGGCTCAAACACATAATTACCAATTAAATTATTGTATTTGCGCCGTTTGAGGTTTTCAGCACCTGCAGCAGCCGCCCCAGCGCAGCACACTGTGCTAGGAAGATGGGATGGCGCAAGGGTGTCGACGCAAGTTGCGTCCCACACCAAAGGCCTACCCAACTTCCATGGCATTATGGTCATACCATCTGGTCTCTTGCCATCGACGCGTGCCAAGCCAGTGGGTTCTAAAACAGCTGGCACCCCGGCGGTGGCAAGAGCACGACGGATAAGATCATTAATGCTAGCGTGCCGCGCTATCCGACCTGCACTCTTATTACAAGAAAGGCCATGGTGTCCGAGGCAGTCGACTGCTTCACCACATTGACAGCGATGTGGAGCCCCACAAGGAGCGCCCAAACGCAAACATGTAGCGAGCCGGAAGGTTGTGTCACCTAACATAGTGCCTATATTAGGTGACGGTAGTGCCTGAAGCCAGAGGCCCGACTCCCATTCACCCACAGCAAGCAGGCGGGCACGCTCAGCAGATACATAATACAGATTTTTGATACTTTTGTAAATGGATTCCCTTAACGTCACCGTTATGATGACGTTATGCACCGTGATAAAAACATAGGGGAAGGGGGGGGCCCCTTCCCCTATGTTTTTCTTATACATTCTTCATCTTGGTTTAATTTAAAAAAATATAATTTGATTATTCGAAATATCACAATTTTTCATTTATAACCTAAACACGTGATTTACAATTTACGTTTATCGATTTTATTGTTTTTTTCTTTTTTGGGCCTACTAGATATGGAATTTGAAAATCGAATTTCGAATCGACCTGTTTCTATATATCTCTTGCTTTTTTCGTATCGAAGTGAAAGTGATAGAACAAAGTGAAGTTGAAATCTTTCGAATTTTGTGAGTAGACCTGCACAGTTCTTGGTTTAAAAAAAAAAAAAAGTTTGTCTCACGCTCGAAGCAAAATCGAATTTTGCTCACTGTCTGTAAACAGCAAAACCTGCTTGTTTGAGGTGCTGAGGTGAAAAAGTCATTTTCAATACACTTCCTCGAAAACTGGTCCATGACGCACTACGATTAGGTACAACATGCAATGTATTTCACACGCGTGCGATTTTCTCCACTTTCCCGCACGTGTGCGGGAATGAAAATTGCCACAGATAACTAAGTCCAAATTGGTTCAATGCCTATAGTCTGAGGTGAATGTTTTTTTTTAATTTCGGCAAAGCACTACGCGTCTTTATGGCATAAATATTTTTTGAATATTCAAATTGTGTTTATAAATAGAATATCATAGATAAACATGATTATTAAAAACTAATAGTTACTTTTATACACAAATTAACATTTATTTGTGTTCTGAATTAAAAAATATAAAATAAATCTATTTTTTATATTATGCTGTTTAACGGCTTCATACCATTGCCTCTCTCTAGCACTACCTACGCGTCTTTAGGGCATAAATATTTTTTGAATATCCAAATTGTGTTTATAAATAGAATATCATAGATAAACATGATTATTTAAAACTAATAGTTACTTTTATACACAAATTAACATTTATTTGTGTTCTGAATTAAAAAATATAAAATAAATCTATTTTTTATATTATGCTGTTTAACGGCTTCATACCATTGCCTCTCCTTCAACCTGGCGAAACCAAAGCGCGAAAAAAAAAGGAAAATAAAATCATAGTTTCATAGTTCGTGACAAAAATATTATTCGTTATTTTACTTTATTTCTTCAAAAGTGTATTGAAAACCGTCGTTTGGTACACGTGGACATTTGTTATTGCAATTCTCGGCTCAAAAACATCCTCGCCTACGGCTCGGGTGTTATAATTCCGCCTCGAATGCAATAACAAACTTTCTCCACTTGTATTAAAATGTACTATTCTATACCTATGAACTTGGAGGGTTGTATTGATGATTTTGATGATAATAATTCTGGAACTACATACGTCTTACAGCCGCAAATAATATTAGATATTAAACGACCCTTTGGTCTTACTACACACAGCAACTACTTCAATTTGCTCCGCAACCAATGTCGATTACTTAATCTTTTCCGTAGGAGCAGGGACTGCATTCACCACCTCCTATAAAAGTATTTTTCCTAGTCCTATGTTCTCTTTCCCACACTAATAAGTAAAATAAGTTGTACTACAAGAGATGTTCCTTGATCCCTTGAACATAGGTAGTCGCAATAACGAACGATACGAACCTGAGACTTGTGCATGAGGCGGAAAATCAACAGCGTCCATGTCTAGCACTGCTATTGAGCTGAAGAACATCTGCATCAACTGGACGAACGGTCGGACAGTTTCCGGGTTGAGCATAGACAGGACTTGTGTAAAGAAATTCATCCTGGGGACAGAGGAAAAAGGTTATAAGTTATTAGCGACAGGTAGAGTTTGATCTTTTTTTTCTTCCTCGTATCTTCATGACAGCCTAGATGGTCTCGACAACTGTTTTTCGTCGTATCGTGTTTATGGGTACGAGCCCAAACTCCTCGGAAAAAACACACGTGATGATAAGTGACGTTATTTTTGAAATTACTTTTTTTTTGCATTTTCAATTGGTCAGCGGTGGCCCAGTAGTGGCGGCCCGACTTACGAACAGTAAGTCGAAAGTTCGAACCCAGGCAGGCACTTTGTGTAATTTACTTTCTTTTAATTTACGTCTTTTTTTTACTTTGTGTAATTTATTTCATCACCGCTGTTCTCAAAACGGTGAAGTAAAAAATCGTGACCAAAAATTCGAAGACATATGACCTCTACCAATCCGCACTGGGCCCGCGTGGTGGATTATAGCCCATTTCCTCTCATAGAGAGGAGGCCTGTGTCCCAGCAGTGGGAACATTAATAGGCTGTTGATGATGCATTTTCAAAATTGTATGTAAAGCAGGTTTTTATTGATTGTGCTTATGGCGCTGTTAACACCAAAATCGCGCACACTGTCTATTTGTATGGGAGAAAACGAAACGTCACTATTACTGGGCGGCCAGGTTTTAGAAGAAAATAATGAATAAATATTGATATAAAAAAAAGTATGGATTATTAATTTGTGAAATATGACTCGTTAGCGGTTTAGGTATGAATAAGTTGACTTCATGTTTTTAATTCCAGACCCATACGTCAAAAAAATAAAGACATAGGACCGTTAATGATGATTTTAAGACCAATCTTTGCAATTATTTTCTATCGAGCCGATTTCGTCGAAATATGTATCGAGTCCGTCCAAGGTCTTTGAAATATGATCAATATTAACATTTTTTTTTTGCCGTGCTAGAACAAATAGTTTTTCTTAAAAACTGCTTAAATAACATCAATTTCAACAAATTAGGTGTTGTCAGCCCCTTATGGAAGGAAGACTCTTAGGCAAATAAAATCTGAAGCAAAACTAACGCGTTCATATTTTCGTAATCCAATTATTATAACTGATCCAGCTCATAACTACACAAATAATAATAAAATTTAAGTGTCTATTTTAATACAAATTAATAAAATTTAAGTGTAATTTAAAATAACAGCTTTTTACTAAATTCTTAAGAAAGTATACAGGGTGAAATTTTTCAACTTCACCTGGAGAGAAAGTACATATATTACATAATATTATGTTGCGTTTTTCTTTTACATATAAAGGATGTAAAACACCTCTTAACGAAGCCGAAAGGCACTTGTTGTCCCCGTCATTGCGATCATTTTTTTGTTCTACACCAAACCTGGGAACCTTCTGGTTACGGAGATATTGGAGTTTTTTTTTAAATACTTACTAGTTTTTAATGTAAGATTTTTTAACGCCTCCAAGACCTCCGTACTACACAGTAATATTATGATGTACTACTCAATCCATCCATCAGCACAATGTTTTGAGTGCGTTACTTTGGGTTCTACCACAAAACATGATTTTTCATCCCAAAAAAAAAGTCGTTTCCCAGCAATATTTTTTGCGTAAAGTTACTTAGTTTGATGTACAGAATGCTTGGTTGACGGCTTTGTGATGAGGTCTTTTACACCCTGTATAATTATTATATTATATTTTATACCAACTTTTACTCAAAAGAAACATTCCATTACTGTACCTACAACCATTTTATTTTTAGTGAAATCCTTTTCCGCATTTCAATTCTTACTCGTGTTGAATGCAACTTCTTTGTTGCAGAACTGGTTTTCCACAATTAATTTTTATGATCATATTCATTAATTCAGAAGTGGAGATTAAATTAGTAAATAAATTTTAAATAAAATTAACTACCTACTATTATATCATTAGTTAAATTAACAGTTATTATCACGTACCTAACGTCCCGCGTCCGGAGATATACCTACCTTAGATAATTATTTAAAATGCCCAGATATTACACCATACCTAATAAAAGTATCTAGGTACCTACTACTATCTCGTGTTGTACGTATATGGAAAAACCCATTTTTTACTCGGACGAAGATCGCCTTATTTACAAACACGTGTTTCAAATTCATATAGTCGACACATTCCAATATACAGGTCTTTTGTATCATAGATATATCCAGTTTACCACAAAACTTGATAATATCACATACCTACATTTAAATGAGGGATTTTCTTTTTAGCTTTTCCCTAGTCGCTGGATAGATGGCGCTAGGAGTAAGTATGATAATGCAAGGAACGGGACCTAAAAAAACTGATTTGAACAAAGCGCGAGAAATGTAGGTTATATTCGGAAGGTTAAGCAAATGAAAATGTCAGTCAACGAGAGTATGTGACGTGACACAATGTTTTTCTTTTCAAGCGTTTTGGCTTTGGTACCAACTATCATAGTAAGTTCAACGCCATCTATAGAGTTCTTGGAAACTAAGTTTTTTTTTAAACCTCAAAAGGAAAACCTCTCATTGTGTTGTTTTTTTTCTCTCATAGATAAGAATGATTTTTAGAAAAAAGGTCTAAGTGCGGATAAAACAAGCCGGTCAGTAAGGCGGTAGCGGGCCTGACCGCTTAGGATGCACCAGACGTCCGTTACATATCTAAGTACAGTTTAATTCAAATTAAGAAGCACTGTTTTATGTAGATTAGCTCCGCTTAATTATAATACGATACCTACTGCTTTAGCACTGCAAACAATAGTTTTTCCATAAAATCCTTAGAGCAAAAGGGTGCGGGGGAAGGGTCCCCGGCACCTTGCTTATGAAAGGGGTTGTACCACCATGACTTGAAATTAAATAAAATTTACAAAATCATTAAGAAAAAAATAAAAAAGTTGGGAACAAAGCCAATATGGGGCGGCTAGGAAAAGCTGGAGGAAAAAATATGTTGCACTGATTCCAAATAAAATTGGATAAAATAAATAAATCGTTTATTGGACTCAGTAAAATATAGCCTAATGTCATTGTCGTCCATTAGGGGTAATGGACGACACTGACATTAGGCTATATTTTACTGAGTCTACACTTCTATCAGTACACTTCCATGGACAAAATTTCGTTACTATTATAGAATTAATAGATGACAATTCCAACAGATAAATGGTAGGTAGAGTAGAAAATTTAGATGTTAAACATTATACAATAATTATAATATTAAACGGTATATAATTATATTATTTACAGGATAGGCGCAATGTCTCTAAAACAAAAATAGCCCAGAACACTTTTATATAGGCATTAAGCATTAGTCATTTAAGTGTGAATGCGGGAAACCTACCCAACAAAATAGAACTTAGGGAAGCTTCTAATACCTGCACAATAAGTCTTAATTTTCAAAGTTTACAAACTTACGATTTCGAGAAAACAAGCTATCTCTACCAAACTATTTCATCAAAATAGATTTAGTTATTTAGCAGTTCAAATGTACAAATTTTATTATGTTATTTGTAGGGGATGTCCCTGTTGCATAATATTATGTAAATATGTATTATCATAATGAATAATTAATTTGTTAAAATCTCTTACCTTTCTTTTTTTCTACCACAGGTTTACAAAAACATAAACACCACAAATTATGTTTACTTTACGTAGGTATTCAAACTAGAACACGGTTGATCATATCAGCTTCTTAAAGCACCACCATAATAATTAATTTAAGCGTATTTTCATGTCTAAAATTCTTAAGTAGATATTTTCTGATCAACGAAATCTTTGACCTTTTTTAAAGGAAAAGTGGACCGATACGCCCGCACTAAACTATGGTAACTGACTAACCGCGTCCCATTATAATACAAAATCGAAGTAATTATTTTGTGGGACTGCCGGATACCCGCACAAACTAGTCTCAGAACTAGTGACCTTTGTGAATAAAAACGGGTTAAAAATCAACGTACTATCGTCGTGAATTCCAAAAATTATTATTAACATTTAATAGGAGCTGGTTCCATAATATAAATAGTTCAAGAAAATAGGCAAGTATTTTAATGCCCTCTCTATGATAATATTCATGACGTATGTAGATAGTGAATGGCCAGTAAAATGTTTATAAAGGGTGTTAAACACCTCTTAACGAAGCCGAAAGGCACTTGTTCTGCCTGCCTGTCATTGAGATATTTTTTTTGTTCTATATATAATAAGTTCCTTGGTTCTACACCATACCTGGGAACCCTCTAGTTACGGAGATATTGGGGGTCAACTTCCCAACTTTTTAAAGTGTTTTTTTTAATACACGTTTTTAATGTAAGATTTTTACTTCAATCACCTCCACGTACTATTCAAACCATCCATCAGCACAATGTTTTTAGTGTGTTACATTGAGTTCTACCACAAAACATGATTTTTCACCCCCAAAAAAAAAGTCGTTTCCCTGCAATAATTTTTGCGTAAAGTTACTTAGTTTGATGTACAGAATGCTTGGTTGACGGCTTCGTGATGAATGAGGTCTTTTACACCCTGTAGGTATGTAGTTTTGATCATAATTATGCTAATGTTCTGAATAATACACCTATGCCAAATTAGTAGGATTAAAAATAACCTGACTGACATTGGTTATCTAGTAATAAAACTTAGGTTTTTTTTTGGCAATTAAAAAGTTCATGTCTTTTTCATTTTATAGTTTTCTTTATTTTCAGTCAACCTAGATTCCTTGTTTCAATATAACGTGAATATTGAGATTTTGGATTTCATTGCCAGACTGATTGTTATTTAGATTTAATTTTTAAGTTCATTATTACTGAATGTCTCGTTGGTTTAGTGGACGCAAACGTGATTGCTGAGCGTGAGGTCTGGTTTCGATTCCTGGATCGGGCAAAGTGATGGGTATTTCAGACACTTTCTCAGTGGAATCAACGGATTCTGGATTTATGCTTAGATTTAGGCTCGCATCCCATTACATGGGACTTGAACATAACTGGCGAAATGTGGATGTAGGAACTAGAGATGCAACGGATAGTTGTTTGGCCGGATACCGAATAACGGATATTCGGCGAACTGCGAGGCCGGATGGCCGGATATCCGGCCGCCGGAGCTCCGGCGGAGAGTAAGTAGTCTCTAAGGCAAGTAGTGACATGTTCAACGTCGTACAGCTGCGGGCAACGCGATTAGATCATTTCGGGCGATTTCGGATCTCATCGGGAGTGATCGTGCCACTTGTTGATTATAAATATTAATTTTTAACTTGTTAAAAAAAACTTGTTTTAGTGCGGTGTGATGAGTTAGAGACGTTAGAGTACATACATATAACTTTTAATAGAACTTATCATAATTGCTAGCTGTTGTCTTAATTCATGTCCGTTTTACAGGATTTTTTAGCAAATTTATGAATATCCGGTATCCGCCGGATAATGAGTTACTTTTCGGTATCCGGCCGGATAGTAAAATATAGGCCGGATAGGCCGGATACCGAATAGTTACCGGATATCCGTTGCATCTTTAGTAGGAACTATTAGGTCCCTGGTTTAATCCATGGTCCGGAGCGAGACGGAATGGGACGCCGTCACCTCCTTCTGCGAAGCAGTAATGCTAGAGAAGGAGGTGGCGGAACGTGAGAGGGAGACAAACCCACGTCCCGGCCGCGCCGCGGGGGACGCCCCGGGTGAATATGGGTGTTCTATATTAGATGGACCTGGCTGGAGTTAGGAGTATCCATCGTTGACGGTTCCAGTCAAACGTTGACCCGCCAATCAAAGGGAAGAAACTGGCAAACTGAAAATAATTTATGATTTTTTTAGGATACATTCATACAGACGCGAATAACCTTGAAAAAATGCGACATTCTCGTTTTCGGCGTTATCACATAAAGGATTTTGACATAAAGTAACCTTTAATACATTATAAAGTAGGTACGATACCTGCCAAGGTGTCGATTCTGTTGTGCACAAACTAAACTTAATTTAGGCTATTGCTATCTTTTTCTCTTTATCGAAACGAGAAAGAGACGGACGTAATTTAGAGTTGTTAAATTTAGTTCGAACTAATATTTCTATACAAATGAAGGGTGCACGTAAAAACATGTCGACTAAAAACACGGTGAAGCGCAAGGCAAAACTAGTTTGACATCTCTAACTTAGTTCATAGCCGTCCTTTTCTCGCGCTGCCTTTTAGTAGAAGATAGCAATAGCCTAAATTAAGTTTAGTTTGTGCACAACAGAATCGACACCATTGGCATTTTCTTTATAAATATTTATGTTATAAACGGTCTGTGGTTTATGGTTTAAAATTATGACGGTAATAAAAAGTTCGTGATAGTATCTCCATAACTATTTCTACCGGCCGGCCATCAAATATTTTGTTTGCTGTGTTGCTGGGGAGGTTTTTCGGCCACATCTCTCTGTCTCAGATATTAGGAAGTGCTAAGTTGGTTCGACTTTCAAAAATTGCTGATTATCAGCCTAATTAAAATAAAACTTAAAAAAAAAAATACGCAAAAAGTACCTACTTTTTTTTTTTTAGTAGACCATACAGAACGTTTTACTTATGTACTCGTACATAAGTAAAACGTTCTGTATGGTGTCGGACGTAAAGAATAGCACCATCCCATAATCTTCCCGTGGGTGTCGTAAGAGGCGACTAAGGGACTTACCAGAGAATGGGCAGCAGCGTTCTCTGTGCTTTTGTAACAACCGTACTGCGATCGCCAACCCGCCTGCCAAGCGTGGCGATTATGGCAAAAAACCCTTTTGGGGGAGGCCTATGTCCAGCAGTGGACGTCTTTCGGCTGAAATGATGATGATGATATGTAAAAAGTTGTTTAAAGGTAGTACAGTTAGATATTAACCACAGTCCTATTAGTTTTACAATTAACTGCATAAAAACTAAGGATGACTCATAAGATTAAAGTTGCAAAATAAAAATTCTTAGAAAGAAATCATTTGCCTTTGTTGGACAATGGACGATGAAACTGTGGCAGCGTGCGCGCTATGCATTTATATTATAGCTAATTATATCAATGTCATAAAAAGAAATATACATCGTCGTCGTCTTCCTCGCCAACGGAGATGGTGGATCACATCACTGCGACCGCGCGATCTCGCGCTCGTATTGCCGGTCCTTTGACTCACAAAAATCGACAATATAGGGAGCGGTGGGCACGACGAGGAGCTTGACGTGTGGCATGACGAGTAATGCCACACTATGTCTCTGCCTCCTTCCCTCGCTACTTCCTATGCCACTCGTCGAGTGTGTGGCGCCCGCATTATATTTGATTTTATTTCTGCCGGCAGCATGTTTGTGTTACAGCTTGAAGTATTTATATGAATACCTAGTTAAATTAGAAGAACGTAAATAAATCTAGGTATTATCAACAAGTTCTGTGTTTAGTTACAAAAAATAAGTCGATTAAAACACAATAGTCTGCATATATTAGAATATAATAATTATTCTAGAGCTGACAGTCTGGTTTTCAATAAATGCGTACTTATATAATATTAATTAACTTTGTAAAAGATCAAATTTATTTTTGGAAATAATTGGTATTTGTGGTTAAAAACTAGTTGAGCTAGACAAGAGGATGGCACATGCATCGTACATAGTATATAATTATGTCGCAGACAATTAGTATAACACGCCGTTTTACATAATGGCTCGCCAGATTGAAAAACGCCGCCGTTATGTAATACGGCGTCCTCACGTTCAGCCGTA
The DNA here is from genome assembly GCA_905147715.2 of Xestia xanthographa. Lineage (NCBI taxonomy): Eukaryota > Metazoa > Arthropoda > Insecta > Lepidoptera > Noctuidae > Xestia > Xestia xanthographa. Next base: position 5,372,007 of record LR990656.1, on the reverse strand, counting down.
TTACAATTCGGCTGGAATAAAGTACGCCGCATTAAATGAGCCATTCACGTTCGTCAAAGCGGTGTAATAACGTTCCGCCGTTATACAAACGGACGCATCGTCAATACACCGCTTTGAAAGTTTTAGTTCCATTTAATGCCGCAAGTGGCGCTGCATGATCATAACAAGAAACATGGCGTCGCAATCAACAACGGTGTCGATGGCCGCTTATCCCGCTTTTCTGTTTTTATTTTTTCATTGTTTTTTTACCTACATGTTGAGAATTACGTGGCAGGGGGTTATAAAGGGGGCAATTTATTTGATGACGCACCGTTTTCGAGCTCTAGGTAAATTAAGAACCTGCGACTCCATGACGCGCGCTCGCTATGCTCGCATTTAACATTACACACCCACTTTCTGTCACAAATGTCGTCGTCGCTCCGTCTGCCTTCGGCCTGCGCTTCTCATGCCAGCTAGCAAGACTTTTAGGACAATTTAAGTAGGTTATTAGAAGTATCGGAATTGCTGACAATACGGCTAAACGTTGGACGCCGCTTTGTCGAACGTATCGCCACCACAATCCGGCTGAACGTGAAGGCGCCGTATTACATAACGGCGGCGGCGTTTTTCAATCCGGCGCGCCATTATGTAAAACAGCGTGTTATACGAATTGGCTGCGACATAATTATTTATGATACACGTGCCATCTTCTTATCTACCTCAACTGGTTATTTCCCACAGTTTTTTATCATCTTGAACTGCGCAAATTGAATTCGTACAGTTGTTCAACCAAAAACACCAGTATTCTTTTTTTTTTTTTCGTTTATAATGTCATTATACCCTTCTCATAGAGAGGAGGTTTCCGTCCCTGCAGTGGGCACATTATAGATTTATATGTATATAATTATGCTTATTATAATGGGTATAAAAATACCCTTAAGGTTACAGAAGTCGGTTATTCTTCCATACAAACGTAGTATGGTGATTACTCGTCTGTTTGACGGTGAAGGTTCAAAACTAAAAATGATATTAAGTGGTCTTGTCATTATATAGCCCTCACAGTTGTTGTTAAACTGCAATAGCGAACATACGTACGGATCGCGCGCGCGTGCTCTAGTTAAGAGTATTCTGCAGACGCAGCACAACACCGTCGTCGCGGTGTACCTACGTCGATCTATCGCGGTCAGTGCTATGACCTAGTTACAAGTGATGCAATCATGAAGTGTTTTTTATAATTGATTGTTTAGGTGTTAACTCGCCTTACAATTAAATAATGGCCTCACAGTCACAGCCCATTAAGTTAAAAACTGACCTGGAAAAACGGCTGTATGACGGTTACATCCAGGAGAAAACCGATAGAGAAAACCTGCAACTAATGGTACGTAATCTAAATGATCACATTAATAGCTTGCAGGAACAAGTACTAGCCCTTCAAGGAGAATTGAATTGCTTGAAGGAAAAAAAAGAACCTAGAGAACAGGAAAGTCAAACAATATCTTTTGCCCAGCGTCCTAAAAGTGACGTTGAATTTTGCACAGACGAGGATGAGCTCGCTAAAGAGACTGAGTGGATTAGGGCCAAGAGCAGGAAGAAGAGGAAGCTTAACACCTCGCAATCTCCAAAACAACAACCCGGAACAAGTGCCCAACAGGAAAATCTCCGAAAAACTGAGAAAGAGACTCCCGTAAAAAAGTGCCCCCGCCACCGCCAATCATAATAGACGAAGTTAAGAACTACCAAAAGTTCTATGACTCTCTAATTGAAACTACACCAGCGGAATCATTTACTGCAAATATGTTAAATGGCGATTGTGTGAAAATTAACGCCAAAACAGAGGACTCATATAGAGTAATTTCCCGGCTTTTAGCAGAAAAAGATCACCATTGGCACTCGTACGAGGATAAGCAGGCTAGACCAATTAGAGTTGTTGTGAAGAAGTTACATTCTTCTTGCCAACCTGATCGAATCAAAGACGACCTAACAACACAAGGTCTGAAAATTGAAAAAGTAGACAGCAAATTGAGCTGGAAGAGTAAAGAACCACTCAACATGTTCGTCTTATCATTTAATAATGAAGAAGATGTCAATAAAATCTATGGCATAAAATACATTTTAGGGTGTAAAATTGAAATACACCCACTCAAACATCCCAAATTAATTCCCCAATGCAAGAGGTGCCAGGCATATGGGCATACTCATAAATACTGCAGAAAAGAGCCCAGGTGTGTAAAATGCACTGGCAAACACCTTACAGCCAACTGTACGAAATCTCCGCAAGAGAAGCCAAAATGTGTTCACTGTGGTCTGCCTCACCCTGCCAACTATAGAGGGTGTGAAGTAGCTAAACAGATGCAGATTTTGAAGAACAAAAATATTAAAAAGAAAATTGTGGCACCAACTACCCAACAGTCTTTGCAACTAAGAAATTCAGACAGAAACAACACACAAACACAGGCACAGAAAACGAGTCTCCAGTCATTTGCAAAACCCATGCAAGTAAACAAGACTGGTTTCTTATGCGGAAGCTGCAAAATCAAGATCTCAGCCTGCAAATCTAGAGGATAAGATTAACCTGATTTTAAAATGTATTACTTCATTTGACAAGAGATTAGAGAAACTAGAGTCCAGCACTAAAACAGCTGTTTTAAGTCATCAAAAATGAATAACACCCTTAAAATAATGGCGTGGAACTCTAATGGGCTCCTCAAACATCAAAATGAGTTGCAGGCGGTCCTGGACACAGAAAACATTGACGTGTGTTTGGTCTCCGAAACGCACTTCACTAAACAATCTTTTGTGAAATTTAGAGGATACATGGTATACAATTCGCTGCACCCTGACAACTCTGCCAGGGGAGGCAGCGCGGTTATAATCAAACACACCATAAGTCACTACGTGCAATGTAAATATGAAGAACAAGACATTCAAGCCGTGGCAGTATCTGTTAAAAACAAATCTTGTTCCATGTCCATTGCAGCCATTTACTGTCCCCCACGGCACATGATAAGAAAAGAGCGGTATTTACATCTCTTTGAATTGTTAGGCCAGAGATTTATCCTAGGCGGCGATTTTAATGCTAAGCATACGCATTGGGGATCAAGACTTACAACGACTAAGGGAAGGCAGCTCTTAAGCGCAGTAAAAGATACCGGTTCTGAAGTTATGAGTACAGGAAAACCAACATACTGGCCCACTGACCACCAGAAAATACCGGATCTTATAGATTTTTTCATATGCAAAAACATATCCGCCAATTATGTCAGCGTGGAGGAAGGTTTTCATATGAACTCGGACCACTCTTCGCTTATACTAATGCTAAGTCAAAAAATCCTACTTAAAGAAAGCCACTTAACCCTGGTTAATAAGTTCACAGATTGGGAAAGCTTTTCTCTTGATCTAGAAAATATTATCGACCTTAAAACTCCGATAAAAAAGCAAGATCAGCTTGACTCAGAAGTAAACAAGTATATTGTCAATATACAACAATGTGCGTGGAACAACACACCACAATTAAAACGTAAATATAAGGGATTTACCTATCCTAAGGAAATTGTGGATTTACTTACTGAGAAAAGGAAACAAAGGAAACAGTGGCAGCAAACACGATGCCCGCGAGATAAAACATCACTAAATAATTTAACTAAAAAATTAAAGAGAAAAATTCTACAATTTGAGGATACAGCTCTGAACACCAACCTTCTGCAGCTAACCAATGACAAATCAACAGATTACTCCCTCTGGAAGGCAACAAAAAATCTAAAAAGGCCAATTAAACAAATACCGCCCATCAGAGATAGCGACGGAAAATGGGCCATAAGCAATGATCAGAAAGCTGTAAGGTTTGCTCAGCACCTAGAAGAAACGTTTAAGCCCAATGAAAACCTGGTAGAATTACTTGAGAGTGAAAACTTAGCAGAAAACCAGAGAATTAAGCTTGTGACTCCTAAAGAAGTAATGAGAGAAATTCAAAATAACATTAGTGCCAAAAAGTCTCCGGGTTACGACCTCATTACAGGTGAGATTCTAAAACACCTCCCGCGTAAGGCTGTAGTTAAGCTGACCAAACTTATTAATGCTGCATTTATTTTAAAACACGTACCTGCGCCATGGAAGGTCGCTGAAGTCATTATGATTGCGAAGCCTGGGAAACCACCACATGAAGCATCATCATACAGACCTATTTCTCTGTTGCCCGTGCTATCAAAGTTATTCGAAAAACTATTATTGAAGCGATTAAAACCAGTAATAGAAGATAAAGACCTTATTCCAAATCATCAATTTGGCTTTAGGGAGAAACACTCTACAATAGACCAGGTTCATAGAATAACTAATATCATTGAAAAAACACTAGAAAATAAAGAAGTCTGCGCCACTGTATTTTTAGATGTGGCGCAAGCTTTTGATAAAGTTTGGCATAAGGGTCTAATATTCAAACTCAGGCGCATGCTCCCAGAATTTGCAGATATACTAGAGTCGTACATAAGTAATAGAATGTTCAGAATACGGCAAGAGGATGCATATTCCGAACTAAAACATATAAAAGCTGGGGTACCACAAGGAAGTGTGCTAGGCCCGATTTTGTACTTGTTATACTTACACATGTGACATTCCAGAACTGGAAAACAACACCATTGCGACCTTTGCAGATGATACTGCAATTATGGCCACCGGTTCAACCCACAGAGAAGCAGTAGAAAAAGTTCAACTAGCTGTGAACAAAGTTTATGACTGGACACAAAAATGGAAGATCAAACTGAATGAATCTAAATCAATTCACATTGACTTCACAAACAAACACCTGGACTATCACCCAATCTATATAAATGGCATGCAAGTGCCTTACGCTAATACAGCCAAATACCTTGGCATGACTCTCGATACCAAGTTGCGTTGGAAAGCTCATGTCAAAAAGAAAAGACAGGAACTCGACATACGTTATAAAAGTATGTATTGGTTACTTGGAAGGAAATCCTCTCTATCAATACATAATAAAATAACCATATACAAGCATATACTGATGCCAATTTGGACGTATGGTATCCAACTTTGGGGCTGTACTAAACCAAGCAACATCAAAATTATCCAACAATTCCAAAATAAAGTACTCAGGGATGCTGTGAATGCACCCTGGTACATAAGAAACGACGACCTTCACCGTGACCTTAAAATGGAATTCGTCACCACAATCATCAAAAAATTTGCTGAAGCCCACGAACACAGACTACACCGACATGTGAATGTTGAGGCTATCCAGCTGCTAGACAACACAGACTTAGTGCGTAGGCTAAAAAGAACTAAACCATTTGAATTAATGTAGTGTAAGTAAGTACTAACAAAGTGAGTGAATAATAGTAACATTGTTGTGCTATACATATAACACATGAACATAGTGTTTTAATATAATATATCAGACTCTAAGAAAGTGCTACGGACTTGTGTAAAAGTGCAAATAGACACTATTCTTAGTATTAACATTATTTATAACGTAGCATATTAAGTTAGAGTTAAATTACTTATTAGTCTTTTTAGGCTAGATTGTAATTAATTTATTAAGAATTCTGTTCTTAATAACAAAGGAAAAAAAAAAAAAAAAAAAAAAAATTATATAGCCCTGTATGGAAGCAGAATCGGAAAAAAAATTTTGGTTTGAAAGTTATGAGCGTCGAATCTTCCATATTTTAACACTAATTTAGACTCATCTGGGCGTAAATAAATAACTTATGTAGTATGAAAATGGAAAAAGTGAAACCGTATAGGGATAAATAATTTATTCAAAAGTTCAAATAATTTATTTTGAGACGATACATCCAGTAGTTTTTCCATCTAAATATATAAAAGAAGAAACTGACTGACTGACTGACTGATTGACTGACTGACTGACTGACTGACTCATCTATCAACGCACAGCCCAAACCGCTGGGTCTACAGATTCCAAATTTGGCAAGTAGGTTCTTTAGGTGGTCTAGGGGTGCACTAAGAAAGGATTTTTCAAAATTCACCCCCTAAGGGGGTTAAACAGGGCTCCAAAGTTTGTATGGGGAAACAAGATTAGTTAGACTATTTTATTCGAAACTTCACAGGAATGCTCCTATTGATAAATGAGTAGAAACGGGTTTCAGGGTTTTTCAGAATTCAACCCCTAAGAGGGGGAAATGGGGGGGCAAAGTATAAAAATCAATGCACAGCCCAAACCGCTGAGTCTAGAGATTCCAAATTTGGCACAAAGGTTCTTTATGAGGTTTAGGGGTGCATTAAGAAATGATTTTTCAAAATGAACCCCCTTAGGGGTTGGAACGGGAGTCCAAAGATTACATGGGGAAATAAGATTAGTTAGACTACTTTATTCGAAACTTAACAGGAGTACTCCAATCAATAAATGAGTTAACAGTTGTGTTTCAGGTTTTTTCAGAATTCAACCCCTAAAGGGGGAAATGGGGTAACAAAGCCTGAAATTCAACATAGGTATTGTTTTTATGGTAAACTGGGTCGGGTGTATTACAAAAACAACGATTTTAAGATTTAGTGTGGCGGACCTGAAATACAATCATTCCCTGTTGGGGTGCGATGGGGTTGGAATGTCTAAAAATCAATATGGGTGTCGATACCGAGATTATCAGGGGCGCTGATTACGAAAATGGCATTTATTTTGAGATCCAGAAGATGGCGGATTCGACTTCTATACAGGGTTATTGTTGATTTATTGTGATGATTGTGATAACGATGACGATGATTGTGATAATGATGCTGATGATTATGATGATGATGATTGTGATTACGATGAAGATTGTGATAATGATGATTGTGATTAAGATGATAATGATTGTGATTACGATGATAATGATTGTAGTAACGATGACGGTGATTGTGATAGTGATTTTGATGGTGATTGTGATGGTGATTGTGATGGTGATAGCGATGGTGATGGTGATTGTGATTATGACAGTGACGGTGATAATGATGAAGATGATTGTGATTACGATGATAATGATTGTGATAACGAGGATAGTGATTGTGATGGTGATGGTAATTGTGATTGTGTTAGTGATGGTCATTGTGATAGTGACGGTGATTGTGATAGTGATAGCGATGGTGATGGTGATTGTGATTGTGACAGCAACGGTGATAATGATGAAGATGATTGTGATTACGATGATAATGATTGTGATTACGATGATAATGATTGTGATAACGAGGATAGTGATTGCGAGAATGATTGTGATGGTGATTGTGATTATTTTAACTTGAATTTGTGATAGTGACAGCGATTGTGATCATGATGATTGTGATTGAGATGATAATGATTGTTATTACGATGATAATGATTGTAATTACGACGATAATTATTGTGAAAACGATGATGGTGATTGTGATAGTGATTTTGATGGTGATTGTGATGGTGATTGTGATAGTGACGGTGATTGTGATGGTGATAGTAATGGTGATTGTGATTGTGACAGAGATGGTGATTGTATGACGAAGATGACTGTGATTACGATGATAATGATTGTGATAACGAGGATAGCGATTGTGAATGTGATGGTGGGTGTGATTGTGTTAATGATGGTGATTGTGATAGTGATGGTGATTGTGATACTGATTGTGGTTGTGATAGTGATGGCGATTGTAATCATGATGATTGTGATTACAGTGATAATGATTGCGATTACGATGATAAAGATTGTGATAACGATGATGGTGATTGTGATAGTGATAGTGAATGTGATAGTGATTGTGATAATGATTGTGGTTGTGATAGTGATGGCGATTGTAATCATGATGATTGTGATTACAGTGATAATGATTGCGATTACGATGATAAAGATTGTGATAACGATGATGGTGATTGTGATAGTGATAGTGAATGTGATAGTGATTGTGATAGTGATAGTGATTGTGATAGTGATTGTGATTGTGATAGTGATTGTGATTGTGATAGTGATTGTGATAGTGATTGTGATAGTGATTGTGATAGTGATTGTGATAGTGATTGTGATAGTGATTGTAATAGTGATTGTGATAGTGATTGTGATAGTGTGTGATAGTGATTGTGATTGTGATTGTGATTGTGATTGTGATAGTGATAGTGATAGTGATGGTGGTTGTGATAGTGATGGTGATTTTGATGATAATAATAAATTGTGATGATTATGAAATTTGGCACATACATAGTTTATAACCTGGATTAACATGTAGGATACTATTTATCCCTTTATTATGATTCAGTGGGACAATTACTGAACTTTACGCGGGCGAAGCCGCGGGCAACAGCTAGTAATATCTATACGCCCAAAAGTCAATTTATGAAATTTTACGCACTAATTTTCGTTATAAACCGTCGTATATTGCATTATATAAATAAATAAGAAAAACTAGGTAAATTAATACTTAATTGAACTAGATAAATTAAAAACTTTCCAAATAGCATGTATGTTAACCACGCTCGCGAACGAATTCGAGCCGTCGCCTAACAGCGCTCTATTGACAATGTCAACTGCCAAAAAAATATAAGTTCAAGATATTTTTTTTTGAGAAAACTTTGTTCGCGTCGCGTCGACTAGTGCAACCTTAACGAAACCGAAAGGCACTTGTTCTGCCCGTCATTGCGATCTTTTTTTTGTTCTGGACCTTCTAGTTACAGGGATATTGGAGGTCAAAGATTCAACTTTTTCACTAGTTTTTTTTTTCAAATACTTGTTTTTAAAGTCAATACATTATTTTAAATACGGATATAGACGGAGCTCGTGGCTAAGTAATAACAGCCGCTTGGGTCGATCTTTAGGTTAAGCCGTGCTTGCCTAGGTTGGTCTGTGGATGGGTGAACACCCTGACATACCGAGTTTCCTCTGTGCCTCGGAAAGCACGTTAAGCTGTTGGTCCCGGCTGTCATTTGAAGATCTTTGACAGTCGTTACAGGTAGTCAGTGGCCCAAAAAGTCTGACAACCAGTCTTACCAAGGGTATCGTATTACCTAGTAGGTACTCACTGGGTTGTGGAGGTCAGATAGGCAGTCGTTCCATGTAAAATACTGGTATTCAGCTGCAGACTGGAAGCCGACCCCAATATATAGGTAGTTGGGAAAAGGCTAGGCAGATGATGATGACATTATTTTAAATAACTCCATAACCCGTTTACTATTAAAATGCATCATTATTTAATGCATCAGCACAATGTTTTGAGTGCGTTATATTGAGTTTTACCGTACAACAATTACTTTTCACCCCAAAAAAAAAGTCGTTTCCCAGCAATCATTTTTGCTTAGGGCACAGAATAATAACTAGTAACTAGCGTTACTTAGGGTTACATAATCACAAATCACAACTCTACGTGCAAGCGCGAATATTGCGTACTGCACAAGCTTTTTGTTTATGATTTATTTTCCTGTATTGGCCAACGCACAATTAAAACACTGTAAATGTTTCAAGTAAATAATTTCGTTCAAGTTAGCACCGCATGCCCCGTAAATATATGTACAGCTGTACTATAAAATTGATGTGTAATTAATTAAAATTAACTCTATGCTACTCCACACTTAGCGGAGGCTATCGGTGGAGAGGTTCAAATGGGGTAACTGGGTAAACCCTGAGAGGGTAAAGCGTTTTCATTAAAACCATTGACTGTATAAGTAAATTATTAAAAGTAATTCCATGATTATTTAACAACACTGATTACGATTACAATAATACAATTTGATAAAAGTTAGTATCATGCAATAGATATAATACATTGTCCCATGCACATACACGAGGGAGCGGATCGCTATGAATCGGTTAGTCCAGGGTCGTTTCACTCGGTACATTTTAGTTTCAGTACAAAATCGTATTCATGGAATAGTCCGAGCTTTCGCTAACAGATGGCACCACCTGTGATGCATTTTGAACAAAATGTTAGTTATTAAGAAATTTATTTTTATTTATGATCTCAAATAATGTAAATAATATTTTGAATACAAACTGTTGCTTAAAAACGCTGAAAATTTCTAATTAGTATTTAATTGAAAATTGCAATTTGTAACGCTTCATTCTACTCTAGTATTAAGAGGTTACTTGATAATTTGTAGGAATTTGCCTCCAGTATAATCTTTACCTGTTGTATAACATAACAAATGTAAAGATATCACATAATTGACATGAATATTAGTCAAAATCGTCGGGATGTGGATATAATAATTAAATAAATTTTACGCGTGCTTGTTGAAACGGAACGTCAGCGTCTCTGACAAATCCAAAATAAATACATGTCAATGTCATGCAGTTCCGTTTTTTTTAGATTCGGAAGTGCTCATGGTGTTTTTCGCGTTATTTTGTGTTTTCTCACGACGACTTGGCTTTGTTTTATGGACTTTGGTGGCTCTGTTTCATTTCTTTGACCTGCGCTTTGTTTTGGACTCCGACAACTCTGTTTTATATCCGAACCCGGCTACGTTTTATGGACTCCGATTTGCTGCAATGGCAGCAGAAAAAAAGTGTTGTGTGCCCAATTGTGGTGAGTGAATAATAACTAATAGAGTAAGAATAGATTTTTATGTTATAATATCTTCAATATCTTCGTTAGAGTGATACGTTTGGGTTTGTCATAATATATTTTGGTTACCTACTGTATCTTGTACAATTTCCCTATAAGGAAGGGCGAGCGAAGCCGCTGGCAAACAAAAGCTAGTTCAATACTAAAATTTTAACTACATTTTTGATGGAGGGATGTCATGAAATGATGTTGTATAATGTGAAAGATCTTGTATTGTATTGTTGTGTCACAATTATATTTTGTTTTCAGGTTTGGCTAATGAAATACTGCACAAATTTCCTAACCCTACTAAAGACATTGATCGCTTTAGAACCTGGTTATATAATGTTGGAGGCGACATTTTGGCAAAGGAAAATGAATACATCTTTAAGTACCGAAGAGTATGCCACTTACATTTTGAGAGCAAATATCACACCAGGAACAAAACACTTTCAATTGATGCTGTCCCCACACTTAATTTATCAAGTAAGAAATTTACTTAATATATTTTTAGGTTCTGTACAAAAATGGTAATCAGATTATTTCTATGTCTGTCAGTATGTTAAATCAATAAAATTTAAATCTGTAACACATTGACTACATGGGGAGTGTTGTAAATACATTAGTCAATTAGAATTACGTCTTTTACAGAGCTTTCTGTTAAAAAACGCTGCCTCAGGAATACTACTCAACAAACTTTAGATGTTTCTCCTGCTGCTGCTTCAACATCAGGTAAATTTTAATTTTTGTTTATGTAATTTATGTGTTCATCTCAAAAAATACAAATTCACTTCTGATGATTTTTGATAAAAGCTACTGTGCTGTGATTGACTCATTGTTGGTTGAGGTTTATTACATGAGAGGTATTTTAAAATGTAATAAATTCTGTTTACAGGGCTTTCTTCTGTTGGAAAACGCTGCCTGACTGATATTACTGACCAATTTTTGAATATGCCACCTGCGACACCTTCCATATCAGGTAATGTTTGATTTTCATAGTTTACGGATAAAGATGCTCTTGTATAGTGTTTTTTACTTATTATTTTACATTACTAGAGGTCACCCCATGTCTGTCTCATGTGTTTTCAAAACCTTTCTTAGTGCTCACCAACTATATACAAAGCAGTCCTACCTAGTTCCACTGGTGTAGGCTGTGTGTTGTCTGTCAATCAGTCAGTGTCATGAATAAATGACTAAGTGGACTGTTATACTTACCCTTTTTTATCTAACAGGTAAACAATCCCAAAGACAAAATGAACCTATGGATGTTGTGAATGATGATTTACAGAAGAAAACTGCCCTTTCTGTGAAATCACGTAAGTTCCAAAATTATCTAGAGCTCTGTAGTATATTTTAAAATGATTAACATATTGACTCACTCACTCTATTAAAAAAAAATGGATATGATTAAAGAGAGTTATTATAGAAATTAATTACTTTATTTATAATATAATTAAAATCTGTTTTAGGGATCATCAAAAAACGTCCAGGGGCCAGTGAGCCACAACTACTTAAAGAAATAAAGAAATTGCAAAAAGATAATGACTCTTTTCAACAACGGTTAAAAAAAGCCAGAAAGCTTAGTACAAATTCAGCATTTCAAAATGCTTTAAAGAAATTTAAAACATTAGCTGCTATTTTCACAGTAATGCAGTTTAGAGAGATCAATAAACCTAAAATGGGAAGGAGATTTACAAAAGAAGAAAAGATAATGGCACTGTCTATGTATAAGCGAGGACCTCGAGCTTATAGATGGCTCAGCAAAATGTTCATCTTACCATCTTCAGTAACTTTGAGTAGGCTTCTTTCAAAAGCTGGTTTAAAGCCTGGGTTTAATGAAAACATTTTTAACCAGCTGCATAAAAAAGTAAAAGGAATGAAAGAACATGAAAAATTATGTACATTAATATTTGATGAGATGGCTATCACTCCGCACTTTGACTACAACAGAAGAAAAGACCGAATAACGGGATTTGTAAATTATGAAGGTGAATCAGTAAGAAAAATAGCTGATCATGTGTTGGTATTTATGATTAGAGGCATTGTAAAAAACTACAAACAGCCGATTTACTACTCATTTTCTGCTGGAAGTACACCAAAAGAAGTTTTGGCACAACTAATTAAAAAAATAATCCAAGAATTGAACAGAAAAGGATTTACTGTTATGGCTACTGTTTGTGACCAGGGAACATCAAATGTAAGCGCAATCAATTATTTGATTGAAGACACTCGACGAAACTACCTGAGAAAGAATGAAATTTTAAAACACTCGATATTTGAGGTTGAAGGGAAGTGTGTGATTCCATTATACGACCTCCCACATTTATTGAAGGGGTTACGAAATAATCTTATTACAAAAAATTTGAAATACTCCATGGATGGCCAAGAAAAAGTTGCGAAGTGGGAACACATACAATTATTATATAGAAACAACCCAACATACAAAGGACTAAAACTTATAAAAAAACTATCCGAGAATCACTGCAATAAAGATAAGATACCAAAAATGAAAGTAAAATTTGCATCCCAATTGTTTAGCCAAACAGTTGGCAAAACCATGGGTTATTTAGCTGGTAAGCTATGTTTTCATATTGAGTATGATTCCAGATACGTATTTAAAAAATTAAATGAATACTGTTGCAATTTTTACTAATATTATAAATGTGAAAGTGATGAGAAACCTGTCTGTTATGCTTTCATGGGAAAATGGCTGATCCAATTGAGATAAAATTATGTGTAGAGATAGATTGAAACCTGGGGGACATAGAGTAGTTTTCATTCATCTGGGTGCAGCCGTGTAATTTTTAAATATGTTATTTTTTCTTCAACATACAAGATACACTACACTGCAGTTAATAAATTAGTCAGTCCACCTGTGCTAATAAACATTATTTGACACATCTTGGGTAACTAAATATGTTTTCCTTTTTTTTCAGAGAATGGAATTCTTCCTGAAGAAGCAAAGGATACAGCAGACTTAATAATCTTTATAGATAATTTATTCGATTCAATGAATGGTAGTTTTCAAAATTCAAAGACCCGCAGTGGCAAAGAATTATTAACCCGGCGGGAGTGTGGTGGGGTGTGACATACCCCAGTGTTCGTTTGTATCGATATATGATTTTATTCTTTTATGCGACGCTTACACGGCTTCCTGTAGCTGGAGGTAAGGCAGTGTAGGGGGGAATAGTGACGTGATGTCAGCGTTACGTCGGCCGGCGTTGGAGATCCACGTGCGCAAACGTAATTGGGGTAAGTGACACCCCGCCACATAGTTCGTGTGTGCTATTATATACACTATTTATACTGTTTATATTATTTTATTTTATTATTTTTTAGATTTTCGTCAAACATGGGTGAAGACAGTGGTGAAAGAAGACTTAGGTCTTTGTTACGCGAAGTGTCAGAGAATTCTGTGAAGCTGTGGAGTAGCCATTTGTCTCGAACACGCAATTATTTCCTGCAAAAATTGTGCTAATTTTGAATCTAGTTCCTAAAGTGTTCCTATATTATAACTTCATTTGTATTTTGTTTATTCCATTTAAGATCTCATGTCCTTTATGTTTTAGGAGCTTTTATGACGTTAAAGGAAAATTTGTTTAGTTTGTTGCGACTTTAGAATGACCGTTATGATTCTGTAACCAAAAATTTGTGCCTTAATAAATTTTTAATTAAAATTATTAAAATGTATTAATAATATCATTTTTTTTATTAAAACAATATTGATGGTACCTAAATAAATAAAGAATACAATAATTGGACATAATTTTAATAACAACAATGATATACTGGCAGTTTTGTTTTGGGGTATATCATACCCCGCCACATACTTGATGTAATATTTTGTCACCACACTCCCGCCGGGTTAAGAAATGTAACACCAAATTCTCTGCACAAAAATGTATGGACTCAATCAAAAAATATATTGAAATCAATGAAATTTGTATCTGTCACAGGGTCTGCTGGTACTGTACCATCAATAAATAACTGGTTACATACTGTAAAAAATATGGAGCTATTAAGAGACAAATTGTTTAATGAATATAACATGAAATCTTTGTGGTGTAGGCATTTGAATCAAGACACTTTAGAAATTTTTTTTGGCAGCATACGTAGTCACGGTCTAAGAAATGTTTCGCCTACGTGTGCTGCCTTTGAAGCTGCATTTGCCTCACTTTTAGTAAATAATTTAAGTAGCAATTATGCCGTTGGGTCGAATTGTGAGGAGGATTTTTGCTCAGTATTTCATACCTTTGATGAAATATTTTCTAAAAAACAAAGTGATGCTGTAGATATCAATGAAATTGATTTTCAAGATATCATGTTAGATATTGATTATAATGAAAAGGAAAACAATCCCACCTTGAAGGCTCAGCTAGAGTATGTAACTGGTTATTTGCTAAGAAAAAGCAGAAAAATCATTAAAAATTGTAAAAATTGTGAGAAAACATTATTTGAAAAAAATTAAAAAGAAAACACATATATAAGTTGTCGAGAATATATAAAAAATAGAAAATTTTTGTCATACCCTAATGCAAACATGAAAAAAATTTTTTCATGTTTACAGGATGTGGTACATAACATTTTAAAAAATAAAAGTCATATTGTAAACATAAACAATTACATTAAAACTTTATTACACGTAATAGCAGACACAAATTTTATTGATTGTCCAAATCATAAAAGAGATTTGATAGAGTTCTTTTTTGATTTTTCGTGCAGATTTCTCACATTCAGTTGGTGTAAGGCCACAAATAAATTATTAAGTGGTATCAGCAAAGACTTTGATTCTGAAGACTCCATTCAAGCAGAAGCTTTTAATTATTACGATAAAAGGAGAAGAAATAAATGATATTATCTCATTTGAGTGTTTTAATTAGAAATTGAAAACCCTAGAAATATAAGAAAACTGGTAGCAGAGCCAAGGGCACAGCCAGGGGTGAATGACCGTTCGCGTTATACCTACGTAGGTTTTTTTTTTTGTAGTTCGAACATTGCGTAATAGATGTCGCTAGCAGGTGACCGCGACTGAAGACTCTATACCAGTTAATAATAATGTACTCTGTGGGTTAGTCTAACGACAGACACCGTGAGAGTAGGACGTACGCTTGAACCCTTACCTGCGTGTTATTACACGCAGCACGCGCTCACTATTGTGAGCCAGTGATATAGTGATAGTCACGATAGCGATCACTATAAATCTCCACAATTACAACTACACAAACACAACACATAACACAACATACCTACGTCACAAAAACCTCCACACACACACACACACACACACACACAACATAACAACACAACACACAACAACAACAGCAAATTACATAATTATAACTAGGTAGACTAATAGTCTACCTAGTTATAATTATGTAGTTGCTGTTGTCATGATATGTATGTGTGTTCATGTTATACATTGTATGACTGCCTGCTAAGCAAATACTGCTTAGCAGGCAGTCTGATTTTGGCTACACAAACAACGAAGCGAATCGAAGTGAACTAGAAGTGCGATATCTAAGTGTAGTGATCATAGCGGAGTATTTGTGATTAAGTTTTAAGTGTTTTGTGATTATTAAAGTAGGTAATTTGTTGTTTAATCGGTAGTATATAATTTATCCCATACCCAGCTCGTAACAATATGTAACGCTTAATTTAGTTTCTTACACGATTTACACAATGCATACCCATGTTATACCGATTTTTTTTTTATGTTAATGTACTGTTAGCTGTGAAGCTACCTTTTATAAAATAAATACAAAGAATCACCCACAATTCAAATTAATCAATATGTTACAGTTAAAACCCGTTTTTAGTGAAAACACGTGTTCCCTAGTTAAAACTGGTTTTTACTAACTGCCTTAGTTATAACTAATATTAACTGATTTGACTATCAGTGAAAACTAGTTTTAACTAGGGAAAACCCGTTTTGTCGAAATTATTCAAACTTTCAACCGATATCAAAGTTCATTGTGTGTTGGGAGATGATTGAAACGAACGGAGACTGTTAAACATTATCTTTAGGACGGACAAACGAATGGAAGCCAGTCTAGTAGTTTTTCAAAAGGTGTCTCTGCAAGAAAAAAGGCAACCTTTGCAATTCATAATACCACGATAGTATGCCATGCAATAATAAGTAGGTAAACTTACTTCATTTCATTTTATGTTTCTATTAAGCTGATTTTTACTTTTCTTTATTTGATTATTTTAATTAGGTACGGGTTTTAACTTACTGTAACAGATATATAATATTTATCCCAAATTACCTACTACCATCAATGTTCTATATCCAACCCGTGATCGAGTTTGATCATATCAGCCGCTTTCTCTCCAATCATAATCACAGGTGCATTCGTGTTAGCACGAACGATTGTGGGCATAACACTCGCGTCTACCACACGAAGCCCCGTCACTCCTCTAACGCGAAGTCTCTCGTCCACCACCCCCGTGCCTTCTGGACCCATCGCACATGTACCAACTGGATGCCAAAAGGTAGAAACTACATTTAATAGGTAACATCTCCAGTATTCGTGAGTACCGAATACGAACTCTTTACATTCATCTAGCTTAACATCTACTACATTTGAACCAACACACCTAAAGTACGTAGTATTAACAATACTAATATAATCTTCTAAATATTCCACATGCTTTTCTAAATCGTTCCTATCAGAATAATATCCTGCATAAATAAGTGGTTCATCCATTGGATCATTACTTTGAAGTCTTATTTTGCCTCTTGATTCGGGTGTTAGTAAAGTCACTGCTGCAAACAAAGATTCTCTGTCTTGAATAGCTTCAGCAATACTTGTACAGATTTGGTCCTGCAGTCCTATTACGAAAGAACAAATAGCTGTCGTTGTTATCGATGTTGCTGGTTCCGCCAATATTATCGTCTGGTAATCAGGATAAGTTTGTGTTTTGTTAAGAGCAATAAATCCCAATATTGCTGGTGATGGGAGTTTATCCAAGTTTATCAAACCACCGATATTTCTAATAGATGAAGCAATGTTTTTCTTTCCAGTTATTACTACGGGAGCCCACATATGATCTTGAAGGTTACCTCCTACATTTGGTGAATCTAGTAATGCATCTATGTTCATCTCTTTCAGGTGCTTTTTAGGACCAATTCCAGATAGCATTAACAACTGAGGGCTGTTAATGGCACCTGCAGATACAATAACTTCTTTGCGACCTAGAACTTTGATTGTTTTACCGTTAGGAATTGTAATTTCAACACCAATTGCCTTATTATTGCCATCAAAGAGAACTTTTCTTGCCATTGTGTCTTTTAAAACATACAAATTGGTGCGTTCTCTTATTGTACTAAGGAACGCATTGGCAGCGCTTTGTCTTATGTGATTATCTATAGTAAACGGAGGTGCTGAGTATCCTAATTGCTGATGTCCATTTGTATCAACCAGAATTTCATGACCGTTTTCTTCGAAAGCTTCAAAATAATCTTTGGTTACTTCTGGCGAAAGTGGTCGCGTGACGCCTAAGTAACCGTCTGTGTTGTGTAAGTCAGCTGAATCACTTTTGAGAATAGTCGGGTCCCTAAGTCGTTCACTTTTCTTGAAGTATGCTGTGACATTTTTCCAGTCCCAGCCCTCGTTTCCCTGTTGGACCCAGCTGTCGTAGTCAGCTTTGTTTCCTCTTGTGTAGAACATATAGTTGGCGCCACTGGAACCGCCCAACATCTTACCTCGGGTCAAGTGTACGGTTTTAGTTTTGTGTGCTTGACTTGAATATCCGTCATCAACTGTGTAGTAGTTCCAGTCTGATGTTGAGTAGTCCACCAGGGCGAAGAGTGCTGGAAGCTGAAGAATAAAAGTTAAACTTTAGGGAACTAAACAGTTACAGGTGCCTTTACTCTAAAGGTAGTTCAGGATTTAGGGATACAATATAAGATAGGATGGGTAACATTTTATCCAAGTTATGTTGAAATATTATGTAAAATCTCACAATAATTGTTACCATAGGTACTTACATTCGACGAGATAGGCGGATTTCCACCTGCTTCGATGAGCAAAACTTTCCAGTTGGCGATCTCAGTGAGTCTGTTCGCGAGCACACATCCTGCTGAACCCGCTCCCACCACGATGAAGTCAAAGCATTGTCCATCTGAAATAATCATCATCATCATTTCAGCCGAAAGAAGTCCACTGCTGGACATAGGCCTCCCCTAAGTGTCGCCACATTGACCGGTCCCGTGTGACTCGCATCCAGCGGATCCCCGCAACTTTCACCAGGTCATCGGTCCACCAAATGGGAGGCCTTCCAACGCAACGTCTTCCGGCTCGCGGTCGCCACTCCAGTACTTAATCACAGTAAAAAAAAACACTGAAATATTGACTACAATTATTATTAACTATCTTAATATTTAAAATTCTGAATCGATGACTGTTACACTCTTGCTGAGACACTCCAAAGCAGCTAGCCATTGCAAGACCATAATAGTAGCGGTCGTCTTGCCTCGGTGTTCTGCGTTTGCTTTCCATTCTGTTTCGGTTTTTTTACGAGACGTCCCGGAAAAGACATAAAAAGAGCTCTCGGTCGAGAATGTACAGCAAATTAATCCAAAACTTTTTAAAGAAAATTATTAAAGTGTTACACTTGATTGAATCTTTTATGGAACCAGCAGGATTAGTTTTACTAAAGAAATAAATGATAGCGTGACAGTTGACAGGGAAGAATTAAAGAAAATAACGTGTTGCGCCGAGCCCAAGCAACATTGGACAACGGTAGGAAGGAATGAATAGAATGAAGTCTTTGCTGTGAACAGAGAAAAGAGGAGAGCAGCGGTGCGGTGGCCCAGGGGTGGCGGTCCTCAAGCAAGGACCGCCATCCGAAAGTACTGAGTAGGTACCGAGAAGTGCCGAGTAGTGCGTAAGTACGAATAGTAAGTCATGTTCGAACCCAGACAGGCACATTATTTCGTTTAATTTATTTCATCACTACTGCTCTCAAAACGGTTAAAGAAAACATCGCGAAGAAACCGGCATGCCCTAGCACCAAAAAATCGAAAACATGTGACATCTACCAACCCACACAGGGCCCGCCTGGTGGAATATGGCCCTTATAAAAAACAACGCTAGTTCCATCATGGAACTGTTAATGGTACTAGTGACACAATGAAGGTCCCTCTTATAGAGAGGAGGCCGTGTGTCCCAGCAGTGGAAACTTTATAGGCTAATAGGGAATATGCAATTTTTTTTTTAAATTTCGATACGGAATGTTAAAGTACTTACTATAAAAATAGGTAATGTCAAAAAGCGAAAACAAGACATAAATCGGACAAACAACACAATAGTTATAAGTTATAACCATTTAAACTTTTGTTTCTATCTCTTTCTAGATAAACGGAATTTAATAAGGAGTTCGTACGTCGATGCAGAGAATGACGTCATTCGCTTTATCGGATCTCTCTGTCTAATCAGCAGTTTCAAATGCTTTTAACTTAGTATTTTTTATAGATATTAAAAAAATATATAAAATAGTTTCACTTTGCTATTTCTGATGGTATTACGCTTTGTTTAGAGTGATAAAAAAAAAACATGCATATACCCTATTGTGCTATGCTGTGCATAAGGACTGATTACTTACCAGAAACATTCGCTTGCTGCGGATACTCCACGGAGTTCATCGAACCGAAGAGACTAATAATTGTCTGCAAGAGTTTCAGGACCAATGGAATGGTGATCACCCCGGCAGCTGATATAGCTCTCCTTATGGAGCTTATACTTAAGACAAAAGAAATAAAAGAAATCATTTTATTTTAATTCACTCCTTAACGTCCATAGGTCCTACTGCAGTTGATTTTAATAAACTCAGCTATTTTTTAAGTAAAAGAATCGCATTGCTAGTTTATCATTATTCATTTAATTCGTTAGGTACAGGCAAATGACAAATTATTATCATTGTAAATGTTCGTTGTTTATCTCTTGCTGAATAATTATCTTGCTGAATAATTATTATACTTAAGTATTTTTCGTCACCTACTTTCACAGAGTACCGGAGTGACCTTGGATTATGAAATTAGTCTGAGATCGTATAGTCAGTCACAAAAGTTCTTAAATTCTTCTTCATGAAAATCGCGCGCGATTCATTCCAATTCAATTCAAAAATATGCACCAAGAAAATAAGTAAATGAATGGTAATTCTAACACCGAATGAGGAAATCCTACATCTACATACCTACTAACACCCTGTTCTTGTTTGCAATCAATTATTCTGTTACAAACTCTACACTCAATGGATTACTAATATTTGTGCACCAAGCATTCCCGAAATAACATTTAACTAGCTGAGCCCCGCAACCTTCGTCTCCGTTAAAATTATTATCAAATACGACTCCCCTATTTATCCACGGAATCCTAATGTAACAATAAAAGCATCAGCTATCCGCCAGTGAAAGTCCCGTCGAGATCGGTCCAGCCGTTTCGGAGATTGGCCGGAACAAACAGAAAGACAGACTAAAATTTAATAAGTATTTTTGTTTGTTATTATTAGTACCTCTAATTTCATATGCATTCAGTAAAAAGCTGTTATTTTCAAATTACAAAAATACGCTTCAATTTTATTTTATTTGCTTAGATAACTCTTTATATATTTAATTTGTTCTATTGACTTCCAAAAAGAGGAGGTTCTCAATTTGACTGTTTTTTTTTTTTTTTTGTTACCTCAGAACTTTCGACTGGGTGAACTGATTTTGATGATTCTTTTTTTATTTGAAAGCTGGTGCTTCTCGTGTGGTCCCATTTAAATGTTGTGAACATCTGATGCTGATCTTCGGAGATATACAATGGAACTCTTCAAAAATAGACGGCAAATCTGCCGTGATTGCTGAAATCGCTTGGATGTTTATTGTTTATACAATATCATGACATAACATTACGCCTGTATACTCTGAAGGGGTACACAGATGTTTACAATACACCCAGATTTCGACAGTTAAGTATGTTAAGTTGGCGCGATCGTGTTCCGCGTGCGCCTCAAATGACGTAACATCACGCCTGTATCCTCTGAGAGGGTACGCAGATGTGTACAGTACCTACACCCAGATTTCGACAGTTAGGTATGTTAAGTTATCGCGCGCGTCTCAAAGCGATGTCAGCAAAAGGGACTGTTCTAAAGAGATACTGCGGCCCTGGAACACAAAGGGTTAAGAAAGAACATGGATGGGTTTTAGTCAGTAAAATTCTGACACTACCTTCCGCTCCGCTGAGAGCGGGAGGGGTAAATTTATGATTTCCCATCCGAAAAAAAAGGTATGTGAAGTTCCATATATATTGGGGATACGCCTATTACCATGACATGTGTTGTTAACAATTTGATAATAAATTCATGGCAAATATTTGTTTGGGGACAACCAAAAATGGAAAAATAAAAAACTTTTTAGCAAAAAATAAAACCGACTTCAAAAACACAAAAAAGTGAAAAATAACTAGCTTCAGAAGTCGGTGACAAAAAAAGTAAATCAATCAAACAAAGGTCACCGACTTCTGAAGCTAGTTATTTTTCACTTTTTTGTGTTTTTGAAGTCGGTTTTATTTTTTGTTAAAAAGTTTTTTTTGTTATTGTAAAACAGTGCATGGGCAATATTATGACAAAATAATAAATGCCTCAGTGAATAGAATAGTAAAAACAGTCATTTACATAAGCGCATCGTAACCCATCTATCAAGTGGAGTTTATAGTTTAATTTAGTATTTTTAGTCAGATCCAGGTAGCCTAGGTTGCGACCTAGGCCTGGATATAGTCTTTTTTAATAACTTAGCTCTTCAGGAAAACCACTTTGTCGAGAGTATGACATTCAGCTATCTTTGTAACAGGAAAATTTTCTCTTGAAGGATCGTTACAGGCTGAAAAATATAGACACGACAAAATAAATAGTAAATTTCGATAGGCCATGTACTCTCCTAGTATATGGCAATTATATACTTACAGTCATAATAACAGTTTTCGCGTAATTCAGCCTGGAAGATCCTTCAACCAGCCAATTACCAGGGTTTTTAGAAATAATTTCCTAACACAACATTTCTTAGAATCGTAGTCATCAGTGCGGCAAATATTATGTGAAAGTAAACAGTAAAAAACTTAAAAGAAATTTATTTAAGAGTTGCATGCCAACTCACCTGAAGACCAAGGTTATGAACTCTTGCCTCATACCATGCCTGACCTACGCCTGCCAGACGTGGAAGTTCAATCTATACTAATATTATAAAGAGGTAACATTTGTTTGTAAGTTTGTATGTTTGTAAGCTTGTATGTAGGGGGTAATCTCCGGAAGTAATGAACCAATTTTAAAAATTGTTTCACTGGTAGAAAGCTACATTATTCGTGAGTGCTATAGGCTATATTTTATTCCCGTACTCCCACGGGAACGGACACTACGCGGGTGAAACCACGTGACGTCCGCTAGTAATAAAAAAACAAAATTTAAACCTGCCAACGCGGAATGGAGCGCAGTATGTTAAATATAAAAAAATACATAAAATTAGACATACAAAAATACGAAACATCACAAAAGCAACAGACGGCCTGGCACAAGCACTTGCTCTAAAATGGAAGTGGGCTGGGCACGTAGCACGTCTTCAAGACCAGAGGTGGACAAAAACTGTGACGGCATTGAAGGGACCAGTAGGCAAAAGAAAAAAAGGGAGACCCCGCAATAGATGGGAAGATGAAATAAAACACACAGCGGGTCCAAACTGGATGCAAATAGCAAAATCCAGAGAAGACTGGAACACCTTGGAGGAGGCCTTTACCTGCGGAGGGGTTCTTGCGGAATAATTATGCTATGAAAAAAAAAACCGGCCAAGTGCGAGTCGAACTCGCGCACGAAGGGTTCCGTACCATTATCTATACATTAGACAAAACGGCAAAAAAATCACGTTTGTTGTATGAGAGCCCCCCTTAAATATTAATTTTATTCTGTTTTTAGTATTTGTTGTTATAGTGGCAACAGAAATACATCATCTGTGAAAATTTCAACTGTCTAGCTGTCACGGTTCATGAGATACAGCCTGGTGACAGACAGACGGACAGACGGACCAGACAGCGAAGTCTTAGTAATAGGGTTCCGTTTTTACCCTTTGGGTACGGAACCCTAAAAACAAACACTAAAAACAAATTAAACTTTATGCTACTAACAAAATACTTTGTAAACATTAATAATTCTGCAAGAAATAAAAGGCTTTTTTGTTTTATTTATTTTATTAATTATTAAACAGTAAAAAAGTTGTGCGGGAAAAGTCCTGAAGCTCCGAATCGCTTCCTGAATAGTTATGAAAGTTTATCAGTGTATTATTTCCCAGTAATCCCTCTTCCCTTGTTAGGTACTATGCCTAGCTGAGATTGCATAGATAGGCTACAGTTAACAGGTGTAGGACGTCAGTGCCGTCTGAGAGCGAAGTACAGTGTGTATGCGTGCGCCCGGTGTAGAAAGGGTATAGGCAGACCGCTATAGGTACACGTTTTACATCCACGCCTTCAGCGGATCACGCACGTCCGGCACAATACTTATCTCTTCTTGAAGAATGTTGAATTTTCAATCCAAGAGAGCAAAGGTTTAGTCTATCTAGCCTACGAAGGCTTAAATATAGGTATATTTGCAAGGTCCTTATCAATTACATGTAAAGTGAAAGGAGCTAATTAATTTTGTCACTGGGGGTTAAGGCCTTATTACGCTACACGATTTATCGGGCCCTGTCGATCGTGTGCCCTGCCTCACCAGCGCCGCTTATTATTTAGAGACCCTGACTCCCTGTTTCTTATTACACTTCCCTGTCCCTGCGGGCAGGGCCCGATAAATCGTGTAATGTAATAAGGCCTTTAGTATCTTAGCCCCTCTCCTATTGTCGTGACGTCTAGTGTGTCTTGTATCTTGTAAGCATACACTCCAATCTCGGAATTAGATGACTCTAAATCTATTCATGAAAAAACCTCTCTACTGTGTTAGTTACATGCTAACCATATCTTTTTTGCAGGCGTTGAACCAATGTTCCTGAAAAAATCGAAGAAGCTGGTTTGTTGTATCTTGGCGAATATGTAGATTTTATGCTGCTTCAACAGGTCGGTAATGTTCGGGATTGTTCGGGCTGGGTTGACAACTTGACAGTTGGCGACGCGTCGCCACGGTATGCGTCGCCACGCCATTTTTTGATTTTACCCGCGCCTATATGGGGGAGATGTTTCACATCAATAATTCACATCTCAGCACTGCGCTAAAGCTCGCGAAGTCTGGCAAAAGAGAAGACGAGATGAGAGGTGTATAGATGTGTTGTCAATCACCAATAGTATTTCTTTACTCACGCTTCTCGTCTCCGCTTAGCTTTAGTAGAAACGGTTCAGCAGAGAAATGTCTCATATTTGTTTAGGTCGTCTTCAAGGACCCACCAAGCGAACCCACCGGTGGATCTCCGAATACTGATGTGTCTCCCAAGACCTACTCTGAGATTTTATTTTGTTCGAAGACCCATTTGGACTAGTAGTTTTGGAGAAAAATGGCAATATGTATTTGCACAAACAAACAAAAAAACATCCTCTTACCCCAAACGCATATACCGTCTCCTTTCCGTCGTGGGTAAAAACGTAGCGTCAAAAATAAGGGTTCGTAAACCCGCGCTCGCTTCGCTCGCATATTAAATAACACTCTTTGGTTCCCCGAAGTGCCGGGCCTCCACCAGCCTCCTTCGTCGGTACCGCCCGGTGCCCATGCAGCCCATAAAGGATTATTTGTAATAATTGTTTTCTTTCGTACATTTATTAAGTTCCTGGTGGGTCTCAGGGGATATTTAAAACTAGTCACATAGGTCCTACCAGCCAGTAGGTCTTGGGAAACACATCAGTATTCGGAGACCCACCGGTGGATCTGCTTAGAAGAGGCGAGCGGCGTAATGCAAGCAGCGTGCGATGACCTGTGGACTGTGCCGTGAGCGGTGAGCGGAATGCTGTGAGCAGCGTGCGGAGAGCGGTGTGCCTCTTTGTACATCTCACAGCTTCGGTGGATTCACTCGGCCAAGCTCTTACGCATGTCCCCTCTTCTCCGCTTTGGTGGAGTCCGGGCTTAGATACGCGAGGATTTTTCCGTTCTGTCTGAACTGACCCTAAGGCCGCGTATCCACTAAGTCGTGACGATTAATTTATCGTTAGTTTTTAGTTGGCAAAAGTCGAGGACGACAGTATACTTAAAAGTACCTACATGATTATCTATCGTCACGACAAAGTGGGAACGCGGCCTTAGGCGATTGTCACATGCACCGCGCTGTCTCGTAGCGCCGAGCGACAGATCAGGGTTGCGATCTCGTATTCTCGTATTCGCGCGTTGTCAGTGTTGTCCTACATAGGCGTGTTTTCTATACTAATTGAGGTATTTGCTTACATTGTTAAAATCTGCGGCCCCGCGCTACACGACGGAGCGCGGTGCAGTGTGATAAATGCCTTAAAAGGGAAGATTGAGAATGTGATTTCGAGTTTGGGTAGGCTTGATTAAATAAAAAAAAGGTAGAAAATTGGTAAACTTTTATTTATAATATGTTACAGTTTTTACACAAATACATTCAGAGATATGTAATTTCAAGGTTTATGCACTAGATAAGCTTACAAGTGACCATCACAAGGCACGGAGACGCTGCCGGCGCCGGCGCAACAATTCCGTACTCTGTGGGATCCATACAAACTAGGTGCGCCATTTACTTTCGGCTATGTTATTTAAAAAAAAACTCTTTGAGACATTAATTTGAGAAATGCAAATAAACGTAACTGGTCTTCAAAGTACCGATCTTACAATGTATTATAATCTTAGTCTGCGTGTTTTATAATACTTAGGGGCCGCCTCCACGAGCGAGAGAATCGCGGCAATCTGACGTATTTCAAAACGACAATATCGCAGCGATTCTCTCGCTTGTGGAGACGAGTGTATCGAAAAACGTGGCAAAGACAATAATATCGCCGCGATTCTCTCGCTCGTGGAGGCGACCCCTAAGTCTACAGGACGTTTAACGACTACTCTTACTTAATATTTAAGTGAAGTGGTGCAGCCTTGGGCTATCCCCATATTTTTATAACCAAAACATTACATAATTATAATTAAACCGAAAAGGTCCACCACGTATAGTGCTAACACTGCTGTGAAGCGAAAGCACGTGGAGTGTTGGACGAAATTCGGTCACGCCAATTGTGTCAGCCAACTTTTTCAAACTTCTTCCTAGCGTGTCACTGGCAAAGTCGGGAATAGTTGAATGAGCATTCATACTAGAGCAAACGACTCGGCGCGCCGAGTCGTTTGCTCTAGTATGAATGCTCATGGCGGGATGTTCCGTTAGAAGATATCAAAAACCTAAATTTAAGCTTAAACAAATACATAAACCAAAAGATTAACATACAAAGGACCTCTTAAAAGTATCTAGTAGCCTTCAAGAGGAAAAAAAACTTTCTTCTTAGAATAAATAAATATGTTTAGGGAAAAATATAACCTATTTACAAGGTGTAAACGGACCGAACCGACGCCGACGGTGGGACAAACGACCGGTGTGACGAAGCCGTCAACCAAGCATTCTGTACATCAAACTACTCGTAAGTAACTCTAGGCAAAAAATATTGCTAGGAAACAACTTCTTTAATGTTTAAGTTATTAACGCAGTGATGGGGAGAACAAATCCCTTCTGGCTTCGTTAAGGGTATTTTGACACCCATTATTATTATACTATATAAAGCTCGATTACCACTCACTCACTGACTCACTGACAGAATTGTTCTCCCAGATGGTGGATGGGGAGGTGGGTATATTTTGACAGATTCGTAAACAAGTGACTCTCGCGAGTATGGGAAAAGTGCCAAACCTCCCCTTTTCGCACCCCTTCTCACCCCCCCCTATGGTATCTCGGAAACCAAGGGATTTGTAACGTTTTTTTTTTCAGATTCGTATAGAGGAGGCTTGGGAAAGTAAAAACCAGTTTTCAAAATTGCCCCCCTTGCCCCCTTTTTCACCCCCTTTAGGCGGATCTCGGAAATTGAAAGACTTGGAACATTTTTTTTTTCAGATTCATATAAAGCGGCAACGCGTTAGTCGAAATCATTTTTCAAAACTCCCCACTCTCCCCCCTTTCACCTCTCCCCCCATCGTATCTCGAAAACTAGGACAAGTAGCGGCTGTTTGATTTTTACTATAAAATATTAATGAGGAGCGTTTAAATTTGTAAATGGAGGGTATCCTCCACTCCCCAACCTCCCCTAAAAATAAAAGGGCTATAACTTCGTAACGGTCAGAGATAGCCATTATGTGTTTGAACAAATATTATAGTAGGCGTCGAAACCTGTCTGGTGGTAGGTAGGTTCTGAGTGGAGCGAACCTGCGAGACCGAGTGGAGCGAAGGGGGGAGGTGGCGAGCGAAGCGAGCCGGCGACCTCCGCAGCGTAACGAAGGTCGAGTGGGTGAAGCGTGACTCAGGGGCAACGACAAGCAACTTTAGTGTTATGTTTTTTTTAATGGGTCTCAGTTTTTAAGTAAGGTTTTTTACTTTTATTTTATTAAGTTTTTTTTTAATATAATTTTATAATGTTTTCGGGGTTCCTATGGGTTTTCATACTGATTTAGGGGTAGTTGTAACGGATTTTCCAATTATTTTAAGGATTCGTATGGATTCTCAAAATTTTATGATGGTAAGGAATACTTCTCAAGAACACGACAACACGCGAGCTGCGCGCAGCTCGCGCACCCACGCAAATACTAGTTATACTATATAAAGCTCGATTACCACTCACTCACTGACTCACTGACAGAATTGTTCTCCCTGATGGTGGATGGGGAGGTGGGTATATTTTGACAGATTCGTAAACAAGTAACTCCCGCGAGTATGGGAAAAGTGCCAAACC
This sequence comes from Xestia xanthographa, assembly GCA_905147715.2. NCBI lineage: Eukaryota > Metazoa > Arthropoda > Insecta > Lepidoptera > Noctuidae > Xestia > Xestia xanthographa. The sequence continues at coordinate 5,343,652 of LR990656.1, read as the reverse complement.
TCCCCTTTTCACCCCCCTTCCTCCCCTCCCTATCGTATCTCAGAAACAAAGAGACTTGGAACATATTTTTTTTCAAATTCGTATAGAGGAGGCTCGGAGAAGTAAAAACCAGTTTTCAAAATTGACCCCTTTTTCCCCCTTCTCCCCCCTTTAGGCGGATCTCGGAAGTTGAGAGACTTGGAACATTTTTTTTTTCAGATTCATATAAAGGGGCAACGCGATAGTCAAATTCATTTTTCGAAAAACGCCCCACTCTCCCCCACTTCACCCCCCCCCCTTTTCGCCCCTTTTTTTTCTACTGAAAAATGTTTTAATTCTTACCTAAAACTATTGAGGGGCGTTGAAATTAAAAATTTGTATACCATTTCCTCCCCTCCCCAACCTCCCCTAAAACTGAAAGGGCTGTAACTTCGTAACGGTTAGAGATAGCCATTGGGTGTTTTAACAAATATTATAGTAGGCGTCGAAACCTGTCTGGTGGTAGGTAGGTTCTGAGTGGAGCGAACCTGCGAGACCGAATGGAGCGAAGGGGGGAGGTGGCGAGCGAAGCGAGCCGGCGACCTCCGCAGCGTAACGAAGGTTGAGTGGGTGAAGCGTAACTCAAGCCGACGACAAGCAAACTTTAGGGACTGTTTTTTTTATGGGTCTCAGTTTTTAAGTAAGGTTTTTTACTTTTATTTTATTAGGTTTTTTTTTATATTAATTTTATAATGTTTTAGGGGTTCTTAAGGGTTTTCATACTGATCTAGGGGTAGTTGTAACGGTTTTTCCAATTCGTTTAAGGATTCTTATGGATTCTCAAAATTTATAAGGGTATGGAATACGTCTCAAGAACACGACGACACGCGAGCTGCGCGCAGCTCGCGCACCCAAGCAAATACTAGTTATACTATATAAAGCTCGATTACCACTCACTGACTCACTGACTCATTGACATAATTGTTCTCCCAGATGGTGGATGGGGAGGTGGGTATATTTTGACAGATTCGTAAACAAGTAACTCCCGTGAGTATGGGAAAAGTCCCAAACCTCCCCTTTTCGCCCCCTTTCCTCCCCCTCCCCATCGTATCTCGGAAACAAAGAGACCCGTATTTTTTTCTTTTTACGGATTCATATAGAGGAGGCTCGGGAAAGTAAAAAACAGTTTTCAAAGTTGCCCCCCTTGCCCCCTTTTTCACCCCCTTAAGGCGGATCTCGGAAGTGAAGAGACTCGGAACATTTTTTTTTCAGATTCGTATAGAGGTAGCTGGGAAAAGTAAAAACCAGTTTTTAAAGTTGCCCCCCTTGCCCCCCTTTTCACCCCCTTAAGGCGGATCTCAAAAGTTAAGAGACTTGGAATATTTTTTTTTTCAGATTCGTATAGAAGAGGCTCGGAAAAGTAAGAAGCAGTTTTCAAAATTGACCCCTTTTTCCCCCTTCTCCCCCCTTGAGGTGGATCTCGGAAGTTGAGAGACTTGGAACATTTTTTTTTTCAGATTCGTGAGAAGGGGCCTAGAGTTAGTCAAAATCATTTTTCAAAACTCCCCACTCTCCCCCCCTTCACCCCTTTACCCATCGTATCTCGGAATCTAGGACACGTAGCGGCTTTTTAATTTTTACCATAAATTATTATTGAGGAGCGTTTAAATTTGTATACGGAGGGTATCCTTCACTCCCCAACCTCCCCTTAAAATAAAAGGGCTATAACTTCGTAACGGTCAGAGATAGCCATTATGTGTTTGAACAAATATTATAGTAGGTTTCGAAACCTGTCTGGTGGTAGGTAGGTTCTGAGTGGAGCGAACCTGCGAGACCGAGAGAGTGTGAAGGGGGGAGGTGGCGAGCGAAGCGAGCCGGCGACCTCCGTAGCGTAACGAAGGTCGAGTGAGTGAAGCGTAACTCAGGGGCGACGACAAGCAACTTTAGGGTTATGTTTTTTTTAATGGGTCTCAGTTTTTAAGTAAGGTTTTTTACTTTTATATTATTAGGTTTTTTTTTTAAATTAAATTTACAATGTTTTAGGGGTTCTTAAGGGTTTTCATACTGATTTAGGGGTAGTTGTAACGGATTTTCCAATTATTTTAAGGATTCCTATGGATTCTCAAAATTTTATGATGGTAAGGAATACTTCTCAAGAACACGACAACACGCGAGCTGCGCGCAGCTCGCGCACCCACGCAAATACTAGTTATTATACTATATAAAGCTCGATTACCACTCACTGACTGACTCACTGACAGAATTGTTCTCCCAGATGGTGGATGGGGAGGTGGGTATATTTTGACAGATTCGTAAACAAGTAACTCCCGCGAGTGTGGGAAAAGTGCCAAACCTCCCCTTTTCGTCCCCCTTCCTCCCCCTCCCTATCGTATCTCGGAAATCAAGAGACTTGGAACATTTTTTTTTCAGATTCGTATAGAGGAGGCTCGGGAAAGTAAAAACCAGTTTTCGAAATTGACCCTTTTTCCCCCCTTCTCCCCCCTTTAGGCGGATCTCGGAAGTTGAGAGACTTGGAACATTTTTTTTTTCAGATTCGTAAGAAGGGGCCTAGAGTTAGTCAAAACCATTTTTCAAAACTCCCCATTTTCCCCCCCTTCACCCCTCCCCTCATCGTATCTCGGAAACTAGGACACGTAGCGGCTTTTTGATTTTTGCTATAAATTATTATTGAGGGGCGTTTAAATTTGTAAACGGAGGGTATCCTCCTCTCCCCAACCTCCCCTAAAATTGAAAGGGCTGTAACTTCGTAACGGTTAGAGATAGCCATTGGGTGCTTGAACAAATATTATAGTAGGCGTTGAAACCTGTCCGGTGGTGGTAGGTTCTGAGTGGAGCGAACCTGCGAGACCGAGTGGAGCGGAGGGGGGAGGTGGCGAGCGAAGCGAGCCGGCGACCTCCATAGCGTAACGAAGGTTGAGTGGGTGAAGCGTAACTCAGCTTTTAACGATTCTAATGAATTCTTATTTTTATTTTTTTATTGATTTAGATTTTAGAATGTTTTAGGGGTTCTTAAGGGTTTTCATACTGATTTAGGGGTAGTTGTAACGGATTTTCCAATTCGTTTAAGGATTCTTACGGATTCTCAAAATTTTATAAGGGTAAGAAATACTCAAGAACACGACGACACGCGAGCTGCGCGCAGCTCGCGCACCCACGCAAATACTAGTTATACTATATAAAGCTCGATTACCACTCACTGACTGACTCACTGACAGAATTGTTCTCCCAGATGGTGGATGGGGAGGTGGGTATATTTTGACAGATTCGTAAACAAGTAACTCCCGTGAGCATGGGAAAAGTGCCAAACCTCCCCTTTTCACCCCCCTTCCTCCCCCTCCCTATCGTATCTCGGAAACAAAGAGACTTGGAACATTTTTTTTTCAGATACTTATAGAGGAGGCTCGGAAAAGTAAAAACCAGTTTTCAAAATTGACCCCTTTTTCCCCATTCTCCCCCCTTTAGGCGGATCTCGGAAGTTGAGAGACTTGGAACATTTTTTTTTTCAGATTCGTATAAAGGGGCAACGCGTTAGTCAAAATCATTTTTCAAAACTCCCCACTCTCCCCCCCTTCACCCCTCCCCCCATCGTATCTCGGAAACTAGGACACGTAGTGGCTTTTTGATTTTTACTATAAATTATTAATGAGGAGCGTTTAAATTTGTAAACGGAGGGTATCCTCCTCTCCCCAACCTCCCCTAAAAATAAAAGGGCTATAACTTCGTAACGGTCAGAGATAGCCATTGGGTGTTTGAACAAATATTATAGTAGGCGCCGAAACCTGTCCGGTGGTAGGTAGGTTCTGAGTGGAGCGAACCTGCGAGACCGAGTGAAGCGAAGGGGGGAGGTGGCGAGCGAAGCGAGCCGGCGACCTCCGCAGCGTAACGAAGGTTGAGTGGGTGAAGCGTAACTCAGCTTTTAACGATTCTAATGAATTCTCATTTTTTTATTGATTTCGTTTTTAGAATGTTTTAGGGGTTTTTAAGGGTTTTCATACTGATATAGGGGTATTTGTAACGGTTTTTCCAATTGGTTTAAGGATTCTTATGGATTCTCAAAATTTATAAGGGTATGGAATACGTCTCAAGAACACGACGACACGCGAGCTGCGCGCAGCTCGCGCACCCAAGCAAATACTAGTTATACTATATAAAGCTCGATTACCACTCACTGACTCACTGACTCATTGACAGAATTGTTCTCCCTGATGGTGGATGGGGAGGTGGGTATATTTTGACAGATTCGTAAACAAGTAACTCCCGCGAGTATGGGAAAAGTGTCAAACCTCCCCTTTTCGCCCCCCTTCCTCCCCCTCCCTATCGTATCTCGGAAACAAAGAGACCCGTATTTTTCGTTTTTTACGGATTCGTATAGAGGAGGCTCGGAGAAGTAAAAACCAGTTTTCAAAATTGACCCCTTTTTCCCCCTTCTCCCCCCTTTAGGCGGATCTCGGAAGTTGAGAGACTTGGAACATTTTTTTTTTTCAGATTCATATAAAGGGGCAACGCGATAGTCAAATTCATTTTTCGAAAAACGCCCCACTCTCCCCCACTTCACCCTTCCCCCTTTACACCCCTTTTTTTCTACTGAAAAATGTTTTAATTCTTACCTAAACCTATTGAGGGGCGTTGAAATTAAAAAATTGTATACCATTTCCTCCCCTCCCCAACCTCCCCTAAAACTGAAAGGGCTGTAACTTCGTAACGGTTAGAGATAGCCATTGGGTGCTTGAGCAAATATTATAGTAGGCGTCGAAACCTGTCCGGTGGTGGTAGGTTCTGAGTGGAGCGAACCTGCGAGACCGAGTGGAGCGAAGGGGGGAGGTGGCGAGCGAAGCGAGCCGGCGACCTCCTTAGCGTAACGAAGGTTGAGTGGGTGAAGCGTAACTCAGGGGCGACGACAAGCAACTTTAGGGTTATGTTTTTTATAATGGGTTTTTAGAATGTTTAAGGGGTTCTTAAGGGTTTTCATATTGATATAGGGGTAGCTGTAACGGATTATCCAATTATTTTAAGGATTCCTATGGATTCTCAAAATTTTATGATGGTAAGGAATACTTCTCAAGAACACGACAACACGCGAGCTGCGCGCAGCTCGCGCACCCACGCAAATACTAGTTATACTATATAAAGCTCGATTACCACTGACTGACTGACTCACTCACTGACAGAATTGTTCTCCCAGATGGTGGATGGGGAGGTGGGTATATTTTGACAGATTCGTAAACAACTAACTCTAAATAGTTTGGGAAAAGTGCCAAACCTCCCCTTTTCGCCCCCCTTCTCACCCCCCCCTATTGTATCTCGGAAACCAAGGGATTTGGAACGTTTTTTTTTTCAGATTCGTATAGAGGAGGCTCGGGAAAGTAAAAACCAGTTTTCAAAAGTTGACCCACTTGTCCCCCTTCTCCCCCCTTTAGGCGGATCTCGGAAGTTGAGAGACTTGGAACATTTTTTTTTTCAGATTCATATAAAGGGGCAACGCGTTAGTCAAAATCATTTTTCAAAACTCCCCACTCTCCCCCCCTTCACCCCTCACCCCACCGTATCTCGGAAACTAGGACACGTAGCGGCTTTTTGATTTTTACTATAAATTATTATTGAGGAGCGTTTAAATTTGTATACGGAGGGTATCCTCCTCTCCCCAACCTCCCCTAAAAATAAAAGGGCTATAACTTCGTAACGGTTAGAGATAGCCATTACGTGTTTTAACAAATATTATAGTACGCGCCGAAACCTGTCCGGTGGTGGTAAGTCCCGAGTGGAGCGAACCTGCGAGACCGAGTGGAGAGAAGGGGGGAGGTGGCGAGCGAAGCGAGCCGGCGACCTCCGTAGCGTAACGAAGGTCGAGTGGGTGAAGCGTAACTCAGGGGTGACGAAAAGCAACTTTAGGGTTATGTTTTTTTTAATGGGTCTCAGTTTTTAAGTAAGGTTTTTTAATTTTATTTTATTTGGTTTTTAGAATGTTTTAGGGGTTCTTAAGGGTTTTCATTGTGATTTAGGGGTAGTTGTAACGGATTTTCCAATTATTTTAATGATTTCTATGGATTCTCAAAATTTTATGAGGGTAAGGAATACTTCTCAAGAACACGACAACACGCGAGCTGCGCGCAGCTCGCGCACCCACGCAAATACTAGTTATACTATATAAAGCTCGATTACCACTGACTGACTGACTGACTGACATAATTGTTCTCCCAGATGGTGGATGGGGAGGTGGGTATATTTTGACAGATTCGTAAACAACTAACTCTAAATAGTTTGGGAAAAGTGCCAAACCTCCCCTTTTCGTCCCCCTTCTCACCCCCCCTTATTGTATCTCGGAAACCAAGGGATTTGGAACGTTTTTTTTTCAGATTCGTATAGAGGAGGCTCGGAGAAGTAAAAACCAGTTTTCAAAAGTTGACCCACTTGTCCCCCTTCTCCCCCCTTTAGGCGGATCTCGGAAGTTGAGAGACTTGGAACTTTTTTTTTTCAGATTCATATAAAGGGGCAACGCGTTAGTCAAAATCATTTTTCAAAACTCCCCACTCTCGCCCCTTTCACCCCTCCCCCATCGTATCTCGGAAACTAGGACACGTAGCGGCTTTTTATTTTTACTATAAATTATTAATGAGGAGCGTTTAAATTTGTAAACGGAGGGTATCCTCCCCTCCCCAACCTCCCCTAAAAATAAAAGGGCTATAACTTCGTAACGGTCAGAGATAGCCATTATGTGTTTGAACAAATATTATAGTAGGCGTCGAAACCTGTCTGGTGGTAGGTAGGTTCTGAGTGAAGCGAACTTGCGAGACCGAGTGGAGCGAAGGGGGGAGGTGGCGAGCGAAGCGAGCCGGCGACCTCCGTAGCGTAACGAAGGTCGAGTGGGTGAAGCGTAACTCAGGGGCGACGACTAGCAACTTTAGGGTTATGTTTTTTTTAATGGGTCACAGTTTTTAAGTAAGGTTTTTTACTTTTATATTATTAGGTTTTTTTTTTAAATTAATTTTATAATGTTTTAGGGGTTCCTAAGGGTTTTCATACTGATATAGGGGTAGTTGTTACGGATTTTTCAATTATTTTAAGGATTCCTATGGATTCTCAAAATTTTATGATGGTAAGGAATACTTCTCAAGAACACGACAACACGCGAGCTGCGCACCCACGCAAATACTAGTTATACTATATAAAGCTCGATTACCACTGACTGACTCACTCACTGACATAATTGTTCTCCCAGATGGTGGATGGGGAGGGGGGTATATTTTGACAGATTCGTAAACAATAAAAAACTAAAAACTCCCGCGAGTATGGGAAAAGTGCCAAACCTCCCCTTTTCACCCCCCTTCCTCCCCCTCCCTATCGTATCTCGGAAACTAAGAGACCCGTATTTTTTGTTTTTTACGGATTCGTATAGAGGAGGCTCGGAAAACTAAAAACCATTTTTCAAAAGTTGACCCACTTGTCCCCCTTCCGAGATCCACCTAAAGGGGGGAGCCCCTTTAGGTGGATCTCGGAAGTTGAGAGACTTGGAACATTTTTTTTTACAGATTCGTAAGGAGGGGCCCAGAGTTAGTCAAAATCATTTTTCAAAACTCCCCACTCTCCCCCCCTTCACCCCTCCCCCCATCGTATCTCGGAAACTAGGACACGTAGCGGCTTTGTGATTTTTGCTATAAATGATTATTGAGGAGCGTTTAAATTTGTATACAGAGGGTATCCTCCCCTCCCCAACCTCCCCTAAAATTGAAAGGGCTGTAACTTCGTAACGGTTAGAGATAGCAATTGGGTGTTTGAACAAATATTATAGTAGGCGTCGAAACCTGTCCGGTGGTGGTAGGTTCTGAGTGGAGCGAACCTGCGAGACGGAGTGGAGCGAAGGGGGAGGTGGCGAGCGAAGCGAGCCGGCGACCTCCGCAGCGTAACGAAGGTTGAGTGGGTGAAGCGTAACTCAGCTTTTAACGATTCTAATGAATTCTCATTTTTTTATTGATTTAGTTTTTAGAATGTTTTAGGGGTTCTTAAGGGTTTTCATACTGATTTAGGGGTAGTTGTAACAAATTTATAAGGGTCGTAACGAAGGTTGAGTGGGTGAAGCGTAACTCAGCTTTTAACGATTCTAATGAATTCTCATTTTTTTATTGATTTAGTTTTTAGAATGTTTTAGGGGTTCTTAAGGGTTTTCATACTGATTTAGGGGTAGTTGTAACGGATTTTCCAATTATTTTAAGGATTCTTATGGATTCTCAAAATTTATAAGGGTATGGAATACGTCTTAAGAACACGACGACACGCGAGCTGCGCGCAGCTCGCGCACCCAAGCAAATACTAGTTGTAATATATTGTTAGTCCCAAATTCTACGAAATATACAAGATTCTAATATCACATCACTTAAGAGTGAAATATTTGACCGCTATATTTGCGGCGACGCGACGCCATTTTCAGAACGCACCTTCCTAACATCTAAATGTGTTTTGGTAACAAAAACTGCGCGACTCCTTTTAGGTACACAGACATATAATCATCCCAGTTAATATTCGAGGGGTCGCAGGGAAACCGTTGTCTGTCTTCAGTTGATAGGGAGGCGTGGAGTGCCCTCGTACGATCTGACTTCATCTCCCAAGTATTGGATGTGAAGAATTCGAGGATATCTCGTCCGGCGATGACTCTGGACTGGATTTTCATGTATCTGAAGTATGGATGGTGGTTTTAGTTGACTATGTTAGTAAAGCTTTTCATAAAATGGGAGGGCAAAAAAGGTGAAGCTTCTCCTTTTTTTGCAATGTTTATTAGTAACGATGACACGAAAATGTTCAAAAATAATAATTACAAAACCTGCCTGAATAAAAATTACTAATAACTTTAATTAAAAAAAAACTGAAAAGAATAAAACAAGTTCAGGAGACAGGACATATTGAGTGCAACAGTCGGAACCCATGTTGGATGAAATCATTTTAGTCTAGATTATTTAGTCTCCTGAACTTGTTTTATTCTTTTCCGTTTTTATTTAAAGTTATTAGTATTTTTTACGCAGTCGGTTTGTACTTTTTAGTTAAGTACTTAGATATACCATTTTAAAATCTTCATGATGAGCCCTTTATCGAGCCGTTCAGGCTGCAGAGCGTGCCAAACAATTATATATACATACATATTATATACTCTCGAAAAACATAACCCTCATTCTGGCTCAGACAGGTAAAAATAAAAAAAAAGAGTTACTTCGGTTGCTGCCCTGTCGCTCGTAGATACAGGTCTGCTGCGTAGGCAGGCACTGTTTGAAATAAAAACGTCAGCGTATTTAGCACATATTTATTACTCGTAAATGTGATAGACATTAGCGAGTCATCTGAAAACAAGAAAAAAAAGGGTTGGTAAAAATATTATATTAATGACCTGTAAAAATCAAAAGATCATAGCTTACTATTACTACTACGCCTCGTAGCAAATGTGTGCGGGACAACCGCTACGCCACTTTCATCGCGTAGCAATTGCAAACCGGGCTACACTACGTTATCTACGCCGCGTAGCAATGGGAATAGCAAACGCAAATGGGGAGACGCTACATCAGCTACGCTGTGTAGCAATTAGAATCAGTATACCGCTACGTCAGCTACGCCGCGTAGCAATGAGGATAACAAAGTAAACGCAAATGGGGCACTGCTACGCCAACTACACCGGCTACGCCGTAGAAGTATTTACTACTTTCATACCCCTTTCATCCTTTGAATTTTAATTTGAGTCTCTTTGAAGTTTTGAAGTACACCTGGGTTTCGCTTATCGCTTTTGATTCGTATTTTTTATTAAGTACTAATGTAATCTTGAACAAAGTGCTTACCAAATCCATTCTTAGAAACCGCTGCTTTAAAATATTTGAACATGTTTAATAATGTAATAGGATTGCATGAACTCGTGCAGCAGTTGTAAACAGCGATATTGTCAGATCTGAAACATTGAAGTGTTTTATTTAGGAATTATACAAAGTCTACGTAATGGCCTGTTCACAGGAGGAGTCCGTGGCTAAATAATAACCAGCCACTCAGGTCGATCTTTAGGTTAAGCCGTGCTTGCCTGGGTTGGTCTGTGGAGGTTTCCTCCGTGCCTCGAAAAGCACGTTAAGCAGTTGGTCCCGGCTGTCATTTGCAGATCTTTGGCAGTCGTTACAGGTAGTCAGAGGCCCAAAAAGTCTGACAACCAGTCTTACCAAGGGGTATGATCGTATTACCCAGTAACTGGGTTGTGGAGGTCAGATAGGCAGTCGCTCCTTGTAAAATACAGATATTTAGCTGCATCCATTTAGACTGGAGGCGGACCCGACTATAGTTAGGAAAAGGCTAGGCAGATGAATGGGTCTATTCACAATATCCTGACCATCATGAGTTACTGGGTTCGAATCCGGGGGTTTTAGGAATTAGGTTTTCCCATCAGGAATTTCTCAGTAGCAGCCACGGAGTATGGATTTGTGCCAGGTTTATGGCAATAGGCTCGCCCTATTACATGGGACTTAAAACATAATTGGTGAAATGTGGGTGTACTTTAGGTAGGTACAGTAAGCGTCAATAAGTTCAGAGGCACGCTAAGGATTGTATTGCTGTAAACGCACGGTCGAGCGTCCGTGCGTCTGTATGTGTAAGTGGTCTCAATACAGTACGCACACCACAGCCACAGAGTTCGCCCAATCGCATGTCGCGCGTCACACTCCACGAAACATAAGAATACGCAGCAAACCTTATTTGTGTAGCGACCTGTTCTTACCATTTGATAGCTAAAATTCACATTTATTTTCCATGTGTTGATAGCTGTTGGGGTAATCAGTAGGATTCACGATCAAAGAGATCCGAGTTCGAATCCTGTTAACAACGTGGGGTTTTTGTTTCTTGGTAACATTAGTTATTGGTTCATTATTTATTTTTTATAAGAATAAGTTAAATATTAGTAAAAAAAACATAGTATTATTATTCAACTATTTATTTATTATTTTAGCTGTTCGGTGTTGGTAGGTGGAAATAAAAAAGTCGTGGTGAATGATAACAGAAATGTTTATTCGTTTTATTTATTTATAAAATTAACAAACTTTCATGATAATTGTAATGTCACATTCCTACCTAGATGTAAAAAAGTTCTCTTGTAACCGATCATAAGATTTTTTATTGTATCGGTATACCCACTTACTTTCAATTCATAATAACATACATAAGTAACAAGGAAAGGATATTCTAATCACACAAATATAACATATAGTTGATACCCACTTATTATAGGTATCGGTAATCAGCAGTTTATTGAAAACTAATATAAATAATTTAGACTTTATGAATATATTTTTTGCGACGTCACAATAAATGTAACTCGTATTGAGGTCATAGTTTAAGTGTTCATTTCCCCGAAGAAAAGAAGATTGAAACTAAACCTTTTTTTTTTTTTTTTTTCTGATGGGAAATCATCAAATAACTCCTCCCGCTCTGGGCGGAGCAGGAGGGAGTGTCAGACTTTTACTGACTAAAACCCATCCATGTTCCTTCATCGCCCTTTGTGTTCCGGGGCCACGGTATCTCTTTCGAACAGTCCCGCAACCCCGGCAGGCATCGGTCCCTACGGACCCCTTCCCTTTTGCTGACTCTCTTTGAGGCGCGCGTGGAACACGAACGCGCCGTCGACACGGCCTGTCGTCATGAGACGGACGGACGGCGAGCTAGCCCATAGCCCACCGTCCACAGGCCCGCGCCTACGGTGGCCGGGGGCCACGTGGTGGTGGCCACCGACGCCCGGGGCGTCTCCTGCGGTAGCCGGGACGTTGAGAGGTTCTATCCCTCTCACGTTCCGCCACCTCCTTCTCTAGCATTACTGCTTCGCAGAAGGAGGGGACGGCGTCCCATTCCGTCTCGCTCCGGACCATGGCTTGCACCAGGGCCGGACGCGAGAGGTCGCCGCCGCCAATCGCCGCTTCGAGGACACGGCGGTGCTCCGCCCACGCGGGGCACACCTCCACCGTGTGTTCCACCGTGTCCTCCGGTCGATGGTCGATCCTCACAATGGAAGCACCCGGGCGTTTCCTCCCGCCCGATTCGGTGCAGGAACCTCCCGAACACTCCGTGTCCGGTGAGGACCTGCGTCAGGCGGAAAGAGGGACTTATCGCCACTATCGTGGCGTGCCCTTTGAAACTAAACCTCAATTTAAGATCATTAATATAACTACGGATAAGTTAATATTCACTAAATATTTTGTTACACATTTAATTAAAACTAAAGCATCTAGGTATTAATTTTGTAGCATGACATCTTCTAATACTTCTACATAATTAAGTAGAACTGTTGGCGCGTGAAGGAATAAAAGCCAGTTCTCCTGGCTCTGTTGGACTTATCCATCCCCACATGATCCCCACATATTAACCATAATTCGACATGAGTCTGTATTAGGGATTATGTTTTTGTCAGACCAGCAGTGTTATTCTTGCGCCATAACTGAAGCCTACCCTTTTGACTTGATTTAAAAAGTCAGTTTTTTGAGTCTTCTCATGGTAGTATTCCAGTAAAAATCTAAATAACCCCGTGCGAAACGTAATCGTTCTTCTATAACTCTTTCTGTCAAGAAGGGCTTCTTAGCTGGTCTTCGTGATACAAGCCTTCAGCGTGGAGGGCACTTGCGAACAGTTTGCGATGAGGTGTCAAATAATTCCATAAAGTGTCTCGTAGGTGTGAAACCATTTGTTTCTTATTCGCCAACCATATATTATGTCTGAACTATCCTATCACTTTCTCTGAACAACTACAACACTTGAAACTTGACATCTCATCATGGACAACAAACTTGTGCACAGTGTGGAACAAATGGAGAAGCTGTTTAGCTCTCGTATGCGTGAGTACGAGGATATCCCCATGCACTCAGATATTGCTGCACTTTCACTGGATTTCTCGGAGTTTAAGACTTTTGTCTGTCAAACTTTTCTCCACTTCAAAACTCAAATTGAATCCATATCTCTGAGCCTGGACAGACATGAGACTGCAATGAGACGGAAGGTCTTACTGTTTCACGGTATTCCTGAAAAACCAAATGAAAAACTTAGTGATTCGATTCTCCATATCATCTCCAAGCAGCTGAAGATAGACGATGCTAAATTGGATCATCTGGAAGTTTGCCACAGGCTAGGAGCCTCCCAGGGTAAATCTAGACCGGTGCTGGTGAGGTTCAGTGGCATGGAGTATCGTCGGTTGGTGTGGGACGGCAAGACTTCACTCAAGGGCAGCGGCATCACTATTTCCGAGTTCCTAACCAAAACACGGCACCAGGTATTTATTGCCGCCCGCATGCACTTTAGCATCAATAACTGCTGGTCTGCAGAGGGAAAGGTCATTGTCTTGACGCCAGACAAGACACGGCGGACGTTATCAACAATGGGTGAGCTTGAAACATTAATCGCGCTATTTCCCGCTTCCGCCTGTGCCGCAGCTCCCGATAACCCCGTGCCTGCAGCTTCTACCTCGCCAATTGTAGCATCTACGTCGCCTGTAAGAGCAACCCCCAAAGGCAAGCGGGTGAGGAAGGCTCGCCTTTAAGTTTGCTGGCATCTTCTACCTTTTAATTTAGTGTAATGTCTGTGCACCTTTGTACATTCTCGCTTTGTTGATCTACCCTTAGCATTCACTTTTTCTTTGTGTAGTTTCTTTCTCATCACTTTGTTAATGTTAGCCGGTAGATGATTATATTATGTTCAGTTGTATTGACATGACGTCTGTCAGTGTCATTTTTACTAATTTTTTTTGCATGGAACTGTTAAGTCCCTAACACTACGTTCCGTTTCACTGTGCTATTGTTTTGTTTACGTATGTTGTGGCTGATATTCTAGTATTTTTATTTTTTATGTTTCTGTTACCATCAAGTTTTGATTTTTTATACATGTTTTACGAACTTGCCCCGTAATATGTTGTTAAAATCTCTTCCAACTACAGCGTTTAGGTGGTTTTATTAGTAATTTGTGCATTATTAACTATTGTTGTTTTGTGAAAACAATAATAGGAGCACTTGATTAGTTTAGTTTATTAGTTTAGTTAAATTTTGTATTCATATTATTTTTATATAGTTATATATTTTTATTTCATGAAAACTATGTTGGATGTCGACCTTGATGTTGATTTTTTCTCCTGTTCTTCCTCTTCTAGCAGTTTCCATAGTGCAGCAAGTGGTTCTTCCTCTCCACTGACTCTTAGCGATCAGATTTCCACTTTGGTTTCCCACCTTCCTAACAATCTCAATATAGCTCACATCAATGCCCAGAGTGTTCCTGGTCACTACCCCGATCTTCTGGCTTCCATTAACTGCGCTCACATAGATGCTTTGCTGATATCCGAGTCTTTCCTTAAACCCTCTCTTTTATCGGTAGATTATGCCCTTCCCGGTTTTGTTCTTATCCGTAATGATAGAACTGGAAAGGGTGGTGGTGGGGTTGCTATCTACATGCGTGCTGATATTCCTTACAAGGTTGTTAGTACATCGCCATCCCCGTACTCGGGGTCAGCGGAGCATCTATTTATTGAAATTTCCCTACATCGCGTTAAAATGCTGCTGGGTGTATTGTATAGTCCTAATCTTAGCATCGATTACTTAGACTCTTTTGACTCACTTTTAAATGTTTTCTGTCCCTCTTATGACCACGTAGTCATAATGGGTGATTTTAATACTTGCCTACTTAAAAATGACAGTCGTACTCACAAACTTCAATCCCTCATAACTTCTTTTAATCTTAGTATTTTGCCTCTTTCTGCTACTCATCATTTCCCTAATTGTACCCCTTCTCTTTTAGACCTGATTATCGTCTCTAAATCTAGTAATGTATCTATCCATGGACAGCTCACTGCTTGTTTTTCGTATCACGATCTCATCTTTTTGTCCTATAAGATACGCCCTCCAAAGCGCAAATTACAACATATTCTCCTTAGGAACTACAAGGGCATAGATCTGGAGGCATTGCTGCATGATGCTGGTAGCATCGACTGGACGGACATTTTCGAGAGTTCATGTATCGACGATATGGTTCGTAGTTTTAACAGTAACTTACTCAGTTTATACGATCGTCATGCCCCTATCCGTCGAGTTAAGGTAAAGTATGTTCCGGCTCCCTGGCTTACTCCTGCCATCAAGGATGCGATGGCAAGAAGGGATAAGGCCAAGAGAAGGTTGAAACGCTGTCCTTCCGAGCGCAATCTAATTGCGTACAAAATGTTACGTAATCGCTGCAGTCGTCTGTGTAGAGATGCTAAGAGACGCTACTTCCACAATTCTCTCGACAACCGCAACTCTTCTGAAGTCTGGAAGTTTCTAAAAACTGTCGGCATTGGCAAGTCACCAGTTGTTTCCAGTAATGACGTTGACGTGTGTGCTCTTAACAATCATTTCTCACTACCTCCTGTTACTTTGGATCCGCACGTCAAGTCAGCTACTTTGAATAAACTTTCCGGTTTGCCTTTGCTGCAATGTTCTTCTTTTAAACTAAGCCCAGTGAGTGAGGATGAGGTAAAAAAATCGATGTGTGCCATCTCCTCCACTGCAATTGGTAATGACCTCCTTTGCTCAAGAATGATCTCTCCTATCCTTCCCTCTATCCTTCCCGTTTTGACTCACATTTTTAATTACTCCTTGTTTTCTTGTACTGTTCCCGAGGTCTGGAAACAAGCACATATTATCCCATTACCTAAAATTCCAAACCCGGCCTCACCAACCGATTTCAGACCCATTTCCATCCTCCCTTATCTCTCTAAAGTTCTTGAGCACATTGTTCATCAGCAACTCACTGCCTTGTCTAGGAATGATCTGCTGAGTAATTTTCAATCCGGCTTTCGTCCAGGCCATAGCACTGTAACGGCTCTTTTAAAAGTTACTGATGATATCCGCTGGGCTATGGACCACAAATCTCTTACTTTACTCGTACTTCTGGACTTTAGCAGCGCCTTTAATTCTGTTGATTTTGACATCCTTCTTGGAATCCTTAAATCTATTAATTTCTCCTCTTCCACTATTGCCTGGTTCGATTCCTATCTTAAAGGCCGCTCGCAGCGTGTTCGTCTTGATGAGTCTTTTTCCGATTGGTGCCCACTTAGCGCGGGTGTGCCTCAGGGTGGCGTTCTCTCTCCTCTTATTTTTTCTATTTTCATTAACTCTGTCACCAGAGTCATCACTTCCTCCTTCCATCTCTACGCCGACGACTTGCAGCTTTATCATCATTTCTTGAGGGAAGATGCGGAAGCCGCCGTATCTGTCATGAACCGGGATCTGGATTTCATTAGTGAGTGGTCGCGGTCCTTTGGACTGCAGATCAACCCTAAGAAATCTCAGGCCTTGGTCATTGGCGGCAGGTATATGCGGAACAGGCTTGATGTTGCGTCGCTGTCTCCACTCAGGCTGAATGGAGTTCAGATAGAATACGCGAACAAGGCCAAAAACCTGGGGGTGATAATGGACTCCTACTTATCGTGGACTGCCCAGGTTGCTGAAGTAAGTCGCAAAGTGCACTACACATTTCACTCTTTGAAATGCCTTCAGAGCTTCTTGCCTTTGAAGACTAAAATCTCCCTTGCGCAAACTCTCATCCAGCCCATCATAGATTACGCCGATGCTTGTTATTTGGATGCCACCGAGGAGCTTTTAAATAAACTTGAGCGTTTGCAAAATATCTGTATTCGTTTTGTTTTTAACCTTAGAAAGTATGACCATGTTTCCAACTTTCGCAAGATACTCAAGTGGCTCCCAATCCGACTTCGCAGGAACTCTCGGATATTGTGTTTGCTATTTAACATCCTTCATAACCCTAAAACTCCATCCTATCTGCGGGAACGCTTTTCCTACTCCCGTCCCTTTGATGCACCTTGCCGGTCGCATCTTAGGAACCTCCTTAAATCCCCTCCCCACTCTACCGATTTCTACTCCTACTCCTTTACTGTACACGCTGTGCGGTTGTGGAATTCTCTTCCGCCTGATATTAGAGACTGCCAAACTATTGCAGTATTTAAAAGAAGAGTGAAAGAACACTATCTGTCCAATTCGTCATAGTTGCATAAGTATTTATTAATATATATTATTTTGTAGTTTATATATTTGTGTTATATATTTTGTCTTGTATGTATGTACGTATATTCTTGTATTGTATGTTATATTTAAATTCTATATTTGCTTTAAGTTTTTATGTATTCTATTTTCTCATTTTTTACACACTATGTCTACATCTCTTTGTACCTTCTCTCCTTTCGCAGGTATGCTGGAAGAGATTTCTTTAGAAATAAGCATCACCTTTGTACCTATTTTTCCATTCCTTTCTTCTTTTCTGTATTTAGTGTGTACATAAACCGTTAAATAAATAAATAAATAAAATAAATATGTCGTCGCTGCGCATCGCTAATAAGCGACGGCTTTCCACTGTCGACTAGCAAGGCCTTTTGATCTGACTCACAGTATTCCTCTAAAACAAAAAAATGATGTTAGGCAGCTATAATAAAATACTGAAGTTATCATTCACTCTGCATTTATAAATCCAATAATTAACACTAGTTATTTATCTTTTATGCCTCATGCTGGATTTAAAATCAATTAATTAATCCATATGTCACCAAATAAATAAACAATAACAAAGTAGGTTTTAATTTTTAATAAAAACTTTGTTACAATAATTCATAAATATAATACTCACATTAGTCCGGTTTCTTCAGATATTTGCCACTTTTATGCAGCACGATAATATTAGTCGCCCTCGCCTCAATATCAATATTCGCCTGCATTTTGAGAAATACCAACAACAATACCGCTATCTATTAAACCACACGTCACTAACCAAATTTAACACAACCAAACGACAACGTTCATTTCGATCAAGTAAAATATTCATAAAACTCAAGTTTACCTCACAGAAATATAAATCCTTGACCTACCTTCTTCTAACTTTACGAAATGTGTGAACAAAGCGAGAATATTTTTCTGTCCCATTACTTCAAATCGAGTAAAAACTTACAAAAAGTCTAAAAGTAACAACGTGAGATTTGAACTCACGGCTTACTGATTCACTCTTAGATGTGGACGCGCCTAACCACTAGGCCATCTTGACTTATATTTCAATGTTGAAATTTTGGACTACATTTACTTGAAGATGACAATGTCTATTTTCTTGAAAGTAGAAGGTCGTAAGTCAAACTAAACGTCAAGCTATTGCTTTGTGAGATTGCCTATCGACTTTTGGTCGACACTGTACGCATCTGCCTAAACCTTCGGGGATTATAGGCGTGATGTTGTAGGTTATCTTATTCAACCCACCTACTACACCTAGCTGCCGCAACGATAGTAAGATTCGCCACATAGTCCACTGGTATCAGGTCCAGGACATTTTCAGCGACGCCTAGCACTACCTTGAAAGCACCCTTCATATTTGCTGCCATCATGCCGGTGGCTCCTGCCCAGTTGTCCACCCATCCTTCAATGGGTTCCCTTAGCGATGCCGCCACTGGAAAGACAATTCTTCATTAGGTTTTTTTGTGTTTTAATCAGTAAAATATGATATATGATATAATATTTTGTAGTAAAATATATAAAAAACATTCGTTGTTAATGTAATTATAACAATTATTTATCGATTTTCATCAAAAGATACGTAATCCGAATCCTCACAATTACCGGATCCAATTAGATAATATCCACCTATAATATGAGTATTGCCATATTATAATTATTGGATTGCAACACCTATTTTTTTTTTGCGTTTAACTTTGATATAACTCTCTCTAGTTTTCATCGACATAATGTCAATTAGTCTCCGCATATTTTAATGGATGTATAATATCCAGATGGACGAAAAGACGATATAAAAGGTTTAACTATTCGGCTACATAACCCTAATAAAAGGGTTTTTTTTTTCTATGGCGATTGTGCCATTCAGGTTGGCAATCTTACCTATGGCAGGTCTGATGATAACGGTTGGGATATTTCCACAATTTTCCGCGACGTATGTTTCCGCTAACGCCTTTGTGAACGTGTAAGTGTTCGGTCGTCCCTCTGCAATTAAATCAATTTATAAATGAATGAGGTTTTAGAGGAATTTTCACAGCGGAGCCCGTTACAGAAAAATTTAAAGGGAGTCTGTCTTGGAATAAAACGCATGTGACCATTGCATGTGACTAAAAGATTGATGAATATGAATTTTGATGGATGAAGAGACATACGAGGCCCAAGAAAAATGGATGGACTGTGTTTTTTTTTTGTTAACTGACTTCCAAAAAAAAGAGGAGGTTATCAACTCGTCTGAATGATTTTTTTTTAGCTTTCTTCTCCACACCACAGACCTATGAAAATCTGATTGAGTTCCACCTTTTCGTCTAATTGCACTCCTATATACCCATGTAGCCCATCTCGCTCCTGGACGACCAATTTTTCTCTTTCCATTCCTCAAAAGCCCGGTCGGCCCGGTTCGGTCTTTATAGCAGGAGGGATGACCCACGCTAGACCGTGCCGGGTCCAAGCCGAGAGTCGGCCGAGCAATATTCATATGGAAACACTCACGCTACGTTCAGTAGCGGCTCGGAAGCGTGAGTGTTTCTATATAAATATTGCTCGGCTGACACTCGGCTTGGACCCGGCATGGTCTAGCGTGGGTCATCCTTACTGCTATCAACGTCAAGTCAAATGTACCAAATGTACCTGTAAACTTACTGAGTAACGCGTTAATGTTTTGTTTCCTGTCATGGTTTGACTGCTCTAGAAAGTCCTGCACTTGGCTGAGATCAGCTGGCGGAGGATACACCTTCTCTTCTAGTATGGGTTTGTCTGTTTGGCAGTAAGCCGTGGAAACGTGGATGAACGCCTGAAATTAACGAGCAATAGAATTATTAATTACAAGCTTATGGGCCCGCAAGGAGTTGGGTAATGTGCCTACGGAATCATCATCATCATTAGCCTATTAATGTTCCCACTGCTGAGACACATGCCTCCTCTCTATGAGAGGGAATGGGCTATAATCCACCACGCGGGCCCAGTGCGGATTGGTAGATTCAATGACTTCGAATTTTTCGGTTCTAGGACATGCCGGTTTCCTCACGATCCTTTCCTTCACCGTTTTGAGAGCAGCGGTGATGAAATAAATTACACAAAGTAATGCGCCTGCCTGGGTTCGAACCCAAGACTTACTGTTCGTAAGTCGGGGCCGCCATCACTGGGCCACCACTGCTGCCCCACCCACGGCATCAAACTATCGGGATAAAAAGTACTATTATGTGTTATTGTGCTCCAGGTTATAAATTAACTGTATGCTAAATTTCATTCAAATCTTGTCCAACCCAGTTTTGCGGTACAAACATTCATAAATCCTCACAAATTTTTGCATTTATAATATTAGTAGGATTCACCTTAATGTTCTTCATACGTTGACACAGATGTAGTACGCATTTGGTTCCTCTGAAATTCGTGCTTACTGCGTCTTTCAGCTCTTCATTAAACTTGATGGTTGCTGCTAAGTGAAACACTACTGACACCTACAATAATGATAATAATAATAACTGGCAACACCTTAAGTCAAACATCGGTTGAAAATCATCACTCATAATTTAATTTATTTATAGTGGTTTTGATACAAACATAATTTACAATAGTTATTTTAATAGTCTTTTTAAACCACAAATATCAGTTAATTGAAAAAAAAACAGCAAGAAATCCAAAACTGAAAACCTAAGAATCTTTCACTATCATCAACATTGACGTCTGTCAAAATCGGAAAAATGAAAATGAAAAACCATGAAAAAACTATGGGAATGAGATGATTTTTTTAACAAATGATGTTTAAATGATTACGAGAGCAGCAGCACGACGCGCACACCTACCAACCCCGGACTCGTCGCTCAGCTCCGCCTCGCCGCCGCCGGACCCCAGATCACCAGTGTCACCGGTTGCGGCAGTTGCGTCGAGCTCGAGCGACGAATATTTCTCCCCGCCGACGTCGCCACCACCTGTACGTCGTGCGGGGAGAGGCCGGCCACCGAAGAGCTTGGGGCTTAGGGGCCAACAGGCCCCGAGCCGGGTCCCCGCTACCGGTGGTTGTGTGCAGCGCATGAAATGGACTCAATCCATTAACGAGAACGTCATGCGCGCATACTACGGGTCTACAGAGGGGGGAACTAACCTCACTGCGTACCGTGTTAGGATGCTGTCTCTGTTCCAGGATCTTGAACCAACCGTCAACGTCTCGGCCCAACGACTGTCGGATCAGGTGCGGGTCATCCAACGCAGTCACAGGTTGGACGACGCCGCGCTTGATAGGCTGCGCTCAGAAGTACTGAGCAACCTTATCGTCTTAACTCCGACACAAACCGCGGTGCAAGTGTCAGCTATTGACGCAACACCACCGCGGTTGAACCCTGCTGTTGTAGAGGAGGATGATGGGGTTGCCACGGTAAGTAGCCAGTGCAACGACCGATTGAGGAGCGCTCTGGAGAATGCGCTTCATGAATATCGGTCCACTCCTACCGAACTTAGGCCCCGATTACCACGGTTACCCATGCATAAGAAAAATAGGGCGCTGGTGTGTGCCTTGGACTCGCAACTCAAGAATATATTCGAGAGTAGCGAGAACCTCGTTGATACACACTCGATCCTGTTCTGTGGGGCTGTTGCGGCATGTCGTTTAGCTAATGTCAAGTTTCCAAATTGTGACGTAGCTACTCGACCAAAACCAGCCGTACCAGCCTGGCAGCGCAGGATCGAGCGCCGTATCGACGGGGCCAGGGTACTCATCGGCAAACTATACTGCTTCAGGGAGGGCAATACACGACCACGAGTGATGCGCTTTGTGAGGCGGGCATTCTCGGGTACTGAAATCAGTCCTCAAGAATACATGTCCCGTGTCACAGAGCGCATCGACTTCCTGAAGCAGAAAGTTTATGCATGGGCGAACCGTATTCGGAGGTATAAGAGGCGGGTTGATCGGTATTCACAGAATCGCATGTTCCAGAGCGATGAGAGGTGGGTATACAGAGCTTGGGAGCGACCTGAGCAAAATATGACAGACGTGTGCCGCCCGGATGATGCCGCCACGAGTTCTTTCTGGCGCAGCATCTGGTCGGTACCCGTTTGCCATACTGAGGCTGACTGGATGCGTGATGTTGAGCGAGTGTGTGAACCTATCCCAGAAATGGAGCCAATTTTTATAACACCTTTAGATGTAGCCAGAGCAGTTCATCCGTTACCGAATTGGAAATCACCGGGACCGGACGGACTGCACAACTTCTGGCTCAAATGGTTTAGTAGTTCGCACACTTGACTGGCATCGCAATTCCAGTCATCCTTAGAATCCGGGTCCCTACCGCAGTTTTTAACAACAGGCGTTACCCACCTGCTCCATAAGTCAGGTAGTCCCGCGGAACCCAAAAATTATAGACCGATCACGTGTTTGTCGACGATCTACAAGCTTCTTACATCCATTCTGAGAGTGAAAATTAATACACACATTGACAAAAACTCATCATGTCAGCCTCTCAGAATGGATGTAAGAATGGGTCCCGCGGTACTAAGGAACTACTCCTCATCGACATGGCCATTAGCCAACAGGTTCGTCGATCCCACAAAGATCTGTCGACATGTTGGATAGATTATAAGAAGGCCTACGACTCGGTGCCACATACGTGGCTCATGAGGGTGCTGGAGTTGTACAAAATAGATACAACTCTACGCACCTTCCTTGAGTCATGTATGGGGCAATGGAGGACGGTCCTTCGATATCCAGGATGTCGACAGATCCAGGAGAGCGATGATCCTGTATGGATTAAGCGGGGAATATTCCAGGGCGACAGTCTGAGTCCACTTTGGTTCTGTTTAGCCCTGAATCCTCTAAGCACATTGCTTGAGAATTCAGGCCTAGGCTGCCGGTTGAGGAAGGATGGTCAGGTTATATCTCACCTGCTTTACATGGATGATCTGAAACTCTTTGCCCCCAACAAATTGCGACTGATGGAGCTACTGAAGGTAACTGAAACTTTTAGTAACGCCATCAGGATGGAATTTGGTGTGGACAAATGTGCAGTCATGTATGTAAAGCGAGGGGAGATTATGGAATCCGAGGGACTTCAGCTCTCGGACTCCATACAACTTAGATCTCTTTCCTCATCCGAAACCTATAAGTATTTGGGTATGTCGGAAGCGTTAGGCATTAACATAACTGACATGAAGCAATCGTTGATGGAGCGCTTCTTCAGTCGCCTGAGGAAGGTATTAAATAGCCTTCTTTCAGGCGGGAACAAGGTGCGCGCCTTCAATGGTTGGGTCATGCCGGTTTTAATGTACTCTTTCGGCATACTCAAATGGACTCAGACCGAACTCGGCGCCCTGGATAGAAGAGTTCGTACACTGCTGACCGAAAGCCGGATGCATCACCCACGATCATCGGTGATGAGACTGTACATCCCGCGGAAGTGCGGGGGTCGAGGCTTTTTAAATGCGAAGACCCTCCACAACCGCGAGGTGTGCAGTCTCAGAGAATATTTTTTAAAAGCCGAGGTGGGTATGCACCGAGATGTGGTCGCAGTGGACAAGGGACTCACCCCGCTGTCCATGGCTAAAGAGAACTGGCACAAACCTGAGGTACTTACCACCGATGACCGCAAGGAAGTATGGCAAGGCAAAGAGCTTCACGGGCGCTTCTATCGGGCTCTTCATGGGCCCGACGTAGATTTTCTAGCGTCCGTGTCCTGGTTACGTTTCGGCGACCTCTTTGGAGAAACTGAAGGTTTTGTCTGTGCGATTATGGACGAAGTTATGTTGACGAACAACTACCGGAAATATATTATGAAGGACGGGACGGTTGACATGTGTCGGGCATGCCACCTTCCGGGTGAGTCCATCAGACATATTATTTCTGGTTGTTCTCGTCTGGCTAACGGCGAGTACTTGCACAGGCACAACCAAGTAGCCAGGATTATACACCAGCAACTTGCCTTGAAATATAAACTTGTGGAATCTGAGGTACCGTACTACAAGTATGTGCCCGACCCAGTTCTCGAAAGTGACCATGTCACGCTGTACTGGGATCGGTCTATCATTACTGACAGGACTATTGTCGCCAATAAACCTGACATAGTGATGATAGACCGATCAGCGCGCCGCGTAATGATAATCGATGTTACTATTCCGCATGACGAGAACCTCGTGAAAGCTGAGAAAGAGAAACAAATAAAATATCTCAACTTGGCACACGAGGTTCGCGACATGTGGAATATAAACTCGGTTATCATTGTGCCGATTGTCGTGACGGCCAATGGCCTTATAGCTTCGATGACCATCTATCGAAGCTCTCTTTAGGCGGTTGGATCAAGGGCCTGATTCAGAAGGCAGTACTCCTCGATACGGCTCGCATTGTGAGGAGGTTCCTGTCTCTGCAGCCCTAACCACCGGTGGCTTGGACCCTGCTCCCGACACCGGCGGACCACTATTTTTTATATTTTTGAATGTATTTTTTAATATAATATTTTTTAAGATACATTTAAAAATATGTAAAGTAAGTAGATGAAATGAATAAAGGAAATAATAATATAATAATCATTTAATTTTAGGCAATTAAGGCCCATAGATAAAAATATAATATAATAATCATTTAATTTTAGGCAATTAAGGCCCATAGATAAAAATACACAAAGTAACATTTAACAACAATAAACTAATATATTTAAAACCAGAAACTAAAACTATTCACGTAACGTTGTCGGCGTCGTGGGCCGCTGCCCTCGGAAACGTCGATATAAGTACGACTTCGGCCCTTCGGCCAAAAGTCCTCTTTCAAGCAGGTCTGTAGATGGTGGGTTGGAACTCGATACCTTTGTTGTTTTGATGACTGCTTCCCCAATGACCAACTGGATGGACAACTCGTTGTGGAGTCGGGAATGCTATGGCAAGATCCTTCCCCACGGCACAACCAGTTCTGTAGTTTTATCTAATGTACTTGAAAAATCTCGTGTCACAGTGTTTGTTATCGAACTCCTCCGAAACGGCTTGACCGATTTTTATGTTTTTTTTTTTTTTTGTGTAAATTTGGTAGGTCTAATAATAGGTTGTAGGTTATTTTTTAGGCTCACAGATACACATCAAAATTTCCAAACAAGTTTCCGACTGGCCAAAAAAAGGAGAGTTATGTTTTCAGGGTTCATGTATGTATGTATGTTAGTGAATTTCTTTATTCCACCATAACTAAACTTCTAAACGCCTAAATTAACCGATTTCGATGTAGGTACGTGGCATCATTAGAATCCTTGTGTTACCCCTGGTAACTTAAGCTAGTGAAAGAGAAATCAAGACCATTTTCCTCAAAATTACCAGTTATTACTAAACAAAAAAAAGAAGCCGCAAACAGCAGCTTTATTTTTTTTTAATTTTCTTAACTCAACAAAAACTGTCTGTCACTGTAAATTTCGTCCCACCTGGAGTATTTTTTGTCCAATTGCACTCGGTTGTAAATATAATATAGCCTAGCCTACCTTCTGTAGGAGTATCTCTTCATCTTCCGCTGAAATTCCAAGATTAGGATGATTTATGTCACCGGCAATCGTAATAATTTTCTTAAAATCATCCGGGCGCTTTTCTTTTAATCTTGAGAAGAGCTGAAATGAAGCTTTAAATATACCTATCTGAGACAAAAACATAACCCTACAATGTGTCCGTAGTGGCAGTGGCGGCGCAAGACCTAAACTTAATGTGGGCAAGGTACAATTCGCGAGGCCCTCTGCATGGTGCAAGAAGTTAACACTTTAACTTTTACGACCGCTATAAACATCATCATGTTCCTGCTCTTGTCTCATGTTACTTGTGGTCGGCGCAACACGTTTTTTTCTTCCATTCTCCCCTATCGACCGTCACGCCTTACTCCTTTATCTTTCATATCATTCCTCACACAATCCATCCATCGTTTCTTTGGTCTTCCTCTCCCTCTCCACCCATCAACATTTATAATTATTCATTACAC
The DNA here is from genome assembly GCA_905147715.2 of Xestia xanthographa. Lineage (NCBI taxonomy): Eukaryota > Metazoa > Arthropoda > Insecta > Lepidoptera > Noctuidae > Xestia > Xestia xanthographa. The sequence continues at coordinate 5,317,732 of LR990656.1, read as the reverse complement.
TTTTAGTAACATGCAATTCATCCCTCCTCATCACATGTCCATACCATGACAGTCGATTCCCTTTCAACTTTCTGTAACTGGTGCAACTTTTAAACTTCCTCTAATATACTCGTTTTTACGTCATCCATTCTTGTCACACCGCACATCCACCTCCACATTCTCATCTCCGCTACATGCAATCTTTTTTCATCCATCTTTTTCATAGCCCAGCATTCATCATCATCATTGATCCATACAGTACGACAGGTCTAATCACGGACTTGTATATTTTCCCCTTTAACTTGAGGGGCATCCGTGGATCGCAAGTTGTTCCAGTGACCTGTCACCATTTCATCCATTCTGTCCGGTGCGTTACGTCCCGGTCTACTTCGCCATACCCTTGGACAAGCGACCCTCGGCGATATATCGAAAATCGGAACAGATCGGTATGGGCGTTCCGGCAAGAGTTATAGGCACAGGACTGGAGAGACCGCTCAATTCACAGAATAAACTATATTCTGTTTTGGTCCTACTTACTTTCAGGCCAACATTCTCCAGTCGTTACCACCACACCTTCAATCAGGCGCGGATCCAGCCCTCAAAATAGGTTGTGGGCACGGCCCTAAAATCGGCAAAGTGACGTCGAATAAAAAAAAAAAGAGAAAAATCCTCGTGGAGTGGCAGTTTAATGATGAATTTTACAAGAACAAACTAAAATAATATGCAAGAACAAGTGCAGCGAGCTTGATTTTTTTGTACCCGCCTCTGATATGTTAGATTTTCAGAATAATTAACAGATTTTGAATTCAGGAGCGAGCGCAGCGAGCACTAAAATTTTAGTGCAGCAGCTCTCCTCCAATTCGTTTTATATATACCATTTATATAAGCGTTATTGAAATGATTTTGCCGACTTGAAAGAAACATGAAGACTTGAAGAGGCGAGCGACTTTGCCGACTTATGAATAATAGTTTCAGAATGAATAAGTAAATTGGACTCCAGAATGTAAGAGCGAGTGAAACGAGCTTATTAAACTTAGTCCATTTTTACCACATACAGGTACAGGACAGGTATACTGTCGACATAAGTTTCTGAACAATTAAGAAACTATATAGGATAGGCCCGCTTCGTGTTTTGTTTTGACAAATTAATCAATCCAAACAAAGAAGCTAGATAGAAAATAAATAGTGCTTTTATCAACAAGTTAAGGCAGTTCTTGCCGCCCCAGGTCATAGCTTTTTTGGCCCAAGGGAATTAACAACACCATTGCTTGTATCTACAGTGTTCACGAAAATTACAAAAAGTGCAGATTCATATCAAACATTTAAACTCTAAACTATTCCACCGATTTTGGTGAATCATTAATAAAAATGATCTTTCCGCTCTCCAAAAATTTGAATGCTAAAGTAAACTATATTTTTACCATTCAATTCAATTCAATTCAAATTCATTTATTTCAATCCATTTAGGATCATAATTGCACACACTTGAACCAAAAAATTACAATTATTACAAAATAACAATCTCAGCATTTATCCAAAAAATTTTCAATTAAATAATATAAATTAAAATACCATACCATTGCCACTCGAAAAAGAGCATTTTATTCATCAATAACAGTGAATAAAACTCTCTTTTACTCACTGTAGATAACAGTGAATAAAACGCTCTTTTACTCACTGAGTGAATAAAAACAGTGAAACAACAAAACAGGTTAAAACAGTGTTTGAATAAAAACATTTTGAATTTGGAACAATAACACGCGCCGACAAGAAAATAGCACTGAATTTCAAAAATTGCTTTGAGAGTTTACCAAGGGCTTTACATTCTTTACGACGCACGGAGGAAACTCGGTAATAAATTAGTGGTCACCCATCCACAGACCGACCTTGATAAGCGTTGCTTAACCTTGAAAATCGACCCGACTGGCTGTTATTGATTACCCATGAGAAAAATAAATACCATACTTCTATTTATTTTCTCGCAGTCAATGGTAAAAAGTAGAGTACACAACACGTGAATAAAAAATTTATCTCGGTACTTGTATCCCTCGCTCCACTCAGGATTCTAATCTAGAATCCCTCGCTACGCTCGTGATTCTACTCTAGAATCCTTCGCTGCTCTCGGGATCCAACTTCGTACCTCGAACTAAATTCCCTTTTTATTCACTTGTTGTATAATCTACTATTTTTTTATGCCTTGTGTAGAACATCAGACTATAGACCTCAATCCCTCCTCACCTCGCCGTGCCCACAACGGTGGATCTGCGCTTGCCTCCAATCTGTTCTGGACCTCGAAGCCACTTTCAGCAACCAACACAATGTCGTCGGCAAATAGCATACACCAGGGAGCCTCTTCCTGGATGTCCGACGTAAGTGCGTCCATTAGCACGAGTAAAAGTTAGGGGCTTAGAGCCGACCCGTGGTGCTAGCCAACAGCCACATTGAAGCTACCGCCACTGACCGCCAGTAGTGCCCACTGTAGACCGGACTTGGCTACTACATTGACTGTACATCGCTCAGATCAACTGCACATACTTCCCAGGCCCTTTCTCTTTCAGGGCCCACCACAAAACCTTACGAGGTTGGTCGTATGCCTTTTCGAAGCCGAGGAATACCATGTGCAAGTTTTTGTGCGCACTTCTGTATTTTTCGCACTGCTGGCGGATGGCAAAAATGGCATCCGTCGTTTCACGACCAGGCATAAAACCTAATTGATTTCGTGAAATTTCATTCTCTTCTCTCAGTCATCTTTTTCCCAAACTTTCATACTATGCGCCATTACGACCGCCATAAACCATTCCATAAACATACTAACAAAAAAGTCACAGATAAAAATATTTTTGAAATCATAGACGAGTCGCTTCTAGCGTTGTCATGCCTCGATGTACGGGGAAATTAAATACGAACTATTCTAAATGCTAGGACTTGGAATGTACTACTTCATAAGTTCATACTGAACCTTGTGGCGTGTACTTTTGGATTTTTTGGCTGTGAGGCGCGAGGCTCTTTGCAACGCGAGGCCGTGGGCGGTGTGGGCCACCGCCCACGGCCTCGCGTTGCAAAGAGCCTCGCGCCTCACAGCCAAAAAATAGCCTTACGCCGCCTCTGGTAGTGGGTACAACATGATATTAGATAGTTAGACCACAGCTGCAGTCAAGCCACCAAATCGCAATTACAGACCGCAGCACTGACAGGTTTTTTTTTTTTAATTTCATGAAAACAGCAAACAGCATTGAAGCATTTTCAAATTACCTTTACGGAGTCGTACCTATTATTCTGTGGTTGTAAATGTTGTAGTATATATAATTCTATATTTTTTGTTTTTTGCTAACCTCACTTCTCATTTTCCTTCTTTAGAAAATTGCACCAATGCAGCAATGCTAAGCAATATAAATTCACGCGCACCTATTTTTACTTAGTAATTCTTATGCTTATCTTTTTTTAGGGTTCCGTAGTCAAATATGAACCCTTATAGTTTCGCCATGTCTGTCCGTCCGTCCTCGCTTAATCTCTGTGACCGTTAGCACTAGAAAACTGAAATTTGATACCAATATGTATATCAATCACGCCGACAAAGTGGTAAAATAAAAATTGAAAAAAAAATGTTTTATTAGGGTAGCCCCCCTATATGTAAAGTGGGAAGTGATTTTTTTTTAAATTTCAACCCTAACGTGTGATATATTGTTGGAAAGGATGAATAGGGGTTTCCTAAAATCATTTTTTGATAATGTCAATAATTTCGGAAATAATCGCTCCAAAAGTAAAAAACAATGTGTCCCCTCTAACTTTTGAACCATAAGTTTAGAAAATATTAAAAAAAAATCTGAAAAGTAAACCTTTATAAGGACTTTCTAGGAAAATCATTTTGAACTTGATGGAAACAACAGTTTTTGTAAAAAAAAAAGACAAAGAGTTGTACAAAATAATTTCTGGACTAAGTTTGCAGTATATTCGTATATGCAAGCATTTTTACATAATGGATACCCACCTTTAAACTCATAAGTGGGAACACTTATTGTGACGGACGGGAAACTACGGAACCCTACACTGAGCGTGGCCCGACACGCTCTTGGCCGGTTTTATTTAAGTGTGTATCACTCACCGGTTTGTCAATGACCTCTGCAATCCTTTGTTTAGCACTTGTGCCTTTTTTGTCTCGAATCAACACATAAACTTTGTCAATATCTTTGCAACTGTACAGAAGCTTTTCGAGGAATACCTGTAAGTAGATAATTACATGTTTTAACTCGCGGAAAAGGAAAAAGTGGTGCCCCCGGTAGGATTCCCAGTGCCGTCCAAATATGACGAACTTACAATCATAACCATACAAAAACCCCTCTCCTTTTAAGGAAATCTATTTTCAAAATTCTTGTCCAAAACTTCAAGCTTCTAGGCTTAGGGGTTGAGACTGCCGGGTTTGCGGGACTGTTCGAAAGAGATACCGTGGCCCCGGAACACAAAGGGCGATGAAGGAACATGGATGGGTTTTAGTCAGTAAAAGTCTGACACTCGCTCCTGCTCCGCCCAGAGCGGGAGGAGTTATTTGATGATTTCCTATCCGAAAAAAAAAAGGGGTTGGGACTGAGGCATTCAGGACAGTTTATCAAATTGATAAATTCAATTGAATTCAGGAATATACTTATTATTTACGTATAATATGCCCACTTAATTGCTGAAAATTCAGGTTTCTAGCTATAACTACAACGAAGTTACGGGGATCGGATATATCCTAAATAGCTTCGAGAAAAAGATAGTACGGCAGTATCTTCTTTTTTTGATCGACTTGGCGGAGGCACTGCCGTACTCCCAGATAAGATGTCAAAATGGACTGAAATGCTAACGTAGATAATGGCTCCAAAAACAAAACAAGTCATTTAGAAACCTACCTTTCCAAGAAATCCAGTAACGCCTGTGATAAAAACCGAATTCCCCGCGTAAAAGTCATCCACCGATACGTAGGCCGATGATTGTTCTGGAGTTTCCATCACTTTTCCGTCATCAGTAGTTTCATTGATACCTGTAACAAATGAAGATCTCGAATTTGAATTATTGATAAATAGATAGATAGGTAAACTATTTATTTGGTGCACACAAAAGACATAGCACAAACCACAGCACAGCTACATCACACACAGCATACACACAGCACACACAGCTATCATTCACAAACCACATGTGACTAAAAGAGCGATGGACATGAACGTTGATGGATGGGGAGGGAGAGGAAGGCCAAAGAAAAGATGGACAGATTGTGTGAGGAATGATATAACAGAGAAAGGAGTAAATGATGCCGTGACGTCTGACAGGGCAGAATGGAAGAAGAAAATGTTGCGCCGACCCCAAATAAAATGGAAGAAGGGCAGGAAGCCGCTAGCCGCCGAAGCAGTAAGGGCTTAGAGCCGACCCTTGGTGCAAGCCAACAGCCACATTGAAACTGCCGCAGGTAGTGCCCGCTGTAGACCGGACTTGGCTACTACATCGATTGTACATCGCTCGGATCAACTGTACATACTTCCCAGGCATACCTTTCTCTTTCAGGGCCCACCACAAAACCTCACGAGGTACCGGGTCGTATGCTTTTTCGAGGTTGAAGAATACCATGTGCAAGTTTTTGTGCGTACTTCTGTTTTTCTCCAGCTGGCGGATGGCAAAAATGGCATCCGTCGTTCCCCGACCAGGCATAAAACCAAATTGATTTCGTGAAATTTCATTCTCTTATCTCAGTCATCTTTTTCTCAAACTTTCATACTATGCGCCATTACGACCGCCATAAACATACTAACAAAAAAGTCACAGATTAAAATTCTTTTTTAAATTATAGACGAGTCGCTTCTAGCGTTGTCATGCCTTTTTTTTTGTTTTTTCGGATGGGAAATCATCAAATGACTCCTCCCGCTCTGGGCGGAGTAGGAGGGAGTGTCAGACTTTTACTGACTAAAACCCATCCATGTTCCTACATCGCCCTTTGTGTTCCGGGGCCACGGTATCTCTTTCGAACAGTCCCGCAACCCCGGCAGGCATCGGTCCTTACGGACCCCTTTGTTTTTGCTGACTCTCTTTGAGGCGCGCGTGGAACACGAACGCGCCGTCGACACGGCCTGTCGTCATGAGACGGACGGACGGCGAGCTAGCCCATAGCCCACCGTCCACAGGCCCGCGCCAAGGTGGCTGGGAGTCACGTGGTGGCCCCCGACGCCCGGGGCGTCTCCCGCGGTGGCCGGGACGTTGAGAGGTTCTCTCCTTCTCTCGTTCCGCCACCTCCTTCTCTAGCATTACTGCTTCGCAGAAGAAGGTGACGGCGTCCTATTCCGTCTCGCTCCGGACCATGGCTTGCACCAGGGCCGGACGCGAGAGGTCGCCGCCGCCAATCGCCGCTTCGAGGACACGGTGGTGCTCCGCCCACGCGGGGCACACCTCCACCGTGTGCTCCACGTGTCCTTCGGTCGAACCTCACAGTGGAAACACCCAGACGTTTCCTCCCGCCCGATTCGGTGCAGGAACCTCCCGAACACGCCGTGTCCGGTGAGGACCTGCGTCAGGCGGAAGGTCGCCGTGGCGTCGCTCAAGCCACTCCTCAAAGAGGGGACTTATCGCCACTATCGTGGCGTGCCCTGCACGGGGTTGCGACAGTCGCTCTCTCCATGTCGCCATGAGATCCCGCCGGAAGTCTGTCCGCTGAGCGACAATTTGCCGCGGCAGCGGAGTTTCCCCCCGGCGTAGCACCTCCGCGCGCCATTCATGTAGGCGCGCGAGGACTATCGCCTCCAGATCCCATGGCGGCAATCCGGCAAGGAGGCTCGCCGCCTCGCGGGAGATCGTGCGGTAGGCCCGGGCCAGGCTACTACCTTTTGAGGCGCGTTCGGGTAGTGGGCGGCTCGCCGCCTCAATGAACGCACCCACACCGGGGCCCCGTAAAGGGCCATTGACCGCACGACTCCCGCGTAGAGCCTCCGGCAGGAGGCGTTTGGCCCCCCCAGATTGGGCAGGAGCCGCCTGAAGGCAGCCCCAGTCCGCTCCAGTTTGGGGGCCAAACGTCGGAAATTTTCCACGAAGTTCCACCGGCTGTCAAGGACAAGTCCCAGGTACTTCAACGTCGACTCGACGCCGATGGATACCCCTCCTACCGTCAGTAGGGATCCCGTCGGTGGCGCATTCCGAGGCCCATGAAGAAAGCACATGGCCTCGGACTTGTGCAGTGCCACCTCGAGACCCAGTTGCCGAATCCTCTCAACGACTATCGCAACCCCGCGTGTCATCGCTTCAGCCGCCGCCTCGTGCGACCTCCCCTGCGCCAGCACCAGCGTGTCGTCAGCGTAGCAAACTACACTGACACCGCGAAGTAGGTCGGCGCGCAGCACCCAGTCGTACCCGATGTTCCACAAGGACGGCCCTAGAACCGATCCCTGCGGAACACCGCACGACATCTCTCGCCAGTTCCACTCTCCGTTGCGACCAGGGTAGATGACGGCCCTATACGTCAGGTAGTCCCCCCGACCACTCGACGGAGGTAGGTCGGCACCCGGTGATACCGGAGTGCCTCCCTTATGCAGCTCCAGGGCATGTTGTTGAAGGCGATGGCGATGTCGAGAGACACCGCCAAGACAACCCCACCCCTGGACAACGCATCCCCCGTCGTGAGGGCTCTCACGCGCATGATGGCGTCCACCGTAGAGCGCCCCTTGCGGAAACCAAACTAGTGTTCCGCAAGATCCGGCCCCGTCCACGCAAGGTGCTCGGCGAGGTGGTTAGCAATGACTCTTTCAAAGAGCTTGCCCACCTCGTCGAGCAGCACCACGGGCCGGTATGCGGACGGAGAGTCTGCAGGGCGCCCCGGCTTCCGAATGAGGACCAGTTTTCCCGTCTTCCAACGAAGCGGGAACTGGCCTGTCTCCAAGCATGCGCTTAGGAAAAATGTGGAACGCTTCGCGATTTTGCGAGTCATCCTTGCGCAGGGCGTTGTCATGCCTCGATGTACAGGGAAATTAAGTACGAACTATTCTAAATGCTAGGACTCGGAATGTACTACTTCATAAGTTCATACTGAACCTTGTGGCGTGTACTTTTGGATTTTCCATAATTTTTTAAAATTATTTTTGGCTGTGAGGTGCGAGGCCCTTTGCAATGCGAGGCCGTGGGCTAAACCGCCCACGCCTTACGCCGCCTCTGGGTACCTATACTTGAATGTAACACAGATTGCATCTTAAACAATCTATCTTTAAAGATTCAGGCTGACAACAATTGTTATCGAGCATAATTATAGTAGGTAGCCAACATTTAGACAACATTGTGTTCTAATGGTTTCTGAAAACAAAACACTAGACAATAAAGTGGAGGGGATGTCTATCGTAATTGAACAATTACCAGCAATTAGGTATCTATCTTTGATATGTAGGTAGGTACTTTTGTTGATTTAAACGTAATATCCTGATTCTTCTTTCTTTCTTTCTTCTTCGAGGAGCTCGTGGCTAAATAATAACAGCCGCTCGGGTCGATCGTTGGGTTAAGCCGTGCTTGCCTAGGTTGGTCTGTGGATGGGTGACCGCCCATTACATACCGAGTTACCTCCGTGCCTCGAAAAGCACGTTAAGCCGTTGGTCCCGACTGTCATTTGTAAATCTTTGACAGTTGTTCGGTAGTCAGAGGCCCAAAAAGTCTGACAACCAGTCTTACCAAGGGGTATCGTATAACCCGGTACTAACTGGGTTGTGGAGGTCAGATAGGCAGTCGCTCCATGTAAAATACTGGTATTCATCTGCATCCGGTAAATCTGGAAGCCGACCCCAACAAAGTTGGGAAAAGGCTTGGCAGATGATGATCCTGATTCTTCTTCTTAACGAATAGATTTTCCTTCCAATTACACGGTATAGGCCCAGTAGGTGGCCACGTTTGTTCCAGCGGTAGAGGCGCTGTACAGGTCGTCAAGAGTGCAGCTAGACGGACACCTGGGACACTCCAGCAGGTGGGGCACTGTTTGGTCCGGAACGCCGCACTCGCACTCGGTGTTGGAAGAACCAATAATACCCCATTTTGCCAGGTTATGTTTGAAGCGGCCTACTTGCATACGCATAATTATTAATATTATTATACTAAACGAGGCTTGATGAGGGCTTCTCTGGTTTTTGGAACCAACAATGGCATATGAACAGTGCCTACAACATCTAGGTATGTAGGTACAATCCGCAAGTAAATCAATATAGCCTACGTTACCCGGGCCATTATTACGAATATAGCTTACCTCATTCATTCAAATCGGTTCAGTAGCTTAAGCGCTACGGCGGAACATACAAACATACATGCATAGACTGCCTAAATCATTACCGTTCCTTTTGTCTTGGCCGTAGACGGGTAAAACCGCCACACACCGCGGCGGCCACAAAGCAAAACTCCGGGCTCTCAAAAATTCTTGATCAGAAAATCGAATAGCATCTCTGATCTAATGAATGGGGAAGGAAACTGTGGAACTAATGGCGCTAGCATAGCTGGTTCCCAACATCGTCATTGGTTGAAAATGTGGTAATGTCATTTTATATTTCAAAATAACTTAACCTCATTGGACAGATTGAGACCAGCTATGGTGGCGACATCTTAGATTATCTTTGCCTGTGTCTCCCCATTAAGAATATTTACAAAAAAAAAATACGTACGTCCGTACATCTTGATAGTTCACTACAAACACTTGTATTTCATCGCAAGACTTTTCTAATGTATTTCCTACGCGATAAAGATAGCAGCAGCTGCTCTGAATACGTCGTAGTAATGTAAATATTTGCATGTTCAATCGCTATTATAGACTTCTTCTAGCAGAGCCTTTTTTGTATGGGCTTCACACATTACACATGAAACCTAAAGCAGGCAACTATACGTTGGTGAGGCTATTAATTTCTTTGAACGAAGAACTTGCGGCAATATTATAGGTATTGAGAAATTATATTTCATGCTTATCTAATGAATATTTTAATGGTGAAAAATAGAGAATGTTAATAAAGAAACACCATTACTGACAGCTTCACAGTAAAAACAAAAAAGCAATATTCAATAAAAATATAAAAACCAGCAAGAAGTTTGCAACAACCAGTGACAGTCCAGGTACATTACCTATTGTTTTTTCATGAAATATTAGGAATGAGTAGACACAGGCAACATAATCTAAGATGGCGCCACCACAGCTGGTCTCAATCTGACCAATGAGGTTAATCTATTTTGAAATATAAAATGACGTTACCACTTTTTCAACCAATGACGGTGTTGGGAATTAGCTATGGTAGCGCCATTAGTTCCACAGTGTGTCTCCCCATTGGAACTTCTCCCAGAGGGTTTCTCAACAATCATATTCAACTCGAGAACTTGATAGCCGAGTGACTGTGGGTGGGGACGTGATGAGAGGCCCTGCTGTGCGGGCAGGGGCAAACTTTCAGATTTTAAAAACAGGACAAAAAGTAATGGGATATTCAGCGACGCTGAGTTGCATCACCCCCGTGCTTCAGAAAGCACATTTGGTTAGCAGGTCAGCACCCGTTGGTCCTAAGCCTGATCTCTATCAAGTCGTGTAGGATTGCCGTCCCATCGAACTATGAAAGAGTCCCTGTCTCTGCGCACTTGAAAGCCTATGGAAATATGGACCTCTTGCGTAATTATTAGGCTAATCTACGTCAAGATTTGCCGCCATACTCGAAATTCGGTTGAGAAGATATTATCATTATATTATATCATTTTTCAGCCCAGAATCATCAGCCTCATCCATGTGTTCCCTTTACGTCTCCCGCGACTTTGACGATATCGTCAAAGGAGAATATTAGTTAGGTATACCTATTCACATTTAACAAGAATCTTTTGGCACGTGGCCAAAGTTGGAACTACAGCGGCCATCTTGTTTTTTCTGATACATTCCCGTTATACCCTGCAGAATGCAGACAGAAATAGAAGGGCTCCGTTGACTACGCTTTTTAAGCGACCGTAAAGTGAGAGCAAAGGGCCGCCAGACAAAGTAATGTCTGGCGGCCCTTTGCTCTCACTTTACGGTCTTTTCTTATTAACAAAATGTGTGGCATCAAGTAGTGTTAGTAGGTATGTACTATGAACGTATGTGAACCTGCAACTTGTGCCGACGCGACGGCCAATTTTTAATATCCCTTGCTAAAGTTGCGTAAAAAAAAATGATGACTGTTAAAGCCTTAGTGCTGCTTTTTTAAAATAACTTTAGCAACTGATATTGAAAAAAACTGCAATTGTCATCTAATAATATGATTCAATGAGAGGTTTTCCTTTTGTCGTTTTAAAAAAAACTTAGTTTCCAAGAACTCTATAGATGGCGTTGAATTTACTATGCCAAAGCCAAAACGCTTGAAAAAAAACATTGTGTCACGTCACATACTCTCGTTGACTGACACTTTCATTTGCTTAACCTTCCGAATATAACCAACATTTCTCGCGCTTTGTTAAAATCTGTTTTTTTAGGTTCCGTTCCTTGCATTATCATACTTACTCCTAGCGCCATCTATCCAGCGACTAGGGAAGAGCTAAAAAGAAAATCCCTCATTGTTTCCATTAACACGCAAATATCGATAAACAAATATATAATATTTATTATTTGCGTGTGATTGAGTTATTAGAGTTCTTAATTATAGGAAACAAGCTCGTCTACGTCAAGGATCGATTGTTTGCTGACTTTGCTCTAGGTAACGTTTAATTACCTAATAATTGATATATTGTGACTGGTCACAATATATCAATTTAACCCTGGGGTTATAAAGACAGATTTTTTTGGGTTCTGTATCCAAAAAAGCTGTCGCGAGATTTACGTACTCGAATTTTGTAAATCCTCAATTGTAAATCTCGCGACAAGTTTTATATCATAATTATAAATTGTGATAAGACGTTATGACGTTAAAGTTGATAGTAAAAGTTTTAAAGGATAAGTTTATTTTATAATTTTTAGCGTATTTAAATAGAAGCTTGTTTTTCAAAAGTTTTTTTACTTTTAATTTTATTTATGATTTTATTTAAGCCGTGTGGTATCCGGCAGAGTAGAATAGAACCAACGAACCAACCCAATACACTCACGGGTGTCGTATACGGCGACTAATGTCTGAGGCAGAACACCTTGCGTCTCCGTAGACCAGAGAATGGGCAGCAGCGGTTTCTGTTAGTCTTTCATCACTGCGATCTCCAATCCGCCTGCCAAACGTGGAGATTACGACAAATTCCTCCCATCATGGGAGAGGCTTATTTTATGTCCAGCAGTGGACGTTATGGGCTGTTGTAGTAGTAGTAGTAGTTGGGATTTACTACGGCATAGTTCGTAGCGCGTAACGGCGCTTTTCCGTAGCCGGTAGTAATTCGTAGAACGCACAATGTAATGTTTTGAGCACACATTATCTATACTAATATTATAAAGAGGTAACATTTGTTTGTAAGTTTGTATGTAGGGGGTAATCTCCAGAAGAAATGAACCAATTTTAAAAATTGTTTCACTGGTAGAAAGCTACATTATTCGTGAGTGCTATAGGCTATATTTTATTCCCGTACTCCCACGGGAACGGGAACTACGCGGGTGAAACCGCGGGACGTCAGCTAGTCTAAATAAAAGAGAATGTAAGAAAAAGTATTTATTAGACTCATCTAGGACCAAAGTACTCATCAAGACGAATCAAACGAGCCCAAACTCGATGTGGTAACGTCGTTATAATACGGAGAGCCTACTTATGTCTACCTTCCAGCTTCATCATCAAACTGGTTACCATTTAGGGCCGAAGTACTCTTTAAGACGAATCATACGAGCCCAAACTAGATGGGATTATGTCGTTATATTACGGACATCCTATGGCCACCTTCCAGCTCCATCATCATACCCTGGATACCATCTAAAGACAAAGTACCCATGTAGACAAATCAAACGAGTTCAAATTCGATGGGGTTGCGTCGTTTCGTTATAGAGTTCCTAAAGCCACCTTCCAGCTCCATCATCAGATCAGCTCCATGTTATCATCATATTGCATAGTCACGCAATGTAGATATGCGTGCAAAATTTCAGCTCAATCGGTAACCAGGAATTGGATCAAATTTAACTTGCAAGATTTGATTACAGACATCGGGACAGGTGAAACTAAATAAAAGTTTGTAAAATCATAATCATTTTGACTTGTTCATAGATACTGGTGTAAGGCTCTGCTGTCTGTCTGTCACAGGGCTGTTTATTTTGAACCAGCAGGTAGACACTTGAGATTTACAGATAGTGATAGAGGGAATTCAATACGAAAATACTGGGATCCCGCGATATGCGGGACTAATCTCGCTTGTAAATTGGATTTGCTAGACTGAGGAGAGACAATGGCAGTTGTCCCTACTAGTGTGAAAGCAGAAAGAGAGTATTTCTCTGCTAGCTTAGCTTAATATTTTCCTAGATTAAGAACCAGAAATTAAAAACTTGATTTTTTTTAATAAATGACGTTTAGTACGTACTATTTCGACATTCAATGACTTATAATAATAATGGCAATAGTTATGGCCCGTAGTTTTAAAAGCCCGACTTTTTCGCACCCCACTCGCCTCCAAAGCGTGATCGTAGCGTGATATATGATAAATATCCTTATAGCTGTAACCTTCCTCAAGAATTATGCTCTAAAATGCAATTAATTTTTCAAAACCGACTGACACTTCCAGAGATCAACGCGTTCAATAAACAAACTTGCTGCACTCTGCGGGCTCCCACAAATACCTGGATACAGCTGGATTGAGAATGGACAGCCCCGAAAATACCAGAACTGAAATTATCATGCGGGATTGCATTTCCATGGTGTGTATTACTATGGTCATGATAACAACAAATAATGAAAATAAAAAGAAGTAGGTAAGTCGATTTCGGAGTTTAAAAACACAACAACATCATGCCTGTAATCCGGATCCCCGAAGAGTTAACCCTTTACCGCAAGGATTACGGACCCATATTTGGTACACGTCACTTTAATGATTGAAATATTCGGATCCACACCACCTATCTTTTTAGACATTAATTATTTGTATAGAGTATAGTGTATCCGAACACATAATTTTGATCACAAAAGTCTTACCTATTATGCCCTTTTTGAGATTTCGGATCGGAATCATTTCTGCAAAATTTATGGAGTAATAAATCTAATTTTTAGTAAATTTTGAAGAAGAACGTTCTTTTTGCATAAAACTAGCAAAAAAATTAAATATACTCAACTAAAAGACAGTTTTTATCCATCCAAACATTGTTCCAAATTTGGGACACTATGCACTTATGGTAATTTTTCCTTGGCAAATTTGGTACAGTGTGCAGTAAGGTAGTTTTTTGTGTTTGGTCAAATTTGGAACAATGTGCAGTAAGCTAGACTACCTACATATTTTAGGTGTTCAAAAATATCTGCTACAACTTTAGGCGATCCTATTCAAAGTAACCCATAAGTTTTAGTAAAGATAGAAACTGTTTTCAAAGTTTTCATACACAATGATGCACAAATTTTCAGGCAATGTTTTATTTCGTTTACCCATAATAATTTCATTATTAGGTAAAATACGGAGTTTTTTAAAACTTTAGAAGTTTCTATTATAATATCTTCATAATAAATAGTTGATTTCTGTAACAAATATTATCTTTCTATTATTTCAAACAAACAGCAAAAACAGTGAAAGTTAATGCAACAGACATACCTACATACATTTTTATTACGAAATATATACATACTTCTACATCTACTACTACACTCCTGTATAACCCCTAAATGCATATTGTACCATTTTCGACCAGTCAGCTAAAAGCTGCATGTTGTACCAAATATGGTACATCGATGTTATTGAGACTTGGGTTAAGCAGAGGTGTAACTAATAGCATTTCGCCAGTTATGTTTTTAAGTCCCATGTAATAGGGGGCGAGCCTATTGCCATCAACCGGCTAAGTACAGTGTCGACCAAAAGTCGATAGGCAATCTCACAAAGCAATAGCTTGACGTTTAGTTTGACTTACGACCTTCTACTTTCAAGAAAATAGACATTGTCATCTACAAGTAGGTAAATGTAGTCCAAAATTTCAACATGGAAATATAAGTTAAGATGGCCTAGTGGTTAGGCGCGTCCACATCTAAGAGTGAATCAGTAAGTCGTGAGTTCAAATCTTACGTTGTTACTTTTAGACTTTTTGTAAGTGTTTACTCGATTGGAAGTAATGGGACAGAAAAATATTCTCGCTTTGTTCACACATTTCATAAAGTTAAAAGAAGGTAGATCATAGAAAAATAAGTCAAGAATTTATATTTCTGTGAGGTAAACCTGAGTTTTATGAATATTTTACTTGATCGAAATGAACGTTGTCGTTTGGTTATGTTAAATTTGGTTAGTGACGTATGGTTTAATAGATAGCGGTATTGTTGTTGGTATTTCTCAAAATGCAGGCAAATATTGATATTGAGGCGAGGGCGACTAATATTATCGTGCTGCATAAAAGTGGTCTTAATAGAACACAAATACCTATCTGAAGAAACCGGACTAATGTGAGTATTTTATTTATGAATTAATGTAACAAAGTTTTATTAAAAATTAAAGCCTACTTTGTTATTGTTTATGTATTTGGTGACTTAGGGATTAATAAATTGATTTTAAATCCATCATGAGGCATAATCGATAGATGATGATGATGATGATGATGATTATGATGGCTCGCAATCGCTGTAATCAGATGATACGCAACGCTAAACGCCGCCACATTCTTGATAATATCACTTCTTCTTCTCCTGCTGATATTTGGAAGTTCCTTGGAACTCTAGGTATCGGCAGATCGCGGCATTCCTAAAACATTTGGTTTGGACGATCTAAATCGCCATTTCGCCACTGTTCCCACTCTTGATAGTCTAACCAAATGTCAAACTATTGACTACCTTGCTGGTCTGACGCGACCCAATATTACCCCCTTTGTATTCACCCCAGTAGACCCGGGAGAGATCAAGAAGATTATCCTCTCCATTAAATCCAAAGCCGTGGGCTGTGATAGAATCAGTCGCCACATGATCGTGACGGCTCTTGACCAGCTCCTTCCTGCAATCTCCCATATCGTTAACTTCTCCCTTTACTCCGGTGACTTCCCTTCCCTATGGCGGAAAGCTCATGTCCGGCCACTGCCTAAAATTCCTAATCCTACTCTTCCCAGTCACTTTCGACCAATTTCCATCCTTCCCTTTTTATCCAAAGTACTCGAGGCCTGTGTCCATAAACAATTCTCCCGCTTCATTCACCAAAACTCCCTCATTAGTCCTTTCCAATCCGGTTTCAGGCCCGGCCACAGTACCATTTCAGCCCTTCTTAAAGTGACTGACGATATAAGGCGAGGAATGGAAGACACTAAAGTTTCCGTTTTAGTGTTAATAGATTTTTCTAATGCATTCAATACCGTTAGTCACGAAGTCCTTTTATCCATCCTCTCCTATCTAATGGTCTCTCCCGAGGTTTTGGTTTGGTTTTCTTCCTATCTTCGGGGGCGCCAGCAGTCGGTTCTTGCGGGAGACTCTTCTTCCAGCTGGTGTAATCTTGATACTGGCGTCCCTCAAGGCGGTATTTTATCTCCTCTTTTGTTCTCCATTTTTATAGATCTTATTACTACCCAGCTTCAGTGTGCGTATCATCTTTACGCTGATGACTTACAGCTTTACAGTCAGGCAGGTGTTGACAACATATCCGATGCGATTGAGGAGCTAAACCGGAATCTAACAGTTGTTAAAAATTGGTCAGATCGTTTCGGGGTAGCGGTTAACCCAACCAAGTGTCAAGCTATTATTATAGGGAGCACCTATAGCTTGCGAAGGCTGAATGGTCTAACGGTGCCGCCGGTTACTTTTGATGGCACAGTCATCCCGTTTAGCTCCGATGTCAAGGATTTGGGTTTGTATGTTGACACTTGCCTGGATTGGCGTAAGCAGGTAGCGATTGTGAGCAAAAAAGTCACCGGGTCGTTGCGGTCTCTATATAGACTGAGAAATATGCTCCCATCACACATAAAGGCAATACTGGTTCAATCCCTTATCTTCCCCATACTTGACTATGGTGATGTGTGTTACTACGACCTGAATGCAGATCTCCTCAATAAACTTGACCGACTTCTTAATAACTGCATTCGATTCGTTTTTAATCTCCGCAAATATGATCACGTTTCCGCACATCGGTCGCGCTTAAAATGGTTACCCATCAGAGAGCGCAGATCGTTAAGGGCTTTGACAACCTTGTTTTCTCTTCTCGACAATCCCAGTTCTCCTTCTTATTTGACTTCTCACTTCCAGTATTTATGCTCTGCACACAGCAAGAATCTTCGTTCGTCCAATAATCGTCTTCTACGATGTCCTTCTCACCGCTCTGGTTTTCTTAAATCCTCTTTTCCTATCCAGGCAGTTTTCCTTTGGAATGCGCTCCCTTTGAATACAAGGACGGCCACCAGTCGGTTCACATTTAAGGTCAAAGCTCGTGAACACCTACTCAAGAAGTTGGCAGATTCGTCCTACAATTGATTTGTTGTTTTTCTCTATCTGTTGTTTTGTATTTTTTATCTTTCTTCACTTTGTATATTTTGTTGTATGTATGTATTTAAGTATTTATTATTATATTTTATTCTGAAATGTTCGGTTAGTACTATTGCACCTACTGTTTTGTCTCTGCATCACCCTAAGGTAGACTGGTAGAAAATGCCCAAGGCATTAAGTCCGCCTTTGTACTATATGTGCATAAAGTTTTAATAAATAAATAAATAAATAAAAGATAAATAATTAGTGTTAATTATTGGATTTATAAACGCAGAGTGAATGATAACTTCAGTATTTTATTATAGCTGCCTAACATATTTTTTTTGTTTTTTGTTTTAGAGGAATACTGTGAGTCAGATCAAAAAGCCTTGCTAGTCGACAATGAAGTGGAAAGGGGTCGCTTATTATCGATGCGCAGCAACGACATAATATATGGTTGGCGAATAAGAAACAAATGGTTTCACACCTTTGAGACACTTTGTGGAATTATTTGACAGGTCATCGCAAACTGTTCGCCGTGCCCTCCACGCTGAAGGCTTGTATCACGAAGACCAGCTAAGAAGCCCTTCTTGACAGAAAGAGTTATAGAAGAACGATTACGTTTCGCACGGAATTATTTAGATTTTTACTGGAATACTACCATGAGAAGACTCAAAAAACTGACTTTTTAAATAAAGTCAAAAGGGTAGGCTTCATTTATGGCGCAAGCATAACACTCTGCTGGTCTGACAAAAACATAATCCCTAATACAGACTCATGTCGAATTATGGTTAATATGTGGGGATATCATGTGGGGATGGATAAGTGCAGCAGGGACAGGAGAACTGGCTTTTATTCCTCCACGCGCCAACAGTTCTACTTAATTATGTAGAAGTATTAGAAGGTGTCATGCTACAAAATTAATCCCTAGATGTTTTAGTTTTAATTAGATGTGTAACAAAATATTTAGTGAATATTAACTTATCCGTAATTATATTAATGATCTTAAATTGAGGTTTAGTTTCAATCTTCTTTTCTTCGGGAAAATGAACACTTAAACTATAACCTCAATACGAGTTACATTTATTGTGACGTCACAAAAAAAAAATATTCATAAAGTCTAAATTATTTATATTAGTTTTCAATAAACTCTGCTGATTACCGATACCTATAATAAGTGGGTATCAACTAAATGTTATATTTGTGTGATTAGAATATCCTTTCCTTGTTATGTTATTATGAATTGAAAGTAAGTGGGTATACCGTATATACAATAAAAAATCTTATGATCGGTTACAAGAGAACTTTTTTACATCTAGGTAGGAATGTGACGTTACAATTATCATGAAAGTTTGCTAATTTTATAAATAAATAAAACGAATAAACATTTTTGTTATCATTCACCACGACTTTTTTATTTCCACCTTCCAACACCGAACAGCTAAAATAATAAATAAATAGTTGAATAATAATACTATGTTTTTTTTACTAATATTTAACTTATTCTTATAAATAATTAACCAATAACTAATGTTACCAAGAAACAAAAACCCCACACGTTGTTAACAGGATTCGAACTCGGATCTCTTTGATCGTGAATCCTACTGATTACCCCAACAGCTATCAACACATGGTAAATAGATGTGAATTTTAGCTATCCAATGGTAAGAACAGGTCGCTACACAAATAAGGTTTACTGCGTGTATAATTAAAGAAACGGAAATATATTCTTATGTTTCGTGGAGTGTGACGCGCGACATGCGATTGGGCGAACTCTGTGGCTGTGGTGTGCGTACTGTATTGAGACCACTTACACATATAGACGCACGGACGCTCGACCGTGCGTTCACAGCAATACAATCCTTAGCGTGCCTCACCACTTATAAACGCTTACTGTACATATCCAGACTCCATTGACTGCAACTGAGAAATTCCTCTCGGAAAAACCCAATAGTATAGGATAGGGTCTCATGTAGTCAGTAGACCAACAAGGCAGTAGTAACATCACACTGGAAAATAACTGTAATTATGGATTCCTTCAGTGATGACATTATGAGAAGCTACTATTCGGATTTTCGGAACCCTATAATACCTATGTACTATGGGGGTCTTTTCCGCCTGACCATTTTAATTTTTTTTTCACTTAAATCATGCGGAGGCGCCGAGCCACGCCCCCTTAAAGTTTGGGCCTATTAGGAAAGCGTCAACTTTGGCGCGCAAAATAACATAACTCTCGTTTGGCGTGCGTCGTCAGTGCGCTGGCCCGATTCGGTATCTTTTCATTAATTTTTTCTACACAAAGTCAACAGGGCGGGGCTAGAGAGCGTTTTTATGTTGCGAGTGCAAGCAAAAATGAGCTTAGTCACCACTAAGCTCATTTTTGTTTGAGTGTCCTCGATAGTACCTCCCTGTTGATTTCCAATAGGTACTTAACTTGGACCTATTTAAGCAGGTACCTAAACAAGTAAATAGGCCTTCAGATTAGAAAAACAAAGCATGCATTGATGCAATGTTAAAATGCATTTTGCGGTAAATTGTACCATCTACCTACCTACCTGATAAAATGAAATAGTCTACTAGCGCATCCATTACATAGGTAAATAGGGTACATCAGTAATAGTGGGAAACTAACAGATTTATTATTATTTTGGTAATCGACGACCTTCAATTTATAATAATTAAACTGCTCATCTTTTTGCCAAGCATTAATGCGTGAAATGAAACGCTTTAACGCTTGACGTTAGCTCGGTGTTACCCACACTGCGTTATAAATATTTCCCGTATCTGGGAAAATGACAAATGTCTGTTTTGGTAAAATGTTCAAGAAAAAATATTAATCTACTAATTTTGTTCCAATATTTTTTATTAATAATTTATTTTGCCACTTCAAGTTGTTAAAGTTAAAAATTTGGCTTTAAATCGATAGCTGATTGGATTTGTTGAGCTTTAGATCGGAAAATTTAGTTTTTGACATTGCAACTCTACGGTGCTCATTATTGTGAATTGGAGTTGAGTGTTTTTATTTATTTTGAACAGGAAATCCTTGAAAAGTATGGCGTAAATTCATAATTCCACATATTTTCGTTGATTTCGAAGTGTAATTTTCTTGATTGAGAGTCCTGTGTGCTCAAAATGTCAAGATCGAGCTCCGTGGAAGATATTCCCGAACAATGTAAAGTGAGTTTCATGTTTTTTTAATTGTTTATTTATTCATTGTCCGTCGTTCGTCGTGACCTTTGCTCACTTGCTGTTTAGCAGTCTGTTAGATATTTGTAAACAACGCTTCAATTGTATGGCATTTATCGAAGAACTGGTTTATTATTGCGTCATAAAAATGCTTTTTTGTGTTATTGTCTTCGGCTGGAGTTTCTATATTACGTATTAAGACGCACCTAGGCGCGTTCCAGCCATTAATGTGCTGTATTTTTATGAAGATTGTAGACAACCATTAGTAATATGATTGAAATCAGCTCATTTGATGACTCATCGTCAGAATCGTTATGATAGTAGGTAATAATCTTCGAATATCAAATCTTATCTACCGTAAATTTTAGTTTTCGTCTTTGTCAATAAACATAGATAAACCCCTGTCAACAACAACAAGCTTGTTGTAATGTACCGCTTGAAATTATGTGAATTTATCATTATAATAAAAACTCATCTTGATTAGGCAGATCAAAAAGATGACACAAGGAAAAAAGAAACAAATAAAATAGAAATATTTTATATTTTGAAATGCTGCATGTAATTTTCCTCATGATAAACATTTTGATTGAATTAGCTTATCTTCTGATACCAATAATAAAGTCAAATATTGAATTTTCAGGTATCTTTTTATTATGTTTATCTTTACTCATCAGATTAAAGAGATTAATGAAATAAAAGCTCAAGTTGATTTTGTACCAAGTAATACTTTCATGTAAGAGCGAATTACCTACCTGAAACTCCATACCTAGTATATATAAATCTGTTTATCTTGTCCGATCTTCAGCGTGTTATTAACATATTTAGCTTCTTAGGTATCGTCACTTTCACTTCTTCAGCCACCTTATTTATTTATTTAGTAGGTACTATAAGCTCCAACGAAATCTCACTACCAATACGACTCTTTTTGCTTGCAGCATTCGGCCGCTGTTGAAGCACTTATTTCAGCTCATCAACCAATAGCATCGCAGCATCTGATCCCTTGTTTTTGTTAATGAAAGAAAGGGTAGAAAGAAAAAAATAATAATAAAAAGAAAAAAATAAGACCAATAATAGTTCTTCTTCTTCTTCATGTCGATGATTCGTTAAGGGTAGTAAACAGAAGTGGAGATCGTGTGCAAGGGATTTTGTTTTAAAAATGAGCAGATTTCGTCCGAGCTCATGGTACAGCAAACTATTAACACTAAATTAAATAATCCTTTCACTCGGTCTCCTCACAGAACCACAAACATTCTAACATTATCGTCTTCCATTCATCAGCAAACAAGTCCAATCCAGGGTTGGTCTCCACAAGCACGTTGAGCATCGTAAGCATAGTACAGAGTTATAATGGAATAAGAGGCCAGGTATTGGTTTAATTTCAACTGACATGAAGCCTACTGTATCTACACACTGCTAAAAAGCTATGCCGCTTCAAAAAACCCATTGCCTGTCAACTTTTAATTATGATGAAGCGAACACTTTAGAAACAGAAGACGTTGCATTGGAAGGCCTCCCATTAGGTGGATCGATGACCTGGTGAAGGTTGCGGTGATCCGCTGAATGCGAAACGCACGGACCGGTCCACGTGGTAACACTTGAGGGAGGCCTATGTCCAGCAGTGGACGTCTTTCGGCTGAAATGATGATGATGAACATTTTAGAAACAGATTGTTTTAAGAAGCTTTACCAGACAGGCTTAAATATTACCTGTTCATTTCTAGTCCGTTTTATAACTATAAAATACTAGCGGACGTCACGCGGTTTCACCCGCGTAGTTCCCGTTCCCGTGGGAGTACGGTGATAAAATATAGCCTATACGGATTCGGAAGAATAAGTACTAAGTAATGGTAAAAGAAATTTTGAAATCGGTCCAGTAGTTTTTGAGCCTATTCAATACAAACATACAAAAATACAAAGGTTTCCTCTTTATAATATTAGTATAGATGAATAAACTATAGTAGGTAGTTAGCTTATTATTACATAATGATTTAGGCCTTGTGCGAGGTATGCTAATTCAAGGTCATTTTCCTTTAGCGTTGCATGAAAATTCTACACATAACAATATCAATTTGTGCCTTTGAAAATATTTGTAATACTGATAGGCTTATCTTAGTTGTTGATGTACCAAATATTAAGAGATTGGAATTGATCATGATTGAAAGAGGTGTACAACAGGTAAACATTTACATGTTTATTTATTTAAAAACAACCAACAAAGCAGACACCGAAAATACATGTTAAAATAGTCATATTATTTTAACATATTATAGTTAAAGACTGCCACAATATGCATTAAAAAAATAAGTAGAAAATTTTGTTACAAGACAGTATGGATTGGTACACATTTTTTTTTTTTTTTCTCTCTATTGCATCTGCAATCAGTGCATTCACTTTTAGCAGATGTGTTCCATGCTTCTCTCATTCAGAGTGTGTCCTCCAGCGAGAACATCTACTCGTAATTCTCTACCCTATAGGATGTCTTTTCTTTTAAGGCGTTTTGCATAGCTGAGAATTGTGAGCTGTCGTGCAAGGGTATTGAGGTGGGCTTCTAGCCGTTCCCTGTATCTAGTCTTGACGTTGGTAATTTCTTCTCTCACTGTGAGCATTTCCAGGTGTTCGTGGATCTCAGCATTAGTCACATACCAGGGGACATTACTGATTGTTCGGAGGATTATGTTCTGCATTCTTTGGATTCGTATGATGGAGGAGTTACAAGCACTACCCCACAGCTGTAGGCCATACATCCATACAGGTTTCAGGATCGTCTTATACACTAGTAATTTATTGTCTACTGACAGTTTGCTGTTTCGACCTAGCAACCACAAGAAGCTTTTGTATTTAATATTCAGCTCATCTCGTTTCTTCTTGATGTGCTCATTCCATGTCATACGCCTATCAAGATGAAGACCAAGGTATCTGACAGAGTTTTGATGAGGAAGGGTAGCGTTTTCTAGTTTCACCGAGGGGCAATTGCCTTTGCGTAGGGTATAAGTAACCTG
Source organism: Xestia xanthographa (assembly GCA_905147715.2). Lineage (NCBI taxonomy): Eukaryota > Metazoa > Arthropoda > Insecta > Lepidoptera > Noctuidae > Xestia > Xestia xanthographa. The sequence goes on along the minus strand of LR990656.1, from coordinate 5,294,071 downwards.
CACTGATTTTGAAGTACTGGCTTTAATCCGCCAGTTTCCAAGCCATTTTGTTGTCTCGTCTAGGCCTTCTTGTAAGATTTTTGAGGCTATTACTGGGTCCTTGTGACTCGCCAGGATAGCGGTATCATCGGCGAATGTAGCTGTTGTGATGGTATTCGAGCATGGGAGGTCAGCTGTGAAAATAGTGTAGAGTATAGGGCCCAACACTGACCCTTGCGGTACACCAGCTTGTATTTCAAAGAATTTCGATGTAGTTTCACCTTCTTTGACCTGGAAAAGTCTTCCTGAGAGGTATGAACTAAATATCAAAAAGTAGCTGTGTGGAAGGCAACTTTTAATTTTACATAGCAGGCCCTTGTGCCAGACTCTGTCAAAAGCTTTATTCTTTTTCCTCCAGTGTCTTCCTTATCTTGTCGCAGACTCTATGCACCTGTTCCACAGTGGAGTGTTGCTGCCTAAAGCCAAATTGATGGCTTGGTATGATTCCATTTTCCGTTAGAGTAGGAAGAATTCGCCGAAGTAGGAGTTTTTCAAAGATTTTGGATAATATCGGGAGCAAACTTATAGGTCTATAGGATGTGACCTCACTTGGTGGTTTTCCGTCTTTGTAGACCATAATTATTTGGGATACTTTCCATATTGCAGGGAAATGTTGAACTCTTAATATCCCATTATATACTGTTGTGATGTAGGTTACAGCTTTTCGGGGCAGTTGCCTAATAATTTCTTTGGTTATTAGGTCAAAACCCGGCGCTTTTTTATCCTTTAGCTCCTTTATTACTTTCCACACTTCCCGTACTGATACAGGTTTTGGTGGTAGGTCCATCTGGAAGTCTTGGTTTAGAGTTGTATTTACTTGGTCGTCGAACTCTTCATCCACAGAATCATTTGGGCGGAATACTTTTGACAGATGTTCAGCAAATCGGTCTGCTTTTTGCTGTGGTTTTCTCATCCATCCTTCATCGCACTTCAAGGGTGGTTTAGCGACTTGCGGTCTGTCAAAATCCTTTGTTATTTTCCAGAGCGAATAGTTTGTAGACTCTGTAGCAGTTAGGTTTTCTAGCTTTTCTTGGAATGAGTTATCATGCCAGTTTTGCAACAGTGACTTGAGATCTTCTACAGCTCTGTTAAGATTAGTTTTATCTTCAGTAAGCCTACTTAAATGCCAGATTCTTCGAAGTCGTCTTTTTTCTAGAAGAGCCTTTTTTATTTCTAGAGGATAGTTATTTACTCCACTGTTGTTGCGGGTTTGGATTTCAGGTGTACTCATCCAGCATGCTTCCTGTATGAGCGACGTTATATATTTAGCTGCCTCATCTATATCTTCAGGTGTTTTAAGGGCCATTTTCATGTTTATTGATTCCTCAATGTGCTCTCGAAATGTGTTCCAGTCTGTAAGTTTATTACACAGCCTTATTGATCTTGACACCTCTATAAGGTTGGTACTAACTGTCAAGAGCACCGGAGTGTGATCTGAGGAACTGTCATAACAAGACTCAGGTTTCATATATAACTTCGTTAGACCTTTGGCTATGAAGAAATCTATAAGATCTGGTACCTTCTTAGTATCAGTTGGCCAATTAGTAGGTTCTCCTGTGGATATGGTGCTTAATTTGTTTTTATCTATGCTCAGTTTCAGCTGTTTGCCTCTTGTATTCGTTAATCGGGAGCTCCAGGAAGTATGTTTGGCATTCCAATCACCACCTACAATATAGCGGTGTCCCAGAGTGTCAAAGAAATTGGAGTACATTAACTCAGTCATATTGTGTTTAGGTTTGTACACATAAAAACAGTTAATTGTTATTTAAATCCGACATACAAATACAACTGAAAACTTACTCATCATCTGCCTAGCCTTTTTCGAACTATCTTAGGGTCAGCTTCCAGTTTTACCGGATGCAGCTGAATACCAGTATTTTACATGGAGCGAGTTAGTAACGGGTAATACGATACCCTTTGGTAAGACTGATTTTCAGACTTTTTGGGCCACTGACTACCTAACGACTGTCAAAGATCTACAAATGACAGCTTGGACCAATGGCTTAAAGTGCTTTCCGAGGCACAGAGGAAACTCGGTATGTAATGGGTGGTCACCCATCCACAGACCAACCTAGGCAAGCACGGCTTAACCTAACGATCGACCCGAGCGGCTCTCATTATTTAGCCACAAGCTCTTCAAATGAAAACTTACTAATTATCCAATAAATTTTGTTCGACGTTGGTATAAGTATTAATATTTTTTCTGGGTGTAATAACTTGTTTTATTTTTATGTTGTTGTACTCTGTGACTTATAGCAATATAGCATCATAATTGGACGAGTTTGTAATGTTGCTATAAATTTGGTGGTAAATAAATACATTTTCTATGTACCCCTTCTAGCAGTATGCAGAGGTGTATAAATAGCATGAGCCTAATTGGTCACTTCCTATGCAAGAAAAAAACCGACATTGTTTGTGACTTTAACTTTATTTTGTAACAATGTGTTACAAAGTTAATTATAATTAAGTAAATATCGTAGAATGATGTCATGCGGCGTCATCCGCCTGGGAATGGGCCTCGTGGGATTTGTCTCGCGTCTCTTGTTTATTTAATCAACAAACTGGTCACAGACTGTGTTTTTTAATAACAATAGACCATAATTATTAAGATTCTACCATGTTTGACAGACTTAAAACGAAATTTACTCAGCAGCAACGCATAGCGCTCATTTTTAGAGATCCGTACCCGAAAGGTAACCAACGGGACCCTATTACTAAGCCCCCGCTGTCTCTCTGTCCGTCCGTCTGTCAGCGGACTGTATCTCATGATCCGTAATCGATCGGTATTTCTGTTGCCGCTATAACAACAAATAATAAAAATAAAATTAAAAGGGGCTCTCCTACTACGGTGGTACGGAACCCTTCATGTGCGAGCCCGACTCGCACTTGGCCGGTTTTTCAGCGTGTTTTTTTTTGTGTTCCAAGCACATGACTATCCATTTAAATAACTTAGGTCATCCACACTAAAGTTACTTTTGTGTAGAACAACATTTTGCAACATGATACTTAACTAAATTTTGCGACTTTTGCTATAATTATTTGATAATCTTTGTTGCCGACTAACACCTACGAAATTTACTTCACAAGAGGGCCTTACCTTCAAGAAGATATATCATTGACGTAATCCGTCATCATCATCATCATCATTTCAGCCGAAAGACGTCCACTGCTGGACATAGGCCTCCCCCAAGTGTCGCCACATTGACTGGTCCCGCGCGACTCGCAGCCAGCGGATTCCCGCAACCTTCACCAGGTCATCAGTCCACCTAGTGGGAGGCCTTCCAACGCAACGTCTTCCGGTTCGCGGTCGCCACTCCAGAACTTTTCGGCCCCATCGGCCATCCGTTCTGCGAGCAATGTGCCCTGCCCACTGCCACTTAAGTTTGGCAATTCTTCGGGCTACGTCGGTAACCTTGGTTCTCTTGCGGATGTCTTCATTTCTGATTCGATCGCGCAAGGAAACTCCGAGCATAGCCCTCTCCATTGCCCTTTGGGTGACTTTAAGCCTTCTGATGAGGCCCATTGTGAGCGACAACAGCGTTTCGGTCCCGTATGTAATCACTGGCAACACACACTGGTCATAGACTTTCGTCTTGAGACACTGCGGTAAGTTGGACGAGAAGATACCGCGCAACTTCCCGAACGCTGCCCAGCCTAGTCGGATTCGACGATTGACCTCTTTCTCGAAGTTAGACCTACCTAACTGGACCGTTTGTCCTAGGTACACATAATCGTCTACAACTTCGAGTGTGGAGTCTCCGATCTTGATAGGAGTGGGTGTGACATGGGCATTCAACATGACCTTGGTTTTGTCCATGTTCATTTTAAGACCCACTCTTCCGGAAGCTCCACTGAGGTCATCGAGCATTGTACTGAGGTCCTCCATGGTCTCAGCCATGACCACTATATCGTCGGCAAACCGAAGGTGAGTGATGTACTCGCCATTGACATTGATGCCTAGCCCTCTCCAGTCCAGAACCTTGAAGACATCCTCCAGTGCAGCGGTGAACAGTTTCGGAGAAATGACGTCTCCCTGTCTCACACCTCGCTGCAGGAGGATAGGTTCCGAGGCTTGGTCCTGAAGTCGGACTGACATGGTGGCATTTTTGTACAAACACTTCAACACCTCGATGTACCGATGGTCGATTTGGCACCGTTGGAGGGACTGCAGTACAGCCCAGGTCTCGATCGAATCGAAGGCTTTCTCGTAGTCCACAAACGCTAAACAGAGGGGCAGGTTATACTCTTCGGTCTTCTGTATAACTTGTCGCAGCGTATGTATGTGGTCCACGGTGCTAAAGCCTTTTCGGAAACCGGCTTGTTCGGGTGGCTGGAAATCGTCAAACCTGCGCGCGAGACGATTCGTGATGACTCTAGAAAACAACTTGTAGACATGGCTTAGAAGTGAGATGGGCCTATAATTCTTCAACCGGGCATTGTCACCCTTCTTGAAGAAGAGTACCACCACACCCCTGCACCATGCCTGTGGCGTTTTTCCCTCAAGTATGACGGAATTAAACAGCTTCTGAAGGGCCTTAAGTACCGGTTTTCCACCCGCCTTCAGGAGTTCGGCCGTAATTCCGTCATCACCCGGTGCCTTGTTGTTTTTGAGCTGCTTCAGAGCCATCCTAATCTCGTACAGGCTGACGTCCGGGATGTCTTCGGTATAGTGTCGGGTCAGTCTAGCTCTTGGGTCGTTTGCTAGATCTACGACGGGTTTACTGGTTGACGTGTACAACTGTCCATAGAAGCTCTTGATCTCCCTCAGAAGCTCCGGTTTGGCGGATAAGATCCTACCATCGTCGGTCTTCAGTTTCGTGAGCTGGCTCTGCCCAATAGCCAGATCTCTTGCAAATACCTTGGAGCCTTTATTCCGCTCAATCGCGTCTTTAATACGCTCGGTATTAAAGCGGCGGAGGTCGCTCTTCAAGGATTTAGAGATCCGTCTATTGAGCTGCCGGTATTTGCACGCCTCGTCTGAAGACTGCAGGATCATCTCACGCCGCTCCTTCATGAGCTTGAGAGTGTGATCGGAGAGTCTCTTGTTCTGATGTGTACGACGTGCCTTGAAGAACTTAGACCCGGTCGTATGGACAGTTTCCACGAACCCATCGTTGTATTCGTCCACTGAGCTTCCTAGGCACTCGAAACGGTTCTGGAGTTCAAGCTGAAAGCTCTCGGGGTTTTGGATTTGGATCTGTGCTGGACGGAGCGTAGACTTCATCAGTCGAGACCTTACAAGCTTAATATCGATGTTCAATGTGCCTCTTACCATGCGGTGATCGCTCCCGGTTTTCACCGAATTGATCACCGAGACATCATTGAACATTTGCTTCTTGGTTGACATGATGAAGTCAATCTCATTTCTAGTTGCACCATCGGGGCTTTGCCAGGTCCACTTCCTGTGCTCACGCTTTTTGAAGAAGGAGTTCATCATATAGAGGCCCTCCTTCTCCATAAAACTAGCCAGTTGGTGACCCCGGCGATTCCGATGTCCAACTCCAAATTGCCCCACCTGCAGCTCATCCCCGTCTCGTTTGCCCAGTTTCGCGTTGAAGTCCCCCATGACAACGGTGAAGTAAGTTTTGGAACCATGCATGGCTTTAGAAATATCCTCATACATGGTCTCCACTTCGTCGTCGGGGTGTGCCGAGGTCGGGGCGTAGACCTGTATGACCTTCAGCGAATATCTGGAGGATATTCTGAGTATAAGGTACGCCACCCTGGTCGACACACTCGATCTTCACCACGTTGTTCACAAGGGACTTGTGGACGATAAACCCAACACCACCTTGGGATTGCCGGTCACTCTCACGGAAATAGAGCAGGTTGCCGGATTTCAGGATTATCGTGTCCTCCCCCTCTCTTCGGACTTCTGACAATCCCACAATACTCCATCGCAGCCTGCTCAATTCCTCTTCGAGTTCCGCTATCTTCTCGTCGGTCCGGAGTGTGCGTGCGTTATACGTTGCCAGGTCCAGTCGTTGGTATTGGCAGCCGGATCCCATCCGGGGATTCTTCGCACCCCTTGCCACGCCGTAACCTCGACCGCTGCCGTAGTTGAGGGTAGACGGGCTGCCGGGCACTAAGGGCCATTTTCTTAATGCGGTATTCATAATGGGGGGGTTTTGCCATAATCGCCACGCTTGGCGAGCGGGTTGGCGATCGCAGTACAGTTCTTCCAAAAGACACAGAGAGCGCTGATGCCCATTCTCTGGTAGTCCCTTAGTCGCCTCTTACGACACCCACGGGAAGATATGGGATGGTGCTATTCTTTACGTCCGACACCATACGGAACGTAATCCGTGCATGAACTTATTAGTTTGTGTAGAGTGTAAAAATAAGACACCTTAATTTTCCAGGACCTATTCACTCAAGATGGAGTGCTCCTCAAAGCGTGCCTGGGCAGACCAGTCACAGACCTCAACTCCATCGGTATGCTGTGCATCGTGCAGAACCAAGACAGCGGCAAGTGCATCGAGTGGAGACCCAACGACCTGATCACCATAGATTCCGACACCCAAGACCAAGAATGGGCGGTCGTCAATACTATTGGTATTACCATGTCTTATGCTAAAGGTAGATTTATTTATTTATAGCTTTTTCTCGCCGCTTCGGCTGCGTGTTGGGTGGTGTCGTCCGTTTTTTTTAATTTGGCTTTAGGTTCCTTCGACTTTACTGTCGCGGAAGCCCGAGTGACATCCGAAAGGTCGGCAGTTTGGTATACGGTCAGTGCTGCAGTAACCCTCGCGATGGTGGTGGGCGCTTCTTGCTATACTAAACTTGCTTTCAAACTTACAAATAGTGTCCGACCGAAGCCGGCCGAGGATGGACGAAGTCAAAGCTTCATCGTCCATCTCCGTTCGAAAAAAGGCATCTTCGGCCAAATCTTCGGTACCTACAGTCAACAAAAACTTTTAATTTATATTATTTAAATCATCATCATCATCACTTTTAGCTAATCTTGAACCGAATTTCTTAAGCCTAGCCTATTAATCATCTTCGGCCAGAAATCGACCATCTGCATCGGTTGGACACTACATACAAGCACAACTATACGAAAACCTGGTGGTGGTATAAAGGGTGTAATAAATCTCTTAACGAAGCCGAAAGGCACTTCTTCTCCCTGTCATTGCGATCATTTTTTTGTTCTAAGGTTCCCAGGTCTATACCTGGGAACCTTCTAGTTACGGAGATATTGGGGGTCAAAGTTTCAAAGTTTTGACAAGTTTTTTTTACATACATGTTTTTAATGTAAGATTATTACTTTAAACACTTCCACGACCCCCGTACTATTCAATCCATCCATCAGCACAATGTTTTGAGTGCGTTACATTGAGTTCTACCACAAAACCTGATTTTTCACCCAAAAAAAAAGTCATTTCCCAGCAATAATTTTTGCGTGAAGTTACTTAGTTTGATATACCAGAATGCGTGGTTGACGGCTTTGTGATGAGGTTGTTTACACCCTCAATTACTCTTCATAATTAGAAGACAATGCGCTCTCTTAAATTGTTATCATAGACAGTTGACTGCACTTAAAACGCACCGGAGCCTTTGATCAGAGGTCTCAAAAAGATCAAGTTCTTCTGTTATGCACAAGAAAAATCTTCGTTTCTGGCAAAAGTTGTTTGCCATAGACATTGCATAGATCTGCCAGTTTTTACGTTCCAAGTCTATTCATGAAGTCAAGTTTGGCATTCCCTTAACTGCAGGTGATGGTATTGAAATCGCAGTAAAACACGTGTTACTACTGAGAATTACGTCGAAGCACAACCTAGTTATTAGTAGTTATTGTTTCTAATACCTTCCAGCATTCTTCAACTTTACAAATTCTTCCTTCCTTTCTTTTTTAGGATTCCGTATCCAAATAGTAAAAATGGGACTCTATTACTAAGACTCCACTGTCCGTCTGTCTGTCTGTCACCAGGCTGTATCTCCTGAACCGTGATAGATAGACAGTTGAAATTGTTGTGTGATGTATTTCTGTTGCCGCTCTAACAACCAAAAAATAATAAGTAAATAATATTAATTAAAATAAATATAATAAATTTAAAATTATAGGGGGCTCCCCCTACTACGATGATACGGAACCCTTCATGCGTGAGTCTGACGCGCACTTGGCCGGTTTTTTCTTTTTAAATATCTACCAATTTACTTCTGCATCTCTTATGACGTCATTTTAATACCTGTTACTCTCAAACTGACACAAAGTAACCACCAGGTCGCCGCCAGCGTACCCTCAGTGGCAACATGACATCAGACTACGCCACCGCCCGCGCCCGCATCGTTAAGATCCCCATAGACGAGCTCAAAACCTTCAGGGTTACAAGGAACAACCAGCAAATGCAGTTCTCAACCAAGCCAGGAGTTTGGCAGACAACGTTCTACTTCCAACATGGCAATGCAGAAATATTCGTCGCGTATTTAAAGAACCATGTGAAGACTGCGAAGACTCGTCATGACAGAAACACTTACGTTGTGGTGGAACAGGATATCGAGTCTCAAGTGTTGAATAAGTCTTTTGCGGAACTGGATATCTTTACTGAGAATACTACTGATGTTGTGTGGAATTTAGTGTCGAATTTTAAGCAGAGGCCGTATGAGACCACTTTGGAAGCGTTCTCGAAGCTCACTGATATTGGTAAGGACTATTTTTTTTATACCAAACTTTTCTGTTTTATGCCTCAAAGTCACCGCCGCCATCGCCAAGGTGGTGTGACGATCTCATCTTGTTTGTGGGGCGAAGGTTTTTATTTCTAATACTTATGACTTAACAAAATTAAATGATAGGAGGTACCTTTTGAGCAAAAAATTACTTGTATTAGGTACTTCCGTTCATCCGGTTTACGTTAACATTACATAAGTAAGAAAAACAATAAAATCAAATCCAAAATCACTTCAAAATAAGATACCAAGAAATTAAATTAAAAAGCAAATAAAAAATATAAAATAAAATACAAATCATAATTCAAATAAATAACAGAATTAAATCATAGATACAATTATAATCGAATTAATCTAAATCTAAAATCGAATTAATCTAGTCTAATCTGAATCTTAATTAAATAAAACATGGCCAGATATTGCACCGAATAGAGACGTTTGGAAGAATAATGGGGAGGCCTTTACCCAGCAAAAGCAAACAGGCTAGCAAAAAAAATGCCTCAGTCTTTCCTCTTTATAATATCACATTCGAAGGTTAATAGGAAAATGTTATGTGATGATCTAATTAGAGCTTATTTACCCGCAACAGGCACCATACAACACCATTATGTATAATATCCATCAAACTTTGAAATAGCAGTGCAGCCTGACAACGAAAATACACATAAAACAACTGCAGTACTATTCAGAACTAATATTTTAGCAAGGTGTTCTTAATGCACTGTTTAAGACTTTCACGGCTTTTCACTACACTTAAAGTACTTACGGGATAATATCCGTGATTTTCTTTAAGCTCATAAATAAAGAAAATCACGGATATTATCCCGTAAGTACTTAAAGTGAAGGTGTTCTTAGCTGGCTGCGGAGCACAGGAAGTCAATACCTTGGCTAAGAGCCAAGAAATAAGCTTTTGGCTGAACTAATAAGAAATTTTATCAAGCGAAGAAGGGCGGGTGTCTTAGGGGATTGTCTTATGTAATTTCGACGTTCAAAAATTGCTGTTTTTCAGCCTAATTTGAATAAATTACTTTAAACTTATCAATTTCTTTCCCCTTTCAGTATACTACGGCAACGAAGGCATGAACGGCAAGCGAGACGTGTCGGAAGAAGTGGCGGACTTGCTAACAAAGAGTATGAACGCCATGGAGGACACTACCACGGTGACCAAGACTGATGAGTACGAGGTCATCAGTGTTAAACCTACACTACCGCCCCGGCCTTGTATACCTAGGTAAGAATAGGTTAGATCAGTGTTCCGCAAAGGGTGTGCCGCGGCACACTGGTGTACCGTGGTCGTTATTTGGTGTGCCTCGGAAAAAATAAGGTTATCTTCTTAAAGCTAAATAGACAGACGGAGGAAAAATACCTACTTAAACAGCCGCAAAACTTTAATAATAAATGCTGATTAATATTATGTAAAATTAGATTTTTTATTTATGGTGTACCTCCTAAATTTTCTGATTACCTAGATGTACCTTGAACACAAAAAGTTTGCGGAACACTGGGTTAGATGACAAAAAAATCTAATTAGTTCGTCAGTTAGATTATCAAAAAATATTTGACCCGTATTTTTTCTTTTGTTACGTAAATCAAAATTGACGAAGATATGACGCTTTTCAAATTCTCAATACGTCACGCCGTGTCTTTTTAGGGTTCCGTACCCAAAGGGTAAAAACGGAACCCTATTACTAAGACTTCGCTGTCTGTCCGTCTGTCCGTCTATCCGTCTGTCCGTCTGTCTGTCACCAGGCTGTATCTCATGAACCGTGACAGCTAGACAGTTGAAATTTTCACAGATGATGTATTTCTGTTGCCGCTATAACAACAAATACTAAAAACAGAATAAAATTAATATTTAAGGGGGGCTCCAATACAACAAACGTGATTTTTTTGGTAATAATGGTACGGAACCCTTCGTGCGCGAGTCCGACTCGCACTTGGCCGGTTTTTTGAATAGTGCTAGGCTACTAGCTAATCAAAATCAACTTAATTTAAACTCGGAATTTAATTATGTAAACTTTAAATTAATTGACTTTTGATACTTTTTGAATGCATAATAATTAATATACTGGACATACTTAATTTAATTTATTTTTTGACTATTATATACTTATACAATAATATCTTGACATCAATTATTATTTATTTCTTATGTATTTTGTAATTAAATTTCAAATGACTATACGCAAAGAAATGTAATTTTTAAACCTACAAAATTTGTACGCCATTATTGACAAAGCATGGACGCTCACAACATAGTATTTAATACCTTGCATGTCTGATTACTCAGTTTATGTAAACGCATGTTTGACAAATAAATTTTCTTTCTTTCTTTCTTTCGGAAATATTAGTTTCAATGGAAATAACATCAATATTATTTGATAGAAATGACCGCGATTTCAATACGCGTTGGCGCAGACCCGCAGCACAGCATGCTGCGATTTATTTTAAATTTTATTTAAATTACACAAGATTGAAATTGGTTCGCCAGTGAAAACTTCACTAGTTTTAATGGGATTGGGAACCAAACAGCATGTCGCTAATCTACGACAAAGCTTTCAAACAATAACTCTTTTCCTCAAAAATAATAATAGAAATAAAGGTTAACCTTATCAGTAGGTAATAAATAAGTCATTACTACTAAACACTGATAATGCAAATTAAATGCACGTGAATCGATATAAAGACTCCTTAGGTCAATGCTCACTTATCGACTATCTACAATAATGTTATAAAGAGGAAAGATTTGTATTTTTGTGTGTTTGTATGTTTGTAATGAAGAAACTCAAAAACTACGGCGCCGATTTAAAAAATTCTTTCACCATTAAAATGCTACGTTCACCCTGAGTAACATAGGCTATATTTTATCCCCGTACTCCTACGGGAACGGGAACTACGCGGGTGAAACAGCGTGACGTCCGCTAGTGAGTCATAAGTATGCGACGCGGCGATACGAGCTTATGAATTACGAGCCTATTGCTTTTAGCATCAAAAAAAGTAAAATTTAGTTAACATTTTAGGGAATTATTTAGCACCGTTTAAAAGCGCCATCTATCTTACAAATAAAGAACTAAAATCATAATTCTTAATGACGATAATATTAAAGTTCTCCGAGACCTAAAACCATGTACAAAACCCGATAACAACTGTCGGGCAGTATCGCATCAGACGACACCCGTCTGATCAAAGGAACCTCTCTTTTCTATGGGAGATGAAGAAGTTCACACCCTGTTCTTCATTAAAAAGTTATTTGAAAACAGGACACATTACCCCTACAAAGTTATTCGAAAACAGGACAAACATATTTTTATTTCCTGCAGTAGTCTAACTAGCTTCTAAAATGCTTGAAAACAGGAATCACGGTTACTTAAATAATCCTTATTTCACTGTTATCATAAATGTGTGGTCATAGTTGATTTTTTTTTCGCAATTAAAATGTTGAACCCTTATTGAAAGTTGTTCAGTTTGATGGTCTATACCACACTCTTTAAAATTACCACACATTTATGAAACAGACAAAAATGAGGAGATAGCAGCCTTGAAAAGCTGGTCATTGTTGGTAATACCGAAGGCAAGAGAGCGCGAGGCCGGTCGCCAACACGATGGTCCGACCAAGTAAAATAGGCTATGTCTTCAAGCAAATTTCAGCAGGTGGTGATGCCAACTTTGGACCGGAGTAGATGGAGGCAGATTGTCCGTTTAAAGGGTTCCAGTGACAACGATCCTCAGGAAAGAGGGACCAATAGGGAATATGCATATTTTTTTATTTCGATACGGAATGTTAAAGTACTATAAAAATAATGACAAAAAGCGAAAACAAGACATAAATCGGCCAAACAACACAAAAGTTATAACCATTTAAACTTTTGTTTCTATCTCTTTCTAGATAAACGGAATTTAGTATGGATTTTGTACGTCGATGCAGCGAATGACGTCATTCCCTTTATCGGATCTCTCTGTCTATTCAGCAGTTTCAAATGCGTATAACTTAGTATTTTTTATAGATATTAAAAAAATAATTTCACTTTGCTATTTCTGATGTTAATACGCTTTGTTTAGAGTGATATAAAAAGATCATGCATATACCCTATTGAAGATGAAGATGAAACAGACATCATCATCTTCCTGCCTCATTCCATTCTCCCCTGTCAACCGTCACACAATCATTTACTCCTTTCTCTTTCATATCATTCCTCACACAATCCATCCATCGTTTCCTTGATCTTCCTCTCCCTCTCCATCCATCAACGTTTATATTCATCACTCTTTTAGTCACATGCGATTCATCCCTCCTCATCACATGTCCATACCATGACAGTCGATTCCCTTTCAAATTTTCTGAAAGGGAATCGACTGTCGAATCGGATTTATGAAACAGACTACTACAACAGCCCATAACGTCCACTGTTGGACATAAGCCTCTCCCATGATGGGAGGAATTTGCCGTAATCTCCACGCTTGGCAGGCGGATTGGAGATCGCAATGATGAAAGTCTAACAGAAAACGCTGCTGATCATTCTCTGGTCTACGGAGGCGCAAGGTGTTCTGCCTCAGACATTAGTCGCCTTATACGACACCCGTGAGTGTAATGGGTTGGTTCTATTCTACTCTGCCGGATACACGGCCAATGGAAGGATTTATGAAACAGACAGAGTTAAAAAAATCTCCAAAGAGGACATGCTACCAAAATGTTAATCAAGCCATATTTATTTTTTGCAGAGGAACTCCCCTATCTGCAGAAAAATGGGAGGGATTGCAGGACACAGAAGGGAGGGTCACAGAGGTTGAAGGAGTCAAACAACTTATATTTAGAGGGGTAAGTTATTTTTTTAAAATAAGGGGCCGCCTCCACGAGCGAGAGAATCGCGGCTATATAATCGTCCTTGCCACGTTTTTCTATACACACTCTTTTGGGCCGTCTCCACGAGCGAGAGAATCGCGGCGATATTTTCGTATAGAAATACGTTGAATCGCCGTGATTCTCTCGCTCGTGGAGGCGGCCCCTAAGAGTGGATTACAGACTCCAGCACATCCAGCTACTACAATCTGTCAAATTTCTTTGATAGATTTTCAACTTTATCGCTTAAGAGCCTATACTTCCTCAAATTAGCAACTCTATTTTTGGTAGTTCAAACTTCGTTTTAAAAACTGTTAGAATAACGTTCTAATCAGCTTGCACTACAAAGTGGTTGTAACGTCAGTCACTGCGGCCGAATAGTGCTAAATGAGTGGTTTTTATTTATAAAATCAAATTTTCGTCACTTGGAAAAAATAAAAAAAACATAAGACCTGCTTTATAGTTGGTTTAGTTAGTATGCAAAGTTTCATGATCTAATTTGAAGTACTTTTTGAATGCCAGCGGTTTATTGTTCGATTTGGAGGTGACTTTGGATTTTTTTTCTATCGAGAAAAGTTTATGGAATCGTGTTTTCGCCAAACTTAGGACTTAACATTAATCCTCAACTTTACCACATATTTATTTCAAAATGAATGCTGCAGTATTTTAGGCGTAACGGAGGATCATGCTAAGACATTTGAGGTAGTATAGGCCCTTAAGCAGTAGGTTCAAGATTGATTGGGATAATTTCACAGTTTCGAATAGCTTATTGTGCTGGTGTCTGTAATTTATTTGTCTGAAAACAAGCACTTCTTAACATAATGCCTGAGTATCTGAAGGGGCAAGTTCTGTAGTATCCTACACCCATACTACTGCAAAACATTTTAAACTCCGATTGCGTAGGACTGCTCCAAATACCGCTGCTGTAATGTAACCAACATATAATCGCGTTTATTTTAAATTGACCATATGGAATTTCCCATTAGCAAAGATGTCGAAACGACAATGCGGCAAGCCCAGAAGGAGATGGCGGGATGAGCTAGACTCTTTCGCAAAGGATTGGCCTACAATCGCACTAGATCGCGAAATGTGGAAGGAGGGAAGGAATTACGGGATTATTTAATTATTACTATTATTGCTCGTTGTAAATTAAACTCTTGTGCAAAATGTAATTTGATTAGATTATAGTCCCAGTAGTTTAAGATGTGTTTTCTCTGTCCGGCTTCTTTAGGGTTAGCTCGTTCCATCGTCGGCCTCATCTCTGTTCTCAGGTCAAGATTGTGGTCAATAATAGGCCCATTTAATAATATAACAAAAAAAGCGGCCAAGTGGGAGTCGGACTCGCCCATAGCATAGCAGCAGCAAGTAACATAATATAAAAGTTCTTGTAGTTCGTTGTTTATTTTTATATAGGTATTTGAGTTAATTGAATGAAAGATAAATTGCGGTTTACGATTTATGACGTGTTATTAAAAAATAATTACTAGATCTCGTTCAAACCAATTTTCGGTGGAAGTTTACATGGGTACATTATATTTTTTTAGTTTTATCATTCTCTTATTTTAGGAGCTACGGGGCGGGGGGAGGGTGAGGGGGGATTTTACCACTTTGGAAGTGTCTCTCGCGCAAGCTGTTCAGTTTAGAAGAAAATTACATCAGAAACCTCAATATCATTTTTGAAGACCTATCCACAGATACCCCACAGGTCCCATACGTGTGGGGGGGAATCCATAAGGGTTCCGTTTTTTGCCATTTGGCTACGTAACCCTAAAAACATAGAATCATAGATTTTTATTGAATAGATTTAACTAATGACGATGTCACTTATTCCAGGGTGTAGCCCATTCAATAAGACAATCAGTATGGAAATACCTGCTAGACTACTACCCCTGGCACATGACGCACTCAGAACTCAGGGCGCTAACCAAGAAGAGAACAGAAGAGTACTTCTCCATGAAGCTGCAGTGGAGATCCATGACTGAAGGGCAGGAGGCCAGGTGAGATATACTTTGTGATTGTTGGTTATGGCAAAATAACACCTATGATAAGCCATTACTTCCCAGAATTTGAACCTTAATAGCGACGCTATGGAAAGGTGTAATAATAGTGTTTTTTTTTTCAAAATCAAAGGGTTGGGATTCTTGGCTAATATTGAGGGAATATTGATTTTTCAAAAATTTAATGACGCACTTTTAGTTTTTATTAAAATCTGGTTCGAGACTCTTTTTAGTATGTTTTGCTATTCCATATACAGGGTGTTAAAGACCTCATCACGAAACCGTCAACCAAGCATTCTGTACATCAAACTAAGTAACTAAACGTAAAAAAATATTGCTGGAAATGACTTTTTTTTGGGGTGGAAAATCATGTTTTGTGGTAGAACTCAATGTAACGCCCTCAAAACATTAAGCTGATGCTGAGGCTTTTAATGTAAGATTTTTACTTTAAACACCTCCACGACCCCCGTACTATTAAATCCATCCATCAGCACAATGTGTTGAGCGCGTTACATTGAGTTCTACCACAAAACACGATTTTTCAACCCAAAAAACAGTCGTTTCCCAGCAATAATTTTTGCGTAAAGTTACCTAATTTGATGTACATACATAATGATGTTCTAATAAATATCATTGGATTTACTATAATATCATTGGATGTACATACAGAATGCTTGGTTGACGGCTTCGTGATGACGTCTTTTACACCTTGTATGTACTTACTTTATACTTTATTTTATTCTCCCCCAGGTTTTCAGAATACCGAGACAGAAAAAGCCTAGTAGAAAAAGATGTAAACCGGACGGACAGAACACACCCATTCTTCGCCGGAGACAATAATCCTAACTTAGTAGTCCTACAGGACATCCTGTTGACGTACGTGATGTACAACTTCGACCTGGGCTACGTGCAGGGCATGTCGGATATACTGGCGCCGCTGTTACTGTTGCTAGGTAACGAGGTCGACAGCTTCTGGTGCTTTGTCGGCTTTATGGATAAGATTGTGAGTCAAATTAATACTTTCATTTTTTCTTCATCATCATCTACTACACTACAACAGCCCATAACGTCCACTGCTGGACATAAGCCTCTCCCATGATGGGAGGAATTTGCCGTAATCTCCATGCTTGGCAGGCGTATTGGGTGTCCGTTACCCCAGCCAGATGTTGTCGAAAATGGTCATTTGAATCTTATAGTATTAGTTTTGCGGCTTCTGTAATTGTTGCGCACATTTTTAAATTTGTTGCGCTTATATTTTTTTAATTATTTCACATAAACGTTTCCTGCTGGGGTAACGTTAGCCAGACCTTTTTCTTTCTAATGGGAATATTTAAATAAATACTAGCTATAAAATTAGTTGTCTAGATGAAGTAAATGTTGTGCCTTATTTTGTATTTGTTCTTTCTTCGGTTGCGAAGTTATTCGAGATTTTGCTGGGGTAACGTTTTTGGTTTTGCTAGATCTTAATGGTTAAGCGGATTCTTATCATATTTTGTACAAGACTTCTTAGGAATTAGTTTAAATTTGTTCTGCAATAAAAAAACCAAAATAATACATAGCTTAAAGGTTATTTCATTAAATAGAAAAACACTTCAATTGAACCCAGCACTCTCAATAAGAGGTCTATAGACTTACTTTAAACATTATTTTGAAGCTTGTAACTGCCTTCAAATGTATGTGAAGTTTCATTAGTATCCTGTAAGTATTTAACAAGTTATGATGATATTCAGTTCTCACGAGCACGGTCTTGATGCGCGCGGTGTTATTTGGCCACTGGATTGGATATATGAACTGAATGTTATGTCAATTATTAGTTTTTTAGTTCAGTTGTATATCAGTAAAATTTCAGCGTAGTACATTGGATAATTAATGAGATAATACGATTAAAGTCATTAGGAAGTGAATGACCGTGGTAACCCGACCAAGTTTAGGTGGTTACGAAAAAGCGAAAACGCAGAACATTATGGTACCTTCTAAAATATGTAGGATAGTGTTACAAATTTAGTACAGACATGTACACAAGTTTTAAAAAAAACTACATGATTATTAAAGAATTTTTATTGACAGGTAAAATAATCATTTCAATTGAACTTTTAAAGTATTAATAAACTTATACTTTAAAACAATCACAGATTAAAATTACAGATGGTAATTTTGCTAAAAAAAACCGGCCAAGTGCGAGTCGGACTCACGCACGAAGGGTTCCGTACCATTATCTATACATTAGACAAAACGGCAAAAAAAATCACGTTTGTTGTATGGGAGCCCCCCTTAAATATTAATTTTATTCTGTTTTTAGTATTTGTTGTTATAGCGGCAACAGAAATACATCATCTGTGAAAATTTCAACTGTCTAGCTGTCACGGTTCATGAGATACAGCCTGGTGACAGACAGACGGACAGACAGCGAAGTCTTAGTAATAGGGTTCCGTTTTTACCTTTTGGGTACGGAACCCTAAAAAGAATATAATAAGTAAGTTCCTAAATTCAAATATTTAAGCCTTAAAAAGAATACAGTTTTAGAAAAGTACCTAACAACATGTACTATAACAGTCAGAAGTCGACTGCCAATCTCGCAACACAATGGCAAAGCAATATTAGTTGTACTTATGACCTTCTTCTATAAGAACGTTTGACAACACTTACACATTAGCAACTTGTTGCCCGCTTAAGATTGTTATTACAAATTTCAATGAGTTGTGTAAGTGATACGGTGGCCAAATTGGTTAGCACTGCGCCTCGCATGGCGAGTGTTCGGGTTCGAGTCTCACATCAAACATGAAAAACATTTTTTAAGTATTACATGTGAAATATAAATGCCGAGTTGTTAACAAAATATAATGTTAAAATATATTCCACAACTAAACGAAGATTCTTTCGTTTTACAATAATTTTCAATCTTAGCGTCGTTATTAAAATATGAGGGTAGATTTGAAACAAAGTGATAAGTTCACTTTGTTTCAAATCTACCTGCATATTTTAACTACTTTACTAGTTCACATAAATAATATTACTTGTTTGTTTCATTTATTATTATTATTGTAATAATAAATTACCTTTATAATATATTTATTATAATATCTATTTGTTCAAAATAACTTACAAAAATAAATTATTAAACATAAATAAAACATAAAAAACCGGTCCATCTTGGATTCGAACTCACATCTATCCCGATCACACTAGCCTCGTTACTAGGGAATGCAATCTCGTACGAGATTTCCGCCTAGCGAGATCTCGCGAGACTCAAAACCCAGTCTCGCGAGATCTCGCAAATTACGGGATCTCGCGAGATTGAGAGAATCGCAATTAAAACATATGCTGCTTGTTTTAAGAACTAGTAATTGACATGATATGTAATTAAATAGAAACTGCGTTGCTTAGTCATAAAAATAATGTAAGTTTTATTTAAAAAATCAACAGAGTACTTATTATTTTGTCTCTAACTCTAATAACATTTGTTTATGTCTATAATTATTATACCTACTGTAGCTAATCAGTTCAAATTCTTACAATGTTGGTAACAAAACAATAATTATCTATATTTAGTCCTTTGTAAATTATTACTTTAGTTTCAATAATTAAGAGTAATAGGAACATTACTTATGGTAAATAAATACAAGAAAACAAAAACTTAACTTCACAAGTGGTTAAATAAATGTTGTGAGATCGTATTAATCAAATAAAAAAAGTTTAAAGTAGAAGTCAGATGAAGTTATCAAGGTACGGAAAGGCAAGTTAGTTTGTCTGAAAATGGCTTCTCAAAAAACACATCATGTCGAGAGTATCATCTGACAGACGACTTCTGATTTTGCATGCCAAATACCCTGCTGCTGAAAAAGCTCGTTCTGCCTCAACACTTGTGGGAACCACAGTTGAGAGGCAGTTATGTACGAAGTTTAAAAGTTCCCCTCTTACTCCACCAGCTTCGTACAAATTCAGTTCAGTTCGCGCGCAGCCGCGCTATGAAATACGTCGTCACGCTGCATTTGTCGATCTCGTTATCTCGCGAGATCTCGTACGAAATTTGACGAGATACAATCTCGTAAAATATGGCCGGGATCTCGCGAGATCGGGATCTCGGCGAGACGAGATTGCATTCCCTACTCGTTACCGATCTAGCTAATGTTAACTTACGCAAACTTGTCAAAATTTTGCATTACTATGAAAAAAATAATCAGACAGTGATAAAAAGAAGTTACTGATATTGTCATCCTTGTCTAACATTGACCACATCTATATTATTACTCGTAGCGATGCTACACGACATGTTAATTTGTTAGCGTTGGAACATCACTCACACGGATAAATATGCGTATGTGTGTATAGGCGCCGCAGCCCGTATAGCGCAAACGATAATGTGCATTGCGGTGGAAGTGGAATTTTGACCTTTGACTGACTATTTCTGTAGTTACATTACGCAAGCTTACCTTGTTCGTGAATTCATCAAGTACCCCGCACCATAATTATGATCATCAATAGAAGCACTCCACATTAGCAGTAATTCGCCACACTTATTATTATATAATAGCTCTCACGCACTCGATAAATATTTGCAAAAACAGGAAACGGAACTGCCGAATCGCACGCGCACTCTACAAGATGAATTATGTGATTATGGAGCATGTTTAGTGCGTTATGCAAACAATGTATTACCCCTTCACCCCACCCCTCCCGCGTCCCACCGAACGACATGTTATATCGGTGATTTTTGATAAGTTTGTGCAACTGGAAGATAATAATGTTTTCATAGTACAGATATTATTATATTTTTATGTATTTAACAGTGTACGCGTCTGTACCGAAATTGTAAGGTGTATTATACTAAACATTTCAAAAGATAGTATAATGTTCTGCGTTTTCGCTTTTTCGTAACCACCTAAACTTGGTCGGGCTACCACGGTCATTCACTTCCTAATGACTTTAATCGTATTATCTCATTAATTATCCAATGTACTACAGTGAAATTTTACTGATATACAACTGAACTAAAAAACTAATAATTGACATAACATTCAGTTCATATATTATCCAATCCAGTGGCCAAATAACACCGCGCGCATCAAGACCGTGCTCGTGAAGAACTGAATATCATCATAACTTGTTAAATACTTACAGGATACTAATGAAACTTCACATACATTTGAAGGCAGTTACAAGCTTCAAAATATGTTTAAAGTAAGTGTTTTTCTATTTAATTAAATAACCTTTAAGCTATGTATTATTTTGGTTTTTTTATTGCAGAACAAATTTAAACGAATTCCTAAGAAGTCTTGTACAAAATATGACAAGAATCCGCTTAACCATTTCAAAGATCTAGCAAAACCAAAAACGTTACCCCAGCAAAATCTCGAATAACTTCGCAACCGAAGAAAGAACAAATACAAAATAAGGCACAACATTTACTTCATCTAGACAACTAATTTTATAGCTAGTATTTATTTAAATATTCCCATTAGAAAGAAAAAGGTCTGGCTGGGGTAACGTTACCCCAGCAGGAAATTTTGTGAAATAATTAAAAAACTATAAGCGCAACAAATTTAAAAATGTGCGCAACAATTACAGAAGCCGCAAAACTAATTATCTATATTCTATAAGATTCAAATGACCATTTTCGACAACATCTGGCTGGGGTAACGGACTCGCGGATTGGTAGATGTCACACGTCTTCGAATTTTTGGTTCTAGGACATGCCGGTGTCCTCACGATGTTTTCCTTCACCGTTTTGAGAGTAGTAGTGATGAAATAAATTACACAAAGTAATGCGCCTGCCTGGGTTATAACTCACGACTTACTGTTCGTAAGTCAGGGCCGTCACCACAGGGCTACCGTTGCTTTTTTTTTCTTAAAAAAGAAAAACTGCCCCCACACTAGGAGCTTCTCCTGTTTCGTCGGTGCGTTTAGAAACATTTAGACTCACATACACAAACAGCCAGACCCGAATCAACTACCTGTAGGCCATACAAAAATTTGTTCCGCACGGGAATCTATAATCTAATTAATGGAGCGCAGCATTCTAGGCATCAAACTAACCGGTGTCCGTTTCGACCGCGCGGCCACGGCGTTTTTTTTTTACAAAAAACTATGCCAAGTTTTTGTAAAAGTTTGTAAAAGTTGATTCCCAAAACCATAAATTTTTCAAAGTTATGGTTAAAAAGTTAGAAGGGTTTGAACGTGGCCGCGCCATCGAAACGCGGAGAACCGCGCAGCCACGGAGATCCTTAAAACTAAGCGTTGCAGAGACCTGAAATTTAGGTAAATAACAGATTGAATTTGTAAAAAAATTGTAAAAATATACAAAAAGTCCTAGGTTTATATCTTAGGAGCTGTAGAACTTAAAACCCCATGGCCGCGCCATCGAAACGGTGAAAAATACGTTATCGCCGATATCTCGCTGAAAAAGCATCGCAGAGGTCTGAAGTTTTTTTGTAAAACACAGATTTGAATTTGTCAAAACTTGTAAAAATACACAAAAAAATCCTAGGTTTATATTTTAGGAGCTGTAAGACTAAAACCTCATGGCCGCGCCATCGAAACGGTGAATAACACGTTATTGCCGATATCTCGCTGAAAAAGCATCGCAGAGGTCTGAAGTTTTTTGTAAAACACAGATTTGAATTTGTCAAAACTGGTAAAAATACTTCAAAAGTTCTAGGGTTATATTTTAGGAGCTGTAAGACTACAAACCCATGGCCGCGCCATTGAAACGGTGAAAAATACGTTATCGCCGATATCTCGCTGAAGAAGCATCGCAGAGGTCTGAAATGTTTTGTAAAACCTAGGTTTGAATTTGTCAAAACTCGTAAAAATACTCAAAAAAATCCTAGGTTTATATTTCAGGAGCTATAGTACGGTATCGCTTATAACCTTCAAAACGTTCTGAATATTTGGTTAGGGTGACCATGACTTATTGCTTACAGAAAACTTCCACCTATTGCATTAGAAATTCTTTTTCAAGGATTATAAATTAAATTAAAATGATAAGATACAAAAACATGTTTATTTCTTAAAAAATCACATAAATCACAGATTGCTAACTTACATATTTCTGACAAAACCACAAATGACAGATTATTTACTTACACTAAGAATTTTTTTTATATTATATTTTTTTAATACGACTGTGAAGTATGGTTTGTTTAAAATTACCGTTTTTTTTTAAATAACTTAATCATCTATGTATAGACCTTAAATAAGTTAGATTATGTATAGGTTGTTCAGAACTTGCGTGCATTTCGATTTTTTACCATCGTCATAACAAATAATTCTGAAAATACTATGCAATGACACTTATTTCTGTAATAATAAATATATTTCAAATCGTTTAGACAAATTCAAAACAATTGCTTTTGACGTGACAACGTCTTATAAATTGGTTTGCCGGGTGACACTTCAAGAAACTGCGTTACGCTCCCGCTCACGTTATGCGCTCACAATGTGAGCGAGTGAGAGCCCGCCTAAGAGCGAGAGAGACAGACATAAAAAGTTTATTTTACCACTCAAAGTCGTTGTCACGTAAAACTTTCGCCCGTATACCGACTTTACAGGCAACCAATTTTTTTTAATTAAGATGCTTTTTCAGCTATTAAGTAATGAACCCCTTCATTGCTTGATAGCTGAAAAAGCACCTAACTGAATAATCTGTGATTTGTGTATTTTTTATAATAAAAAAAAAAAAAAAAATCGCTGGACATTACACACAGCGCCATCTAGTGCCACACTAAGCAACGAGGCTTGTGTCGTGGACACCAGATAGTTGATATACTACATAGATACTTTTTGTTTGTAAATACATACTTATTATACATATAAACATCCATGACTCGGAAACAAATGTCCATGCTCATCACACAAACATTTGCTCCGACCGGGATTCGAACCCAGGACCCTAAGAACGTAAGGCAGCCTCACTACCGCTGCGCCAATCGGGTCGTCAAATAAACTAATATGAAACGATAAGATCATCATCATCAGCCTATTAATGTTCCCACTGCTGGGACACAGGCCTCCTCTGAGAGGGAATGGGCTATAATCCACCACGCTGGCCCAGTGCGGATTGGTAGATGTTACACGATGTCAAACAATTAGATACAAAAACATAATTATGTTTATAAGAAATAAACATACGACTCTTCATTTTTATTTAATTTAGGATCCTTGAGAAATAATTTCTAATACAATAGGTGGAAAGTTTTCTGTAAACAATAAGTCATGGTCACCCTATCGAAACATTCAAAACGTTATTACAGGGTTTATAACCCCAGACAACTCTTACACCAAGTCGGACCACGAAACAAGTAAAGTCCTTTTGGAAACCCACTTCCCAGACTGCAATCTCTCTGAGGACAGAACCTGGGCAAGTGAGCCAACGCACACACCAAATGATAAAGACTGGGCCAGAGCCCGCACCATAGTAACCGCAGAGAGAATAAAATGGGCAATAAAGACTTTTAAACCATATAAATCCGCAGGCTTAGACGAAATTTTCCCCGCCCTGCTACAATGGGGAGTAGACGTCCTAACGCCGTGGCTGACCGCCATCTACCGAGCCTGCATAGCACAAAAATACATACCCCTTGCATGGCGAGAGGTAAAAGTTATTTTCATCCCTAAACCAGGCAAACCAGATTACACACAACCTAAGGCGTACAGACCAATAAGCCTAACATCTTTCCTACTGAAAACCCTCGAGAGACTCTGTGATCGACACATTCGGGACGGACCTCTTCGGGAGCGACCACTCCACAGACAACAACACGCGTATTCCTCAGGAAAATCAACAGAATCTGCGCTGCACAGTGTGATCTCCAAGATCGAATGTGCAGTGGACCACAAAGGCTCCTCACTAGCCGTCTTCATTGACATAGAAGGCGCTTTTGACAAAACCGTCTTCCATAGCATCAACGCAGCCCTCGAGGAACACGGTGTGGACTCGACCCTGCGAGGATGGATCACAAATATGCTCCGACTACGAGCCGTACAAGTTACGGTAAACGACACCACCAGAGCAATAGTGGCGAAGGGCTGCCCCCAAGGCGGGGTCCTTTCGCCACTACTATGGAACCTCGTAGTAGACAGCCTCATCAAACGTCTCAACAGCAGAGGCTACTACACGGTGGGCTATGCCGATGATCTGACCATAATAATAAACGGCACACACGAAAACACACTATGCAACCTTATGCGCCAAGCCCTAAGGATAGTAGAAGACTGGTGCAAGGAATACAGACTAGCAGTGAACCCTACCAAAACCGAACTCGTCCTCTTCACAAAGAAAAGGAAGCTAGCAACGTTACAATTACCAAGCTTCTTTGGGACAACCCTAAGCCTATCGACTGAAACCAAATACCTGGGTATCTTTTTGGACAAGCAGCTGAACTGGGCAAAACACACCGAATACACCATCACAAAAGCCAGTATAGCCTTATGGCAATGTAAGAGACTCCTCGGGAGAAATTGGGGCATAAGCCCCAAAATCACCTACTGGCTATACACCACAGTTATCCGACCAATCATCACATACGGCTCTTTAGTTTGGTGGCCCAGGACCAACCTAAGCACGAACCAAAAGGATCTCGAGAAACTACAAAGGTTTGCCTGCGTAGCAATCACCGGCAGCATGAGAACTTCCCCCACTGCTGCCTTACAGGCGATGCTGGGGCTACCACCTCTACATCTCGTCGTAAGAGAGGAGGCGGCCATAGCGATTTTCAGACTCGAAGTATCTGGCACCCTAAGTAACGATTCCAGAATCAAACACACACGCATCAGAGCAGATGCTATCAAACAACAGCCCATGATGGCATCACCCAGCGACAGAATCCTGAAGACCCACTGCTTCCAAAAACACTACAACATAGAGCTCACAGCGGAGTTGTATGACTACTCAGGTACGAACGAGCTAAGAATCTACACTGATGGATCAAAAACCGACGACGGGACAGGTCTCGGGGTGTTCTCCGACGACCTAAACATTAAAATAGCCAAACCCCTTGGAATACTCAACTCTGTTTACCAGGCAGAGTGTGTGGGTATCATCCAAGCGGCACACGCTATAGAGGCCAGGGAGGTTACGGATACCAATATTCGAATAATATCCGACAGTGCCTCAGTCCTTCAATCCTTAAAGAGTACTCAGATAACGTCGAGACTGATACTAGAATGCCACAATGCCCTAGAACGAATCACGGTACTAAACCATAACACGGTAACACTACAATGGATCAAAGGTCACAGTGGATCACTTGGGAACGATGCGGCTGATGAGCTTGCCAGAAGAGGATCCAGCACAAAACCCTGCGGACCCGAGCCCATTGTGCCTATTCCCTTCAAGCAACTAAGAAGCTGGTTAAGGGAACACACTCGAATACAAGCGGAGAAATGGTGGACCTCGGCACCAGGGTGTAGGCAATCCAAGGAAGCCATGCCATCCCTTGACACAAAGCTGACCAGGCGCCTTCTGCGCCTGGACAGAGATAGCCTACGACTGGTGGCGGGGACCATCACTGGACACTGTTCACTAAATAAACACTTCCACACCCTAGGAATCACTGACAGTCCTCTATGCAGAGCGTGCATGGAGGCGGAGGAAACGGTGGCCCATGTGCTCCTTGAGTGCACTGGCGTTACCAAGATTCGCGAGGAGACCTTGGGTACACCAAGATCCCTTGCGGACGCCCTGAGAAGACCGGGAAGTTTGATCTGCTTCTGGAGGGAGGTGGGCTGGTTGGAGTAAACGGCCACCACGGCTCACGCACAATGGTCCACTTTAAGGACTAAGTGCGGAAACCAAAACCCCATGATAGATAGATAGATAGACAGGGTTTATATTATTAAAAAAAAATACTTTTTTGCCTACTATCGTTAGTTCCACTTAATTTGGTTTTGTTTACAAAAAATACCTACTTACTTTCTTCGATAAATAATCACGACTTGTTTCTAAGCAATACCGTACTACAGCTCCTGAAATATAAACCTAGGATTTTTTTGTGTATTTTTACAAGATTTGACAAATTCAAATCTGTGTTTTACAAAAAACTTCAGACCTCTGCGATGCTTTTTCAGCGAGATATCGGTGATAACGTATTTTTCACCGTTTCGATGGCGCAGCCATGGGGTTTTAGTCTTACAGCTCCTAAAATATAAACCTAGGATTTTTTTGTGTATTTTTACATGTTTTGACAAATTCAAATCTGTGTCTTACAAAAAACTTCAGACCTCTGCGATGCTTTTTCAGCGAGATATCGGCGATAAGGTATTTTTCACCGTTTCGATGGCGCGGCCATGGGGTTTTAAGTCTTACAGCTCCTAAGATATAAACCTAGGATTTTTTTGTATATTTTTACAAATTTTTTACACATTTTTTACAAATTCAATCTGTTATTTACCTAAATTTCAGGTCTCTGCAACGCTTAGTTTTATAGATCTCCGTGGCCGCGCGGTTCTCCGCGTTTCGATGGCGCGGCCACGTTCAAACCCTTATAACTTTTTAACCATAACTTTGTGACGGAAAGGGTGTCCGGGGGGGTAAATAGAAGAAAACCACGGACCCAGGTCAACATAAAAAATATATTTAATAAAATAAACGGGTGTGGGTAGGTCTATGGTCACAAGTTTCTCCAAGCCCGCCTGGGGGTTTGCACGGTACTCTCCTGGCTCAGCCCGGCGTGACGATGACCGTAGCGGTGTGCCACGCTGCAGACGCCAGGTAGGGTGACGGACGGCAGATGATCGCGCCGACCCGTAGAATTTCGACGCGGCCACGCAGGTAAAGGGTACCCGCTGCGGAGCCCGCGGCGAATTGGATGCCGGTAAAACGGTTGTCAGCCGAAATCCTGACTGTCAGCCGGAATCTTGAACCCTGGAAAATAACGTCCAGCGTGTCACGGAATGGCTAGCAGTCATCCCCGCTGATTGTGACACCAAGGCAAAAGCAAAGCGAGAAATACCCGTGCGCCAATGAAGGTGATGTGTGGTAGTCACAATCAGTACGGAGTTTACATGATGGTGGTGGTAAGCACGACATGATTTGCACATTATGAGTGTCATGAAAAATGTCAAACACACTCGGCTGAAGGCTACAAGATTATGCATATACATATTAAGCATTTGAATGTGCATAGCAAAAACGGTGATAGAAAGTGGCTCACATGTTGAGACCACGTAGCTAGTGATACACAAAATATGAGAACGTGAATTGCTGTTCTACTACTACTACTCTTCTATTGTGTACTTACCCAGTATGGGGTTTACGTAGACACAAAACGAAAAGAGTTAGGTTACTAACAAAAATGAAAGCTGCCTGCTTTAAGAGTGCGGCGCCATCCGCTCGCAACTGCAATTCGAAGCGAAGGCAAAAACACGTTGAAATATTGTTGTCTCTGTTTCACACTCCCCGGCCCGTTGCGTAGCCGCGCGTGAGCCAGTGTGAATAGAGTGTACCTATGCGTGTGTTAATAGTGTTTGGTGTTTACCTTTTTAGGGTTCCGTACCCAAAGGGTAAAAACGGAACCCTATTACTAAGACTTCGCTGTCTGTCCGTCTGTCCGTCTGTCTGTCACCAGGCTGTATCTCATGAACCGTGACAGCTAGACAGTTGAAATTTTCACAGATGATGTATTTCTGTTGCCGCTATAACAACAAATACTAAAAACAGAATAAAATTAATATTTAAGGGGGGCTCCCATACAACAAACGTGATTTTTTTGCCCTTTTTTGATAATAATGGTACGGAACCCTTCGTACGCGAGTCCGACTCGCACTTGGCCGGTTTTTATTAGTTATCATGTTCATTGTTTGCTTTATTTTTGTTGGTTACTTTGTGCAATCGTTAGTATATGTGCAGAATAGTAATTCGTTTTTAGGAAATCTGTCTACAATGTTTTTATCTCAAATGTTAGATTAACTCAAAATCTAGGCTTTGTTGAAAAAAACCGGCCAAGTGCGAGTCGGACTCGCACACGAAGGGTTTCGTACCATTGACTATATTTAGTATTTGTTGTTATAGCGGCAACAGTAATACATCATCTGTGAAAATTTCAACTGTCTAGCTGTCACGGTTCATGAGATACAGCCTGGTGACAGACAGACGGACAGACAGCGAAGTCTTAGTAATAGGGTTCCGTTTTTACCCTTTGGGTACGGAACCCTAAAAAATCTGGGTCTTCCCTTGGGTAAATCTTTCTATACCACTAATGTAGATAACTAAAAATCTGAAATAAAAGTAGGTACGTACTGCGGGTCTAAAATGGCCGCTCTAGCAGAATCCACGCAGAATCTTAGTATGAATCACGTCAAAAATTTAAAATTCTTAAAATGGACTTTATGTTTATGAGGTTAAAGTCCATTTTAAGAATTTTAAATTTTTATCGTGATTCATATTACGATTCTGATAAAGCGGCCATTTTAGACCCCCTGGTGGCTCAGTGGTGGCGGCCCCGACTTACGAACAGTAAGGCGCGGGACAAATACAAGAGGCGTCGGGCGCGGACATGGCGCGGGCGGCTTCCTATTCCATTCAAATATCATACAAAATGCATGGAAATAACGTGCAATTTAGGCTACACGGTATATCATTGCGCTGACGAGGATGTGACGATAAACGATATACCTACCGTGTGTTGTATTTGTCCCGCGCCCATAGACTTAGTACTTATAATACTGCCCGCGCCTAAGTCGTAGGTTCGAACCCAGGCAGGCGCATTACTTTGTGTAATTCATCAACTCTGCTCTCAAAACGGTGAAGGAAAACATCGTGAGGAAAGGAAACCGGCATAAGTATCCTAGAACCTAAAAGTAGGTAGGTAGTAGGTAGGCAGTAGGTACCTAGTAGGTAGGCAGTAGGTAGTCAGTAGGTAGGCAGTAGGTAGGCAGTAGGTAGGCAGTAGGTAGGCAGTAGGTAGGTAGTAGGTACTCATCAAGACGAATCAAACGAGCCCAAACTCGAAGCGGTTGCGTCGTTTTATTACGGAGATCCTTTAAGCTGAAGCTGAAAGGGGGGCCCCCCTTTCAGCTTCATCATCAAACCCTGATTACCATTTAGGACCAATTTACTCTTCAAGATCAATCAAACGGGCCCAAACTCGACGGGATTATGTCGTTTTATTACGGACTTCCAATGGCCTCTTCCAGCTCCATTATCAGACCCTGGATACCACTTAGCACCAAAGTACTCGTCAAGACAAATCATACGAGCCCAAACTCGATGGGGTTATGTCGTTTTATAACGGAGTTCCCATGGACACCTTCTAGCTCCATCATCAGACCCTGGACCCTAAAGACAAACTACTCGTCACGACGAATCAAACAAGTTCAAACTCGATGGGGTTACGTCGTTACATTATAGAATTCCTATGGCCACCTATAGCATTGTCACGCGATATACCTACATATGCGTGCAAAATTTCAGCTCAATCGGTAATCGGGAAGTGGATCAAATTTTACTTGCAAGATTTGATTACTTACAGATTACAGACAAACATCGGGACACGTGAAACTATATCAAAGCTTGTAAAATAAAACATAATATTTATTTAGTCGGTAGGTACCTAGGTACTTACCCTTATGTTATGATTATGAATGAAACCTATTAGTCGGACATTTGAATCCTAAACACATCTAATTCAGTATGTACTAACCCAGTGTAATGTAATTTCGATTATGAACGAGAAAAAATATGTGGCAGGCATTTTTTTGGTCTGAGTTTAAAAAAAATATGAAAACAAAAAGGTAGGTAGATACTTACTGTGAGATTCCTACATCCCATCCCAACGTTTGGAGTCCATGTTGCTAACCTTTATATATAATTATGTTTATGTAGGTACCTGTTTTGTAACCTAAATTTAACCAAATCGTAAGCAAATATCGAAGTCCGTAAACAAAACAAAAGTCGTACTAAAGTAGGTAGGTAGGTTACTCGATTCCAAATCACAAGGCAAATCTAAATCCAAATCCGTAGCATAGGTAAAGAAGTGTCAGAAATATTACGATACAATTGGCAAAAAAATACGCACGCACAATGCAATCAAGTAATCGTCTAACATTGACGAACGAATTGCCCGGCCCGGCCGGGTGGCGAGGTGCGCAGGCACACATTTACATATTTTGTCACTATACTCAACACATCCAAATGTACTGTCCCTCGCCCCGCGCGACCGCGCCCCGCCCCAGCTCAATGCTTGATGCGATGGCACGACTTCCGATGAACATTTGTGATTAATTTGAATGTGTGCCGTAATACCAAAAATGATGAATGAAAACTCAATGCTTTTCCATTATTTTTTTTATATTATTTAACTTAACAATATAAGACATGTTTCCATTTGAACAACGTTACAAATACTACCGTTTTTAATATAGAACAGATGAGATGAAAACGTCGTATTTATACTGTAAAAATGTGAGATATTCAATTTGTTTGCATTTCGCTCTTGATAAGTATTTTGCAAAAAAAAACAATGGAAACCTAGGTAATTACCATCTTGTTCCGAATAACAGCATATTAAGGTGGAAATATGCTCAGACTGAAAATGATTTTGGTATTACGTTTGTATGGACAAATTCACACTCCCCGGCCTCTTAAGCCCGAATATTCTAGATCACGAATACTTCTAGAAATTTAATTTTCTATAAAAAAACGCGTCTAGTCACTGGGAGCAGAATATTTCCAAAAAAGGACTCGTCATCGCGAGTCCGTGACATTTATACTGGCGTGTTTACGCATAGACAAGTCTTCACTCATTCGATCAGATACACGTAACGCGCGCACAGCACTGGTAAATACAGCTAATTTTAGTCGTTTAGTAACTGGACGGCCCAATGAGTATGTATACTCTGTGGCGTTTGTTTTGACATTTAACTTAATTAAAGTGTTGAATAGGTTATGTTTACAAAGTAACGGTAGAAACTATTCTGAGTTTCTACAACGTTACAACTTTGACAAATTTATGGTTTTGGGAATCAACTTTTACAAACTTTTACAAAATCTTGGCATAGTTTTTTTTTTAAAAAAAAACACCGTGGCCGCGCGGTCGAAACGGACACACTAACCGACCGAGTACGCAACACCACGCTGTGCTCCAAAACACATTACTGACGTTGTTCAAAAAGCCACTAAGCTGAAGTGGGACTGGACTGGCCACGTCTGCTGCATGCCCAATGAGCTGTGGGCCAAAATAGCCACTTTCTGGAGCCCTGGCACACCCAAAAGGCGTCGCGGCAGACCTCGTAGAAGATGGCGGGACGAGCTGGATAAAACCAACGACCAGTGGTCCACATTAGCCCTGGATAGACACAACTGGAAGTCATGGGGAGAGGCCTTTGCCCAGCAGTGAGATGACGCAGGCTAACAGTATCAGTATACGGGAAATCTAACCCGCTACATAGCGCAGTCAAAACCACTTCGCTAAGCGTGCCGTCAAAACTTTTCTTTGGTAGGTTAATTTTAAAGCATTACACTTAAAATTCTCAATTTCCGGATCATCGAAGACTTCGAAGTGCAATAAAATCGTTTTAAAACAACTCTCAGAAAAAGGTGACATTTGAATATTGTTTATGGTATCTACGAAGCCCATAGATAGTGCAAGACTGGTGACTCATAGAGCTCTAAACATTGGTCTTTAATAGTCGTAGTATCCCACAATCTATCTGATAATTTTCAATTCTTAAAAGGTGAAAAAACCAACGGAAGATAAGAATAAAATATTTCATCACATTGAATTTGAAATAGATAACTACAAAAAAAAATCCACTTACATGGGCCTTTAACATAAGCTACGAAAAGTGCAACATAGCCACAAAAATACACCTCTGGCTTACCCATCGTGGGTTTACTAGCATGATGATACGTTATTCTCTCCCCGCAGGCCTCAAACTTCGACATGGACCAGGCGGGCATGAAGCACCAGCTGCTCCAACTACAACAGCTGCTAACATTCGCGAGCCCCGAGCTAGCAAACCATCTCGCGCAGAAAGACTCCGGGAACATGTACTTCTGCTTCCGGTGGCTGCTCGTCTGGTTTAAACGGGAGTTCTCGCATAGGGATATTATGAGGTACTAGTATTTATTATACAGGGTTAGTTTTCAATGACCGGCCAAATTTTCAGAGATGGCTTAGAGTATAAATAAATATCGCTGGACATTACTCACAGCGCCATCTAGTGCCACATTAAGCAACGAGGCTTGTGTCGTGGACACCAGATAGTTGATATACTACATCAGTGGTCTCCAATTAGTTTCGCTCGGGGTCCGTTTTAAGAAATGAAATGACCATCGTGGTCCGCACATTTTATTTATAAGAAAAAATATTTATTAAACAAATGTAATTAAGGAAATAACAAAGGTATTTTGTTATATAGGTATCAATGCGAAAAATGACATTTTTTGTTGCGAACTATCTGTCTGAAGTTTGGAGTAAAATTGGTGCAAGCTATTGACATTAAATCCTGGAGATGTTCAGTAGTAAGTCGAGATCGAAATTTATTCTTAATGAACTTCATCTTCGAAAATGCTGCTTCACAAATATATGTCGATCCAAACAAAGTAAGAAGTTTCAAAGCTAATTTTCCGGCATGCAGAGCGATCACGTGATGAATTACCCCCGCCCTCGCGACACTTTCCGCAATCCGCGAACTCTTTCTCGCCCGCTCGTTACTTCGCCCGGCCGTTTTCGAATTGACGTCAACAACGATAATGCGGGGGATAAATTTTTATTAAATTACGTACAGCTCGCGTCAATCTTTTTGGGGCTACGGAAGTTATTTATATCGGAAGTAGTCTTTAGTGTAAGTTACTGTGTTCTCGCGGGTCCGCACAAAATGAGTCGGCGGTCCGGATGCGGACCGCGGTCCGCCATTTGGCGACCCCTGTACTACATTGATACTTTTTAGGGTTCCGTACCCAAAGGGTAAAAACGGAACCCTATTACTAAGACTTCGCTGTCTGTCCGTCTGTCTTGTCACCAGGCTGTATCTCATGAACCGTGACAGCTAGACAGTTGAAATTTTCACAGATGATGTATTTCTGTTGCCGCTATAACAACAAATACTAAAAACAGAATAAAATTAATATTTAAGGGGGGCTCCCATACAACAAACGTGATTTTTTTGCCGTTTTGTCTAATGCATAGATAATGGTACGGAACCCTTCGTGCGCGAGTCCGACTCGCACTTGGCCGGTTTTTTTTTTGTTCGTAAATACATACTTATTATACATATAAACATCCATGACTCGGAAACAAATGTCCATGTTCATCACACAAACATTTGCTCCAACCGGGATTCGAACCCGGGACCCTAAGAACGCAAGGCAGCCTCACTACCGCTGCGCCATTCAGGTCGTCTAAATTAAATAATGATAATATTTTCGTTATAATGAAAAAAAAAACAACATTTTTTAAATAAAATTTCATTTCTGTCCATCACTAAAAAGCGAACGTCCTAGATAGGTAGCTGTTAGCACACACATACATTTGGCAGTGCATGCACGCACACAAGTGCATTGATTCCCACTAGCTTTATGATTTAGGATTTTTTTAGGACATTTTCAAATGAACGATATTATTTTATTTTATATTTTTCGACAATAATATGAATATGAATATACTGATGTGGACAATAACTTTGCCAAGTTGTAATGGCCGGTCGGGATTAACGGCCATTTTCAATAACTTACTGACAGGTATCGGTAGGTTGCTATCTCTGTTTGACATTAGCTTACGGACCGATAGAAACAAAACGTCACAGAAAAGCTTTCTTTGATTTTTCTATGAATAACTGACAGATAGGTGGCGCGGATATTTCATGCTAACTTTGTTTATAGAAACACCACACTACGGGCGTAGGCATATTAACTGACAGTTATACGTAAGTAAGCTATTGAAAACGGCCTTTAGTTAAATGTATGTGGACAAATAGGTCACGTGAAAGTTGCTTAAAATGGCGTCGTTATTAGGATAAATTTACGGGTGCATGACGAAATTGTTTCGATCATGATACAGAAGTCTGAAAAGGTACTTAGTTGAGTAAAAAATGTGGAATAGACCTGTCTCTCTGAGACTTCGTGTGAAAACTGAACATCATTTCCTCCTATACAGGTGACTATTTTATCACTTTCCAAAAAAATGGGTATAATAGGTGAACGGAGTAGAAGCAAATGGCATACTTAGTGTTTTCTTTTATAACTTAAAAAAAAATCGGAATTCGATATTTTTCTTTTTTTTCTAAATTTCTCTTTCTTTGTTCTAATATGAAAAGTTTACTTGAAAGTAGTGTTTTTTGATGATGGATCAATTTTTTTCTAAGCTGTGGAAAAAAAAACTAGGTATGCCATAAGCTTCTATTCCGTTCACCTAATATACCCTTTTTTTGTATAGTGATAAAAAGGTCATCCGGTATTTACGTGTATTTGGGAAATTTTCGTAACCTTTTGTAGGTTCTCACACGTAGTACCTACTGGGTTTGCCGCGGGATTTACTGACATATATCGTGTATTTAATTTCCTAGGTTGGTCTGTGATGGGTGACCACCCATTACATACCGAGTTTCCTCCGTGCCTCAGAAAACACGTTAAGCAGTTGGTCCCGGCTGTCATTTGTGATCTTTGACAGTTGTTACAGATGGTCAGTGGCCCAAAAAGTCTGACAACCAGTACTTACCAGGGGTATCGTATTACCCAGTACTAACTGCGTTGCGGAGTTTAGATAGGCAGTCGCTCCATGGAAAATACTGGTATTCATCTGCATCCGGTTGAACTGGAAGCCGACCTCAACATAGTTGGGAAAAGGCTAGGCAGATGATGATGATGATCGTGTATTTAAGAGCCTATACCCCCTTAAATGGCTTAGCATGATCCTTCATTACGCCTAAAATACTGCAGCATAAATTTTGAAAAAAAAATATATGGTAAAGTTGAGGATTAATGCTAAGTAGGTACTATCAGTACTATGTGTGACGAAAACACGATCCCATAAACTTTTCTCTATAGAAAAAAAATCCAAAGTTACCTCCAAATCGAACAATAAACCGCTGGTATTCAAAAAGTACTTCAAATTAGATCATGAAACTTTGCATGCTAACTGAACTAACTATAAAGCAGGTATTGTGTGTTTTTAACTATAAAGTAGGTATTGTATTTTTTTTTAGTCCAATCAATAGATTTTTTGTAAATCGAATTTTTTGGAAATCAAAAAACCACTCATTTCGCACTAATCGGCCGCAGTGACTGACGTAACAACCGCTTTGTAGTGCAAGCTGATTAGAACTTTATTCTAACAGTATTTCAAATGAAGTTTGAACCACCACACAAATAGAGTTGCTAATTTTAGGGTTAGAAGGGCCCTAAACATTTTTTTTTTTGATCACCGTGGTAATATTCAACTATCTGGTGTCCGCGACACAAGCCTCGTTGCTTAGTGTGGCACTAGGTGGCGCTGTGTGTAATGTCCAGCAATATTTATTTATTATTTATTTATTTTATTTATTATTTTATTTCCGATTGTCCCAAGCTGAACACACGCACACAGATCGGCCAGTGCGCACTTGCACAGTAACTGGCGATCGCGCAGAAATACCTCTCTTTCATACTACAAACCGCTGACGCATACCATTCGTACTTACATTGTCCGTACACTAGTTTAACCAGACTGATTGCCTAGAAAAAAAACCTCTCTTAGACAGTAAAACCTTTGTTTCCATAATTGACACTAATCATACATTTACTGGTTTCATTTTTCAGGCTATGGGAAGTATTATGGACGTCGTTGCCATGTGCAAACTTCCACTTATTAATTTGTGTTGCCATACTCGACGCAGAAAAAGACATTCTCATCAGTAAAGATTATGGATTTACTGAAATATTGAAAGTAAGTTCTTATTGTACTACATTTTTTTTATTAGCAACCTAAAATGAAATCGTAGCTACACACTTTTCTTTAGAAATGCGACGGATTTTGAAAGAAATTCGAAATTTATTGCTATAGAGGTGTTTATGATGTGTTCCCTATATCAGTTACAGCGCACCATCAGGGATTTTAATTTTGATAACACACAAAATTAGTCGCTAATTAGTCGAAATTTGTCGCCAAATATCAGAATTTGTCGGTCACTGGTTCAAAAGATATAAGGTGGCCGATCTGGAGAGTCTGCCCAGCTTGGCCACATTTATATCTCAAAAACTAGGGCACCTAGTGAAAATCCGTTTTGTTCCAAATTTTATCGCTAATTAGTCGCAATGCATCGCCAAGTTACATATTCAGTCGGTGTGTAATTAAAAAGATATTATATAATTCACAGTGGTACAAGCAAGTACAACAACAAGCAAGTAGTACTTTTGTATTTGTTTGTACCACTGTGAATTCTTGAATATCTATACACAAGCCAGTGACATTCACACTGCAGCAGTTACTTGGCTGACATTTTAATTTTATAATCTATTCTTTTTATTCAAAATTACCTCGTTGGTCTAGTGGTCAAGGGCGCGACTGCTGTGCATGAGGTCTTTTTTGGGTTCGATTCCCAGGTCGGGCAAAGTGTTATTGGGTTCTTCCATGAGGAATTTCTCAGAGCAGCCACGGAGTCTGTGTTTGTGTCCGGTTGATGGTCATAGTCCCGCCCGCTATTACATGGGACTTAAACACAACAAGTTGGCGAAATGTGGGTGTACTATTAGGTACACCTCTGCCTAACCCTCCAGGGATTACAGGCGTGATGCTGCCGCGGGCTGGCGTGGTGCTGGCGTGGTGTGTTGCTTTTTAGCTGTTTCCTATATCAGTTATAGCACAGCCTTTTTTTTTTTTTTCGGACGGGAAATCATCAAATGACTTCTCCCGCTCTGGGCGGAGCAGGAGGGAGTGTCAGACTTTTACTGACTAAAACCCATCCATGTTCCTTCATCGCACTTTGGGTTCCGGGGCCACGGTATCTCTTTCGAACAGTCCCGCAACCCCGGGTTATAGCACAGCCTATTTGCAGCAGTTTAATAAATAAATAAAAATAGTTGGAAATTATAAACCCATCTAGTGCCACATTAAGCAACGAGGCTTATGTCAACGAATATGTTAACTAGGGCCCCGGGGCTGTCTTGACATAGCGACAAAATCGCAAACTTTCAATTGCTGTTTTTTAATTTCGTTTATTACTGATTAAATTCGGTTGCAATAATGATGCTTGCGAGAAACGCATCTTGGATGTAGAGACTTGCTTTAGTAATCAGCGATCGATAGTTGGCCGTGTGGTATCCGGCAGAGTAGAATAGAACCAACCCATTACACTCACGGGTGTCGTATAAGGCTCGTAATGTCTGAGGCAGAACACCTTGCCCCTCCGTAGACCTGAGAATGGGCAGCAGCGTTTTCTGTCAGTATTTCATTACTGCGATCTCCAATCCGCCTGCCAAGCGTGGAGATTACGGCAAATTCCTCCCATCATGGGAGAGGCTTATGTCCAGCAGTGGACGTTATGGGCTGTTGTTGTTGTTATTGATCGAAAGTTAAAGATTTTGTCGCTATCTATGTCGAGACCGCCGGGGCCCAGCTAATATTTTTATAATCTAATCTTATTATCCCAAATTCTCTATTTTTCAGCACGTAAACGACCTATCAATGTGTTTAGACGTCGACAAAATACTCAGTACAGCCGAAGGCATATACCACCAGGTGGTCTCCGCGCCCCACCTCACAGACCAGATCCGCATCGTCCTAGGTCTTCCGATCCTCAACATAACCACCTCCAACCAATCGGAAGACGAGCCAACCACTTCGAATGTCACATCAAATGGTACGGTGAAAGAGGATGAACAAACCGGCATGTTCGGTCAGGATATGGACGAAGTTATGTATCAAATAGGCTTAGACATGAATTTTTAGGCACGGCGGTGATTATCTGTTTTATTGTATGTATATTTATTTAGTGGATTGGGTCGCTATTGCTTGTAGTTGGTTTGAAGCTTAATTAGAACATTATCTGTTGAAAAAAAAAAAAACCTGCAAAAAAAATGTCTGAAGTCTAGTCTACTGGGTGTAAAAATACCGCTAACGAATCCCAAAAGGCACTTGTCCTCCCAGTTATTGCGGTTATTTTTTTGTTTTAGACCATACCTGGAAACCTAGTTACGTAAAATCTTTTTTTTATGTTATAATTTTACTTTAAATACCTCCATTAATGCATGCTTCAGCACTATGTTTTGAGTGCTTTATATTGAGTCCTACCGTGAAACGTAATTTTACCTCAAAAAAGTTTTCCAGCAACATTTTTTACGTAAAGTTACTTAGTTTGATGTACAGAATGCTTGGTTTTCAGCTTCCTTTATTTACGCCCTGTATTTTTTAAACGTCACTTTTATTCCATTTACAAGCTGTAATAGGCTAGTTTCCACCATCAATAAA
This sequence comes from Xestia xanthographa, assembly GCA_905147715.2. Taxonomy (NCBI): domain Eukaryota; kingdom Metazoa; phylum Arthropoda; class Insecta; order Lepidoptera; family Noctuidae; genus Xestia; species Xestia xanthographa. Next base: position 5,255,153 of record LR990656.1, on the reverse strand, counting down.
TTGCAAATCTATTTAGTCCGTCAGTTACAGTATTCGAAAATAATGAACACGTATTTTTTGTTTTTGTAAATCAATTAATATTTACTAAGATAAACCGCATCAAAACTCGGGAGTGGGGGCTCGTGAAGTCGTGACGTCAGAACGCGCTAAAAATGTATCTTATTTCCTCTTATGAAGCTGATGCTTTTGCTTTATATTAGTCAATGACGTCAATACTTTTTGGTCAATTTTTTCGACTTTATATCAAAAAGCAATATTTGGTTCATTTGAGCATATAACAGTCAATTTTGGGTTAAAAAATTCAAACCTAAGATGGGGCTTTCAATAAATAATCTAAATCTTTTCTACCATCCGATCGTCTTCTGAAATATCAATGGATGCCTTGTATATTTTAATCTCTTATAGGAACTCATAGACAAAATGACAGATGAACAAAAGATTTGTCGAGTCTTTCCCCGTTTCTACGTCGCCATACTACGCGGGCAGGGTAGAGTGGCCCGATTCAAAGTACATATCATAATATTATATTGTATCTACATAGCTTGCTAACACATAGTAGCATTATACATAGTTGATAGAAACATACATAATTATATAAGAAATAGCTAGTTACATATTTTCATGTAAGTAACATTTCAGGTACAAATATTATTCTTTAGTAAAAACATGTAGGTATTAGAGTAGTGCTCATTAGATTTATTGAGGTATTTTTTTTGTGACTAACTTTATTGCAACTAGTTTGATAAAGTTAACGAAATATTACATTTTAGTAACTACAATAATTATATTTATTTAAACCACTTAACATTATACAGGGTTAAAGATATCAACACACTAAAATGGTTACCACGTATTCTACACCTGGGCCACATAGATTTTGTCTGTTATTCAAAAAAGGACCGGCCAAGTGCGAGTCGCACTCGCGCACGAAGGGTTTCGTACCATTATTACAACATTAGACAAAAATTAAATATTTATTTTATTCTATTTTCTTTTGTTTTTATGAGCTCCCGATATTGTTGGTTTTTGTTGTAGTGAAAAACCGTGAAAGCCTGAAACAGTGCTTTATTTTATTGTTTTTAGTATTTGTTGTTATAGCGGCAACATAAATATATCATTATGTGAACATTTCAACTGTCTAGCTATCATGGTTCATGAGATACAGCCTGGTGACAAACAGACGGACAGTGGAGTCTTAGTACCCTGTGGTCTCGTAAAAACGGACCCTATGGTCCCGTTTTAACCCTTTGGGTACGAAACCCTAAAAAAGAAAAGAAGGAAGAATTTGTAAGGTTGAAGCTTAACTGAATCTTACAAAACTGTCACGCTCACAACTGTGTAAACAGTCAAAATGTATGAAACCACTGTTTCATTTTTAGTGATGAAAAATTTCTATGGGGTAGGGGGGTTTAGAATGATGTTCTGAATTCCTGGTAACAGTTTTATCGTCGATGTCGGGATTCCACCCTGTATATCAATATTCCTATAGTTATTTATTCAAGTACACAAAATAGCATTTACTAAAGATTAAATTGATATTTATTTGTTTAGAAATTATTGAAAATACCGCCTCGTCTTCTAATTTCATGTTTAAAAAGAAATTACATGAATAAGAACAAATTTTGTCCTTTAAGTTTATTAAAGTAGGTATTAAAAACCACAATACTCTGGTTTTCTTGTTATAACTGCACGGGAATGGAAAGCACTGGTTTTTGGAAATGTCTACTTTTTATTGTGTATTTTTCTTCTAAAGTTTAAGCACTTTTAATAACCAATGAGGTTTCATGTTACATTTAATTGATATTCATCAAAGTTGCAAAATTGTTGTGATCAATAAATTCTATTTTTAATAGTGAATAACTTGTATGTAAATAAAATTTCAGTTGCTAATTATCTGTTCAAAAGTAAATTCGAAGCATATGCATGTGGCAGCACCATCAATCAAATTTAATATTGCCAACATAAAAAATCAACAAAATTATTAAATTATATATTTTTCTATTTCAGGATACACTCGAATATAACGGATTACAAATATGTATAGTTACGAAAACGGTATGGGCGTTGCTTGCCTAGTGAAATAATGTACATTTATACGTTGTTGGTAAACAGATCGGACAGAGAGTGATATTTTTTATATTTTTATAAATACACGCTTTAAATATATGTATGTATGTTTGACTCCTATTCGTAATCAACAATATCATAAATAGTACAGCTTTGTCAGTCTAATTGAATACCTGAATGGAAAAAAATTGGTTGCCTGTAAAGTCTGTATACGGGCGAAAGTTTTACGTGACAACGACTTTGAGTGGTAAAATAAACTTTTTATGTCTGTCTCTCTCGCTCTTAGGCGGGCTCTCACTCGCTCTCATTGTGAGCGCATAACGTGAGCGGAGCGTAACGCAGTTTCTTGAAGTGTCACCCGGCAAACCAATTTATAAGACGTTGTCACGTCAAAACCTAAAACGGTTTTAATGAGTTATATTAATTATTTTATCTACACCCATGCTATAAATCCTCTTTAGAAGTATCTGAAACAGTTAGCTTATGGCCAACATTAAAACAGCCAGTGTCATAATAACCATTATAACATCCAAACGGGTGTTATAATGTTGTACTGAATTTCATTATGCAACTCGTTTTAAAAAAAGAACATTGTCTAGCACGTGCGATTCACTACCACAGCGACGTAATTAAAAAAAAAACTTATAGGTTAATTCGAATTCACGTCGTATCCCGCCATCTTTGTTCGATATTTGGATATTAGTATTGCACTAAGTACTTTGTTGTTTACAAAAATGAGTGATACAAGCTTTGTGTATTTTAATAATTGTACAATCCAAAATGTTAATAATTATATTATTACCTATACATGGTTTGTTTGTATTAAATACTCAGCAATTAAACTTTCCATGAATTTACATAGACTTCTTACACCACTGCAACACCCTATGGTTTCAGAACCTTTTATGGAGGATTCATATCATGGATGTAGATAAAGTCTTGTATGCAACTGTACATAATTAGGTATTAAAACACTCATGTGATACTATTATCACACTCGGCTTCGCCTCGTGTGATAAACCCACATTCGTGTTTTAATACCCCTCATTATACAACAGTTGCATAAATAACTATTATTTCTGGCTTATAGTAGGCTAGAGAAAGGAGGTAAATAAACTATCTTCAAAAGTGATGGACTGTGTTGCCCTGTTGAATAATGTTTAATATTAATTAAAGATTCAAATAAGGAAGATGCTTTCCCAAAGTTGCGCCTAGTAATATCATTCTAAATTACTCCTATTCAAATATAAGCCCACCAAAATAATTGTAAATAGATTGGAATGGACGTGCCATCCTTTGTGGTATTTAACAAATAATGTTCCTACATAATAATGTAAATAGTTTTGATTAAATCTAGCAGAATAATGGAGTATAATTAGATAAAAATAGCCATTGAATTAAAGGGTAATTTTCCTCAAAAAAAAAGTAGATCATATTGATATACTTAGATGAAATCCATAGATCTTATGTCAATTAAACATAATTTTCTCAAACATGCTTGGAAATTAGAGAATTATTTTGACAACCTTCTTCGAGATAAATCGAAATTGCTGTACTGGCCAGATACATGCGACCAGAGGCCGGCAAAAGTTGTATGAAAATCCATAACTGTCGTGTTCAGAGGCCAATTAAATTATAATCCCGGTCACACTATCTCGAGACCTCGCTGGAATGCAAACCTCCCGCAATTTTAATCATATCGTTATAATAATATTACCTACATTCAATTAATTAACACAATATTGTTTTGTTGGAAATCTTATTGTTTATAATAATATCCTACTATAGTTGGTGCCAGTTAAGATGAGAATAGCGGTCATTGACCCACCTACATTTTTTAAACTTCTTAACTTTGAAAACCAAAAATAAGCCTGTTCAAGTCTGGCATCGTCATCTATCGTGATCTTCAACATTTTTTGTAATGAAAAACGATACATGGTTTATTGGTTTTGGTTCGTACGAAGAGATATTAGGGAAAGGGCAATGACCGCTATTCTCATCTTAACTGGCACCAACTATAGAGGATACTTGTTTTGCGCACCATATCAGAGCGCCGACGCGACGTGTCGTCACGCCAGGTCTCGAGATAATGTGACCGGGATATACATAATAAACTCATATATGTCGTGTTATTTAAAAATGGAACGATCTTTTACTGTGAAACATGGCAACCAAGGAGGTATATTATTAAAGGTTTTATTTAAATTTCGTATTGGCTTGCAAACAGAAAGCGGTTTATTGAAAAAAAAAAACACAAATGAACTCTTCAATGCGAGAGTTTTAATCTCCTCGCATTATTTGAGAAAAGTACTATAAAAGCCTTGGCCACAACTAGGCACTGATGGAGTTACGTATGTGTTCCTCGGCCCACATTTACACGTTCGTCCATCAATGTCTCTGTTGCTGGCCACTGCAGTAATGTACTATACTACACTGCCCTGCTTCATTCACTAAATGCCTTACACTCGGTGCTTTACGAAACTTACGAATAGGAGTCAAAACCAATAATTTAATCATTTCTGTTATTTAACTTTATCAATCTTTTAATATTCCTATTATATTTCTCATGTAAAATATTATACTTTGTTTCTAACACAATTTGTATAGAGTAAGTTAAAAATAATTGCCTCAGTTTGCCATTCTGTTTAAAATTATTGTTGATCATTTTGAATATAATTAATTCATGATTATTTACGGTGAAATTATATTCTCATGAGTTTTATTAAAATTTCTGTACCTGCACACTCAAGATTTATTATTTATTTGATACCCATACCACAGATAATATCTGATACTGAAAAAAGGTTTCATTAAAAATATTTCATAATTTCTTCCAAATCTATAATTCATCCATACATTCTATCATAAATAATTAAATAAATCATTAATAAATACTTAGCATAAATAATTGAGATCAAATTAGCATTTTTGTACTTTTTTTTTTGTTTTACAAATTCAATACATTCATTGGTGAATGAGACTTCAAATGTACATTCAAACCATATCTGGTTTGGTAAGACTTGTCACAGAGGTGGCAATGGAAATTCTTAACTCCAGTGTGGGTGAGTGAATGTCTCTGTAATTCAGATTTAGAGAAGAACCGTTTCCCACAACTGTCACACCCATATTTCTTTTCTTTTAGATGATTCTTCCGAATATGAGAACTTCTGGAACTTGAAGATATGAACGTAGCGTTGCACACTTCACATTTGTGGTTTCTCGTTCGCTTATGATTCCACAGGACGTGAGAATGGAGGCCTCCCGGTACTTTGAACTTCTTTGGACAAAACTTACAGCTATACGGACGATCATTGCTGTGTGTTAACATATGGATTCTTATGTAGCCAGGTGGATATGACTTTCCACATTGATCACACTGACGCAATACCCTTTCAGACTTGTTTTTCTCCTTATTTTCTACATTAGGTTGACATGCATGAGTGTTTAATTCATCTTCATTGTAGAACCCGTCCCAGCAGTTTTCACATAAATATGGTTTCAAATGCAACTTTCTGTGTAACACCAGTGAACGGAAATCTTCAAATTTCTCATTGCAATAGTCACAATCTCTTCCAATTTCAGACTTAGTGGTGTGATTATTTGAGCAGTGTTCGTTTAACTGTTTAACTGAATGGAACTCTGCTTTACATTCAACACAAAAGAGCAAACGAATCTCATCATCCATATTTTCTATCTTCTTTAATTTTCTCTTTTTGATATTTATATGGCAGTTGGGTTTTTGGTCATCAGATTCATAGTTACAATCGTAGTTGTCGCTGGTTGAGTCCAGGAGGGAGAGATTGTCCATCAAGGTTTTAGAGCTGGAATGTATGAGGACTTTGAAGGAGTAAGTAATAGTCAGTTGATGGACACAGTTGATACATATATTTTCTGGAAAAATAGGGTCTGGAGCAACCTGCAAAAAAAAAAGAGTAGAAATCAAAAACTGGCTGAACTATGATTTTTTTTAAAAGACAAACTACAGTAGTATAATGTATCAACTACTCAACAACATTAGGTACTTACAATTAATTATTCGCAAATTTTAACTAAACATTTATTTCAAACTTGACAAGGAGCTAGTCGGCACTAGTTATTAAAATACTTCTGTGGGAGGGTCGCGCTTACGGCAGACGACGGGCTAAAGGAACAATGCTACAAGCTCGAATGATAATAATTAGAGCTGTTATACTGAAAGCAGTTGATATATATATACCTTGTAATTGTAAAAATTCTGCAGAATGTCTGATAGATGAACCTCCTCGCCAGCAATTCTCACACGGGTGTGTATATGGCGCATTTCTTTCTCGCTGCCTAAGCATGTACGACACCGGTTCTTATAATCCATTATAATTATTTTCTTGTACCAATGTTTTCATCAATAATCGCAATCATAAACGTCAATTTTGATAGATTTGACAGGGTTGCAGTGTTGCCAGATGGAATCTGAAGAAATCAGTAGAAAAATTAAAGTTTTAGCAGTAGATCGAAGGAAAAATCAGTAGATTAAAAAAGTCATACCCACATGAGGTAAAAAGGACTTGAGCTTGAATAGGGTTCATGACAAAAAAAATCTAATTAATTCGTCAGATTAGATTTTCAAAAAATATTTAACACGTATTTTTTCTTTCTTCACCTAAACATAAATGAAGACATGAGATTTTGCGTCGAAAACTCGTATAACGTCACATTTGAGTACATTTTTTACTCATATGTGACGTAACAAGCCAAACTTGTGATCTTTGACACGTTTTATCTTCGACATTTTTTATTAATTTGATAAAACAAAGAACACGTATCCAATATTTTTCGATACTTACTACAGTTGTTGAACAAATTTCGTGTTATTTAGGCCTATAAGCCAGATGACACAAGACGTCGTCAATAACTAGATGATATAATCTGATTTGAGAAAAGCAGGTAGATTTCCAATCAAGGCAGTAGAACAGTAGATTTTTTTTAAATCAGGTAGATCTACTGCTAAATCAGTAGATCTGGCATCACTGGGGTTGCCACCTTGGAATTTTTAAAGGCGCTAGATCAAGGGTAAAAAGTCGCCAGATACCAGAAATTTGGACTACAAAAAAACCACCAAATTCCGCTAAATTTACTGCATTTATATCTCAGACAAAAAAAAAACCTTAATTACATAAAAAACGAACGAATATGTATGAGATGCTAAAAAATAGTTAGTAGTTCTTACACACAAAATTAAAAAAATACTTGAAATTGTATTTAATTTTGTGTATCTAGACTAGAGTGCAAAGAGTTTTTATTTACATTTTTACATTTAAATTTTTTACTAGCTGACGTCCCGTGGTTTCACCCACGCAGTTCCCGTTCCCGTGGGAGTACGGGAATAAAATATAGCCTATAGCACTCACGAATAATGTAGCTTTCTACCAGAGAAACATTTTTTTAAATTGGTTCATCACTTCCGGAGATTACCCCCTACATACAAACTTACAAACATACAAACAAATGTTACCTCTATATAATATTAGTATAGATTAACCAAACATAAACATTAAACTTGACAAAAGTACCTAGTATTCTAAAGGGTGTAAAAAGACTCTTAACAAAGCTGAAAGGCACTTGTTCTCCCCGTCTTTGCGATCACTTTTTTGTTCTAGACCATGATACTCGGGAACCTTATAGTTTCGGAGATATTGGGGGTCAAAGTTCCAACTTTTCCACGAGTTTCCTCTCAAAAATGTGATGCCAGATTTCTTATTGAAAAACCGCTAAAAGCCACAAAAAAAAAAAAGCTCTTAAACGAATAAAAAATACCACTAGAAGCCTTGAAAAGCACCAGTTCTGGTGGAAAAACCACCAAGGTGGCAACACTGGATTTGACATTTCATCTCTGCTATTTTTCCCCGTTCCGTTTAATATTTTTATTTCATAATGGGTTGTTGATTTAGAATTTTAGATCAATCAGGTAGTCAAGTTGCTTCAAATGCGTTTTTTTATATTTATTTTGCTCATTTAGTACTATCATACAAGTAACTTAGTAACATGATAGGAATTAGAGATGAAGCGTATATACTAGAACAGATCCAGGCACTAGGTATTTAACGAGATTATGGCTGCGTTCCGAATTAGGCTGTAATCGATTTGAGCGTCCATAAAGCTGTTCCGAATGAGGGATTTTCTTTTTAGCTCTTCCCTAGTCGCTGGATAGATGGCGCTAGGAGTAAGTATGATAATGCAAGGAACGGAACCTAAAAAAACTGATTTTAACAAAGCGCGAGAAATGTTAGTTATATTCGGAAGGTTAAGCAAATGAAAGTGTCAGTCAACGAGAGTATGTGACGTGACACAATGTTTTTTTTTTCAAGCGTTTTGGCTTTGGCATAGTAAGTTCAACGCCATCTATAGAGTTCTTGGAAACTAAGTTTTTTTTTAAAACCTCAAAAGGAAAACCTCTCATTACCGTGAGCGCGATATCGATTTCCCTTGAATCGTCATAGATGACGTCATGAAAAGCGCCATCTTGCGATTACACCGACCATGCACCAAATAAATTTTAATATCACAGTGAGCGCTGTCAAAAATGACAGTTGTGTTGACAGGTTGTGTTGTTTTGTTATGGATTTAATTTAATTATCGTTGCATCTATGTAATTTGTAATACCTGGGATTTTTTTATGGGGTAAATCTTTGCCGGGATCAAACTAAGCTACTAAAAACGCTTTCGTTATCCTTTTCATCACCAGACGAATCGTCGTTCTCTATCTCAAAATCTGAGTTATCAGAGTCGATAGAGTCAACCAACTTAACTTCCTTTTCAAAAATAGGTCTTGTGAAAGGTTTTGGTTTGGGGTTATGTTCACTGTGAACGCGCTCACGAGCGAGCGTTCCGAATTGATGACAGCTCTTAGCTGTCATAATAGTCGTGATATCTAAATCGGAACGCAAAATATCGATGTGAGCGCTGTGAGTGATTATTTTCTAATACGGAATGCACCCTGCCTAGGTTGCACCTATATGGAACGTGCACAACGATGGTGCTGCTGACTGGCGTCGCCAATCCGAATCTTGTACTCTATTAATACTTGACATCTAACATATTAGGACAAGTAAAAAAAAAAAATTTTATTAGTGAAAATTATTATTATAGTTAGTCTGGTGGATGCTCAAGGGTAGCCCGCGAAATTCAAATTTTCTTACGTTTTTTGCAATTTGCAGGCCAGTGCTAGGTTGTATGTTGATTAAAATATTGTTTGCGACTGTAAGACGTATGTAGTAACACAATTATAATCATCAAAATCATCAATACAACCCTCCAAGTTCATAAAGGTGCAAGAATGATTTTCACCTTGAAAAAGTAATTTTTCCACCTTTATGAACTTTGAGGGACTAAACAGTAAGCATATGCGTATTAATGGACTAGGTGGAATAAGTATTTGGATCAAGTATTTGTACAGAATCGGACTCATCTCTATTATGAATAGAGGGCTAACTGTGGAACTAATGGCGCTAGCATAGTTGGTTGGTACCCAAACAAGCACACGTATCCTAAGTCGAAACTTTTGGTTCGGGGGAGGGGGGGGGGGCAAACATTAAAACGGGTCTCCCTTGTTTGACCGAAAGGAATTTGACAAATTTTCACTTCCCAAAAAATGTTTCGCATGATTTCAATTGCCAAATGATTACTAAGCAAAAAATCTATTCACAAAAAATTGTAACGCAAACCTAATGTTTGGGAAATGAACGTTTAAACTATAACTTGTTTACCAAATAGTACTTTTGACATTTTTTATTTGGTCAAATATTTCAGTTGGAATAACAGTTTTTACGCAAAGCCAAATAAGCCAAATAATTAGTATCGTCAGTTTTCAATTCTTCCTTTCCTATTCAGTCTTTAAAGTGGCACCAAATATCTTGAGGTCACAGTTTTAACCTAACTTAACAATTTTTTTTTTTAAGTAATTATCCTAATCTAAATAGTTCAGTTCCGGGTAACCTACTAAAAACAATCTCTTTTTTCTATTAATGCAAGTCGTTTCTGGCACTCGCCGCCCGCTGCCGCGGCACCGCTCGCTTCGCTCGCTCGGCTCGTGCGTAGGAGGTCACAGTTTTAACCTAACCTAACCTACCCATTTTGTTTAAAGAAGACATTAACCTAATCTAAATAGTCGAGTTCCGGGTAACCTAATATGAACAACATCTTTTTTTAATATTAATGCAAGTCGTGTCTGGCACTCGCCCGTCTGGATACTCCGAAATAAAATTGCTAATGTCCATTGCAAAAAAAATAAAATTGTAATGTATAAATATTATGCTTAAACAAATGATTATATTAAAATTGCATTTTTTAATTATATAATTCCCAAAAAATCTTATTTTTGCCTGAATATTTTTTGTCTTAACAAATCATTTCACCAAACGTTTATTGTCTGAAAATTGTTTGCTGTAATAAATCATTTGATTAAAGACCAAATGCTATAATGACATTAATCTTGGTAATATTTTGCCAAGTAAAAATTTGACCAAATAAAAATATGCGTACTAAAATCATTCGAAATATTGCAATGGTATAAAAAAAGGTTGCTTAACTCTAGTTGAGGAGCATTTCGTATGCGCATTTAATGCAATCATCCAAGCTAGTGATCCGGAACATTTGTTTGGGTAATGAAATTTTGTCAAAATCTTTTCGGCAAAACGGCAGGATCCCCATTAAAACACTATGAGAACAGTTCTGTTTATGGGCGCTGGTACAATTTTTTCCTGGGAGGTGAAAACAGCTCGAATTTTTTTCACTCCGATTCGGGTTTTTTTTTTAGATTCAAGGAGATAACTTGGCTGATCTATCCAGAAAAGCCCATCAATTAAAAAAGTACCTAGGATTCAAAAAGCGAACGCAGCGAGCTTATTTTTGCATCCAACTCGAAGAAATAGGTACGCCTGATTCAGCCTATTGCTATGCCTAGCCGTGTGGTATCCGGCAGAGTAGAATAGACCATTACAGTCACGGGTGTCGTATAAGGCGACTAATGTCTGAGGCAGAACACCTTGCACCTCCGTAGACCAGAGAATGGGCAGCAGCGTTTTCTGTTAGTCTTTCATCACTGCGATCTCCAATCCGCCTGCCAAGCGTGGAGATTACGGCAAATTCCTCCCATCATGGGAGAGGCTTATGTCCAGCAGTGGACGTTATGGGCTGTTGTTGTTGTTGTTGTTGATTCAGCCTATTCATAAAGAAAAGTTTATGAACGCAAAGGACATGTTATTATTAGGTCTGAACACGCTCGTAATTTTTCTGATAAATTTACACTCAGAAAGCTAAGAAGAGTGAGTAGGCAAACTTTTGCTCTTGCTGGCTCGGATGGTTGGTTTTTTTTTATATTTTATTTTCCGTTAGGGCGTAGCAGGGCGCAAGGTGCCCCCTTGCACCCTGCTGCCGGCACCCTTGGAACTGTGTAAAAATAGCTGTAATCACTGTACTATAATTTACGTACTTCGCAGTGGTTAATCCCGTATATTTTCAGTCAGATTTCGGGGGGGATAAATCTCAACTATCCCCCCTCCCTGTCTAGGTGCCTGTACCCAAACTTATATTATTTATTAAATTTCAAAATAGCTCCTCATTGGTCAGATTGAGACCAACTATGGTGGGGCCATCTGAGATTTGCTTTACCCCGTTGGGGTGGCTAAGGCAAAGTAAGGCCCTTCGTCCACGCGTCGACTCATCTTGGACTCGTTTTTGATGTGCGACTGAGACTCTACTTTGCGTATGCTACTTGTTCTCGACCAACACTCGTACACGCGTCGACCTAAATATTCGTGACTTTCCGACCGTTTATGATGTCCGATTCAGAAGAGGAAATTTTATTACTTTATATTGCTTTTCTAAGGGCAATGAAACAAAAGAAAAAAAGGAAATTTTGGATAAGTACATCCATATATTGAAAGAAATCCAAATTATCGAGCATTTGTGGCTGCGAAGGAACTACAAGGGGATGATAAAATGTTTTTGATAAGCTACAGAATGTAAAAAAAAACATTTGTCTTTTTTTGCACATTAGTACATTATTTTGTTCGTTCGCCACAATTGCTTACGTCATTTGTATGATACTTTAGTCGCATGCAACGAGCTCAAACAGTCGCGTAGAGATGAGTCGTACTAGGTAAATTTTGTACTAAGTGCGTCTAGTCCGATTCCGTAAAAATACTTGATCCAAATACCTATTCCACCTAGTCCATTAAGTACGCATACATTAAAGTATGCTTACTGCTTAGTCTTTGCGTACCACCGATACGTGCTGGTACAGGGTACATACGCAGTAATTAATTGTAATCTGCCCGTCATACTTTACACAGGTTTATTATATTCTTTCGTATTTAAAAGATTCAATTCATTTTTCAAAATACTAAACCATTTTTTTGCCTTTTTTGTGCTTTTTTTTTTCACCATTCTTCAATGGTTAAAAAAACAATGGTTTTAATATTTTAATAAAACTAAAATCAAAAGTTCTTTAAACACAAAACTTCGTAACGAAAAATGTTTGCTTAAGTCCGATACGAGTATCGCGTACGCGATATAGACGTTAAGTAGGTATGGCAAGCCGGTAACCACCGAGATCATATCCGCACGAATCCGTATTTGATACTCGACGGCTTTGTACTAGAGACTAGTGCAACTAGTGCAAGTGGATCATAAAGTCTTCATTCTTCATCGAGTATTTACAAGTATCTAGGAGACTATGGAATAATGTAGTTAAAAAGAGATAGAATATATTCTTGCACAACACAAGTGCGCGTCGCGTTACTTTTATTTGTATTGGAATAAGGTTAAAATTCAAATGAATAATACACGAATTTTAGGTAAACATGAGTGTTTGTCGCGTCACTTTTATGATCATTGAAATATGGTTCAAATTCAAATGACTGGCACATGTATGATTTTAGGCAAACACGAGTGAGCGGCAAAGCAGACTAGTAACTATGGAAACAAAATGCTATCTCGCTTCGCCGCGCCCGCGCCGGTACTTCGGACTTCGATACGAGCGGGCCGCGGGTGCCTGACGCCGCGTAGGCAGTGAGACTAGGTGGATCGAGTATCTAAAGAGTTGGAATAGGTGCGACCTAGTCTCGTTAAATACCTAGTGCCTGGATCTGTTCTAGTATATACGCTTCATCTCTACAGTCGCGCAGAAGAACTGGTATCCGACGCGTGACGCGTCGCGTCGACGCGCGAAAATATATGGCGGAAACTGCCGAGCGACACCTAAGACATCCGCTGATACGGAGTCGACGCGTGGACGAAGGGCCTAAATCTCAGATGACGCTGAAAAGAAAAAGATTTTTCTGACGTTTTAACCTTTGGCGTAGTTATACTATAAACCAATGTCACTGGCTTAAAAACAAGTTAGAAATCAATTCGACAAGTAATAATATAATTGTTGTTCTTTCTTTGAAATGGTAAGTGGGTGTTTTAAAAAATACTAAAGATTTATTTATAATATTAAGTACTGTGTGGTTTTCATAATTTCCGTTGCTGACGTACATAAATAAAATCAGAGGTAATTAATCTGATTAGCTTACAGAATAGGGAATATGCACATAATTTTTTCTTCACTAAATTTATAAAATAAAGTAATAGCAACCCAGGAAAAGTATTAAAAGTTAAGTTCAACTACCCTAATGCTTGTCGCACAAAAATAATATTAAACTCCTGCAATTTTCGTCTAGCTGTCGCGGCCATGATGTGACGTCATTATCCACCATCTGCCTTGTTTGCATCTAATTTTTTTGGCCTTAATAAAATACTTTTACCAAAGGCATGTGCTATATTCAAGTAAACATTGCAATAAGAATAATATAACAAAATGTTAGTGAAACTTTAATTTTCAAATAAAAGTGTTTTTTTGACACAATGAACTTTGACGTCGATACCGGCGCGGCGCAACGGTGTGTTTTGACTACGGCACGGCAGTATATACATACTAAGTCCATGGTTTTGACAGTGCGTTCCGTTTCACCAAAAACATGATACCATTTTTATATTCAATCAAAAACTTTATTTCGAACAAGAGTCCATATGGGTTAGTAGCGAGTACTTATGAGCTATGTTAAAAAGATCAATTCAAATTAATTAATTAATACAATTAAACCTAATTCAATATAATCCATATTACTATACTCTTTGCATGCTACATAAAACAGTAAATTGTAAAATAAGTGATGTATTAGAAACTTAAACAAGTGTACCACAATGTTTTATGCGCCAATAGAAGTCATTTTTCATAAATAAAAAGAGTTTTATATTTCATGCATATTCCCTATAATCAGTATTTTTATTAATATTTTGAACATTGGAAGTAACGCGCTCACACACGCCATTCTTCGTTCGTACTGTCAGAAGTGTCAGAATTGACAGATATGCCTGATTATTTTATGACGGATGAGAGAAAATAAGCTCGACATCAAAAATGTTTTTCCAACCACCCGACGACGAACCCAATTGTTATTTATCCAGAAATACATTGAAAGGTAGCACACAAAGCCGACGACAAAAAAAATTGAGACGCAAGAACAAACTGAAAGCTATCAAAAAACTTCAGATCACGTCCAAACAAAAGGCACGCACTCCAGTTCCATCATTCCCAAGTATACCAATCACAATGTCATCCTATGCTGAAAACTTTACAAGAGCTGCTACATGGCAACTGAAGAATGAAGTAGCTTTCTGGAAGTCTAAAGCTATGGCGTTAGAACATGAAAACCAAATATTACATAGGACTCTACGTCAAAATATCATTGGAAATGACAAGAGACAATCGTTTTCTGAAACTTCTGTAGCCGCGTCCTTCTATCAAGAAGACGAGTTACTAGAAGATCCGGTTTCGCCAGATTTAGAAGAAGAAGTGAGTGAAAAAGAATTCGAGGTTAGTGAAGAGTACATACAGTTCCTGAGGGACAATATGGTGTACAGAGAATCTGCTAGGCAAGAGAGAGAAAGGATAAGAGCTTTGAATGATGAGGAGCAAAAACAGATTGAGGAAATGGAGGCAGGACCAGCAGAAAACACGGAAGATCATCTGGAAACATTGAAAAAATTGTATGGAAATGGTTCGGAAAGGATAGCAGCATTGGAAATGTGTTTAAAGACCCAATTCATTAGCATAGTTGATCAGGAGAAACCAATGTTCTGGCCTAATATACCCTTCAATTTTAACTTTGGTTGAAGACTGAGTTTTTGCCTTCTTTTTAAAGTGTATTATGATAGTTGATGTAAATAAAATGCTGTTCATGCATTTGTGATAGTTATAATTGTTTAATTTATTAGTGTTATTGGTCCCGGCTGTCAATTGTAGATCTTTGACTGTTGTTATGTAGTCAGTGGCCCGAAAGTCTGTCAACCAGTCGTACTAAAGGGTATTGTATGGCTAAGCAAAGGTTAGGCAGATGGTGATGACTGAATACTTAATAGTACTTGAGTGTGAGATGTATGATTTACTTTATGTTATAGAATTGATGTTTAGTTGTTTAATTAGTTTAATAAGGCATTCTGTTTAACAGTCCTCTGGTTATTGTAGAACTTTCTCTGTATGTATGCGCTTTGTTCTTATTCTGATATTATGACAGCAACAAATAAATAAATAAATAATAAATAAATATTGCTGGACATTACACACAGCGCCATCTAGTGCCACACTAAGCAACGCTTGTGTCGTGGACACCAGATAGTTGATATACTACATAGATACTTTTTGTTTTGTAAATACATACTTAATATACATACAAACATCCATGACTCGGAAACAAATGTCCGTGCTCATCACACAAACATTTGCTCCGACCGGGATTCGAACCCGGGACCCTAAGAACGTAAGGCAGCCTCACTACCGCTGCGCCAATCAGGTCGTCATAAATGAACTAACATACTACCTATTGACTTGATTTTATTATTGAAAGCAACAATCCATGAAACCATATGGTATTATTTTTCTATCTGTTTATTTATATCAATAAAATCAATTGCCACAATATATATGACGGAGCATCACTTGAGGACAGTTTGAGCAATTTGGCAGATTTTTATTTTTGTAATTTTCAGGACAAAGTTTGTAGGTATGAAAGATTTGTTGATATAAAAATTAAATTGCGAATTACCCTATTTAATAGTAAATTGCACCCATGCGAAGCTGGGATGGGTCGCTAGTATTATTATAAAATGTGAAGTCTCTAGGTTTTTAATCATGGTCACTAACATTATCACAAACAAGAAATAGGGTAGACCTATTTGTCTGCTCATAAACACCCACTCGCAATAACTTCACTTTATCCGTGATCATGGTGCTTTCAACGGCGCTGAAATATCGGAAACTCACAGTAAACATGGTAAATATCCCATTTCTAGTCAAAACAAACTCGATAGATGGCGTTACTGGCAACACAGTTGATAACATTGCTACAATGATGTCACATGAGTACACTGTATATATACTCCAGTTATGTTTAAAGTCCCATGTAATAGGGGGCGAGCCTATTGCCATCAACCAGGCACAAATCCAGACTCCGTGGCTGCTACCGATAAATTTCTGATGGAAAAACCCAAAAACAAGGCCCGACCTGGGAATCGAACCCAGGACATTTATTTATTTATTTATTAGTACAGGTTCACCAACAGCTTCTGTGTATAACATTTAGGTATACATAGGTTTTACAGTCTTGGACTTACACAGTCGCCAATTACAGGTTAACCAGCATTCACAAAAATAAGTGTTAGGACATCGTAAGTTCCGATTGTACATGGATTTACCCCCCAGCCACGCGCCGATACAGAGCAATATTAGACGCAACAGCAACATGGCGCTTGCAACAGCGTCGAAATATCTCGGTAGCTCAAAATAAACAATAAATAAGGAAGATATCCCGTAAGTGACATTTTAATTCAATATGAGATGTGTTTAAAAATTAGTTTCACATTATATATGACTTTCCTAGGGTTCCGTTGCAAAATGGCAAAATTGGCAACGGAACTCCTAAAGAGTCGTATTCCTGGTCGGTTGGTTGCAGGCGCGGATACAGGGGATACACCCCCTGAACCGGACCAAATACGTCATTAGCCAAGCTTGAACTAGTTTGATGGAATTGAAACTAAATATGCTATACGTAGTTGTATATCTTGTCATGGGCGTCGCCATGAGAAGACAGCTGCCTCTAGAGGCTCGGGATTTTTAAAGTTATAGCTTTTCCTGCCTGATACCATAAATTGTAGCTTAAAATGGAATCACTTAAATTAAGAAATTGATTAACCCTGCGAAAAAACATTTGTCAAATAGGCTCCTTTTTCTGCCTCTGGATTGGCATTCCTATTCGATTTTGGCATGATCGATCTATACAATCGACAAAGCCTGAAATAAATTAGGAGCCCCTTGCCCCCAGGCCTTATATATATATGCAATTATAGCATAACTATCTGAGGCAATGTTGTAAAAAATTTCGAGCTCGCTACGCTCGCTCATGAAGCCTACTTTTTCATGAGTCTTAACTTTGTCTATAAGAGGCCCAGGTTACCCAGGCCAGGGTATAGGAGGCCAGGTACTCCAGTTGGTCGGTAGGAAAAGTGTTAAAATTTTAGCTCGCTTCGCTCACTCTACAGACTACTTTCTCTTGAATTTATCTAAAATTTGACCAAGTAACTCCTATGCAAACGTACCATAGAATGGTTTCGAACGTTCGCATAGGAGTTACTTGGTCAATTTTTTTTTTAGGAATCTACACTAATATTATAAAGAAGAACGATTTGTATTTTTGCGTGTGTGTGTGTGTATGTATGTTTGTAATGAATAAACTCAAAAACTACTGCGCCGATTTCAAAAATTCTTTCACCATTAGGAAGCCACGTCTGTACTGAGTAACAAAGGCTATATTTATCCCAGTAATCCCACGGGAACGGGAACTACGCAGGTGAAACCGCGTGACCTCCGCTAGTTATTGATATTTAGCTATTGAGATAAGAAACTTTTTCGTAAAACTGCAGCAGCAACTTTGTTTTTCAATGACATACTATAGGAGAAACAAATTTAGTTTTGCTTTTCAGTGTAAATTGACCTGCGAATGAGCGTTAAAGTTCCTTATTGTTTGGTGCTACGGAACCCTTTGTGTGCGAGTCCTACTGTCACTTGGCCGGTTTTTATTTGTTTTTTTCTAGCCTCGAACATTAATTTAGTCTCCCACTCCCTTGCTTCCTTGCTCATACTAATGCAACAACCTATCTACTTTACCAATAAAAAACGTACGTCTCACGGTTGTACCAAACCTCGCTCGATCTCAGACTCAGCATGCACTCGACAGTTGATGCCTATCGCTCATACGTTTTTGTGCACTAGAAACAAGTCCTATAATTGTAGGCATACCGAGAAACCTAAGGGAACAGGATACCTTGAGAGGTGACTGATGAGTCCGAGACTTTACTATTGCAGTGAAAGTTTATTTCGGTTTACGTCTTATCATAAATTATTACATCTTTGTCTGTTTGTGAGTTGTGTTATGAGTGCGCATAGCTCGAGAACTTCTAGTTCGATTTAAGTACAGAAGAAAAAGTATAGTGTTGTAGCGTGTAGGTATAGTTGGTGCCAGTTAAGATGAGAATAGCGGTCATTGCCCTTTCCTTAATATCTCTTCATACGAACCAAAACAAGTCTAGGCGGAAACAGTGACTCAAGCGGCTACAGTGACTCATTACTACTTTGGCTAGAAAAAGATGTACATAGTTGTTGTCTCCCTCCCAAGTTTGAAGCTAACGTTCCTCGGACTCGTACAAACCAGTCAGCCGGCGTCTCAAGTGCCAAACAGTGGTGCCACCACGTGTTTTGTTTTTAGTGCTCACAAAATTATATTTTAAGGTAAGTTTGATTTGTTTTAATAGCTAAACTACAAAAGAAATGTTGTAATGATTGTTTCTGTCTTATAGTTATGTTTATACAGATTGCCTTTGTGTGTTAAGTTCAGTTTATTGATTGATTTTTCGATTCATTTCAATATAAAATATATAAAATGGCGGAGTTGTGTACAGTGACTCAATTTAAAGCGGTACACAGTGGCTCATGAGTCACTGTATACTTCAATTTATTTTATTAGATTTATTATTATTTTATATTTATTATTATTATTTGATTTATATTTATTATTATTTTATTAGATTAGATAGACGTCTTGTAACGGAAAAATATCTAATGTCTGTTTTTTTTGTAAAATTTGATCTCATTTGATTATTTAGTTGTTTTTTTTTTTTTAATTTTTATTTTTTGTTAATTATTTCTTTAGGAATTATTTTTGTTTGGTTTATAACATTCAGTCAGTTTTTGTTTTTAAAAATAAGTCTATGACCTACTATGTGATCTCATGATTAAAATAATACCTATTAGAGTAAGAAGTTAAAGTGTGAACCAGAGTAAAATTAAAATATAATTCTAAGACTGATTAATTATATTAAGTCATATATTGAAAAACTTGCATTTACATTTGTCATTTAATGAAAAATAATAAAGAGTTTTGATTAAATATGTCTTTTTATTTTCATTGAGTCACTGTATACTATTAGAGTCACTGTGTACTACACTACTGAGTCACTGTATACGTCCACCGGTACACAGTGACTCAAATCTATTTTTTTATATTTTATTTTTTAGTGTAGTTCTTATATGCTGCAATGAAAATATAATGATACAATATTGAAATGTAGTAATCTGACTTTAAGATCTAAAAAAATGACTTTGTTTATATTTTATTTACTATATTTTTGAGCGTATCGAAAAAATCCGAGTCACTGTTTCCTCCCTGACCCTAAACCATGTATCGTTTTTCATTAGGTTCAAAAAATGTTGAAGATCACGATAGATGACGATTCAAGACTTGAACAGGCTTATTTTTGGTTTTCAAAGTTAAGAAGTTTAATTTACCTAATGCAGGTAGATGAATGACCGCTACTCTCATCTTAACTGGCACCAATTATTACTATAATTGGTATTATAAATTAAATGGCCTTAAAAATATTTAAGACCTACAACCGAAATTACTTTACGTTTTAACATAAAAAATCTGGTTTGATGCTCGAAAAAAAATGAAAACTTGGCAATATCAAGTTATGTAGCCTCATCAACTACCATGCAGTCGTTATTTGTGAATACACTATGTGTGTGCTTTTTCGCCGAGCTACTAATAACAGATGAAGGGATCCCTTCATCTGTTAGCGAAGTAGACACAATAGTTAAACAATGGCGTCCACAGACGAAGGTGATACTTCATTTTGATTAAGCCCAGTAAGCACATGAAAAGTATTCTTCAGCAGGTTATCCAAGGTACCAGTGAATGGACAATTGGACACTTAGGACATTCCAGCAAGTGGGTCATATTCTGATCAGAAGCTCCATACTCGTATTGGATGTTGGATGAGTCAGTAATCTATGTGTAAGTATTAGTATCAATATAAGTATATAAATCATCGTTAACAAGTTAGTTTTTTAGACATTATTTTGTACCCTATCACTGTTTTCCTATTTAACCCAAAGGTTGACTAGTAGAGAATGCCTTGTGGCATTAAGTCCGCTTATGTATCACTATTGTACATGAAGTTTAAATAAATAAATAAACCTCGTCAAATTGTGTTTGCAGCGGCCTGCATGGTAACGCGATCGATTAAGAACTTTTTTTACTTAGGGCACTGCCTATCACGCCCGGGAGGCAAATGTTCCTGGAGTTTGACGAAGTAGGGAGGCGGTGGTGGGTGCTTCAATTCCCACAATTTGCTTTCATTGTTAGGTGCACGGTTTGTCCTGATTCTGATGTGGTCCCGGCTGTCATTTATAGATCTTTGATTGATATAACAGCAGGTACCTAGTCAGTGGCCCGAAAATCTGACAACCAGTCTTACCAAGGAATATCGTATTACCCAGTTCTAAATGGGTTGTGGAGGTTTGATAGGCAGTCGCTCCATGTAAAATACTGGTATTCTGTTAAATCCGGTAAGACTGGAAGCCGGCCCCAACATACTCGGGAAAAGGGCAGGCAGATGATGATGATGATCTAGTAGTTTTCATAGGATGCAAGTGAAGCCACAGCCAAGAGTTACCCACTACATAGTATAAAACAAAGTTGCTTCCCGCTGTCTTTCCCTAGGTATTGTTAGGTCGTACCCGTACCTACGATTACGGGAGTAGGTACCTACAAGTAGATAGGTAGTAGTAGGCAGGTAGGACGAGACTCGAATGATGTACTCTAAAGAAGGTTCGAGGAAGTCGTGGATCTTTCTCGAACGTTCGGTCGCCATATAAATAATCGACCTGTTTGCGGGAGCAGGCAGTCAACGCCTTAGGCGCTTGGTTTAGAAAATGGAGAATCGAGGTTAACCCTGATAAGCGTCAGGCCGTTCTTTTTTCGAGATCGCGTACTAATGTCACTTCCCCCAATCCGATCACTATATACGGCAAGCCTATCCTCTGGGAGAAGCAAGCCAAATACTTAGGAGTCAATCTCGACAACCATCTGACCTTCGGGCCACATATCAAAGCAGCTCGCGACCGAGCTGCTTTCGCGATGGGTAGACTTCATTACTTACTAACGGAAAAGAGCAAATTGTCTCTCAGGTGCAAATTGCGTCTCTATACCGCCGTGATCCGTCCCATCATGACTTACGCTTGTGTCGTATACGCCCACGCCAAGCCTAGATATCTCCATAGGATGCAGGTCCTTCAGAACCGATTCTTACGTAAAGTCACGGGAGCCCCCTATTACGTCCGTAATGACCGTTTACATTTAGATCTTAAAATCCCCACGTTAGCTCAGTTCATGAAGCGCCTCTCCAAGCGCTTCTCCGATTCTGCCATTAAACACCGTAACCCCCTGATCGCAGCGGCCGCCCGTTACGAACCCTCGCGAATTAGTCAGATCCGCCGCCCAAGGCATACTTTAGTCGATCCCGATGACGCTATTACCCTCCTCCAGGAGAGCAGGAAGGAAACTAGCACGCTTAGTAAGCACAGACGCAAACAGCCGTCATTCCGTCCTCGCCGTCGCGCGTCGAGGCCCGTCGCGACGCCCCGATACGAACCTTCCCCGTCCCTTGCTCGTGCCAGCCCGCGTTGCTGCGCCTGTAGTTTAAAATCAGTCCCTAATTAATGACACCACTCAGATCCAGCCTGTCCCCTTGCTGTCCTCTCCCAGAGACGCCCTAAGCAGAGGCCCGTACCCCGCAGGGGGTGCCCCTAGCGTGTAGTCGTTTAGTTTTTAAGTTTTATGCCCTGGCTGGAGGCCTTACACCTAAGGTACCCACAGGATTGTCTGGTTAAGCAGACGACAACCTCTCTAGGTTAAACTGCGAGATGCCATTTCGAAAAAAAAAAAAAAGCTGGAGCAGGCAGTCTGATTTTGGCTCCACAACGAAGCGAATCGAAGTGAACTAGAAGTGAGATATCTAAGCGAATAGTGATCAATAATGTATTTGTGATTAATTTTTAAGTGTTTTGTGATTATTAAAGTTATTTGTTGTTTAATCGGTAGCAATTAATTTATTCCATACCCAGCTCGCTTAGATCTTTAAAACTACGCAACGGATTTTGATGCGGGTTTTTTTTTAATAGATAGAGGTATTCAAGAGGAAGGTTTATATCTACATTGCACCCGTGCGAAGCCGGGGCGGGTCGCTAGTATGTAATAAAGTTTATAGAATCCTTCTCATTTTTAATTAACCAACAAACAGGTTATTTAAACGAACCACTTAGTGGCTTATGATCTATGTATGAGCACTTACGGTCAATTAGCAGTCAGCTACTGGTCGTACAAGTGTCTCGGACCATAGAGGGACTTGTAACCTTATCACGGTACTGTACAATTTGTGCTAATATTTTTTTTATAACCCGGAAGAAGGAACGCAATTGGAAAAACGTTGAATTAATTTAGAAAAATTAGAATTTTAATAAGAAATGTGGTTTTAATTTAAAGCAATTTAATTTATTATGTTATGTGAAGTTTGGTGACTGTCCCACGGTACCATACTGCCGATATAAAAAGTATCCTATATGTTAATCCAGGTTATAAACTATCTGTGTGCGAAATTTCATCCAAATCCGTTCAGTAGTTTTTGCATGAAAGACTAACAAACATCCATCCATCCATTCATCCTCACAAACATTCGCATTTATAATATTATAAGATTTTTTGAGTCTATGTAGTTCTGCTGAAGGGCAAAGCCCTCCTTCAAGTTTTCGCGATCTATACGTAGTTCGTTTTTGGGCCAATCAGCTTATCCCACAATCTCCTTCTGGGCCTGTCGCGTAGTCATTTCCTGCCACTCCTGCCAATTGGGATCCATTAAGTCAAACAAAAGATCCAGCAAATAAAACCATTATAGTCGATTTTACATCAGTCCTACGCAAGGACGATTTTTTGGATAACTTCCGTAAGCACAACAGGAACTCTTTTAAGTTAACAACGGATCACCTTAAAATCAGTGGCCCTACCAAACCAATATTTGTCTCTGAAAAACTAATACCTAGAAAAAAGAGACTATACTACCTGGCACGTGAAGCGGCTAAATGCAACGATTACAAAATCTGCTGGATTAAACATGGCAAGATCTTCGTACGCGAGAGAGAAGGATACAAACACTTTGAAGTTAAGACTGATGCTGACCTTTCTGCCATTTTGAAATCCGCATTACAAGGTATATTCATGCGGACTTCAAAATGGCTGAAAGGTCAAATCTTGGATTATCTAACCAAATTACCCCCATTGCCGTTTACTGTATATAACTGTTTCCTGTTTCATATGTTTTTTAATTACCTGTATTTCTTTATGTTAATATTGTTTAACTCCATAATCTTAATTAACAATCAATTGTACACTATTTCATTATGCGACACACAACTCCTTTACTACACTTTGAAATTAACACTACATTGCACATACCGCAAGTTTTAAAATTATACGACATACAGTCTTGCTCTCTACTGTATTAGAAAATTACCTAATCCTGATGCTATTCCATACATAAATAAGGTTGTTCATAATATCAATAATAGTACATTGTTCACCGAGAGGAGAAAGTGACCGATTACCGTCGAGGGTGTCGTTTGAAGCCCGAGCCGTAGGCGAGGGCTTTAAAACACCCGAGATCGGGAATCGAATCATAGTGCTTTATACTACACCTACGAGGAAAATAAAAAACGAAATCTTTACTAATTGAAATTTATATTGAAATTGTTGCAGTTAGTGAAGCTTAATGTAATTTTCACATGTTCTTTTTTCAAATTGTTTATCCTGCCGCCGCAGGGTCGCACTGCCAGCCCGACACCATCCAACACACAGCTAGTGGCCAGTGTCATTTTGCGAACTTGGAGATAAAAACTCACTGTAAAAACTTTTTGGCTTTTGATATTATAAGTTACCGGCGCATAGTCTTACCCAAAATTAAAAAAGAAAAACCAGGTAAGTAATGGATTTTCATACACTTTTCTCTCCCGCTCAGATGCGTTTTCTCCCCGCATATTTGTTCGATATGCAATGACGTACTTTCTACCGTAAATTTGATAAAGTATCAAGGTACTTTCCAAGCAGGTGTAGTATAAAATAAATTTAAATCCATACCCTGCACAGATATTAGCTTAGAGCTGACCTTACAAAGAGTTTCCTTTTTACCCGACTGCACCAGAAGGAGGGTTATGTTTTTCGAGAGTATGTATTTGTATGTATATATGTATAATTGTTAGGCACGCTCTGTGGCCTGAACGGCTCTATGGATTTTAGCTTGAGAGGTGTCGTTAGATTCGTATTTACTGTGAGAGTGACACTGGGTATATCAAAATAAAAAAAAAACAAAGTGGCACATTTTCGGCGCCAAATTCAAATGTTTGGCACGCTCTGCAACTTGAACGGCTGGATAAAGGGCTCATCATGAGGATTTTAATATAGTATATCTAAGTAACTAAAAAGTGTAAAATAAAAAAAAATAATTACAAAAGTTAAAAAACCCGACTGCGTAAAAATAACTTTAAATAAAAACTGAAAAGAATAAAACAAGTTCAGTAGACAGGATATTGACTGCAACAGTCGGGACCCATTAAATAATCTAGACTAAAATCATTAATCCACTATGGGTCCCGACTGTTAGTTGCAGTCAATATCCTGTCTACTGAACTTTTTTATTCTTTTCAGTTTTTATTTAAAGTTATTTTTACGCAGTCCGGTTTTTAATTTTTTTAAATTATTTTTTTATGTTCTTATAATTAATATGGATCATCTAGACATAATATTGAGATCGAAAAACTTTCTGTCTCAGAAAGTTTTGTCTGCTCTCCGGAGGCAAGTGTTAATTAAGTATTTGAGTAAACCAGAATGTAAGCTTAAAATCTTACCAAGCGTAACTTTAACAATTTGACATTGTTACTGAACTAGGCATATTGAGTTATACACTGGACGTTATTGTATTGTCTGAATGTTGGCTAAGCAAATGTCCGAATATTCCCCCTCTATCAGGCTAAAATACTTGTACAACTTCCTTTAAAAACCAAAACGATGGAGTAGTCACCTACGTCAGAAATGATTTACAATACTCTTTTCAAACTCCCTCGGTTAAGCAAATTGTTTGGTGCTGAAATTCTCTGACAAGGTTTCAATTGCCGCGGTATATAGATCACCTTCCATTAAAGATCTCAATCCATTTCTAAGCAGTATAGATGCGTTGCTCCACCACTTAGGAAAATTCAAGACTATTTCTCTTTTCGGGGATATAAATATTAACATTGCACCTACGGGTGTGGATCCAAATTGTGATGAATATTTAATCATCGCATCACACGCTATGTTTCCCGCACATTCTTTCCCCACCAGGCTTTTTTTTTTGGGACAATCCTGACACTATTCCCAAACCACTGTAACTCCTGAAAGCCAGAATCAACAGTGGCGACCACCAGAAAAGCGCCGAGACAATGAAGCTCGACGAAGTCCCAGAGAATGAATTTAACTGTCTTGGATCCCGCAACGAAATTAATCAGAAAAGTATAGCGGAGGAGTAGGAAAAAACCGTAATTTCCACTTCCCTCCATATCAGCAGGAGACAGAACGAAACAAGGCCAATAGGCACAAAGGGACGTTTGCAACTGGGATAGGCCCAGTTGCCTAGCACCACGGATAAAAATATTAACATTAATGGGTCCTAAGTTGTGAGCTGTTATATTTGATTCCAATAATAAATTGTTTTAGTTTCTACAAGGTCTGTGTAGTAAATAATTTCGGATGTAACCTGTACACTATCCAACATAATATGCGTTCACTCTGCCAAAGACTGCACTCCCATAAATGTGATGTGCTGATTGTTCAATTTCGCAGTCAGATGTGAAACATTGACAAAAAGGCGAGTCAACAAGCTTGAAGGAAAATAATTTAATCTTAAAGTTACCATTCTCACTAGGCTTGCTAATTGTCTGGATCATGTATTGCTCAAGTCGACACACTCTGCCACAACTTTGGTATTAGAATGCGACATAACTGACCATTCTCCTGTTGTACTGTTGTGTAATCCTGATATCACAATAAATACACGAAAACTTTCAGTCACAAAAATTGATATTGCTAAAGTGAAATCTGATATCGAGAAAGCAGACTTCTCTAAAATACTATATTCAAATAACCGAAATTTTGCTGCCGAAACTGTCGTATCTCTACTATCCTCTTCAGTAAACCTCCATACAAGTTCTTCAGTAATTCCTACTCATCCATACTGATCAAGCCGTGGATTACGCCTGTCCTCTTCAGATGTATTCGACAAAGAGATAAATTACATAAAACCTTCAAGAAACACCAAGAAAACGACACTCATAAAACTATTTATCTTCGCTATCGAAATTTTTGTAATACTAATTACTAACGAAGCTCAAACGCGAATATGAAAGGTCAGAATTTCAGAAGGCAGGAAGGAACCCAAAGGCAACCTGGAAAGTCATTAAAGAAATATCCCATTTGGACGAGGATAAAACTTTTTCTTCAGAGTTATTGAAATGTGAAGACGACCCTCTTCTCTGTGTCAATCTGGTAAACAGATACTTTGCGAATGTGGGCAGCACCCTTGCGTCCAAGTTCCCGAATTCTCCATCACAATAGTACATTTTGATACAAGTGGAGAAAGTTTGTTATTGCATTCGAGGCGGAATTATAACACCCGAGCCGTAGGCGAGGTTGTTTTTGAGCCGAGAACTGCAATAACAAATATCCACGTGTATCAAACGACGTTTTTAAATACACTTTTGAAGAAATAAAATAAAATATAACGAAAAATATTTTTAATCTGTTAAAAACAGGGAAAGAAAATTGTACTGAATTTCATTCGTCTTCTAGGGGGAGAATGTGATTTAAATTTGGAATACTTACCGAAATTTATACTGAACTACATCTGTGTTTACACCATTGAGTTTGTATATAAAGCATTATACATCTTTTTGAAAAAGGAATACGCATTTATTATGCAAAACCGACGAGGCCGTATGAGGTTGATGCCTTTGCTTTTCCGACAAAAAAATATTAGTCTAGGAATTTGCCGCGTTTTTGTTTTCTTCAAATACATAAACGTTAAGTTTATTTTAATTTATTTTTATAAATAAGTTAATGTTCTAAAAATACGTTACGATGTTAAATCAAAGCGACAGTGAATTGTCGGATTCCATCAGTGCAAATGCTGCCGCAATTATAAATAATTTGCTTCCAACAAAATCTAAGGAAAATTATTTAAAAACTTATAAAGAATTTTCAACGTGGAGAAGTGCGAAAGGCCTATCAATTTTAGAATCAGTACTTCTTGTCTATTTTGATTATTTATCCAAGACAAAGAATCCGAATACACTTCGGTGCATATACTCAAAACTGAAAGCTACAATAACCATCAAACACAGCATTGAAATAAACAGATTCACGAAATTACTGGCTTTTTTAAAAAGAAAATCAGAAGGGCATTGCGCAAAGAAGTCTAAAATTTTTACGACTCAAAAAGTGGTTTTTTTTTTTAATGAAGTTCCTGACGAAATTTTTCTGGCCACAAAAGTAAGTACCTATACATGATTTAAGTATGAATATTTCGTATCTTAGTAATGGTAATATTATTCTATATATATACCTGTTTTTATCTTTGTTATAGGTGGCCTTAATTTTTGGACTCAATGGTGCTTGCCGCGGATGTGAACTTGTAAATTTAAAGGTGGAGGACGTTGAAAATCATTCCAATGAGTTACTGCTGATTAATGTAAAGGAAACTAAGACAAAGAAAAAATCGGTCATTCATTGTACAAGGACAATATACTAAAATCATTCATAAATACCAAGCATTACGTCCCACCAACATGGAAAACAATAGATTTTTTATAAACTATCGGAATGGGAAATGTACTCGACAAGCCATCGGCAAAAATAAAATTAGCAAAATGCCAAAGGAAATTGCTAAATATTTAAAACTTAAAGATGTTGAACTCTACACCTGCACAGGTCACTGCTTTAGAAGAACTTCGGCGACTTTCTTGGCGGATTCAGGGGCAGGTATTACGTCAATAAAAAGACACGGTGGTTGGAGCTCTGATAGAGTAGCTGAGGGTTATATCGAAAGCTCAATGGCGAATAAAACCATATTAAGCAGTCAAATTAACAAAAATATAAAACTTAATCCATCAGAGCCACAACCATCAACTTCAATCTTATCTTCGTCCGTAACTCACGATGCACCACCACCACTATCTCCGACGTATACTATCTACAATGAAACGCAAGTTCCTCGGACGCAAGAACAGAGAAATACTCAAATCAATTCATCAACAATAAATGTACCAAACAAAAATGTAACTCTCTCTATCAATAATTGGACCAATGTTTCGAATGTTAACTTTTACTTTTAATTGTCATTATTTGTAATAAATGATGTCTCATATTATTATTGTGTTAATTTTTTCGCAAATGGTACGAAAAGTAGAGTATTTTCCTCGGTGATAAAGCTGTCTTAGTCTTGGGTGAACTTAAATCCCTCTATACACTCAGGACTCGTCTAACACCCTCGCTACGCTCGGGAGTAAACCTCGAGTCCTTCGTTACGCTCGCGATTTAAATCGTCACCCGCGACAGAAGACACTGCTTTATCCCCTTGGTTATTACTATTTGTCACGAACTAAAAAACTATGATTTTAATTTTCTTTTTTTTCGCGCTCTGCTTTCGCCAGGTTGAAGGAGAGGCAAAGGTATGAAGCCGTTAAACAGTCTAATATAAAAAATTGATTTATTTTATATTTTGAATTCAGAACACAAATAAATGTTAATTTGTGTATAAAAATAACTATTAATAATCATGATAATCTATGATATTCTATTTATAAACACAATTTTAATAGTCAAAAAATATTTTTCCGTAAAGATGCGTAGTGTTTTTCCAAAATTAAAAAAAAAACATTCACCTCAGACTATAGGCATTGAACCAATTTAGACTAAGTATAGGTATAGGTGTATCTGTGGCAATATTCATTCCCGCACACGTGCGGGAAAATGGAAAAAAATCCCACGTGTGTGAAATACATTTCATGTTGTACCTAATCGTAGTGCGTTATGGACCAGTTTTCGAGGAAGTGTATTGAAAATAATTTTTTCATTACTCATACTCTGAAAGTAGGTTTGAAGTTGCCTGAGGAGCGGGTTGAAAGTAATACTTTTCAGCCCTAGGGAGAATCGTTTTCAACTGACAGCTGTCAAATTATAAAAAACAATGGTTAATTTTTCTATTGAACCATGTTCCAACTTTCTATACAGCCAGGATGTAAAATTCAAATAACATACAATTAAGTATAATTAGAGAATATATATTTTTTTAAATAACTTTATTATAATTAAGTTTCAACTATTTCTTTAAAATAACATAGATTTGGGCAAAATATTTACCATTTTTCGATGATGAAGATGAAAAATAGGTAATGGCTGAATAGCTGGCCGGTCACAGAAAAAAAAAGCAAAATAGGCGAGAAAGCGGTCTTCCGTGGTCCGATCTTCATTTTTTGATTGAATGTTTTTATTTTTATTTTCCTTGTATTCGTAATGAAAAGCACAGTGTTTACCTCGGGTTAAAGACTTATTTAGTCCCTCGAACTATTAGCGCCCTCGCTTCGCTCGGGCACCAAACCCCGTCTCGGGACTAAATAAGTTACTTTCACCCCTAGGGTAACAATGTACTATTCAGACCTTCACGTTTCACCCCAGGTAGCTAGTTCTTCTATAACGGCCCCGCTGGAATCGATTATCATGTACGATGTTGATGACGCCGAAATTAAAGGCATTATTTTAAATCTCAGCTCAGAGATGAATGTACCGTTGGTTATAATAGAATCCCTTGTTCCTCTCCTTGTCAACATATTTAATCACTTGCTATCCTCTGGTATTTTTAGGATTTTTTTAAAACTAAAAACAAGGGAGGAGACAATGATCTTGTTTTTTTTAAACTTTAACGATAAAAACACATTATAATACACATGTAAACGGGCTCCATTCAACAAAGTGGCTAAGCGTCTGCGTACACCGAAGGATGTAGTACCTTTCCAGGTTCCTGGTGTTTACAAAATCGATTGCAGCTGCGGCCGTTCCTACATAGGCCAAACGAAGCGAACAGTCGCTGAAAGGGTCAAGGAACACATAGCAGCGGTCAAAAATCGACAAATAAACAAGTCCGCTATAGCGGAGCATGTGATAGACTCAGGACCCAACCACTGGATGGAGTTACACAACCCAAAAATCCTTGCAAATGAGAAGCACTACTATAAGAGAATGGTTCGGGAAGCGATTGAGATCAAGAAGTATCCTAATTTCAATCGCGAAGACGGCTTCAGACTCTCTCCCGCTTGGAATCCAGTGATCACTAAGTGTACTCGTCAAGTGAAATCATCTCAGTATGCGGACACTGTTAGTGTAGTGTGCTGTCCTAGTGTGAACCAGCCCTAATTAACATTTATGAAGATCAAGTGAGGGTAGTTGAATAAACACCTTCGCTTTGCTGTGGCGGTACCTCCAATACAAGAACTTCAGTCTTCCCGCGACTACGGCTGGTGCAATCCGGTCGAAACGTCGAGCTAATATTAAAGGTAAAAAATCGCGAAAATACCCGTTTACATGTGTATTATAATGATCTTGTTTCCAATTACAGGCCTATATCCGTCCTTTCAACCATCTCAAAAATTTTCGAGAAAGTCATCAACGCGAGGCTTGTGAAATTTTTAGCGAAATTTAATATCCTGGCCGAAAATCAATATGGCTTCAGAGCGAGAAAATCAACAGAGAACGCTACCTTGGAGCTCACAAGTACAATAGTAGCACACCTTAATTCAGTTGTGGTTCGAGTCAGAAGATTGATCTACTTATTTAAAAAAACTTCGAGTGGCTCCTGATTTTCAGAATGGTCTACTTTGACAGGAATGAAATCTTGTTTAAAAAATGTTGTTTTATTTTTCATTATATCGAAAATATTATCGATTCTAAACCATCTCTGAAAATTTGGCCGGTCACTTCACCCGCGACTTTGTCCGCAAAAATTGTGTGATAGCTCGGCTAAACTGCATATAATGTATAGCCTATGGACCCGCGAATAATGTATCTTTCTATCAGTGAAAATGTTTTTACAACTGAATCATTAGTTGCGTATAAACTCACAAAATACCTCTTTATAATATTATGATACCCACGGCTTCGCCCGCCTGCAAATTATATACTAAAACCATCCTTTTGAATCACTCTATCTATTAAAAAAAACCCGCATCAAAATCCGTTGCGTAGTTTTAAAGATCTAAGCACACATAGGGACAGACAGACGCTGCGGCACAGTGGGCTGAAATTTCGGCGCGTTTCATAGACATTCAAATATTTTTTATCGAGTGAACCTTTTTTTGCTTGGAAACGATTGGGAATACCTACTATATGCCTTGTATAATGAACTTTTAGGTTTATAATCGGAAACAGCGAGCTCAGATTTTTTTTTGAAAAAATTTGTATGGAGTCGGCGTAATAAATGATGATATCTCCATTATCGCACAATTGCGCCTAATATCCTCTTAGGTTATTAATATATGAATTATTTTGGATTTTTTGACAGACTCCATGTCAAGGTCAAACATGCGCTTTTTTTAAAAAAAAAACTTGAAAAAAAATTTTTTTTTAATGTTTATTTTTACGTATTTAACTAATATTAAGCTTAACATGGATGCATATAGACTAGACATTTACGCAAATCAATTATGTGCCATATTGGAAAGTGAAATTCATTAAAAACCATAAAAGGCTTAATATCTTTATTCTTATATTTATATCATAGAAACATATACACATAACGACTTAAATTTGATGAACAACTAAGTAGTACAAATGGTCAGCTAACGAAGTAATTATCTAACGGCTCTCAAAATCAATTAAGTAAAATATTAATATTTAACAATACACTATTTACTGATTTACTGAATATCTATTGCATAATTAGGCTTAAAATTAGTTATAATTTTGTTGTTAGTAGTACTAGAAATACCATAAATCTAAATTTTAGTAGTTGTGCAATACAAACAATCATAAAAATGAATGACATCTCATTAGAATCGAATATTAAAATGATTACAATAAAAATATATGATAAAATTAATTAAAACAATGAATATATTATTTAAAAATATTGCCTATTCTGAATCACGCTTTTTCTAAAAAAAATCTTCAAAATTTTTCAATTTTTTTAATGTTTATTTTTTCATTTTTAAATAATATTAAGCTTCACATGGATGTATATAGACTAGAAATTTACGCAAAGCAATTATGTGCCATATTAGAAAGTGAAATTCGCTTAAAGACTCATTAGCCGAAATCTCAAATAGTAATTATCTAATGATTCTCAAAATCCCTAATAAAATTAAGGAAATTATTGTTTCTTAATAACATTTTAACTATCTACTGACTTTTTGAATACCTATATCTATTAAATAATTGGGTTCTCATTAGTTAGCAATTAAGAGGGTAGTCAGTAAATTAGTCGTTCGGACACATACATTAAAATCGATCGCAATAAATAGGATCGTAATATAGGAAAATAATTTAGTATTCTTCAATCATTGAAAGTACATACATCATGGCAAGCATTGTAACAAACTTGGATTTGTTCGTTATTTTGAAAAACGCTCACAAACTTAGTGACTATAATTTTTTGTTTCAAACCGTGCTATCTCGTTTAAACAACAGTGTATCTGAAGAAGATTGTGTGACTTTAAAAGAATTTTGCCGGAGATTCACTAGGGCTGCACAGAAACGATATGAATCAACACAACGGAAATATGAGAGGTTCCGAACTGACTACGAAAGTTGGCTCGAGGCTGATGTTGATTGGCCGAGTTGTTTAAAAGAAAATATAAAATCGATTACTCAGGATGAGGGAAGGCCTATAGTGCCACTTTCGGAGCCATCACCAAGTTCTAACGTTGCTATTTTGGAGTCATCTTCAAGCGCTACTGGTTCTCTTTTGGAGCCATCTACATCATCAACTGAAACTATGACGAAAAGAAAAATCTCAAATCGTAAACCTTTTGAAGACTTGGGAACGAAACAGAAAAAGAGGCGGAGTAAAGACCTGACAGACAAAGATTCCAGTGAGCTTGTATTTGCAACTATTTCTAAGTTGAAAGATGAAGGCCAAAACAACATTGCTTCTGTGATTGAATATATGGTGAAGCACCCAGAATCAATCGAAAAACTTCAAGATTTAATTAAAAAACCAACCAGTAAAGAAACGTTTTCACCCCAAAAAGCACTTGGTTTACTAATATCTCTGAAATTATCAAAGTGGCAATATATAACTCTGCGAGAATCAGCAATTCGAGAAGGCCTTAAGCACTTGTACCCTTCGTATTACTGCGTGCAAAAAGAGAAGAATGTGTGCTTTCCACCTGAACCGAAAAATTCAGTTATGGTGACAGATTCCTCAGCAAAAATTTCACTGCAAGCTTTGCTAGATCTGACAGCAAAAAGAATTATTAAATCTTTGCCAGAAGGTATACAAAATAAAGAACTAATTTTAATATCAAAATACGGTTTCGACGGAGCATCCAGTCAAAGCAGATACAAACAGAAGATGGATTGTACACAAGATGACTCTAGTATCTTCATGACTTCGTTATCACCACTGAAGATGACATGTGAAGACATGACAGTTTGGGAAAACCCGAAACCTTGCTCAGCAGCGTATTGTCGTCCAGTACAGTTCACCTTTGTTAAAGAAAGTGAAACAGTGGTGAAGGAAGAAAATGAAAGAGTCAAAGCTGAGATATCAGCTCTCCAACCATCTGATTGTGATAGCAATATGGTGAGTCATAAGCTAATGCTCACCATGGTTGATGCTAAAATAAAAACATATCTGTCTCCTAACGTAAGATCGAATGCAGCGTGCTACATTTGTTTGGCGAAACCTTCGGAGATGAACAACTTGGAAAAAGTTATGAAGAAATCAACAGAAGATGACTTGATGGAGCTCGGACTTTCTTCACTGCATGCACGCATAAACATGATGGAATGTCTTTTGCATATCGCATATAAATTAGACATTAAGAAGTGGTCTGCTAGAGGGGAAAGTGAGAAAGGCTCAGTGGATGCAAGAAAGAAAACTATCCAAGCCAGGTTCAAAACTGAGCTCAACCTATTAATCGATGTCGTAAAACAAGGTTATGGCACAACTAACGACGGCAACACTGCACGACGATTCTTTGAATTTCCTGAAAAGACTGCGGCTATCACTGGGCTAGATGAAGATCTGATCCGAAGATTCGCTATAATTTTGC
Organism: Xestia xanthographa; assembly: GCA_905147715.2. NCBI lineage: Eukaryota > Metazoa > Arthropoda > Insecta > Lepidoptera > Noctuidae > Xestia > Xestia xanthographa. The sequence goes on along the minus strand of LR990656.1, from coordinate 5,220,271 downwards.
AAGCCATAACTTCAGGTGAACCTATCAATATTTCAAAATTTAAGGAATATGCGTACATAACTGCTGAGAAGTATGTTGAATTGTACAACTGGTACTACATGTCATCGACAGTGCACACGATACTGCTTCATGGAGCCGAAATTATCGCTTCTAACGCAATAGTACCGATTGGCAGTTTATCTGAAGAGGCTTCAGAAGCAAGGAACAAGGACTTCAGAAGATTCAGAGAACATCACTCACGTAAGAAAAGCAGAGTGAGTTCTAATGAAGATATTTTTAATTTCCTTCTTCTTTCGTCCGATCCGCTTATTTCAGCAGTAAGACCAACGATGGATGCAAAGAAAAAGAAACCTTTGTTTGATGAAACATTGGATCTGCTGAATCTTCAAACACCTTTTTTTTTTTTTTTTTTTTTTTTTCGGATGGGAAATCATCAAATAACCCCTCCCGCTCTGGGCGGAGCAGGAGGGAGTGTCAGACTTTTACTGACTAAAACCCATCCATGTTCCTTCATCGCCCTTTGTGTTCCGGGGCCACGGTATCTCTTTCGAATAGTCCCGCGACCATCTTCAAACACCTGAATTCGAGTTTAGAGATATCGCTCAAATAAATTCTGACTCTGAGCTCGACTCTGAAGATAGTGATTCAGAATAGGCAATATTTTTAAATAATATATTCATTGTTTTAATTAATTTTATCATATATTTTTATTGTAATCATTTTAATATTCGATTCTAATGAGATGTCATTCATTTTTATGATTGTTTGTATTGCACAACTACTAAAATTTAGATTTATGGTATTTCTAGTACTACTAACAACAAAATTATAACTAATTTTAAGCCTAATTATGCAATAGATATTCAGTAAATCAGTAAATAGTGTATTGTTAAATATTAATATTTTACTTAATTGATTTTGAGAGCCGTTAGATAATTACTTCGTTAGCTGACCATTTGTACTACTTAGTTGTTCATCAAATTTAAGTCGTTATGTGTATATGTTTCTATGATATAAATATAAGAATAAAGATATTAAGCCTTTTATGGTTTTTAATGAATTTCACTTTCCAATATGGCACATAATTGATTTGCGTAAATGTCTAGTCTATATGCATCCATGTTAAGCTTAATATTAGTTAAATACGTAAAAATAAACATTAAAAAAAAATTTTTTTTCAAGTTTTTTTTTTAAAAAAAGCGCATGTTTGACCTTGACATGGAGTCTGTCAAAAAATCCAAAATAATTCATATATTAATAACCTAAGAGGATATTAGGCGCAATTGTGCGATAATGGAGATATCATCATTTATTACGCCGACTCCATACAAATTTTTTCAAAAAAAAATCTGAGCTCGCTGTTTCCGATTATAAACCTAAAAGTTCATTATATAAGGCATATAGTAGGTATTCCCAATCGTTTCCAAACAAAAAAAGGTTCACTCGATAAAAAATATTTGAATGTCTATGAAACGCGAATTTCAGCCCACTGTGTGCGGGGGACTTTGTTTTATAATATGTAGTGAATGAGTAAAGAAGTATAAATAAAGCGCTAGCCTTTTGCCGAATCTCGGCTACTGGGAAAATTCTTATAATAGAAAAACGAGAGATAAGGACTCTTTTGAACAAACCCTATATAACGTAACGCCTGTAATCTCAGGTTTATACCTTTAGTACACCCAGGGGCGGATCCATCCTTTGAGACAGACGGGGTCACATTGCCGAGTAATAGTTTTGTGCACTTTACTTCCTCCAGATCATCATCATCATCATCAGCCTATTAATGTTCCCACTGCTGGGACACAGGCCTCCTCTCTATGAGAGGGAATGGGCTATAATCCACCACGCGGGCCCAGTGCGGATTGGTAGATGTCACATGTCCTCGAATTTTTTGGTTCTAGGTCATGCTGGTTTCCTCACGATGTTTTCCTTCACCGTTTTTGAGAGCAGTGGTATTGAAATAAATTACACAAAGTAATGCGCCTGTCTGGGTTCGTACCCACGACTTACTGACTTACGCCACCACTGGGCCACCGCTGCTCTCTCCCTCCAGATACCAGATTTTTATTAGGGTTACTACCGGGAAAATTTAGAAAAGAAGACCTCAATAACACTTTTGAAGGTCGACGAATACCAGCCCAGGACCCCGTCCTCAATCACCGGCTACTAAATGGACGAGGTAGTTAATTCACACAAAATGAAGCTACACTGCCGTTTGGATTCATCCGTACAAAAGACATCAACGCGTCTTGAATTTTAATTTATACTACATATAGCGGTGTTGTCTAGTGTGTTGGGTAGGCAGGAGTATAAATAAAAGTCACTGCCTAGGTACTCACAGTTCTATTGAGTAAGGATCACACGCACAACACAAAACAGTAGAAGGAGAACAGAGAGATAGGTCACAGTCACAATAGTCACAGTTAACACAGAACACGAATAAACAGTTTATATGTACAATAATGCGTTTTCGAGGAATCATAGAAAACAAGCGCGCACGCGTCGTTGCGGAGTTAGTGCCGACTGAAGGTCGCGGAGAGGGCAGTCAATGATCGCGCGCTGCTCCCACCTCACTCGCTCGGTACACGTCACGATGACGTAGCTCGGCCGCGGTGCGGTTCCAGTATACAGTGGCCCGACATCATCCGACATTATATTGATGTTGTCAATATAGATGCCGGTGATGTGTAATAAGTGATTATTATAAATACATGTAAATAAATCTGTTTGTAGGTATGTAAATGTTTTGTGTTGTGTAATATACAATACATGTACGTAAACTAAATATAGGTGTAGACCCTACACCACCCCCCTCCAGAGACCGTCAAGGGCGATAAAAATCTGGAAACTTGACCCGACGACCAGAACGAGTAGTATACTCAGTTTTGCCGCCAGGTGGAGTATCTTCATGGGGGTCAGCTTTGTCTACCAATATGTAGGCTGGTTTTAGGCGGTCGATTGAGACCGTGACCTCTTTGCCCTTAAATAAAATTTTAAAAACTTTGTCACCCCTTTGCAGAACTTTGTGAGGACCTGTGTACGCTGCTTGCAGCGAGCCACGTAGTGCGTCTTCACGAAGGAACACGTGATCAGTGGTCTGCAGATCCTTAAATATAAAAATGCTCGCTTTGTTGTGACGGGAAGCTGGAGTTGGCTGCAAGCTGTGAGCAAACTTGCGGATGCGCGCAGCAAAGTCCGTGATGTCGGTCGTTCCGTCATCACTGGGAGTAAAAAATTCTCCCGGGAGCCTTAGCGGTTCGCCGTAAACTAGTTCGGCGGAAGACGCTTGGACATCCTTTTTGAATGCGCTCCTTATGCCAAGCAATACCCACGGCAGGGACTCGGTCCACTTGTCATTGGCATGGCACGTGATGGACGCCTTGAGTTGCCTGTGAAATCGCTCCACCATGCCATTACACGCTGGATGGTATGCCGTTGTCCGTTTGTGCTGGAAACCAGCAATCTTGGACAATTGTTCGAACAGAGCCGACTCGAACTGACGGCCTCTGTCCGTAACAATGTCGGTTGGACAGCCAAACCGGGCAATCCGTCCAGACAGCAATGCTTTAGCTACTGTCTCGGCAGTAATGTCGACAATAGGTACGACCTCTGGCCACCTGGTGAATCGGTCGACTGCCGTCAGACAGTATCTAAAGCCTTGTGAAATTGGGAGCGGGCCCACAAGGTCAATATGAATTGTGGTGAACCTAGCGCGTGGGAGGTGATAAGCTCCTAATGACGCAGACACATGACGGCTCACTTTAGCTCGCTGGCATGCTAGACAAGCTCGTGCCCACTCCCTGCAGTCCTTCCTGACGCCTGGCCAAACGAAGCGCTCTGCGATTAATTTGGCAGTCGCTGAGACGCCTGGATGACTGAGGGAGTGCAAGCTGTCAAATGCTTGCTTCCGCAGCATTTTGGGCACAAATGGTCTGGGAGACGCTGTACTGACGTCGCAGTACACGGACGTACGCTCCCCTGGGACCTGCACCTTCTCAAGCACCAGTAAAGATCCTTCCTGAAGAAGTTTCTTCAGTTCTGGATCTGATGCTTGAGAGTCTGCGAGGGTGCTGAGGCTGACCGGCACCTGTAATTCCTCCACGCGAGATAAGGGGTCGGCGACAACATTGTCCTTGCCAGCAATATGCCTTATCTCGGTGGTGAATTGGGCAATGAAGTCGAGGTACCGGAATTGCCTAGGCGAGCAGTTTCTCTTCCGTTCGTGGAATGCGAAACAGATCGGCTTGTGGTCCGTGTACACGACAAAGTGCCTAGCTTCCAGCATGTGGCGAAAGTATTTGATGGCCTCGTAAATGGCCAGCAGCTCCCTGTCATAGGGAGAGTACTTCACTTGCGAAGGGCCAAGCTTCCGGGAAAAGAAAGCTAGTGGCTGCCAGCCGTCTTCGCTAAGCTGCTGTAACACCGCGCCGATTGCTGTATCCGACGCATCGGTAACCAATGCGAGTTTGGCATTGCAATCGGGGTGCGCTAATAAAGCAGCGTTAGCTAGGCTTTCCTTGCAGTCCTCGAATGCTCGTAAAGTACTCTCCGCCAAACATATGGGGTGCGAGCCCTTTACGTTGCCAATCAAAAGATTGTGAAGTGGCGCCTGTATCTGTGCTGCGTGGGGCATGAAACGCCTATAAAAGTTGATCATGCCCAGAAATCGGCGCAACTGACGAACATCCTTGGGCTGAGGAAACTTCTTGATGGCCTCGACCTTGGTGTCCAGTGGTTTTGTGCCCTTTTCGGAAATATGGTAACCCAAAAATGTTACCTCCGGGACACCGAAAACACACTTGGACGTGTTAACTAACATGCCGAAGTCCTTCAACCTATTAAAAATTATACGAAGATGCTCCTCGTGCTCCGCTTCTGTCCTAGAAAATATTAAAAAATCGTCCAAATAACAATAGCAGAATTCTAGCCCTCTGGTCATCTCGTCGACAAAACGTTGAAACGTCTGGCCTGCGTTACGCAGACCAAACGTCATGTACGGGAATTCGTACAAGCCGAACGGTGTGGTGATGGCGGTCTTCGGAATGTCGTCCGGGCTGACAGGTATTTGGTTATAGGCTTTCACAAGGTCGATGGTGCTAAAGATTCGACAGCCTGCAATGCTATGTGCGAAGTCGTGGATGTGCCTAATCGGGTACCTGTCAGGGACCGTCCGCGCGTTGAGCATGCGGTAATCTCCGCATGGTCGCCAACCGTCGTCCTTTTTAGGGGCGAGATGGAGTGGAGATGACCAGGGACTCTCCGAGGGTCTGGCAGTTCCATTGGCCAGCATCAGCTGGAACTCCTGCTGTGCAATTTTTAATTTATCTGGCGCTAATCGCCGAAAGGAAGATGATACTGGCGGGCCTGGGGTCGTGCGGATATGGTGTACCGTGTTATGTGGTGTGGTGCGTAGTGTTCCGGCAGGTCGGGTGATGTCGGGAAAACTGTCGAGGATTCTGTGGTACCTCGAGTCGCCAGAAGACACCTTTACAGAAAATAAAGACGAATCTGATGGATTCGAGGCAATACATGAAACATTGGTAGTACTGTCGATTAACCGTTGGTTTCTACAGTCAACGGTTAACGAGTAAAAACACAAAAAATCTACACCTATGATAGGTTTTGTAACCTCAGCTACCACAAAACGCCACTTAAAGTCTCTACGTAATCCTAGGTTTAGGTTAAGTTCGAGAAAACCATATGTTGAGATGGGCGTCCCATTCGCGGCCACAAGTTAGTAGTTGGTGGGCGCTCGACGCTCGCTGAGCAGACGACGAGGGTACACGCAGAGGTCACTTCCTGTATCGACCAGGAACTGCGTGTTTGTTCTTCGGTCCGTGACGAACAGGCGACCAGTTGAGGCGGGGCAATCGTCTGTCGCCATTATCGACTGCCCGCGGCGTTTCCCTCCTTGTAGTCGCAGGGCTTGACGCAACGCTTGGCCTTCTCGCCATGCATCGAGTGGTACCAGCACTGTGGGTGTTTCCTGTAGCTGGAGTCTGAGCGGGTTGAGGAACGTTGGCGTGAGTGGCGTCGCGTGTCTCGACCACGGCTGTGGGAGCGATTACGCGACCGACTGTCACGCAGCTGCACCGTCAGGTCCCTCATCGCTCGCTTCAGCTCCGCGATTTCGGCTGCCATCTCACTCACAGTGGGTCCAGCTGCCGAAGTTGTTGCTACGTGGCTTGGTGCCACGATGTCCTGGACACGATCCGCCAGGTCAGCCAGCGCCTCCAAGGTGCTGTGCGGTTGGGATGCCAGCAGGGGCTGGATGCTGCTGGGGAGTCGGCTGCTCCAAATGGTGCGCACGAAGTCCTCGGGCACGCTCGGTCCGGCTAGACCCTGCAGGTGGCGAAGGAACTGTGACGGCTTCCGGTCTCCCAGCTCCTCGTGCGTCAGCAGCTGCTTCACCTTCTTCTCCTGGGAGGCTGAGAGGCGCTTCACCAATTCCGTCTTTAATCTGCCATAACGGTTGGCGGCGGGAGGAGACATGATTATGTCCTTCACCTCCTTTGAAATTTGGGGGTCAAGATGACCGACCACAAAATTATATTTCGTGACGTCATCCGTCACCCCGGCGTTCTCAAATTGTGCCTCTATTTGGGCGAACCATAGCTCGGGCTCTTCTGGCCAGAATGGTGGCAACTTTAACGGCGCCCGGCAAATCTCGTGCGAAGCCACAATGGACACGCGCTTCGCCTTGCGCGGTCTCCGCGTGACGTTTTCCGCCGGCTGTGATGACGCGGTGTGCTTGGACTCACTATCACTCATTTTATTAGTGTTCGACTCGGGGTCACCAGTATAGCTGTGTTGTCTAGTGTGTTGGGTAGGCAGGAGTATAAATAAAAGTCACTGCCTAGGTACTCACAGTTCTATTGAGTAAGGATCACACGCACAACACAAAACAGTAGAAGGAGAACAGAGAGATAGGTCACAGTCACAATAGTCACAGTTAACACAGAACACGAATAAACAGTTTATATGTACAATAATGCGTTTTCGAGGAATCATAGAAAACAAGCGCGCACGCGTCGTTGCGGAGTTAGTGCCGACTGAAGGTCGCGGAGAGGGCAGTCAATGATCGCGCGCTGCTCCCACCTCACTCGCTCGGTACACGTCACGATGACGTAGCTCGGCCGCGGTGCGGTTCCAGTATACAGTGGCCCGACATCATCCGACATTTTATTGATGTTGTCAATATAGATGCCGGTGATGTGTAATAAGTGATTATTATAAATACATGTAAATAAATCTGTTTGTAGGTATGTAAATGTTTTGTGTTGTGTAATATACAATACATGTACGTAAACTAAATATAGGTGTAGACCCTACATACACATTTTATGTTTGTATGTTTCAGCTCCTCGACTAAACAGATTTCAATTAAGGTTTTCTCCCAGGATGCGAGTGAAAAGTTTTTTTCCTAAATTTCTGACTGGAAGAAGATTTGATGAATACAATTTTGACTTTTACTTACCATGGAATCGAAGGCGAGCCTACTGTCATCAACTGAGCACAAACCTAGCCTCTGGGGCTACTGGGAAATGGTGGAAAAACCTGGTGGATGCTGTGATATGAATGGATGAGGAATGATGAATGGATAGGCTATGATGATGCACATCATAACCCTGTCAAGGAAAAGCGCAAGAAAAAAAAAAGCCTTCGAACCAGCATTTAGCATCTATCAACATTTAAACCATCAATTTTACTATCAGTCCAAAGAACACCGTTGTGCATTTAAGCTATAACTGACATACCGACCACGTAACATGAAATTACACCTGTTTTCCCCAATGAGTTTGGAATAGGTGCATTAGGTCCTTGGTCAAGTGTTTGCAAACGCCACTGGAAGGCAATGGTGTCTGTGATACAATGATTTTAATCATTAGTACAGGCACCAACGATTCACTTTTGTCGGAAATGCTCATTTTTATTTTTTTAATTGTTTTTGTGAAACTTTTAAATGTGTCTTTTCTGATAATAAATTTATTATTCTTATTACTGTTGAGCATAAGGTCCCGGGTTCAATTCCCAGGTCAGGCAAAGTGGCCTTAATTTGCAAAATGTGGGTGTAGGTGCTATATCCATTAGCATTAGAAATCTATGTATTTAGGAAACGCAAACCAAAAAAACATACAATAATTCCTCCCAACCCAAAAGCATCCTTGCCCAGCATCCAGCATCTATCAACATTTAAAGTATCAATCGTCGGTACCAAAGAACGTAGAAATTGGCGCTCAAAACGGTTGAACGCAACCTGTTTCCGAGAGAGAATCCCCCCTCCGCCCCTCCCCCCGGGCCTCAACCCCCGCAAGGCGTCCCCCGCCAGTGCCATCAGAGCCTCCGCTGAGCTCACTTGCGCGCGGGCATACTCACACGAAACCTTTAAAAAACACGTTTTTCTGTGATAATTTTTTTGATCAGTGTATCCCGGATTGCAGTGCAGTGTTTAAAATCATAATTCGTATAGTTTAAAAAGTATTTTCTGTGTGAAAACAGTGGAAAACAGAGTTATGTTTCAGTGATTAGTGTGACAGAAGGATTTTGGAGGTAAAGCTTTACTAAGCTCTATGTAGAGCTTTAAGGATATCATTCTTGAAGTTAAGCTTTATCGATAGTACCCAAACGGAATGAAATATCTCACAAGTCGTCTCTACTATGATAGTAGAGCTGTAGAGCGACTCTACGTATTTTAAAATGGCTAGCGGGTCTATAAGTTGATGTAGAGAATGCTAATGACATTTCGTACAGTTATTCCTATCCCGTAGCTAGGATATTTTAGAAACAAAACTTTATCTAACTTAACTCTACATTAAAATGTAGAATTAGAAACTTTGCTTCAGTATTTTCTCTAATAGCGTAACATTAAGATTTTTATCACTAATCTAAGATAGACTCTAATAGAGAACTTTACAGCTTTAAAGAAATTCACTTACATAACCAAAACTTAAATCCTAACTTAAGCGATTTTCCTAGAAAGTGTGACTTAAGTTACGCTAAGTGAGCGTAGGTTTTAAGTCGAGTCGTTATAAAGTTGCTTATAAGTTATAACTTAAGTCGTATGACTAGTATTTTGCCCGCGGCGTGGTCTGCGTTTCACTATTCATCTCATTTGTTAGAGCCGTCTGATATATGTTGATGCCAGTGATATTATAAGTCATTACACTTTGTGCTAGGTGCGTTAGTTAGCACTTTTTTGTTGCTAATGAGGCTTTAATACTATTGTGGTCAGAACCGTTGAGGAAACTAATAAATTGGGGTAGTATTCAGATTTCTGGTAACTTTCAAACACAAGTGAAATCTAGTAGTTTTGATAAGGATTTCTATGAAAAAAGATGATTATGAAGATGCTGTAGGCGTTTATTTAGTTGCCTTTTTGTGAGCTTTTACAATACTAGAGTTAAACTGCCTTTTAATAGAGTCAATTTATATTGAAAAGCTTATAAAGAGCTTTAGAATAAGCCTTGAAGACTCTTCGAGCTCCTATTTTGTAGTTTAACTTCAATATTATTATTCAAAATCACGTATAAAAGGCATAGGTCGACAATTCTATATGATATACGGAAAACACTTCCTGATATAATTTGCTTCGGTAAAGGAAAACATTGTGAGATAACCAAACCAGCATGCAAGAGATATTTCTTGACGGCATGTAGAGCCAACTCAGAGTCCCACAGGCCGCATAAAAACTCTGACACTAGGTTAGGCATAAATCAAACGAAAAAAAAGACTATAAATTAATCTTTCCGTCCTACTACACTACATCAGCCTATAACGTCGACTGCTGGACATCAGCAAGCCTCTCCCATGATGGGAGGAATTTGCCGTAATCTCCACGCTTGACAGGCGGATTGTAGATCGCAGTGATGAAAGACTAACAGAAAACGCTGCTGTCCATTCTCTGGTCTACGGAGGCGCAAGGTGTTCTGCCTCAAACATTAGTCGCCTTATACGACACCCGTGAGTGTAATGGGTTGGTTCTATTCTACTCTGCCGGATACCACACGGCGTAGTTTTTTGGGTTAGGCATAAATCGAACGAAAAAGAAGACTATAAATTAGTCTTTCCGTCTAATGTTGTGTAAATTTCCCCTTAAGTTTTCCCGTATTTTAATGGCCTCCAAAACTGCCATTAAGGGCAAAAAATTACGCCCGTCGCTGCCTCAAATTTAATCCACTACCACCTTAATAGATGTAGTATTTTATCATTTTATCCATGGGATTTCAGATATAATTCCTATTCAATTCGTGCCAATTCAATATCAAGAACCTTATTTCCCCGTCTACTGCTGGACGATAGGTCTTCCTTGCACATTTTTCCATTTTTAAACTGTGAAAAATTCCATTCATCTACACTAATAAATAAAATGGAAGTGTCCCTTTGTAATTTCATATTAACAGCTTTTTACCAAATACATATAACAATAACAAAAAAAAATTGTCCGTCCGTCTATCTATCAGTCTGTTTCTTTCGGCTAATCTCTAAAACGGCTGGACCGATTTTGACGGGACTTTTTCTAGTCGATAGCTGGTGTTAGGAGCAGTAACTCAGGCTACTTTTATATAAAAAAGGAACCTATGAAATTGTTAACAAAATCTTATTCTAATAAGAAAGTAACATTATTATAATAATTTCACGCGAAGGAAAGTTGCGGACGGCAGCTATTCACATCTAAAATTATCCTCACTTCATGACCAGTAGGTTTTGACTAGGAATTTCAATGACATACGCTTGAACGTGACGCCTTATATAGTAAAGTTAATTTGAAGTGAATAACTGTGAAGTTAACAAGTGCCACGCACCTGTATTTATTGCATTTTATTATTTTGAACTTGACACGACTTTAAAGTTCTAGCTTGTATAACCTACAATGTAATGTCAAGTTAAAGTAACTAAGTTGTTTTATACATAGGTACTTCTCCCTCTTATTGTCACTCTTTTTATTATTATTAAAAACAAAGTAACCCTTAATTTTGTTAAGCTGAAAATGGTGTCTGTCTCAAGTCTTGTTACGGAAAGGTAGTCGAAATTAAATATGAAAATTAATGAAAAACATTTAAATGGCTCTTCACCGTGCAATATATTAAGCTACGAATGATTAATCATTCGTAGCTTAATATTTTGCACGGTTGGAAATAGGCCTCCTTAGGCTGCGGTTCCACTGAGGCGGAGCGGAGCAGAGCGGAGACGAGCTGTGCCGCGATTCACCAATCACATGGCTTGAAATCTACATCTCTTCTCCACTCCTACCTCTTTTCACAGCTTAGTCCCGGTCCGCACCGCTCCACTCCGCCTCAGTGGAACCGCAGCCTTAAACTTTACTTAGTATGCCAGTGACTTCAGGCCTTTTGTTCACCCATTTTATTAACAACACTTACATATTTAATGAATTTGGTAATCCTTACATTAATAAGTATTGAGCATCAAAGAAAAGAAAAAATATTCCTACTAATATTATAAATGCGAATCTTATGTTTATTTTTTCAAAAGATGAATGTTTATTATTATTTCACACAAAAACTACTAAACGGATTTAGATGAAATTTGCACATAGATAGTTTATAGCCTGCATTAACACATAGGATATTTTTTATCCCGGTAATACGATCCCGTGGGACAAGTATCGTACTCCAAGCGGGCGAAGCCGCTAACATTTATTTATCAAAAACTAAATCAGAATACAACACCACTTCTAAAAAGGTTTTTATTGCATATATTTCACACTAAGTAATAGATTCTCATTGATTGCAGTTTTAATGGAAAAACCTTGTATGGATTGGACGATTTTATTTTATTTTGACGTAAATATAGCTATGCTTTATAAAAACGACCGCTTAGGACTACTTAGTTTACACTACCTTAATAAATCGTTTAATTATTGATTTGTCCTTCTTGTATTTCGAGTCCTCAGGACCATCAAATACAAATACCTGATTAGTGAAGTTTAAAATATATTAATATAATTAAAAGTATTCATTTGTGCGGACAGATTAGATTTATAACAAAAAAAGGATAAGAAGTGGTTTCTTAGATGACCTTTTTTGGCTTACAACAGTTTTAAATATGATAATCAAAAAATTTAAATCAAAATATTTTATTTCACATAGGCCTAGAAGGGGCACTTATAAAACGTCGAAACAGGGGCACGGTTCTGGTTGGTCGTTTCCATGGAGAAGAACCAGCAAGAAACTCCATGGTTACTCTTTTCAAATAATTTGATATTACGCATTTAATAATGCATTCGTGGCTAAACATTTGAGGAATAACGCTTCGGATTTACGGATTAGTGTGCAAGACTAGATATCCATTTTCTTATAACAATACTAGCTGATGCCCGTGGCTTCGCTCGCCCGCAAATTATATACTAGAACCTTCCTCTTGAATCACTCTATCTATTAAAAAAACTCGCATCAAAATCCATTGCGTAGTTTTAAAGATCTAAGCATACATAGGGACAGACAGACGCGGGCGACTTTGTTTTATAATATGTAGTGATAGTGAGTATCGGCAATTGGCTTGCCCCTATTTCATGGCACTTTAACGTTATTGGCAAAATGTGGGTGTACTATTAAGTACCTACACCTCTGCCTAACCGTTCGGGGATTACAAGCGTGAAGTTATGCATTGCAGATCTACGCTAGGGAATGGGCAACTACAGTACTTTCACAGTTTTTATGTCTTGTGACTGGGACAGTAGCTACATTTAATTTTCATCTTTGTTTCGACAATTCAAAAGTGCCTGTAACTGGCCTACTTGAAATAAATGCTTTGATTTTGATTTTGATCATGCATTCTTTCATTTCAAGGGCTAATTTACCTTTGTAATACAATTACCCATTTCACATTGAACTGTCAAGCCATTTTGACATCAAAACTCCTTCACATGATATGCTAAAATAACAAAAGCAAAATTAAAGTACAAAAAGGGATGACATAACATAGCATGTATTATAAGTTTATAAGGTTCATTCTGCAGCAGGGCGTGGCAACATGGTGATACATGTCGTATGATCACAATCATATTGAATACAAAGAGGTACTCTTTTATGTAGTCTGTGGACCAATGGTCATTGTTAGTCTTTTGTGTTCTGACGAGGATAAATTCAATGAGGTTTGTAGTGTTTTTGGTATGAAATTGATATATGTGTTATGCTTTTTATGTGGTGTTATAATTGAGTAACAAATGAAAGTGTTGTTTGTGTAGTAACGTAAACAAAACAAAGTAAAATTAAAGAAGTTCTAGAGAAAATTTGGCGATAATTATTTGAAAGTTTTGAGAAATACTGTTGATCAAATTACCTCAAATGTATCTAGACAAGTAAACAGATACTATACTTTATTTTACACCTAAAATTGTTCTAAACATCTTTTACGATAAAACAGTTAAGAAAATATATATCAAGATAACAACCAATTCGATCAATTTCGTATTCGATTGTAGTAAAACATAAATCAAATTGATTTTAATCATAATTTTCAAAAGAGAAACAAAACAATAGAAATTATACAAACCTTATACATATTTGTTAAGCTCAAATACATTGTCTAATAGATGGCGTGATCAAGTTCAATATCAAAATGAAAAATATTGTTATTATATCTTGTTGCATAATTTATTCAAATTAATTTCTATTAAAAGTCCGTGGGTTGTTCTTCTTTATATTACTGCATTTATCAGATTGGGAGAACTTAATTTATTTAATGTGAAATACATAGCTTCTTGCTATTAATATTTTCGCATAAAAAAACTTACTAGGTCTTGCTTATTATATCTAGTTGTTCAGGTATTCAAAACATGTAATAATTGGTACACTTTATGAAAATAATAGAACCCAACTAGTAGCTTCAGTAATTACGTGAAAACTAGAATTATTATGAATGCCTCGTTGGTCTAGTGATGCGCGACTGCTGAGCATGAGGTCCTGGGTTCGATTCCCGGGTCAGGCAAAATGTTATTGGGTTTTTCCATCAAGAATTTCTCAGTAGCAGCCGGAGTCTGGATTTGCGCCCGGTTGATGGCAAGCCGTGTGGTATCCGGCAGAGTAGAATAGAACCAACCCATTACACTCACGGGTGCCGTATAAGGCGACTAATGTCTGAGGCGGAACACCTTGCGCCTCCGTAGACCAGAGAATGGGCAGCAGCGTTTTCTGTTAGTCGTTCATCACTGCGATCTCCAATCCGCCTGCCAAGCGTGGAGATTACGGCAAATTCCTCCCATCATGGGAGAGGCTTATGTCCAGCAGTGGACGTTATGGGCTGTTGTTGTGTTGTTGTTGTTGTTGTTGATGGCAATAGGCTCGCTACCTATTACATGGGACTTAAACATATCTGGCGAAATGTAATTGCACTATGTATTAGGTAGACCTCTGACTAACCCTTCGGGTATTACAGTCGTGATGTTATGTGTAAAAAATAATATTAACAGCCAGATGCAGTTTAAAAATTTTCACATCTGAGGTGTCTTAAAAATCCCTTTTCGCGCTGTTTTGAAAAAGCGCATAGTGGAAATTGACGCGCCCCGGCTTTGCCCGCGGCCCCGACGCTCGATATAACTCATTCGTGCATAGTTCGTGTTGACGCCCGAAATTCGGAATTTTTGATGTCCGCCGCCGCGCGCTCGACGCATGCGCAGAATTTTTGACGTTAATTCGTTTAGAAATCACTCGTTTTTCTGTTGAGATTTGGGGGGTTGATAATGATAATAGTGTTTTCGCTGAAATTGCCAAAAATTACAAATTATTATATACATAGTTATCAGGCAGGGTCAGACTGAAATCGGAATGCGGAGGATAAGGTGTTATGGCGCAGGTTGGGAGGCCTATTTCAAGCAGTGATTGCTGCTGATTGGCTTAGTTGATTAATACTTAGTTTCAGTTGTTTAATTACTTTATTTTTACTAGCTTTCAATACTACTGTGAAGATATATTACAAAGATATAACTTCTTTACCAATACAATTAAAGGCCTAGTCCATACATCTGCCAACATTACCCAACCACAAAAAACTTTATTGCAAAAAAAATACTGACTTCAAAAAAAAAACACAAAAAATTGGAAAATTACTTTTTGAATTTGGTGAATTTTTGTTTGCTTCATTGAATATTTGCCACTGACAAAAAAAGATACATAACCTCCTCCATTTTCAGAAGTCGGTTAAATATAACGTAGGTATTCACACTTGAAACATTAAAGCACTTAGCTTAGACCATACTTCAATATTCTCAAGATAAATGCCGCTGACTAAGTCTCATCTACATTTCGAGCCAGTCTTGCATTAAAACTTAGTTTTTATGAGCAATCTGCGGCTCGCTAAGCTGGAGATGCGATCCGGACTACGATACCGATGTAATGTGCGACTAATACTGCTTGCTGGGTATGTAGATGTCATATGTATGCGGTATGCATGTCGTGTTCAAGTTGAAGGAAATTGTAGTTGGAAATGGAATTGTTGTCGGTCGAGGTAGGTGTGTTTAAAATAAAATGTAGATTATACAGGGTGTAAAAGACCTCATCACGAAGCCGTCAACCAAGCATTCTGTACATCAAACTAAGTAACTTAACGCAAAAAATATTGCTGGGAAACGATTTTTTATATGAGGTGAAAAATCATGTTTTGTGGTAGAACTCAATGTAACGCACTCAAAACATTATGCTGATAGATGGATTGAATAGAACAGGGGTCGTGGAGGTGTTTAAAGTTTTAAAAATCTTACATTAAAAACCTGTATTTAAAAAAAACCTTGTCAAAAAGTTGGAACTTCGACCCCCAATATCTCAGTAACTAGAAGGTTCCCAGGTATGGTGTGGAATAAAAAAATGATCGCAATGACGAGGAGAACAAGTGCAAGTCCTTTTGGCTTCGTTAAGAGGTGTTTTACACACTTTATACTTTATGTTCGTACAATGGACTATATCTACGCTATGATACGATAGAAGATACATGTTATGTTTGGAAAATATCGCTATTAGTGATAAGACCACCATTGTAACCATAGAATTAGCAATATTGTAAAACAGTTGTTTCAATTTTGGTGAACAGACGTCAGCACATCAAACTACTACTTATTAGATTTTCTACTTTATCGCTAAAACATTAGGTTCAAGATTGATTGGGAAAATTTGACAGTTTCAGTTGGCCGTAAGACATCTTGTTAACGTGCAATGTAGATTGTCGTCTATTATTCCGCATCAAATAAAATAAGATTAAAAAAACCGCATCAATCGCATTATTCGAATGACAGGACTTTGTAAGACGTTTCTTACATCTGGGGTAATCGACATTATTCGAATGACATTGTAAGACGTTTCTTACATCTGGGGTAATCGACATTATTCGAATGACAGGACTTTGTAAGACGTTTCTTACATCTGGGGTAATCGACATTTCAGAAAAAAAGTAACTCTATCTTTAGACAAATTGCATTTCTCCTTGCAGTCTGAAAGATAATTACTATAAATTAAGCGGGAATCGATCCGTATGGTGTCGGACGTAAAGAATAGCACCATCCCATATCTTCCCGTGGGTGTCGTAAGAGGCGACTAAGGGATTTACCAGAGAATGGGCAGCACCGTTCTCTGTGCTTTTGTAACAACCGCACTGCGATCGCCAACCCGCCTGCTAAGCGTGGCGATTATGGCAAAAACCCCCCTTTGGGGGAGGCCCATGTCCAGTAGTAGACGTCTTTCGGCTGAAATGATGATGATGATGAAGCGGCAATCTGAAATGAATAGTGAAAGAAGCCATGTTAATAAGTTTAATTTTAATTTGTCTCGCAAAATATATCGCTGTTTGAATGATTGTTTTAAGTATTTTATTGAAAAGATTCTCTGAATAGGGTTGCTAAAACTTATAATATCATACGCTTGTAATTCTGGACGAGCTAGGTTGAGTCGTACCCAAGTAATGTGTATTTTTTACTTTAATCGATTTAAACAATTAAAAGCTCTTCTAAGAATCAGAAGAGCTTTTAAAAGTTTTTAGTTATTGTGACAAATTAATAACTTCCATTTTTGAACTGAAAATGAGGCCTTTAAATAAGAAAAATAATACTACGTTCAGTTTAGTCGGAGGTGAAATACTTAACGAACAGTAATATCCAGTCTTTCTGATTTAACATACTTAATCATCACAGCCCTGACAATATATGTGTTGACAGTTTTACAACAAACTTAAATTTTATTAAACTCAAGTATTAAGTTAAGAATGTTAATGGTTACCAATTTGTTTTAACTTCATAACTCGTTCTTGTCTTGAACAAAAGAACTTATTGATATTATCCTTGCCAGGTAAAGGCAATTGGGAATGGCCGACTGGCCATTGTCCTTGTTGAGAATGGGCTATCTTATTACTGTTAATGTGGTACTGTGAATTTAAATTAACCATGTGGTTGGTAGGTTCAGGATATAAAGTAACCTCTTTTAAAAATCTTTTGGTGGTTTGTAGACTGGAGTAGTATTTTCTTTCATATTCAGCTGTGGATGCTGTAAAAGTAATTTTGGTTCCGATACTACTAAAAAAACGTTATGGCTTTATGTAATGGTGTTAAGCAGAAGAATATGTATACTGATGTTGTTACAAATGGTATTTCAAAAGCAATCAATGTTATATGTTGACTAACGTTGAATGTTGACGGCCCGATTGGCGCAGCGGTAGTGAGGCTGCTTCACATTCTTAGGGTCCCGGGTTCGAATCCCGGTAGGAGCAAATGTTTGTGTGATGAGTATGGACATTTGTTTCCGAGTCATGGATGTTTATATGTATAATAAGTATGTATTTACAAACAAAAAGTATCTATGTAGTATATCAACTATCAGGTGTCCACGACACAAGCCTCGTTGCTTAGTGTGGCACTAGATGGCGCTGTGTGTAATGTCGAGCGATATTTATTTATTTATTATACGGTATATAATGGTGAATTATACCAAGTTGTAGGTAATAAAGCTATCTGTGAAATACACCTTCCAAAGCAGCTATGGCCAACCGTAGAATTGGTATTATTCGACTTAAAATGTAGGTAGCACATATTTTTTGTGTGATCAGTTGATCACCATAATACAAAAATACATTAGTTAACAAAATATACACAGATAATCACAAAGAATTTAAAACACAAAATTACTAATACTAATTCATTGAACCGCTGACTTTCGTTTTGTTTGTAGAAACAGAGATTCTTCTAAAGCTCGTTTAAATTCCACGTAAAAAAATCTCTTATTTCATAACATAACGCAAAATGTCATAATATCAATGTCAACTTATACCATCCCTTAGCCTCATTTACCCTCATGGTATTAAGTGCGGTAAAACAAACAGTTTTGCTTTGAATAATATTATTACTTAGAACAAGTGTTGTCTTTGTTGAAAGCCTCCCTTCGTTTACCTTGAGTCAGGTACTTCGGAACAGGTAAAAAATACTTGTCTTTGCTCCCTAAGAATCGGTTTGAGGATTTGATTTTCATGTTCTGTATTTTAGTACAAAATAAGGATTGAATATTTTAAAAGTGTAGATTATTAACAGTTTTATTTAGTTGCTTTTGCCCGTGGTTTTGCTCGTGTTATTTAGAATTTGACAATTAAACTCTTAACACACTACTTACCAAAGTTTCTATAATAATAATTTTTATATACAATCATAATTCGAAAGACACGTGACGCCATTTATTATCATCATCATCATCAGACTATTAATGTTCCCACTGCTGGGACACAGGCCTCCTCTCTATGAGAGGGAATGGGCTATAATCTACCACGCGGGCCCTGTGCGGATTGGTAGATGTCACATGTCTTCGAATTTTTTGGTTCTAGGACATGCCGGTTTCCTCACGATGTGCCTTGTTCCTTCACCGTTCCTTCACGATGTTCCTTCACCGTTTTGAGAGCAGTGGTGATGAAATAAATTACCCAAAGTAATGCGCCTGTCTGGGTTCGAACCCACGACTTACTGTTCGTAAGTCTCATTTATTATCATAAGAACGTTATTATTGTGTTCCTCGGGCAGACTACTTTTTTCGGGATGAAAGGTACCCTATGTCCGTTTCTGTATACCTGACAACGTATATGAAAAATTTCAGGATTATCGGTTTAGTGGTTTAGGCGTAAAAAGGTAACAAACAAACTTTCGCATTTAAAATATTAATTAATAGCGGACGTCACGCGGTTTCACCCGCGTAGTTCCCGTTCCCGTGGGAATACCGGGACAAAAAGTAACCTATGTCACCCGGGGATAGTGTAGCTTCCCAACGGTCAAAGAATTTTTCAAACCGGTCCAGTAGTTTTTGAGTTTATTCATTACAAACATACACACACACAAAAATACAAATCTTTCCTCTTTATAATATTAGTATAGATGATAGGATTTAATTGGATTTTGTTATTTAAAAGTAATGTAATGTTTCTCTGAAAGATCTTTGTCTGTATGAATTTATTAGGTTCTTCAACTTTTTACAAACATTTTTTTTTTTAATTTACAAGCGAAATGTAATAAAATATTCGTTTTAAAAAGTTGCAGTTTTATGATCCATTAGATTACCTGTAAGTGATACATATAATTAAATTTAACCAATGTAATTTAACATTTTACATTAAAAGCATTTTAATATCGTCTGTCTACAATTTAATTACACCTAGACACGACTTTTAAGAAACATTGCCAATTAATTAAAATTTATTTTTAGTAATGACATGACTAATGCATACTAGAAAATCTATCAGTCATTTTTTATAAACAAAAAGCTTATATCTGTTTATATCATAGAGTTATATGGCTGCTATAAAGTGCAAATGATGTTTTGTCAAAACATAAAAATTTATAATCCGTAGGCTAAGGACATATGGACGTGATTTTTTTAACGTCCGTCAGCAGGATTAAAAATGTGATTCATCTAATGAATAATAAAGTTTTCAAGGATTTTTGTTTGATTTTAAAGTGCTTTTATTAACTTCTCTTGTTGTTAAAAATCTGGCGCACGTTAAAATAGTCAATGACTTGAGTTTTTTTTTCTATACAAATTTTATAAAGAAGTGTTTGTAAGTTTGTATGTAGACTAGAGGTAATCTTCAGAACTACTGATCCGATTCCGAAAATTCTTTCACCAATGGAAATCTACATCACCCCAAATGTTACAGGCTACATTTAAAATGTTCCCGTACTTCCCGTGGCTTATTTTACTCATATAAGGGGAGCCAAGGCGCGCCCAAAATGTAGTATATTGTAATTTATAAACATACATAAATTCAAGCTTTTTTTTTTCAATGGGGTTAGGCAGAAACTACAGAACGCCACCTGCTACGAACCTTACATGCCTACTCTTTTTGCGTCATCCACGTTCATAGATCTGCAGGCCTATTACGTATCTCTGTTGTCAGCTCGAAATGATGGTAACTGGGCTCAGTGTCCATCAAATAACTGTCAAAAGATTAGTTTCGTATTATGTATGACCAGTCATCGGTGCCCATCGTGGCTGATAGTCACCGTTACTCATTTTTACTGACGCATTCGTATCGATTCTTCTAATATTGCGATTATGTAAGCATAGTGGACATCATCTTGATGACAACTGAGTTTGAAGTGGCTTTCGTGAAAGACGTTACACCGTACCGGGGCTGTTAGTCACCGTAAAGTGATATCCACTCTGTGTAATACGTAATACCAATATTTTGACATTCTCAGTTGTTATCAAAGTTCGGTGTACAACCGAAGCTTGATAGTCACTGGAGATCAAAAAGATTCGTAATAGCCCTACAGGTCATACACGCACGCCACGCATTAATTCAGAAAAACATTTTCATTTTTATTTTTCATGTTGGTTTTACTCTATTTTCTATCATCCATCATCTTCATAATCATCATCATTTCAGCCGAAAGATGTCCACTGCTGGACATAGGCCTCCCCCAAGTGTCGCCACATTGACCGGTCCCGTGCGACTCACTAACAATTATTTCTATTCACCAATCATACACAATCTTCTATAATTACTGTTATCCCAACAAGCCCTAACACTATTTTAATGACTTTTTTAAAGCCAGGGCACATCATAATAATATAACTTCTCATTCACGGCCAATGATGGCCAGTGTCGGTAATGATAATTAAATTCTCGACGAAGCCAGACAGCCTCCACATATTCCTATACTTTAAAACAACGGTTGTATCACGAAGATACGATATTAAACCGGGTTCTTCTTTGAACATTTTGTATGGTCGTAAAATTGGCGATTCGTGATACAGTGAGCTCGCATATAAGTTTTAAGGGCGATTTTTAGACGTTGTCTTGATGAAGACTCGACCTTGTTGTCACAAAACACGGAAAATGAAATGGAAAACTGGCTACGAATTATCATTGATGTACTAAGATTGTCTTATTACGTACTGTTACTACTGTCTCTAAACTATGGCTTCCGAAGTGTTTAATTAGTTTATAAGTATTTTTAATTATTATGTCTCTAAATTACAGTAAATTTTAATCATAAAAAAATACCCGTGGTGAGGTTGGCAAGAATGCGAAAAATAAAAAATGTATTATTTATAACTTTTGTAGAATTTATAATGCAAATTGTGTGTTCCTATCCTAAAACACAAACTTATCTAGATCTCGACGGATTAGGCAACTGGTTTTTATGATGTCGATGACAAATAAATTTCGTTACTTTTAATTATGGACTGTATTCATATTTAAATGTTTTATCATTTGATTTCGTTATTCTACCATTTAGTGTAAAAAAATCAAAGTAAGTATTTTTGTATTTCAATAACTAAAGAATAAAGATGTCAAAGTGTAATAAAACCACGTCTACTACTTTTGCATTAATTTAAATAATGACAGAAGGTAAATTCGGATAAATTATTCAAACCTCACGAAAATGTTAATTTTAATAACATAATTAAAGGGTTAAATTTAACGACCTTCCTTAAATTAAATAACAGACCTTAAAAATAACCAAAATACAGATGTTTGTATTTTTTTATAAAGTCAAATTTAAAATCCTGTGTAACAAAATTAAACGAAATCCGAGTCAGAAAATCAACACCAGTAATAAAACTAGGACACAGACTAGTTCTTACAAATCAGGTTTCATCAATCAACTTGAAGCTTATCTCAATATAAGCTTTATCTTAAATCCTGCCAACACCATCAAAAAAACAACCGGCATAATAAAAACTAAACGCCGCCATTGCAAACCTGGAAGACTGTCAGCCAGCGCGTATCATTTACAACATAAATTTTGTAGCAAGGGAAGTTAGATATAAAACATATATATATTCATTCTGAATGATTACGAATACTGTCTTGTAAACTAGTCTAGCAAAAACTAAATAATGTCACTTTTCGAAAAGGAAACCTGTCTGAACCGCGTACGTTATAATTATAGCGTGTATGCATCATTCATGAATTTTCCTTTGGCGAAGTAACGCTGGGAGTTCTAATCGATGGTAATAGACGTGGTGAAATGTTACCATTTGTAAAAATTGTGATCGATTGCGTATTGCCAGCGTATCGACACATTTCCTTTATAATACTTTCGTGGGAAGATGTGTGTGATAGTCTATTGCAAATGGATTGATTTCTTTCTTAATTTTTAAGTGCATTCCATAAGCTCATTTCAACAATTTTAATTAATGTTTCTGATTGAGAGCCCGATCGTATCCATAAACAAGTCAAAGTGATTACTTAAGTAAAAGTTTTAAGCTAAGATAAGAGACTTAAGATACGATTTTTATTCTGTACTTTAGAACTTGCTTGAAGTGAGAACTGTCAAAACTTAGAATTCTTAGCTTTGCGTTCTTACTTCGTTCAAATCCATGTCTATTGCATAAAATGTGTCGTGGGTGTGTCGGGTCATTTAGTTCCCTTCAATATGGTTGAGTTGAATGGCGCCGGTACATGCGTCATGTCTGTGAACGGGCGCTGTCAGTTGGGACTGGTCATCTCTTAGCTGCCAAGGTTCATTTTAATTACTTTATTCATACATTTTTAATCTAATCTTTCACTCTGGATGCTCTTAGTGTGCACGTCTTTCTACATCGTTCTCACATTTATGTATAATCTCAAAATTAATGATGTAACCAAGATTTTGTAACAATATTTTGATTTTAAAAGAGTGTCCATGGAGTTTCTTGCCCATTCTTCTCCATAGAGATCTACGCTAGGGAATGGGCAACTACAGTACTTTCTCAAGTTATTATGCCTTGTGACTGGGACTGTAGCTTTGATTTTCTTTTTTGTATTTTTGACTTTCAAAAGTGCCGTAATGGTCTAATTGAAATAAATGCTTTGAGTTTGAGTTTGAGTTTGAGTTTGAATGTGACCATAAATAATTACTTTTACTCAAGTAATTACTTTAACTTGACCATAGATACCAGGTTTAGATATCTGCACCCCTAGCCAAGTTACAAACGTTTCGTATCGATTCTCTTTCTTCAATCGTAAACGCCTCGGCGTAAGCGATTGTAGAAAGCGCTAAATTGGTAGCCAAGTTGACACGACTGAGTCGATCGCTCGATCTCAAAAGTCTGTATAAAAAAACCTACACTTTAGGTACGGTGAGCGTTCCTACCAAAGAGTTTAGCGATCAACATTGTAGAAACGATAACATTCTATTCTATCATTTTGAACGATGTAAACTTATCTACGAATTTACTATTCGTTTGTTTTGATCACGTGATTTAACGTTCAGATGACGTCATTCCCATTCATTTGAATAGTTTTCTACTAGCGTTAACGATTGTAAATTGTCAACTTGGCTAGGGGTGCTGATTAGAAAGTTAACGAAATGTCGCATAGAAGACACAAATTATCAATTCATCTTCACTTTATGAGTGTTAAATCACATTTAATACGAATTAAGAATTTAGTGCAAATCTAAATAACGTGACCTTGTTTTAATTGAAAATTTTCTTTTGCAGGTGTGAGTGACAATGTGTGTGCGGTGAGTGATAAGAACGCGCGATGTTGCGCGTGATCACCTGCCTGCTGGTCGCGACCGCGGCGGCGGAGCACGTGCGAGAGTTCACCGTGAGAGAGAACGCACGCGCCGAAACCCTCGTCGGACACCTCGGAGACGAACTGCCCGACGCAGCCCCGCCCTACACCATCGTTCCCGTCCCCGGCAGCGCCGTCAACGACGACCTCAGGATAGATCCACACACAGGAGAAATCAGAACCCGAGGCCCTCTGGACAGAGAGAACAGAGACCATTACGCTCTAGTTGCCATCCCCGCCAGCGGAGATAACATCCGCGTAGTCGTCCGGGTGCTAGACGAAAACGATAATGCTCCCACATTCCCCACTCCCGTCATGAACGTTGAGTTCTCCGAGAACACTCCCAGAGACGTGAAGAGGAAACTAAACCCGGCCAAAGACCAGGATTTAGGACCATTTAACACGCAAAGATACAATATTGTATCTGGGAACACTGATAATGCATTCAGATTGTCTTCCCATAGAGAAAGAGATGGGGTCCTGTACCTGGACCTACAAATTAATGGCTTCCTCGACAGGGAGACGACTGACCATTATCAGTTAGTTATAGAAGCGTTAGATGGTGGTACTCCACCGCTGAGAGGGACCATGACTGTAAATATTACTATTTTAGACGTTAATGATAATCCTCCTGTGTTTGCTGAAAGTGTTTACTCTGCTACTATTCCGGAAAACGCAACCGTAGGCACTCCCGTACTAAAAGTATCCGCGACCGACTTAGACTCTGGTGAAAACGGTTTGATCGAATACTCGATAAACAGAAGACAGAGTGATAAAGAGAATATGTTCAAAATCGACCCTGAAACTGGTGATATTACTGTAAATAAAGCGTTAGATTTTGAAACTAAGGAGTTACATGAACTTGTAGTTGTCGCTAGAGATAAAGGTGCACAACCTTTGGAAACTACAGCTTTTGTGTCGATAAGGGTTACTGATGTAAATGATAACCAGCCTACTATAGACGTTATATTCCTAAGTGATGATGCTACACCAAAAATCTCAGAGTCAGCACAGTTAGATGAATTCGTGGCTAGAATATCAGTGCACGATCCGGACTCCAAAACCGAATACGCAAACGTAAACGTTACGTTGAGCGGTGGAGACGGGCATTTTGATTTGCGGACGCACGACAACATAATTTACTTGGTAGTAGTTGCTTTACCATTGGATCGCGAATCCCGTTCGTCTTACACGTTGAATGTGGTAGCGACTGACAAGGGGTCGCCACCATTACACGCGTCTAGGATCATCAGTCTGAAAGTGACTGATGTGAATGACAACGCACCAGTGTTTCTTGAATCTGAGTATAAATCGAGTGTGCCCGAAGCGGCAGCTCCTGGTACACCGGTGGTGCAAGTATCGGCTGCTGATGCTGATGAAGGAGAGAACTCTGAAATTCGGTACTCCTTGCTACCGACTCCTCAGTCAGATTGGTTTGCTATTGATGAGCGATCAGGGTTGGTGACTACTCGGGCTCGGGTAGATTGTGAAACGAATCCGATGCCGCGGCTGACGGTGGTGGCTCAAGACCGCGGGAACCCTCCATTGTCTTCGACGGCTACGTTAATAGTGACAGTGTTAGATGTGAATGATAATGAGCCGATCTTCGACCAGTCCTTCTACAACGTCACCGTGTCGGAGAATGAGGCTGTTGGCAGCTGTATTTTAAAGGTGAGTCCTTTAATAATCACTTTACTCGTGTGTTATTGCGATACTGAATATGTTTGTTATGATTGCGTTGGGATGACTGTTACTTGTTTTATCTTAGACTATTTTTGGGTTCATACAACTGTATTGTGTTATATCTATTACATTGACCAGGTCATCATGAAAACGTATAATCATAATATCAAAGCCGTTGAACACTTTATAGCTCAACTTAATGCAAACCATGCATTGTAATCTTACAGCAAATGTATGTCAAGTGACGTTGAAAGACATTCGCCGTCGCTAAAGGCGTAGTCATGTTTAGTTTCATAGCTTTTCCCTCATAAGAAATATGCAAAGTTGTAGGGAATTAAGCCCCATTTATTACGGCCTGAGTTACATATAACATTAACATATTAAAGACTTGCAATAGTGGTGCATCGTCAATACCAGAGACAGCTTCATCTGCCTTGGTTTCATTAGCTAATTTCCACATCTAGTGTTGCAGTTTATTGTAATCTAAATAATCTTCGGCTTAGCATTTTCATTTGAAGTCCACTTCAATCATTGTTCCTACTTTTTCGTTTTTACGCTAAGTTGTAAGTGCCTTACTGTAGGATTTCCTATTTTAGGCAGCATCTGCAATCTTTTACCTCACTTCAAGAGGTTTCCATGAAATAATTAGGTCAGTTTTCAAATTGGTGATGTTTATATACGTAAATAATTAATTTATGTATATCGTCCAATATGACGATACTTATCGATTCCTATCTATAATTTTCTAAACCCTTTTGTCACATTTTTTTTGTTTTATCATCTGCCACCATTTCTATTTGGATTTGCATTATTACCCTATCTCTATGAAGTCAGATATGTAAATAGAATATTTTCAATTCAAACGACATTTTAGTCGTAAATTATCAGACTGTTAAGTTGTGTCATTTTTGACGATGACATATCATAAAAATGTTCTTTTTATTAGTGTTGCGTTTTTCATTATTGCTATGTGAAATGAGTGACCTTTATGTTTTTCAATTATGATATCTATTT
This sequence comes from Xestia xanthographa, assembly GCA_905147715.2. Taxonomy (NCBI): domain Eukaryota; kingdom Metazoa; phylum Arthropoda; class Insecta; order Lepidoptera; family Noctuidae; genus Xestia; species Xestia xanthographa. The sequence goes on along the minus strand of LR990656.1, from coordinate 5,193,592 downwards.
TGATTTATGGCATCACGAGTTTTTGAAATGTCATTTGTTAGTATGAATATCATTCTATATTAAGATAACAATCAGTAAATGGTAACACTTGAGAAATCGCGTCCTAAGTAAAGGAAAGTGTGAGAGATATAGTTACAGATAGTTATACTATTTTACACGGGAAATCTGAGATGAACACAGTTAGCGTAGATGCATGCAGTTTGCAGTGATCCAAGTATTTAGTACGACTAATAACGATAATAAAATAGTAAAACCAGATACAAGCGAAGCTTAGTTTGTGGCCAACCAATTATCTCACAACCCTATTTTTACTTTTTTAGTAAAACACGTCACCTACTACTTTTCGTAAAAAAAAATAAAAATAATGATCATCTTAATTATGATAGAGACATCGAGGCCTAATCAATACTATAATATAATTTTAACGGCTGAAACAAAAGTACACTGAATCTGCATCTAACCTGGGTATTAAACCGAGTGACCCAATTCTCGACAACCACATAAGCAACCAATCGAAACGAACCCAAAACAGGACATACCCACCCATACCCATACACAAATCAGAGTGAAAGTCCAATTTGCGTTCACTACCAATTTGCCAGAAGTAAACTACGGTACTAGCATTATTCTGCGTCAAAATGCCAAAGGTACGACAGATGATGATTCCATGCGAACTCCCATTATGCAGCCATATATGCTAAAATGGGACATACAGTCATATATTACGGGCTCACAAATAGGCATTTTGTGAGGTAAAATGGTCGAGTAATGTGTCGATAAGTTGATAGTTGACTGTACTCGTTCTGAAAGTTTGAGTGGCAGGTACGGTCAGGGTTGCCAATTCGAAAATCTGAAATATCCTCTCAAAAAACTCGACATACGTAAAAAAATATCTGGACATTTTACATTAACCACGTAGGTTACTTTTTATATTAAGATGAAAATCACCAGGGTGGCCCACGAAATTAAAACTTTCATACGCGTTTGGTCAGGTCAGGTCAGTGTCACGCTGTACCTAGGTATTTTGATTAAAATATGCATCGCAAACGTAACAAATATGGCTTTATAGTTCTGTTATAATCATGATAATCATCACTACAATCCTATACGTTCATTAAATCCCATTGAATGACTATTTAATAAAAAGTCGGAACGTCAGAAAATTTAAATTTCGCAGGTTACTCTAGCACTTTCCCCTTTAAAACAAAAACATCTATTGTGTGCGGTCAAACCGAGCGGATCTAGAAACGGACTTTCTATGGACACCAGAGTTTGACAAGGTGGGACAAAGTCCGGACAAATTCAAGAGAATGATAACCCTAAGTAGGATGCAATTCCAAATCTGTTTCTGATTGTAAAAGGTTACGGAAAACGGCCACTATTCACATTATTTAACTGTTTATTTTTCCGTTATAACGTTGGTGAATTAGTGTTGTTATTGCAGTTATTTCCGGCGCTTGTTCTAGTAAAAGGGCTAGTAACCTCATTGACTCCATTTAAATTCTTTCGCAAATACCAAGATGCGACAGTCACGCTATACCAGAAACTATTCAGATTTATTTGAACAAGTTGACCATAAAAACAGTTTCTAAAAGCCATACAAAAGATTATGTGAGAAATTATGCTTATCCCGTTAAAGAAAAAATATTACGCAACGCATGCTCATTCAAGTTAGTAAGGTTTAAAAATAGATTCTTTCATACACAGAACATTTTTCAATGTTAATGTGTTGCCGACAGTTTTATATTACGTTTTCTGTGTTAACATACAGTTTAGCGTCATAACTGGCTATAAAATTGTAGAATTGCATTATTACTTGTCTATTTCCGTAGGTATTATGTTACTTTTTTAAGTTTTACCGAATTTTTTGTTCCGGAAACAGTGAGGAATCTTTTATATAGGTAACTAGCTGACGTCCCGCGTTTCACCCGCGTAGTTCCCGTTCCCGTGGGAGTACGGGGATAAAATATAGCCTATAGCACTCACGAATAATGTAGCTTTCTACCAGTGAAACAATTTTTAAAATTGGTTCATTACTTCCGGAGATTACTCCCTACATACAAACTTACAAACAAATGTTACCTCGTTATAATATTAGTATAGATTTAAGGCTGTTAGTAATGTTATATACATGACATAAACAATATCAAATTTCTACCATTGACGAGCGGTTGTCTGCACAAGGGCTTAAATTAATAAGGTATTGCTTTTAGTTCCAACGCAGGATTCGCCATCTATAATGAAAAATTTCCAAACGACGTTATCTTAACAAAATACCGAGGATACTATCGTCGTTTAAAAATACCTGCCGAAAAAAAGCTGAACAATAAACTGGACTGCGCAAACTTCGTACCAATTAGTTACCACGGACAGATCAATTCCGCTTATCTCAGTCGGCCACACCCGTACTTGACGAATTTGTCGACGAAAAAAAAACTCAATTTTCATTAACTCTTATCTTGAAAACTCGGGCCTGGCTCGTAACTTACACGAGTTAATTTCTTTTAATATATTCCACGTATATTTATAAGTGGTTGTACATAAATCTATCGTATGGAGTGATGCCAGTTTGGGCGTGCGGCGAGCGGCATCGCAAATTGCGATCTAAATTGAAAATTAAACAGTCCAGAGCAAGCCCGGGGCTCCCTCCAGTGAGCGATCCGCGAACTACGCATTCGCACGTGTGCCTATTCAGAAATAGCGTTTCTATTTTCGAATTTACCGTTGCTTGAAAAGAGGTTTAATATCGAGTAATAGTGATAAACAATATAATATGAGGACGTCGGTTTCGAGTAGTAAAATAAGCAATAACAAAGCTGTAACTAGTTACGTGACTTGGTCGGGAAATTTGCTTAAAGTTGAAGTATAGGTACCAATCGGGGTATTAAAATCAACAATTCACACATACCTACATACAATGAATTACTTTACTTACCTACTTTGTTCCTGAAGACGGGTAGACGGTGAGATTTTCCACTTCTGCCCTGCAAATGACACATACGAGGTCACTTTTAGTAGGAAAAGGATAATGTTGAAATCCTTAGTGTAGGTACATACCAAAACAACAATTTCAAATTATCTACTAAACCATGAAATATGGAGCAACTAAGTCAAATGTCAACATAAATAAAAGCAAACAGGAGCAAAATTAATAGAAACAGCTTCCATTAATCAATATTCAGCCCAATTAAGCATAAAATTAAACAAAACCATAACGACATTGCGCCATGGACTAAGCTATAACAATTCAATTCCATATCAGATGTTAGTCTATGAATTCAAAATACCGAATGCACAATTGAATTGTTGCGTTTTTCGTCACCTGCCTCTCGGCGTCACGAACTCACGACTAACTCGATTGTTATTTGGTTATTCACATAAACTTCTATGTGTTTCGCTTTTAATAGAGGTTAAGTGCCGCTAAAAGGCAGACAAATGAACTTTGACTTCAGTTGCCTTTGCTCGATTAAAAAGAAACTACTTTCTCTATTTGTGTTCGACGATTGAAATTGATTGTTATCTGTTAGTTTTGGCGCCAATATTATTCGTATTTTTCATTTTAATACGATTTTTTTTTATATATCTTTTTTATCAAATATAAAATATTCATGACGACATAAAACATCCTTATTTTTGCTTATATCTATTCATATAACTATTCAAAAAATAACATAATTTTGTCCTTCACTTTTATCAACTTCAAAACTTTATTGTACCTATTATTGTGTCCTTATTGAAAATACAAGTTAAGTAGTCAATAACATACATAAAGAATTAAGTACAGGGTATCCTGTGATCGGTCTAATTAAATTACTATGTGGCCATAAATGTATTCGGCCATTGCGAAATATTCTTTTCAATACACTTCCTCGAAAACTGGTCCTTAACGCACTACGATTAGGTACAACATGCAATGTATTTCACACGCGTGCGATTTTTTCCACTTTCCCGCACGTGTCCGGGAATGAAAATTGCCACAGATAATAGGTACCTATACTTAGTCCAAATTGGTTCAATGCCTATAGTCTGAGGTGAATGTTTTTTATTTTTATTTTTGCAAAGCACTACGCGTCTTTACGGCATAAATATTTTTTGAATATTCAAATTGTGTTTATAAATAGAATATCATAGATAAACATGATTATATAAAACTAATAGTTACTTTTATTTATTTATTTAAACTTCATGTACAAGAGTGGTACATAGGCTGGCGGCTGGCTGGCTGGTGGCTGGCTGGCTGGCTGGTGGTGGCTGGCTGGCTTTTATACACAAATTAACATTTATTTGTGTTCTGAATTCAAAAATATAAAATAAATCTATTTTTTATATTAGACTGTTTAACGGCTTCATACCATTGCCTCTCTTTCAACCTGGAGAGACCAAAGCGCGAAAAAAAAAAGAAAATTTAAATCATAGTTTCATAGTTCGTGACAAAAATATTATTCGTTATTTTATTTTATTTCTTCAAAAGTGTATTGAAAAACGTCGTTTGATACACGTGGACATTTGTTATTGCAATTCTCGGCTCAAAAACACAGTTTTTTCTACAGTTCTAGACGAAAGGTCAAGCAATGGGTCAAATTAAATTGTTTTTAACAAGTGCTCTGTTGCTCATTATAATAATGGCGTAACGTAATAGTTTTATTCTTTGACGTTTATGCGGAATAAAATAATAATAAGTTTTCAGTTTTTCTTATTGGGTCCAATGGCAATAAAGAAGTAAGATTTCATGCATGCCTCGTTTATTTCTTTCGAGCTATATATATTTACTGCAATAAAAATCCCAATAAATAATTCTTCGTATCTTAGTTTTATGGGGCAATCACAGCTGAGCATCATGTCTTATACCAAAAGGAAGAGAATATTAAAACCTGACGAAAGCGTGTCGTCCAACTCTGTTTTATGTCTCACAATCACTGATTAGAAAAAAAAACTTTTTTACAAAAAAATAAAACCGACTTCAAAAAACACAAAAAAGTGAAAAATAACTTTAGCTTCAGAAGTCGGTGATCTTTGTTTGATTCATTTAGTTTTTTTTTTGTCACCGACTTCTGAAGCTAAAGTTATTTTTCACTTTTTTGTGTTTTTTGAAGTCGGTTTTATTTTTTTGTAAAAAAGTTTTTTTATTTTTCCATTTTTAGTTGTAATATCCTATACAAATATTTACTATGCATTTATTTTACATTGGTACAAATACATGTCATGGTAATAGACTTACCCCAATAAATGGAACTTAACATACCTAAACTGTCGAAATTTGGGTGTATTGTACACATCTGCGTACCCCTCAGAGCATACAGGCGTGATGTTACGTCATGATGTTGTGTAAACAATGAACATCCAAGCGATTGCAGCTATCACGACCGATTTACCATCTAGTTTTGAAGAGTTCCATTGTATATCTCCGAAGATCAGCATCAGATCTTCACCAAATTTAAATGCGACCATCTCAGGAGTATATTCTTTCAAACAAAAAAAGAATTTTGAGAATCGCTCCACAAATCGAGGAGAAATCGGTGAACATACATGAAATTATACCACACAACTGAAGTAAAAATGTTCATAAAATGAAAACTACTGGGCCAAACCATGTTAAATTTTTATGGGACCAAATGGCAACTATTCCACATCAAACTAAAAAAGAATCACGTAAATCGGATCATAAATGGCAGAGTAATCGGTGTACATACATAAAAAAAAAAAAAAAAAAAAAAATACCAACCGAATTGAGAACCTCCTCCTTTTTGGAAGTCGGTTAAAAAGTAGTTTGACTCATTCGAAACCTCCTTACAAGCGTTTGAATCACGTATAATTTTTTTATTAGATTTTATGTGAAATTGATTACAGCGCAGGGTTTACCTTATACGTCTGTTATTACATTACTCCCTACATATTTCAGTAGCGGGACTGAGCAAGCCTCCAATAACCTGATAAGACGGGGCGGCCATGTTGGATTCCGGTACGCGTTGCCATGGTTACCGCTTGATTGCGTGTGTAGGCGCATCAGGAGCGTATCGACATTTTTGCTCGGTCCCCTTACTAATGTACTGTTTTAATAAGATTATTAGTATGTAATGTTTGTGAATGTTTTTATGTTTTAATCCTTAAGTATCTGTTGATGGTCTATCTGTAATAAAAGCGTTTTTATTTTTAATCTGTGTTGTATTGTTGGTTTTTCTTTTATAATGGACGAAGAGTTATTACGTTTCTAATATTCAATTTGATATCATTTTTATTTATAAAGCGCAAATATTTTAAAATTTCATTAACCTTCGCAACGCAGGAAACGTACCTACCATAAACAAGATTTTACTGAAGTTCACCATAAAAATTAAACTTACGCATTATCTAATCGAAATGCGATTAATTTTATCTGTATTCACCGTATAATAAAACTAAGTGCCTCTCAATAAATCGGACGGGGCAAAACTTAAATAGTTGCTAAACACTCGAAGACAAGTTCTCTTATGGTTCACAGTCACGCGATACCGCTAATTATGTAACAGAATTAATTTATTACCTCAAACTTATAAACGAAAGGATTCAAGACGAGTTTAGATGTTAATGGCCATTGGCAGAATAATTTTGTCCCTTTGAAAAAAGTTTGATTGCATATTTATGTCATTTCTGACAGTTGCGACTGCAAATTGACCGCGCTTTTTGACAGCACAATATATTTAAAAAAAAGACAAATTGCTGATTGTCACTTTTGTAGATTATAAAATAAAATATGAATAAATCATACTCTATATTGCCTTCAATAAAAGTGAGTTAGACAAGATGGCTGCAAGACAATTATGCTCTCGAAAGAAGTTTTCTAATTGTTTATTCGATAATGATTGAAATCAACAGTAGTTATTTATGACAATCACGTAAATAATTACATAATTTTCTATTTTCTCTTTCGATATCAGCAGCCGTAATGTTGTGATGAGATGCGTCTGAACACGCGAACGCATCGAAACGTAACTAACGTTGCATAATAACCGTTTTTATTAGTTTTCGTTAAAATAACGTTATAAAAACTATATATGCGTGCACGCGTGATTTACGTTTCGCTAATTGAGAGACGTTTAATGCTTTTTATGGCAAATTTAAAGTATTTTTAATTCTCACGCGAAGATTTATGTAATTATTAAACAGAATCTTTTAAACGAAGTTGCGTGCGAAATTGTCTTTGGGTTTCATTCTAAATATTTTTTAATTGATGTAATGCTTTATGTATCTCGCTTATTTAATCGTGTTCCAAAATCAATGGTTCTGGGTTATCGTTAGAAATATTGTTTTTACAAAACATCGTCAGTGTTACTATTTATTTGTAAGGTGTGTTCACTTACGGCTTACAGACACAATACTCCTTAAGAGTCCTATTACATTTTTTACGCAAATTCATGATTTTTGACGCAGTAATTTTCAGCATCAGTTAGATATTTTAATTATTTGCTTATGAATAACAATAGTGCCATTCTCTTTCTTGTAAGTTGGAGTTACACATTTTCATTTTTATTTTCGTGTAATTTACTATAAATATTTTACGAAGTCAGTTTGCAAGAAAAACCGTCGGCGATGGAACTTTGACGCTCAAATTCACAATGTTACATGCAATTCTTATAAAAGCTAAAATTACTGAAAAATAAGCTGAATGTTTTACTTGTTTATTGGAGTTTTAGAATTTCTTTAAATTCCTTGAATTTTCACGGAAAAAATCGTAAAGAAAGCGTAATTGAAGCCATAAATGTCTTGATTCAGCGTCCATTATATTCCAAATAAACTAAATTTTATCAAATAAATTAATACGACATAAAACTTCAATCTACAATGAATAAGAGTTTTCGTTTGTCAATATAATAAGACAAAATTACAATAAATAAAATTGAAGTACTATAATTCTGCGTCAATTGAGGTCGCTCCTCAGTCTCATGTCAGTCTCGTCTCTAATTTTCGTCAATAACAATCGACAATCATCCGGAGATCGCTATTATTATCGACTCGTGTACGCCGATGGAAAAGAATTGATCCAGGGAGTAAAAATAAAAAAAATGCGAAAAAAATTGTAATAGGACTCTTAATAACTTCCAAAACTTATCGTAATTCGATTTCGAAAATAAACTTTCTAGGTATTGGAAAAATGTAACTGCAGCATCCACTTTTCCGTTCGACGCTTTTGTTTTTTTTTTAATCGTATGTCATGTACATTTTATGACTTCAAGAATAATAATAATCGACGTTGCGTGTGGCCAAATGGCAAGTTCGCGGGTTATTTTAAATACACAGGCATGTACAACCAACTATTTGACTTTTTATAGCTTTAAGAATTCGATAATTAAAATTGTTTTTTACTAAAAGCAATCTTTGTATTCAAGCGCTTTACTGCCAGCGAGCGAGCGATTCCGTCTCAGAGCGGGAATTCAAGACTTTAAATACAATTATAACTACTGAATTATACTGTTTATTATTTTTGTTAGGTTTGGTTAATAACGGACCTTTTATGCATACACGATATGCAATCCTATAACTATTATCTCCAGTTAAATTATCGTAAAATCATTTTCTTGTATCGCCGCTCGCGTTACGACCCAGGCTTTACATCGTAAAATCATACATTAAACCGTTCTCGATGTCTCCCGTCGATCTTAATGAAAATACCATTTAAATGCTCTTTAAATTATGTGGAAAAATGTAATTGAGAACGAAATATGTGGTTGTGATGCTTTTAAGGCACCACTTTGGATTCTGATTCATTCCGATCCTTTAATGGGTGATTCCTAAGAGCTTGTAATTTCCAAAAGCTTTCGCAGAAAAATGTGCGATTTTACACTCTTTTCTGTGAACTAGGTTGGCGACAATTTCTTGCTGGAGGATATTGGACTCTAAAGTCGTGTTCTCAATAAAAAACCGGCCAAGACCGAGTCGGAATCACGCACCGATGGTTCCGTACAAACTTTTTAAAGGACAAACTTAACTTTAATGTTCGATCCGATGTAACGGCTATTGCACCAACCGCAAATAATAAGTTTGTAATAGTAAAATGCTTTTTTTTTGTTATTATATTTATATTTTATTTTTGTTATTACGGTTTTCAGAAAACCTATAGGGTACTTTCGGTTGACCTAGAATTGCCAATTTTAGTTAAAAGCAAGGTCTTACAGCACAAGTTAAGGGAAAAATCCAAAAATAAAAAAAAGTTGAAAATTAAGGTAAATTTTGGTACTTACAAGTTTTCGCGAAAATCTAAATTTGCCCATATCTTTTTATCGTGTTGATTCAGGACCTTGATTTTTATACATCTAATAGGGTCTATAGACCTCAGTATCTGGTATAAATTTCAACCGTTCCTGAGAAAATCGGTGGTGACAGACGGACGGACAGACAGACAGACGGACAGGCAGACAGACGGACAAGAAAGTGATCTTATAAGTATTCCTTTTTTTACCTTTTGAGGTACCTCGGAACCCTAAAAACGGACATACTCGTTGTGTGGATAAATTCTGAGTTTTGCTTGTTCCTTCCACCATAAAAACCAGCATGCGACTACTTAAGAACCGCTAACACGATTATAATTACCCCGTATGGGCTATCAATACTTAGTATCCACTACCATCTACTTCGTGTTTACTGTTTTGACCAATTGATGTTTTATGAGTATCTCATAAAGTCTAAAGTATATTTTAATGTCCGTGTACATTAAAGTCCTGTTATAATCTGATACTATATTCCTTATTAGCCATAATAACAAAAGCAACTAAATAAAACACGAGAAGCGTTTTATGATAGTCAGCCATATTTGCTGGTATCGAGAGTTTTTATTTCAAAATAAGAACCAAATTAAAAATACTGTGAAATTCTTACAATAATATGGAAATAGTTCAAAGCTTTAATAGTTGCAATAAATTGGTACACCTACAAACGGGAAAAACCAGCCAAGTGCGAGTCGGACTCGCGCACGAAGGGTTCCGTACCATTAAACTACCATCCATACATACTACCATAAACAAATCACGTTTGTTGTAGGGGAGCCCCACTTGAATATTTATTTCATTCTGTTTTTAGTACCGATTTATTGTTATAGCGGCAACAGAAATACATCATCTGTGAAAATTTCAACTGTTTAGCTATCACGGTTCATGAGATACAGCCTGGTGACAGACAGAGAGATAGACAGACAGACAGTGGAGTCTTAATAATAGGGTCCCGTTGGGTACGGAACCCTAAAAAAGGAATAACGTTAAGATAATTTAACGTTATAACTCATAAATATATGTGACGAAATTACTCGGATACCTCTCAGAATACACAAGACTCATTATCTTTAAAAAAATGTATAAATTATCGACTCCACACAATTCTTTTTCAACTTGTCAATTCCGCACGATGTAATTATTTCTGACCTTTTATTTAATGCGGGTTTTCATTATCACTACTTGTTATTAATAGAGTAATAATAACCAGGGGATAATATATTGGTTGTATACGATAGTGGGCATTTTATTTACCCGCCTAGAATTGCTTAAATTGATTATAACAGATGCAAGTTTTAAAATTATTTATCGGTAAATTGAGATACTTCAAGAAAAACATTGCCGCCAAATCTTTCATACAGATTAAAATATTCCGAGGCAAAGATTTTCTCTTGCAGCCCATTATGTCAGTCACGTCAATGTTCATTTTCTATCGCGTTCATCACTGATTGCGAGATTGTCAACCTCCACACGAAAGATACTTTGTAGTAATTAAACGCAATTCCATCTCAATGAATATTCAACGCTATATTGATGTTAATAAAAGGATTTTCTACTTTTTTTATAAAACATCCCAGCCCTGGATGTCGTTGATCGATCGCGCGTGGATTGACTCATTAATTTCCTTAGTATTTTATATTTTCTGATACCGCTTTCAGTTTTTATATTAAAGGAGTATCAATAGCGAGATTATCATTATAGATTACAAAGATAGTGAATGAAATTTAGTTTTATGGTTTGATTGAACATTTCAGACTGATTTTAAAAGCATTTTAAATAACATTGTATTATGTAAAACATGCGATTACTTACATTAAAGCTGGCTGAATGTTGTCGCTTGCCAGTGCATACTTGTTTATAAAAAAAATAAAGTTCTCGATTTAAAATTCAAAATCTTGCTATTCCAGCGATCACGACCTATCGTTGTTTATTTACGTTGCATTTTGAACGAAACCTTAATGTTTTACATTAGAGTAGATTTTTGTGTAATTTGAGTTTTTATTTATGTGTATGTTTAAGTATATACCTAATAATGGAGGTGCTATAGGCGATGGGAAAGTAACCTGTCACTGCCTCGCTTGTTACGATCATTTAAAGTCAACATACTTTGCTTTACTTAGCCGAAATAGACATACATATTTACAGTCAGTCTGCCAATTTTATCTGTGTATTTAATACTTAGTTTTGCTGCTTTTTAACAGAATCTCCAATAATTTGTCAGAGGCGCCTTTTATTTTCTCATAGTGGGTGATGAAAAGTAGAGTGTATCACTCGGGCGCAAAATATATTTTTGGCTCGGGCGACGTACTTTGAATCCCTCGCTACGTTCAGGATTCTATTAAAGAATAATACTACTAATAGTAGGTATAGGTAGTATTAATTTCGATTCTTGTGTGTCTTTAGAACTTCGCTTCCTAAACGACTTGTCTTGAAAGCTCAATTGTTGCTTATTAATTGTTAAATAATAACTGATTGTAAATAATCTTTAGCTTCAACTTACTTATACAAATTTTAACGGGGCTCAACGATAATGATTATGAATACTCTCTGTTTAAAGTTAAACGGAATGACTTTCGCAAAATATGGCCATAAAATATACAAATTTATTGAAAGAAAATGTAGAATAGCTCGCTTTTTAATTAAGCAAACCGACTATCCGACTAAGCAAGTTAGAGATCCACCAACCATCGATACCGCACATCCCTTGAATACCCGTCCTAGCGGTTCTTTTATCGATATATCTAAAAGTTAAGCATCACTAAGTTCCATACATGTTATTTCCACCCATGTCCTGTGTGTTTAACCATCGTCCAATATAGCAAAAAGATTGTCTTACGAGGTACATTCCCACAGTACTGAGGAGGTTTTTTGCTGACGCTGCCCAGGGCTGTGAGAATTAGTACCTATTTAATTTTCTTAATTGAGTAACTTAGACAGTGGTAGGTATGTCATATATAAGCACAATAGCATTTTTCTCCTCTTATTACAATAAAATTTTTCGTAATGAGACTAGTAACCTGCTCTAAGTGCTGTGTTTAGAATCACTAAAAATAAGAAGATAATGGAGTCGATTCTGTTGTGCACAAATTAAACTTAATTTCGGCTATTGCTATCTTTTTCTCTCTAATAAAACGAGAAAGAGATGGACGTAATCTAGAGCTGTCAAATTTAATTCAAACTAATATTTCCATACAAATGAAGGGTGCATGCAAAAACATGTCGACTAAAAACACGGTGAAGCGCAAGGCATAAGCTAGTTTGACATCTCTAACTTAGTTCATAGATATAGCAGTCCTTTTCTCGCACTGCCTTTTAGTAAAAGATAGCAATAGCCTAAATTAAGTTTAGTTTGTGCACAACAGAATCGACACCAGTACCTACAGGGCAAGTTTTTACTAGACTTAATCTCAAAGAACTACACTCTAAAAGATACTTACTGCTACTTAAAACTTATGGCTTATTGGATACCGGAATGCGCTTCTACCTCATAGCTTAGACGTTCTTAGAAAGACAATTAACAATCGAGTATTTCCAAGAAAAGATTAATTGGTCGATATAGATTACTTGATTGAATCTAATTCCATCAGGAAGCCTGTTTTTGCATGTATAATGCTGATAGATAGTAGTTTATTGCCCATAATGTGCTTGATAAATGTGGGTCTGCAATGTGGGACAGACTTTATCAGCTGAAAGTGGGGAAACATGCATCCGTGAAAGTTATAACGTTTAAAATGAATAGCGGCTATTATAATTATTATATAATCATCGTTATTTTTATAGAAATATATCTTTATTACCCACTTAAATTATTGAGAAGTGTAGAAAATATAGGCTTGGCTAAATCTAGACGTCTCCTACATTATCATCATCACAATAATAAAACAGACACATTTAAGAAATAATATTAAATTACGACATTAGTGCTGTGACATATTATTGAGGATTTAGACTGATTGATTGAAACATTTCCAATGCTTAGATTTTTTTGTCATTCTAACTACCTTGACTTCTGCTATTTAAATGCTCGATTAGCATAAAATAATATTTCTATCAAAATATACAATAAATATGATAACAAATAACAGATTTGCATCCATTACGAATCATTCCAAAATTGATCCGCTGATGTTTAACAATGCTGTCAAATGATATGCTAGCGAGAGCCAGTAGCAAACACGTTGCCCGGTAGCTTCAATTGAACAATAAAATGATGGTGCATCCCTATAAATCCCGAGTCCCAACACATCATTTACTCGACTTCGCACGTGGCGGGCCGTGTCCAATGTTGTCAGCGTCTGTGCAGGGCGGGAAAGTCGGCGGCCATTTTGAAAAAAGTCGTTCGACTAGTGTCTAGTCGGCCGGTCGCATGTGGAGCGTACCTTTTTATATTTTTTAATTGCGTTCCGTTTCTGATAGATTTATGTTTTATTGCATAATTTTCATTTTTTATTGAGGAAAAAAATGATTTATTTTATTTATTGGCTGGGTATAACTATTAGGGATTGATGCGTTTTCCTGTTCACTTGAGATTTAATGTGGCTTAGAAATTGTGGACCAGCTGTTTATGGGAGTGATCAGATATTTATGTACTATGAGACGAAGTCGTAAAAAGTGAAACATTTCAAGTTTCAACGCTTCCAAAGTAGAATGTCTTCAATTTCGTTTTAAAACATAATTTAACACGACACGAAAAAAGAAACACATTCGTTAAAATAACTCCACTTAAATGCCTGACTCCATTTACATAGCCACTATAAAATTCATCCAGTTTTATAAAACTAGTACTCCCGTTAAATTCTAAAGCACATTTTATTTCTATAAATTAAAAATAAACAAAAAAGCTGGCCATATTGTCCGTCTGTCATCGGTCGCGTTTAGTGATGTGGTCGAATGAAGTATCGATATATTAAAAAAATATTACGCGACATCGATCGACGGGGCGCCCGATTACTCGATTACCCACTGCTCGAGGGCAGTAAGGTAGCTCGGCTTGTGGCGCGATGAGCGAGTTTTTAATATTTTTATTTTTCACTGTGACGATGAGTTGTTTTATAGAAAAAGACTAGCTGAGTAGAGTAAACAAAAAGCGAGCTATGAGTTTTTCGACTGATTGCAATATATTGCAATTTATTTCATACCAATAAATATCAATTTAACTTCCAATCCATAACCTAATGATATAAAACGATACTGCATGTTACAGTCAAATAAATCACGAAGTAGATAAAGCTCGTAAAATAGAAAACATTATTACTGGAAATGATTAATTAGTCTATTCGAGCGATATTCATAAACTAGGCTGAGTCATTGGATACAATACAGCCCATTGTTGGTAAACTAATATATTAATTCAATGGATACTGATCAAGATATACATTGTACAAATATGTACACAGTTAACTCCCACCCGCTCCGCTTCTCACAGTAGCAAACGTTTATTTCGACTTCATGGACTTCATGTTTATGTAAACGATCCTAAAAAGTTCCTTTTCGAGTTCGACTCGTAATAATCGTTCTTTTTTCAAACAATCGTTATGTTATAACAGCTAACATTCGAACGCATAAGAATTCAAACTAATTCCAAAATTCGATTCAACTCGCGGAATTATTATTCCATTATGAATTGTAAGAATTTTGCTTTCATAAGTTTCGTGACTAGTATTTTTGCTTAAGAACTGGACCGTGGACAATTATGATCGATATAATTAGACTATCGTCTTCAAAGATGGGATCCAACAAAGCTGCTAATTTTCAAGCTGGCAACACTCTATACGTCAAACAAAACTTTTAAACCTATCACCTTAATTCACTCTTTATCTCTCTTTCTACCTTTTGCGAACACCACCTTGAATATAATCCAATGTTTTAAAAACTTTATAGGCGAATGAATGCGCAGTACATTAATGTTTCTCGTTTGCGTATAATTACAGCATAAGAGTTGAATATGGCATGCTAATTGCTTTTAAATTTCGTTGCGACTCCATCGAAACATAAAATGAGTGTTTACGGCAAATGGTTTTAAAAATACACCGATGAACTTGGATGAAATCGGTTAAGGCGCGCACTTTCTGGTAAAAAAATATTGTTTTTAATGTAAAAAAAATAGTTTAAAAGGATGGGCTTACTAGGAAATGTTGCCGTCATCATTGTAAGCATAGCTGTAATGAGAGGTTTTCCTTTTGAGGTTTAAAAAAAAAACTTAGTTTCCAAGAACTCTATAGATGGCGTTGAACTTACTATGCCAAAGCCAAAACGCTTGAAAAAAAAACATTGTGTCACGTCACGTACTCTCGTTGACTGACACTTTCATTTGCTTAACCTTCCGAATATAACCAACATTTCTCGCTCTTTGTTAAAATCAGTTTGTTTAGGTTCCGTTCCTTGCATTATCATACTTACTCCTAGCGCCATCTATCCAGCCACTAGGGAAGAGCTAAAAAGAAAATCCCTCATTATTATCAGTCAGAGACAAATGCTGTCAGTATCACAACATCTTTTCTGGTCTTTTTTTTTTTTTTTTTTTTTTTTTTTCTTGTATATATTTTTTTTACTGTCCAGATGACATCTTCAAAACTCATTTTTTTTAAACTCTGTTCTTAATCTTGTTGTGGGTCCAAAATGCAAATCAGCGATAAAATTACAATCGTCACTGCAATTCAACCGTGCTATGTTCCAATCGATTTGCTCCACTTTTTTGTCGGTCACCAAAAATAGATTGGGTGATCGCGAATCGTCGATTCGTCACCAAAGTCAATGGTTATATTATCTAAACAAGATTAAGACTTAATTAAGAATTGTTCCGACCGAATAATTGATTAAATATAACCGTATTCTTTTGAAGCTACGTTTTTTGACTGGACCTTATCCAATTTTGAAAAGGAGGCCCTAGTATGCCTGAAGCGAAAACACTGGCTGAAAATAAAAAAAAAACGATGTTTACGTGGACATCTCTAAAGGCATCCGTTTTAAATTTTCATTTCGAAGTTAGGCCTGTGGACCTGTCCCTAAGTCAGATAAGGATGTGTTAAGAATAGGTTAACCTCTCCAACTTAACGGGGCTAGATTTAAACCCAACCTTTAACCAATCGACACCTTATCCGTTAAACCATTGCCAGTCATTCCATACCGATTTTGAATCGATTTGAAATATCGATAAGAAGACTTTGTGCTGCCGAAGGAAAACGCTCATTGCTGGTTTTTAATTGAGGTGGAATCATTCGATTTACATATCGAGAATCGATAAGTAAAGTAGTAAGTAGGTATCGAATTTTATAAAAAGTTTAAGTTGCTTTTCGTATGAATGGAATGTTGGTAAGGACGCTTGCATATATTTCAGAATTTATTCATTATTTATTCTCATGAAAATATTTGTAGCTATGAAATAAACGGGGCTTTTACATCAAAAATTTAAGTGGTTAAAAAAAAAATATTTATATGAAAATTTAAGCGATGATGACTGAGTTTGCGGATTTATCTTTACAATTAATCTTGCAGTATTTGGTATGTTGGTATGTTTGCTTCTGTTTTCTCAAAAAGCCATAAAACCATAAGGTAAGAAATAATCACTAAAAGCAGGATAATATTTATACCATGTTTTATACTGTTTGTTTTGAGTTCCCGATATTACTTTTGTCATGATTTATTATTGTGTTGTTTTATTATATCCCGTTTTTGGTGTTAATGATGATTTTAGTGACCATGTTAGTTTAAAAACTTATATGGTAAGGAATGTACAGACTCCAGCATAAATCAAGCTACTACAATCTGTCAAATTGTTTTAATAGATTTTCAACTTTATTGCTAAAGCTTTAGGTTTGCTTAATGCACTGGCGTTTGTATTTAATCTCGTAAAGACGTTCAACTGCCTATACTGCCTCAAATGGTTTAGCATGACCCTCCGTTACGCCAAAAATACTGTAGCGTTAATTTTGAAATAAATATATGGTAAAGTTGAGGATTAATGCTAAGTACAATGTGTGACGAAAACACGATTTCATAAACTTATCTCGATAGAAAAAAAAACCAAAGTTACCTCCAAATCGAACATAAACCGCTGGTATTCAAAAAGTACTTCAAATTACTTAGATCATGAAACTTTTCATACTAACTGAACTAACTATAAAGCAGGTCTTATGTGTTTTATTTTTTTAGTCCAATCAATAGATTTTTTGTAAATCGCAAAAAACCACTAATTTCGCACTATTCGGCCGCAGTGACTGACGTAACAACCGCTTTGTAGTGCAAGCTGATTAGAACTTTATTCTAACAGTATTTCAAACGAAGTTTGAACCACCACAAATAGAGTTACTAATTTTAGGGTTAGAAGGGCCTTAACAACATTACCATAATTTGACACCACACAACATTGGCATTTCATCGACTTACAACCTCCACCAAAAATCCGCTGACACATTAGCAATTAAACATCATTCAAAAGAAGAATGACGCTTTAAAACGTCATCGACCGATATCAAAAGTCGTTTATTTGCGTCTGGAGCAACTGTAACAGTACCGATAATCATCTGGTTCCTATAGGCCAGCACAAAGGACCAGGGTATCATATAATTTGAATACACAGCGGCGCGCCAGCGTAATGCACTTATTATTTAACTATAAAACCTTTTACATGGCATTGTTTAAATATATTGTCCCGGCGATTGGTATTCGGGCCGATCGTGTATGTTAAATTATCGAGATAGGCCTGGTTCTGTATGTTCTGCTTTTAGTAATTGAGAACGCGAATTGTGGGTTTGGTTTTACTTGAGAACTAGCTATGAGTAAAACTATTATTATATTATTATAGCTAGCCTGTATCCCACTGCTGGGAAAAGACCTCCCTCCATTCCTTCCAACTGTCACGATTCTGTGCTACTTCTTTCCAATTCTCAAGGAAGACATCCAGAGTCTATCTAGCGAAGAGTTAAAACCACAGAAATCTTATGATTAAGGCTAAACTACAAGGTGAAAGATATTTATATGAATGCCTTATTATTATAAATTTGCCTTATTATTAAAGTGAATGCTCCAACCAGCCCGTGAAATTCAAATTTTCTTACGTTTTTTGCAATTTGCAGGCCAGTGCTAGGTTGTATGTTGATTAAAATATTATTCGCGGATGTAAGACGTATGTAGTTATAGAATAATAATCATCAAAATCATCAATACAACCCTCCAAGTTCATAAAGGTGTAGAAATGACTTTTTCTGCTTTTTTTTAGTTCCTACCACCTACCTATACCTCGTCTTCAAATCACGTTAAGCTTTATCTAAAGCAGCACCTTTATTACGATTGATTTGGCTGAGCTCCTACAGTTTTTTAGTCTGTTGTTGAGTCAATTCCCCAGAGTCTGAACTAGACTTGCGTAAAACGTGGCTTAATTAAAATAAATTATGTAATGTTTCATGATTCTAAAAGTTGACGTCACAAGTCATCATCACCTGCCTAGCCTTTTCCCAACTATGTTGGGGTCGGCTTCCAGTCTAACCGGTTGCAGCAGAAATACCAGTATTTTACATGGAGCGACTGGCTATATGACCTCCGCAACCCAGTTAGTACCGGGTAATACGATATCCCTTGGTAAGACTGGTTGTCAGACTTTTTGGGCCTCTGACTACCTGTAACGACTGTCAAAGATCTACAAATGACAGCCAGGACCAACAGCTTAACGCTTAGCGAAGGATTCTAGAATAGAATCCCGAGCATAGCGAGGGATTCTTAAATATAATCAGTTGACGTCAAAAGTAATTCTCCAATAAACTTACAAAGTTTATTAACTTCATTTAGATGTAGAAGTTTCTCAATAATTGATAGTCGTTAGTATAATTCTTACTTTATAAGTTCTACAACTTTAAAACTCAACACGTATCGCAATTCTCAACATAAGTGCCGACCTCATTCAAAGCGAAGTATAACTTTGTAACTTCAAAGAATGCAATGTGCACAAATGATAGGTTACTTGCCCAGTTTGCCCACTTGTGCCTATAACCATTTGTATAATCCCCACTTACAAAATAACCAGCTGACATGGTATTTTACTTAAATACTCATCAGATTGTTTTTACCTTCGCAAATACTTAATTTATTCATTGGCATCCTTTCATACGAAATCATATTGCCATTTAAGCTCAGGGACAAAGATTAAAATATAGATGGGTGATATTTTCGGTTCATGCCTACGAGGTTATGCCTCGTAATTAATTCATGGCACGATGACGATTGGGTATCGGAGTCGTAAAATTAATTCTGTCCTGATGTGAACTCAGTCAGGATTACTCAAGATCGTTCATTTATATGGTCGTTTTTTTAAAGGATACCTATCTTTACCTACTGGTAAGAAGGTTGTAATTGCCTAGATACTGTAGATAGTGGTACTTAAGACTGCGTTAAAGCATCTTCTTTTGGTAAACATTGTTGCAAAAGCTTTTGTGGTTTATTACCTGCTCAGAACGTTTTTGAAAATACAATATGACAGAGCGAAGGTGCAGCCATTTTGGAATAATGGACATTATTTATTCACTTTAAAGATTTATTTTACAAAAGGATAGTGCAGTTCTTTTTGTATTTATTTAGGAATACTTAGTTGTGACAGCTTTGACTTCGCTGTTTTGGTTATTAAATTCAGATTGAATACCAGCGAATACGACATTTATTTTATCATCTGCGTCTCAAAAGCGACGGGTTATTTCAGCAACCAATTACATTTTGACATTCTCAAGCGTGCATCATAACATGTACTTATCAACTCCTTATTAATTCAAAATAACTAAACACAAGGAGAACTGTTAATTCAGAATGAAGAAAATTTCGACGAAACTCATTTCTTGGACGTCTTCTTTTAATAAAAGTCTTGGCGATGCGCGGGAGTCAGGGGGGAATGAGCGGGGAGCGCGGGGAGTGGCCGGTCGGAAATTATAGGGCTGTCCGCGTTCAGCGGCTCGTAATGATGGATGGAGAGCGACTACGACCGGTGCGGTTAATGAGAACGCGATGTGCGAGGCAGCCCTGAACAGCGCGGCTATTTTAATTTTAGAACTATTTTACCTAATTATTATTGTCGTGTCTTTTGTTTTGTTGCTCATATTTTATTTTATTTTATGTTGAGACTCGAGATACTAATGAATATTTTAATACTCTGTTCTTGAAAATAACTTCGCTTAACAATTTTCTGCAATGTATTTTCCAAACAGTATTTGCAAAGATTCGCACCGGATTACTTAAAGTTTATTTCCAAGCTTTATTTAACGTAAACACCGAGCCACACACTCGCATTTTAAACACATTTAATCAACATTCAGCCAATAAAGTACAAAAAGTCCGTACCGTAGACATTATCAGTCCGTGAGTGCGAGTTGCACATTGCTACATTATCGTAACGCGATAGCTCAGCAACATAACTAACCAGACCCGGGTTCTATTCCCGGTGATAAAACTTAGCGAAACAATATCGACTCGATACTGAATATCGACTAAGTTACGAGCAAGTCTGAAGTCGATAAATTTCGGAATGTTCTAGGTTTTGTTTAAAAATTACTCTGAAGTTACGTATGCTGAGCTTTGTAGTAGTTTTTGTATTTAACTTTAGTTAAAATGACTTTTCTGACTTACAGGATGTAATTCAATTGTATGGCGGTTAAACTGATTATGAACATTATTATTTAAAAAAAGAAATAGCTGGAACAATAATTGACTTTTTTTTTATGGAAACGGCGATGTAAATTTCATTACAGAGCTCTACAAAATATTATTGTCTAGCTTATAGCCTTTGTCGATAATTGTACCTACCACGGGTTTGTACTACCGGAATAGAAAATATCATAAAGGGTGTAAAAAACCTCTTAACGAAGCCGAAAGGTACTTGATCTCCCCGTCATTGCGATCATTTTTTTGCTCTACACCATACCTGGGAACCTTCTATAGTCTGCGCCAGATAAGTAGGAATTAAAGGTCATTGCTCTTTCCTTAATGTCTCTGCGTAGGTACCCCGACAATACATTATGAATCGTTTTTTTATTACTAGAAAAAGTCAAGGATCACGATAAAGGTAGTTTCGGGACAAGTTTATGTCATTATTTCTGTTTACGGAATTATGTATTTGAATAAATGTATGCGGGTTAATGTCCTTTATTTCCTATTTATCTGGCGTAGACTATAGTTACGAAGATATTGGGGGTCAAAGTTCGCACCTTTTAGGCAAGTTTTTTTTTAAATACAAGTTTTTAATGTAAGATTTTTACTTTAAACACCTCCACGACCCCTGTACTATTCAAACCATCCATCAGCACAATGTTTTGAATGCGTTACATTGAGTTCTACCACAAAACATGATATTTCACCCCAAAAAAAAAAATCGATTACCAGTAATAATTTTTGCGTAAAGTTACTTAGTTTGATGTACAGAATGCTTGGTTGACGACTTCGTGATGAGGTTGTTTACATCCTGTATGTGTTAATCCAGGGTAAAATTATACATCCAAAATCAAAACATAATTATATTTCTCTAACTTCTCACGAAATCCATCAAAATTTTATTATTTAGATTTTATTTTTTTACACTTGAACCATATTCAAATACATAATAATATATTCCATATATATTTCCGCACTACTGCATTCGATTCCATGTAGACGTAAACTTATGATTTACGACTTACTGCTACAGCTACTAGGGCACTTATTACTTTACAGGATTTATCATAAAGTCACTTACATGCTGATGAATTTGCCGCTAAAGTCGGGTGAACTTTAATATTAAATTAATTTTCAAGTTCTTACTCATTGGTGGTCTGAGGCCACTAACACACGGCGTATTTTAAACACGCAGACGACGCGCAGATGACGCGCGTATACGCGCTTCAATCGAGATTTGAACGCAACCTTGTAACCTAAGCACATAGGGCAATCTTGAAACGCGCGTCTACTGCGCGTATACGCGTTGTAGTCGCTCGTAGCTTCCGCGCTTTGGTCAGAGACTCCGCGTCTGTTGTACAATGGCGTCGGTTGAGTCAACACTGCTTGCGCTGGCTTTTACCTTATTTACGGGCTTCAAACGAGTTTCGAATGCGCTTCACACGCGCGTTTAAAACGGAATCGGTTTCTATGGCGTCGAAAACGCACGTCGTCTGCGCGTTTAAAATACGCACGTCGTCTGCGCGTTTAAAATACGCCGTGTGCTAGGGGAATAAAGAATAAAGTTGATATTAAGTAAATCATCTATGAATTGTGTAAAATGTTTGATGATGACAGTTTCAAATATTGATTTTAATTTCCGAATTGTAATTGATATCCAAAACCTTTGACACGTTAGGTTTTAATCAGGCAGTCTATTTTGTCAGTAGAATTTGATAGAAAGCTTCACGCATTTCCAGAGGATGAAAGGATCAATTATTGCAAAATGCATTCCTCTCCAGCATATCCATAAAACCTTTAACCTTTACAACCCCAACATGTAATGGAACAATTTTCCATGAACTAGCATAAAGCATATTAAAGAATTATCGAACAAAAAAAAGATGGGCTATCGTAATAAAAGTTCTATTCGTGAAATGAATAGGCACATAAATATGCTGTAAACCTCGGTCATACGGCTATATCCTGACTCAATATAATTTAGAATTTCCCCATGTACTACAGATCTATCTCGCATGTATTTACGATGTCATGTACCAGTTTATACCTTTATGTCATTTAAGTGATGTGTTCTAGGAAATACAATCGGATGGAGATAAATCGTGGTGATGCAGTTTCTTGCATTAAATCTGTGGAGATCATAAAAATGTTGATAGTTTTGTTTGTTATGATAATTTTATTGGGGAGGTTGGGAAATTGGAAATTCTTTGGTAGTATTTTTTTTTGTATTTAATAAGAAATGTGCATAAAATGAAATCGATCAATAATTAACCGATTCTAAATATTGTCACTGAGCATTGTATTTAAACAATTAATCTACAAGTATGATGTATGATGAGATTATGGACCTCACTAAACTGGAAAACCATCGTCATTTAAGGAGGTGATGGTGGTTCTTCGAGAAGGAGCCTAGGCCCATGTTATTTATGGAGTCGGCCCAACACGTTTCTTACTCCCATTCTCCTTATCATTTACTGAACTTAAAAACCACGTAGTGCAAAATATTTAATCTCCATCTGAAAATCAATTAAATCTAGACTCTCAAGGAACACACGTGAGACACTACTTAGCTTTAATTCCATCTTTGGTTACTCCACGCTTCACCGCCACTACCATTACGATTACAAAACGTTTCAAGTTCTTTGAACCCGTTAAAACTGGCAACAGGCAATTAAATCATAAATTTTGCATCGATCCGACGCAACCAACAATCACAAAAGATATCGATACAAAACGAATCGATTAAAAAAAAGTCGAGTACAACACTCAGTGTTGCATGCATTCGATTTTGTCTTAGGAAATTAGCGGGTATTATTTTGATCTTACAACACTAACGGTAGGTGTTCTTACAAATAAAAATGGAATTATTGATTTATTCGAATCGGAAAGCGATTCGATTCGATTAAAGTTTTCGTGTAATTAAACGGTTGGAGTAAATTAATTGGAATACTTTTTTAAGTTTAGGAATTTATTTGTAAATATTCAGTGTTTAATGGTGAATGAATTGAACTAATAAACACAATATAAAGCTCTTTGCTTTTATTTTGGAATGGCTGTTACTGCTTGCTGTCTTTACCGTTTGCCTTTTAATTAGAATTTATTAAGGCTGGACATAAAGTTAAAATTATAATGACTGAATAAATACAGCGATCTCACATTATTGCTTAAAACACAAGTTAATGCGAAAAAAGCTCCTAATTAACGCTACCTAACCTAATGACACCATCAAAAACCTCTAAATAATTATTTAACGAAAGGTTCTTTTCGATGTAACGACCCAAATGTTTAAAATTGTGCAAACATTTTTTTCGTGGCTGATAATAATCTATGCTGGGTTGATATACTTTACATTTCATCGGCGAATATTTCACTGGATTGTTGCCCTACCTTCTTTGATTATAGGATTGATAATATGCAAATGAACGAGTCGACGATTTTAAAATAAAAGGATTAAGATAGGGATCGTTGCCCTCATAAGTGACCCAAATAAGATAATTTCGAACGACATTGGACGCCGCGGCTGTCAATAAGAATTAAGGATAATGTTGCTAGCTTAAAAAAGTATTTTTCAAGTTTGCAGTTGACCGGAAAAAAGACTTTATTCTTTTTGCTTAGTGTTATAAACGATGGAGGTTTTAGGTTTAATTTTTAGTCATTGTCAGATACTGGTTTAGCTTTAAGTTTTATTTACATCTTAGGATGACTTAAAGTTGGAATTTCTCGTGTAGGTTTTGGGTTTCTATTTTTTTACAAACAAGTCTTATGGTTGTAACAATCAGCTGATTGTAGAGGTCATGGCTACATAATTGAGGTCAGAGTATTATCTAATATCGCCGATCTTGTAAAGTTTTATTTTATTCAAAACTATGCGAGGGATTTATGAGGTAGCTGAGAAAATGGTTGTTTTGCATGTTTAACACACTCTTAATAGAAGTCAATGCACTATCTGATTGATCAAAAACAAACATCGCATAAATTAAAGAGGATGTACAAATTAGCATACCACAAAATCCGTTCTTAACAAATGTACCAAAAATTAACACCTATTTTCTAGGAATTTTAAATACCAAAGACATTTGTTTAACTTAAAAGTCTATTTGCAAACTACGTGTATGGGTAGAAACAATATGAAAACAAGAAGTTTGCTGAACAAAAACTGGTTTTTTATCCAAAAAAGCTTTGAGTTTATCTTTCGAACATAGCTAATAGATATCAGGCTTAAAGATTCATCCATAAACATCACGTAGGCTGTAAATGGGTAAGCAGAGTGTGCAAAAAGGATGACATCCCGACAGGAGATCCCAGGCCGATCTTAGACTAGTTTTTACATACGGTTTTACTCGCGGTAGGTTCCTGGTTTTATTCTTATGGACGCTATGTTGTGAAACCGTTTTTTTTGCTCAGACATGCTTGTTTTTGATTTATGGAGCTGTGAAAAGGATTTATTTTAATCTGAATATATTGGAATTGTTTATAAATCATAGTGTCGAAAAATTACAAGAAATAAATCATTAAAAACCAACAAAGAATTATATATTATTTAACAATATACAACAAATCTGTTTTTCTTCAACTGTCCTACCAAAATTGGTTTATCAGTTTCGGAGTACAGCACAGATAATGTTGACCAAAATCAGTAGTTGTTTAGTAATAGGCAATTACTTTTTTTTATCAGTGTTTAAAACTGAAGTCTATTAATTCTAAATGTTTTTATCAAGTTTGGTAGCGACAATATTTTACGACCGCGGACACAAGTCAGGTTTTTTGATGTCCCAAATGGAGAAATGTCATTAGTATGCTAAACTTTTTAGTGCCCAGCATGTTTAGTTGATCATTTCATAAGAACTTCGACTTTATCTTCCAGACAGTAAGGTTGATGTTAGCTTGTATGTGTAACAAATTAACTGAACTTTTTAGTGCTGCCATTTTGTAAGTATACTTTCGCTGAATTATTTATACATATTATCAGTTATTGCCGTTATAAGTTATAGAGAGAAATAAAAAAAATATTTTATCAAGTATTTGGCGTTACTTTTAGACACGCTTTACTTCATAATTCTAAGATATTTTTACAAAAAATCTTGAATTCACTGACACACAACTCAAGGCTAACCACTAGATCAAGGAGCATGCAATTTTGCTTATAAAATTATAACATTACAAAGAAAGGCAATAAGGAAGGATTTTATTTCATTCCTCCCTGAAAGAGGGATTTAGGAGATGAAACTGGTACTTACGTAAACGTAATATTCACTAAAAAATCTCAAATATCTAAACGCAACTTTATAATAATTTACCATCCTGTATAAAAAATGTAAGCACTTTCAACGGTTTTAAATCAAAACTATCTAATTATATTATTGAAAGCACCCACAAATAATGTTACTAGCCTACCAGTTAAGAATAAAACCGTTGAACGTGTATCCCAACCAATTTAAAAATTATATAATTTTAAGACTAAGAATTAGGAATATTTTAAGATTAAGAATATTACTACCGTTACCTAGAATAAGTTTATTACATTATGTTATCATAAGTTCTCATGTAAGTGGCTCTTTTGTCTTTTTGAGAATGAAGTATGTATATTCAACGTAACTGGTACTTTTTTCGGCACACTACTGCTTTATTTGTTGATAAATAGTGAAAAAATAATAGAAAGTAAAATGATAGGTAGTTACACACGCACCACTAAATAGTGCTGTGCGGGCCCCAGGCTTCATTATGTGCGCACCATAGCTATAACCATAACGGTATCTAAACTGCCCAGCACTAACCTACATCACAGGTATTACTGGTATACTAAAAGTATGTACAGGTAGGTATATGCCAACATCTCGTTTGCTTATATTAGATTTCTGATATGGATATGATCTGTTGAAGCATGAGTTTGAAATATTTTTTTGATGTGGCTGTGTTGTCTGAAAACACGAGTAGAATATGGCACAACAACAACATTCATTTATTATGAGGCAACTTTGGCCCATAGATATATTTTACAGACTGCCTTACTGATAAAATACAATTTGTGTTAGTAAAAAGACAACAACAACCTCACAACAACAACATCACAACAAAAACATAACAACAACAATAAAAACACAACAACAACGACACAACTGAATATCACTACTTTACAATAAGCAAATGCCTATTTGAACGTCACGACCCGATAACTGAGTAAGTCGATACATCTTGGTAAGACTGGTTGTGGTGGTCAGACTTGCGGGCTTCTGTACCTACTGTATAGATTATAAATTCTTATAACTAAAGAATTATGCACTATAATATAAAATTCCTTATAAGTGTCAACTAACAACACCAAATAACAAAATATGAATAAATATCACAACCAAATCACTACACCTCATAAAAAATCAAACTTTATATAAAAATGATAATTATTTGACGTCTACTCATAACTCCATGTATTAATTATTTCCTTTTTCTTCTAGCTAGCGGGACATTAGATATTCTCGCATAAATTTTGATGCGAATTTAGGTTATAACAGATAGTCATCTTAACAATTTGTCTGAAACTGTTAATTGGCTTTTTTAATTAGGGGGCAACAGCGGTGGTCTGGCGTGATTAGAGAAATTGGGAAGTGGTACGATCATTCAAGCTATGCTAAACCAAATTAAGCTGATCTCTCATTGTAGGACAATCTGTACAAAGCTAGGCCATGTTATACGTGAAATGTATAGGTTGATGTGTCGTCGTTTGTGCTAAGGTATCGCGGTCAATGGTGGTAATTAATTTGAGTGTTTTAGCGTATTATGACTATGTTTTATTACTTCCGAAGTATATTGAGGCTTTATGGTGTGTATGTGTTAAAATATTTTTAATAATCACAGTTATTTTTTTTTAAATTAATTGGTTACCTATTATTCTAGGTTACTCATCTTCACAGGAAGGCAATTTTATGTATGAGTGTGTGTGAAAATTCCAAAAAATGGTTAATTTAAATCAGAATTTTAGTTTTACGTTTAGGTTTTGGGTTGGTAGGTAAATATATATAAACGTTACCCCTTGGTAAGACTGGTTGTTAGACTTTCAGGTCACTGACTACCTGTAACGACTGTCAAAGATCTTCAAATGACAGCCGAGTCCAACAACTTAACGTGCTGTTTATACCTACGTAGTTCTCCAGTACCAAACTCTACACTACACTGAAAAAAGACAACCTATAAATAAAAATGACTAGAAATAAGCCAATTTAAATGCGAACTGTACAGTAAACATGTTTCACTTCAGTTTAGCGTCCAATACTAAATAAATACCATCACTCATTGGCTAGCAATGTTGGGAAAAACGTTTTTTAAGACCTTATTATAAGGGACTCCTTTTTGTGGCAACATTTTTGTGTAAATTACCAAGCTAGGACTGGTAGAGTTATGTTGTAGGAGTCTGTAGACACGGATCGATGTTGATTTATTATCAATTGGTTGCTTTTTAAATTGGTTGCTTTTTAAATTGGTTGCTTTTTAAATTTAAGCATAAGATTCTAGTTAAGTTAGTTAACTTTAATATTTGGACTAAGTATAGCATATGGATAGATTACGCGACGAATGAATACGAAAGAAAAATAAGTAAATGATAGACTGACTGAGTAAATGGAATAAAAAAATGTGTTGCGCCAACCCCAAATAACATGGAACAAGAGCAGGAAGATGATGATAATTTGGACTTAGTCATCATCATCAGCCTATTAATGTTCCCACTGCTGGGATACAGGCCTACTCTCTGTGAGAGGGAATGGGCTGTAATACACTACGCGGGCCCAGTGCGGGTTGGTAGATGTCACATCTCTTCGAAATTTTTGTTTCTAGGACATGCCGGTTTCCTTACGATGTTTTCCTTCACCGTTTTGAGAGCAGCGGTGATGAAATAAATTACACAAAGTAATGCGCCTTGCCTGGGTTCGAACCCACGACTTACTGTTCGTAAGTCGGGGCCGCCACCACTGGGCCACCGCTGCTCTCTAGTTCAGTTGGTTAACTTAAATATTTGGACTAAGTAAAGCATCTGGATAGATTAAGTGGCGAATGAATACGAATGAAAAATAATGATAGACTGACAGAGTAAATGGAAGAAAAGAATGTGTTGCGCAAACCCCATTTAACATGATGGAAGATGATGATGATTTGGACGTAGTATTGGTCTCGAAAAAAGAAGTGTCTCCTTCCGTTTTTAATGATGACCTAAAAAAAGTAGAAGCCCATGCAATTCTTTCCATAATACACCTTTTATAGCTCCCTATTCCAAAATCCAAATTAAAGATCTCCCAAATTACAACACTAACCCTTCTAAAAACACATGCGTTTCTTAAAATTTTTCATAACACCCAGCATTAGCTGCACATTTGGATTTTAGTGCCCTCTCACGAACGATCCACATTCCATGTTACACCGGTCGAATCATTTTTTTTAGAAAGCTTATTACGGTGGTACTATACCTTCCCATTGGAGTTCCAACCTTCTGCCTTTCAAGATACGGTTTGGTTTCTTTCGGGTTTGGGTTTAAGGTTTGTAATTAAGGCCCATGTTGACTGCTCGACATGATATTGTTTTTGTGGTACGATAGTGGATCCCATAGATTAAAGTATTTGATGCGCTTCTACACAATGTTGGGTTTCGTTTATTAAAAGATGGGGAAGTTAAATCAGGTTTGTAGGTTTGTGAGGCAGATTTCTTTTGGTTTTTATAGTTTTGGAAACTTTGGTGTGAGGAAAATGATCATTGTCGGCCATTTCTATA
Source organism: Xestia xanthographa (assembly GCA_905147715.2). Classification (NCBI taxonomy): domain Eukaryota; kingdom Metazoa; phylum Arthropoda; class Insecta; order Lepidoptera; family Noctuidae; genus Xestia; species Xestia xanthographa. The sequence continues at coordinate 5,163,974 of LR990656.1, read as the reverse complement.
ATTATTGCATTGATTTGATGATCATCAGTTTTAATGTTTTTGTTGTCATCATTATTTCACGAGGAGCTCGTGGCTAAATAATAACAGCCGCTCGGGTCGATCTTTAGGTTAAGCCGTGCTTACCTAGGTTCGTCTTTGGATGGGTGACCACCCTTACATACCGAGTTTCCTCCGTGCCTCGGAAAGCACGTTAAGCCGTTGGTCTCGGCTGTCATTTGTAGATCTTTGATAGACGTTACAGGTAGTCAGTGGCCCAAAAAGTCTTACTAAGTTAAGACTTAGTACAACAACCAGTCTTACCAAGGGGTATCGTATTACCCAGTACTAACTGGGTTGTGGAGGTCAGATAGGCAGTCGCTTCATGTAAAATACTGGTATTCAGCTGCATCTGGTTAGACTGGAAGCCGACCCCAACGTAGTTGGGAAAACGCTAGGCAGATGTTGTCATCATTATCATTATCAAGAAGACATTGATCTCTGATAAAGCTGCTGCTTGTATTAGTCATCCTATAAGACATAACTACTGCTGATTAGTATTATTTACCTGCAGGAACTTTTTCGGCGTCTCCCTTTCCTACATTTGTTGTACTATGGTCATCTCTGTTGTCACATGCATACTCACACCTGTTTCTCGTGGTGGACATGAGGAATACAAAAACTGCAAAGAGCCACCTGCTACCTCTTCTTATATACTCCTTTGATTGGTCCAAGTTCTAACATCTCTCTCACCTTTGCCAGAAACGGCTTTGCTGAATGTTATTATTTCTCTAGGCCAAATAAACATTGCAAAAGATAATACCCATTGTTGATTTCTAATGAAAGTAAATCTACCTGTCATCTAGCATAAACAACTAAGGTATATAGGTAATTGGGTTGCACGGCCCGAAGAGCTAGTGACCCGTAATTTATGCAACTTTGACCTTTAATACGCCGTGTTATGGGATAGTTTCGTATAATTACGGCATGAATCGTTTCTAATGCAGATACAATAGTTTTGATACTTATCGGTGGTTCTGTTCTGTTTGGAAAGGAATATAGTTTGAATTTTGATACTAGTGTGCTTAGTATTTAGTTAATACTCACGCCTTTTTCCCATAAGGGTAGGCAGAAACCATAGAACGCAACTTGCTACGAACCTATTTGATCTAGAAGTACTATATCTACCATATTTATCTTTTCTGTCAACATGGCAGGCAGCAGCATTCTTTTTAACATGCTCGCCCACATCAATGTGTCTGTATCTACCTTTACGAACCAAAATGATAATATCTGCAGGTATGTTCCAAGTTCATTTATTGTCTAAATCCCTGACATACTATCCTCTCTTCTTCTCGATAACGCAGTTTGTTCAAGTATCAAATTCCAGCAAGCCAACTAGATCAGTCGATCGAACCAAACAGGACCAATCGAACTCACTTTCCTTACAACTTCACTCACAATTACCTTACATGGGAACTTTTGACTTTATCTGATATATTTACCGCGAATTTGAATAGCTCAGCTTCAAGTAGCCGTATCATGGCTAGAATTAATTATTACGATCGATAGCGAGCCTCCGGTGGGTAGATCACTATCTCTGCTGACCCCTGAGTTCAATTATTGTGAATTGCTGGCTTGGTCAATGGATCTCAAAGTTGTTTTGATTTATTTGGTCGTGTTTTGTCTAGTTTGTCAATGAGTCGGGTTGCTTTTGCAAATTGGATTATAGCTTTTGGTTGTGAAAGATGATGATGTAGTATTTATATTTCGGTTTCATCAGTTATGATTGCGACTCCTAAAATATTTTTATAAGCGTCCTTCTACACTAATATTATAAAGAGGTAAGATTTGTATTTTTGGATGTTTGTAATGAATAAACTCAAAAACCTACGCCAATTTAAAAAAATCTTTCACCATTAGAAAGGTACATTCACCTTGAGTAACATACGCGATATTTTATCCCCATACTCCCACGGGAACGGGAACTACGCAGGTGAAACCGCGTGACGTCCGCTAGTCTTTAATAATTTTGCTTTTCCTTGTTTCTTTGTGGATTTTACTTCTTTTACTTAAGTTCACCCTTTCATCAATTGCTTGGTTACCATTATTTTCTTTATCATCATCATCATCATCAGAATACAAAAGTCTATACTGGTGGACTAGGTCTCTTTCTCTCTCTATCATTTCACTATATCTATATCAATTACCCAGTAACTGGCAACTTTAACATCCACTGTTCCCAAATATAGGCCACTGATAGTAAGATCAACGTATCTGCTATCTCTCATCTCGATTATTCAGCCTTTAGCGCACACGACGCAGTCTTTCGAACGGTATCGAACCATCTTTCTGTATAGTGAAAGTTTATTTGGACTGTAATTCTAATTACTCTATTTTAGGGGACTTTACTTGCAGGTTGTAAACTTCACCACGTACTACTTTGTAATAAATACCGCAAATGATGCATACGTTCTTCTTCCTCTGTTTTTCAAGCTATTTACTTTAGTATCTTTTTCTCCTTTATTCAGTTTTCCAATGTCTACGTTATTGTTTCAATACTTTTTTAGTTGAGAAGTTTCTTTAAAAGCTGCTATGTTCTTTGAGTATTCTCTAAAAATTCCAAGCTTGCTGTGTTTACTAGTTATTTTTGCTTTAAAAGATCATCTACATCTACTGGTGGCTGGGTTTGTTGGTTAGGACACAAAACCCTAATAATATTTCTATTGATCCATACTTCAAAGACAATATTCTTCAGACTATCCACTTTAAAGTCGTCAATACACGTAATGGTTATGTTATTATAATGACAGATCATTAACCTATTGACTAGAGCCACAATGCCACTCGGCCGATTATAGAGCCTTGTTAAGTCCAAAGTTAAATTCTTGACATTTCCCACGCGTACAATATAATGCATTTATAACTTAACTGTTAAGTTAACTACTACTGATAACAATGCGGTAACTGTATTTGAATTTATAATAACTTTATCTTAGTTATGTAGAATTAGGACAGTTTAAACTTCGGGTTAGCAGACTAAATTAACCATTGTAACAATTAGTTGAATTCTACGAAGTGTTGTTTTACTTAGCATTTTTTAACATAATAGATCACTATAGACAGTTCCATGCCTTTCCAAATATGTATAGGTACACATTGCACTGCTGCGTTCCATTCCATAAGAGTTTTTTTCGTACTGAAATCTTCATTCATGCGACTCTAGTCAGTAAAAATCAAGAAACTATATGACAAAGAATAACATTTACTTAATGTTCAATGATATTAATAATATAACAGGTCGACATCTATTATTATCATCATTATTGCGAAAGTTAAGTTTCTCTTTATGGTCGCCTATAAGTAGTAGCCTCTCATAGACGTGAAAATCATGATAAAGGAACCAGTCGTTGTGATTGTTAACAAGCAAACTGTTAGTTTTGTTAAGAAATTGAATGAAAGTACTGGATTCACTCATATTTTTGTTGTGATCTTGGAAATTATTTATGTTTAGTCTTACTACCTGGATTTTCATTCTCCAACCAGAAAAATAAGCTTGAAGATACGAATGAACAATCGATATTTTTTACCGCTAATTCACTATTATTGAAAACTCTACTCTACGACTTTGTGACACAGTTCAAAGTTAAACGCACCTAATCAAATTTATGTGGTTTGGTTCACAAGGACAACCAAAGTAATAAATTCCACTGTAAGCAGTACAAATTCAACAATTGTTTGCAAACATACCGATTATAATATTCGATTAATTCTATAGAATTATTCGATTGGCAAATTTCGCATAACTTAACTTTTATGTATAGGTAAAATATGAATAGTATGATTATTTTAAATGATTATAATTTGCTTGGGAACTTAGTTTGTGCCTGTAGAATTAGGTATCTGCTAATACAAAAACAGCTGTATGTTTTGTGGAATTGGGCATTTAATCAAATTTTTCATCAATCGTTATTTTGGCAGCATCCATTGCTTCATACAGGCCTTTTGATACTTCTTGCACTATTAGATTAAGTTTATCTGCATTGCTTATAGCTTTATCGTCATAATATTATAATCCATCTCCATCATAGGATTCTGCAATTAACCTGATATACTCAGCTTACCTTAACCTGCCAGATTGATGCAAATATTCAATTACTAAAACTGACGTCTTGTCAATTACTTATCCAGCTATCTGACAGATAACAAATAGGGTACAAGAGCTTATGTAGCGATACAAATAGCGTCCAACTCCAGTATAGAACTTATACTTCCTTCGCGATTTAGCTTCCAAACACATGTTTTTCGAAAAGCAACTTTTGTAACCACCCATAAAGATCAGTTTGTGCTAGCTGCAAATATTTTTGTGACCTTTTCAGTAGTATCATCCGTTACGAAATCAGCTTCATTTATACTAGCACAAAGTTGATTTTCGTTCAAATAGAAATAATCTTAATCTGTAACAACGGTCAGAATAGACATTACTACAATTACTTGCGCTTGCACAACGCTTAACTATAAATTTAATTTGTCAATAACGTAAGTGGGCTGTGCGTATAATTTGACGGGCGAAGGTCGATTGACTGTCTTGTGCCCTTAATGTGAGCGTGAAGCAGCGTGTCTGTGTGTCTTGTTAAATTTAATTTTAAATTAATTGGTTAGCATGGCGTTGTTTGTTTTTGCTACTGGTGGATTTGCAAGGTCGATCTTAAGCTTATCTGTAAAAGTCATCGCAAGAAAATGTTTATCATCATTATGTAGCGTTCTGATAAAGTTGATCATGTTTATTCTGAGCTGTTGGTCCCGGCTGTCATTTGTCCATCTTTGACAGTCGTTACAGGTAGTCAGTGACCCAAAAAGTCTGACAACCAGTCTTACCAAAGTGGTATCGTATAACCCAGTATGAACTGGGTTGTGGAGGTCAGATAGGCAGTCGCTCCATGTAAAATACTGATACTCAGCTGCATCCGGTTAGACTGGAAGCCGACCCCAACATAGTTGGGAAAAGGCTAGGCAGATGATGATGTAGCGTTCTGATACTCTGTTCTGTTTTTAAATCCAAATCTTGAAAACGAAATTCCTTATTCTGCTGTTCAGTTTACTGTGATATCCTCAATATTATATTAATGTCATCTTGAATTCACACACCGGTTTTAAATAAATTAAAACCTTACTTACTTCTTCGTTCTTTAGCTCTTATTTTAACTTTTACATCATTCTCATCTTTTTAGTAGCAGCTACTTAAGAAAATACATAAGCAAATCCTTCAGCCATACCTAGTGCAGTGTTGTCTCTAGTATTATGATTTATGTAGCACTTCTCAAAACTGCCAGCGGAGTGTTGTGCCAAGTCGTTACACGTTCAAATATTAATTGTTTAAACGCCAGTTCTGTTGTAGTATTTAGCTTTCCTTTTAGATCTGTTGGTATTTAATTTAATAATTTCAGTGTTATGTTTTAGAAATTAAGAAGCATTTGAAGAGTCTAATACTATCATTGCTGTTTTCAGATTCGTTGATTTGAACAAATTCTGGCTTTGTAAGAGATTTTATAAGATTCTTCCAAGAAGTAATAAGTATTGGAAGAGATTAAATAGATCACAGTTCTTACATAGTTAGACAAACCTGTACAAATTCTTGTACCGGTATAAATTCCACTTTCAATTATCTATCTAATCAATTATCAGATAAAAAGAGATCTAATTAAAAAGATTTAGAATTGCTTTTAAAAGCATTCTTAGATATACGTGCTCAATTAAAATGGACTTAGAGGGAGTAATTGAAAAATACTGAGAACCTGCTGGTATATGAGTATGGTCATATTTGGTGGTAATGTTAAAGTTTATGGTTACTATCAGTTGTTGCACGTAACTTCTTTCGGATCCAAACTTAACTTTCAATAATATCTTTACTTAATTGATTTTCGTTTGCGCTCTCTCTCTCTCTCATGTATTATCATTTTGCTTTTATTTTTTCCCCTCAAAGATTTTGTGTGGAGAAAATTGCTTTTAGTGAAAATACCATTGTGCCACCTCTTATTAAGCATATTTTTGGGTTCAAAAAAGTATATTAATCTTTTTGTCTCTGTTCATCTTCACACTTCTTAGTTTAGACTACAATAGTCTTTCTGTTAGCCAGTTTTAAATCAGATTTATTTGTACCACTGCTTGCTAGAATACATTTATTTGTTTTGGTGACATTTACCACATCTAGCAAGTTGATCCCAGCGTAATTGGGAGTAGTCGCTGTGGCAACACTGGGTCAGTTCCGCAGGTGTTAATATAGGACGTGTAGGCACTCTTGCGCCATCAATTTGCGAATCCGGTCAAAGCAGTTGTTTACGAGCGCTCGAATAAATTTGTAAGGGCTGTTAACTGGTCGGTGATATTTACCACATCTGGTGTGACAGTGAAGCTAACGTAATTGAGAAAAGTCTAGACATAAATGATGAGGCTAGGTTTGTCCTTACAGGCAATAAGTTAGTGCTACTAGAATCTTTTGGTTGGCATAAAATTGACAGAGGAGGATGTTGGTGAACATATGTAAAACTGTGAAATGAAATGTGTTGGTAAAATAAGATGGCCCAGTTATTTCCAAATTTTTCCATATGCCTAAAGATCCTTGTAGAGCTGTATGTTTGCCACTTGCACGTATACCACATTGATTTAACTTCTGCTTGAGCTCTCGATTTCACAATCGATATTAAACACAATAAGAAACCAAACAAATATTTCAGCATCACGGCTGGCATAATCTCATGGTAGCTTTAACACTCTTATTGTAAAACACTTAACACCATTTCAATCTGTAAATGTTACAATGTAGCTAATAGACATAGAATAATGTATATCTGTATGCTTGTAGCAGATAAAGTTGATCATTGATGTTTTTGGAAAACAACCGTTATTGATTTTAAGTTGGTATTATTAATCGCCTCTACTGCTCCACTGCAGTGCTGAGCAAAGATCTCCCTCCATTCCTTCTATTGGTCATAACTTTGCGCTACTTCTTTCCAATTCACAAGGAAGACATCCATCAGATCTTTATAAATCGTTTTTAAAATTATGGAAGACACATGGTAGTTTATCAAATATTAGAGCCAATATCACAAATTGCTTTCCTTTAAATACAGGTTAAAGTAAACTTATACGCCGCAGTAATATCGTGTGAAACGTTTTCAATTCTTGCAAAACTTTTATCGCTAATGGAATCAGTTGCGTCGACGCATTGTTAGGGTCAGGCTTGTTTATATAACCGACAAGCTTAAGGGAACATTCTGTAGCGGTCTGTTACAGTCCCACTGCGGGGCAAAGGCCTCTTCTAACATAGAAGGATCTAGCATTAATCACCACTCTTGCTCAGTGTGGGTTGGTGGTGTCTGTATGATGTTTTTCTTCATCATGTCTTTGTGAAACTTTGTAGCTATTTACAACATGAATTTGTTTACTGTCTTATTATTAATATTGTCAGCTTTAAAACTGCAAGTTTTCTCACAAGCAGCGGTCCCTTAACCTTTAGGTCAGGAAGCATATTGGTACATCTTATTTCCTTTATAAGCCATTAGGTCTTCATAATACTTTCGTACACCTACTCTTCAGATGACGATATTAGAATCTAATGTTATGGGAGGCGAACCTATCATTATGTCATCTTCTTGTTCAATATCGGTCCATCATGTCGTAACTGCAAATGATCTTTACAGTACTGTACTTTGACACCTAATAATTTTCTCATCCTATACTTACAAACTTCGATTGTTCCATTCGAACTTTTGAAAATCATGCCTGCTAAACGAATCAGCGGCAAATCTAGGAATTTCACAAAAAATCGTTCTACACATTATGCCTGTAACATAAACAAGTACCTATACTAGGTGTTCCGCCTAGCTTCGCTCGTGCCTACGCTCTCTATGCTAATATCAAACACGAATGAAAACAAAATGGATGCGGCATTGTTTTAGAAATTGAGAGTTATGCTAATATGAACTATCTTCGCGTGAGTGGATTTGAATAATTTGTTGGTATTGGATTGTTCAATGTAATCGTTGACTGGTAATAATTCTGGTTCTTATGCAGTTTTACGAGACAGAAGAATGAATTCTCAATGAATCGTTTACTAATTAAAGTTTGTTTTAAATATAGAAATAATATATTTTGCTGATTCTCGTCTAGTTTTACAGATTCTTCAGTGACAATGGCATCAATCTACGCTATTTCTTTATTATAACCAATATCTGAATACAAATATTGTCTACTATCTTTCTTGACACGAATTCTATTTTGCTGTATGTTTTTCAACCTCTTCATAAATCCAACTCTTTCTCACCAAAATCTCCTCGAAGTCAGTCTCAAAAATATTTTAATCTACATTCATAGCATTTCACATAACATTAAACCACGCATCCAAACACACGCACATCCCTTTAAAACAAATCCTGGCAACAAGCGATGACGGGCCGAGATACTGTGAAATCATAAATACACCTTTTGCAGTCCACCGCTTTGTCTCTCCTCCCTTTTTGCAGTTGGTTAAGCGTATGTTCCAGCGGAATGGTAACATTAAGTTAGACTTGCTGTATTAAATCCTGACACGTATTATTTGCAACGACTTTTATATTTGGTGCTGTTTTATTTTTAGTAGTTGCTTCATATATTTTGGAATATCTTGTGATAGTAGTATTAGAATTAGCATCTTTATTGATAACTTTATGGTAAGCGAAATCATCATTTTTAATCTATCTTTCATCATTATAATGCTTTTCATCATCATCATCATCTTTAATTTAGCCAAAGACTTCAACTGCTGTATGATGGGTTTTGCCTTTAAAAAAAGCATGCTCCACCATCAGTAATCTCAGTATTCACCACCGTTCTAGCTACACCATCTTTACCACACAATCCTTGCCTTCTTCTTTTCTTCTTTCTTGTCTTGCTCTATTCTTATAGTCATCTATACCCACAGTTATATTCGAAGCTTCATTTTCATAATTACCTTCCATGTTTATAACAATAATATCTACCTTATTACGTCACGAATCGTTCACAGTAGTTAGGAGATCCTTGTTCAGAAGTTAATTCTGACATTTACGGGTTTATGTGTTTGCCTCTAATAGTTCTAGTATGCTAACTTTAATGCTGATTACCCTTCGGTTGCTGCGTGTTATTAATTGCTTTATTGTCTGTAAGGCCGTTAATCTTATATATGCGTTCTTGTTGTCAACGAGGAGCCCTAATTTAATGTTTATAGGTAGCTATTTCGAATTATGTAGAGAGCTGTCATTTTCTTTTTGTCTTAATATTATAGTCCAGTTTTTTTTTAGCTGACATTTTTTTTTCCAGTTTTTGTTGTTTTGTTCTGAGCTTGGTCTATATTTATAGCTTAAACACCCTATGGAATCTGGTATCATGTTTTGAAACTATTCTCCTACCAAAGCCCATTTATTTGTTCAGTTCAGCACGCATGTCTGTATCATTCGTAAGTACATCACATCTTAGTAACAATACTACTACACAAGAAGAAGAAGAAGTAGTACAATACTACTTCTTCATCCACATTCGCAGCCCGACGCCACGCTGTGTTTTAAATGCTTGTGCCAATCCTCCTCAATCTACCATTAACTAACAGTCTCCTGAAACGAGTTTTCTTCGCCGTTAATTGCAAAGTTTCCCTTCTCAAACTAAAACAGTCACAATTCCATTTAATCAGTTCTCACAAAGTTCATTGTTGGCACTTCGCATTTGTTTGCGCCGCGCATGCGAAGACTTGCGTCATTGATCAGCTGTTTTGCACCCACACTCCGTATGTCTACTTCAAATGCTACTGTTTCAATGGCTTTATGTTAATTTGATTAAAGTTTTATAGCTGTTTAATTAGTTTTTATGGCTGTTCAAGGAGTTAGCTGGTTATTTGACTGCTTACCTACTTGGTTATATGGTGGACTTTATAACTGTGGAAAAGGTTAAAATATTCTATTACCGCCCATAGTTTTATTGATTTATACAAGGTTTGTGCAGGTGTAGATGTAATGAGCATATTGCACTTCACCAGTTACAGACGAGTAATTGGTTATTTCATAAGAAGAAAAAGATTTAAAAATGTTTGCAGAGAACCAGAGACTACTCTGGTTTAAAGAATGAATTCCAGATATCACACATTTAAGCAACAAATGTCTCCTACACTCAAAATTGAACCTTAACCTGCCAGGCATACATTCCAAAATAATATAGTCAAAGTGCCAGCCAACATCTTACGCACAGTTACGATTAACTATTATTGTTGCAAGTTTAAAGCATAACCAACAGAAGTGTAGATACCGCCGCGGGCGCTTATAAGCGATAAAAGCAATAACATATTCAGTTTGAAGATAGCAATACGACATAAATTATAACAGGTTCTTAGCTCTTCGACTACAAAAACTGTTATATTGTAACCAGTTTTCTGTTCGTTTTTTGTTTTGGAAAAAGTTTTGCTTTGACAAAAGTGTAAACAGTGTCATGGAATCCTTGCAACAGAATATCGTTGCAAGGATTCCATGGCACTGTTTACACTTATGATTCTCAAAATAAGGAATACCTTATTTTGCCATTAAATGACTTATTTTTGTTCTTAATGTTTTGGTCTTTAAAGAAAGGAGGTGCAGTCTGATGAGATGACGAGTGATAGAGAAAAATGGAAGAACAGGACATGCTGTGCCGACTCCAAATGAATTGGGATAAGGCAAGAGAAAGATGACGAATGTTTTGGTCTCTAGTGAGACTGAATGCATCTGCAAACTGTGCTCAAATGTTATATTGTATTTTGATTGTAGTTGGCTTTAGTGTGTTTTACGATTCCTTTGCCAAATATAATCGTAGACACTTCCATAAAGATTTCAAGATGAGCCTTGCCTAGAAGAGGTCTATTTAAACCAGCCCGCGTAGCATGACCAACCGTAGACAACCGTAGAAAGAGAATCGACAAATCTTTTGTTGATCTGTCATTGAATCGACAAAGTGACAGATGAACAAAAGATTTGTTGATTCTCTTTCGTGTCTATGGTGGTCATGCTAAGCGGCTGGAAAAAAGAATAAAAGACTGCACATTTATTACAGCAAAATATTTTCCAATATGTGAAATTCCTATTTCTCCAACTTTTCGGTACACACAACCTCTTTGCAAAAACGTGCGTAAAATAATCCCTCACTAAAAGAATCACAAATATATTTGAAATTAGAACTGTCTCGTTAAGGTGCGGTCTCGCTGCGTCTTTTTTGTCGCGCTGACGGCCCTCAATCACGCGCGCCCACGACCCGACGTTGTTAATTAAAATATATTACTGCTTCGCAGTCGCGATCGATGACGTCGAGAAGATGCCGTGATTAGAACCCGCCTTTAACTTACTGGCTTGTATATAGAGCAGAAGCCTCCGTAATGTATGGACACATATTGATGGGAACTTTCGAGAATTATTTGAAAATCGTGCGTTCGTCTTAATTGAGTGCTATAAAGTTGGTTGTTAATTCGTTTTGGTTGCTTCGGTAAGGAACGGTGATTGGTGATGATGTTGATTGTGTTTATGGCGAATGATGGTGTTGTTTGATTGTCCAAAACGTGTTTTTTGAATTTGGAGACTACAAAGTATTTTGCTATTTTTGCTTTATTACCAACATCACACCTGTATTCCCTGAAGAGTCAGACAGAGATGAACCTCACAAATGGTACACCCAGATTTTGCCAGGTATTTACAAATTCCATAAGCGAGCATATAGCCTACTAGCTGACGTCCCGCGGTTTCACCCGCGTAGTTCCCGTTCCCGTGGGAGTACGGGAATAAAATATAGCCTATAGCACTTACGAATAATGTAGCTTTCTACCAGTGTAACAATTTTTAAAATTGGTTCATTACTTCCGGAGATTACCCCCTACATACAAACTTACAAACATACAAACTTACAAACAAATGTTACCTCTTTATAATATTAGTATAGACAAGCTGTTGGCACGGGATCATACTACCGAAATAAAAAGTATCCTATAAGTTAATCCAGGTTTTATACTATCTGTCAGGCACCAAATTAAAGACTGTAAAGATTAAAAGGCGCAATTGGGTATAATATGTAATTACAATATTTTGGAAAGTAGAAAATAAAGATAAGCCGCCCCCACCACACAAGACCCTAGCAACTGGGTTGCTAGCCAACCAACCACACAAGACCCTAGCAACCGGGTTGCTAGCCAACCAACCACACAAGACCCTAGCAACCGGGTTGCTAGCCAACCAACCACACAAGACCCTAGCAACCGGGTTGCTAGCCAACCAACCACACAAGACCCTAGCAACCGGGTTGCTAGCCAACCAACCACACAAGACCCTAGCAACCGGGTTGCTAGCCAACCAACCACACAAGACCCTAGCAACCGGGTTGCTAGCCAACCAACCACACAAGACTACCGGGTTACCAGATCTGTCGCCAACACTATCTATGTGCCAAATTTCCTCCAAATCCGTTCAATAGTTTTCGTTATAGAGTAACAACAATCCATCCATCCTCACAAGCTGTCGCTTTAATCATATCACTCGTAGTATACTAAGATAGCAGCAACCGCCCACAAATCAGATTTCGGCTTCTGAAAAATGTCTAAAGGAAAAACGCAATAACACTTTGTCTGAAATGGGAATCGAACTCCTGACCTGATGTGCTACAGTTCAACAAACAACAAATTACAACAACTCAAATAAGGCAGTTAAGTTTACTACATCTTCTCCAAATATTATCTTTACTTTGTTATTACCATAAATCGTGGTTATTGGTGTAAATTCTGTAGTGCACAAACTAAACTTAATTTAGGCTATTGCTATCTTTTTCTCTCTAATAAAACGAGAAAGAAACGGACGTAATTTAGAGCTGTCAAATTTAATTGGGACTAATAGGTATTTTCAAACAAATGAAGGGTGCACGTAAAAACATGTCGACTAAAAACACGGTGAAGCGCAAGGCATAAACTAGTTTGACATCTCTAACTTAGTTCATAGCTATAGCCGTCCTTTTCTCGCACTGCCTTTTAGTAAAAGATAGCAATATCCTAAATTAAGTTTAGTTTGTGCACAACAGAATCGACACCTTTTCTATTTATCCTATCACACTTACATTGCAAACAATTCCTAACTTCCTTATCATAGTACGAGGCTATCTCAGCAGCACACTCCATATCTTGCCCTCACCTCCGCACTCACGTCACTGACAACTCCATTCTGTTACCATTTTACAGTTCTGTCTAACTTAACTAACATAACCAAGACTTAGCAGATAACTTATCTGCAAACCAAGTTCCGTTTGCCAACGCCAAATTACTTGGCACGAGAATATTGACATCATAATTTTAGATAATCTTTGGTATGGTATGCTGGTGGGATATTGAACTTTAGAATGAAGTGGTAGGGTGTGTTTTTGAGTATGAAGTTTGATGATAATAAATTGATAGATTGTTAAAGTTTTGGTGCAGGTATGCAGTCTTTTGGGGTGACCATCTGTTGATTGTTATCGTAATTATTCGTCATCATTTTTTTACTCTTATCCCATATTCATTTAAATCAAATCAAATCATTTATTTTTGCCGAAAACACTGTTACAATGGTCTTATTAAAAATCTACATGTTTCAAGTGCTTCTACCGTAAGGCATTCATATTTTAGTCATAAACTCCGAATCTATAATTATGAACAAATTCCTACTATTTTCTGTATATTCCTTTAACTAGGTAGAATCACCATTGTCCAAAAATAAATCTCTGAGTTATGTATGTATACTCTGAAGATCGTGACCCATGATAAAATATTCTTTGACTGAACAACTGTGTGGCGCCTCCATCAATGTGTCATCTTGATGAAAACTAAAACCGTGTTCTTCACTGACCCTCTCACCGCACTGACTTCATTCACCGTTCATTCTTTGTGCAATCTATTTCTCTGTGGAATGCGCTTCCCCAGGAAATCAGGATGGCAACCAATCGTTTAGCTTTCAAAAATAAAGTTCGAGAGTACATTCGCAAGAAGCTGGCAGTTTCATCACAGCGGTAATGTTTTCTCTATTGTTTGTATTTTTATTTTAATCCGTGTAAATATCTATTTACAGTACCTAATAAATAGTTTGATATATATTTATAGTATTTTATAATTATATCCTTGTAGTTTACCTTAGTATTAATTATATTATTTTCAGATGTACACCTACCACTGCCTGTCTCTGCATCACCCAAAGGTTGACTGATAGAAAATGCCTATGGCATTAAGTCCGCCTCTATACTTTGTACTTGAAGTGTTATATAAATAAATAAAACTATACTTGCTGTTTGGTGAACTACTCCATTTAATTAATTAAATACAAAGTTCCATAATTACGAATATAGTTACTTTACCTGTAAATGCACAAGTTTTTGAGGATACATGGTTGTGTGTTACTCTTTCACTTAGAACCTACTGAACGAGTTTGAATATAATTTGGCAAACAGAAAGTTTATTACTTCGATTAACTCATAGGATACTTATACCTCGGTAGTACGTTCCCGTGGGACAATTACCGAATAGGGAATATGCATAAATATTATTATTTTGATTTCGATACGGAATGTTAAAGAACTATAAAAATAATGGCAAAAAGCAAAAACAAGACCTAAATCGGTCAAACAACAAAAAAGTTATAACCATTTAAACTTTTGTTTCTATCTCTTTCTAGATAAACGGAATTTAGTATGGATTTTGTACGTCGATGCAGCGAATGACGTCATTCGCTGTATCGGATCTCTCTGTCTAATCAGCAGTTTTAAATGCTTATAACTTAGAATTTTTTTATAGATATTAAAAAAAATCTGTTTGCTATTTCTGATGTTAATACGCTTTGTTTAGTGTGATAAAAATATCATGCATGTACCCTATTCTACGCAGGCGAAGGTGCAAGCATAAACTAGTATCCTTATTTTCGTCCGCGGTAACTCCGTTAGTACCATTCGTCTTAAACAGAGCAAAGCATTTATCTCATCGCTTTTTCATCCCACTAAAGAAATACGAGTCTATCTTATAGATAAGACAATCTCACTAATTGGCCTGCCTACTCCAGTTCTAAGCCGAACACTGCGCCATTGTACACCGGAAGAGGCAAGTTAACACTTTAAATATTGACATCCGGTCTTATATTTACATTAAAAGTTAGTGGGTATGTGTGTATCTTTATTGTAACTTTGATTAATTTGGCAGGTAGTGAATTATTTTTGGTTTTATTGGATCGTTTTTAGGGTTCCGTACCCAAAGGGTAAAAACGGAACCCTATTACTAAGACTTCGCTGTCTGTCCGTCTGTCCGTCTGTCCGTCTGTCTGTCACCAGGCTGTATCTCATGAACCGTGACTGCTATACAGTTGAAATTTTCACAGATGATGTATTTCTGTTGCCGCTATAACAACAAATACTAAAAACAGAATAAAATTAATATTTAAGGGGGGCTCCCATACAACAAACGTGATTTTTTTATAATAATTGGTACGGAACCCTTCGTGCGCGAGTCCGACTCGCACTTGGCCGGTTTTTTTATAATAATTGGTACGGAACCCTTCGTGCGCGAGTCCGACTCGCACTTGGCCGGTTTTTTTTTATTGCCAAGAATTTCTTAATGTAATTTTGAGTTACTTGCGTCTTCGTCGTAATGTCTGAGGCAGAACACCTTGCGCCTCCGTAGACCAGAGAATGGGCAGCAGCGTTTTCTGTTAGTCTTTCATCACTGCGATCTCTAATCCGCCTGCCAAGCGTGGAGATTACGGCAAATCCTCCCATCATGGGAGAGGCTTATGTCCAGCAGTGGACGTTACGGGCTGTTGTAGTTGTAGTGCACCTTCTTCTTTTTATTTATTTATGTATTTAATACTTCAAGCACAAAGTACAGAGGCGGACTTAATGCCATAGGCATTTTCTACCAGTCAACCAGTCAGTCAGTCTTTTTCTGTAGTTCCTACATTACAAACTAATGTAAGAGAATTATACAACAAATTATAGTTACAATCAGCTTTCTACTTTTATCCCAATTTATTAGCTGTCTTTCTTTCTCTCTTTTTATTTCTTCCTGGCTTTAGGTTGGTACCTATCTCTATCAGCCATAACACATTATCAGCAATAAATATTGAAAAGGACAAGGACCTTTCTTGTCATGTTTTATATTTATTTTAAATTGCTCGTCTAGATCTTCCACTTCTTTTATATTTTGTTTATATCTTCATCCACCTTGAAAATCAAAGCATTTATTTTAAGTATGCTATTGACAGGCACCTTTAAATTGTCGAAACAATGATAGTAAAAATGTAGCTACAGTCCTAGTCACAAGGCCTAATAACTGAGAAATTAGGTACTGTAGTTGCCCATACCCTAGCGTAGATCTCCATGGAGTAGAACGGGCAAGAAACTCCATGGACACTCTTTTAATTCAGAATATTGTTACAAAACCTTGGTTACATCATTCACGTTGAGATTGTGAGTGAGGACTATGTAGCAAAAAGACAAAACAAAAAATAAAATAATAAAATAATTGATTCACTATTAAATACTTATTACTGACACTGGCATTTCTTTACAACATCGACACAACAGTATAACATGAAGAAAACTGAGTTCGTATGATCTAGATTCTAGATTAATCAATTTTAATCTACATCATAAAAACTTAGCTTTGATACAGCAAACCATGGCGACCCTACGCAGCCGGTAGCGGTGGGCGTATTGCTAAGAGCTGAGCGGATTAAGATAAGCCAAAGTAAACAACAGCCTTAGATTCGGAGACTGTTTCACGCCAATTACAGCCAAGTCTAACCTGATCTACATCGTAAGGGTAATGATACCAGCGTCTGACTAGACTGGAACTGGTCCACACCATATTTGGGTGAGCTAGGATGATGGGATATATGTGTGTGGCTATGTCATATAATGTACGGTTAGATATTTAGATGCTACAAGTTGTTGAAGAAGGTATTTTGGAGTCAGATTCATTGGAAATGTTTTAGAAAGAAGGTCGATAACTAAGATATTATGTTTATTAAGGGTGAATTTTTCAAATGGGCGTGGCCGCGTGGATGGCCAACTCCGAAACTATGAAGAATAGCACAAAATACGCAAAGGAGTCTCGAGTCCGATGTTGATGAACATGAAAAATTGAATCATTCGATTTATAAAAAATCAATATTCAATAATCGAACTTTATTGTGAAAAAAAAAACACATACTAAATTGTTCCACTAACTAATTGATAGTAAAAAAGTAAAGTAGGTCCCTCTCTGTGTTACTAAGGCGTAGAGTAGGTAACAACTAAGAAGTAGTTGAAAGGTGCGATGTTGATGATTGTTTCCCTAGTCGGTTTAGACATCAGAGCAGAGTCAGATAATCTTAACAAATTATTCTATTAGCATTTTTTTGGCTAGAGAATCAGCATTGACAACTGGCAGCATTGAATATGGCAATGTTACCAGCCTTCTGGACACTTTGCTATGCGGACGAATTCTCGCCCTGTAATCCTTTTTAATTTTGATCAATATCAATAATAA
Organism: Xestia xanthographa; assembly: GCA_905147715.2. Classification (NCBI taxonomy): domain Eukaryota; kingdom Metazoa; phylum Arthropoda; class Insecta; order Lepidoptera; family Noctuidae; genus Xestia; species Xestia xanthographa. The sequence goes on along the minus strand of LR990656.1, from coordinate 5,146,447 downwards.
AAATAGAAATAATAATAAAAATATTATATTATTATTATTATTTATTATTATTATATTATAATAGAAATAGATCTAAAACAATAATAAAAATATGTACCAATGTACATATTTTTATTATTGTTTTAGATCTATTTGTCCTTTGTCAATAATTCTCAGTAGCAATAATTGGCTTTTGATAATGCCCGGCGGAACTATAAACACTGGTAGTAAATATCTATTAATTCCTAATGGAAATGCGGTGAGAACCAATACATCAAATAAGTACATAAACAATACACACCCACAATAATATTAGCATAGTAATACATTATAATTACACACATTCACAATTGACTTCACACATGTTTGACCACTTAACTTAACCCCTAAGGCGGTGTATGTCGTGAGGTGAAAGGGTCTTTAAAAGCTGGCTAGGCATTGATAATGTTGTAATGTTAGTCAGCAGACTGACAGACAATCGAGGTCGATTTATTGGAAGGGTATCCTTAGAATACATTAATAGCATCTACATTGTTTTGTTTAAATCGGAATGTTATTGGGAATTTAGCAGTAAAGCTGGATGTTGGCAATAGAAACAAAAGCAGATTGGGAAATTCCGCAGAATACGAAATTCCAATTTTAAACGTCCCTTTGTGCCTATTGGCCTTGTTTTGTTCTGTCTCCTGCTGATATGGAGGGAAAATATGTTTTTCCTACTCCTCCGCTATTCTTTTCTGATTAATTTCGTTGCGGATCCAAGACAGTTAAATTGTTTGCAATACACTTCCTCAAAAACTGGTCCATAACGCACTATGATTAGGTACAATATGCAATATATTTCACACGCGTGCGTTTTTTTCCATTTTCCCGCATGTGTGCGGGAATGAAAATTGCCACTGATAACTATACCTATACTTAGTCCAAATTGGTTCAATGCCTATAGTCTGAGGTGAATGTTTTTTTTTTTAATGTCGCAAAGCACTACACGTCTTTAAATATACATAATATACATAATGATAAACATGATTATTAAAAACTAATAGTTATTTTTATACACAAATTAACATTTATTTGTGTTCTGAATTCAAAAATATAAAATAAATCTATTTTTTATATAAGGCTGTTTAACGGCTTCATACCTTTGCCTCTCCTTCAACCTGGCGAAAGCAGAGCGCGAAAAAAAACAATTAAAATCATAGTTTCTTAGTTCATGACAGAAACATTTTTCGTTATAATTTATTTTATTTCTTCAAAAGTGTATTGAAAAACGTCGTTTGATACACGTGGACATTTGGTATTGCAGTTTTCGGCTCAAAAAATGCTCGCCTATGGCTCGGGTGTTAAAATTCCGCCTCGAATGCAATACGTAACAAACTTTCTCCACTTGTATCAAAATGTACTATTCTCTGGGACTTTATCGAGCTTCACTGTCTCAGCGCTTTTCTGGTGGTCGCCACTGTTGATTCTGACTTTCAGGAGTTGCAGTGGTTCGGGAATAGTGTAGCCGGTGTGTCCGAAAAAAAAAGAATACTAAATCGTCGCATAGACGGTGTCTAGAGGCGGCAGTGCTAAGAAATTTCGTGGCGCTGAAAGTTCGTGAAGCACAATGACTTCTGCCATGGATCGCCATTCAAAGCCATCAATTCCTGTGAAAAACTGTCTAACAGTAAAAATAACAATGTAGAGCAAGCTACAGTCTTGAATTTGGATTCAGATGATGGCAATAGGCTCGCCCGTTCAGACTTAGACGTCATAACTGCCAAGTTGTGGTTGGACTAAAGGTACAACTCTGGCTAAACTTTTCAGGGTTACAAGTGTGATGTTCTTTGGCTTAAAAATCTGATCACCACGTTCACTACAAACCTCTCTTCGTGCCAGATACTTGTAGCTTTCACTGTTTTAAGCTTTCACGGTTTAAAACTAAGCTTATATTGTCACTTACGGGATATCTTCCGTGATTTTATTTGTTTTTGTTGTTTATTTTCCATCCACCCGCATTCTCCAGTTAACCCGCGATCATGGCGCTTGCAACAGCGTCGAAATATCGGGAGCTCAAAATTTCATAACAATCACGGAAGATATCCCGTAGGTGTAAATATTAAGTTTACTTGTAGCTATATCTGGTTTTCTTTAGGCCGTCTGCTATCTGACCTCTAGCCCAGAGACCCAGGTATTCTCAGTCCGAATGTATCGTTAGCAGTCGATTCAAAGATTTCTCAACTATACTATAAAACATAACATCACGCCTGTAATCTCCGAAGGGTTAGGTAGAGGTGTATCTAATTGTACACCCACATTTAGCCGGTTGTTTTTAAGTTTCAGGTAATAGGGAGCGAGCCTATTGCCATCAACCAGACCAGACACGATTCCAGACTTCGTGGCTGCTACTGAGAAAATAACTATAGAAAAATACTTTGCCCCGCTCGGGAATCGAATCCAGGACCGCATGCTCAGTATATAGCCACGCTTGCGACTATTAAATCAAGGTGGTTTATACGTGACGATAAATTAGGAGTTACGTCTTAAGATTTATATTTATCCTTCATATTTTTTCTATACATCGTCGTCGTCGAAATAGAACGAAACGTTTTCTTGTTATTCTTTTCATGATGGAGATTTAATATCTACGTTTCTTAAATAAAAAAAGAAGTAATTCTAACAGTTAAGTGTAAAATAATAGGCGCATTTTTGATAATTTCTTTTATACATCGGTTTGGTATGCGATCATTAATCACAAGTCTTTATGTCTAGGGTTGTGTAGAAAAGTTTGTCTTGTATTTGAATTTAATGTATCTCGGATGTTTTTTGCTTTGGAGATACTATCCGAGTTCACTGACGATCCAATTTTCACCTTTATGCCAGACTGAGCAATAAGGTTGAAAAGTGATCGACTCTCAGTGATGTATACTTATAGAATTTAAAAATTAACGAAATTCAAGAAATTTAAAGACTTCTTTGATAAAGAATGATGGCGGATTGGGACCCCCACAAATGAGACAGTGTCCAGCTTCAAAAATATAACTAAAATGTTAGTTTTGTTATGAAATACCTAAATTTCATAAATGCAGGTGGATTTTAACATGGAGACTGAAAATGTAGGGGCTTCTGATATTCTTCTTTTTAAAAGTGATGAAATGTGAGAGATAAATTATTTTATTAGCTACAAAAACTCTATTTAAATTACCATAACAAGTTTAATGATTTGAAAGACCGCAACATGCGAAACTCTTTCCTACTTTAGCAGTTAACTGCCAGGAACAACAACCAACTTGAACATTACAAAACTTATTAAAAATTCCAAGTTTCCATCATAAAATTAACTTAGAGGTAACCCTAGAGATACAATGGCGGGCAAATTATCGTATATACCTCCGTGTGAGATGAGAGGCCATCTTGTACAGACAAGCACACGTCTAACTAACAGTTTGGCCTTCGATAGAGCCTTTATTTCAAAGCGGGTAGCAAGTTTTTGTAGAACAAGTGTGACGAAGATGTGTAGTGGAGTGTACTACGCCTCATAGGAGTCCGACTTGACTTCAATAGTTAATGGAAACTTTGTTACTTGCTACAGAATTGTATGGAAGGATTATGAGAAGCTGCAGGTTTTCTTTTTACAAAAATCTGAGTTATTTAAGTATGGAGAGTATCTGTGTAAGATTTTGTAGGCATAGATAAACGTTGAAACTTAGTTTACTTTTGTGAATACTGTCTTTTTGCGTCAATTAGGTTCTTTTCCATATTTTGTTTTAATGAAAGCTGTTCTAATAATGGTGTCGATTCTGTTGTGCACAAACAAAACTTAATGGAGGCTATTGCTATCTTTTTCTCTCTAATAAAACGAGAAAAAGACGGACGTAATTTAGAGCTGTCAAATTTTATTTGAAGTAAACGTTAAAACATGTCGACTACAAACACGGTGAAGCGCAAGGCATAAACTAGTTTGACATCTCTGACTTAGTTCGTATCTATAGCCGTCCTTTTCTCGCTCTGCCTTTTAGTAAAAGATAGGAATATAATAATAATAAATGTTTAAAAAAAAAAGTTAAACATTTAAAAATGTTTTAAATGTTTTTTATGTAGTTTTATTAAGAAATATTTAAAAATGTTAAAAATATGTATATAAATGAATAAATGATTATAATAATAATAGCCTAAATTAAGTCAGTTTTGTGCACAACAGAATCGACACCAATATCTTGTAATTGATGCAAGAAGTCTATAAAGCCTCTCATCCACAGGCGCGTTTTTGCGTTTTCGCGTTTTTTGCTTCCCAATACAAAGTGCGATATTTCGATATGGGTGTTTAGAACATTTGTATTGGGAACCAGAAACGCGAAAACGCAGAAACAGAAAAACGCGCATATGAGTGGGATTCTAAATCTATGTGTAAAGCATGTAGAATCGTATTAGGTGGCGTTCTTTAGTTTCTACTTACCCTCGTGAGAAATAGTGCGTGAGTTTATGTTTCTGTATCAATGTGTAAACTTATATTAAAGTTATGTTTTCTTTTGTTTTCAGGTATGTTCACATAATTTACAACATTTATTAGGAGTTAGTTCAACATTGATACAAATCGGTAAGTTTTGTTAACTACAGCATGAAACTTTTTATTGCGAATGTGAGAGTCATCATTGTTCTTTTAGAACTAAATATACCTAGGTTAGAACTACGTATCTAGCCATCTGACTCCGTTCACACGGCGTTGATCAGTGCTATACAGGGTGTAAACAACCTCATCACGAAGCCGTCAACCAAGCATTCTGTACATCAAACTAAGTAACTGTACGCAAAAATTATTGCTGGGAAACGACTTTTTTTTGGGGTGAAAAATCATGTTTTGTGGTAGAACTCAATGTAACGCAATCTAAACATTGTGCTGATGGATCAACTGAATAGTACGGGGGTCGTGGAGGTGTTTAAAGTAAAAAAATTAAATTAAAAACTTGTACTTATGTAGGAAAAAAACTTGTAAAAAGTTGAAACTTTGACCCCCAATATCTCCGTAACTAGAAGGTTCCCAGGTATGGTGTAAAACAATAGTACATTTTGATACAAGTGGAGAAAGTTTGTTATTGCATTCGAGGCGGAATTATAACACACGAGCCGTAGGCGAGGGTGTTTTTGAGCCGAGAATTGCAATAACAAATGTCCACGTGTATCAAACGACGTTTTTCAATACACTTTTGAAGAAATAAAATAAAATAAGAAAAATATTGTTGTCACGAACTATGAAACTATGATTTTCATTTTCTTTTTTTTCGCGCTTTGGTTTTGCCAGGTTGAAGGAGGCAAAGGTATGAAGCCTTTAAACAGCCTAATATAAAAAATAGATTAATTTTATATTTTTGAATTAAGAACACAAAAAAAATGTTAATTTGTGTATAAAAGTAACTATTAGTTTTTAATAATCATGTTTATCTATGATATTCTATTTATAAACACAATTTGAATATTCAAAAAATATTTATGCCATAAAGACGCGTAGTGCTTTGCCGAAATTAAAAAAAAAAATCACCTCAGACTATAGGCATTGAACCAATTTGGACTTAGTATAGGTATATAGTTATCTGTGGCAATTTTCATTCCCGCACACGTGCGGGAAAGTGGAAAAAATCGCACGCGTGTGAAATACATTGCATGTTGTACCTAATCGTAGTGCGTTATGGACCAGTTTTCGAGGAAGTGTATTGAAATAGTACATTTTGATACAAGTGGAGAAAGTTTGTTATTGTATTCGAGGCGGAATTATAACACCCGAGCCGTAGGCGAGGGTGTTTTTGAGCCGAGAACGGCAATAACAAATGTCCACGTGTATCAAACGACGTTTTTCAATACACTTTTGAAGAAATAAAATAAAATATAAACGAAAGATATTTTTGTCACGAACTAGGAAACTATGATTTTAATTTTCTTTTTTTTCGCGCTCTGCTTTCGCCAGGTTGAAGGAGAGGCAAAGGTATGAAGCCGTTAAACAGCCTAATATAAAAAATAGATTCATTTTATATTTTGAATTCAGAACACAAATAAATGTTAATTTGTGTATAAAAATAACTATTAGTTTTTAATAATCATGTTTATCTATGATATTCTATTTATGAACACAATTTTAATATTCAAAAAATATTTATGCCGTAAAGACGCGTAGTGCTTTGCCGAAATAAAAAAAAACATTCACCTCAGACTATAGGCATTGAACCAATTTGGACTAAGTATAGGTATAGTTATCTGTGGCAATTTTCATTCCCGCACACGTGCGGGAAAATGGAAAAAAACGCACGCGTGTGAAATATATTGCATGTTGTACCTAATCGTAGTGCGTTATGGACCAGTTTTCGAGGAAGTGTATTGAAAAAAAATGATCGCAATGACGAGGAAAACAAATGTCTTTCGGCTTAGTTAAGAGGTTTTTTACACCCTTTATACCTAGGTTAACCGGCTACGTATATCTAGCCATCTGACTCCGTTTACAAGAAGTTGATTAGTGCTATATTATTTTAGTTCATAATTTTGGATACAATGACAGTTTTATATAGGGTGGAAGGGACACCGACGCACAAACCGTAACAATTTATTATTTAATGAAATTCATTGTTTATTAATTTATTTAAAAAATAATCATTTAAAAAAAGATTACATGTATTTTTCTATAATTTTATAATTATTTAAATTATTATTTATATCTTCTCGCTTACTATGTGCGGCAGTTTATACTAGAAGCACTAGTTGATACCAATATAATATTGTATTTTCAATCTTCAGCTCAGCATCTAGAGATAAAAATCCAACGTCGCAATATTTTTGGACATTCCATATAAGTTCAAACTGGCAGTAGGCTCCTAATAGACACAGCCTAACTTTTAACTTCAAGCTACAATTTCTTTCAAAACTTTCCAACTTCAAATCATGCAAGTAGTTTAAATTCAGAACGAAACCAACAACAACAATATAAAAGACTTTCTGTGTCGGTATGTGTGCCACAATGGCCCACACTATACCATCTACCTGCAGTTGCCACTATCTAATAATGGCAATTATTATGGGTACAATTTGGGTAACTGAATTGTACAGGTAGGGCAGTTGTTAGAGGCAGCTGGTGCTCAAAGTTGTTACTTAGTTGTGTTGGTAAAACTTTTTTTATGTGTTAGATATTTTCTTTGAGTGTCAGACTAGTGCATTTTCTTAAGACATCGCCTAGTGAATTAAAAAGTGACGATATCGTGCTAGAAAAGGACAAAAAAAACATTTCGTCTCTTTCATTTCCGCGCTTTTTTTTGTCATTTCCCTCAAAACGCGAATTTCGTGTAAGGTCACTTTTGTTCTCCAGGTGCGACATGATGCTTTGCTATTAATAACAATTTGATCGAAAATAATCTGTCTTGTACCGCCTATTGCGGGCCCAAGTAGTAGTTAGGCAAGTTTACCACTTTTATAATTTAATATAAGTACCATTTTGACGAACAAAAAAAAAATTGATAACATCAGATATTTTTAGGAGAAGACCAGCCTATACAAAAAAATATATGCATACACACGAACATATAGCCTCCTCCTTTTTTGAAGTCGGTTAAAAAAGTCCTCTTTAAAGAAACCCTTTCAACTTTAAATATAATAACACCTACTCGTATGTCTATCTAAAAAACTTTAAAAAATCTGTCTTCTTGAAAGATACTCTCTTTACTTGAAATATAAAAAAAAAAATATCTATTTCAAAAGCTTGACAACCTCTGACCTAGCAGGTACTTTAAAGTCATTGGCGCCAGACGGTCACAGTTTTTTTATATTTTATTCTCAAAATATCCCATCATTGACTGGATGTATCTTTTGAGTTTTATTGTTACATTTGTGCATAGAAGTCTGATATTTCAAGTGTAATGATACCTTTCCTATTATTACTGTGTATTGCAACAAAATAGGTACTTTTAAAAAGGTTTGGTAATAAAAATAAAATCAATCAGCTGGAAAATTCTAAAGAAAATTGTTTGTATGTACAGATGCCAGCAAATCAAGCTACCCGAAACTTTCAAATTTTCCTAATCAACCTCGAACTTAATGATTTAGTAATAAAGTTGAAAATCTAGTACAGAAATTTGACAGATTGTAGTAGCTTGATGTGCTTACGTCTGTACCACTTACCTGTGGAATTCCAGTATTTTACTATGTATTGCATTTTCTCTATGGTAAAAGTCACTCATCAATACTAGTTTACAGGACAATTCTAATTTAATCTTAGACACAACATGAAAAAAAATTGCAGCTACTCAGGTTTTAAGAAAAGTTATTATTATTTTTATGCAACTGATATTGAAGAATTGGCCGTCGGCACAAGTAAAAAAAATGTCTGGCGGTCTGGGATCTTGCTCTATAACCTCATATTTACATTGCCAACTGCCATTGCAATATAGCGTGAAAAGTATCTAATAAATAGACCAGAAACCGTTCGATCAGACCTGATTTCCATTAACCTATGAAATGGCAGTGTAAACGACTAGGACAAATTCTCCATCACACTTTGCCATAATCGGCAAGAAACCTAAACGGGCATCAATTAAATGCGTGCTAAAACTACGTAACTACCTAACTTTTTGACCCCATCTTCCGCATACTCCATATTCATGTGGACCGTGATATGATATGCGCGGATCGCATGCGCAGGAGTCGTTTAGTGATGCTCCTCGCGTTACAGCGCGTAAGTCGAAAGTGGTTATGATGTGTCATAGTTGAGTTAGTACAGTGGAGGAAACTAACTGTTTGTTTAGTTTAGAAGTGGTGGGTTTTGCTAAGTGCGAGAGGGATGGGATGAAGGTTAAATTTGACTGAGAAGGGTAATTTGAAAATGGCATTGATTTTTTTTAATGTATGAAAAAATTGACTGCGGCGAAGGTGGTGTGACGATCTGCAGGCCTATTACGTATCTCTGTTGACAGCTCGAAATGATAGTAACTGGGCTTAGTGTCCATCAAATAACTGTCAAAAGGTTAGTTTAGTACTATGTATGACCAATCGCGATCAAATATGACGTCATCGGTGCCCATCGTGGCTGATAGTCACCGTAACTCATTTTGACAGACGCTTTCGTATCGATTCTTCTATTGTTGCGACTAAGTAAGCATAGTGGACATTAAATTAATGACAACTGAGTTTGAAGTGACTTTCGTGAAAGACGTTACACAGTACCCGGGCTGTTAGTCACCGTAAAGTGATGTCCACTCAGTGCGATACGTAATACCAATATTATGACATTCTCGGTTGTCATCAAAGTTCGGTGTACAACCGAAGCTTGGTAGTCACTGGAGATCAAAAAGATACGTAGGTAATAGCCCTGCTGATCTTGTTTGCGGGGCGAACATGGCCAGATATCGCATAAGATAGAGAGGTTTGAAAGGAGAAAGGAGAGGTCTTTGCCAAGCAGTGCGACACATAACAGGCTAAGAAAAAAATAGTACTTTGATGAAATGATGAAAAATGCATTTCGTGCACCTTTTCTTGATTTGAAGTTAAGTGTTTCCTGCTTGGTTACAAATAGGGAAAAACAGCTTTAGTTACCAATTCAAAAGTGTAACAAAATGTAGGATATTAACCTGAGTACCTAAGGTACGTTGGTTGTTTCGAATGCATTTTTTCACACTGAAAATTACACAAAGTCTGTACATAGGTGCGTTTTGAACTTTGCTAACCCTGACGCCGCCGCCGTCTATTTTAAAACCTTTCAAGAGGATATTAAAATTAAACATAATCAAGAAATCTCTCGTGTACATTGTAAATACCCATTTATTAGTGATCTCGTGGCCCATCATTATGTATTATAAAGAAATAAACATAGCGAGTATTGATATAACAAAATTGCACACATAAAGTTTATTTCAAAATAATTTTAGAGTTTAATAGACTATTGAAATTAGAATTACGTTGTTATTGACTTGAATTACTGGTAGATTGGTGTTATTTGAAGAGAGAAAGAATGCTATCTTTTCTGTCCTGTGTTCAATTCCCAAGTCGGACAACGTCCTATTGGGGTTTTTGGTTCTATTGGGGATTTGTGCCCAGTTGATGGCAATAGGCTCGCCCCCTATTGCATGAGACTTCAACATAACTGATGAAATGTGGGTGTACTACACCTCTACCTAACCATTTGGGGATTACAGGCGTGATGTTATGATTTTATGTCAGTTGGTTTTAGTCTATCTAACATTTATATCTAAATATTTCACTTTGCCTCTTCAGACTCAGACTTAGCCGTGTGGTATCCGGCAGAGTAGAATAGAACCAACCCATTACACTCACGGGTGTCGTTTAAGGCGACTAATGTCTGAGGCAGAACACCTTGCGCCTCCGTAGACCTGAGAATGGGCAGCAGCGTTTTCTGTTAGTCTTCATCACTGCGATCTCCAATCCGCCTGCCAAGCGTGGAGATTACGGCAAATTCCTCCCATCATGGGAGAGGCTCATGTCCAGCAGTGGACGTTATGGGCTGTTGTAGTAGTAGTAGTAGTAGACTCAGATGTCACTCAATACGAAATACTTATCTGATCAGAAAGCTATAAGAACTTAGAATATTGTTGAACACCCCATTGTGAAAAACCCACTATTAAAATCACTGAAATCTCAGCAAAAATCCCTTTTTATTTTAAACTAAAATACCCCGGAAAAAATGAGAATCTTAAAAAGTTGAAACTTGCTTCCAAGTGTAGACTGCAACCCTGTTTTACTATCGAATAAATATATGGTCAAGTTATTGCATATAAATTAGTGTGTGGGTTCTGTATAGTATGTTATTTTACGCTGGTAAGAAAAAATATATTCCTTAGCGCAAGGAGCAAAGTCAATGATAGACTTAAGTGTGTTTGATCACTTTTATCTGATTAAAAATGTGTCTTTATCAGTATTTCTACATTTATATTTTTCTATTATTTTGATTTTTATTAATTACAATGTATACGTACATGACTTACAACCTATAAATACAGCTAAAATAATATGTAGTCAAATTAAGTACAAATATGAAAATGGGAAAATAATTACAGTGTGTCAAAAAATTCGTCCACATCGTTGTCAACAAGAAAAGTGCCTAGAAGGCTGGTGGCAAAATTGACTCAAATTGATGTAACATTCAATAAAAATGAAAACCCGTAGTAAGTGATGACAGAAAAATAAATTTTTCAATACACTTCCTTGAAAACTGGTCCTTAACGCACTACGGTTAGGTACAACATGCAATGTATTTCACACGCGTGCGATTTTTTCCACTTTCCCGCACATGTGCGGGAATGAAAATTGCCACAGATAACTATACCTATACTTAGTCCAAATTGGTTCAATGCCTATAGTCTGAGGTGCATGTTTTTTTTTTAATTTTTGCGAAGGACTACGCGTCTTTACGGCATACATATTTTTTGAACATTTAAATTGTGTTTATAAATAGAATATCATCGATAAACATAATTATTTAAAACTAATAGTTAGTTAATAAATTAACATTTATTTGTGTTCTGAATTCAAAAATATAAAATAAATGTATTTTTAATATTAGGCTGTCTAACGGCTTCATACCATTGCCTCTGTTTCAACCTGGCGAGACCAAAGCACGAAAAAAAAAAGAAAATTTAAATCATAGTTTCATAGTTCGTGACAAAAATATTATTCGTTATTTTATTTTATTTCTTCTAAAGTGTATTGAAAAACGTCGTTTGATACACGTGGACATTTGTTATTGCAATTCTCGGCTCAAAAACACCCTCGCCTACGGCTCGGGTGTTATAATTCCGTCTCGGTTGCAATAACAAACTTTCTCCACTTGTATCAAAATGTACTATTAGAAATCTAAAGACGTAAGAACGACTTATTGAACTAAAACCTTAGTTCAATAAGTCGTTCTTTTCCTTACATTGTTTCACGCTCACCTATGCTCATAATACATCATGATACAGTTGCCTAGTGGTTACGGAATCCTAAAAAAATCCCCGGCCGCTCTATAAAAGTAATTAACTCCGACTGAAGATAATTGATGAAGCTCAAAGATATTCCATCAGACACTTCAATCTAAAACAGACTGTATTGTCTCAAGTTGAAAGTTGGGTTTTGAATAAAGGCGGTGCCGTAGACCGTAATAAAAGTACGGAGATGGGCGTAGGGCCAGACGAATAGAGGAATAAAGTTTTTTTTTTGTAGTTATGGCGTAGATTCCCCTTTGGTATTATTATAAAATCGTCAAGTTAGACCATTTTTGTTTTGAATGTGTGACGGATGGTGTTTTGACCATAGTGCAGGTAAATGTGTGAGTTTGTGTGTGTGTGAGCGTGTTTGTATGTGTGAGTGTGTGTGTGTATGTGTGTGTGTGTGTGTGTGTCAGTAATTTTGGTCAGGGTTTTGTGCTTGGGGGCTTCACATAATGATCTGTTCTATGTTTATAGGTATGGGTATAGTCCAAAGTTTTTACTTTTTAATAGGTTACCAGAGCATTGAAAACATGAGTACAGTTTGCTCTACTTCCGTACTGTTATGAACGAGAATAATTACAAAATTATATTTTGAAAGTCTAAAGATGTTTTGATTGGTAGCAATTTATTATATTTTAAATAATAAAGTAGCTGGTAGTCTGGCAATATAAATTGCTTTTTTATACGTATGCGTTTTATAGGCTGACCGCAACTAGGTCAAAGTGACTGGCAATACTAGTTGTATAATCTGTTGCAATCAATTCTGTCAAAGCTTTATCCTAAATCTATTACGAGAAACGGCAATTTACTTCTAATGTCCAATAAATAGAGTATTCCCATATAATTTCAAGCTTGAAGCACCGTTTTGCTATTTACAATGGAGAAATCAATTGAAAAAACGACTGCATCATCGCTTTACAATTTCGCGCGCATTCTAAAATGGTGGCTCGTTTTTTTGTTTTTTCGTCACGGGATATGGTTGTTCGGCCTTTTGTACCTGTGCGTTATTTTTTTAATGGACCCAAAGATTGTTCTGCCTTCGGGCTTGTGTCTAGGAATGCACAGCTTTGAGGTATATTTTGAAGGTCAGTCAAAGCAATATGGAGGTCTGAAAAAAAGAAAAATCGAGCAATTTCTTTATTCTTTTGTTTAGGTTTTCATATTATGTAATGATTCAAAGGCATTCGAAATACTCTTCTTAGCTTGAAACAGTTATTGATTTTACGCTAAAAATATACTCAGGCAACTCAGGTAAGTACAACTCTTTTTTGTGACCTATAACATAAAAATATTAAAGTAAACTTTATAATATCTACAAACACGAAAAAATAAATACCTCTGTCGGCTTTCAAGCCCCATACGTGTTAATACGCGGCCCTTAGGACAAAGGGGTTGGTTTTTTATAACCCGGGGTTGGAATACAACCCATCCTTTATGCATTTATGATGTCCGGTTGTAAAACAGAAATCTCCCATTAGCAAAGATGCTTCGGCATTTTTCGGGTAACTTCGGTAGCAAGGTGCTATGTGAGTTTTGAGGTGAGAATTTGAGGACCGTAAAATATAAAGAACTAGTTAAATGCCCGCGGCATTACTCGCGTGGATTTCGATAGTTTACCCACAGGATGGCACTAACGGGTTAAAAGGTATCCTATTTGTTAATCCAGCTATCAGTGTGACAGATTTAATCTAAATCCGTTCAGTAGTTTTTGTGTGAAAGAAAAAGGAGCTCGTGGCTAAATAATAACAGCCGCTCGGATCGATCTTTAAGTTCAGCAGTGCCTTTGTATGTAATCCACAGACCAACCTAGGCATAGGTTGGTCTGTGGATTACATACAAAGTTTCCTCCGTGCCTCGGAAAGCACGTTAAGCTGTTGGTCTCGGCTGTCATTTGTAGATCTTTGACAGTCGTCTACCTGTAACGACTCGTTACACGTTCAGTGGGCCAAAAAGTCTGACAACCAGTCTTACCAAGGGTATCGTACTACCCAGTACTAACTGGTGTGGAGGTCAGATAGGCAGTCGCTTCATGTAAAATACTGGTATTCAGCTTCATCCGGTTAGACTGGAAACCGACCCCAACGTAGTTAGAAAAAGGCTAGGCAGATGATGAGTTTTTGTGTGAAAGAGGAGCGTATCCATCCGTCCCTCCTCACAAATATTCGCATTTTCAATCGTAGTAATACATAAATATAAGATTTAAAATTCAAATCTTTTTGGGTAAGTAAATATTTAAGACGTAATATACTCTAAATATAATGTAGGTTGACAACGTTACGGCTGATAGTGATCATAACGTCTTCGATAAAAGTAATGAAAGAAATTATGAAATCGGATTTGATTTCAAGTCAGATGATTATGAATGAAATAGAAAATAATGATCACATAGAGAGACCACGAAATCTCAAGGTCAATTTGAAACGCACATAAAAAAATAAACATACCCTCCGATTGAAGACTGTCCGTTAAATACCTGTATATTTAACGGACAGACTTGCTACAAAGTCTCTAAATATAGATATCCAAAACTTGTTTCATAAACGCCATGAGCGTCATGATCTTCAGCAATGGCTTCCTCGATCGTTCCACCGTGGCCCATTCTGTGCACGGGCCATAACCAACCTGTAAAGTTTCTTCAATCAACCAATTTATTGGACCCTTGTATTGTCTGTCAAACGACTCCTACACGACTTATATGGGATTCTTAGTAATTTTCTGTCTTTTGCTATCTTTATTGACGTGTCAATCGAGCTCTGATGATAGATTGACGCTTTTAACCATTCAATCAGCTGCCGTTAGAAAAAAATGCCGCTATTTGTTTTGTGATAGTCGCGGCTCCTTAAAAAGGAGTATTTACTTGTATTAGAAACTTTTTTCTTGATGTTGAGGCAGTGGATTAGTCAAAGCTGCATTGACTTGGATGGTTTGCTTGCACCTGCATGTTGTTGATTTATTGGTATGAAAATAACGTCTGATGAATACCATTTTATAGCCTCATTAATGCGTTTTGCTTTAGTGCTAACTGAAATGATATTCCGATAATTATATTCTGTATATTCCACTTCCTTTTAGTATTCATTCCTTTACTTGCAATCACCATCACAACTTCCTACTCATAATCCGGTTTACCAAATACATCTGTAATAACTATAAAGTTTCCATCTTAAGCTACCTGATATTAATCACCATCAATTAAAACCCAACCACCTTTCATCTCTTCAATCAGTTCAAAAATTCCTCCACATCTTCAAACACCATTTCAACATTCATACGAGTGACTGCTTCACAAAATATTGCAGTACCACCAACAAATGTGTCAGTACCACGACTGCTGACATTCATTGAACTGCATTCAGTTTTTGCTGTGTAAATACTCGGTTTAGTTTCTAGGCAGCCATTAACTTACTGGGAACTATGCGATGCGTTGGAGATTGTGTTGTGTTTTGATTCGGATGAGGTGGTTGTGATTGGATTTAGTTTTTGATTTGGTAGTGTTGGAGGTTGATGCATTTTTGTTCTTACGTTACCATGAAGCTTATGAATATATTTTGTCACTACAGTAATGCTGTCTTTTTCCGTGAGACTGCTTTCAAGATCCTTTTTTTTTAGTTAGCCCGTATTGTCTCACTCCTGAGCAAAGGCCTCCCTCCATTCCTTTCACCTCTCAGATGGTGTGCTTCCTCTCACCAATTCGCGAGGAAGCCATCAAAGACGTCCCGCCATCATCTTCTTCTCCAAGATCTTAACTTTATGTATTATGTTCCAAAAAATGAAAGGGCATTTTCAAAATTCCGAGGAAAGGAAGAGACTCGTTTCCTCGGAATTTTTTAGCTTAAGTGCATCTTGCCCCTTATAGCAGAATATTGTTATTGTCGATCAAATTAACGTCTTCAAATCTTCTACATTAATTCCTACACATTCTCGTACGATCTGTTAAATATACTTCTCTTTCTTCATCTTTTTCATAATTGAAAGTTTAAATACCACATCCATTGATTCAACATCCAGTAGTGATGAACTGCCAAGTTTCCGCGAGCGGCCATTTGCGGAACCGAGTGATGTTATTAAGTTTTCTCCACAATTAAACTTTGCATTCTTCGAGTAGTTAAGTTAGAAAGCTCCCCTTTGATATGGCGATAGTTTTTCTACCTTCGTCTCGTTACTGCGGTTTTCTTGGCACTTATTCCGTGTGATTGCTTAGGAGTGTTGCTGTTTACTTGATTAACACTTGCCTACTTCCTTTCTTAGTTTTTTGTTTAATTACGGGTTGGACTCGTTTAGGTAGGTGTGGGCAAGAATCTTGCTGAGATGGAAATGTTGAGATTGATGACGGATTGTGTAAAGAAGATAATTATATGTGAAGACATTCGTAATAGTTATGCTAAAATGAAGGGTAAGACAACTATTAAAGACAGGAAAAGTACTGATACTGGTGCAAATCAAGCGAACCCGGGACATTAGCTAAATATAGACACAGCAAACACTATCGATATCTATCACCACAAATCAAACCACAATCCTAAAGGATCTGCCACATAAAATTCAATTACTTCATTTGTAGCCACTGTAACCAGTACAATATAGCCCTGGAGTCCTTAATAGACACTTTTACAACTTGCCTTAAACAAGTGTCAGTCCGTGATAGATTTCTCCAGCCCACTGCCCATATTGGCAGTCAGTACACACATCAATAGAATCAAATAAATCATTGCTTCAAGTTCAAATCTATCGATCAGATATCAGTTTTTGCTTATAAAATGCGAAAGCACATGTAATGAGACAATAACTGGTATTTACCGGTTTTTTCCGGTTTCTACTTGAGCGGTGATTGGTGCGTTTTGTTTAGATAATGATAAAATTGTTTGGTTGATGGCTTATGCTGTTGTAAGAAGTGAATTGGTGTGATTAAGTTTCTGTGTTTTTTTTATTGTCGATTAGTTTACTAGAAAGTCCTAGGAATTACTCGGTATTTCACTTTTATTTGAACTTTCTACGTGTGTCCATTTATCACTTTTGACTTCGTGATGTTTTTTTTAGAGTTCCGTACCCAAAGGGAGTCATCATCTGCCTAGCCTTTTCCCAACTGTGTTGGGGTCGGCTTCCAGTTTTACCGGATGCAGCTGAATACCAGTATTTTACATGGAGCGACTGCCTATCTGACCTCCACAACCCAGTTAGTACCGGGTAATACGATACCCCTTGGTAAGACTGGTTGTCAGACTTATTAGGCCTCTGACTACCTAACGACTGTCAAAGATCTACAAATGACAGCCGGGACCAACGGCTTAACGTGCTTTCCGAGGCACGGAGGAAACTCGGTATGTAATGGGTGGTCACCCATCCACAGACCAACCTAGGCAAGCACGGCTTAACCTAACGATCGACCCGAGCGGCTGTTATTATTTAGCCACGAGCTCCTCCGTACCCAAAGGGAGTACCAGGTAAAAACGGAACCCTATTACTAAGACTTCGCTGTCTGTCCGTCTGTCCGTCTGTCCATCTATCCGTCTGTCCGTCTGTCTGTCACCAGGCTGTATCTCATGAACCGTGACAGCTAGACAGTTGAAATTTTCACAGATGATGTATTTCTGTTGCCGCTATAACAACAAATAGTAAAAACAGAATTAAACCAATATTTTAGGGGGGCTCCCATACAACAAACGTGATTTTTTTGCAGTTTTGTCTAATATTTTTAAATAATGGTACGGAACCCTTCGTGCGCGAGTCCGACTCGCACTTGGCCGGTTTTTTTTATTATAGAGCGTGTATATATTTTTTGTGTGTTTTTATCTAATAAGTGTCTGTGGTTCGAAACAGTCTGTGGGTCCTCTGTTGGGCAAAGGCTGTCTTCGGTGGTGCCAAAATAAACGAATCGAAGTCTTAAGTCACTGTTATAAGTGTCATTATGGGCAATCAGCTCCGCTACCGGTCTACCTATCGTGAGTTCACTCTCACAGATAGGAGACCTGCGTCAACAGTGGGACATTTATAGTGTTCCCACGGTTCATTATGAGATTTTCTGAAATTGTTAGCGCTTATTTGAGAGAAGAAGCACCCGAACAGTTCCAATAGGATGACACAAATTCAAACCATACTAATGACGTATGCCTTTCTCATAGTACGCGCGATTTATTTACGTACCCAAGTGCACAGCCCATTCAATTACCTGATAAATAACCGGGTATAACCGGTTATATCCATTACAATAGCAGTTCCAATGACAGGTGATTCTCGATACGTTACGAGTTTAAGTTAACCTATTTACTTGCAGTCGAGTTTTGCTTTCACTTTGATTTAGGTTAGAAATATGGTGCTATTGAATTGCTCTGAAATATCACTACATATTATAAAACAAAGTCCCTCGCCGCGTCTGTCTGTCCCTTTGTATGCTTAGACCTTTAAAACTACGCAACGGATTTCGATGCACATTTTTTTAATAGATATAGTCATTCAAGAGGAAGGTTTTCGTATATAATTTGCGGGCGGGCAAAGCCGCGGGCATCAGCTAGTATTTAATAATTTGATGGCAATATTTTCTTTGGTTTCTCATTGTACTAAAAGCATCGACAAAGCAACATTACCTATATCAGCGAGAACGTTGAAAACTCAAAAAAGTATTACATCGACAAGGCTACCAAAAAGCCGTATCATATGTTGCGATCATTTTTTTTCTTCTAGACCATGCCTGGGAAACTTTTAGTTACGGAGATATTGGGGTTCAAAGTTCCAACATTTTTTAAATTTTTTAATTACAAGTTTTTAATGTTATAATTCCCCCCGCCTGCCAAGCGTGGCGATTATGGCAAAAACCCTTCTTTGGGGGAGGCCCATGTCCAGTAGTGGACTACTTTCGGCTGAAATGATGATGATGATGGATGAATGTTATAATTTTACTCTAAACACCTCCACGACCCCCGTACTATTCAATCCATCCATCAGCACAATGTTTTGAGTGCGTTACATTTAGTCCTACCGTAAAACGTGATTTTTCACCCCAAAAAAAAGTCGTTGCCAGCAATATTTTTTGCGTAGAGTTACATAGTTTAATGTACAGAATGCTTTTGTTTACAGCTTCGTTCGAAGGGTCCGTTTACATCCTGTAATTTCAGTAGTGGAAAAATGCTGGCCAATTCCCTGTAGAACTTATTCCATTAATCTCATGTTAAGCGTAGGTTACCTATCTTGTTTGCCCTACATCCAGTTCTGGAACACATTGAAACAAGGCCGAGCAACCTTGTTCTAAGTAAAGCTTCAACCATTAATAATACTTGTACTATCTTATCGTTGAAATAGCGATCAAAATCAATATTTTATGTAAAACAATTTACGACAACGCATGCCTTCCGCGATTTGATGCGAAAAATCCATTTTACCCGACATAACCGGTATAAAGTAATGTAATGAGTTAGTAAATTATGTGGCATTCATGGTATAAATTGACCTAGAGAACGCCTAGCGGATTTAATGTAGCGTCATTATTTATAACTAGCTTTTACCTGCGACTCCGCTCGCGTGGGATTCGGGATAAAAAGCCTATACGCGTCAAGTATCTAGGGCGCCAACATCCGTTATGATTGACGTGAAAAATGAGTGAGTTTTCAAGAAAATTTGTTAAACGTTTTGTGATAAAAGTGTGGGCTAGAAATGTCGTGGCTGGGTCATTAATCTGGCTAGGAATCAGACTGAAGTAAAATTGGTAGTAGTTAGTTTATTGGCTTGCCGTGAGGAGACCATAGAGGGATCCATAATAACCTGGTACGGCACTTTCAACTGTGTAAAAATCGAAAAATTTCCGAAAAAAGTGACGAAAATTAGAGACGAGACTGACATGACTGAGGAGCAAGCTGAATTGACGCAGAATTATAGAACTTCAATTTTATTTATTGTAATTATGTCTTATTATATTGATAAACGAAAACTAATGAAACGTATTCATTATAGATTAAAGTTCCATATCATATTAATCTATTTGATAACATTGAGTTTATAAAATAAATAAATAAATCAAGACATTTATGGCTTAAATTACGCTTTCTTTACGATTTTTTCAGTGAAAACTCAAGGAATTTAAAGAAATTCTAGAACTCCAATAAATAAGTAAAATATTCAAGTTATCTTTCAGTAATTTGAGCTTAATTAAGAATTAAATCTAACAATGTGAATTTGGGCATCAAAATTCCATCGCCGACGGTTTTTCTTGCAGACTGAGTTCGTAAAATATTTATAGTAAATTACACGAAAAGAAAAAAAAAAACCGGCCAAGTGCGAGTCGAACTCGCGCACGAAGGGTTCCGTACCATTATTATCAAAAAAAAGGGCAAAAAAATCACGTTTGTTGTACCCCTTAAATATTAATTTTATTCTGTTTTTAGTATTTGTTGTTATAGCGGCAACAGAAATACATCATCTGTGAAAATTTCAACTGTCTAGCTGTCACGGTTCATGAGATACAGCCTGGTGACAGACAGACGGACAGACGGACAGACAGCGAAGTCTTAGTAATAGGGAAAGGGTAAAAACGGAACCCTAATGAAAATGTGTTACTCCAACTTACAAGAAAGAGAATGGCACTATCGTTATTCTTAAGCAAATATCAAAAATCATGAATTTGCGTAAAAATGTAATAGGACTCTTAATGGTAACGTTAGTGACTATATTAGTTTCAAAAAGGTATACCTACACCATGTTAGTTAGCCCCAAACAGTTAGTCTGATTCTGGGGCTCGGTATTTGTTTTCCGGAGTGGAAACTTGAGAGGCGATAAGAAATGTGGTGTTGCCATAAATAAATACTGGAGACTCGTTGACAAACTCTATAATGACAAATCAATGTGAAGTGGATGTCGTATCAATAAATAGTAATTAAGGTACGTGTAACTTAACACTTTCTATGGTCGAATTACCACGCTTTAATTTTATGATTATTCAACATTTAAAAACACTTTCCACGAGTTTACTTTTCCGGTTTAACTAAAATTAATAGTTTGACACTCTTTTTAAGTAAATGTCAATAGAAAGTGCAATTATTTTATACATACTGGTGTTATTTAAATTAAATTACCACCAATTAATTTAGCACTAATTTCGCTTTTCCGTTTTCAATTATTTTGTTTTTTTTTAGCCAAAAGTAATGGCACTTTATGGCTTAAGGAAAATTAAACGACAGAGATGTACTACTTTTTTTTTCTAAACTAAAAACTTTTTAAACGAAACTGTGTCAAGCTAGCGTAGAAAAAATATTTTTAAATATGGAATCGCTGGTTTTTTAGTTTCCCATAGTGATGGCGTATCATACAACTTTGAATGGGTGATTAATGTTTTCACACAAAAGCAGTGTGGGAAAACGATTATAGTCTAGTAATAACGCCCAGTATTTCTTGGCACTTGACAGTGGCGCTAGTTCCGTAAGTAAACGTCAAATAACTGTCAAATTCAGTACATTTAAAAATAGTTCGTATTTTCGCCGTCTGTCAAACTACAGTGGTATGTAAGTGGCATAGTTATGGTCGGTAACTTGTCAAAAATTTCTTTTTACGATGATGAATTGTTTAGTGTAGAACAAAATTCGTGTTTTAGAACAAAAGTTTACGATTTTGTGCGGCCATTCATATACATTTTTGTAGTTAGTTTATCTGATTTGATTCAATAATTTAATAAGGTAAAATTATTCATAAGTATTTTTACGCCTGTCGTAGTTAACGAAGTGAATATCAAATGAGGTTATTTTCCCTTTTTGAGGTATTGAGGGTAAGAAACATGTCTTTAAAGATAAATAATCAAAGTTTTACATTACCACTACTGATACTTCATAGTTTTTCCACTTCTTTTCCTTATATAATTTCAATAATACCTATGTCACACACTTTGAAGACCACAGATCAAATACCAAACAATACCCGTGAAAACTTTCATAGGCCTCCAAAAACAACAGGCACACTTCAAAAACAAAAAGCTGTATCGATTGTTTGAAAATTATTACCCATCCAAATAACTAACCGCATCAACAACAGCTTAACCTCACAAAGTTCCCAAGCCCATTCTAACAAAACACGAAAGATACTATGATAGCCTATTAGCAGCCTATCATAGTAATAGAAGCCTATCATAATCTATCACACGGTAGCATTATTGAGAATGTGACAAACTTGACTATCCACATAGATGGAGGGATAATGCCTAGTAAATGAGACTTAGGACCTAGAAAGCTGGTTTTCCCTCCAATCTAGCGATCTAGATAGAGTTTTTACGATGTATTTACTATGCAGAGTAGTGTATTTAAGGTTGATTATTAAAGGAAGGGGTCCGCAAGCGCCGATGCTTGCCTTGGCTGCGGGACTGTTCGAAAGAGATACTGTGGCCCCGGAACACAAAGGGCGATGAAGGAACATGGATGGGTTTTAGTCAGTAAAAGTCTGACACTCCCTTCTGCTCCGCCCAGTGCGGGAGGAGTCATTTGATGATTTCCCATCCGAAAAAAAGGTTGATTATTATACGTTAACTAAGCTAAGTCAGAGAGTGATAAGAAAATGAGTCTGTTTATTTGTGTTTGTTTTACTTTTAATGATTTAATGTTTGTATAATAAAGTATCATTTTAAAGTCCATACCCCAGGCTTCTACTGACAAATACATGATAGAAAAACTAATAGCAATTTGCCTGCCCTGGGAATAGAACCTAAGTCCCTATTTATTTATTTATTAATATAGATTCACCAACAGCTTCTGTGTACAGCATTTAAGTATACAAAGGTTTTACAGTCTTGGACTTACACAGTCGCCAATTACAGGTTAACCAGCATTCACAATAATAAGTGTTAACATATGAGAAAAAAATAAACAAAATTAAAATGAGTGGCTCTCGACATGAAATACAATAGTAGACCCTGCATTTAAGAGTTTACTTAGCTTACGAAACATAATACAAAGAAAAACATACGCTGTAATTTTACTAATAAAATTTAAAAAAAAAGACAAGATAATATGAATATTAGTGTTAAAACAGATAAAAATGAGATCAGAACTATAAAAAAAATAATTATAACATTGTTAAAAATAAAGAAAGAAGTATTATAATAAAATAAAAAAAACCAAAGGAATCATTAACTAACACAACAAAACATAGTGTCAAAATGTGACCAACAAATTTCATCGCAAATCGCTAAAAGAAGAAAATTTACTATAAATTTACATCTTAGAGAGTCCAGTATTTCACTAAGAATATTTTTGCTTGGTATAGGTTTTTCGCAGGGCCTACTGCTTCCAGTTAAGGAGTAGCACAATTTTCTTACGTTGTTTGCAGTTGAACGACTATTTCATGAAATTCAACGGTATTTAATGAACTTAGAGGGTTGTATTGATGATTTTAATGCTTACAACTCTGTAAAACCATATTTGTTACGGTCGCGAATAATATAGGTAAGTTTTTGTTGAAAAAAAAAAAAACATTGCAAAAAACGTAAAAAAACGGAATTTCGCGGGCTGCCACCTTAATGCCTCATCGTCTTCGACATATAATAATAATATATGGGTGAAGTCCAAAATATTGACGCAAATGACACAATAGTGATACAAAATGTTTTGCGATAGTGACGCAAAAGTCGCACAGAAATTTACACTACAGTAACACAATAGTGGCACAAAATGGTAGCAAAAAACTATAAAGTTGAGGTTACATTAGGAGTTTCATATAGTTTATAAATGTAGAAAAGCAGACATCAATATCTAACATTTTTGGCAAAATTAAGTGCACTCAATTAAAACAAAATTATAATATTGAGCAAGTTATATTATGTCTCCAAAATTTAAAGTAGGTAAATAGGTACTAGGTTTTAACATAAAAAAACACCAAAGAAATTAGGTTTTCCTTTGATAAAGTTTCAAAGTTTTTCCTTCGTTCTTCTTTCTGTTATTTTGTCAAAACAGCTGTCTTGGTCTTGTACAATTGTTTTGTCCTTTTCATTTTTTTTTGTAAAGCTTCAAATTTTTCAGGATTATATTTTTTTATCGTTCACTATATCTTTTGGACTTTTCTGCCGAAGTAAGTGGCATCTGAAAGTTAAAAAGAAAAAGTCTTATTTCATGCCTATTAGTTGGCTTGTGACGACCAAAACAGTATAAATTTGCCACTATAGGCAAAGTTTGATAATGTAAAAATGTTCTTTAGTAACTTTGTTGAGCTATGTATCCTGCTTATGCGTATGAAGTTTCATTAAAATCGGTCCAGTCATTTCGAAAATTAAGGACTTGAAAGTTTGTATGAAATGCCGTAAGTCGTAAACGCTCTTAACCTTAAAACGTAAATTGCACACCATGTGTGCTGACATCTATCTATTGTCTGCTATTGGGCGTGCGATGGGCATATTCTTAATAAAAACTATCCCAATACTCAACCACTCATCAAATGCTAAACAACTATATTACTAAGTGTATCCCAACCTTATTATGGTAGCACAATTGTGGTGACACAGAAATTGTTCAACTGGTGTTACAAAAGTAATACAAAAGTGTCACAATTGTGAGGTAGCACAGTGAATAAGTATTGATTCCTCAAAAACTACACTGTGAATCGTATTGAAATGAACATTACACAAAAGCCCATGTTTTTCGTTACCTAGAGCACTATTAAATTATAATTAAAACACTAGACTTACCGTAAAAAACGTCGAAAAACCTGTCGAAAAATTTCTGACCACGCTAAATCACTTTGAGTTTGACATTGGAAATGATTCCATTTGGCCGTTAGGCTTTAGCTGTCATAGACAATTACGCGCAGTGTTGCCAGTCCTCCAAAACGAAATCCAACCTTGTTTCAAGTCTATAGAAACAGCCAATGAAAACGGTTGCACAAAATAAGTAGCACAATTGTGTAAAATCGCATATAAACAAAAAGAACTGTAAATAAGCATAATATTGCGGTTAGTTCATTACAGTATATGTGAAAAGGGTTGCCGATTATACGCTATTGCTGTAGAATTTAACATTCAGCCTCTATGTTACATAGAACTTGTTCAGAAATATCCTCAAAGTTCACCCTCCAAAATTATTAAGCCGTTTTGTACATAATTTGGTCGGGTTAGTGGAGAAATTATTTAATTTACTCTGGTATCGAGTATTATTCTATAACTTTGAGTATTTGGCATGCTGGACAAATAACCATTTAATTTAGTATTAATTGTCGTAAAATTCTATCAGACATAGTTTTCAAGAAAAATAATTGGGAAGTTTTTGATTGGGCAAATGCGTCAAAATTTTGGTCTTTACCCATATAATACTAGCTGTTGCCCGCGGCTTCGCCCGCGTGCAGTTCGGTAACTGTCCCACTGAATCATACTAAAGGAATAAATAGCGTCTTACATGTTAATCCAGGTTATAAACTATCTATGTGCCAAATTTCATAATCATCACAATTTATTATTATCATCACAATCACCATCACTATCACAACCACCATCACTATCACAACCACCATCATTATCACAATAAATAGCCGTGTGGTATCCGGCAGAGTAAAATAGAACCAACCCAGTACACTCGTGTCGTATAAGGCGACTAATGTCTGAGGCAGAACACCTTGCGCCTCCGTAGACCAGAGAATGGGCAGCAGCGTTTTCTGTTAGTCTTTCATCACTGCGATCTCCAATCCGCCTGCCAAGCGTGGAGATTACGGCAAAGTCCTCACATCACGGGAGAGGCATGTCCAGCAATGGACGTTATGGGCTGTTGTAGTATCACAATCACCATCACTATCACAACCACCATCATTATCACAATCATTATCACAATCACAATCAAAATCACCATCACAATCAGCGTCACTATCACAACCACCATCATCATCACAATCACCATCACTATCACAGTCACCATCATTATCACCAATCACCATCACTATCACCATCACAATCACCATCACAATCACCATCACAATCACCATCACAATCACCATCACAATCACCATCACAATCACCATCACAATCACCATCACAATCACCATCACAATCACCATTAAAATCACTATCACAATCACCATCGTCGTTATCACAATCATTATCTCCGTACCATTATCATCGTAATCACAATCATCATCATCACAATCTCCATCTTCGTCATCACAATCATTATAATCGTAATCTCAATCACTATCATCTTAATCACAATCATCATGATTACAATCGCCATCACTAAGACAACCACAATCATTATCACAATCACCATCATTATCACATACACCAACACTATTACAATCACAATCACCATCACTATCACTATCACAATCACTATCCTCGTTATCACAATCATTATCATAGTAATCACCATCACCTTCATCATTATCACAGTAATCACCATCACCTTCATCATTATCACAATTACCATCACCATCACAATCACCATCACCATCACAATCAAAATCACTATCACAATCACCAGCATCGTTATCACAATCATTATCATCGTGATCACAATCATTATCATCATCATCACAATCACCATCCTCGTTATCACAACCATCGCTATCACCATCACAATCACCGTCACTATCACAATCACCATCACTGACACAATCACCATTACAATCACAATCACAATCACCATCATCGTTATCACACTTATTATCATCGTAATCACAATCATTATCATCGTTATCACAATCATCATTATCACAATCATCATCATCGTAATCACAATCATTATCATCGTAATCAAAATCATCATCATCACAATCATCGTCATCATTATCACAATCATCATCATCGTAATCACAATCATTATCATCTGGATCTCAAAAGAAATGCCATTTACGTAATCAGCACCCCTGATAATCTCGGTATCGACACCCATATCGATTTTTAGACATTTCAACCCCATCGCAACCCCAACAGGGAATGGTAGTATTTCAGGTCTGCCACATTAAATATTAAAATCGTTGTTTTTGTAATACACCCGACCCAATTCACTATAAAAACAATACCTATATTGAATTTCAGGCTTTGTTACTCCATTTCCCCCTTTAGGGGTTGAATTCTGAAAAAACCTGAAACACAAATGTGAACTCATTTATCGATAGGAGTACTCCCGTTAAGTTTCGCATAAAGTAGTCTAACTAATCCTATTTCCCCATGTAATCTTTGGACCCCCGTTTCAACCCCTTAGGGGGTGAATTTTGAAAAATCCTTTCTTAATGCACCCCTAAACCTCATAAAGAATCTATATGCCAAATTTGGAATCTCTAGACTCAGCGGTTTTGGCTGTGCATTGTTTTTTATACTTTTCCACCCCATTTCCCCCTCTTAGGGGTTGAATTCTGTAAAAACCTGAAACCCATTTCTACTCATTTATCTATAGGAGCACTCCTGTGAAGTTTCGAATAAAATAGTCTAACTAATCTTGTTTCCCCATAGAAACTTTGGATTCCCGTTTAACCCCCTTAAGGGGTGAAGTTTGAAAAATCCTTTCTTAGTGCACCTTAAGAGCACATGAGGAACCAATGTGCCAAATTTGGAATCTCTAGACTCAGCGGTTTGGGCTGTGCATTGATTTATAGACTTTGTCACCCCATTTCCCCCTCTTAGGGGTTGAATTCTGAAAAAACCTGAAACCCGTTTCTACTCATTTATCAATAGGAGCACTCCTGTGAAGTTTCGAATAAAATAGTCCAACTAATCTTGTTTCCCCATACAAACTTTGGAGCCCCGTTTAACCCCCTTAGGGGGTGAATTTTGAAAAATCCTTTCTTAGTGCACCCCTAGACCACATAAGGAACCTACTTGCCAAATTTAGAATCTGTAGACCCAGCGGTTTGGGCTGTGCGTTGATAGATGAGTCAGTCAGTCAGTCAGTCAGTTTCTTCTTTTATATATTTAGATTATGTGAAATCTAGAATAAGTTTGTCATTGTGAGGAGAAATAAAGAACTTATTATTTCTCCTATTCTTTTAGGCTATGGCCTAAAAGAATAATAATAATAAGTTCTTTATTCCTATTTTTAAGAACGAGACGTTTTTAAAGCGTGAGACATATCTCACGCTTTAAAAACGTCTCGTTCTTAAAAATAGGAACTTGTAAAAACCGCCTGATCAACAGTTTGGTATGTTACAACTTTAATAGTGAGTACGTACTAAAGTATATCGTCTTAATACCGTATGCACATAATGTTTGTCATTGGACATTTACGACGCCAAGTATTTATATTGTACATATTGCTATCGAATTTATTCTTCATTTGGAGAATACTAATGAAGGTACATTGTTGGCATTTTTGTGAGATTTTAAATAAGGTTCACAGAGTTTATTTGTATTTTTATGTGATGAAACTTTTCTAATGAGAGCTTGAAATCGTATTTCTTAGATTATTTTTATCAAAAAATCAAAAATCATTATTATTTGCGTAAATAAGGTACAGAAGGTTGGTAAAATATATGCTTTTAATTTCGGCGTGCAAATATAAGCTAAAGTTACATATTTCTTATTAATTTAAATTAATTATATATCACAATCGTGCAGTCATTATGCAGATAATCCCGTTAAAATTGTATTACTGAATTAAATAAATGTCAAAATAATAATTAAAGTAATAATCATAAATGTCAATAATAATCATTTCAATAATGGGGGAGATTCGCTATCCAATAATATAACAAAAATAATTCAAAATGACCGTGCAGTTTATAAAACTTACAATTTATAACCTAAAAGCTCATGAACACTATAAATAAATAAATAAATTGGGTGTCGGCGCAGCTTCTTCTTCCACATTTATCTTTTACTCGTCATCCCAGCAGTCACCTCCTTTCTAGCCATATCCAGTCCATCCACCGAATCTTTGGTCTTCCTCTACTCTTATTATCCATTCACATTCATACTCAAAACTTTCTTCACGACATTTTTTTCTATTATTTACAACTGCGTTTTCCAAAACTGATTTATTTTATTAAGCAAATTCTACAAGTATCAAATCTAGATACGTCTGTATCAAAGTATTGCACTGTTAATTCTGCTCATACACTTATGTTAAATAACATTTCTGTTTTCCAGCCTTAAATCTTATGCATGAAAACTACAGACTGATCAGAGAAAAATAACATAAAACTTACATGGAAACCTACGGATTTCCAATCGCCAATCCAACGTATACAACTAAGCGCAAATATATATACGAGTACAAACTTCGATTCAAAAATACCTACCGATATAATCTAAGACCAAGAATTTCACTTACGCCAAGCTCGACTCAACAATATCTAAACAACGTTGCAACGTTCGATATAAGCAAGTGACAGTGTTTCCCAGACGTTAATGTTATTTAAGATGCCCAATTTACATGTAAACAGATGCCTATCTTGCTTTTCAATTAATATAATATGTGGACGAACTGAATGCCTGGGCTAAATAGTTTTTAAAGTGGTTTTCAGTGTGGTGACAGTTTCTTGTCTTTAATAAGGGCTTAAGTTATTATAGCCGGTGTGTTTTCCAAAAAAAAAGGGTATATTAGGTGAACAGAGTAGCTTTTTTTTTTCTTTTTCCCTAAACTTAGAAAAAAATTTGACCCATAATCAAAAAACGCTACAAATTTCAAGTAAACTTCTCATATGAACAAAGAAAGAGAAATTTTGAAAAAAAAAATGAAAAATATCGAATTTCAAACCATACGCAATACGCGCATGATTTGAATTTCGGTTTATAAAAAAAAAAGACACTAAGTATGCCATTTGCTTCTACTACGTTCACCTATTATACCCATTTTTTTTTTGGAAAGTGATGAAAAAGTCACCTGTGTACAAGGTTCAAGGTGTTAAAGGACCCTCATTAAACCATCAACCAAACCAAATATTCTGTACATCAAATTAAACTAACTCTACGCAAAAAATACGCTAAGTAACGACTATAAGTGAAAAATAAATAAAAATGTCAAAACATTGCACCCTCTAAAAGTAGTAGTGGAACATTTTCGGTGACATTTCTTTTACTAATGTTAGTCTTTCTTTTTTTCAGGTATGATATACTATTTACTGCTCTACATAATTCTAAGGTATTTTAATTCATCATCATCATATCAGCCGAAAGACGTCCACTGCTGGACATAGGCCTCCCCCAAGGGGGGTTTTGCCATATTCGCCACGCTTGGGTTGGCGATAGCAGTACGGTTGTTACAAAAGCACAGAGACCGCTGCTGCCCATTCTCTGGTAAGTCCCTTAGTCGCCTCTTACGACACCCACGGGAAGATATGGGATGGTGCTTTTCTTTATGTCCGACACCATACAGACTGTATTTTAATTACATAAGACTAACTTACATAAGGTAAAGGTTTTTACACACATTACAAAGAATGTTCTGCTCTCTTTTTGTGTAAATTTATATAATTATGTAAAGTTGGGTTCTTAGACCTTAAATTGTGATATGTAGGTATTTTTTTTGGGATTTTCTCAACTATTGAGGAAGATTTTCTTTACACTTTTACGTGAAATTTTAATTTAGGCAGGATTACCAGGCATTTTTTTAAAGTTAAAAGTATTTAAGAACGATTTTCAACCTTATACTGTACAATATATTAGGAGCTTTAGACAATCAATTCTAAATCAATTTAATTCAAAGCATTAATGGCATTGCTCAGATAGTTTTATTATCTTATTATTCTGTCTCTTTAAACGGAATTATTTCCAAACTTTAATTTAGTATCGCAGTATATAATTTTAAGTATAAATTATATTCGTATTAAATAATATTTGTGATAGCTATCGTTACCCGCGGTTTCTACTAAAGGAAGTAGGTCACTATGGCATTTGCTCAGTTGGTATGAAAGCTGGCCGTGTTACAGTTGCTATATTTTATCCTAGACACGCATTTAATATGACTTTCAGTCTGTGTCTGAATAAATAATAGAAAAGAATTAAAATATAGGCTACGGTAGATTGAGATGTTTGATAGCGTCGAACACAGCAATTATTTTCAAGGATACCCACGTATAAGATTAAGCTTTTAGGACTAAATTCTGAAGCTATTGGTGTCGATTCTGTTGTGCACAAACTAAACTTAATTTTGGCTATTGCTATCTTTTTCTCTCTAATAAAACGAGAAAGAGACGGACGTAATTTAGAGCTGTCAAATTTAATTCGAACTAATATTTCCATACAAATGAAGGGTGCACGTAAAAACATGTCGACTAAAAACACGGTGAATCGCAAGGCATAAACTAATTTGACATCTCTAACTTAGTTCATAGCTATAGCTGTTCTTTTCTCGCACTGTCTTTTAGTAAAAGATACCAATAGCCTAAATTAAGTTTAGTTTGTGCACAACAGAATGGACACCATTATCAATTGCATACAATTAAACTTCGGATTGATAACTTAATTGAGAGTAGTGATAGGCCAATGATCACGGCACCAACTTACGTGACGTACTTAGAGCTTGGGTTTGACCTCATGCTTTACTTTGTCCTATAAATGATAAATGATGTTTATTTTGCAAGTAGGTTTTTACAAACACTTTTACACGTCATTTTTTAAAACTAGATGGGGCCGGTGTTTCGTACCTGACTACTCTGAGAAGAAACAGCCGAAACAAACCTAGGTTCGATTCCCGGGTCGGGCAAAGTGTTATTGGGTTTTCTCATCAGGAATTAGTTAAAAGCTGTCACGGAGTCTGAATCTGTATCCGGTTTATGGCAATAGGCTCGTCCCCTATTACATGGGACCTAAAACATAACTGACGAAAAATTGGAGTACCTACTATTAGTTACACCTCTGCCAAATCCTTCGGAGATTACAGGCGTGATGTTATGTTTAAACTAGTTACAGGTAGAGCAGGCATTCTTTATGCAAAACTAGACACAAATTTAGTAAAACTTAGCGACCAAAACCACCATTATTTAGTAAAACTTAGCGACCAAAACCACCATTATTTAGTAAAACTTAGCGACCAAAACCACCATTATTTAGTAAAACTTAGCGACCAAAACCACCATTATTCAAAAACAGCCCATCGATCTTCTAAACGTTCTAAAACCAGCGTCTCTTGTACTAAGTATACACCAGCCCACCGTCATAACATTAGGTCGGACGCACATGATCTGAATACCGCGGAAGCCGACGTCACGTATCCCGACAATGTAGCCCGGCCGTATTTACTGTTCCATTCAAAACGTTTTTAATTATTTAGTTCAGAAACTTTCAGATTAATTGACCAGATAGTATTATGAGTTCGTTACGTTCTTGATAGATGCTGGGGTCTTTGATACCCTGGTAGTTGAATTAGGAGACTGTCTTCGTTGAGAGGGGTTGGTGATCATCTCATGTCGGCTTTATCGTAATAGATGATCAAAGTGGACTCATGTCAGTCTCGACTCGGTTAATGATGTTTTAAAAAGAATAATTCAACACATCTTGATTTTTAGGGGAGCTCGTGGTTAAGTAATAACAGTCGCTTGGCGACTCCGGTCGATCTTTAGGTTAAGCCGCGCTTACCTAAGTTGGTTCGTGAATGGGTGACCACCCATTCATTACATACCATACGTATTGGATGAGGCCCATTACATACCGAGTTTCCTCCGTGCCTCGGAAAGCACGTTAAGCCGTTGGTCCCAGCTGTCATTTTTAGAACTTTGACAGTTGTTACAGGTAGTCAATGGCCCGAAAGTCTGACAACCAGTCTTACCAAAGGGTATCGTAATACCCAGAACTAACTGGGGTGTGGATATCAGACAGGCTTTACCAGTATTTTACACATTATGTAAAATACTGGTATTCAGCTGCATCCAGTTAGACTGGAAGCTGACCCCAACACAATTGGGAAAAGGCTAGGCAGATGATGATTTCTAGGGGAAAACTAATAAGTTAATTTTTAATAAAAAAATAAAAAATAATAAATAAATATAAACCCACCCCCTACCCACCAGTGTGGACACGCGATGGGGCCAACCAGAATCACCATATAAATTAATATCAAGAAACTTTTCTACTTGACTGTAAAAATCATAAAATTGTTCAACGGCGGACGGGATCAGTTGACCAATTCAATTCATTAGGTCGACTGATCCCGTTGAAATTTTAAGACTCAAGCATTATTTAAAATAGGTTCAGTCATTTGATTGGCTGGAACTAACTTTAAGTAAAAGTTGAGTCTTGTGTGGCTGAAATTCGGCCCTTTGTTCCGAATTGATTTCTAAAAGAAAAATAAAGGTATTTTTTTTTCTTATTTCATAAATGTTTAAAATTTGTTTAAACATCTATCCACCAAGACAACAATAAAACACCCAACGTATCTAAAACACACAGAGTGAGCAAGAACGCGCCAGTTCGACGTATGCGCATAGCTCAGCTATTTAGCGGTAACCCCTGCGCGCTGGGATGCGCCGGCGCATGCCGCGATACTGATCGAGACTTTACAGTTAAGACTTTGTCGCCCGTGTCATTAGCTCCTGGGACAGGGCTGGTGAACATTTTTAGGCAGGTATATTTGAATAAATTACCTATGATGTACTGTCGATATTAGCGAAAAGTAATGTGAATTAAGAACAAAAATCTGTTTGCATGAATTCGTTATGGATGATTATTATTAAAAGAAAATAAAATGATTTTTAATTGGAGCTCAGATAGGCAGTCGCTTCATGTAAAATACTGGTATTCAGCTGCATCCGGTTAGACTGGAAGCCAGCCCAAACATAGTTGGGAAAAGGCTAGGCAGATGATGAGTGCACTTTGGATTTCATTTGAAAATTAAATAACTTATTTTATTTATTTACAGTTAATTAAAACGGTAACACCAATTAAAATAATTAATATAGAAACACCAATTACAATAATTAACAAAACAAAAGTAAAAACATCCAATTGACACCAGTCAATGGTTTGAATTAAATTACTAATACTAACACGGAACAGTGACAGTACAGAACAGTACGGCTGGGGACATACAGGTTAATTATTCTACATCTACACTAATATTATAAAAAGGAAAGATTTGCATTTTTGTATTTTTGTGTGTATGCTTGTAATGAATAAACTAAAAAACCGGCCAAGTGCGAGTCGGACTCGCGCACGAAGGGTTCCGTACCATTATCTATACATTAGACAAAACGGCAAAAAAATCACGTTTGTTGTATGGGAGCCCCCCTTAAATATTAATTTTATCCTGTTTTTAGTATTTGTTGTTATAGCGGCAACAGAAATACATCATCAGTGAAAATTTCAACTGTCTAGCTGTCACGGTTCATGAGATACAGCCTGGTGACAGACAGACGGACAGACAGCGAAGTCTTAGTAATAGGGTTCCGTTTTTACCCTTTGGGTACGGAACCCTAAAAACTACTGCGCCGATTTCAAAAATTCTTTCACCATTAGAAAGCTACATTCACCCTTTAGTAACATAGGCGATATTTTATCCCCGTATATGTTTTCCCCGCGGGTGAACCGCGTGACGTTCGCTAGTATATAATATATCAGTACTGCAGTCACAGCCTTGTCTCAAATTTTCCGTCGCCTGCCACAAGTTTGCCATCCCTGTCCTAGTTTATGAATACAACTTTAAGTATATTATAGTACATAATGGAATAGTATAGTATGATGTAATCGAGATTATTTACTGGCTAGAAATTTTATTTGTGAGGCGCCACCAACATGATACATGATCAGGAAATGAATCGTCCGTTTTCGCAGTTTTCATGGCGTAGCGTTTTTCTAATTGGTAAGTTTCTCAGCCGTATAACCGCTTTATGTTAAATAATAATAGGCTTGCTGTGATAGCTTTATGCTATGTGATGATGAAGGAAACTTCGCTTTAGTTAAATCACTTTAGAGATATTTGTTTTGTAAAAGTTTACGTGAGATTAAGGTCTTTAGCTTTTTTATTAAACACTAAGGAATTAAAGAGGCTTAAATAAAAATAAATAAAATAAAGGTCTTTAGCAGAAATGAACTGTTTCAACTGTTTCACTGTGTTCACGAAGTCGTCAACCAAGCATTCTGTACATCAAACCGTTTCGTCAAGCAAAAATTATTGCTAAAAACGACTTTTATTTTTGGGGTGAAAACTCACGGTAGTACTCAATGTAACGTATTCGAAACATTGTGCTGATGGATGAATTGAATAGTACGGGGTATTTAAAGAAAAGTTATATAGTTAAAAAACTTGTGAAAAAGTTTATTTATTTATTTATTTATTTATTTAAGGACAACCAACAAAGCATACACCAAAATACATGTTTAAGAACTCTTGTTGAATTTAACATTTTATAGTGTAGCCTTAATTAAAGGCTGCCACGGCATGCATTAAACATTGGAGAAGAAAATACAGTTACAAAACAGATCTTACCCATTCAGATCTATCTAAATAAGTAAAATCCGCTTTGTGCTGCCTTATCTGCCTGTTTCTGTATTTATTAACTGCATTTATACACCAATTATTGGTATACAAATACAGCCAATTGTAACCTAAATCCATACATTACATAATTAATTTATGTACGACGTTGTGCCAATAAGAAAAAAGAAAAAAATATATAAACACTTTCTTAATCATAAAGTAATGTAAAAATACAATTTTTACAATCTTTCAGGACAATGCCGTACGCAAGACAGACTTGACTTTATGTAATGAGTAGGACATATCAATATCTACATTAGGCGAGCGTGACAGGCGACTAAATTGAACTTGCATTCTGTTAATGGTTGAAAAATGACCCAGATTGGTTTTAAAGCCCTTAGCGCGAAGCAGCTGATATCTAGACTTACGAGCAAGTTTATAAGGCACATTTAAGTTTATTTGAGTTAGTAACCGCGGACAATCAAAGTGAGTGTTTATTATTTTGTACAGGAACAGCTGATCTAGGATCAAACGGCGATTTTCCAGACTCATAAGTTTGAAATGTTTCAAGCGTGAGCTGTAGCTAGTTAAATTTCTGACCATATTACAGTGATATGACAAATGCCAAAGAAATCTTTTCTGCACTGATTCCAGACGACGTTTATGTATTTCGTAGAATGGAGTCCAAACTATGCTGCAATATTCTAAGCCTGATCTGACAATTGAGTTAAAGATTGCAATTTTGGTTGAGACGCGCTTAAAATCTTTACAGTTACGCAGAATGAAACCCAACATCTTAAACCCTTTAGTAGCAATTTTATCAACATGTATATTAAACCGAAGCTTATTGTCAATATAAACACCCAAATCACGAATTACTTCTTTCTCATATATAATTTGGTCATTAATTTTATAATTACGAAAATACGGTCCTTTTTTCCTAGAAAAATGTACGTGATTGCATTTGTTAGCATTAAGTAACATGTTATTGGCCAAGCACCACTGGGAAAAACGGTCTAAGTCTTCTTGGAGTTTAAATGGATCCTGATTGCACTCCATTCGTTTTATAATTTTCAGATCATCTGCGTATAAATATATATTTGAGTGTACAAAACAAGACGTCACGTCGTTTATGAATATATTGAAAAACAACGGGCCTAGGTGGGAGCCTTGGGGTACGCCCGAGGGTGTCAGAAACAGGTCCGATGAATAACCGTTGACAACAACTTTAGATGTGCGTTTAACAAGGTAAGACTCACACCACTGCAATAAGTTTCCTGCAATTCCGATTGCTTGTAATTTGTTAACCAATATTCTGTGATCCACCTTGTCAAACGCCTTGCTAAAATCGGTGTAAATTACATCTACAGGTGATCCCCGGTCTACAGCGTCGACTAAATCCGAAATAAAGCACGCAAGATTGGTTCCAGTCGAACGGCCTTTCATGAAACCGTGTTGTTCAGGCATCAATGTCTGTTTCACATGCCACGAAAGTATGGGGTATACTAAAGCTTCGAACACCTTGCCAAAAATAGACAAAATAGATACTGGTCTATAGTTATTCGCGTCGGATTTGTCCCCAGACTTAAAAATCGGTACTACTCGTGCTTCTTTCCAAGCCTTCGGAAAACAACCTGTGCTCAATGATTTATTATAAATCATAGAAAGAGGCTCCCCCAGCAAGTCACAACATTTTATTGCGAAAATGGAAGGCAGTCCGTCACGCCCTGGCCCTTTATTAGGGTCAAGTCTCTTTAAGGCTTTAATTACAGAATCCGTGTTTAGTGTCAATTGGGTCAGAAAATCAGAATGCTGACATTGCGCAGTCTCGTATTTAGCCGAATCGTCAACAGTATTGCACATATTTGGGTTATAAACAGATGAAAAACATGAGGCAAATATGTTGCAATTATCTGCTCCATTACTACCTATGACGTCGCCGTAATGTATTGATGAAGGGTACGTACTGTTACCGTTACGTTTATTCTTTAAAAATGACCAAAAGAGCTTAGGGTTAGAAGTGATCGAAGATTCAATTGACTTTATATATTGCCTATAATTAATATGTGTTAATTTTGAAACTCTGTCTTTAAGCAAACGATATGAAATTTTATCTAGGGGGTTGTTAAATTTGGAATAAAGTGTATGGTACTTATAGTTATAAGTTAAGTTGATACTTTAACTCCCAAATATCTCCGTAACTAGATGGTCCCCAGGTATGGTCTAGCACAAAAAATGATCGCAATGACGGGAAGAACAAGTGCCTTTCGGCTCTGTCAAGGGTATTTTTGTATCCATTATTTTAGCCGTGTGGTATCCGGCAGAGTAGAATAGAACCAACCCATTACACTCACGGGTGTCGTATAAGGCGACTAATGTCTGAGGCACAACACCTTGCGCCTCCGTAGACCTGAGAATGGGCAGCAGCGTTTTCTGTTAGTCTTTCATCACTGCAATCTCCAATCTGCCTGCCAAGCGTGGAGATTACGGCTAATCCTTCCATCATGGGAGAGGCTTATGTCCAGCAGTGGACGTTATGGGCTGTAGTAGTAGCAGTATTTTACCCGCCCGGAACAATGGTACTAGATCAAACATATAAAGATGATTACATTTTCACCCAACCAATAAACCAACCAATCGACTGCGGAGAAACTTCCAATTAAAGAGTTCTACAGACTTGTCTTTCTGCTTATCCCTTTCAAAACCACGCTAAACATGATCAAATGATTCCCAACATAATTGCTATATTTAATAGGAGCAGGATACAGTTACACAGCTTCGGGCACCGCGCATAAGTGCGCAACTGAACGGACACGCTGCTATTGTGCCCGGCCGATCCGAGATACGGGCGAGTTCCAAGTTTTACAGTTACCACGTTATGCACCGCGTGTGTGGCTGTCTTCTACCTGATATATGGCGGGGATGTGGGCTGCTTCTAGCTCGTGTGGGGATTAAATAGTTAATATCTTTAGTCGACCCTCTTTGACCTAAGTTCTAAGGTATGAGGAAGTACCTGTAGATCGAATTTTGGAGATTCCAGCTGGTATGAAACATTATGGACATGAAAAGTGCTGAAAAAAACTAATTAGTCCGTCAGTTAGATTATCAAAAAATATTTGACACGTATTTTTTATTTTTTCAAAATTGAGGAAGATACGACGCTTTTAAAATTCTCAATACGTCACGCCGTGCTATAATTTTTAGTGCGCTGTGACGTCACGAGCCCCAACTCTCGAGTTTTGATGCGTTTTATCTTTGTCAATATTCATTGATTTACAAAAACAAAAAATATGTGTCCATTATTTTCCAATACCCTAACTGACGGACTAAATAGATTTGCAATTTATTGATGGTGGAACCTAGTCCATTGTCACAGTCCAGAAGACCTAATTAGTGAAATCTATTAGTGGGACTGGGTAGTTTATCGGATTGCCACAAGCCACCGAAAAGATTATGACAACCCTGTTCAAAGTCATTGAAGACATTAATACGAAATGCTGTTTGTCCATTGAAAG
This sequence comes from Xestia xanthographa, assembly GCA_905147715.2. Lineage (NCBI taxonomy): Eukaryota > Metazoa > Arthropoda > Insecta > Lepidoptera > Noctuidae > Xestia > Xestia xanthographa. Next base: position 5,107,729 of record LR990656.1, on the reverse strand, counting down.
ATCAAAGCCTCCTCGATGGAATCGTGTGCGATGGGCTGCATCAATTGGGTACCCCAGCTTCGAACATAGGTGCTTTCAAGGGTGGTACCCACATCGTGAAGCTGACTGTCCCTGCCAACGTATAAAATCTTTGATGGGGTACACCATTCTCAAATTATTTAGAAATCCACATACCACGCACTAAGCTGGCCAGCTTAAGAGCCTATACTACCTCAAATTAGCAACTCTATTTGTGGTGGTTCAAACTTCGTTTGAAATACTGTTAGAATAACGTTCTAATCAGCTTGCACTACAAAGTGGTTGTTACGTCAGTCACTGCAGGCCGAATAGTGCGAAATGAGTGGTTTTTATTCTTTATAAAATCAAATACTCGTCTTTTGGAAAAAATAAAAAACAAAAGACCTGTTTTATAGTTAGTTCAGTTAGTATGCAAAGTTTCATGATCTAATTTGAAGTACTTTTTGAATACCACCGGTTTATTGTTCGATTTGGAGGTAACTTTGGATTTTTTTTCTATCGAGAAAATTTTATGAAATCGTGTTTTTCCCAAACATAAGACCTAACATTAATCCTCAACTTTACCATAGATTTATTTCAAAATTAATGCTGCAGTATTTTAGGCGTAACGGAGGATCATGCTAAGCCATTTGAGGTTGTATAGGCCCTTAATGTATATATCCTCATATGACGTCACCATTCCCCATGCACCAACACCCACAGCACATATCCCTAACAAGAGACTGTACACCAAGCGAACTATTTTATTCACCTGCAAGCTTTCCTCCGATCAAAATACTCACAATGCGAGCAAATAAAGTAGATCTAGTCCGGGAAGACTAATTCTTTACCTGCTAGTTCTACAAATGCCTTTTGTGGACCTCGGAGTGTAGAGAAATTCTAGGACAGGGTTGGCGAATATTTTTTTAAGAATAGTTCGATTTTTTTTGACCCCACGTTCACTGTTGAAAATGATGTTTGATTTTTTTTGACTCCACGTTCACTGTTGAAAATGATGTTTGATTTTTTTGACCCCACGTTCACTGTTGAAAATGATGTTTGATTTTCTTTTGTTCAATGTGTTCTAGGTCTGTTTCTTTTTTAGCTTTTTCAACATTTCTACTGTATTGTTGTCTCAATACTAAACTACCATTCAGCTGAAAGACGGCTGGACATAGGCCGTCTCTGACTGTCTTACGTCTTCATTAGAGTACAATTTAACATCAGAATACTGTGCCCTGCTTCTCTCTGAAGCTTAAAATGTTCAAGATTGAAAGTTATTAACTGATTATATCTCTTAGCAACTACATGTGACTGTTCCTAAATTACCCTAAGCTGATAAAATTTTAGTTTTTCCTAATTCATGCTAACCTTGATATTATGTTCAGTTTTCCCCTGTATTCTGCTCATAAACTGACTTGAAGCTTAGGTTAATATTTCAAACAACAGTATTTTTTTAAAATTCTAAATATGGCTGAACCAATGATGCGGCCTAGAAGAAACCGATTCATTCGAACCTTAAATAGATTCAGATTATAATGATCAGGAAACAGAGAAGCGAGCAGTGAACTTGTTCTGTGATAAGTTGTCAACAACGTTGGACCAAGAACAGATCCCTCCATCACCCCTCAGTTGGACCATCCCTACAAATCCTAACGTTATAGTTAATATTTAACACAGCTTTCTACCATTTTATGTTACGATATTGTTGGTTAGGTATTATTTATAGGCCAAGACGACAGTGCCAGGCCAGTTGTAAGGGTAGCGGTATATTATGGTAAGCGCCGGCAGGAATTGTAAAGATCTTGCGGAACGATTGAATTTATTCCGTAGAATACATTTTTGACTAGATATATGAAGGAACTCGCGTTTCGTGGACTCATGGCGCTCGTGGCTAAATAATAATAGCTGCGCGGGTTGATCTTTAAGTTAAGGTGCTTGCCTAGGTTAGTCCATGGATGGGTGACGACCCATTACGTACAGAGTTTCATCCGTGCCTCAGAACGTTAAGCTGCTTGTCCCGGCTGTCATTTGTAGATTTTTGTCAGTCGTTAGAGGTAGTCAGAGGCTCGAAAGTCTGACAACCAGGCTTACCAAGGTGTATCGTATAACCCAGTACTAACTGGGTTTTGGAGGCCAGATAGGCAGTCGCTCCATGTAAAATACTGGTATTCAGCTGACTCCGGTTAGACTGGAAGTCAACTCCAACATAATTAGGAAATGGCGAGGTAGATGATGATGATGATGATTCATATCATCTCATAATCAATCATCAATTTACTGTGAAGTAACCAGTTTACCAGTGAAGTAAATTGAGTATTGTAAGGATCGTAATGACGTGTTTTAAACTTTGTTTAGTTTAGACAACTTAAATACACACGCCAGTTTTCCGGTAGTAATGTAGTGTTTGAACTTACATACATTTGCAAAATTCATGTAGGTTTGTAAGTTTAGTAATATATTAGTTCATTGTGAAAGAGCCCATCCTGGAAAGTATTACTTGTGTTGCTAGTTTGAAATGTATGGCTGCTGTTGAAATTACAGGCAAATGATGTATTGTCCATGTACGTTAAAATTTCCTTTACTTTTCCTTGTAAGAGTATGGTAAGATGCTATATTTGAAAACAATGACGTTCGATTACTTGAAAGAAGTAAATATCTAATTCTCTAACTGTTGGATTGAAAGTTAAAATAATATACTGTCTGTTGGAATTATAGATAAGTGTTCGTCTCTGTCTTCTGTGCTGTATTATTAATATCTAATAGTGAATTATTAAGCTATTTACTTTCGATATTCTGCTACAGAAATGGCAGTTTCTTTCGATGATTTGGATGTATACTTATCTTAGATTGTTATTATCATTTTCAATCGATTAAAGTTCTGTTGGTTTTTTTTTGCCCAGTAATTAAAAAACACGGCTTATCCGCTAGTTCAGTTCTAAGCCATTGAATACTACTCAGCATGAGCTCCTGGGTTTGGTTTCCGGGTCAGGCAAAGCGTTCTTGGGAGTTTTCATCAGGAATTTCTCAGTAGCAGCCACGGAGTCTGGATTTGTGCCCTGTTGATGGCAATAGGCTCGCCCCTTAATACATGGGACTAAGACATAACTGCCGAAATGTGGGTATACTATTAGGTACACCTCTGCTTAACCCTTAAGGGATTACAGGCGTGATGTTATGTTATGTTATGTAAATTACCAATCCATCTTGTTACTAGCCTTCTTAAGTTCCTTCTTCCTCAATAATTCTAGCAAACAAGTTCTTATTTCAAATGTCACTACCAACCACACAACAATTTATTAAAACCCTTCAACCACCAGAATATGTTGAAACCTCATTGGAACCTCTAACCTCTAAACAGCAAATCAACCATAGCTTAGGGCAACGACAGACTTGTCCGCAGTAGTGTGTCATCAGCCTAACAGTTTGTACAAAACTTATCCGTTAGACTATTTATTGTGGCATGTTTATGATCGGGAATATTCATCTCTGCGTAATATGCAGATTTGTTTATCGGGAAGCTGTTTCTTGATTCATGGACATATTTGAGACGTCTCAAGATGGGATTTGAATAGGTATTCTTGAATCTGGTGAGATCGATTTCTATTCTTTGGGTGACAAAAATGTTGATGGATGGAGAGGCAGAGGAAGACCAAGGAAACGATGGATGGATTGTGTGAGGAATAATATGAAGGAAAAAGGAGTAAATGATAGCGTGACAGTAGACAGCGGAGAATGGAAGAAAAACACGTGTTGCGCCGACCACAAGTAACACGCAATAAGGGCATGAAGATGATGGGTGACAAAATATATTGAATATGTATATATTTTTTTTTTTATATATTGATCGAATACAATTAAATTCAAAAGTGTACTTAACAGTACACTTAACCAAGTAACTGTTAATGATCTCGCTCAGATCGGGATTAAGTTTTTTATAATAAGAAACCCCATATCGATTTAACTAACTGTTTCGATGTATGTATGTATGAAAAACGACTTTTTTCATGAATCTGATGTTAGTTTCTTCGGGAAAGTTTCCTAAAATGTCACTTACGGGATATCTTCCGTGATTATTGATTATTTTAAGCTCCCAACATTTCGAAAAAAAAAAAAACCAGCCAAGTGCGAGTCGGACTCGCGCACGAAGGGTTCCGTACCATTATCTATACATTAGACAAAACGGCAAAAAAATCACGTTTGTTGTATGGGAGCCCCCCTTAAATATTAATTTTATTCTGTTTTTAGTATTTGTTGTTGTTATAGCGGCAACAGAAATACATCATCTGTAAAAATTTCAACTGTCTAGCTGTCACGGTTCATGAGATACAGCCTGGTGACAGACAGACGGACAGACGGACAGACAGCGAAGTCTTAGTAATAGGGTTCCGTTTTTACCCTTTGGGTACGGAACCCTAAAAAGATTCTATTCTGTTCTAGTCTATTCGACGCTGTTGCAAGCGCCATGATTGCGGGTTAACCGTGAAAGCTAAAAACAGTGTTCGGGAAAGTTGTTCAATGTGGCGGGTGGACTCACCTTCTTGAAGGTACAGGGTGATCTTCCCACGTATCTCCTACACTATGATTCACTTGAGTAACACAAGTCTATTCTACGTTTCGCCTCGTAAGTAGCCATAACATTTAACGGCCTATAGCTCTCAAATAGTAATTGCTGTTTATTTAAACAAAGCCATCAGGTGTTCTGTTGAATCCAATAATGGTGATAAAACTTGTCAGTTTCAATTGGATTTTGCATTCAAAACTCGTATTTGAATTAAAAGATATATCTATAAAAGGGATTCCGATGTAGGTAACGAAGCCGAAAAGCATTTGTTTTCCCCGTAATTGCGATCATTTATTGTTCTGTACTGTACCAGGGAACCTTCTAGTTACGGAGATATTGGAGGTCAAAGTACTAACTTTTTCAGAAGTTTTTTTAAATACTATAGATTTTAAATGCCTAGGAGCTTGTGGCTAAATAATAACAGCCGCTCGGATCGATCTTTAGGTTAAGCCGTGCTTGCCTAGGTTGGTCTGTGGATGGGTGACCACCCTTACATACCGAGTTTCCTCCATGCTTCGGAAAGCACGTTAAGCTGTTGGTCCCGGCTGTCATTTGTCGATCTTTGACAATCGTTACAGGTAGTCAGTGGCCCAAAAAGTCTGACAACCAGTCTTACGAAAGTGGTATCGTATTACCAAGTATGAACTGGGTTGTGGAGGTCAGATAGGCAGTCGCTCCATGTAAAATACTGGTACTCAGCTGCATCCGGTTAGACTGGAAGCCGACCCCAACATATTTGGGAAAAGGCTAAGCAGATGATGGAACCTTCTAGTTACGGAGATATTGCTGGTTTTGACCTCCAATATCTCCGTAACTAGAAGGTTCCAACACAAAACAGTACCAACTTTTTCATAAGTTTTTTTAAATACTATAGTTTTTAAATACCTCTTCATAGAGGTATTTAAAAACTATAACACTAATAGTACGGGATCATCCCCGTACTATTCAATGCATCCAACAGAGCCATCTTTTGAGAGCGTAACATTGAGTTTTATCGTCAAACGTGATTTTCCAGCTAAAAAAAAAGAAGTTTCCCAACAATATTTTTTACGTAGGGTAACATAGTTTGATAGAGTACTTGGTTAACGGCTTCGTTCACGGTCCGTTTACACCTTGTATTAATAAAAAAGGCCCACATTTTATTATATATGTGTATAAACATAATATATACATATATATATAATTTAATTAATTGAAACCAAAATAGAGGTATATCACTGTCCGGGGTTGCGGGACTGTTCGAAAGAGATACCGTGGCCCCGGAACACAAAGGGCGATGAAGGAACATGGATGGGTTTTAGTCAGTAAAAGTCTGACACTCCCTCCTGCTCCGCCCAGAGTGGGAGGAGTCATTTGATGATTTCCCATCCGAAAAAAAAAAAGAAAAGGTATATCACTGTTAATGATAAAATTGAATTGTAATTCCAATTAAATCTAAAATAGAAATATAAAGATTAAAATAAGCTGCTAACTTAACTTTTAGTGGTTAAATTCCATTAATATTTATATTTTCTATTTTTGACAACAGCGATTTGTAGACTAGTGCGAATATTTCACACTGATATAGCTCACAGTGCAAAATACAAAAGTGATTTCCACAGTGAATTTGCACAGAACACCTCGGAGATTCCAGACACTTTACCGTCCTTTTCTATAAATCTAGGTACCCTACTGTACGGTAACTATTATTTATGCACTCTATACTTTACCTTACATTGTTAAGAATAAACCTTTTGCGACTATAAACTATCGTACTACCGTTAACTATACCGTCTAACTTCTATATTACTCAACTGGGACCTGGTATGCTGACCGTATTTTAGTCCAGCTAATGAAGACTGGTATGCTGACCGTACCGTAGGTTTCTTATCACGTCATCTGCGCACACGCACATAATACATCATATAAGATGGTAAACTTTCAATGCTTAGTGTGGAATTTCTAAATTACCGTTATAATTAAGTTAAAGGTGTCGATTCTGTTGTGCACAAACTAAACTTAATTTAGGCTATTGCTATATTTTACTAAAAGGCAGTGCGAGAAAGGACGACTATAGCTATTAACTAAGTTAGAGATGTCAAACTAGTTTATGTCTTGCGCTTCACCGTGTTTTTAGTCGACATGTTTTTACGTGCACCCTTTATTTGTACCGAAGTACTGGTTCCAACTAAATTTGACAGCTCTAAATTACGTCTGTCTCTGTCTCGTTGTATTAGAGAGAAAAAGATAGCAATAGCCTAAATTAAATTTAATTTGTGCACAACAGTATCGACACCATTGTCATTCAAATTAGACGATGCAGGAACTGATGGCGCTGCTGATGTTGTGAATCTCATAGCTAAATTCTGGGCTAATGCAATCTGCATTGCCATCGACATAGACTAACACCCGTATCTATTTAAACAAGTCAAAATGATTACTTAAGGAAAATAACTTTTACTTAAGTTATCACTTTGACTTGGAATACTATTTTATTCTGTGGATTAGTAATCACTTGAAAATAGTAAATGATAAATGTGATAAATTATGTTTATTTTGCAAGTAGGTTTTTACAAACACTTTTACACGTCATTTTTTAAAACCAGATGGGGCTGGTGTTTCGTACCTGACTACTCTGAGAAGAAACAGCCGAAACAAACTCAGAGGTCATAGTCTCTTTTGAAGTCCAGACAATCTTGCTCAATTCACATGAGGACTATGCAGATAAGTGTCTGAGATGGTTTTTTGAAGAAAGAACCACACATTTTTGAGTGGACCTATCCAGTCAGTGCAAGCATTTGTCAGTTATCGTGTAGCTCCACTCAAGGAGCTCAAAGTACTGTCAAAAGTTGGCTTTCTAAGCATCGCTTTCTTTGACGGTTGCTTACTTTGTTCAAATTTTTGTCTATTGCATAAAAATTGTATTACTTAAACTCAAGTAATTTGTTTAACTTGATTAGAGAATCAAGTGTAAGATAGTACAAATGAAAAGTTTTTCAAAACTTCTCAAACAAATCACAGCTTTTGCAATAGCTAATATTGAACTAAAGTAGATAAATACGTGGCCGTTTAATACTGTTTTCTATTATTTTGCCAAAATTATCTTTCACCAGTCACAAGATCAAGGGGTGGCCGTCTCCTTGCCCGAAATCACACACACAAAGAAAACTTTTATTAAGCAACTCGTCCGAAACAGTAACACAATACTTCTAAGGCAACATTTCGTTAGCCGAAAATTTTGCGTCGTATATATTTTAAGTTGGTATAATATTCCGTTCGTATAATTTTCGGTTGGTATAATTTTATCGGGCGCGTTGTTTTGTGAATTCACAGTTCAATGGATTCGGCTAGTAGGGTTTCTTGTGGCTACGCTTTACGTTTTTTTCTTTTCTTTTTTTATGGCGGGATCTTCGTATTTGGTTGCGAATGCCGAAAAGGAGGACCACCTAATAAGGTTACTATAGTAAGGTGTATATATGTAGGAGTTGAGGAATGTATATATGAAGGAGCTCGAGGCTAAATAATAACAGCCGCTCGGGTCGATCTTTAGGTTAAGCCGTGCTTGCCTAGGTTGGTCTGTGGATGGGTGACCACCTTTACATACCGAGTTTCCTCCGTGCCTCGGAAAGCACGTTAAGCTGTTGGTCCTGGCTGTCATTGGTCCATCTTTAACAGTCGTTACAGGTATAGTCAGTGGCCTAAAAAGTCTGACAACCAGTCTTACCAAGGGGTATCATATTACCCAGTACTAACTGGGTTGTGGAGGTCGAATAGGCAGTCGCTCCATGTAAAATACTAGTACTCAGCTGCATCCGGTTAGACTGGAAGCCGACCCCAATAAAATTGGGCAAAGGCTAAGCAGATGATGAGGTGTATATATGATTTTCGGGAGTCAAGTCATTGTTTTAATATGAGGCAGTTTTTTAAGGTTACGACGCGACGGTCAAAATTTCGATTTAGCAAATTCAAAAAATTTGAGGTTCACTGTAATAAGTCGACCTCGAACTTAGCAACGAATTTGGTGATATTACTAGGGTCCACTAGATCTGAAGGTTTAATTATTTTTTGTACTAAGAAGAACGAATTGGGAGAGACCTTTGCCCAGCAGTGGGACATAATAGGGTGAACAAAAAGAAAAACCAAAAATCGATATGTCAAATTTAAAAAACTCGATGTTCACTGTAATAAGTCGACCTCGAACTTAGCAACAAATTTGGCGATATTACTAGGGTCCACTAGATCTAAAGGCTTAATTATTTTTTTTATATAAAGTAAGCGTAAGCTGCTGGGGACACCTTTGCCCAGCAGTGGGACTGGACAGGTTGAAAAAAAAAAATGAACTAAAAACTTCTGTATGCCACTTGGTTCGATTTTTAAACACATCTTCCGCATCCGTTTCTATTATAATCAGACTTCTTTTGTACAAGCAGCCAGCTTTAGAAACTCACCTGATCGTTTGGAAGGACACTCACTTCACTGACGATTGACCTTCAATGCATACAAAGAAGTACCACATATTTACTTACCTTGAGCAGAATAAAACATAAAAGTTTTAGTTTTCACTCGAATCTTTATTTTGATATTGGTGTCGATTCTGTTGTGTACAAACTAAACTTAATTTAGGGTATTGCTATCTTTTACTTAAAGGCAGTGCGAGAAAAGGACGGCTATAGCTATGAACTAAGTTAGAGATTTCAAAATAGTTTATGCTTTGAGCTTCACCGTGTTTTTAGTCGACATGTTTTTACTTGCACCCTTCATTTGTATGGAAATATTAGTTCCAAGTTTAATAGAAATATCAGTATATATCAGTTTCTCGTTTTATTAGAAAGAAAAAGATAGCAATAGCCTAAATTAAGTTTAGTTTGTGCACAACAGAATTGACACCATTGCCTGATTACCTCAAATCTAATGGAATTTTATATAAAATGTTTCTTATTGAGTCAGTTGTTAAATGGGTAAGCGGTTGTTCTTAATCTGCCAAAGCTTTAACATAGAAAGGAGCTGTATTATATTCATAGTTCTTATGCAAATTCAGTTATTCCTTGGAGAGAGAGCAAGCAATGACTTTCATCTGAATATAAGCAGAATTGACCACCGTGTTGGCCCAGATTTAACTAGAAATATCTATGTTAAATATATTTTATAGACAACTTAAGTTTCTGGGTTCGATTCTTAGGTTAAACAAAGTTTATTTATTTATCACAAAATCCACAGCTCTTTACAATCTTAACCTAAACTATTTTAACTAATCCTACAGCCAATTAAGGATTTACAATTTAACATCTATACATAGCAAAGAATACAGCGTTTGAGAGATATTGGTGTGTGGTGTTATTGGGATTTTCCTTCAGTGATTTTTCAGTAGTGGCCCGGAGCCTGAAATTGTGCTCGAATTGATGGCAATAGGCTTGCCCACCTGTTTCATGGGACTTAAACATATTTCACGAGATGTCGATATTATATAGATACACCTCTAGGAGCCCGGAACCCGAATTTATACCCGATTGATGTCAATAGGCTCGTCCCCTGTTACATTGGACACAAATATAATTTGCGCAATGTATATATGCTATAAATATTTATTTAGAAGATTCTTTATATATGTGATTAAGGAATTTAAACAGGTAGAAGAGAATTCTACATCGACCCTGATGAAAATATTATCATCTCTCGATGACCCTCTGTCTAGATTAATTATAACATTGGTATTAAGAAATCAAAAATAATGTAATACATAAACACATATTTGGTCCTAAGGTTCTTCTTTGTTATTTCGTGATCTGAGATTATTTATTAAAACAAAATCTTTTGGATCCAATTTCTGCAATGAAGGGAAGATTTATTAAGTCGTGTTTTGATGGGATCTTGTGCCGCGTAAACTGAAGCTCTGCAATGATGAATAGGAATTCTGTGTAATGCTTCATGTCGTAAATTTTCACAATGCACGTCGTATATTTTCACGACACGCTATCGCTGCATGCGACGATGCGACGTCGTATCGTGTGTACACGTTTGGCCACTAGCCTTAAAAAAAAAACTAGAAAAAAACAGGACATACCATTTCAGTGGCTCGATGCAAATAACTTACCATTTTCAAACTGACAGTCCAATCTTCGCCTCCAAAGACTCCGAACTGGTCCTATTCCGGAGTGCAACTGTTGGCAGCCTCAATACAAGAAACGGGCCAACTTTCCGCTCAACATAAATAAGTTCTAACTTGGATACCGGAGACATTCAATAACAAATTCTTAAGCACGATTGTCAAGCAGTTCTAAATAATTCAGCGGGATGTGGGCGGTTGTAATTTCACTTTGTAACTTGTAAGTAATGTTTGCTGGCTCCTATTTTTGTTTTTGAAGTGTCCAGTTAGCAAAACAGGATGATAATAGTATCTGCGTAATAGTATGAGTTTTCGACAACTAAATGCAAAGCTAATTTAGAGGTTGTTTTCTGAACTAAACGATTTTACTTTCACTGTGTAAGTCTAGCTACAAATATTGCTCTTTCTGTCATCAAAAGTGAGATGGGTTTGCAAAACGACAACTTTGAAAATACTAATTCTTATTCTTAATTGCACACAAAATTAAAAAAATATACACACAAATTAAAATATATAGCTTATGTACAACGGCGAGCTTAACCCAGAATTGGGTTTTCTTACAGCAAATCTTATTTAGGCTGTATTACAATATTATTAAAATAACCTGAACTAACTTAAAAATAAACTAAAAATGGTGTCAAAAACTCCTCACCGCTGTCAACTGGGTAATGTCCCCAAGAGATTGGCGGCGCGCGGCGTTGGCATTGGCACGTTGTATGGCAACGTCGTTTATCAAAATATGTAAGATTCATTAGTGTTTTTCAATTTCTTAAGTGAAAGAAATCGAATAACACCTTTCAAAACAATCAAGGTAGTCGATAAGTACCTAGAATGAGGAACAATAACAGGTGGAGTCTGCGAGACCAATCAAATGCCTGTAACAATAATTATTGTATCTTAGGTGACAACCATCAGATTACGACGCTTTATTATGACACTTCTGGGTCAACAGACAGACATAGACAAAAAAGATCTTTGTCCTTTTCTCCCTCAAAGCTATTGTATATTTTGTTTTTTTATCTCTTTCTACCGACACCATTGCGAATGTATTTAATTGTCCTCAATCATGATTGACCGAAGAGTCATTACATTTTACGAGATTGTGTATGGAAACGTGATGGTGCATACATTTCTATCTTGAATGTTCTAAGGAATTCAGATAGACGCACGCTGCGTAGGCGCAGTCACTTCTCTGCAACTTATAGTTGATTTTTATTAGACTTTCCTTTAGTGTAAACAAGGTAATATTGTTGTAATAGACCAATAGTGGACATGAATATTTTGATGTCGGATAATGTTAGCGTTCTTGTCGTTGGAGGTTTGACGGGGTTACATGTTTGTGGTATGTAAGCTTTTAATTTACGACTAGACTAGAGGATTCGTACAACTTTGGTAATCTTATAACTACTGTCTAAAATTCTACATATTCTAAGTTGATGGGCAATTTATACGAGGATCAAGCTTCGTCATAATTTCATCTACTCTTTTTGCCAAACTTTGTTTTCCTAACGTTTCTATTTATAAATTTAAATTTCACCTCTGCCTAAGCCTTTGGTGATTACAGGCGTCATCACGCCTGTAATCACCAAAGGCTTAGGCAGATATGAAATTTGATGAGAGATGAGATGTTATGTTATGATCCTAGAAGAGTGACACTAGATTTAAAAAAAAATATCATATTTCTACACTGAGGTTCCCCCCCAAGATTAACATTTTTTTAAAGCTTTACGATTGCTTATTTCCTTTCAATAAATTTTTGATCATCCCATCATCGTTACTACTGATAGATTGTTTCTTTGTCTAGTCTCTCAGGTTATATTTTCCAAGAATTTGATCGACAAGTCTGAAAAGGGGGTAAGTAGGCCTGTGGGTGTGTGTGAGTGTGTGTGTGTTTGAGTGGTATTTGTCGATCAGTTTAGGTTTTGCTATAGTTATGGTTGTTAGAATAGTTACCGTAATATGTGTTATTGTGTCAGTTGGTCTACCAGTGACACGAACTGATCGATGTGTTTGTAAGGTATCATTTGCTTGCAAAGATATAAGAGTATCAAAGAGTTTTCACTATCCCTAGTCTATAGAAACTCTCTCACTCACTCTTCCGCTATTCTTTTCGGATTATTTTCGTTGCGGGACCTAAGACAGTTTGTTTCTCTGGGACTTCGTCGAGCTTCATTGTCTCGGCGTTTTGCTGGTGGTCGCCACTGTTGATTCTGGTTTTCAGGCCTTACAATGGTTTGGGAATAGTGTAGCGGGCTTATCCCAAAAGTCCATTAGTGTATTTTCTGCGTACGTCGACACTATTGAGAAATAGTATAGTTCATAAATAGAAGTCCTGGGTTTCTTCTTGATAAAATGGCAATTAGCAAACAATCAATTTGACATTAAATAATGAACACTTTCTTACTAATTAATCCTTCCAATAATAACTTTTAACTTCATCTGAACAGGTAATACGTCCATTTTTTAATCCCACATCTAATCTTAAACTTAAAAGGCTCATTAAGTCTGCTACTTGCTGAATATCACGGACTAAACTATTGCCAAGTTTAGCATCAATCCCAACTAATACAGCAAGTTGTACGGTTAGTTTGTCTGTTCTACTATCTTTATACGTATTCAGCTGTTTTGCATAGTTTCTCTTGTTAACTGCGATATATTGTCTCCTGACTGTCTCGTTGCTGTACTGGTCGCAAGTTTGACTGCTGATCGTGGCGTCTTGGGTTTAATTCTCAGATCGGGACTAGTGTTAGTGGAATTTCATTGTAATGATGATAAAACTTAACATGAATCTTCTTATTACTCGTCATCCAAGTTATCATCATCACTGATTCATTCAATAGTACCTTTTCTCACCATAGCATCTTTGATGCAATCGCATCCATTGGTTGGTTCCGTTTCTTTGGTTTTCTTCAACTCTCGCAGCATTCATACTCGAAATTCAAATTACCAAAGGGCGTATTACCCAGTACTAGCTGGGTTGTGGAGCTCAAATTTGCAGTCACTCCATGTAAAATACTGGTATTCAGCTGCATGTGATTAGACTCGAAGCCAACAATGTTGGGGACATTGTTGGGAAAAGGCTTATAGGCATATCATCATATCATCATCTGATGATGACTCAAAATTTTCCTGATTCTTCCACATTACCTCTTAGTTCAAAAGTAAATTCAGTCTACGCTAAGCAGAACCAGGTCCCAAGCTAGCCAACATAACGGGCACCTTTGACTAATATACCCACAGGGGCACCAGTAAGTGCGTTTCACGTCGCCGAGCGATTGATGACGCTTTCTATAGCGATGCGATAGCTCGCCTTTATTTATAACAGCAGTGCCTACTAACTACTGAGTTTAAAACGCTTGCAATCACTGCTGGTTGTCGTTTTGTTTGATTAATTTTGAAGAGGTTAGTGTCTGTAGTTTGTGCAAAATGTTTGGTTACACTAAATAAGTTACTTATCTGCTTTTTGCAAAGCTGTTTAGTTTTGGATCTTGTTTGAGGAGCGAACATGGCCAGATATCGCACGAGATAGAGAGGTTTGGAAGGAGAAATGGGAAGTCTTTGCCCAGTTGTGGGACACATGACAGGCTATGAAAAAAAAAGTTTTGGGGTAAAATGGATGAACTGGTGGTGGTGGCTTTAAAAAGCATCAGGCCTGTATTTTTCTCTAAGTTAGGACTCTGTAGAACCTAGAGGAAACTGCAAGTGCCTCTGTACTGTACCATCCACATTTCGGCAGTAATATTAAAAGTTCCAATGATTTCGTTCTCCATCAGGAGCCATTATTGAAGTAACTGATTTTAAGGGCACTATGGTCTTATTTGGCGTAAAGTGTGCTTTTTCAAATAGGCTCAGGTAATATGAATGATATTAGCAGGTTATAGCAGCTTTATCAAATGTTTTATATAATCTCTTTTCCGTGGGAATATAGGTAAAATACGCAGTTAAGATATTTATTTTTGAAATGATTGCAATCTGTATCAATATATTCTATTCGTGGCTCAGTATTGGAATGATGCCATATTGATACATTGTCGATAGGCCCGTCTCCAATCATTAATGGACTGTGGGTAAATAAACTACCTAACAGTCCAGACTCCGTGGCTGCTATTGAGAAATTCCTAATGGTAAAACTCAATAACACTTTGCCCGACCTGGTAATCGAACTTTGATCCCTCATGCTCAGCAATTGTGCTTGCGACCACGAAACCAATGAACAACGAATCTCTCTTAATTATGCACATAACTGGTATCTACTAAAAACTTGAGAAAAACATAGCATTCTGTCGAAAACCAATTACGAACACCAGAAAACTCGGTCACACTAACCACGTCAACCATAACTTTTGTCTCCAACAACCTTTCTAAATTGTCTTTCCCATTATCTATTCAGCATCCTAAATCTTAGTCACTTAACCATTCGTTAGAAACCAACTTTACTGTCCAGTCTATTCACATAAGTTGTACAGAGTAGGGCCTATCTAGTTACCTAGCATTGCACCAATTTCCCTGTGACCTAGTGACACGCGTTGGGTTTCAAGTAGGCGACGAATCGTTTACGTGCCGACCGCAGGGTAGGGTTACTGCGAGGTGGTGTTAACGGATATGTCTGCATGTCGGGTTGGGTGCTTTTTTAAGGGTTGTGGAATTTTAAGGCAGGGTTTTTTTTGCCTATGGGAAAACTTTGGTTTTAAGATTTATTTAGAATAAAACTCGTTCTGTGTGATTTCGTTTTTGATATTACGAAGAAGAAGACATAAAATATAATTCTTAAATAGAATAATTTTACTTCCAGGCTTTAACGCTCAATATTACATCTTTCTGATTTTTCTTTTCAATGGATTGTCTTTATATGACGGCAGGTTCGACGCAGTGGCTGAGCGATCGGCTGCTGCGCTGCGTGTCTCGGGTTCGATTCCCGCTCGAAAATATTTTTATGGCCTATAGGTTGTTGTTCCTTGTCTGACTGTTTGTGAGTTTAAATGTTTGTAAACTCATCGACGATACAGGAGAAATTTCATACTGTGGGGCAAAGTTTAAAAACAAAAATATTCTAAAATACGAAGCCTGGGTCCAAAGGATAGTGCTAGTGCCAGTTCCAGTGCCAGTTTTAATCTACCAAAACAAAGCAATCACCATCCCAAAAATCCTAAAATACTAATCAAATAAGACAATACGTTCATCACTCAGAAACCCCACCGTTCTATCTACCGAACTCCGAGCTACCCTGACAGATAGCTCATCATTTGTTCTACGCTATCTATTAGCTTGTATTGCGCAGAATTGCCCTACGCTGCCGTGGGCGCAGTGAAATATTGCCCGGTTCGCGTAACGTGGACGCGCTGCCATTTTTCTTACGCGCTACCGAATCGAGGTGCGAAGTTTTTTGAAGTCATTTGTTTGATTTTGAGTTATCGGTAGTATGTTAGCTTGGGTTAAGTTTACGACGACCACTTTATGTGTGCAGTTCCTGGTGGCCTTGCTTGTCAAGAAAATTTGCATCGATATGTCAAGCTTGGTACATTTATTTTAGTTTTGAGTTTTCCTGCCTGCACAGATAAGTTGGTTGAAGTGTCTTCGTTTTCTTGGGTTGAGGAATAATGCAAGATATTTCGTTGTAAAAAGAGCTTATTTGTAAGAAAGCTTCTGTGTTAAAAGATTCCGTCATTTAAGTCCCTTGGTCATTGAAGCCGCTGTCCAAAAATTTATTAATATTATAAATGCAATAATAACTCTGTCGGATTGTCTGTTGTCTTATCGATTGTACGGATTTGGATCCAAATGTTAGGCCTCAACCCAAATGAGAATTTACTCATTATAGATCCTCAAGAACAATCTAAGTTGATAAGTCTTATGCTTATATAAATAAATGTCTCTTATTTAAATGAATGTTGACAATCCAACAACTCTTTTTATATCACTATCACTACATATTATAAAACAAAGTCGCCCGCTGCGTCTGTCCCTATGTATGCTTAGATCTTTAAAACTACGCAACGGATTTTGATGCGGGTTTTTTTAATAGATAGAGTGATTCAAAAGGAAGGTTTTAGTATATAATTTACGGGCGGGCGAAGCCACGGGCATCAGCTAGTTCATAATACAGGTATCGCCTAGTCTACGTAAAAACGCAAAATTTCAATTATAAAGCACGTGGCTAACCTATCAGCTTTATAAACAACACCTTAGTACATATTATCTACAAAGACCAACAATGACTTCATCAAAAACGTACATTAGACTAACAACTAAAATTATCTTTTTAAACCAAAGTTGTTAAACGATTTAGATAAAGTCCTGTCTTATCTGCACCGGAAACTATAAAAAAAAAAGTCGGGAAAAATGTGTGTGCGTCATAATGCTACCACTCTTTATTCGTCTGTTGGTCTTTAGATACAGTCATTCATAATCCTTTTCGGATGTGATTAACAGCATGTTAACTAGTATTGTTACCTTTTCTTATCATTTAAACTCATCCCTAACTTCTGATAACCTGGTCAATTCTCTAAAATATATTTGCTGAAACCTGTTGCTAAATAAATTCATACTAGCTTTTCGGCCCTCGGCTTTATTACTGCAGGGACAAAAACTATCCTATCATCATCAACATCATCATTTCAGCCGAAAGACGTCCACTGCTGGACATCCCCCAAGTGTCGCCACATTAACCGGTTAAACTATCCTATAAATGATAAAAAATATGGTACCGTACTCACGGGTGTAGTATAAGGCGACTTATGTCTGAGGCAGAACAACTTGCGCCTCCGTAGACCAGAGAATGGGCAGCAGCGTTTTCTGTTAGTCTTTAGTAGTCTTTAGGAGATTACGGCAAATTCCTCCCATCATGGGAGAGGCTTATGTCCAGCAGTAGACGTTATGGGCTGTGTGTTCTATGGTACCGTAAAGTATGGTACCTGGGTGCCTAACTTTATGGATTCAACCGATCCAAATATAAGTTTTGAGCAAATGAGCCCCAAATGAGATTTTGGCATATTGTAATCATAATACCCTCAATATAATTTAATTAGCCAAGCTAAGTTTCTAGCACAAGTCTAGTAACTTCCAAATCTTTGGTGACATCATGCTAAAACAGCTTAGCGCTTCGGGCTTCCATTAACCTTAATACAAAGCCAAGATTCTGCTAAAGCTAGATAACTGGTCTTAGGCATTTCAAGACTTTCAAAATTGCTGCATATTTTATATTAAGATATATTATTTATACAAAATTCATGGAAGCGCCTCTGATGAGTATTATGTCCTGGGTTTGATTCTAGGTCAGACAGAATGTTATTTCGTTTCTCAATCATGAATTTTTCATTGGGAGCAAGGTCAGAGACTTGAATTCGTAACCCCGTTGATGGTAATAGGCTCCTTCTATTACCTAACTTAAACATAACTTACAAAATGTAAGTGTACTATTATCTGCCTAGCCTTTTCCCAACTACGTTGGGGTCGGCTTCCAGTCTTACCGGATGCAGCTGAACACCAGTACTTTACATGGAGCGACTGCCTATCTGACCTCCACAACCCAGTTAGTACCAGGTAATACGATACCCTTTGGTAAGACTGGTTGTCAGACTTTTTGGGCCACTGACTACCTGTAACGACTGTCAATGATCTACAAATGACAGCCGGGACCAACGGCTTAACGTGCTATCCGAGGATCGGAGGAAACTCGTTATGTACTGGGTGGTCACCCATCCACAGACCAACCTAGGCAAGCACGTCTTGACCTAAAGATCGACCCGAGCGGCTGTTATTACTTAGCCACGAACTCCTCACTAAAGCTTAGGTATACCTCGGCCACACCCATCGGGAACTAGAGGCGCGATGTAATGTTTACAAGTGATTTTAGACAAGATTCTTAGAAAAGATACAATCTAAGCAGAACTGAAGTTACAATCTCCAAACACGTGAATACCACACGGTACGGTATCACACAGAGCAATGACATATCCTCCATAGGCCGGATCGGCGCACGCACATGACGGTCTAACCATCGCTCACTACTGTCATAATAACGGGAAATACTGCGCAGGATCTGATGTAGTAGATACTTTAGTTTTATTTTTAGAAATAGAAGAAAAGTTGTCGCTATTGGTTGTATTTTTTCTGGACTTTTTGGTCTTTTAAAACGAATTTTAAGTCTAGTCAAAGTCATCATCATCATTCATCATCATCATTTCAGCTGAAAGACGTCCACTGCTGGACATAGGCCTCCCCCAAGTGTCGCCACATTGACCGGTCCCGTGCGACTCGCATCCAGCGGATTCCCGCAACCTTCACCAGGTTATCGGTCCACCTAGTGAGAGGCCTTCCAATGCAACATCTTCCGGTTCGCGGTCGCCACTCTACACACTAGTCAAAGACTGGCTGTTGACTTTAAACTCGTCATTTTTACATAACATAGCATAACACCTGTAATCCAAGAAAGGTTATACAGGGATTTTTCTATACGTATACCTATAGTAAACCTCCGTTAGTTATGTCTAAGTCCCATGTGATAGGGGTGAACCTATTGCCATCAACCGAGTACTAATCAAGATATCCAGATTTCTGGTTCTTTTAGAAAAATTGTGAACTTTTTGGTCTTTCGATACGTATTTGAAATCTAGTCAAAGTGTGGCTTTTAAAATCGTAGTAGTAAATACTAAGTTGAAGATACAACTGTAGATTTCATACCTATAAGAAAATATCACGATTCACTCTAAGAGGAAAGTGAATCCGATCTATATTTGGTCACGGACGCTACAGAAAAGTGATAACAAAAGATAGTCTTCGAAAACGAACATCTATCTATAGTATAGACTATAGTCCTCAGGGTCTGGACTAGTTGCAATCACATTTCAGCCATGTTGTATTTCTGCAATACCTTTTAAAAGGATTGATATTTAAGCTTTTGATTTTATTGTGTTTTGGTAGCTTATTGCTAACAATACAAAAGTTATTGTGAGTTAATCAACGACAAGCCATTTTACAAGCGTTCCCGGTTGGCATTAAAGTATTGTTGTACAAATTATTAACTAAGTAAAATAACTAGTAACAAGGCTATACTTTTTATTGGTAGCTTACGTCAATTCAGTTTATTTTTACTATTCTATTGTCGTTGTGATAAAAGTCACTTCGTCTATGGCCCTATGCTCTTGAAACTGTGTCAAATATCCTCCTTGCTGACATAACCTAAATTCTTAAGGGATCACGTATATCAAGGTCGGTATCCAATCAAAAATTGGACCATATTTCCGGCCAAAACACTCTTATAGTCAAGTGTCTTTCACTGTAGAGCGCTCGCTCGCTCCGTAACCTGCCTTTGCAGGTTTTTTACCTTTTTACCAACCCCACAAACAAAAAACTACCCTAAAATCATAAGGATAGGGCTTAAATTGTAACGGGATACAGATTGCAACCACGCTCACTCTTATTTAAATAAGGTAG
Source organism: Xestia xanthographa (assembly GCA_905147715.2). Taxonomy (NCBI): domain Eukaryota; kingdom Metazoa; phylum Arthropoda; class Insecta; order Lepidoptera; family Noctuidae; genus Xestia; species Xestia xanthographa. The sequence continues at coordinate 5,087,654 of LR990656.1, read as the reverse complement.
TCGGTGTGTGAAAGAGAAAGGTGATATTAGGGATGTGCAGGAAAAGGATGGGTGATGGCGATGTTGCCGCGCTTTTAATAGTGATGGGATATGTCGATAAGTTTTTTGGAATTTGTACTTTAATTGAAAATCTAAAAAAAGAAAAGAGAAACAAGTACAACTACAACCAACAAATACATTTTTATAATGATTAAGACTTGCCTATATTTATTTCATGGTGGTCTAAACATGATACTTTAAATAAACTTATAAATAAAATGTAGTTTTAATGGGCACCATGAGTCCGTGACCATTTTTATGTTAAGATGTATTTTGATACTAGCGAGTTCGAACCATATAAGGTTGTTAAAACATTAATAAGTATATTCACTAATTCAGTAAACACATAATGAATATTTAATTGATATAAATTAGGAAATTCTTGTATCTATGAAAGTATTTAAAATAATTCATTATAATGAATTTGGTATTCTAATATAGCAATGATTCACAGTTAATAATGTAAACGAATTCTAAAGTTTAAACGTCTTTTATTTGCAAAAAAAATAAGAATTAATTTACGCACAAAATTTAACAAAAAACTGGATTATTTTTGAGATATGATGTGTTGAAATATATGCATTTAAAATGTGTTATGAATAGCTATATCTAGCCATTTAAGCTATGTATGTTAATACTGTGACTATATAGAGAGGATAATATTCAGATATATTATTTTAATGTTTAATTTATATTATTCCACATCCACACAATACAGATGGTAGTCAAAACAAAATTCAATTGATTAATTCTGAATGGTTTTAATTACTGTATTTAGAATTTATAAAATATCTGGTTTCATACATAAAGACTCGCTGTCTGCATTCCTTAGTTCTATGATAAACCGGATATTGTCAGCGAATATTGTCACTTATTTCTTTTTAACCCACCGTTGCACTTGTTTATTTTTTGTAATTCCAGGATAATATTTCAGGATTAACCTAGAATTTCATAACCAAGGATCTAAACTATTTACTAAAATTGAAACTAACATCCCATCTTGGTTGTAAATTTTTATTCACAAAAGCAATTGCAAAAAAGTTTCGTTCTTTCACAATAAGTTTGCCTGTGATGACAACAACCTTATCGAAATTGAAATTAAAACTGTAATTTTGACAGACTTTTTAGTGACTGCTACTCAACATAAACCATATCATAACGAAAAAAAAAGATCTGCTGCTGATTAAGAGACTGGCAAGTTTTTGGGAGAAAATAAAAGAAAATGCTAATCCATATCGATACGCCTCTGTCGCATCCCTAGCAGCCAGATGGCGTCGACAGGCGCTGCGAGCCGACAACTCGAATTCGGCCCGTTCGGAATTCCTCGCGTCGCCTCCGCCCCGTGATGCATGCACGCCGCGAGTTTCGGGGATTCGGCTGAGCTCGCCGGGATTCTAGTAAGTTTAGGGTTCGGGATTTTAGGAAGAATTGTTTTTTTTTGCCAAATGGTCATTGTGGGATTAAGTATTCGCGGAGTACGCTGGGTTCTTCACTGTGGAGTCTATACTTGTTATGGTAGACCTCACGCAGAATTATTTTTAGTAATTAGAAAAAAAAAAACCGCGATACCGACACTAAGTTTTTGCAGAGTTATAGAGGGCAGTTGATTGAAGAGTCTATCTAGCAAGCAATATATAGCAAGGTTTTCGGGAGTCCAAACTGAGAAGTTATTATTAATATCCATAAACAGGGTAGGAGAGATATAGATCTAAAGGTCAAAAAAGTTTAAAACAAAAACAACTTGATATCTTAAAGTTGTTTTTGTTTTAAACTTTTTTGACCATAGCCTTGTCAACTGAAAAAATCTAATTAGTCCGTCAGTTGGATTATCAAAAAATATTTGACCCGTATTTTTTCTTTTGTTACGTAAACCAAAATTGACGAAGATACGACGCTTTTAAAATTCTCAATACGTCAAGCCGTGGTATAATTTTTAGTGCGTTCTAACGTCACAAGCCTCCTCCCAAGTTTTGATGCGTTTTATCTTTGTCAATATTCATTGATTTACAAAAACAAAAAATTGGTGTCCATTATTTTCCAATACTCTAACTGACGGACTAAATAGATTTGCAATTTATTGATGGTGGAAACTAGCCTGTTGGCCTTATACTTGCCTTGTAGAACTAAAGAGACGTAGTGGAAGTTAACACTCCCAAGTTTTGATGCGTTTTATCTTTGCTAATATTCATTGATTTACAAAAACAAAAATACGTGTCCATTATTTTCCAATACTCTAACTGACGGACTAAATAGATTTGCAATTTATTGATGGTGGAAACTAGCCTGTTGGCCTTATACTTGCCTTGTAGAACTAAAGAGACGTAGTGGAAGTTAACACTCCCAAGTTTTGATGCGTTTTATCTTTGCTAATATTCATTGATTTACAAAAACAAAAATACGTGTCCATTATTTTCCAATACTCTAACTGACGGACTAAATAGATTTGCAATTTATTGATGGTGGAAACTAGCCTGTTGGCCTTATACTTGCCTTGTAGAACTAAAGAGACGTAGTGGAAGTTAACTAGCATGACGGAAATGCACAGTCAGTCATCCCTGCTACCGCTGAAGGGCCAGACAGACAACTAATACTTTTTCCAAATGACAAAAATATTTTTTTTAAATCGTATTTAGCTTATTATTCACGTCATTTTGCAAGCAGACATGTGTACGTTAAATGAAGGATGGAATTTCGCACGAGCGCTATTGTGAATCATGTCTCGTTGACGATGTGCTGTGAATACAGAAGTTGGGTTTTAGCATCAAAATATAGACGGTTTTGAACTTCTGACTGCTCATCATGGATATCATTTTGAAGATGATTGTTAGGTTTTTTGAATGAGCTTGGTCTTAATAATAACTATAAATTTTATAGATATTTTGAGAGGCAGATAGTAGATTTGGGTACACCAAAGTCATCATCATGGGTTCAAAACATTCATTGGTCATTCTATGCAGTAATTTGCAGGTATTCAAAAAGTCTGGGGCAGCACTGTGCTCAATTGCTAAAACTTTTTTTTAACTTATTTTAATTATTCTGGTTTGGTTTGTGTCTCAGATAATAAGATGGCTAAAGGTTCCAAAACTTTCTCCATTAAGAAACTTAAGATTAAAATTCCAGTAAAAGTTGAAATTCCACGTGTTAATTGTTCTCGTGCGTGTGCGCGGCGAAATGTCGGGGGCGCGGGATTGTGTTACTAATTCACACTATTAGGTGAACCAAGATTATACGGGATACTCGGGATTTTAGAGGACATGGCGCAAGTGGGGGGCTAAAAAGTTGTTTTTATTTTATTTGTAAAATCAGATGCTTTGAAAAAGAAATATTGTGCTATTTAAACTATTGTTTTTTAATTCGATTTTGAAATAGAAAATAAGAAAACAAACATGGATTTTAACTGCGACAATAACACCTTTGAAAACTGCCATTTTCACTATTTTTCTTCCTTTTAGAGACACTTAATAAAACCGAAAAAATGAGAAATTGTACTTGCTCTCTGAAATTATTATTACAAAGCAAATAATAAAAATAACTTTTTTCTATCAACACTATCAGACCATGGACCTCGTGTCCCATTTTGAAATAACACATACACAGCCCACAGTAGCTTCTGTTTGCTTAACCATTAGCACTGCAGGCTCTAAACGTGGATAGGCCGCAATAAAAACTGTTTTAACGCATCCAGCCCACTCCTGCGCATTGTCTTATAGAGTACGTCTTAAAAGGAAATGGTTTCACTCTAATTAGAAGTGATCTAATTTGTATGGCTTTGAATGGTTTTTGTATTTTGTGTGTGTTGATAAGACGAGTGAGGGGGTGGTCCAAGTGATGTACGAAGGGGTAGTTATTAAGTGTCATTAAAATAAGTTTGGTCTCAAATACGCGGTGTAAAAGACATCAACGCGGAACTTTTTACCATGGCCATGAATTTGGCATCGCCATGATTTTAGAAGCCACAGACGTGTAGAGATTTTTTTTAAGAAAAACTGCTGTTTGTTTTTCCTACAACAAATTAAATGCCGTCTTTAAAATGTGTGTAATCATGTACTGATTTCATGGGAACAGTTTGGGCGTACATGTCTCCTATAGCTTGTTTATTTTTTGTTCCGGTTTATGATTATGATTTTTACTCTTATTTCGTACCAAAGATGTATTTTTAACGATAGACGGGACAAGACAAAGAAAACCGGAATGTAATACTTGTTACTACTAAGTTACAAGTCGGTCTGTCTAGTGTCATACGCCCTCTCGTCAGGTAACATTCGTGTGTCAAAATCGAAAGTTTTCGGGATCAAAATTTTTGTATGACAATATTCCCAATGTCCTCTCTATAGAGATTTAAAAGAAATTTAAAAGACTTAAAAGTCTTTTAAATTTCTTTGTTACGTACTAATGAAAGGGTTAACAGAAGACAAAGTACAATCGTTACACGACCAGTTGTAGAGCTATGTTGTGTCCGATTTTATCTAGGCTTCAAAGCACAAAATGCCACTGCGGGATGCCTACTTTAAATGAGTCAGCTGTAAAAATTACCTGCTTTAATAGTCTTAAACACATTGTAAGTAAGCTTCAGGTTAACGCACTGTTATAAACACCGCATAGTGTAAGCATAGTATAAATTCGAGACATTTGGGATTTTTGTTATGAAACTTTATAGTGAAATACACCTTTTTATTTTTTTTTCGGATGGGAAATCATCAAATAACTCCTTCCGCTCTGGGCGGAGCAGGAGGGAGTGTCAGACTTTTACTGACTAAAACCCATCCAGGTTCCTTCATCGCCCTTTGTGTTCCGGGGCCACGGTATCCCTTTCGAACAGTCCCGCAACCCCGGCAGGCATCGGTCCTTGCGGACCCCTTCCCTTTTGCTGACTCTCTTTGAGGCACGCGTGGAACACGAACGCGCCGTCGACACGGCCTGTCGTCATGAGACGGACGGACGGCGGGCTAGCCCATAGCCCACCGTCCACAGGCCCGCGCCTACGGTGGCCGGGGGCGTCTCCCACGGCGGCCGGGACGTTGAGAGGTTCTCTCCCTCTTACGTTCCGCCACCTCCTTCTCTAGCATTACTGCTTCGCAGTAGGAGGTGACGGCGTCCCATTCCGTCTCGCTCCGGACCATGGCTTGCACCAGGGCCGGATAGTGAAATACACCTAAAAGCACTAAAACTGCATCGCCTTGGATCAGGATGAGCTAGTAAAAATGAGATGAGGTGATGCTGATGTGGCGCCGGCAGTGCCTGTTAGTAGTAGCTAGTATTAGCTAGTCAGGAAAACAGTCACGGTAAGGCTATATTTTGTATACCACATGTATCTCTACAGCTACAGATATTTTACAGATAAATATCTGTAAAAAAAACACGGACATGAGCTTTGTGACTGCCTCATTGGTCTAGTGGTTGCAACCGCGACTGTTAAGCATGAGGTCCTGGGTTCGATTCCCAGGTCGGGCAAAGCGTTATTGGGTTTTTCCATCAGGAATTTCTCAGTAACAGCCACAGAGTTTGAATTTGCACCCAGTTGACGGCAATAAGGTCGCCCCCTATTACATGGAACTTAAACGTTATTGGCAAAATGTGAGTGTACGATTAGGTACACCTCTGCCTACCTTTCGGGGATTACAGGCATGATGTTATGTTATGAGCCTTATTATAATAAGAATAAAAGTCACTGTATGGCAAAATAACAATGAAAAGACAGTACATACCTCCCCCCACACAGAGTTCATACACATCTGTCGTTAAAAAAGGTACAGTTTTTAAGAAACATTTGGTCCTACCCTCCCACGTACAGTTCAGGGCGCGGACGGAACACGTTCGGATGAATTACGATTCACAGGAGACTCCTTATGTCGCGTCGTGCTTCAAAAATATTTTTATTAAGAACAAAAGATTTTTTGGGAAGCCCAAGTTATGAGCAACAGAGGTAGCGAGTTTGGTTTTACCTTTTAAAACCACCATTCTGTTAATATTTAATTATTGGTTGTGGAGGTAAGTTAGGGAGTCGCTCCATGTAAAATACTGGTATTCAGCTGCATCCGGTTAGACTGGAAGCCGACCCCAACATAGTTGGGAAAAGGCTAGGCAGAAGAATATTCTGTTAATATTTAGTCGTAGCTGATAAAAAAAAACAGTTATAGAATGTGTGTCAACTACAAAAATCTTACCACCATGTCGATTGTTAAGGCTGCAGTCTTCCAAAATTCACTCGCTGCGAATTGTTTGCGCAACAAAGTATATATTTTTTTAAACAAACGGATGAAATAACACGAAATATTATTATTGATCATAAGTAACCAAAGTAATAGCTAGTTATTTTTTTAAAGTTCATTTAAGTGGATTATGTTAGGTAAATCAAGCGTTAAATACAGGTCTTTCGTGCCCAACATCATTTCGAGTTGTGTTTGTGCGCTTAGTTTATGGCAATAAAGAATTAATTTACAAATCTGTTCAGCGCATAATAAGCTCAACATTCTCGTCTTCAAAATGCGCTGATTATTTTTTTCTAATTATCTTTAATTTTCTTAATTCAGAGGTCACAATTTCATCAAAATTCTCTGTTTTTATCTCTTAATAAACGGGTTGTTTCATAAAAACTATGCATCGTAAGTATTATAAGAATTTTGCAAGACTGCAGCCTTAAGCACAAACTTGACTGTCGTGAACTTTACTTAATAGTTTAGTTGTCAGTTTGAAGCCATTACTAAAGTGTATTATTTTACTTGGCGCTTAATAAATAGAGACATCTTATCTCTTCTAAAAATAACACCTGTCTTGGTCCATATCTTTTGAGTTTCTAATCGGGTCCAACCCGCTATACTTCCCTCTCAGCTTATAACTCGGACCACACACCACGGAACAGTTCCCAGTAAGTGGTATCTTAAGGATTTATCTTCCACGTTCATCTTACTTCGTGGGCTCACCACTACGTCTAGGTTATGAGAGAATTCCGACACGGTGATGACATCTTACCGACTTTGTAGAAAGAGGGTAATGTTTTTGAGACAGATGTGGAACATGCATAATGTTGAGAAGTATTAAGAAAATAATAAGTAGATGACAGTGTGATTATTGTTTTATGGTGTCATCATGACACTTTAAAACAATAATCCCAAGACACCAATCTCTAAAAAAACACTTTATTTTGGGCCTGAAAACCCGATTTATTTTCAACGAATTGCCAAATTAGTTTTTTAGTTGCTTTGAAATCAATAAATAGTTGAGTCATTGAGTTGACCAAACAGTGACGTCACAGTTTGCTATTGCCATACAAAATCTATGAGAGAATCGCGTTTTGACAGCTCTTAAAAAGTATTACAATTGATTGGTGTGTCATCTACCCCATTATTACTATCAAACGACATTGTATTAAGTGTATTAACTAAATACGTACCAGAAAAAAAGATTTATATGGCGTACAGTCAACCGCGGGTTAGAGTTAACCATAGCATTAGAAAAATCGCTCTTATTGCTATGACTTAAAGCTCTGTCAATGACATAATTATTATTACCATTGATGTGAATTGCATTAGAAAAATCGCTCTTATTGCTACGACTTAAAGCTCTGTCAATGACATAATTATTATTTATTACCATTGATGTGAAGTGAATTGTGACTAATTAAATTACTAAACAGTGAAGTGTAACTATAAGGTCCTTCTGTTTCAGCCTTAGCGTTAATAAAAGTAACTTTATTTAGTAACCTAACCTTGTGTAAGGGACAGGTAACCGGAAAATGAAATAAAGATTGTTTGCAGGATTCAACTACCTATTTTATATTTTTTGGCAATTTTTTTGGTCTTTTGGTCCGAAATTCTCTAGAATAGATAGCAACAATGTTCCCACATATTCATAGAAAATGAAATTGCATGATGTTTTCAAATACTCATAAACTGTCTTTTTATTTGCAGGTAAGTTCGTGATATCATCTCATAGAGGTAAAAATTTACGATATAAGTTCCCGATAGTCCACACAAAGGATACAAGCCGGAGGATGAAAAAAATCCTTTATTGCATATTCTATGCGCGTACGCATGCATGAATCATTCGTCAGTTTTATAGGAAGAGGTAAGTTTCATCTGTGTATCACGTTTTTATCATATTTTTATGAATATGAGAAATATTTTTTTTGTTATAGACTGTCATTTAAATCATAAAATATTCATGATTTGTTTGGGTCAAATCATAGATATTAGAGAAGGTAGGAGATTCGATGTAATCTGAAGATGATAACCACCTTTAAGTTGTAATATCAGTATTGTAAATCAATTTTAAACACTGTTTTAAGCTTTCACGGTTTAAAACTAAACTTATATTGTCACTTACGGAATATCTTCCATGATTGTTCATTGTTATTGTTCGTGTTGTTCAATATCGGGAACTCAAGACAATTAAAAATTACGGAAGGGACAATATAAGTTCAATTTTAAGCAGTTTTTAAAAAAATTACAAGTTATGTCAAATAATTTTAAAACTTTTTACACTCAACACTTACTTTAGACGTTATCTGAACCTAAAAAGAAATGGTCGTGCACTATAATTTTATTGCAAGGCGACCAGTTAATTTACCCAGACCGCAAAAGCGTGACATTTCTTACTTTTATTTAAATACATTTTAAATGTAATGACACCCTGTGTGGTCTTTGCTAAGGCTAGATCAACCTGTTCATTAAAGGATGAAATGAATTTCCTACTGTGTGGCCATTTTTTTGTAACAATAAAATTGGAATGTTGTTCAAAAAGAAGGAAAGGTAAATAATTACTTTTAAGAGTTTGTGGTACGGATACCTAACTGGTTTAAAAGAGTGTCCATGGAGTTTCTTGCAATTTTATTTTTACCATAGAGTCTATGAAGAGAAAGAAAATATAAAGGTTTATTGCCTTTAGATTTTCTGGCTTAAGGCAAAACTGATACAATTATCAATAGACTTTCATATCTTCGATGAAATATTATAAGAATAATGTTCTATTTTAATACATAACTATTATTTTCAAACCAGAAACCTAGATTTTCTGGCTTAAGGCAAAACTGATACAATTATCAATAGTCTTTCATATCTTCTATGAAATATTATAAAAACAATGTTCTATTTTAATACATAACTATTATTTTCAAACCAGAATCCTACATAATTATGAATAAAAAAGAAACAAGCTCTAAATAAAATCGGAATAATTTGAATGTATAAATAGGCGATCGTTCCGAAACCATAAATCCTTTTATCGATATCTAAGATCAGTTAAATGACATCACTTAGAGAAAACGCTTCTTGTTTTAGGCGATCTTCATACCGGAATACTTAGATTTTTTATTAAACAGAATAATATCACTATTAAACAAGCTAAAATATGTAATTTATCTTAACACTGCAAGGTCTTGCATAAATTGTAACAAAAAAATCCCAACCGAATCAAACTCAGAAAAAAAATGATACTCACAAACTCAGTGATTGTTTTTTTTTAAATTGAGTGGTTTTCCAAAATGGTAAATGAAAAAATAGATGGGCAGACGACGACAACTTGGAGCTTAGCACAAGCAAAGAGAGGCCTATATCCAGCAGTGGCTGAAGTCGGGCTGTGGATGATGATGATGATGAAATGAAAAAGTAACATGTTCCAATAACTAAGAACAATAACAAACAACAACAAAAACAACAAAAAATAACACTAACAACAACAAACAACAACACTAACAACAACAAACAACAACAATAATAGCAACAACTAAGAACAACAGCAAACAACAACAATAACAGCACCTAAGAACAACAATAACTAAGAATAGTTGACGTTTAAAAGTTTTTTTTTAGTTTAGTTTAGTTTGCAGTAGTAGTAAGGTTTTTTAAAACTGATGAGGATTTAAGAAAAGTTTTTCAGGAAAGATTCTTCCTTCCCAGTATAACATTGTAGGGAAACGTATACCACAATGTGTAAACGGCCTAACAGTTTCTTATCAAACAAATTACAATAAATGTATAGAAATGACTATGATGCCTCCTCTTAATAGGAGCTTTGGTAATTTCGTGGCATATTTGCAAAGTATACACATTAAAAAGTATATAAACGATCTCAATAAAGAGCGGGTTTAATCTTTAAATGAGCATAACGATAGCAACTAGAAGTTTTTTATTGATTTTAATCTGAATGAAATATTATTGCAATAGTTGTTTGGTTCAGTATGTGGTTCTAAGTTTAGAGTTAGGCTGATTCACACCGACGTCATCATCATCTGCCTAACTTTTTGCCAACTATGTTGGAGTCGGCTTCCAGTCTAACCGGATGCAGCTTAATACCAGTATTTTACATGGAGCAACTGCCTATCTGAGTGGGTAATACGACACCCCTTGTTAAGACTGGTTGTCAGACTTAACGACTGTCAAAGATCTACAATTGTCAGCCGGAACCAACGACTTAACGTAGGCACGGAGGAAACTCGGTATATAATGATTGGTTACTCATCCACGGACCAACCTAGGCAAGCGCGGTTTAACCTGAAGATTGACTTAGGGGCTGTTATTATTTAGGAATGTCCTCCTCTGATTTACACTTACTTATGGTAGGAATTTAGTGCTCCATTTAACACAGTTTAATAAATTCAGTGACAAGAGAAAATGGAAGAAGTGAATAATCCAACTGATATGGAACAAGAGCTGAAATATGATGATGCTGAAAAACTTTCAGCCAGCTTTTAAGAGTAGCCATGAAAGAATCTTGTATCTTGATTTATTTTATGTTTATTTTAGTGATCAACTAGCTAGATCAGATATCATTTTGCATATAAAGTAACCATTAGATTTGTTCAAGATGTTTTAATTCTGATAAGCATCTGCTACATATTTTATATATCCTTCCTCGTACATATTTCAAATTAGAGCGAGTTTTATAACATATCCGTTTGACCATTGAATTTATGAATCAGGTAGCTTAAAGATAAGAATTTGGGCTCTAACTCTGGTGAAAAAATCCCAAACAGTTTTCAAGTAACCATGAACAAAATATTCTATTCTTATAGTTAAAATATTCTATGTAACAATTTACAAAAACAATATTTACTGAAGCACATAGACGCTACCACTTGTGCCAACACCATTTTATTAGCCGTGATATTAATACAACACCACCAAACACTTAGACCTGTCATTCAAAACTTTTGTCAAGAGATCCAGGTCAGCTTATAATGGCTACGTATTTTTGTCTTCTAATACACCGAAATACAAAACAAAAACTGTATAACTTTCCTTTTGGGGACTTTTACGTGTTCGGAATAATAAAGGAGAAGACATCTTTAGGTTACGTTACAAGTATGATGCGTGTGAAGCGATAGGGACAGCTTCTATTTGACAATTAAAAACTTAAGCCTATGGGGCTACAAGTATTTTTTGGCGTTTGTGTGACATTGACAGTGGGAGCTGTTGGTAAAGATTTGTACACTGTGTTGCGTAATTGTATTAAAGCAAGAAATAAGATTACAGTTGAGATTTTGGTCACGCTTCAAAAGATTCTTGCACGAATTTAGCTCTGTATTTGCTTATTTGTGGTAAAATCAACGACAAGATAGCCTATAAACTAACATTGGCATAATAGGAAATCAGGATACTGTTATAAAAGAGAACAATATCCGTATTCTTCTAATAAAATTACTAATCGTGGTGATTTTATGATTAATCGCAAAATTGCAAGAAATCGAAAGGGACGATATCGATAAATAAAATATTGCCCCTTCTGTCCGCGGATTTTGGTCGTACCACCACGTGACGCGAGCTAACCATAAACAAGCTATACAAAGCGGTCTGTTTGTTTGTTTGTCTACGTCGAAGTGTTAATGCCAGTCTTAACACGTATTGAAATTATGAATTATTGAATAGACGCCGGTACTAAACAGTGTTATAAGAGGAATGTTTATATAAATGTAGCGTTTTCGTAATGTTTTGGGGGAAAAAAAAACACTTTTTTAGAGCGGTAGAAAGTAATGTAGTGATTTCATATACTCCCTTGTTACCGAATGAGTATTTTCGTGGAATATATTCAACGGTTTTCAAGAAAGCTTTTGATATCGTAACAACTTCAGTGAATTCATAACAACATTATAAATGTTAAAGTAATCTGTCTCTTACCTTTTCACACCTCAAAGTTAGACCGGATTTTGATAAAATAATTAATAGCTGTTATTTTTCAGGCTCATGCCGCCAAACGAAAATCAGCGTGTATTGGGGTGAATTTCAACAGGTCCTATAAAATCTTCATTTCCGTGTTTTTTTTCATCTTAAGGTTTTTTTTTTAAAAAAAAACGCTTTTAATAAAGTTTTTGATAATGTATATATTCTTGCTTAATTTCTAGCAGATAACTTCAAAAACTAACGATATTATCAGGATTGAAAATTTCGTGCCACGGCGATGAAACATGCGTGCACGGCAATGAAACAACCGTCCACGGCAATGAAAGAACTGTGCCATGGCAATGAAAGAATCAATCCACGGAAATTAAAAAAATATTTTATTTAATGAGGTAGACAGATAGATAGAATAAAAATGACTGTTTATAAGAGGTCTTGATTCCAACACTTGTATGGGAGTAAAATTTGGGTAAGGAGATATTACAAAAAAAGAATGAGAGTACAATAAATAAACAAAGACTGTTGAATTACACTCGCAACACTACTTAGAGACTTTAATACTACAGTCTTTCTTTTCTTATACATACTCCCATTCTTCCTTTTGTAATATCTATCCAAATCTTACTCCCTACACAATCTGTCTGGGTTTGCCTTTTCCCTCTCGGAGATATTTTTGCACTTGACAAAACAAAATAGCTTCTTCAGAAAACGTATATTGTGATCTGTAGCAAGTAAGATGCATTTTCAAAATAACAAGTACTAAATTTTTCTCATAATCATACCATGGCGATGAAAACACAAGTCACGGAAATGAAATACCTGGCCACGGCAATGAAACTAAATTGTTTTACAAGGCATGGCAATGAAATTTTTTTCATTGCTGTGTCTTTTTTTTCATTGCCATAGCAAATTTTGGCCACGAAAACCACGGCAATGAAAGCATGGCGATGAAAATCAAGGCAAAAAATATAAATAACAAAAAATCTATTAACTATTCGAAGAAATAAACACTTCACAAATTAACATATGAGAAATGGTGTTCTATTAAATGCTTACTCATGAAGACAAACGTATTCAAATATATAGTTATCTCTATCCACGGCGATGAAAGAAAAAATGTCCAGTAACAAAAAAATTGAATACTTATATTTATGGCGCGAAAACGCAGGCACGTGTGTACGTCCTTCCACGTTGAGCACTTAGGCAGCACTACAGCACTAATATGCAACGTTTAGCATACCGGGAGGGGGGACGCAAGTCGTAGGTAAAACAATATCCTTGAACATGATTAGGACACGGCGATGAACGGTAGTTCTGGGACAAATGATTTTTTATTAACAATTCATTGTATTGTTTAAATATTTGAATAAATGTATTCCGTAACAATACTTTAACTATTCATGTATCAAATAAAACTAGGTTTTAATATAAATAACCAATAGATTTTTATCAATGAGGAATAATACACAACAAGGTGAAGTGTGGACAAACACGGCAATGAAAGATTTCGAGGTTTAATTATTTTTTTTGGAGTATCCATTAATCCAATGAAATAAAATATTTAGTGCTACACATAGATTACTATTTCACCTAACCGGAAAAAAATGTGAGAACATTATAACTATGTTTTTTAGTACCGATTTCATTGATGCCACGCAATTTTCGGTCCCGGGAAATTCACTCATTGATAAAATGCTTGTGTTTCTAAAATAGTTCATTTGAGCTCGTTTTAATTCTGAGAACTAATTAATTATAAACCTAGACACATTCCGTGAACAGAATCCATCGAAAGATCAAGTAGCATATTCTAGCAAATAACGAAAAAACTACAAGTTTTTATATGACCTTAAACTCTTAAAAAGATTGACACAAAATTCCACAAACACAGAATATGCAAAACATATTCAGAAACGTGCAAAAAATGGCAAAATTTATGTGTGAATACATAACAGCTACGTAGGTGTCATACATTTTGACCTTTACCTCGAAAATCTAGATCGATCAATCATCGGTCTAGATATCATGTTTCATAATAGTCTGAATGATTGCATAATAGAGCTATGATCAGAAAACTATTATTTTTTATTGTCATCTAAAGCAATAATTTTAAAACATGATAGGTTTTTAAGGATGCCATTTTGCATATTTGATTTGCTTTTAGCATTTCGTTTATTAGAATTATTAATCTGGATTTTAATAATTAATTTAGTATCTGTTTTAAATTATCTTTGGAAATGAATTGAATGAAATAATAGGAGTATTATATTTGTGTGGAAAGTTGTAAACCTAACCGTGGCACCGCGTTTTAGTCATTTTATTTATTTACTAGCGGTCGTCACGCGGTTTCTCCCGCGTAGTTCCCGCTCCAGTACGGGGATAAAATATAGCCTAGGTTACTCAGGGTGAATATAGCTTTCGAATGGTAAAAGAATTTTTGAAATCGGCGCAGTACTTAGTTTTTGAGCACACAAAAATACAAATCTTTCCTCTTTATGATATTAGTGTAGAATTATTTATTGGAGCTCCAACAGAAACTACACAATTACATGCAAGTTTACATAGATCAGGGACAAATACAAGTGTGCGCTTCCAATTATAGGAAACCACATCATTCACTTATAATCTAGGTACATACAGTAAATTTGTCATCATCATCATCATCCTATTAATGTTCCCACTGCTGGGACACAGGCCTCCTCTCTATGAGAGGGAATGGGCTATAATCCACCACGCGGGCCCAGTGCGGATTGGTAGATGTCACATGTCTTCGATTTTTTTTTGGTTCTAGGACATGCCGGTTTCCTCACGATGTTTTCCTTCACCGTTTTGAGAGCCTTGTGTCTTTGATTGATAAAATATATTTTAATAGTAGTATGTAAGAGTCGGTCGAGTGGTCGCAAGCGTGATTGCTGAGCATAAAGTCCTAGATTCGATTCCCGGGTCGGGCAAAGTGTGATGGGATTTCCATCAGGAATTTCTCAGTAACACCCACGGAGTCTAGTTTTGAGCCCGGTTGATGACAATAGGTTCGCCCGCTATTCTTCTTTAACAGCAGTCACCACATTATTGTCTACTGAAAATAATTAAAAATGCACAATATTAATATTCATTAATGTATTTTAATATTCGTAAAGGCAATCAATCTCTGTGTGGTCCTAGGTCCGAACACCCCACTTCGGAAGATGAGTAAGAGACAATGAATATTAATTTTGTTTGTAAGAAAATCAAATAAAAACCGTTCCTGGATTGAGAAACTTGTTGCTAATATAAGACATCTTTGAACGTCATCTTTTAAATCCTGGGACCAGCAAATTTAACTTTTCTTTACAATTGAATATGGTTCAGAATGGATTGAATAAACTATCATTTTGTGAAGTAGTCTATTTATGGACTATGAACGTAGACCATTTCTAATTGTTCAGCAGTTGAGTTGGCTTGGTAATATCAAAATCTGCACATTCATTATATTATAAGTTTTGATCAATGCATCAATATCCTTTTTTTGATGTCATTTCATTGTCATTTTTTTTTCTTTTTCCTGTGTTGTTTGTCATTTTTTTTTTTTTTCCTGTGGCAACACTACAGCTAACAGCTGATTTTAAATTGTCCTTAGATTTTTAACTTTAATTATTAAATTTCTTTGTTTTTTAAGCATATTTCCAATTACTCATCAAGTAAAAAGCTTATTAATGTGTATTTTGTGTTAGTTTCACGTAACCAGTACAAATTAAGTGTTAAAATATAATGTGAATCAGTGACAGTTACCGGCTCAAGGAATTTTTGCATTGTCATCTTGATATCAGGTACAATACTTTAAATTCTACTGGCTAATATTGTTTACGTGCTTTATTTTCACCAGCAATTAATTAGTTCACCTTTTAATTCGGTTCCTTCCTATATTAATTACCTTTGGAACGTAAACATAACCTTGCTTGGTTTGGTGACAGGACTCGCAAGGCTGAATTTATTAATTTATTTTCCTTTCAAACTATCTTTATTATCTTAAACCTGCTGCCACAGTTACCTACTCTCTTCCAGTTTCATTTCTTATCCTTTTCCTAACACAATCATGACTATGACTCGTTCCGCCCACGCTCGCCAGGAAGAACTTAAACTGGCTCTGAGCGAATTAAAGGCGTCTAAGCAGTCCTGTGATCAACTAAGTAGGGAATTGGATGACAATGAAAGGGTTCTCTTTGAAGCCCATGAAATAAATAGAAATTTAAAAAAGGAAATGGGTCAGCTATACATTCAATACACTGACGCCATAGAAGACCGGGATAGGCTCCAAGTTATTGTGGACGGGTTCAGCCAGTGTAGCGCAGAGTACGAACAAACTCTTAATCATAAACGTCAATTAGAACAGCAGCTACATGAGGCTAGAAGTCAAATAACAGAACTTAAGACTACCAATCATAACATCACTGCCTCGCTGAATCAATGTCTGTTCAGTGAATTGGTACCTATTGCCCCGTCTGTGGTTTCTGCCACTAAATCCTCCCTCGCTATAGATTTGACAGGTGAGGATAATTCCAATTTATGTAGTTCAGTGAGGGCAGTCACCAGTAAAAATAAAATTAAAAAATACATTAAAATCAATAAATATATAGTAAAAACACAAAAAATGGTTAAAAGGCAGAAATATTTCATTAAAAATGTGAAATTGAATAGAGAAAGACTAAATGTATTAAAACAATTAGATATATATTCATCTAATTTGGAGCAAAGCACTAGGAGGTACAAAATTGACACAGAACACCTGCAATCCAAACTTGATCACCTACAAGAGAAGCTAAGTTCAATGACTAGCAAATATAATACCTCTGAACATGTTATGAGGGAATATGTGTTGGCGATGAATGATTTGGTAAACTCACAAACCAACAACTGTGAGCACTGTCAAACAACTTCACATGTAAATACACCAGACCATTCATTGACAACATGTAATACCACCTTACCGCAGCCATGTGTTGATTTGCATACTCCTATGAATAGTTCCCATAAGCAATATAAACAAAGTGTAAATAATGACATAGTAATCTTTTGTGATGAGATTGGAAAAGACCTAGGTAATTTGTTAACTGATGAATATCCAGGACACTCCGTAATAAACAATTGTATGCCAGGATGTTCTTTATATCATATTATGAAAGAAATTATTAAATGTAAGTTTAACCAGGACACCATATTATTAATTTTGATAGGTAATAGAGGAAAAGTGAACAAAGGAGAATTGCTCCAGTATTATAGAACTTTGTCAAACTTAAATTTAAGAAAAATTGTGTTGTTTACATTTCCTTATAGTAAAAGTTTGCCACAGGAAGAAAATGACTATAGATATAATATTAATATGACATTGCATAATTTGACATTCAATAATAATTCATTTCATTTACTTGACATCAACAATTATATTGGCAACAATTTTTATTTGACAAAACATAGATATCTTGTAGACAGGTGCTATCTGACAAACTATTGTAAAAGACAAGTAGCTGTGTCGCTATCTTATTATTTTTCTATTATAGCCAAGAACTTGGCTAATCAAGTTGCCTCTGTTGATCAATGCAATATTAGCCTAAATTACTCTACCAATAGTTTGTCAACAATGAATGAATCAGAGAATCATTTAAATTAGCAATTTCGACAACAGAGGCAACCTCTTGCAATATAAGGAAGCCAGATAGTAAATCAGGCGAATGTTTTGAGAATTTTAATAGTATCAACCTGGTTCATCAAAATATTCAAGGATTTTTGAACAAAGAATTAGAAGTAGAACTTTTCATGAATTGTAATTGCATAGATATTCTTTGTATAACGGAACATTGGCTCAAATGTCACCAATTAATTTTCAATTTTAGTAATCACCAGGTTGGTAGTTCATTCAGCAGGGTAAATGCTATACATGGCGGCGCATTAATCCTAGTAAATAATCAGCTTAAGTTTAAAGACCGCAAGGATATTGTAAGCTTATCTGTTGAGCGAACAGTTGAAATAGCCTGTATAGAGTTGGAGCAGTTTATCATATTAAGTGTGTATAGACCTCCTTCAGGATTGTATGATTGTTTTGAAAAGGTAATGGATGAAGTGTTGCATAAAATTTGTAATTCTAAGAAGTCTATAATTATTAGCGGTGATTTTAATATTAATTTGTTAGAAAGTTCTGGGTTAAGTACTAAAATTTTAAGCCTGTTTCATTCATACAATCTTGAAAACAAATTTCTGGAGCCCACTAGAATAACACCAACTAGTGCCACTTGCCTAGATAATATTTACACAGATGTTATACCTACCCACAAAGAAATTATTAACTTATTAGATTCTGATCATTGTGGGCAATTGATCACAATTCCTAATGTAAGCAAGAAAGTCACTAAAAAGGATATCATTGTTAATCCAAAAACTAAAACTCGCCTGAAAACCTTTAAAACTAAACTTTTGTCTAAATTACCACTACTGTCAACTAATGATGATCCCAATCAACATTATAACGATTTTTTCAGTATGTATTGCACACAATTTAATACCACATTTATTCCTAAGACAATCTCGGTTAATAGTAACGCTTCCTTCAACGACTGGGCCACTATTGGTATTCATAAGAGTCGAAAACGACTTTATGAGCTGTATGCAGAGCGGACCTATATAAACACTGGAGAATTTAAGTTGTATGTTAAAAATTATTCTAAAATATTTAAAAAAGTTTGTTTTATAGCAAAGTCACGTTACTTGAGTTCAAAAATTAAAAATAGTAGTAATGTAATTAGAATGACATGGAATATTATTAATAGCGAAACGGGAAAGTCTTGCAACCGAAACAGTGACTACAGCCTTGCTATTGGCGATAAAATTTTAAATTCAGACACTCAAGTTGCCACAGCCTTTGAAAATTTCTTTGCGGATATTCCCGTATCGACTACTAAATCGCTAAACTCGTCACCTGCTGCTGCCGAGTCTTTACTAAGGGAAAACGTTTCAGTCTGTGATTCCGAATTTAATTTTGAATATGTCACCTGTAAAGATATAATTAAAACTTTTCACACCTTAAATGTTAAAAAGACCGCCGATCTATGGGGTCATTCTGTGGAAGTTGCTAAATCTCCTTCATTAGCTGTAATATTTAACGATTGTATTGACCGTGGTGAGTTTCCTGATCTAATGAAATATAGTAAAATAATACCATTGTTTAAATCGGGTAGTACATCAGACCCCACTAATTATAGACCCATTTCAGTACTACCCACGTTTAGTAAAATTTTTGAAAAATTAATTTTGGCACAAATGCAAAGTTTTTTCAATAAATATAAGTTATTACATAAAAAACAGTTTGGTTTTACAAGGGGTCGTTCAACTACTGATGCCGGTGTTGAACTTTTAGGACACATTTATAATGCCTGGGAGGACAAATGCGATGCTTTGGGCATTTTTTGCGATTTATCTAAAGCTTTCGATTGTGTTCTTCATGAAACATTAATCAGGAAACTACACCACTACGGAATCCGTAACGCCTCCCTGGCTCTTCTTATTTCATATTTGAGTGACAGGATTCAGAGAGTTGATGTTAAAGGGAAAAGATCTCCCGGATCCGTAGTAAGAATGGGGGTACCCCAGGGCTCAATTCTTGGTCCATTTTTGTTTCTTATTTATATATGACTTGCCTTACCTCATAAAGGATAATCATGACATAGTATTGTTTGCAGACGACATTTCTCTTTTATTTAAACCCAAACGTCAGCAGTTAGTTACGGATGATGTTAATAGCGCCCTGGCGAAAGTCGTTAATTGGTTTAATGTTAATAATCTACTCCTAAATGAGAAAAAAACTAAGTGTATTAAGTTTACGATACCCCATGTAAGACAAGTGGAAACTACTGTACTAATTAAGGATGAAGAGCTAAAAGCGGAAGATAGCACAGTCTTCTTAGGCATAACTTTGGATGCCAAGCTTCAGTGGGGCCCGCATATAGACAAACTGTCGAAGAAACTTAGCTCTGCAGCATTCGCCGTTAGAAGAATTCGTGATTTAACTGACTTAGAGACAGCCCGTTTAGTTTACTTTAGTTATTTCCATAGCGTGATGTCGTACGGTATTCTCTTGTGGGGCAATGCTGCCGATATTCAGACAATATTTGTTTTGCAAAAAAGGGCAATTCGTTCAATTTATAAATTAAGTCCCAGATACTCCCTCAGAGAAAAATTTAAAGAGACTAATATTCTTACTGTGCCCTCTCAGTTTATTTATGAAAACCTTTTGTACGCCCACAAAAATATTAATTTATTTAAAAAATACAGTGATATCCACAACATAAACACGAGGAACAAACACAAATTTGTTGTTCCTGCAACGAGGCTCAAAAAAATAGGAGGTACGTTCAGATGCCAATGTATACGCTTTTACAATAAACTTCCGAGCCAAATTCAAGCACTAAGCCTAAATAAATTCAAATCGTTTATAAAACGGAAGCTGTGCCTGAAAGCCTACTATCATGTTAATCACTATCTTGAAGATAAAAAAGCTTGGGATTAATATTTTAAAATTAAACTGCTCCAATGAAATTTGCTCTATGAATGTCGGAATTTCGGACTTCGCTTGTTTATTATTGATTCCTTTCTTTTATACACTCTGACATTGAATTTTTTTTGACATGTATTTTATTATTTTACTTTTATTTTTTTATTTTTTATTGTTTTATGTGACATTTACTGATTTGACATGAATACTTATTTTTTTAAGTATTTTACTTTTTTATTTTTTTATTATCATTGCGACATTTAATGATTTTTGTGTTTTTTTTTTTTACTTACATTCATTTGAAAAGAATTTGTTATTAATTTTATTTGATTATTGTGAATGTGGGGACCATGTGGGTCACATTTTTATTTTTTGTTTGTTTTTTTCCCACAACTGTCTGGCAGTTTGAGTACTATAAGCGACCTTCCCAAATGTCCTTTCTTTGGTATTGTTCGTCGTTTCGTTGAGCTCCTTGAGTTATAAGTCGAGCTACACGGTAACTGACAAATGCTTGCACTGACTGGACAGGTCCACTCAAATCTGTATGGTTCTTTCTTCAAAAGACCATCTCAGACACTAATCTGCATAGTCCTCATGTGAATTGAGCAAGATTGTCTGGACTTTAAAAGAGACTATGACCTCTGAGTTTGTTTCGGCTGTTTCTTCTCAGAGTAGTCAGGTACGAAACACCGGCCCCATCTAGTTTTAAAAAATGACGTGTAAAAATGTTTGTAAAAACCTACTTGCAAAATAAACATCATTTATCATTTATCATTGTACACTGAAGAAATTTCATACAGAAATAGTGTTGTGCAATTCTCGTAATCATCATCATCATCATCATCATTTCAGCCGAAAGACGTCCACTGCTGGACATGGGCCTCCCTCAAAGGGGGGTGTTTGCCATAATCGCCACGCTTAGCAGGCGGGTTGGCGATCGCAGTACGGTTGTTACAAAAGCACAGAGAACGCTGCTGCCCATTCTCTGGTAAGTCCCTTAGTCGCCTCTTACGACACCCACGGGAAGATATGGGATGGTGCTATTCTTTATTTCCGACACCATACAGAATATAATAATAATTCATCCATAATTCTCGTAATGCCTATCTGATATCGACAGTTTCAGTCACGCCTCTAATATTTGTTGTTACCGAAACTCTAGTGGCGTGTGTCATACAAGAACGCCTTATCGATGATTATGAAATAGTTTAGTGACATACTTAGTTATTATGGACCGTTAAATCCGGTTTTATTGGTATGTAAAATGGCTTAGGTATGTTCAATAGAGGATATTTCAAAAATCGTTAATATTTTAGTGCTTAAAAACTGTGTGGTCTTTATATCCGCAAATTACAACAAATTGAATCTATGTCATCTAATTTATAGATCAAGAGAGGTATAATAAAAACATGTCAAAACCAGTTACCGAAAATTGATTAGTGCGTGCAATAAAAAGTAAAAAACATGTAAAACTATGACACAATACGTTAATTTCATAAAAAAAAACTTTATTGCTTTAAATTAAATGCGAACTAAATAAAGCGTTTTTGAGATAAAACAGTCGTAAATATGACAAAGGTTTAACCAAGTTTCGTAGTCCAAAAAAACATTTTATGCAAATTTTACAGTCATAAAATTATGTTAAGGAGATCACAAATCAAAGTGAAGAATTACGACCTGAATCGAAACTGACTCGTCTGTTATGCATTAAATAAATTATATTTTAGACATTATGTGATGATTGAATTGAAACTTTTATGATCAATCTAATTTCTGTTAGGCAAAACATTGCCACATAAAACTGATAATGTCGCGTCTGTTATGACATTTTCTAAATCGGTTATTAAGGATTATGTCATTTGTGATCCCATTTTATACTTTTATTTATTATCAATTAAAGTGAGGTTCAAAAACGAAGTTAATATTGAACTCGGAATAGTAAAATATTCAATACATAGTAGAGTGGTTTTATCTTTTTAAGTTTTAAATTAATCTAAACAGTTAAACTTCTACTATGGACGAAGACACTCCCCCACTGTTATTAACCATGTTAATGTCATTTTAAAATGAGCATAGGAGTACGTAATTAAAGTTCTGCTTATCCAGAATAAATAAATCACATTTCGGTGTAAATGATTTCTCAAATGAGTCCTTTAAACCCAAAAGCACAACATTTAAAACTACGATATCCAACGAAAATCGTCCTTATCTGATTATTTCACATATTTACATGTAAATGTTTCGCAATAATTGAAACGAAATACATCGTCGCAATTTTCTTTATCAATCAAAAAAGGAACCGCATCACAACACGTCGTATTAGCACAAAACTTGCGTACCAAGATCGTAAAAATAAAATTATTATTGCCCCTATCAAAATGTCTGGAGGATCCATTTGACTATTTAAGTTCACGTATAATTGCACCGGCTTTTAGCATCGACTTGATATAATCCTGGGAGGCATCCTTTTATCCAGTCTCGCATCGTATATAGTAATTGCTAATCTGAAAGTTTTTTTTTTCGCCAAGACCGGTAACTCGACACTGTAGGATGCCGCTTAAAAGGGAAACTTAGTAATGCCTTTACGCCAGTCGAGTCGTGTTATGTCAAAGTGAGAAGTGTATATTTTTTTTATCGATATCATTGGGGCAACACTAGTTGGTTTTAATTAGCGCTAGTGGGTGACATGTGATGAAGGGTTTTTCTGTTGTTCTTTTTGTAATGAATTGTTTTTTAGTTCTAGTTCATTTTGAGTGTGCTGTAAAATGTTATGTGTAATGTATAATTGGGTGCTAGAAGTAGAAATGAGGGCGTGAATAAATAGATGATTATAGTTAGGTAAACGGCATAGGTGAAGATAAGATCTGATTTTTATCTCCTCCCAACGAAGTTGTTTTACTACAATGTATGTTTTTGTTGCTCTTTATTATGGATAAAAAAAATTATAACATTGCATTACTCTATCTATTCACTTTGATACTTACCATGGAAAATGAAAAACATCGTGAGGAAACCAGCATGCCTGAGAGATATTTCTTGATGTTGAGCCAACTCTGATACCAGGTCAGTGGAAAAAACTAACAATAAGTTATTCGTACGTTGACGAATTGACGAAAATGACGAATTTATTTTTTCGGTTGTCACGTATGTCAATTTTCATTTGATCATTATTTAAGTTTCTAACTTCATCCCCCCCCCACTCCCCACTCCCACTAAGTTGTCGACGTTAGATAATTCTATAAATTACAGGCAACTTGGCCGGTTAGGATTAGCATACACTAATATGATTTGGTTGCGATGTGGCTATCCGAGGATATAACGTATAGACTTCATTCGCGTTTAATGCGATTAAACTTCCTATACTGACACAGTTTATGTCGATAATCATAGTTTATCGATATGCTAAGTGAGTGTTGCACAGCACTAGTGTTTAGTTACACGTTGCAAAATATTATGTGAAGTTGAAGTCGAATTGATGTAATAGGAGCATCGATTTCTGTAATAAGTAGTTGCAGGTGAGTTTTTATGAGATCAGCTATTATTGCAGTTGCATTCTACTTTTAAAGCTTTTATATTTACAATTCCCACTGCAAGTTTGTAAACAAGACCCAACTCTAGTCGTATACAACTAAGATTTTAATTTAGATATGTAAACACCAGGACGATATCATTTGTAGGATACGAAAACATGCAAGTAGGTTTACCGTTATCTACGGAAAATCTAAGATGTCTTTTTGATCTGGTAGTGAAGTAATACATGGTATGTATTGACTGCTGTGGGTGGTAATAAAAGTAGCGTAAAAGAAGGTTTTTATTTGGGCGACTGATGAAATAGAAACTTGTTTCTGGAGATTTCTGAATCATCGCCTGTCCAGCTTTGTGGTCTTCTTGGATTTCATATTTTCGTTTGCTTCTTTGATATGAATTAGCTGTAGTTCTTATAATTGAAGGCTTCCTTATCTTATCTTAGACTCTTCAAGAAGCCGTCAACCAAGCATTCTGTACATCAAACTAAGTAGCTCCACGCAATATTTTTTGCTGGGAAATGACTTTTTTGGGGTGAAACATTACGTTTTTCTGTAGGACTCAATGTAACGCTGTTAAAACATTTTGCTGGTGGATAGAATGAATAGTACGGGAGTTGTGAAGGTGTTTTAAAAAAAAATGTACATTAAAAACATATATTTAAAAAAAAAATGTGAAAAAGTTGGAACTTAATAACCCCTAATATCTCCGTAACTAGAAGGTTCCCAGGTATGGTGTAGACCAAAAAATGACCACATTGATGTGGATAAACAGTTCCTTTGGGCTTTGTTAAGAGTCTTTTTACACCCTGTAAATGTAGATACTGCACTGGAACGAAGTAAGTATTCACGTAGACCGTGTGAATATCTGCGGCTTAATGATAATAAGCCTAAGATGGCCTCGTTGGTGTAGTGGTTGCAAGTGCGACTGCTGAGCAAGAGGTCCTGGGTTCGATGCCCGGGTCGGGCAAAGTGTTATTGGGTTTTCCCATTAAGAATTTCTCAGCAACAGTCACGGAGTCTGTGTTTGTGTCTAGTTGATGGCTTTAGGCTCGCCCCCTATTACATGGGACTTAAACATAACTGGCGAAGTGTGGGTGTACTATTAGGTACACTTCTGTCTAACCTTTCTGTGATTACAGGCTTGATATTATGTTATGTATCATGCTTGTAATCGAAGGTTATAGTGGTTTAGTTTTGCTACTACTATTCTATTCTACACCTACAATTTGCCAGTTAAGTTTAAGTCTTATGTAATGTTTGTACAGGTCTCCCAAAGTGATAATGCGCATAGAAATCTTCGTCACTGTTCGGCAACGGTCGTATTCCCCGAGCGTCGCGCGTCGGAAGACGATATGTATATAGAGTGGTTAAGTGCATTTTCTTCATGCATAATTTAGTAGAATTATGTGTTTTGTGCTAAAAGAGATAAATATTGATTTAATCAGTAACGAAATTAATTCGATAATTCGATGTAAGTAAATAGCGAGGAAAACGACACGATTGCGAATATGCTACAATCTTTGTTGAATTGATTTACTTCTTCATACTGAAGCTGGTGTAATGATGGAAGAAAAGAAGGTTTAAATAACAAGGTTTAATAAGGTTTATGGTTTAATAAGGTTTTATAAGGTTTAATAATTAAAGTTGAAATTAAATTCACCTTTGAAAACAAAACCAAGAAGGGTGTGTAATAGCAGCTCTATATAATTCCACACAGAGAGACACTCTTTTAAATCAGATTTTTACGAAATCTTTTTTACTTGGTTATATTATGGTACACAGTCCTGAACCATATACCGACCATATCACACAACCATTAAGCATACAATCTTGTACCACTCATACGTTGAAACATTCCGCGGTTCACAATTGGAATTAAGGCAACATTGTACACCACAGGTCTGAAACAATTTAGGAGAT
This sequence comes from Xestia xanthographa, assembly GCA_905147715.2. Lineage (NCBI taxonomy): Eukaryota > Metazoa > Arthropoda > Insecta > Lepidoptera > Noctuidae > Xestia > Xestia xanthographa. The sequence goes on along the minus strand of LR990656.1, from coordinate 5,061,543 downwards.
CATTTGCGGTGCATCTGCAATTGTACCGGATTATACCGCTGCGGTATTTCTCTGTGGTTATTCCGGTGCAAGGAGCAAGCTTTCGGCGTTTAAAAGAGAGTTGGAGATTTTATTTGCTCACATTTCAATTTTCAATACAATGGATAAATTAGCCGTGTGGTATCCGGCAGAGTAGAATAAAACCAACCCATTACACTGACGGGTGTCGTATAAGGCGACTAATGTCTGAGGCAGAACACATTGCGCCTCCGTGTAGACCAGAGAATGGGCAGCAGCGTTTTCTGTTAGTCTTTCATCACTGCGATCTCCAATCCGCCTGCCAAGCGTGTAGATTACGGCAAGTTCCTCCCATCATGTGAGAGGCTTATGTCCAGCAGTGGACGTTATGGGCTGTTGAAGTAATAGGATAAATTAAGGAATGAGCATATTTGACGACCTGAATGGCGCAGTGGTAGTGAGGCTGCCTTACGTTTTTAGGGCCCCGGCTTCGAATCCCGGTAGGAGCAAATGTTTGTGTGATGAGCATGGACATTTGTTTCCGAGTCATGGACGTTTATTTGTACATTAAGTATGTTTTTACAAACAAAAAAGTATCTATGTAGTGTATCAACTATCTGGTGTCCACGACACAAGCCTCGTTGCTTAGTGTGGCATTAGATGGCGCTTAGTGTAATGTCCAGCGATATATTAGAGGAAGTTTGAAAGTTGCGCCAGTTACAGAAAAGTTGAAAGGGAATCGACTGTCTTGGTGTGGGCATGTGATGAGGAGGGAAGAATCGCATGTGACTAAAAGAGTGATGAATATAAATTCTGATGGCTGGAGAGGGAGAGGAAGACAAAACAAAAGATGGATAAAATTGTGTGAGGAATGATAAATGAAGGAAAAAGGAATAAATGACGATTGACGATGGAGAATGACAAAAAAAACGTGTTCCGTCGACCCCAAATAAGGATACGGGCAGGAAGACGATGTTTTAATTTACAAAATTATGCAGTTGTTTTGGAGTCTCTCTTCTTGAAGTACTTCTCTTTTTAGATCCCCTTCATTGCACGCCACTTCACCCAGGATTTGGCCTCCCGCATCCAGTCTCGCCTGCCACCTGGTAATCTAGGCCGTGGCCTGCATATACTTCTATGGCTGCTCAGTTGACTTCTAAGTTTCCACTCCAACATCTTACCCCATCAACCATCCGGTCTTTGGCATGTATTTGGTATACGACCAGACACCATATTGTGTGCGGTGCAACCGTACTTTCTGAAATTCAGCAGTTTACGCCACGTTCATTTTAACTCATAAATAATTAGTTTATCTCGTGTTTGGATATCAATTCTGCCAAGCGTTCTCGTTACAGCCAACAAGGGCCGCGTCACTCACTTCATTTCCACACCATCAGTACATTAAGCTCATTTTACTTTAAGTACCTTTGGGACAATTCAGTAGTGTTTTAGCACTTTACCTTCTTTAATTCCATTCACCCTTCTAAAAGTAATGAATGGTCTAGCAAGGGATCATACTACTTGTTGTTCAGATCTCTGTGTTTCTGATATGATCAACTTGTGCGTCGGGTCAGTGCACCATGTCTCCTATACTCTGCCTCACCGCTCTAAACTTAGACCAAAAACAAAATAAAACCATCTATGCAATATGATTTACGATTCAAATACAAATTTCTCTATTAAATAATATTATGGAGGGTATTACGTGTTCTCACTTACTTGTTTGTCCGTTCTATGAGTGTTTGTGGGTAGGAAGTGAAATCAAAAGCCTTCAAAAGCAATCTTTACCTTCGGACTTTTATTACTTCCTCACATATAATCGTAACATGGTGGATTTGAAAGCCGACTTGTTTTGTTGTTCTAGCCAGCTTATAAGCTTGACTTCATTGGCATCCAACTCTCATTGATTGAAAAAACACCTATTCACAGGACGGGTCCACTCAAATCTGTGTGGTTCTTTCTTCAAAAGACCATCACAGACACTAATCTGCCTAGTCCTCATGTGAATTGAGCAAGATTATGTCTGGACTTCAAAAGAGACTATGACCTCTGAGTTTGTTTCGGCTGTTTCTTCTCAGAGTAGTCAGGTACGAAACACCGGCCCCATCTAGTTTTAAAAAATGACGTGTAAAAGTGTTTGTAAAAACCTACTTGCAAAATAAACATCATTTATCCTTACGACACACATAAATGTGATGTAAATAAATGTAAGGTGAAAAAGAAACCAACGCTGACAGAAAAATCTACTGTTTGAGACAAAAATGCAATACCTACATACAAACTACGATCAAAATATATGCAACTTTTGACATGGGGTGTGTGGTCAGAATAATGTACTGAAAATGTGGTAACTGTTTGTGTCACGGTGTCACTTCCACCCTAAATACTTACTAATTTGTTCTCTGCGGTGTTTTGTAGATCTTTGAAAGTCATTACGGGTTAGCAGGTATCATTTACCCAGTCATTGGGTTCTGAATGTTAGATAGTATAGGCAGTTGCAGTGCTGCCTGTGCTTCGGTAAGTGCGAAAGATCCCGGACACCACCTTCTTGAACCCCTTTGATTTTTCGGATTCATGTGCGTATTGTATAATTACGAGGAGCTCGTGGCTAAATTATAACAGTGGCTCGGGTCAATCTTTAGGTTAAGCCATGCTTGCCTAGGTTGGTCTGTGGATAAGTGACCACCCATTACATACCGAGTTTCCTCCGTGCCTCGGAAAGCACGTTAAGCAGTTGGTCCCGGCTGTCATTTGTGATCTTTGACAGTCGTTACAGGTAGTCAGTGGCCCAAAAAGTCTGACAACCAGTCTTACCAAGGCGTATCGCTTTACCCAGTACTAACTGTAACAGTACTAACTGGGTTGTGGAGGTCAGATAGGCAGGCGCTCCATGTAAACTACTGGTATTCAGCTGCATCCGGTTACACTGGAAGCTGACCCCAATATAACTTGGGAAAAGGCTACGCAGATAATGATGATCTGCGTATTGTATAGTTATCACTTACTTTGGTGAAGGAATACATTGTGAGGAAACCAGCATGCCTGAGATATGTTTCTTCTTTTTAGGGTTCCGTAGTCAACTAGGAACCCTTATAGTTTCGCCATGTCTGTCCGTCCGTCCGTCTGTCCGTCCTCGCTTAATCTCTGTGACCGTTAGCACTAGAAAGCTGAAATTTGGTACCAATATGTATATCAATCACGCCGACAAAGTGGTAAAATAAAAATTGGAAAAAAATGTTTTATTAGGGTAGCCCCCCTATATGTAAAGTGGGAAGTGTTTTTTTTTTTTAATTTCAACCCTAAGGTGTGATATATTGTTGGAAAGGTATTTAAAAATGAATAGGGGTTTCGTAAAATCATATGAAAAAAATCTGAAAAGTAGAACTTTATAAGGACTTTCTAGGAAAATCATTTTAAACTTGATGGAAACAACAGTTTTTGTACAAAAAAGACAAAAAGTTGTACAAAATAATTTCTGGACTAAGTTTGTAGTTACATATTCGTATAAGCAAGCATTTTTACATAATGGATACCCACCTTTAAACTCATAAGTGGGAACACTTATTGTGACGGACGGGAAACTACGGAACCCTACACTGAGCGTGGCCCGACACGCTCTTGGCCGGTTTTATTTCTTCGTAAAGCCAAGTGGGCGGCATAAAAACTCTGATACGAGGTTAGGTACTAAGACGATAAAGAACTTCTTATTAATATTTATAGCGAATTATCGTGCAGTTTTCATCCCTAAACTACGTATGTTTAGGGATGAAAACTGCGCGATAATTCACTACCACTACATTCTTTGAATTGATTTACAACATTTCCCACAATCTTTTCAAAGCAACATCTAATCATTCTACAAAAGTTACGACTGGATAAATTAATCTCATTCGTTTATAGACCTTAAGGATCAAGCAATAGATTGTCATTTAAGTTGTCATCTCTCTTTTAACTCTGCCCATGTAATAAGTTTAGATTAAAGTGCTCTCGCCTACGCTGAAAAGGAGATTGATTCTGAAAAGAATTCTCTATTAGAGAAATGATCAGATTTAAATCTTTTGAATCGGAATTTAATGTCTTTAAGGATGTAAAGCATGATATACACATGCATTTGTGTTGCGCTGAGGAGCTGGCTAATAACCACAGCCACTCGGGTTGATCTTCGACCGCGAAACCGCACTTGCCTGGGTTGCTCCGTGGATGGGTGACCACCCATTATATACCGCTTTTCCTCCGTGCATCGAAAAATACGCTAAGCCGTTGGTCCCGGCTGACATTTATAAAACTTTGACAGTCGTTACAGGAACTCACGGGTCCAAAAGTCTGACAACCAGTCTTACCAAGGGGTTCGTATTACCTACCTATTACTTACTGGGTTGTGGAGGCAGATAGGCAGTCGCTCTATGTAAAATACTGGTATTCAGCTGAATCCAGTAAGACTGCAAGCCGACCTCAGCAAAGTTGGGAAAAAGCTAGCCAGCTGAATACCAGTATTTAACATTTTTTATATCTATTCATATTTTATTATTAGGACTTCAATTATAACCTTTCAGGATACATAGAAACAAAAAGACACGGAGATATATACATACTTCTTCTTCTCTCTCTAAAATTAACTGTTAAATTAAAAATCTTTCTAAAATAAGGGTCTAAAAGGTCTGTAATTTAAATAAATGTGTTTAGAGGAATCTTAGCTAACTTGATTATATGCTCGAAAGAAGTTAAACTTTAATCTGTTTTCGAGAAAACGGTTACAAAGTATTACTAGTCTGTAATTAAATCTTCTGAAACGTCTAACACTTTTGTTTTCAACCTAATGATAAAGATTTGTCTGTCTTAATTAGCCCGTAAAGTATTTCAAGTTGGCTTGAAGGTCTCGAACAACTTGTTTTTTTTTAAATTACAAAATGGGCCTGCTTTGACCTCGAACTTGTTGAATATATGGAATAATATCTGAAAGTAATCAGCAAACAAACTAATCATTATCATCATCATCATTTTAGCCGAAAGACATAGGCCTCCCCCAAGTGTCGTCACATTGACCGGTCCCGTGCGACTTGAATCCAACGGATTCCCGCAACCTTCACCAGGTCATCGGTCCACCTAGTGGTAGGCCTTCCAACGCAACGTCTTCCGGTTCGCGGTCGCCACTCCAGAATTTTTCGGCCCCATCAGCCATCCGTTCTGCGAGCAATGTGCCCTGCCCACTGCCACTTAAGTTTGGCAATTCTTCGGGCTACGTCGGTAACCTTGGTTCTCTTGCGGATGTCTTCATTTCTGATTCGATCGCGCAAGGAAACTCCAAGAGGTCCAAGAATACTTAGCCCTCAGATCAAGACCCTTTCGTTCTGGAAAAGCTTGGTAAGCCATTCTGCCGTCCGATAGCTATAATGCCGCTAACCCACACTTTGTCAATTTCGACTTTTTAATATTTTCTGAATCAGAAAAAAAAGTTCTATCGACTGATTTTACCCGTATTTTTCTATCTATAATAGTTTTCGAGATAATGAAAAGAAAAATGCCGTTATATGCCTAAATTTTGAATGTAAACAATGCTAAAATGCAGTAAATAGTAAATGCATGGCTAAAACGCGATTAAAAGCAATTTTAGCAAGCGTTTGCATGCCTACATTGCCGTTACTTTGTTTTCACTAACAATAATGAGGTTAAAGTACTTTAAACTCGTTACAGCTGTGTTATATTTTTCATTAATATAAAACAATCCAAAGCTTTAATGCCGCTAAGTGAAAACACTAAGCAATAATGTAGTTAAAATGCAATAGCGGCATTTTAGCATTTTAATTCGAATTTTTTTATCATTACTTTGCAATTATTAAAGGGCTTATGACGGCAAATTAAAATAAAAACTGAAATAATTTTACACTTAGTCAAGACTAAAACGCGACTATCCCACATTACTTAGCTAAAATGCGGTTATAAACTCTCGTTCATTCAACGGTCGCGGAGTGTGCGAATCCGATCGCAGTTTGGCGCAGGAGTCTAGACGAGACGGACGTGTCACGCATCAGCAGAGCTGAGGTGACCGAAGTGCGCTTACGCGGGAAGTTATTTGGCGCCAAATCACATCTACATGCTACGTAAGTTTTACTGCCCATTTTATTTTGAAAAACTAAATCTTAAGCTAGTAAAATTTCTTTTAAAAGACGTTTTTAAAATTACCTAGGACAATAAAATAAATATTTGCCATCTCAATTCAATTCGTAAGTGTTGGTGGCTGAGCGCGTTGTGTTCCGTTTCTGGGATGTCGAATGTTCGGTTTAAAATGGTATTCGCCTCAATACTGCAACTACTGCAGTTGGAGATCAGTTTACATCGGTTTTAGTCATACGTCACTGGCGAAAAAACTACCTACCTAACAAACTACCTCGGTCACTGGCGAACAAACGCGTTCCTACACTTCCTACGCACACAATCTAAGCTCGTGTAGGTGAACGCGTACCATGCTTGTGTAAGTGAGATAAGAAATGCTAGGGTTGCATGCGCAGAAAACGCCGCGCGTTCAAGTTCGATGACCTCAATGACTCAAAACAAACTTATTGCGCGAATTAGGAAGAAATAAGAATCATATTATGCTGTAAGGTGGGTATCTAAGCTCGTTTTTTACAATAGTTTCCTATTTTGAATCAGTATAAACGAAGTAACTAAATTTTTGTAAGGAAATTCAGGCCACCAAAACGTTACGTAAGTTGAAAATATGATTTTTTGTTGATATAGATATTGTGTTGTTTTAACATAAAATAACAATCACCTTAGGTCGATTGTTTTGTTATGATTGGTTTAATGGTTAAATGTTTTTTTTTCAGAACATGTATACAAGAAAGGATATTATATTACACAAAACAAGATCACCAAATATTAAAAAGACTGACATAAAATCTATATTTTTCCGGCCATACGACTTCAAAAAACATGGTGCAATTTTTGACTATAGAAATGAATACAAAACCACCTTGCACTCTCCACACTTATTAAAAAAAATTGATAACATAGAAAACTATTTGGACGAAATAAAATCCATTCAAAAACAAAAAAATATAAAGCCCGTAAATAATACCGCAGAATTGAAAGAAAAACCAGTACATCGACATCGACAACTAGTAGTAAACGTCGGATTCTGTGAAACATGCGAAAATCAGGAGAAGGAGAAGAAAACTGAGAATAATGAGAAGGAAAACGCAAATTCGAGTGAAAAAGAGAGCGAGAAGGAGAACAAAATGGAGAGTGAGAAGGAGATTAAGGAGGTGAGTGAGAAGGAGAACGTAAAGGAGAGTGAGAAGGATACCGAGAACGAGAACGTAAAGGATAGTGAGAATGAGATTAAGGAGGTGAGTGAGAAGGAGAACGTAAAGGACAGTGAGAAGGAGAACGTAAAGGAGAGTGAGAAGGATACCGAGAACGAGAACGTAAAGGATAGTGAGAAGGAGAACATAAAAGAGAGTGAAAAGGAGATCGAGAAGGAGAACATAAAGGAGATCGAGAAGGAGAACATAAAGGAGAGTGAAAAGGAGATCGAGAAGGAGAACATAAAGGAGAATGAGAAAGAGATCGAGAAGGAGAACGTAAAGGAGACCAAAAAAAAGAGTGAGAAAGATAACGAGAAGGAGAACATACAGGATAGTGAAATGGATAGTGAAAAGGAGAGCGAGAAGAGGAGTGAGAAAGAGAGTAAGAAAATGAACCAGAAATCGAGTGAGAAGAAGAACGAGAAACAAAAAGAAAAAGAGAATGAAATTGAAAACGAGATGTCTGCAGGTTTTTTGTACTGTGACGAGACACTTTCATTATCTGACGCATACATTGATACTGAAATGCAAGAACAAGATCCGTATACAACGTCAGACGACAGCAAAGATGACGATTACATTCCAGACACAGATATCTATAGTGAACAATCTAGTGAAACAATAATAGTAGACGATATTGAAGATACTAACAAAAAATCTATGGTATCAAGTTATTCGCAGCATTGTGAATATGAACATTGCATTGAACCAGCTATTAGCAGTTGTGAAGTATGTTTTTGTCTATTGTGTCCAGATCATTTTTAAGAAGGTACAAATTAGAATTAATTAAGAGTTTGGGAGTAATAGAGTTTATAATTATTCATGTTTTAAAGTTTGGAATAGTCTTATTTGTGAAGTGTCCTTACAATTTATTATTATAGAAAGTTTATATTTTTGTTACGTTACAAGTGATAGCTTGTATTTTATTTTCATTTGTATTATTGTAAAGTTTAAAAGTTTTTCTAAACATTTATTCGACATGTCTTTCTTTCTTTTAAGTTCACACTTTGACTTTGTCGTTTTAAAGGACCGAGATATTTGATCGTTATGTTAAACCATGGACTTACTAAATACTTGTCCAGAGTTAAACTATATTTTGTGAGTGTAATAATTTTTCCAAAAAGATCTCATTTATAATAACTATTTTTTAAGTAAAAAAAATAAATGATTAAATACTCATTTAAAATTATGACCTGTTATTTATTATTTCATATAAATAATCAGTAATCAACCTGAAATTAACTAAATACCTTTAGTAAAATTTTCACTTTAGATGCATTTTGTTGTATTTTTTCAATCATGATGTAACATATACATCGCTAAATTGCCGATAAGATAGATGGTTTAGTGTTTAGCTGCATTAAAGTGTAGTAACTGCTGATAAAATAAATAGAAATTTAAACGTATGAAAGTTTTACGTATTTTCTTAGACTAAATTGCAGTTAAATTACGTTAACCGCATTTTAGTTTTGCATTATACGATTAGCTAAAAATAAAAAACTTAGCAATAAAATTCTGAAAACGTTTAACGGCAATATAGATTGGGAACAAAAACAATATTTCTAGTGCTTTACAAGTTCCTAAAATTTATGCAAAACCAATCACTAGAATGCCGCTAGGGTTGTCCTAATGGCGTTATAGCTGTGGCTTTTGTTATCAATTTATGCAATGAATACTAACTGCAATCAGTTTTATAGCATTATCTCAAAATAAGCTAAATATTTTGGTTTTATTTTAAAACCGTCTTATAGCCCTTAAAATTTCCTATTTTATGATATTTTAACATTTAAAATCGGTAAAATGGTTTTTGAACAGCAGTGATTTTAACTTCTCCCGCGCTTTTCTCGAATTTTGGTTTTTGGGGTTAGCGGCATTATAGTTATCGGACGGCAGCATTGGTTCCAGCTGTCAGTCGATCTCGAACCTGGTACTCTGAATCTCTACAGTCTTGATAGCCAGTCTTTGCAAAGAATATTGTGTTATACAGTGTGGATTGTGGAGATCAGAAAGGCAGTCGCTCCATGTAAATAGTGGTATTTAACTGCATCCGGTTAAATGATAAATGAATGATACATGAACGAATAAATGATGTTTATTTTGCAAGTAGGTTTTTACAAACACTTTTACACGTCATTTTTTTTTTAAACTAGATTGGGCCGGTGTTTCGTACCTGACTGCTCTGAGAAGAAACAGCCGAAACAAACTGACAGGTCATAGTCTCTTTTGAAGTCCAGACATAATCTTACTCAATTTACTTAACGAATATGCACATTAATGTGTCTGAGATGGTCTTTTGAAGAAAGAACCACACAGATTTGAATGGACCTATCCAGTCAGTGCAAACATTTGACAGTTATCGTGTAGCTCGACTTATAACTTAAGATTAGACTGGAAGCCGACTCAACATAGTTGGGAAAAGGCCAAGCAGATGATGTACGAAAAGAGACTTTGCCTAACGGGACATAGGCTAGTATTATTAATTTAAACTTAACACTATGACAAACTATTAACAAGGACTCTTAATTTTCCCACCGCCTCTAACTCTGCTTGCCCCCCAAGACATACAAGCGCGTGTCTTTACAAAACAACACTATCCAGCATCCAGCCCGAGGTTTGTTTATTACATTATGCGTGCCAACGAGCCTGGTAACCATGGCAACGGCTAACGGTCTGCGCAGACGCACAGAATGTATAGAAAGAGATTTAAGACGAAACTACCAATGTATCTTGAGCTATTGATCTCGATAAACGCTTTTGCTGTTGGCTGAATTCTTTACCAATCAAAATTCAACTCTTTGAAAATGAAATAAAGGTTAAAGAGACTTGAAAATTAAGTTTTTTATAAGCAAAGTGAAGTTAGCTTTCAACAGTGTTTGACTGAATTTAGTTGGCTCGTTTAGAATACTAGAAGTGTTCGTGTATTAAATGTTGTTACTTGAATTATGACGAAGTTATTAGGTAATAGCTCCATTGATACGGTTTTGCTGGAATTTGTTCGATGATAAGTACTGTTTCTAAGGGATATTTAGAAATTGTTAGGTCTAGCTAAGTTATAGACGAAGTTGTGATAAAGACTGACAGTTTGTGCCAGTTTTCATTGCTTTTGTAATACTTAGAGTGAGAAATAATTGTTAGATTTCTGTGTTAAGCCTAACTTGAAACAGGTGTTAGATATTTTAGTTAATTGAAGTTCCTCAAGAATTGTTATGAGACGAGCATTTTCAAGATGAAAAATGTATTAACGACCTTTTGGGCTGGTAAAAAGGTTTCAAAAGAGTGATCAGCTAACCAAATAATTGTAATGAAGACAATGCAATGCAATAAAGACTCTCGTGGCGCCCTGTCAAAAATATACCAGCCTAAAATAAATAGCAAACTAGGTTTTACTTCTTCAGTTTACCCACAACCACATCTGCTTACCCCCTTATAACAATATCCATATATTTAGCGGTTACATGCGCAGTCGCAGAACACGCACCAATTAGCGCAGTCGTCGCTCGCCGATACCGACTCATAAATCGAATGAACCGTTACTGTGGGGCCTTGAGAACGGCGGGTTTGGGTCGCAATGGAGTAAACAAACAAATTTCTGTGGATATGGAAGATTTGCTGTTATGAACGGTTGCGGGGCAATGTAATTATCAGCCTATTATGTTGTCACTACCGGGACACACGCATTGAGCTATTATTTATTTATTTTGGATTACCAGCGAGCACCATTACAATTCCTTAGATAAATTAAAACTATTACCTACAGAATACATGGTCTTGTAACGCACACTCAATTAGGTACAGGTAATCACAGCTTATAATAAATATAAGCTTATATTAAATGCAGCTTATATTAAATATATAAGCTCTAAATACATATTTTAATTAAAATTAAAATTTGGAATACATAGGTACAATTATACAATTTAACAATCATGCTACTATTAAAGTTTAAAATATTTAAATTTAATTACTTATATGTCAAGATTGAGATTAAAAATAGAAATATAAATACAAATTAAATTAACATACAATTATTAGGTAAGTTAAATTAAAATACCAATTAAATTAAATAACAATTAAATTAAAACTGTGATGATATATTATATAAATAATGGAATGATATAATTCAAATGTCCTCCAACTGAAAATGTTTATATAATTTCCTTTTAAATATATTCAGACTATCGTGATTGATGTCGAGTTCAGCTTTCCGTTATATAGCGTTATACAATTACTACTACGTATAGAGAAGACAGCGTGAACAAAATCAGTGCACCGTTCAACTGCGGTCGGCCGGCCGCAGTTCATTCAGTCGCTTGCTCGCCACAGCATCTATCGGGGTTAGCCGGCCCCCGCGCGCCCCGCACTGCCGCGCTTGTTGCACAGATTTTGTTCACGCTGTCTTCTCTATACGTAGTAATAATAGCTCAATGGACACAGGCTTCTTCTTTGAGAGGAGTAAATCGCTATCCACCACGATAGTCAGCCACGATGTAGGTTGTCTCATTTGGTCTATTTTTTGATTTTTTTTAGGACGGGAGTTTTCTTACGATATGTTCATAAATTTCGGTTTAAGAGCAGGGGTGATGAAATATATTGAACCGCTTTTAAAAACCGAAAATTAAAACAATAATACGGATATTAAAAGTAGAATTTCGGAATAGTAGTGTGTAAGACTATTGCAAAAGAAAACTATAGTGAGCAAAAACGATTAACGACAAAATGGAGAATGGCTTAGAATGTGAAAAAATATCTATTAGTTGGATTGGTTAGATTATTATATGCGTGTTAGATACAATATGATCACTCATTTCTGGTACTACTGGATTAACAATCTCGCTACACGGAAAGTCTTCGGGCGTAAGCCTCTAGGTGTAATATAATCTGATGGAATTTTATTAATTACTTAAAGGAAATATTAATGGAATGCTTATAAAATGAATAATAAACAACCAATGGTTGCAACATCCAATCTTCGAAATGACTGAATAACTCGGCCGGTTGTAAAAACTTCAATTATCGCAGTATATTTTGACTGTGTCTACAACCTATTAAGTGATCAAAATCGTGTAGTTACTGAAATTGCTTTTTAGTTACTGACATTACTTGAAATGAAATCATCACGATGTTTTCTTCCGCCATTTTGAGTTTGACCACCTTAACGATTTATTTTTGTTATTATCAATCTGTTCCTTTTGTGCATACATTTAACTATTTGATTCAGCTGTTCATACTGGTCTACAATAGACTTCAAGTTACCTTAAACATACAAACGTAGGTACGTTTTCATTTTTATTTTCACACAAAATCAAAACGAATGTTTCTTATTTTCGCCGCTACCTTCGTGGCGTCGACTCGTAGGACCCCTGCTGCCTCAGCAGTCTTCGACGAAGGTACCCCAAAGAAAGCTGCGCATCCCGATATGAATTCCATGTACTAAACGTAAATTATAATAGTTTTGTGCAACATTTATAATAATATATATGGGTTTAATGTAGTATTTTTGTGTCAAACCACGTAATGGCGATTTGATGGTAATTTTACTTTTGTCTGTAAGGCGACACGTTTAATAAATGGTTGTTGTTCCATTATGGGTATGATTTTAAGTAAATTATTGCTTGTTTAGCTCCATAAAAGTTCAGTCATATATTAACAGAATCGCCCATTTTGTAACATCTCTGAAATATTATCAAACAATTTTTTTTGAAAAAAGTATATGAATTTGCAGAAATGACCATTAGTCATTTGTGACAAAAGACCAAAAAAATTGAGTGTCGGCGCAATAATGTTTGATGGTATTAAAAATTCACTTTATAGAACACATTAGAATACATTTCACATAAATCATATACCTCCAACATCCGTTATCATCGCTGCATAAATATGTATCCATATATTATACACATCCCATTGAATACATCCAACAAAAATGTATGTATTAATCTCAGAAAATACTGGTGAATATGAATAATTTTAAGGTATTTCACAGTTTGTCGTATTAAGATTATAAAATAAAAATTACTTTGACACAACTTTGCCTCCGACCGCGAACTTGTCATTTTAATGCAATCTTACGACTCATATATATCACGGCAGGGAAAGCTTAGAGGAACACTGTCCCCAAATTATTGGCGCCATTCGCCACCATATTGTCTTTCAGTCATCACATCGCCTTGCGATACGATTCTTCATTGTTGATAGATAGGTAGGTGGGTATTTGAAATCACACACAGCACTTGACTCAAATTCCAAACGTTTATTTCTATTAAACCATTTATGTACAGAAACTGATTCACTTTCTAGAGTTGAGTCGTCCATTCGCAAATTATTATGGTTGAGGAGAAGAAACTCTTCACACTATTTTAAATCGTATTACAGATCGTTCACTTCATTAAACACTTATAATTACTTAGTATTTCAATTGTGTTTGCTAATCGTAAGCTAAACGTGACTGCCCGTTGCTCAAGCGTCCATTCTTCCGTGTGGGCGGAAGTCCTCCACACAGTACAGGTAACTCATTACATAATAAGTTCATTAAAACTTACAAACAATACTAGAGTAATTCATAATTAATCATTTTAATAATTAAACAATACCAATATTCACAAATGCAAAGGTTTTATCAAGTTAAAGCTAATTAGTCGCTTCAATACTTTTTACAACAATATTCAATCTTTTAAAACCATTTCCGGCAAATCAAAGTATTTAGTACAAAGAACACCTACGAAGTCTTTCACTAATAAATTGTTCTGTAAAATAATCTTGTTACTTCTTAGTTTGTAATTTAGTTAGATAATCTGATTTAATTGTAGTTTCCAATTATTAATTGATTTATTGATCAAATCGTATTCGGCCTGTAGTGTTGCCTCATAAAAATCTTGTGTCAAAATGAACAATAATAATTACAAATCCAATGTCATAAAATACTTGCTTATCATAATTTTAACTATAGATTTAGCTAAAGACTTACTGAGTCTTTAGCTAGACTTTTGTTTAATTACTATTTGAAACCACGAACTATCTAAGTGCTAGTTACGCCAATAGATGGCGCTTAACTCATTTGTCAAGTGATGTAATAACTGTACCACGAAGCAGAGATGGCAGGTTCATGGAATAGAATTATGAGTGTTAATAATTAGATTAAATCTTAGCAGATAGAGCCTCTTGCGGCGACACGGCCATTCTGATCGGCGGTGCGCGCTCTGCACCTGCCGTCGCCGTCAGTATGTGGAGTTTCGTGGTTGTTATCTGAAATAGTGGAGATAAATTTTGTCGGCAGATTATTGTTGCTTTTATTATTATCCTACAATGTTCATTGAATTGTAGGATTTGGTAATAGAAAGTGTCAGTCAACATAGAAAGCTAGTTATAGATCAGGCATCTATTCAGTTTTCATTGTATTCAAAATTAAATGCGTTTATGTATCACCTAGACATACACACAGTCACAGAGTTAATCTGCTTGAAATTTTTATTTAATCTTTTAGTAATGTTTAGATTGAAGCTGGTATGAGCTGCTAACTGAATAAAATGTTGTAGCCTGAATTATCAAATAACATTAATTGAATTGAGGTTATTGATTTTGTTTAATCAGCTGACAGCTGAATAAAATATTGTTGCTTCAATTGTCCAACAATATTCGTTGAATTGTTGTTTAGTATCAGTTAGTTTGCAAGCAGTTTTGCAACTTGTATTTGAGTTTGTTGATGCTAAAAGCTATTTGTTAAAAATAACAGCTTGGTATGAGTTTGGGTTTTTAGTTATCTTCAGAACCTTGTAATAGATCTACTGTCTACTAGATTTGTCTTTAATAATTGATTAATGGATTTGAGATCTACGCTAGGGAATGGGCAACTACAGTACTTTCTCAAGTTATTATGCCTTGTGATTGGGACTGTAGCTTTGATTTTCTTTTTTGTAATTTTGACTTTCAAAAGTGCCGTAATGGTCTAATTGAAATAAATGCTTTGAGTTTGATAAAATTATTGATTGCTTTAGATAGTCTGTAATTTGTATTTGTTAAGTGTAGTGTAAGTAGCATGTTTTTATTTGTTCATTCTCACGGGAAGGTAATGCTCTGTGATAGACACAAAGTCTTGGATTTGACAGGATAAAAGGATAGGATCAGGAACACCGCTCTGTGATAGACACAAAGTCTTTGATTTGACAGGATTAAAGGGTAAGGAGTTTAGGACCATTGCTCCGTGACAGGCACGAAGTCTTTGATTTGACAGGATATAAGGAACCAGGCTCTGGGCGTTAGTACGCCGTGGACCCAGCAGGATAACATGAGAGTATTGTTTATCAGTTGCCTCCACGGCTGCTGATAGGATCATTAGTAGTGTTCATTATCAGTGGCCTCCACGGCTGCTGATAGGATTGTTTGTAATTTGTTGTGTTCATTATCAAGTACCTCCACGGCACTGACAGTATTTGTTTGATTTGTTGTGAGTATTGTATTACTCATTGAGCTTGTTGTTTCCTCCACGGATACCAATAGCTTGTGAGTTTTTTATTTTTATTTTATTAGTTACTGTTAGGAGTACTAATATTTTGTTATTATTTTTGTAAATAGTTGCTTACAACTGGCAGGATTATAAAAACTAAAATAATCAATGTGGAAACATGTTACTCAATACACATGAGCATCATGTAGGTAATTTGATTGTGCTATTGTATTAAGTCTTTTGTTGTAACACTGTAGGTATCAGTGGGGAAGTGTAAGAAGTAGTTTGAAAACTCCTCACCTTTTATGTTAGTTTATGATGTGAGGACACTGTAACAGTCATCCCTGGTTGGCTGTTCTCATGCTGTTCCCCATTTTATAGCTCCATAGCTGGCGACACGGTCATCTGTTCACCAGGCTGTAGTCCTTGAAGTTGTTAGTTTTTGAAATTGTTCATTGAGTCACATTTTTAAGTGACCTTGCTCCATTATCATTTGCTGGGGTAGCGGTTAATTGATGTCATCACTATCATTTCTTCTATGATAAGACAATTGCCTGGAACCTGAAATGTGAAAAGTCATGCAGGTAAATAACATAACATCACGCCTATTGTTCCTGAAAGGTTAGGCAGAGGTATACCTAATAGTATGCCAACATTTATTTTGAAGTCCCATGTAATAGGGGGCAAGCCTTATTGTCATCAACCAGGCACAAATCTGGACTCTGTGCCTGCTACAGAGAAATTCCTAATGGAAAAACCCAACAACACTTTGCCTGACCTAGGAATCGAACCCAGGGCCTTATGCTCAACAGTCACGCTTGCAGCCACTAGACCAACAAGGCAGTCAGTGCAGGTAAATATTAATAATAGTGTAATGTCTACACTAATAGTGAAGTGTGTAGGTACATAACATCACACCTGCAATCCCTGAGGGGTTAGGCAGAAGTGAAAATAATAAATCCACACTTTGCCTAAGCCTCTAGTTTAGCGATATGGCTATTTGCCATTCATATGATTGTCTGGCTTGCTACTGAGAAATTCCTGATGGAAAAACCCAATAACACTGCCAGGCCTGGGAATCGAATCCAGGTCCTCATGCTTTAATAACAGGGCTCATGACCACTGGACCAACAAAGCAGTCCTACTATTTTTTTTTTTAATTAGTTGGAGTGATAAGTTTTATAGTCGGTAATAAGTTGTTTTGAAATAGTTGTTTACTTAGATTAAGTTAATTAAACTAAGATGGGAAAGTTAAACTGATCAGAACTACTTTAAAAACACTGTTGGTTGTGTAGTTACACTGACAAAACATTCACATTTTATTAACACATCGAAAGCTTTGCTTCGTTGATATCACACGCTAAGATTTCATTGTCATAACTTGTTGAACTGAAATTTGTTTGACATTTCATAAGTCGTCTTGTTTTATAAATCAGTTTCATAACAAAGTGTTTTTGTATGAATCTTGCAACATGTTGTCCATTACAAATGTTTTCAAATTTGCATAATTATTTGAAAAGCCCTCAACTTTGCACTTAACGCAAACAATATCTGATTGTGAGGTTTAAACCTATAGTGTGAATGAAAAGTCAACAACAACAAGTTTTAAATTTGTTACTACTCAGTTATTTAATTAGTAGTAATTAAAAAGTTAAATCTAATTCATGAGTTTAGTTTCTGACACATCATTACTGGTTATATTTCAAAATAACATTGAACGCATAGGTAGTGATTGAATTAAATGGAGTGTTTTTATTTCACTTATTCAGGTGTCAAGTTACCCTAACCGCATGGGATGTGTTAAGATAAAATAATGTTAACTGTAAATATTCTCTACAGTAACAAAATACTAAAATAAATAAAACAAAATACTTCCCGGGATTGATGATCCATTAGCAGGTTTATTTATTGATAATTTTGCTTTCCCGGAGTCCAATCTTTGTTTATTCTGCTTCGGTCATTCTGTGCTGTACATGTTGGTAATTTTGAGTGCAATAAATGAAGTTTTCCATCACATACAACTTCATTGTTTGTTTACCAATGTAAATTGCATTTTCATTATGTGTTCTGATTTGTTTTGGGTCAAATGTTGCAATAAATTATCATGTTGGTATTTGTCAGCCACTTGGATGAAAATGCAGCCAACTCTTAGGCTATCTTAGACTTCTTAGGTATCTTCTTGTCTATCAGTTCATTGCCACATAACACTGTATATTGGCTGTGGCAGCATAATAAGTCGCTCTCTCTTGAAAAGCTTCGTGGTGACCACTTCGGTGAAAAATTCTTTGCCACGCCTTCGGCCATGGTCACGAAAGCAAGAGTTCTAGTTCGGTAGTTCCTTGTAATTGTTCTGGATGTCCGGCACTGTGAGCAGCGCGCAAGAGCTATCACCTCTTCTGATATCACGGCAGGGAAAGCTTAGAGGAACACTGTCCCCAAATTATTGGCGCCATTCGCCACCATATTGTCTTTCAGTCATCACATCGCCTTGCGATACGATTCTTCATTGTTGATAGATAGGTAGGTGGGTATTTGAAATCACACACAGCACTTGACTCAAATTCCAAACGTTTATTTCTATTAAACCATTTATGTACAGAAACTGATTCACTTTCTAGAGTTGAGTCGTCCATTCGCAAATTATTATGGTTGAGGAGAAGAAACTCTTCACACTATTTTAAATCGTATTACAGATCGTTCACTTCATTAAACACTTATAATTACTTAGTATTTCAATTGTGTTTGCTAATCGTAAGCTAAACGTGACTGCCCGTTGCTCAAGCGTCCATTCTTCCGTGTGGGCGGAAGTCCTCCACACAGTACAGGTAACTCATTACATAATAAGTTCATTAAAACTTACAAACAATACTAGAGTAATTCATAATTAATCATTTTAATAATTAAACAATACCAATATTCACAAATGCAAAGGTTTTATCAAGTTAAAGCTAATTAGTCGCTTCAATACTTTTTACAACAATATTCAATCTTTTAAAACCATTTCCGGCAAATCAAAGTATTTAGTACAAAGAACACCTACGAAGTCTTTCACTAATAAATTGTTCTGTAAAATAATCTTGTTACTTCTTAGTTTGTAATTTAGTTAGATAATCTGATTTAATTGTAGTTTCCAATTATTAATTGATTTATTGATCAAATCGTATTCGGCCTGTAGTGTTGCCTCATAAAAATCTTGTGTCAAAATGAACAATAATAATTACAAATCCAATGTCATAAAATACTTGCTTATCATAATTTTAACTATAGATTTAGCTAAAGACTTACTGAGTCTTTAGCTAGACTTTTGTTTAATTACTATTTGAAACCACGAACTATCTAAGTGCTAGTTACGCCAATAGATGGCGCTTAACTCATTTGTCAAGTGATGTAATAACTGTACCACGAAGCAGAGATGGCAGGTTCATGGAATAGAATTATGAGTGTTAATAATTAGATTAAATCTTAGCAGATAGAGCCTCTTGCGGCGACATATATATTGTCTCCTTCTTTCGTTTAAAAACAGTATATTTTGTCCCTTTCTTACTCATGAATTATGCGGTAGTAGTGCCCTGATAAGTATAGGTATTTACTTATTTTGTTCGATATTGTTAAATAAATTTCGCGTTTTTAGAGTCCTGTGAGTTTTATGTTTGGTCCTTTGTGCTCCAAATCTGGTTGGTGTACGAATGATAATACGTTTTTGTCGTAGTTTATTAGTATCCGACACTTTTCAAATTGTCGGATACAATGATATTCTAACAAACAGATATGTTATACACCTACAAAACCACCGAAAAAAGTGTGCCGCGGGGGAGAGCCAGCTCACATACACGCAGTGACGCAGAATAAAGGCAAAAGAGGTCAATTGGCGCGTTTTCGAGTCGTCACAATTGCGCGCTCACAACATATCTGTTAGAATATCATTGGTCGCATACTAATAAACTACGTAGTCATATATTTACTGCAAATCACTTTACGAGACACGATAGATTTTAGTATGAATCCTGCAGAAAATGAACAGGTTCATTAACAACAAAAAAAAACAATTTTCAAAAAACACAAAAAATACTAAAATATCTTTAGTTTCGGAAGTCGGTGACTTTGTTAGTTTCATTGATTTTTCTGCAATGGATCATCATGACGTCGTCAACATAGACCAAGAAGAAAAAATACGTATTAAAGTAGCTAACTCATAAACTGCTCAAGCAAAGATAATAAAATTTATATGGGGCTTTATTTACCAAACGAAAAAAGAATCTCGTAAATCAGCCCAGTAATCACGGAGTAATCGGGGAACATAGATAAAAAATAAAAGTTTCCGACGAATTGAGAAACTCTTCCTTTTTTGAAGTCAGTTAAAACAGTATTTTTTTAAACATTAAAAAAGAAAGAGAAACATGGCTTCTTCTGAGCCGACACGGAAGCAAGCCAAAAAAAAAAACATTAAAAACAACATTCAACCAATCAATACACACACCAATAAAAATAAATTGTAAATTAAACTTTAATCGATAAGCTGATTTACCGATTTCATTATGAATCCTTTAATAAAATTGTAATTTATCCTGGCAGGGGTTGCCATAAACAATTGTTCGCAACATTGTAGCGAACTGGGGGCTTACCGTGACCTCGGTAAGAGTATTGTTTAAATCTTACTTCAGTGTGAGAGGAGATGGAACTAGATAAAGAAAGAAAATTGTGTTTTTTTTAGCATTAAAAATAAAACCACCTTGATTTTCTTTTTCTAGCCTGCACCCCTAGCCAAGTTGACAATCTACAATCGTTAACGCTAGTAGAAAACTATTCAAATGAATGGGAATGACATAACCTCAAAGTTAAATCACGTGATCAACACAAACGAATAGAAAATTCGTAGACAAGCTTACATCGTTCAAAATGATAGAATAGAATGGTATCGTTTCTACAATGTTGATCGCTAAACTCTTTGGTAGGAACGCTCAGTTTAAAGTGTAGGTTTTTTCTGCATACATTAGACAACAATCGATCGACTCAGTCGTGTCAACTTGGCTACCAATTTTGCTTGCTTACGCCAAGGCGTTTACGATTGTAGAAAGAGAATCGATACGAAACGTTTGTAACTTGGCTAGGGGTGCTGCTCTGTCCCACTCCTGGGCAAAGGCCTCCCTCCACTCTTTCCACTTCTCGCGAACCCGCACGTCCTCCTTTCAGTTCGGACGGAACGTGTCCAGTTCGTCCCGCCATCTCCTTCGTGGCCCGCCGCGACCCCGCCTGACTGTGTCAGGGCACCAGTTTCCTGTTATTTTGACCCACAGTTGGTCCGGCATGCGGCAGACATATCCTGCCCAGTCCCATTTCAGTTGGGCAGCCTTTTGAGCCACGTCAGCTATATTTGTTTTGGAACGCAGTATTGTGTTTCGATCTCGATCCGTTAATTTAACACCTAGTATACTGCGCTTCATTGCTCGTTGGAAAACCTTGAGTTTGGACTTCTGGATGTTTGTCAATGACAAAAAACTAATAATGCCAAAAGGTCCGCAGCTCAGCATAATGCCAGATGGCAACACAAGATGTCGATGACCTGTATCATCTCTTTCCGATACTGGAATAAGTTATTTGAACGCGATAATCTCTGGAACGACCAGCCGGATTTGAACAAAATAGTTCTTTTTTTAGCCCAATTCTTGAGAAAGGTTATAGGTACGACCTATACAAACTGAGAAAAAAGAGAAGTGGCAGGGAAAATCACGGGGCACAGCTAGTATTGCTGCAAGAGGTGGTGGTACCGCCCCCGTTGGAAGAAAGAAATAGAGTTTAAGATTGGAACATGTTGCTTCTTTGTAGAACAATAACCAATTATGTCGAGATTAACTTTGGTTTAGTTAACTCGTGTGTAAGAACGGACCTTTGGAGCGTAAATATGTGTTGCTTGTGTTTTGTGTAGCTTATTTTGTTTAGGTCATTCTTGTGAACTAGTTTTCTAAAAAGGCTGTAGTTTTTTGTCTTATACTTCTAGATCTTAATTATTACAATAAAATAAAGCTTCTAGTTTACGAATTACAAGATTAATTTTATTATTTGAGCATCACAGTTTATTCCTTCATTACAGTTTATTTTAGTTAGATCAAATATAACACTAGGATTCCTATAACAAAATAGGCTTGTTACCACCATCAATAAATTTCAAATCTATTTAGTCTGTCAGCTATAGCATTAGAAAATAATGAACACGTATTTTATGTTTTTGTAAAACAATAAATATTGACAAAGATAAAACGCATCAAACCTCGAGAGTGTGGGCTCGTGACGTATTGAGAATTTTAAAAGCGTCGTATCTTCGTCAATTTTGGTTTACGTAACAAAAGAAAAAATACGTGTCAAATATTTTTTGGTAATCTAACTGACGGACTAATTAGATTTTTTCAGGACACAAGCCTATTAGACGTTTTCAATAATCTACGAAACATTACAATCGATATTTTTGCTATGGTGATCACCATGATTTCAGTCTGGAATCACCCACTGTTGGGTATTAGGCCTCACCTTTTATCTGCCACTCTTCTCTGTTCTGTGCGTCCTCTATTCATCCGTTTCCCGCGATCTTGACGATATCGTCAACCCAATGCGCTTTTGGACAGCCCTGCCCTGTTTTATGAAGCTGACAATCCGACATATATGTCAAA
Organism: Xestia xanthographa; assembly: GCA_905147715.2. Lineage (NCBI taxonomy): Eukaryota > Metazoa > Arthropoda > Insecta > Lepidoptera > Noctuidae > Xestia > Xestia xanthographa. The sequence continues at coordinate 5,039,140 of LR990656.1, read as the reverse complement.
AAATGACAAAATTGTAGAATTGTCGCGCTTAGGCTGTTTTATGAACGTTACATATATGTCAAAAAGCGACAGGTGAAATCTTGACATAATTGTCATCTAAGAACGCGTTTTATGAAACTCGACATACCTATGTCAAAAAACCACAGTCGAATTATTCGCGACATAGGGCAACGCTCTTGTCAGACTTGTCGGACAATTCTACATAATATGTCATGACGTCATGACAATTGTGTGTTTTATAAAGCAGATTTGAAAAGTTTTTTACGACAAATTGTCAACCTGTCGCTAATAAAGTTTCATAAAACAGAGATATGTCGGATTTTCGCGACAATTCGACTTATTTGTGAATTTTCCACCATGACAATTATGTCACCTGTCAGCTTCATAAAACAGAAAAAAATTACAATTGTCACTTTTTTACATTATGTCGACTTGTCGGATTGCCAGCTTCATAAAACAGGGCCCTGGTGTCTTAGGCCCAAACTTGGTCACCATTCGGTCAGAACTTTACTAAGTATATCGGCCATCATCAACATCATAATGGTGATTAGTAAAGAGTAAATCTATCAAAACTAAATGAATTGGTTGGTTTTTCTATATAGGGCGTAAAGGAATTGCGTGCCATAGCTTCAGGGTGAGTTCAGTCTCGATAAAGGAACCCGTAAAAACTAAATAAAAAAAAATAAGATAAGTTCTTATTTTGTTTAAATGCTAATTAATAATTTGGAGGAGAGGCATTTGCATGTCGCGGAGATGAGGATGCTAAGAGGGATGTGTGGTGTTACGTGAATGGATAAAGTTACAAATGAGTACATAAGAGAAAGTCTGAAAGTGGCGCCGGTGACTGAAAAGTTGTGTGGTAATCGGTTGTCGTGGTATGGGCATGTGATGCGGAGGGATGAGGAAAATGCCGTGAGGAAAGCTTTGGGTATGAATGTGGATGGGTATAAGAGTAGAGGAAGACCAAAGAAACGATGGATGGACTGTATAAAGAATGATATGGCAAGAAAAGCAGTGTCTGATGAGATGACAAAAAATAGAGAAGTATGGAAGAAGAAGACATGCATGGGCAAGTGATGATGATAATAATTTGGAGGAGCTCGTGGCTAAATAATAACAGCCACTCGGGTCGATCGTTAGGTTAAGCCGTGCTTGCCTAGGTTGGTCTGTGGATGGGTGACCGCCCATTACATACCAAGTGTTCTCAGTGCCTCGGAAAGCACGTTAAGCCGTTGGTCCCGGCTGTCATTTGTAGATCTTTGACAGTCGTTAGGTAGTCAGAGGCCCAAAAAGTTTGACAACCAGTCTAACCAAGGGGCATCGTATTTCCCAGTACCTACTAACTGGGTTGTGGAGGTCAGATAGGCAGTCGCTCCATGTAAAATACAGGTATTCAGCTGTATCCGGTAAAACTGGATGAAAGTTGGGAAAAGGCTAGGCAGATGATGATGCTAATTAATAATTTCTCGGACGCGAGAAGTGAAGAACAAAATGACAAAGCGTTCAATAGTAAGTAAGTAATTAAAGAATTTAAACAAATTAACTATTTTTAATTCTAAACGATTGCTATTTTAAGTTAGTAGTAAAATAAGTTGATCTTGCAATATTTTTGTTTATGTTTTTATTTTTTTTCTGGGTTCCTTATCTATACTGAACCTATCCCTAAGCTATGGCACGCAATTTCTTTACCACCCTGTCTAAATGAAACCAAACAAAACCTCAGAAGTTCAAATAAAGAATACTGAATTCACTACCCAACTTCCAGACTTAAACGTCAAAGCCTCCAAGATTCCTATTCACCCGGAAGAAGGTTTAGCGTCCAGTAAAGTTAATGTAAGCAACCGTTCAAAGGCTCGCAGTAAACCATAATAAAGGCCACAAGTTAAACATGCAGACGATTTGATGGCAGCCCTCGTCATTTGACATTAAGTATTGCATATTTTAGCGCAGCCATTGTCCGGGCACTCAAGTTCGAGTGAGATGTTTAGGGTTAATTTTTATTGACAAGGCAAGATAAGACCTGATTTAGATTTAGAAATGATGGATGTCGGATATTAAAGCATGATATATGAGCTTAGAGTTTTATATAAACGAGGTTGCACCCACAGAAAATTTTGTATTGTGTCATTATTGAATAGATCGACATTCAAAAATCGAATCTTCTTATCCGGTATTCCCCTTCAATAACTGTCATACTCTATAGAATGACATGAGCCAGTATTTTGAATTTAGAATTAGTTTTCTAGTTATAATCTGAATTTGAATTCAAAATGCAGACTACGAAGACGGCCATTAGTTATTAAATGCTGTATATTTTAACACCATCTTAGCTCTTAGAAACCGTTAGGCCGTAAGTGAGATATTTCTGCCTAGGGTTGGTCGTTGGAGCCAATGTTGGTCGGTATTTTTGTGCAATAAAAGGTTAGCTCTAAGGCTGTCCATTGTTTTATTGTACAGTATTTGTTCCTTTTCTACATTTTGAGATTGTTTAACGAAAAGCATAAATCTGAATCTTTTTTAATGAAAGTAACATGACACCTTTATGTATACGTACTATCGTGGTCTTTTCCGCCTGACCAGTTTAATTTTTTTTCGCTTAAATCATGCGCCGGCGCGGCGCCGAGCTACGCCCCCTTAAAGTCTGGGCCTAGTATCTTTTCATTCATTATTTCTATACAAAGTCAACGGGGCGGGGCTAGAGAGCGTTTCTATGTTGCGAGTGCAAGCAAAAATTAGCTTAGTGGTGGTCAGGCGGGAGTGTCCTCGATAGTACATATTCTGATCGGGAAAGTCCTAATTTGACACTTATGTCGTGGTTTCTTACTGTCACTGCTAGCCTGTGTCATCCCAGTGTTGGGAAAGGGCTCATGGTTTCTTGTTTGATCAAACATCATTTCAGTCAAAGTTTTTTTTTTAAATTGCAAGGCTGACCGTCGCGTCGCATGATAATTTCCTAACATAAATATGATTCATACAACAGACAGACTTAATAAAAAGTCGTATAAACTACCACAAAGCTTTAAGGGTCCAATATACTATTGGCAAACACAATTGACCGGAACGTTTTAGTGTACTTTAAAAATCCTTTAAATAAATGACCTCAAAAACGAAAGGTCCCATAAATCAATCAAAAAACTAATTAAAATCAACTGTAAAAACTGTTGGACGAATTGCACTTGAGCGTGTAACAATACTTTGGTTATTTTTATGCGAAAACATGTAATAACCGGAGGAGTGATTACAATTCTTTGAACGCACACGTTTGTTAGTTTTGACAAGCTATTGATCATTTTTGGCGGGACTATTGAACCGTCTGTCAATGTTGAGACAGTCTATCTTGATTTTGATTGGTTTTTCAACCTGAAAAAATTAGGAAACAGGATTTAGTTTTACGTTCTGGTTCTACCGAATGTCCTTTAGATTTTCCGCTTAAGTAATTATTTGGTCCTTTAACGGAAAGATTGATCGCAGTTCGTACCTAGATAATAGCAAACAATTTCAGGATGCTGCACTTAAAACTGATGGAAACCGACATTTTCAGAGACATATAGTGACAACCAAACACGCGTTTGACTCAGCCCACGATCTGGATTATGACCTGGAGACCTGTGTCCCAGCATTGGGAACATGGATTTAACTAATCAACAGCAAGAAAGCCATGACATTATGCAACGAGGAAATCACATCAATTCCAACCGTTGAAAGTTTGTCAAACGTGTTTACAATTTATAACTACTTTTAAATAGCAAGAGAAAACATTGAGGAAATCAACGTAGCAATCAATAAACGTATGTAATGGCCTGAAGGGAATAGGCAGCGGTGTTCATAACGGTGGCTAGTTAGTATTGCCAGTGGAAATACTTAGACCTTTAATCATAAAAACTTGTCGTTTATAAATGCTTTATTAGTATCTTCTTAAGCATCAAACAAATGGCGATTTATTTTAACACTGTTTTTGTGGTTTTTTATAGTTAGTACGGTAGTTTACTTTAGGTAGAATTATAGACCTATATATGGCAAGTTTTCGTTAGTTCAAAGTATGTAAAATTTTATGTTTTTTATTTTGCTTTATTTAAAGAATCGATATCGTGCTCGTGTTTAAAGTAGTCATTATTAAGGGTACGAAATCTTGGTTCTGTTACAATGGCAAAATCCCAAGGTAAACACTACTCCTCAACTTCATCAGTCTCCATCTCCCAATCTTTCAGTCACCTCAGAAGATCAAATTTTGCTCATTATTTAAACGTTGTTTCTACCCCTTTCCTATGTATTCAGAGAGATGCCAAAAAGTTGAAATGTATAGTTTACTTCTGTATCCATAAATCCTTTTGTTTTTCTATTTTGTGTTTATAATATATATGTTTTATAAATTGTATGTATTATAGCATCGTATTGGACGAGTCTGTAACGATGTTACAATTGGTAGTAAATAAATAAATAATAATAAACATAAGGTGTATCATTTCATACACGAAATGAACAACTTTTGCTATGGGACAAAACCCTGAATCGCGATAAAAAAATCAGTTATGCGAACATACTCGTATTGTAGGGAGAAGCTGAATATTTTTTCGCGATTCCGGGTTTGTACTCATAGTAAAAGATGTTCATAATTATCAGTACAATGACCCCTTAAGAGATTTCGTGTATGAATAGATACACCTTATAGAGTAGGCAGACTACCAAGCAGAACGAATCAAAGATGCGAATAAGATATGCATTCGGTTTGAAACGGTCTGCTAAGGCAATTATATTTTATGTCCTAAACACCAAAGAATTATGAGAATAACTACAATAATATTGTTTACCGGAATCGACAATTTGCGTCACAAGTACACCACTCCTATTGTTGAATGCAGCAAACAAGTCTTTAGCAATGTTGCATTCTGTTTCATTTTAAATAACAATAGTACACGGAAGAGCTTACCTATTCAGCGAAAACATGTTAAATCCTAAATATATATATACGTTGCCATATTTCTATACATTCCATTAAACTTTTTACGTTTATATTCCGATCATGGTTGCTCGACGCATTGAAGTCCCGTGTGTTCACAATAAAAGGACCTCCCGTAAAAGCGGGTTGATTTTATGATCATACTAATTGGCTATACCAAATAAACGTAGAAATATGAAATGCATAAAACTCGGTTTCGATTCCGTGCGCACTTGTATCGCGTAATGGATTTAGCGACATTTAAGCTGTAAAACGTTTTCTGGATTCTCATTAGTTTTGTTGCGTGCCCGCCGCGAATTACATTACGTGTGTGGAGCGTCTATTTTTACATTTTTACGCTTGTGTTTATAGTTTTGTGAATTCTGTCTCTTGTGTGGTGTGAAGGTGTTTTAATAGATAGTGAATTGCGAAAGGCTTTAAGAAGAAGTTGAGATGTGTGAAATGTGACGCGTGTTCCTTTTGAAGAATTCTAGGATATTTATTTCTTTGAAAAGACTAATTGATTTTGAAAGCTGTGTGTGCGATTTTATAAATTATACTGATTCTTAATCTAGCTTTTGTTGGTGCCGACGTATTAAATCTTAATCATTGCGAAACTTTCTAGTAGATATTCAATCGAAAGCTTTTGAAAAGACAGTGATTTTAGTACTTGATTCTAGTGAAGTGTCGTCATACTTCATCATTCTCTTGCCCTTATCCCAATTTAAAGAAAAAGAAAGAAAGAAAGAATATTTATTTCACCTCAGTTAATAAAGCACACACACAATAATATTAAAATAAAGGTACAAAATATGGAGGAAAACATAATATGTGCTGTGTGCCTCATGGCTGCGCCAAAAAGGTCCCATTCATGCCAGACAGGTGATGCTGTCTGACGCTGGTCTTCCAATGAACCTTGAGGGGGAAGTGACGGAAAAAACAGTGCTGTGCCGACTCCAAATGAATCTTCTTCTTCCATACCTCTCTACTACTGTTATCTCATCAGACACTTCCTTCATCTCCATCTATCGCTTCTTTGATATTCCTCTACTCTTATACCCATCCTCAAAGTTCCTGACGACATACACTTATGGTGGATAGTTTTCAGCTATACCTAATTAGTTACCAATCTTGGCCTAGGGAGTATTGTCCCTCTGAAGACCAAATAGCTCTCCTTCTTCCACATTCTTTGGTTTCCCGCTAATGCAAGCCAATCTATTCGGTTTGCGTTAAGCTCGTCTAGACATCTGCGACAGCCAATAGGAATGGGACACACTGAGCAACAACCTAGTGGGTCCCAATGAAGCTTAGAGGACATCCTACTAATATTACAGGGTGTAAAAGTCCTCATCACGAAGCCGTCAACCAAGCATACTGTACATCAAAATAAGTAACTTTAAGCAAAAATTATTGCTGGGAAACGACTTTTTTTTATGAGGTGAAAAATCATGTTTTATGGTAGAACTCAATGTAACGCACTCAAAACACTGTGCTGATGGATGGATTGAATTACATTAAAAACTTGTATTTAAAAAAAACTTGTCAAAAAGTTGGATCGTTGATGCCCAATTATATCCGTAACTAGAAGGTTCCCAGGTATGGCGTAGAACAAAAAAATATCGCAATGACGAGGAGATCAAGTGCCTTTCGGCTTCGTTAAGAGGTGTTTTACACCCTTGATGCGAAATTTTGTGAGTATGGATATTTGTTACTGTTTCACGCAAAAACTCCTGAACGGATTTGGATGAAATTTTGCACACAGATAGTTTATAACCTGAATTAATACATAGGATTATTTTTATCCCGGTGGTAAGATCCTATAGGACAATTACCAAACTTCACACGGGCGAAGTCGCTGGTTAGTACATCATAAAATACAGGCACACTCCAAAAACACTTCTTACTGCCCACAAGCGTAATTTGTTTAACAGAACCTAACAATAGTTTTTCGCATAACTCATAGTTAAAATGGTGGTTAAGTTTACGAGGTAACGGGGCAAAATAACCAATGAGTTAGGCGTCATTGTTAGTTACATAGGTCGGAGATAAACGTCTAAGTAGCCGGGTGGTTAGTCTTTTGTGGATTTAATCTTGTGTAGAGTTTAAATTATATGGCATGACACTAGACTGTGTTAATTTTAACTGAGAAGTACTTGTATTTCTTTCTGGACCATACAACTGAGGTAAAATAGAAATACATAAATAGATTATAGTTTATGGTACATCAACATTGTTACAGAGCTATTTTTCTATATTGTTAAGTCTGTTGTTACAAAGGCGACACACTGGGATTACTACATCTTATTTTTGTTATAGAGAGTATGTTATGGGATCAGTTATATTATTATCATCTCTAGCTTGTAAGATATATGCTGAAAATTAGCATGCTTATGATGTGGTTACACTTGCATTATTATACACACTATCAAACACATAACCTCACTTTGCCATCAGCAATCGGTAAAACACACAATCGCCTTCATATTATAATTCACTCCGTTACTTCGTAGGCGTAATGCTTGTCCACCGCTGATTCGGTTTTGTTTATCGATACTTATTTATTCAGTAATCGAGTTATTTATCGATAAAACCTGAAGAATGTCGATGTGGGCACGTCACTTCACTGTAATGATGCAACTGCATTATTTGAGGAGATGTTTTTTTAGAATATTTATGTGAAAAGTTCGATTGTGGGATATAGTTTGATGGGACGGGACTTGTATACAATGGTAATATGGAACTTAAATCAGTGCTATAGACTGAATACGTTAAAAAGTATGCAGCAGCATGTCTGTGTTGTGTGTATGGGCAGCAGCGTTTTCTGTTAGTCTTTCATCACTGCGATCTCCAATCCGCCTGCCAAGCGTGGAGATTACGGCTAATTCCTCCCAGCGTGGGAGAAATTGTTAAAAAGTATGGGGAAAAAAGTATAGTAGCTGAGGCTGGCCTAGAAAGAGGTGGCCAGATGATCTAGACGCTCATCACAAAGGCTGGTTCGAGGTGGCGCAGGAGAAGAGCACCTGGAAGGATATAAGGGAGGCCTTTGCCCAGCGGTGGGACGTACAAGGCTATTGAAAAAAAAATAGCTGAATAAGAAGATCTTGGGATACAAACAACTAAAGACCTAGGAAAAAATCATGTCATAACATCACGCCTGTATTTTGCGCAGGGTTAGGCAGAAGTGCTTATGTTTATGTCCCACGTAATAGGGGACGAGCCTATTGCCAGCAACCTGACACACATTCATACTACGTGACTGCCACTGAGAAATTCCTGGTGGAAAAACTCAATAACACTTTTGCTCGACCCGGGAATCGATCCCAGGACCTCAGCCTCGTCAGTCGCGCTTGCGACCACTAGACCAACGAGGCAGTCGGCAGTATAAGAAAATGATTTCAAAAATAAGTTCCGAGGTTTTTAATATTGCATTATTCCTAATTTATCAAAAAGTTATCAGGTACCAAGATACCAGAATAGGCTTGTCAACTGAAAAAACGAATTAGTCCGTCAGTTAGATTATCAAAAAATATTTGACCCGTATTTTATCATATGTTACGTAAACCAAAATTGAGGAAGATACGACGCTTTTAAAATTCTCAATATGTCACGCCGTGGTATAATTTTTAGTGCCTTCTGACGTCACGAGCCCCCACTCCCGAGTTTTGATGCGTTTTATCTTTGTCAATATTCATTGATTTACAAAAACGAAAAATACATCTCCATTATTTTCTAATACTCTAACTGACAGACTAAATAGATTTGCAATTTGTTGATGGTGGAAACTAGCCTATACGACTAGGACAGGGACCGGTTACCTAGGTCTAAAACACTCACTGAAGTCTGATGAAAGAAACAGCCTTTTTCTAATTTAATTCCAAACTCACACAATTCAAGATTACATCTGACTCAACATAACGTACAATAGACAAGATACGTTGCGAAAGGGTGCAAAATAATATTAAAAAAACTGGCCAAGTGCGAGTCGGACTCGCGCACGAAGGGTTCCGTACCATTATCTATACATTAGACAAAACGGCAAAAAAATCACGTTTGTTGTATGGGAGCCCCCCTTAAATAGTAATTTTATTCTGTTTTTATTTTTATGTTGTATTTGTTGTTATAGCGGCAACAGAAATACATCATCTGTGAAAATTTCAACTGTCTAGCTGTCACGGTTCATGAGATACAGCCTGGTGACAGACAGACGGACAGACAGCGAAGTCTTAGTAATAGGGTTCCGTTTTTACCCTTTGGGTACGGAACCCTTAAAAAAATAACTTCTTTATCAATGTCGACCATAGTTGTAACAAAATCCGCCCATCAGTTTACAAGATAACCTCGACCAAACAAACATCCCTGACAGATGCTCTCAAGAACTTTGTTTAATAATACACAGTGATATAAGCTTGCCTGTCGTCATGCGCGTACGCAGGCTATAAATCAAACAAGAGCAATGGCTCGCAGAGTACCTCTGGGCAAACGCTCGCAACTTATTAATATTTACGCACAATTGTAGTCACCTCACTAGCTTAGTTTAGTGAGGAGCTTTGTCCCACTAATGGGAATAGGTGAGGATGAGGGTAAGATAAAAGGCAAGAAAAAGTTATGTCTAATTGAAGTTCAGGATATTGCTTCTTCTTCTGTCATAGTTAAAAAGAATTTACTGTAAAACAATAGTACATTTTGATACAAGTGGAGAAAGTTTGTTATTGCAATCGAGGCGGAATTATAACACCCGAGCCGTAGGCGAGGGTGTTTTTGAGCCGACAATTGCAATAACAAATGTCCACGTGTATGAAACTACGTTTTTCAATACACTTTTGAAGAAATAAAAAATAACGAATAATATTTTTGTCACGAACTATGAAACTATGATTTAAATTTTGTTTTTTTTTCGCGCTTTGGTCTCGCCAGGTTGAAAGAGAGGCAATGGTATGAAGCCGTTAAACAGCCTAATATAAAAAAAATCATTTATTTTATATTTTTGAATTCAGAACACAAATAAATGTTAATTTGTGTATAAAAGTAACTATTAGTTTTAAATAATCATGTCTATCTATGATATTCTATTTATAAACACAATTTGAATATTCAAGAAAAAATCGCACGCGTGTGAAATACATTGCATGTAGTACCTAATCGTAGTGCGTTAAGGACAAGTTTTCGAGGAAGTGTATTGAAAAACTTATATTCACGACAAGGCACAGCCTCTAAACCGCTGGGTTTAGAATCATGATATTTTGCGCAAGAGTTTTGTTAATGTATTACGAAAGGTGATCACTAACCACCAGGCGTTATATGACCTAAAATAATGGTTTTAGGTAATTTGATATGATTTTTGTGTATTGTTTCTAATATTCTGTTTACCACGTGTTCTTATTTTTTTTTTTTTATTGATGATAATTTTAATTTTGTTCTTGATGCTCTTTTTAGTGTTTAATTATTTGTGTTTTCACTTTTTTTTAAACTGACCTGTAATTCTTGAAAATGATTAATAAATAAACTAAACTAAGGAAGAACTAAATTGACACAGAACACCTGCAATCCAAACTTAATCACCTACAAGAGAAGCTAAGTTCAATGACTAGCAAATATAATACCTCTGAACATGTTATGAGGGAATATGTGTTGGCGATGAATGATTTGGTAAACTCACAAACCAACAACTGTGAGCACTGTCAAACAACTTCACATGTAAATACACCAGACCATTCATTGACAACATGTAATACCACCTTACCGCAGCCATGTGTTGATTTGCATACTCCTATGAATAGTTCCCATAAGCAATATAAACAAAGTGTAAATAATGACATAGTAATCTTTTGTGATGAGATTGGAAAAGACCTAGGTAATTTGTTAACTGATGAATATCCAGGACACTCCGTAATAAACAATTGTATGCCAGGATGTTCTTTATATCATATTATGAAAGAAATTATTAAATGTAAGTTTAACCAGGACACCATATTATTAATTTTGATAGGTAATAGAGGAAAAGTGAACAAAGGAGAATTGCTCCAGTATTATAGAACTTTGTCAAACTTAAATTTAAGAAAAATTGTGTTGTTTACATTTCCTTATAGTAAAAGTTTGCCACAGGAAGAAAATGACTATAGATATAATATTAATATGACATTGCATAATTTGACATTCAATAATAATTCATTTCATTTACTTGACATCAACAATTATATTGGCAACAATTTTTATTTGACAAAACATAGATATCTTGTAGACAGGTGCTATCTGACAAACTATTGTAAAAGACAAGTAGCTGTGTCGCTATCTTATTATTTTTCTATTACAGCCAAGAACTTGGCTAATCAAGTTGCCTCTGTTGATCAATGCAATATTAGCCTAAATTACTCTACCAATAGTTTGTCAACAATGAATGAATCAGAGAATCATTTAAATTAGCAATTTCGACAACAGAGGCAACCTCTTGCAATATAAGGAAGCCAGATAGTAAATCAGGCGAATGTTTTGAGAATTTTAATAGTATCAACCTGGTTCATCAAAATATTCAAGGATTTTTGAACAAAGAATTAGAAGTAGAACTTTTCATGAATTGTAATTGCATAGATATTCTTTGTATAACGGAACATTGGCTCAAATGTCACCAATTAATTTTCAATTTTAGTAATCACCAGGTTGGTAGTTCATTCAGCAGGGTAAATGCTATACATGGCGGCGCATTAATTAATCAGCTTAAGTTTAAAGACCGCAAGGATATTGTAAGCTTATCTGTTGAGCGAACAGTTGAAATAGCCTGTATAGAGTTGGAGCAGTTTATCATATTAAGTGTGTATAGACCTCCTTCAGGATTGTATGATTGTTTTGAAAAGGTAATGGATGAAGTGTTGCATAAAATTTGTAATTCTAAGAAGTCTATAATTATTAGCGGTGATTTTAATATTAATTTGTTAGAAAGTTCTGGGTTAAGTACTAAAATTTTAAGCCTGTTTCATTCATACAATCTTGAAAACAAATTTCTGGAGCCCACTAGAATAACACCAACTAGTGCCACTTGCCTAGATAATATTTACACAGATGTTATACCTACCCACAAAGAAATTATTAACTTATTAGATTCTGATCATTGTGGGCAATTGATCACAATTCCTAATGTAAGCAAGAAAGTCACTAAAAAGGATATCATTGTTAATCCAAAAACTAAAACTCGCCTGGAAACCTTTAAAACTAAACTTTTGTCTAAATTACCACTACTGTCAACTAATGATGATCCCAATCAACATTATAACGATTTTTTCAGTATGTATTGCACACAATTTAATACCACATTTATTCCTAAGACAATCTCGGTTAATAGTAACGCTTCCTTCAACGACTGGACCACTATTGGTATTCATAAGAGTCGAAAACGACTTTATGAGCTGTATGCAGAGCGGACCTATATAAACACTGGAGAATTTAAGTTGTATGTTAAAAATTATTCTAAAATATTTAAAAAAGTTTGTTTTATAGCAAAGTCACGTTACTTGAGTTCAAAAATTAAAAATAGTAGTAATGTAATTAGAATGACATGGAATATTATTAATAGCGAAACGGGAAAGTCTTGCAACCGAAACAGTGACTACAGCCTTGCTATTGGCGATAAAATTTTAAATTCAGACACTCAAGTTGCCACAGCCTTTGAAAATTTCTTTGCGGATATTCCCGTATCGACTACTAAATCGCTAAACTCGTCACCTGCTGCTGCCGAGTCTTTACTAAGGGAAAACGTTTCAGTCTGTGATTCCGAATTTAAATTTGAATATGTCACCTGTAAAGATATAATTAAAACTTTTCACACCTTAAATGTTAAAAAGACCGCCGATCTATGGGGTCATTCTGTGGAAGTTGCTAAATCCATTATAAACATTGTAGCTCCTTCATTAGCTGTAATATTTAACGATTGTATTGACCGTGGTGAGTTTCCTGATCTGATGAAATATAGTAAAATAATACCATTGTTTAAATCGGGTAGTACATCAGACCCCACTAATTATAGACCCATTTCAGTACTACCCACGTTTAGTAAAATTTTTGAAAAATTAATTTTGGCACAAATGCAAAGTTTTTTCAATAAATATAAGTTATTACATAAAAAACAGTTTGGTTTTACAAGGGGTCGTTCAACTACTGATGCCGGTGTTGAACTTTTAGGACACATTTATAATGCCTGGGAGGACAAATGCGATGCTTTGGGCATTTTTTGCGATTTATCTAAAGCTTTCGATTGTGTTCTTCATGAAACATTAATCAGGAAACTACACCACTACGGAATCCGTAACGCCTCCCTGGCTCTTCTTATTTCATATTTGAGTGACAGGATTCAGAGAGTTGATGTTAAAGGGAAAAGATCTCCCGGATCCGTAGTAAGAATGGGGGTACCCCAGGGCTCAATTCTTGGTCCATTTTTGTTTCTTATTTATATAAATGACTTGCCTTACCTCATAAAGGATAATCATGACATAGTATTGTTTGCAGACGACACTTCTCTTTTATTTAAACTCAAACGTCAGCAGTTAGTTGCGGATGATGTTAATAGCGCCCTGGCGAAAGTCGTTAATTGGTTTAATGTTAATAATCTACTCCTAAATGAGAAAAAAACTAAGTGTATTAAGTTTACGATACCCCATGTAAGACAAGTGGAAACTACTGTACTAATTAAGGATGAAGAGCTAAAAGCGGAAGATAGCACAGTCTTCTTAGGCATAACTTTGGATGCCAAGCTTCAGTGGGGCCCGCATATAGACAAACTGTCGAAGAAACTTAGCTCTGCAGCATTCGCCGTTAGAAGAATTCGTGATTTAACTGACTTAGAGACAGCCCGTTTAGTTTACTTTAGTTATTTCCATAGCGTGATGTCGTACGGTATTCTCTTGTGGGGCAATGCCGCCGATATTCAGACAATATTTGTTTTGCAAAAAAGGGCAATTCGTTCAATTTATAAATTAAGTCCCAGATACTCCCTCAGAGAAAAATTTAAAGAGACTAATATTCTTACTGTGCCCTCTCAGTTTATTTATGAAAACCTTTTGTACGCCCACAAAAATATTAATTTATTTAAAAAATACAGTGATATCCACAACATAAACACGAGGAACAAACACAAATTTGTTGTTCCTGCAACGAGGCTCAAAAAAATAGGAGGTACGTTCAGATGCCAATGTATACGCTTTTACAATAAACTTCCGAGCCAAATTCAAGCACTAAGCCTAAATAAATTCAAATCGTTTATAAAACGGAAGCTGTGCCTGAAAGCCTACTATCATGTTAATCACTATCTTGAAGATAAAAAAGCTTGGGATTAATATTTTAAAATTAAACTGCTCCAATGAAATTTGCTCCATGAATGTCGAAATTTCGGACTTCGCTTGTTTATTATTGATTCCTTTCTTTTATACACTCTGACATTGAATTTTTTTTTGACATGTATTTTATTATTTTACTTTTATTTTTTTATTTTTTATTGTTTTATGTGACATTTACTGATTTGACATGAATACTTATTTTTTTAAGTATTTTACTTTTATATTTTATTTTTTTATTATCATTGCGACATTTAATGATTTTTGTGTGTTTTTTTTTACTTACATTCATTTGAAAAGAATTTGTTATTAATTTTATTTGATTATTGTGAATGTGGGGACCATGTGGGTCACATTTTTTATTTTTTGTTTGTTTTTTTCCCACAACTGTCTGGCAGTTTGAGTACTATAAGCGACCTTCCCAAATGTCCTTTCTTTGGTATTGTTCGTCGTTTCGTTGAGCTCCTTGAGTTATAAGTCGAGCTACACGTTAACTGACAAATGCTTGCACTGACTGGACAGGTCTACTCAAATCTGTATGGTTCTTTCTTCAAAAGACCATCTCAGACACTAATCTGCATAGTCCTCATGTGAATTGAGCAAGATTGTCTGGACTTTAAAAGAGACTATGACCTCTGAGTTTGTTTCGGCTGTTTCTTCTCAGAGTAGTCAGGTACGAAACACCGGCCCCATCTAGTTTTAAAAAATGACGTGTAAAAGTGTTTGTAAAAACCTACTTGCAAAATAAACATCATTTATCATTTATTTATCAAAAGAAGGATTTTTAAATTTCATCGCCTTCTTAGCGTGTCGATGACAATTTAAAGTGAACCCCTTAAATTGGGTGACAAGTTTGGCACTTTCAGTAGCATCCATCAGGTCGTGGGATGTGCAAACAACAGGACAGGTAGGACATGATATAAAGTGTCCCATCTTTTGTGGAACAACACCACATAATATACTCCAGGGGCAGAGTAATGCATGAATCTCCACCTTAACAGATTCTACTTTTTCAGTAGCGTCCATCAGCTCGAGGGATGTGCAAACAACAGGACAGGTAGGACATGATATAAAGTGTCTCATCGTTTGTGGAACAACACCACATAATATACTCCAGGGTGGAATCATCTATGAATCTCCACCTGAACAGATTCTCCTTACTCCGGCCAACCTATATCCAGAATCTATTCACATTTATTAATCACTTATGGGTGTTACATAATATAAAAAAGTTTAATTCTCACCATTATAAAGTTACAATTTACAATATTGTTTACTTAGTTACAATTAGTAGGTACCGACATAAAAATTATTACAATTTGTTGTTTTTATTTGTGGTGGTTAGGTTATAACGAGGTTCGCAGAGTTTTGACCCTACCCCCTGAACTAGGCGGGAACCTGTATCTCAGGGGATAAATTGAAAAGTTATAAAGATAAAATTGGGAAGATTTGTTTGGAATTACGTCATTTTTGCATAGTTTGTGATGTTATGACGAAGACTGTAGGCTACAGTCGTTTAATTCACCAACATTTACAAATAAGATACAGCTACAGAATCAGTGTTCTGTGATAGGATGTTATTAAGCACATTATCGTTAAATTCTGGCAGTATTACACTCATATTATATAAACGTCTAGCTATGACTGCTTGGTTGACATCCCGATGTGTCGTACTAAGCGCTTCTCCTCCACTTTTATTATGCGCACAGCCTAAGTCTGGAATTCTCTGCCTGCGTCTGTGTTCCCACCCACATTTAACCCGCCTGCCTTCAAAGCAAGAGTGAACAGGCATCTTCTGGGCGCGCTCGTTCCATCATAGATCTCATCCATCGCTTTCCATCAGGCGTGATCGAGGTCAAGAGCAGGCCCATATTGTAATAAAAATAAAAATAAAAAAAACTGCTATTGCCTTGCAATAACGCAGAATCTTTGTAAAAGCTTATCTGGCGTTAATTGTATACTTGAACCTCCTGTACAGTTTCTATCACATCAAAAATACTGCGCCAAACTAAAGAAAAATCCACATTTCTTATACTGATCTCTCAGATACATTTTATTGCACAACGTGACTCTCCTCCAAGGCATCTCATCTTCATACATAAGTCCATACATACCTCGACGTCTAAGGCAAAAGTCGTGACATCCCATACAACGCGCCTAAATTCTGTGCGCATACGCACTTATTGACAAATTCAGTAAGCAACGCTAACAGGCTGTATAATGCGTGAAAACATAAGTGCGGACACAACACCCTGTATAAGGTCTCGTATAACTAGCTAGGCTTGTTAGTTGCGCCGGCGTGTAACTCAAAACGAGCATAGTTACGGGTAGGGATGGGATGGCGGAATACGTTTGATAGTGAAAAAAAAATACAGAAATAGAATTACTAATGGATCTTCAAGTAATTTTAAAGTAAAAGAACGATGTTAAATTGAAGAAAATCCAACTGGCAGTTTTTTATTTCGTGAAATTTTCCAGTTCTTTGAAGGTTTCATAAGTTACAAGTGAGTTTTATAATATTTCACTGCTGCTTCTATTTTCGTGATATTAAACATTTAGGTATCTCTTCAGTAATAATAATATGTTAAGAAAATATTGATATAAACATTTCGATAATGTTCGTCACTAACGTCCTGATTATTCCAATTATTCCTATAGGTAACCAAAACATTTTTTGTACGACAATTTTAGTCCTACGAGTCATACTCAACGTGCCAACCCTGGACCTGAACATAGTGACAGATTTATACTCAAAGAATAAGGCAGAGATCAACGCGGCGCACATTGTAGGTTATTGATGCTGGGCTCAATATGAGCTGGAATTACCATTCGTTAATTAGTTAAATTACTTGTGATGTGATTATGTATTCGATCGATGAAGACATTGTGCCTATATTTTCCTGCTCGGTATTAGTAATACACGTAACTTGGTCGTATTTTTCAAGATCTTTTTAAATCATATTCGGAAAATCAGCCGAAAGCCGTCTACTGCTGCCATGTGGGACATAGAGCTTTCCCTAGCGTCACTTTGTCTCTCAGTTCTGTACTTCTTGCATCCCGCGGATTATCGTCTTCTTCACCTGGTTT
Source organism: Xestia xanthographa (assembly GCA_905147715.2). Taxonomy (NCBI): domain Eukaryota; kingdom Metazoa; phylum Arthropoda; class Insecta; order Lepidoptera; family Noctuidae; genus Xestia; species Xestia xanthographa. The sequence goes on along the minus strand of LR990656.1, from coordinate 5,021,800 downwards.
ACCAAGTTAGTGGAAATCCTTCCAACGCTGTATCTTCAGGTACTTGGTTGGCGGTCACCACTCCAGAACTGACCTGGTCTTCATTATCATCTCCCTAGCCAGTTTCCAATCTACCCGGACGCAGCTGAATACTAGTATTTGATATGAGGCGACTGCCTATCTGACCTCCACAACCTATTAAGTACTGAATAATACGATACTCTTTGGTAAGACTGGTTGTCATTCATAAAATCGTGTTCCTGTCAAATAGAATCTTGCATCGTAAACTAAAGCAATCAAGTTGGCGCTTGCAACCAATAGTAATAATTTCTTCCATATAGGTATATACATACTTGGGTCAAGCCCATACTATCTTACAGCAATTTTTCACAATCAAGATATGCTTTAGTCCTTCCTTTTTATGTTATTACTGGTCTTATATTAGAAACACGTTCATTAGAAAAAAACTTACAGAAAAGATGAATAAATACCGACATTATCGTGATCATAACCTAAATTATAAATATCTTTCCCGCTAGAAACTTGATCTAATAGCTTCAGGCAAAAACTTAGTCCTTTAGTTCGTGCTGATATATTTTTTCCTAGACATGCAGCAATATTCTTTTAAACAAACGACCTCTGGTTTACCATTGGAGCATTAGTTATGGAGGTAGAAATAAAAGTTGTGCTGACATTATTACTGGCTGGACAATATATGGACGGTATTATTTTAGAAATATTATACGTCTAATAAAGTTCACCGGATTGGATGAGGTGGCTTTTAGTGTAGGGCTTGTTTCTTCTGAATGTGTTTATGCGTGTTGCGTTGGTCAAGGATTCGAACTGAGAGATATAAATGCTAGGAATGATTCAAAATGAGAAGAAGAAGAGATTGATCAAGTGATTAATGATACCTATGAATGGATAGAGGTATGTAAAGTATGAATGTGTAACCGATGGATGGACTGTGTGAAGGATGATATGGCACGGAAGGAGGTGTCTGATGAGATGACGAGTAATAGAGAAGTCTGGAAGAAGAAGACATGCTAAGCCGACTCCAAATGAATTGGGATGAGGGAGAGGGAATTATGATGAATGCATAGAGGTTTGGTTATTGTAAGATGTGTTTTAATCTATATTCGTCTGATGAGTAAAGACTAGTTTATTGGCAATTTTGATAATGAAAATTGAAAGCTTTGAAACATTACCACTCCACAAAAAAAATGACTTATCAACTCTTAGATGCATCAATTACGGTAACGTTACTAACGATAAAGGTCAGCCTGGATTTAAAGAAAAGGATTGTTTTATAGGGCCAAAGAAAAGATGGATGGATTGTGTGAGGAATGGATATGAAAGAGAAAGGAGTAAATGATGCCGTGACGTCGGACAGAGGAAAATGGAAGGAGACAACGTGTTGCGCCGACCCCAAATAGAATGGGACAGATGATGATGGTTTTATCGATACGAGTGGTGCCTAAAAGATTGTCATTATAACTTACCATGTGTAAGGCGGTAAGCTTTTACAATTTTGCCATAACACATCACCCAAAACCTGTTTAATCCACCGCACTTGATCACGGAAATCTCTTGTAAATTTTCAATTATAGCTCCAGGTATAGAAAGTACGTACGTCCCGACATTAGAACAAATGCGTCGTTAAAGCGGGATATAGCGTGTACCTTCGCCTTGTTACGTTGCACATACTGCTAGACTTATTTCTTGGCTCTGTTCATACATACCGACTAGGATGACGGCGAGCAAGTTTGGCTTGGGTGTATTGCAATTTGTACTTTATCGCATAATCAGCTTGTAATTTTCTCATTGCTGGGACACAGGCTTCGTCTATGTGAACGGGAATATGCAGGGGTATATTTATGTACTGTTGGTGTAATTTGTTTTGAAAGAAACTTAAATGTGTATGTAAATTGAGTGAATTCGAAATAGTGAAAGTAGCAGGTCGACATTTCTCACTGATAGTGATTAATTGCTGTTTGAATTTATTAGCTTATCTATGTAGGTCTTCACTTACATAGCTATTAAATTCAAACAGCAAGGAATTCAATTAATCAATCAGTATTGCAAGAAAATGAAGTGTTGTAAGTTTAGAAATAAAGAGGGTTAGAAAAAAAGAATAGTTTAGAAAAAAGAGGGATACAATATGATACCCAAATCCATAAAAGAAGAAAAAAAACTCCATATATTCACAAATAAGTTAAAAAAGTTATTATTGACAAATGTTATAACAGTGTCGACGAATATTTAAATGAAAAATCTTTAAAACTTGAAAATTAAATGTTTTTTGTAATGTTAATGTTTTTTAGAATAAATTAGATTAAAAGATACATTTAAATGATAAGTCCTCTCCACATTATCTTACTTTTGCTGTGCCCGACAGGGTCCACGATTGCTTCCAAAGAAATGTTTACCACCTAAGCCTACATTGTGGAATGCATTAAAGAATTGAGTATTGAAATTTGTAATCAAATTGAAATAAGAGGTTTCATTATAGCATTAGTATTCGCAAAAACACCTATACAATTTTCAAAACTTATTGCGGCCAAATAAAAAAAAGCTTTACACTCAAAAAACATTTTTTTTTACACTACACCAAATTCAAAATCTGACATTTCGCTGCCCATCCTTTGGCCCGTATGTCCGCAAACACACACCCTTTGCAGATAATCCAAAGATCCAGAAACATTCAGATCCCATCGGATACCGCGATATAGTTACAATAGTTGTCGTTTAAAGGACAAAATCTTGTTATTTGGACGCCTACGGCCACATTTTACATCGGCCATGGGTTCTAAGAGAGGCACTATACAGACCTGTTAATGTATAGATATTGCATATTAATAGTTTCGAAGTTCATGGTGTAACGTGTTTCCTTGTTGAGACCTGAACTATGTTGGATAAATATTTTGTTGAAGTGAACATGGGTGGGGTTTTATGAATATTAGTTTGGTGGTTGTTCTGTTCGCAATAAAGATTCGGTTTTCTATTGTTTTCCTTCGTTTGTTAGTTACTACATTATCATTTTTGACAGTGGTACTTTTTGGGACTGTATCTACCACCTCATCGGATAGTATATTATTATTAAAAACTTAATTATCATCATCATTGAAATCCTTGTTCTCTTCACCTACTGCTGAATACAGGTCTCCTCTTTAGTTTAATTTTCAAAAACATATCTGGTATGTTATAAACATCTATCACTTAATTCATCTTCTGTGAAAAAGTCAAAGTCTATAGAAGTTGGAAGCGACACCACTTACCCACTTAAATATTTATCAACGGTAATTTAAAAAAAATCAGTAGGTGTTTCTTCCACTCTGTGTTTTCCTTAAAAAAAGACCCATCTACCAAAACAGCCATCAAATAATCTACACTAATATTATAAAGAGCAAAGATTTTTATTTTTGTGTGTATGTTTGTAATGAATAAACTCAAAAACTACAGCGCCGATTTCCAAAATTCTTTCATCATTAGAAAGCTATATTCACCTTAAATAACATGGGCTATATTTTATCCCCGTACTCCCACGGGAACGGGAACTACGCGGGTGAAACCGCGTGACGTCCGCTAGTATTGAATATTTGCCAAGACACAGCCATACAAAGCCACACCTGCCACCTCCACACCTTCTCTACTCTACACCAGTATTCCACAGCGTATGTTCTATCCGCAGTGCGCTCTATATCACATTTTATCTCGCGCGTCGAACTCGCACACGGGAATAACTCAACCCTTGCGCCGGTGTTAAGTGTTGCAATTAAATATTGCCCAGCTTTGTTTCTGATGTTGATGTTATCACGATTCTTTTGAGGGTAGTCGAGAGGCTTAATGTGGATGTACGGACAAAGGTGCGCGGTGTTATTGTTAGGTAGATAGAGAGAGGTGGGAGAGAGGACAAGATAGATCGGATAGATATTCTAAGTGTCGTTGTCTATTTGAATCTCTGTATAGTATTGGGATTGGTCAATATCTTTCATGAGGCTCTTTTTATACTAAATAGGCTTGTTTGCCTGATATGGAGCGATGGTACGGCCTATGGTGGAGTACACTTGCTTAGAAGAAACTGATTAACTCGAAAATTGAATAGATCTAGATTATAATGATCAGGGAACTTTATACATTAATGATTTGATTCATTAACAAGCACAATTTTTGATCAAAAGTGTTCGGTTGGAATTTTTAAGTCCCTAAAGTGTTGCTAAAGGAAAGTGGATGCTAGAGTCATTGTCATTAGGGGCATTAAAGTATGGATCTGCCCTTACAGTGGGCTACAAGAACTTATATCCGTATCATTAAGTATCATTCTTCAGACACCTGCTTTGTATTTCACGCAATTACATTTATTAGATACACCATTATCATAATTAAACATGACAAAATATACAAAAACAACTCCTTTCATCACATTACAAACATAGTACAACTCCATAATTCCGTTCCTCTATACATACTTTCTACACATAAAATTCCCTGATGACGTATAACCCATTGAGTGGCACAACGCGTCGAATCAGGAATGCTACTGGTATCAAAAACACTCGACACAATACGAGACGGGTTAAAATCATTACCAGTCAACAAGGCATAAACACATATTAGCATAATATTACGAGAACGACGGTGGGGCGATGAGAGCAGTGGGGATAAAAATGATTTAAGTTATAGAAGAGGTTATGGTGGGAACGATGACAAGGAATGAAGTAAATATTGAGGTTGCGATTGATTTAAATGAATAGGAGAATAAAAGAATATAAATTATTAAAAAAAGGTATAGTATAAATAGCTAAAGACAGAGAGAAATGGAAAGAGGGAGGGAGGCCTTTGCTCTGCAGTAGGATACATCAGACTCATAATAAAAATAATGACAGTATAAATAATAATGATGAATGTTAAAAGATGACATGGCAACGAAAATAATAGATGAAAGACGGCTGTTTAAGTTTAACACAGGAGAAATGATGTTGCGTTGTTATTTAAAGTTATGGAGAAAGAAATAGTAGAAAATGAGACGGATGCTGGAACTAAACACTACGATAGAATCGAAAAAAGGAATAGTTAAAGTTGCAAAAAGAATTGGAAATATGTAGAATCGATGAAATGGTAACAAGTCCGTTTAAGGCACCCAATTATTAAATAATGCATCAGATAAACCCGTGAAAGCTTACGTAACTAACTAATCGCCACAGCCTATAACTCACGCACACCCATAACCAAACTCCATTCAAAGGGACTCATTTCAATAGGCGCCGATATGACCTAACATAACCAGACCTCTTTCCCCCCTCCCTTACTTCACAGTTCCAACCAAACAGGGGCCCAAATAGGCTTTTACCAAGGACCTATTTAAACTGGCCATTTGATCAGTTGACACTTCTAAGGTCGCGTCAGGTGACCTCTCACATAGCGACCCCACCCTTATAAGTGCGTTTGTGCTTTCACTTAGAAATGTTATGTCAAATTAACATATTTTTAGGTATACATGCTTTTTGTATCGTTTATCTACTATGTTTCGTCAAATAAAGAAAAGTAATATTTGATGCAAATGTGGGTAGTTTGAGAATGGTGGGCCGGATTGTTTGTTTAGTTATTGCAATGAATTGTTACTAAATGAAAATGTCGACCATTTTCATACGATAAATAACAGCGTCTGCTTCATAACTTCAAAATACTATAATTATGTTGACTCAGTAAGACATCAAGATCATTAAATCAGAGTAATGTAAAAGACCATAGTACATAGAATACCAATGAATTAAAAGCTCCAGTTCATGATCGGGTGGTAGTTCCAATCTCAAAAACTGCTAAATGATGTTGAATCAAGTTTTCCGCAATAGGTAGTGTCTTTTAAGAGATGGTTTCTTGAAAAAATGCTTAACACTGGTAGAAAGTCAGCTATAAAATCTAGTATTAAGCCAAGCCGATGTCACAACATCATTTAAAAATCTAAATTAGGTTTCTACAAAATCTAGTCTGATTTTTTTAAGACTCCACAAGTTTTGCAATCTCAATCAGTAGCCAAGTCGTTGACCTGACTAAAACGGAGATTTTATTTGTTTAAAAGTATTTATAATTAATGCTAAACGATTGCATCTAAGCGGATGGGGTCATAAATTAAGTGATTAAGTGTTTCGGTATTCTGCAAACGGTTTTATGATTTTTTATAAAGATCTGATAAAATGTTCTCTTTATTATATGACAAAATAATTAATGGAATAAAAAGTATTGAGGTTAACATTCGTCCGGATTCGCAAGATCATGTATAAGGCGATTACAGGAGCTAAATTAACATCTCTATTTGTGGTGGTTCAAACTTCGTTTGAAATGCTGTTAGAATAAGGTTCTAATCAGCTTGCACTACAAATTGGTTGTTACGTCAGTCACTGCGGGCGGAATAGCGCAAAATGAGTGTTTTTTTGCGATTTACAAAAAATCTATTGATTGGACTAAAAAAGTAAAATACTATGAGGCTAATATGTTGCTTGTAGAATTATTTGCCAAAAAATCAGAATGATCGCATGTATTTTAGTATGGTTTTACTCGATAAAATATTTTTTTAGAGATAAGTTCGTGATTTTTTTCTATAGAATAAAGTTAGTTGTATTATGTTTTCAAAACACTATCGTACTAGCATATATTCTGAAGAATATCATAATATATTTTTCTGTTTTTTTTTTTAATTGCAGTGCTTTTTTGCATTATAAAACTCGCGTTTAGCTCATGTAGTCGCCTTAAGGCTGATGCTTCAGGGTAGCCCGCGAAATTCAAATTTTATTACGTTTTTGGCAAATTGCAAGTCAGTGCTAGGTTGTATGTTGATTAAAATATTTGACGCGATTGTAAGACGTATGTAGTTACAGAATTATAATCATCAAAACCATCAATACAACCCTCCAAGTTCATAAAGGTCGAGAAACGATTTTTTAAAGGTCAAAGTCATTGCTAGACCTTTATGAACTTGGAGGGTTGTATTGATGGTTTTGATGATTATAATTATGTAACTACATACGTCTTACAATCGCGTCCAATATTTTAATCAACATACAACCTTGCACTGGCTTGAAATTTGCCAAAAACGTAAGAAAATTTGAATTTCGCGGGCTGGTCGAAGCATTCACCTTAAGTTTTTGGCTCTCCATCCAGATTTTGGCCGGACTTGTCATTCAGACTTTTCTATAAGTAGAATTTTATTTAAAATTCAATGACTCATCACCTGCCTAGCCTTTTCCCAACTATGTTGGGGTCGGCTTCCAGTCTAACCGGATGCAGCTGAATACCTGTATTTCACATAGAGCGCCTATGTGACCTCCACCATTTATAGCTGGGTAATACGATACCCCTTTGTAAGACGGGTTGTCAGATTTTCGGCCCACTGACTACCTGTAATGACTGCCAAAGATCTACAAAAAACGAAATCGAAACCAACATCGGCATGCTTTATCAGTCGATTGCTTTTACAGCTACGCCACCAGACCAGTTGCCAACATCCACCCACCCAGGTCACCCATCCACTTCGTCCATGGGCAAACCTAGGCACGAGCGGCTGAATAGAGATGCTCCAAAATTCAATGAGTTTAAATACAAAAGTGATAAAAAGTAAAACATCCGAATTATTTTGCCTGGCTTTTTGTCAGGACTTGCCAAGTTTCAAAATGGTAACCTTCAGAAATATACTAGTTTTAAATAAAGAATACACATGCACACCTGAAGATGATAGTTTTATTAATCGAGTTCCACAAAGCAATTTCTTCAATACCTCGACGGAACACATAAATCGCACATTACTCAAATAAATTGCATCTTATTTTAATGTCACCGAAAAATGAAAATAAGAACAATAAAACGAAAATTCAAAAACAATTTTTTAATAAACACAAAACGATTGGACTTTCGCGCGAATTGTAATAATCGAAAAACGCGCGTTCCGAACGCGTCTGGAATTCTACAAGACTCTATTAAAGCCTTCATCAATACTGACAATGGAAATACAACCTTATCCTCAGAACAATAAAGTGCAAAAATCGTATTTACAATATCTTGAAAGTCTCCACATTACTTTTTTACACCGCATCTCAAAGAAATTGAGACTCGTTTACTTGTTACGATACGATTCCGATACGATTTCATTTGATATCTGTTTAAAGAGGATTTTGTGTTTGATGGTAAGTATTGTGGCTTAATAGACTTATTTTTATGGTTTAGGGCTAATAAATGTGGCAATATTTTGTTTTTTATTTGTATATCGATGTTGTAGTGTTATTTTCTTGAATACAAATGTGCTAATTTTGATTTAATGGCACAATCATTACCAATACCGAATCAATCCTACTCGTATTACTATCATGTTATTGCATACCTAAGTTTTAATATAATAATAATATGTCAATAATTTGAAAATACTAAAAAAAAGCTTCTTCCATTATGTCAAATTACGATTTACTGCTGGTTTCATCGTATCTGTTTAAAAACGACTGTTAAAAGGTTGATTTTTAACTTTATTAATTTACGGTCGTTAATAATAAAACTTCCCATCTCTGGTATTAGCAAAAACTGTCGATGGGCTTCTACATTCCGCCTGTTGCTTAGATCCTGTGTAATTTATATTGCGGTAAATCCCTCACTCAACTTCCTGATCTCACACTCCAACAATAAAGTTTACAATTGATTGAACTTGACAAGCACTTAATACGTTTTTGTTCTCTCGTGAGTTGGTCAGATTACATGACAGAGAATTAATTGTCATAGTATTGTATTTTGTACTGATACAAGTACCTAATGACGTCATTATTTCTATAGCATGCACTAGTAAGAATTATATATTGAGCGTGAGCTTTTGAAAGTAATTAGTACGTTTTTTTTTGTTCGTAAGCAGACGGGCTGATCCAAGAACCTAATTATGACGCGTCTGTTGTAAAACCTGAATCAATCCTATTCTAAGAAAACGGTTTTATTGCAGTTCGTGTGGTCCGTGGTGATGAATAATCCAATATAAGTAATCTAAGTAATCCCTTGTGTCATTTCCCGGTCCTTTCAGGTTTGTGTCGTAAAAGGCGACGGGGTTATGTCTAGCCTCTAGGATGTTGGCAGCATTGATGTATGAGGTTGTTAAGGTATTGCTTACTGCTGTCATTTATCTGTTTGCGTGTGGCGTTAGAGCCGTCTAAACAGTAAGCTGTTGGGTGAGGGATTCATTTGGTGAAACAGTAGCAAAATACCTATCAATGATGGAAAGATACATTAGGGGCCATCCATAAATTACTCACACGAATTTCATGATTTTTTGACACCCCTCGTCCTTGTTACAGCTGGTCAAATTTGTGAGATCCCCCCCCGCCCTAGTGTGACGTCACATATTTTGCAATTTTACATCTACAAATTATTGAATTAAAAAAGCAGTTCCGAAATTAGTTTTATTACGATTTAAATTATTTTATAATAAAATTAACATCAAATAAAATATTTCAAAAATTTAAAAAAAACTAAAAACGTTTACTTAATTATTTTTACTAAACAGATTCAGACATTTAAAGATTTTTAAATGTGACGTCACGATATTTAGGACCCCTCGCACCCCCTTGCCACTTAATGTCTCACTTCGTCGACCCCCTCCCACCCCCTTAACGTGTGACGTAATTTATGGATGGCCTCTTAGGATACTCCTAAAGAAAGCCATGTAGTTTCTAATGTGCTACAATCGAGTTGTAACATTTTAAGAGAATACGACTCCATGAATTAAGCAATAGATCATAAGGCTGATCTTAAAAAATAGTTAGAAGTAACTGAACTGAAAGCATAACCAGATTTTTATGAAGAAAATAAGTGTTATTTAAACCAAGTTAAAGACACGGAAAGCAAATTGTTTTATCTCTGATCTATGATGATTCTCAGCAACATTCAGTAAAAGAGGTAGCAACCAACTAATTGATACAGTTTTTAATTTCTCCTAAAATTAAATTATTAATTCCCACAGAGTAGAAACTAAACTTAACGCAGTAATTAAAACAGCGACTCTAGAACAACTAGTAGAAACAGTCGGCATATCAAAGTAAATCGACACTTTAATCAATACAGTTACTGTTATTTAAAAGGTTTTTAATAGTTGAGTTATGACGAAAACAGTTTATTGATCAATCAACGAGAGTTTCTTTTGCGATTGAACTGAAACTAATTAGAAGATATGTGGTTTAGTGATGTGAATTGTTCGATAAAAGTTAACTTTTCGTAGCCTATCGATTGAGTCAGCCCAGAATTCGACTACAAGTTTGGCGCCTCGTCTAATAGTTTCTTCTTCTTCTTATGCGTGTCGATGGCATTCTAAACAAAGCTGACACAGAATTCGGCTACGTAATTGACGCTTTCAGTAGCATCCATTAGTTCCTGTTACTTACAGACAGCAGGACATTCAAGAGATGATATTTTATTCGGAATGGCATCATATTGTAACTCAACTTTAGAGCTTATGATGCCAATCATCCAAATAAATGTACAAAAGCTTCCACAATCCTTGTTACATAGTTAAGTAAAATCGTTCCATTAAAGCTCAAATCAGTTGGCAAATCGTCGTCTCGTTTTCCTTAAAACTGGTTGCCGAATTTCCGACCAAGCTATCGACACAACACTAAAATGTCTTGATTTATATTATGCTTCATATTTGTAATCGATAATAAGTGGCTACTGATTAACTGATCGTAATATTTTTATGTGGATCATAAATATTGAGCTCAATTACTCAAACAATCTTTTTTTATCCCGTATACGGTATGAGACTAGGCAGTGTTAACAGGTTTCTTTTGATTTTACACGTGTCAATCAAGGCCTGAGATTTCTCTTCAATTTATCTTGTTTGCGATCTCTAAATCTTTTCTTTAGTAGGCTTAAACTTGTGATTTTTATCATTATCTACAGCTACATTTGGCTCTTCAATAACTTGGTTTTTTGAAGCATGTTTTTTGGTTGGTCTGTGGAGGGGTAACCACCCATTATATACCGAGTTTCCTCCCTGGCTCGGAAAACACATAAAACTGATGGTACCGGTCTTTTGTAGATCTTTGACAGTAATAAAGGCTAGACGTTTAACAACCAGTCTTACCATCGTATTAACCAGTACTAGCTGGGTTGTGGAGGTCAGATAAGCAGTCGCTCCATGTACAATACTAGTGTTCAGCTGCACCCGGTTAGACTGGAAGCCGACCCCAACATAGTACATAGTTGTGAAAAGCCTAGGCAGATGATGATGATTTACATGTTTTTGCTGTTACACAATTTCTAATAGCGCATAAGGATATTCATTTTGCGGTCGAGTGTCTTGACTTGGTATTATATTAGAAAACAGAATCCTTTATCTATAAAACAGAAAGCTTCTGGTTTTACCTACTCACGGGCGGCGACTGCCGACTGACCTTTGTATTTTCCAGATTTTAGTTGTACGATATTATCATGATACTCTTTACATAATAACTTAGCGACATTTGCATCACCCCCTGAGAATTTTGTGATATTTGAACAAAATAATAATACTTTTCATAATCAAAATAATTTAACCGGATTTTTATAGGCTTCATAATAGTTTTATGAAGCTTAATTATTCCGTTTATAATTGACATATCGTGTATGCAGAATATATTCTCAGGTTTTAGCTACTGTCGACGTCGTTACAAAAGATAAGAATACGAATTTATTACAATTATAGCTAGACATAACTTCAGGCTAAAATCTAGTTTATTGTTATATTATTCAAATTGAGAATATCGATGACATTGTTGTTAATTTATGAATGTACCGGGATTTTGATGCTACATTAGTCTGAAGCGTTGACGTGAAGTATAAAATTAGTAATATTCAAGATGGTGCTGTCAGATATTATACTATTTTTCTTATGTGGCAGATTAACCTGTTTACTAGTCCCGACGACAAATACCTGAATTTTGAATCATCATCAAAATGCTCTTAAGACTGCAAAATTAAGAATAAAAGTCATGGAAAAGATGGCTGATTGTGTATATATCTACAATAGCAATGTTATAGTCATAAAAACTCCATATTAACTTAATATCGGTAATTAAAATAAGAAGAGTCACCGTTTTTATGAGCAAAGTCGTTCAAACTTACCGCCAGTCACATGATATGCAGAAACAGCTGAAAATACCGAGTATTAATAATTTTATTGACTACTAAACGGAGTTTTTATTATCTTTTACTGTTCGTTGACGATTCGGAGGTAGGTAGGTATGATTTTAATAAAGATAGGCATTATTATGCCTATCTTTATTAAAATAAATAATACCATACCATAACCAAGGGTCTTGTCAGAACATTCTTTTATTTTTAAATTTATTTGGCACCAGTATAGTTCCTTGTGGGACCTCATTTTAATGAGAGCTTTTAACTCTACTAGACAACGAATATTAACCTTCAATAGCGTTTATACGTGAATATGAATATCCCTACTGTATTCTAATTATTTATTACTTACTTTCTCATACAAAAGTAAACATATAATCCATGCATCACGGTATCAAAGGCCTCCTTCAATTCTGAAGACACGTGTAAGGTAAGTTTAATCCAGATAATTCTAAAATAAAACAAAAACATCTGCCTACCGAGCGACTAGTTGATAAATGTGCTGTTCGTTTTATTTTTTCTTGCGTTAAAAGGATCACTTATCGTAATGTCTTGGTCACGAGTTTGTAAAAATTAAGATGTGACTGTATAGGTGGAGGAGACATATTTGTTGAATCACTTTGTTTAGGTTTTCATTTAGATTTAAATGGAAGGAGATTAAATAATGATTTGTCGCGGTGGAACAGAAGTCAAATGCCAAGCTAAATGTAAATGTTTGTCTTTGCCATATGATGTAGTTTTTCTGTTACCACAAAACCATTTTCATACATTATAGTAGTGGAATATTTTCGTTGACTTTACTAATTTACTCTTTCTTTTTTCAGGTATGATTCACTATTTGCTGTTCTACATAACTCTAAGGTATTTACTTTCATTAGACACACTAATTCTTTAATTTATTTATCTTCTTAAGCAATAGGAATTTCTCTCCTTTATGTAAGTAGATAAATTAAAAAACAAGTTGCAGAATGTTTACCTTATTAGAATTTGAAATCAACGCACCATCTTTGTTACTTCAAGAATCTTTATTTTAAAATTATTTCACACACTTCCTATTGTCATCAAAATATTTGAACAGCAGGAAACACTTTCTTAAGAGATAGCCGATGAGTCAGTCAGCTATCCAGTTATTTTTTAGATTAGGATTATCATTATCAATAGAATGCATTACACCGCGCCTATTCTCTTCATGTTAATAAGACCGTACCTTCTTTGTAAGTCAGTGCCGTGGTTTTTCATCCTTTTCTAACTTAACATGACAGACAGAGATAGATGTATGTCGCTGGACCAGCTAGGCAGGCGTGTTGAAATACTTACACGAAGCGTGGATTAAAACTTGAATGTTTGATGTACTGATTGCATAAAAAGCTTTGAAGAATGTTGAGTTGAAATTGAAATGATTCTGAGTGTTTTAACTGAGTGAATAAATTAGGTATGTAATGTAAACTTGTGTTTAGAAATAAATTCCTTTCTAGTGAGCGCATGGAATCTTAGAATAAATTTGAGTTAGAAACTGTTCCTTTCACACAGCCATGCAAAGTGAAGGTTCTAGTTACATCGTCAATTATTTGTGGTTTTATCTTTATAAGATTTAGATTTTTAAAGATGCCACTTTTTTCTTTATCAAAAATATTATTAATAATAATAATATAAGTACTCATTATGAGTCATTTGGGGATCAAAATCGCCAGACCTTAAAAGTTCCTTACTGCATGAAAGCTCAAATGTAACAGCAGAGACCAGGTACAAATGCCTCTCTATTGTCTAGTTTGCCGCTCAAATTGAGCTTTATCCAAAGATTGATAATTTTTTTAAAGTTAAATCTTTAATTTCTTTCTCTGTAAACCCTACAACCGGCCCACGGGACGCTAATGCCCAAAGTAAAACTGTCACAATGGGTACTATTTAACACTACGTATCTCCGGGATCAGATAACGTTATGTTGATAACACTGATGATCGATGACGTCAAACTGTTATATAAACGTGTTATACTTTAATTTGTTTAGTTGCCGTGGGAATGGAGAAAGAGGAAATGAGTTTTGAAGTATTGGTGGTCCATGTTGGATGTGGCGGTGTTAATGTAGAAAGGTATTGACAAGGTGATATGGAAAATTCATCATTACAGAATAGAGTAGGTACAATGAAAAAGAAATGATAAGTTTTCAGTATGAATGTAGAGATGGCTATAAGAGTAGAGGAAGACTAAAGAAACGATGGTATCTACTGTGTGGAGGATGATAAGTCTAGAAAAGAGGTGACTGCTGATATGACGAGTAATAGAGAAGTATGGAAGACGAAGACATGCTGCGCCTATCCCTAGATAGATAATATAATAATGATGAAATGATAATGATGGTAAGATAATGATGGTAAGGTGTTATAGCCTGTGAGTGTAAGTAGAAACTGATCCCAACACTAAAATTGTAAGGAAGCCTTCAATAAGCCTCCGCTGTTCTTTAATGTTGGCAGGCAGTTAAACGACTAACTGTTTCTAGATTAATAGCTTGAATTTAAATATTCAACATTGATTTAAAACTGAAGGCACAGAATCTTCATCAAATTTTCGTAGTTCATCTCATGCAAGCACACCACTAAACCAAATTGATCCTTTGACGGAGTTTAACGCTTACAAAACAAGCAGGATCACAAGCAGCTGATCGAATATCTTCAATACATTCGATCAAAAGCTTTAAAAAGCTCGCACCAAATGCACGAGAGCATCATACGGACTTTCACTCAGACAAAAAACAACTACAAAATGAGAATCTACCCCAAACACATGCCTTTTCATACATTTCGAACTTAAATATAAAAAAGGAATGCACAAAGAGGTCCCTATTCTGTTAGCGCGCGTTTCCTCTCAGTTTTTATCAAGTTCACACTACGTAGAACAAAAGTGAGCAAAACAAAGCAACGCCGCCAGCGACACCTGACGAAGTGAGAACGAAACTTGATACCCCGGGACAACAGCCTTCTATTCAAAATCCAACTTTACCCACTCCAAAATAAAGCACAGAACTCCCCGATGAAATCAATATGAGGAATAAAAGGCACTAACAATTGAATCTGGACTCTACACAAATTGAAATAGAGCAGCTTTCACTATACACTACAAAATAGTATTAAGATTCCGACCGCCACGTGATACGGTCTACCTTTCGCCAAGTAGTTTTGTATTGGAATAATTTTATAGTTATTACATATTAGAATGCTATCGCGGGTACATTTGAAACTAAACCGTGTAACATTGTATTAAAATGTGTTTTTGTATATGGAGTTGTAGAAGAAAGAATGGTCAATCGAAGTAGAAATACATGATTTAAAATGAATTGTCAATCAAAAAGTTGGATGTTTTGAAATTTGACCAGTGCTACCAAATTAAAACTTTGTATAATAAAATAATAACGGGTGTGTCCGCCGTTTGAATTATGTGGAGGTTTGTAGAATATGTAGTGGTCCGTTCTGGTTTTTTATTTGAATTAATAAAATATGCCTATAGGTATTTGTTGGGCGTTTTGTTTGTATGTTCAATTGGTCACAGAGTGTTTTTGATTAAGATTTTTGATTTATTAATGCTTGTTCTTAATTCTTGGAATTAATCACACATTCCTCATACATAAATCCTTACGTTTTATATATACAAAATGAAAAAAATATCCAAAAAATTGGATTATCATATAAGTCAACTGATTTTAAACCAATGACTAAGAAGATTATAGGATTATTAAAACAGGATTATAGACCAGAAATATTATCATCTACACAATTAATTTACTCACTTTACATAGGTGCTTTTGGAAGTAACTTAGCAGATAGGCTAACATTAATGATAAGCTTATTGCACCAATATCATGATAAACCAATTTTAAAACTACCCCAAGTCATTAAGATAATGAACCATTTAAAAGACTAAGTTTTCAATAAAGGAAACATGCAGATATGTATTTTTCTTTGCATCTTTTTACCATTATTGTCCAGTTAAAAATGCATAAGGATAAATTAATGTCTTGGGACTCGTTCCTAGGTATAATATGCGTATAAAAGATTTCCAATGCTTGATCTTAATTACTTACTGTTTTCTTGGAATACTAAATGTGTTCAGTAATGTTGCAGTTTAGGGCAGAAATCGTTGATTTCATGAAATACCTATTATTGCTCACTTTTCTTCCTTTATTTTTACTTAGCCTATGTTGTCCCACTGCTGAGCAAAGGCCTCCTTGATCTTTATTTTTGTTAAAATGTTCTGATGAAGTACCCATTGTGTCACCCAATGTGAAATGTTTTTATTTATGCATTTTAATTGTATGGTGTACATGATAAAGAATATTTTATTCTATTACTTACTAGTGCTAGACGCCTTTACAAAAAAAAAGAAGTGCACTTCGAAATACTGTATTTATAGTCTACTGTTTAAAGAAACAAACAAACAAAAAGAAACCCTCAAACTAAACATTTTATTGCACAGATTGTGACTCAATCACATTACTTACAATTGCTTTCTGAATGAAGACTCCATAGTAGGCGACACTCCAAATTATTATACAACAACAACAACAGCCCATAACGTCCAATGCTGGACATAAGCCTCTCCCATGATGGGAGGAATTTGCCGTAATGTCCACGCTTGGCAGGTGAATTGGAGATCGCAGTGATGAAAGACTAACAGAAAACGCTGCTGCCCATTCTCTGGTCTACGGAGGCGCAAGGTGTTCTGCCTCAGACATTAGTCGCCTTATACGACACCCGTCAGTGTAATGGGTTGGTTCTATTCTACTCTGCCGGATACCACACGGCTAACGCCAAATTAACGGCCAAATTATCATAACTATAAGAAAATACAAATTTCATTTATCAATTAGAAAAAAACATTTACAGACAGTACTCATGTTTTTCTACGCCCAAAAAAGTTTACAATACCGACAACTTGATGGCAATAAAACCATTAATATCCTTTTTATAACATCAATGTAATCGAAGAATTGAGTAATCATCGAACCAATAGATGATTATTTGTGTAAGATATTCAATAGAATATAGACAAGTAGTTATGAGTGGTACTACATCGTGTCAAATTTGTTAGGGTTCCGTACCCAAAGGGTAAAAACGGAACCCTATTACTAAGACTTCGCTGTCTGTCCGTCTGTCTGTCCGTCTGTCTGTCACAAGGCTGTATCTCATGAACCGTGACAGCTAGACAGTTGAAATTTTCACAGATGATGTGTTTCTGTTGCCGCTATAATAACAAATACTAAATATAGTCAATGGTACGGAACCCTTCGTGTGCGAGTCCGACTCGCACTTGGCCGGTTTATTTTTTTATTTTTGATGTAATCTTTACTTTTCAGCTAGTTTAATAAGTTCTTAACAACCTGCAACTTAAAATAGAAACAGTTACTGTTGCAAATTAGAACGACCAGACATTTTTCATACCGACGAAAATGGAATTTTACCCACTACATAAATTATGAATAGTTTTAAAATTCCTTCCACAGTACAGAACCGGTTATTTTTTACGCCAATCTGGAACCTCAAATCTTTTTGACATTATTGACGATTTTTAATCGGTATAATAAGTCTATGTGTCTCCATAAATTATTTTTAATATTGTCTTAAATACTAAAGAATTTGCGAAAATGAACTCTATTACTTCGTTATAAGGTTTTAGTAATAAATATGACAGGTCGATGAAATAGCGATTTATTATAAATAGCCATATGGCAGGTTTCGGTTTAGTACTACAAACCGCATATTTATTCATAGATTTATTTATAACTTTATGTAAAAATGAATGAGTTACAACACGGGCATTTTTGTTTACTCCTACATTATTTTGTAGAACATGGAGGCTTCTCCGTGTTCCACCATTGCTGACATCTTATATTCTTCTTTCTCACGAAATATATTGATCAGAGCTAAAAATGAATTATTCTTGTGAAAATTGATGAACATAACTTACCAAGGCTGACAAGAGCAGCAATTGAAATAAGGAAACACAAAAATTTCAATCGAGAGGATTGCTTTAAATTGGCAAGTACGTGGAATCCAGTTTTGAGTATGCTCAAAAGTAGCAGCCGGCAACATAATAAGAACTCCACAAAACCTGGTGATACTGTGATTGTGTTTTGCCGTGATTTAGTGTCAAGTTCCAATAGTGCGCGTAGCAAAAGACAAAGAAAGAGGGTAGACAGATTTGTCTGCTACTAACAATTTATTTTCCGCCCACCCGCATTCTCCAGCTAACTAGTGATCATGGCGCTTGCAACAGCGTCGAAATATAGTCGGGAGCTCAAAATAAACAATAATCACGGAAGATATTAAGTGACATTTTAAGGTCAAACTAAAAAAAAACACAACATTCAGCAACCTACAAAGCTACAAAGAAGGTCAATATAAGAAACTAGAGCAAAATACAAATTGAACTTTAATAACCATAGTAATGAAACTTGTAATTAATAATAATATTAATTTACTAAACAATGAACGCGGTGAAGGCTATAAATTGTGCGAACATGAACACAATATGCTTTCCCATGATGTTATGGGAAAGAAAAACATGCTCTGTATTGCTGGCTTGTCACCCTAAGTAATTAATATGGTAGATTATGTTTTAGGTCAAGCTAAAGCTAGGGTAATGAACAATAATGATGAAACACTTCCGGAATTGATTATGCAGATGATATATCCAAGGTTCTACGCGCTGAAATGAAATTGTGTTACAGAATAATTATATTTAGATGCTGTTAATTTTGAAGCTTTTTAAAATGAGAATTGGATTTGAGTAATAGATAGTGTCTTTTCTAGTAACGCTATTAGTATCGGTATATTTCCTGATTAGACAGCTTACAATCCAACGTGAAACAATCGCACGCAATTCGACCAAACAATTCCCCCACACCAATACCACCAACCAAGATCTTATTAAACTTTAAATTTATTCAATTAACCCCCAAAGAGCAAAATGAACGTTCACAGAATATATCAAGCCAGGAACAACGGTAGCCGGACTGAACTTGCTACCGATAGCCTTAGGTCACACGATAGGATCACATCGGGACATTCTCCTCTCGTTAATTGTGCGCGCACGGTTTAATTGACACCGTTGTAGCCTTTGCTTTTGATGTTCGATTGTTTGTTTTGTTTTGGGCTTGTGAGATGGGGAGGTTTCGTTTCGAGGTGTGAGGGGAATGCGGCTGTGGTTTGTGCACGTGCAAAAATGTTACGGTAAAGTTTTGTTAATGATCTTTTCGGAAATAGACTAAAGGACACTGATGTCTTTAATATTAAAGTTACGTGGATATAATCTGACTTTAATGTCCAATGACCAGAGGTCTTAGTAAAAAATCAGAATCTCGCCATGTTGAAAATTGAAAGAATGGTCATGGTTCCGTACTTCACGAAGTCTTTCTACATCGTCCTCACATATATGTATAATCTCAACATGAATGATGTGACCAAGATTTTGTTACAATATTTTGATTTAAAAGAGTGTCCATGGAATTTCTTGCCCGTTCTGCTCCATAGAGATCTACGCTAGGGAAAAGGCAACTACAGTACTTTCTCAAGTTATTATGTCTTGTGACTGGGACTATAGTTTTTTTTTTGTATTTTTGACATTCAAAGGTGCGATAATGGTCTAATTGAAATAAATGCTTTGAGTTTGAGTTTCTTACCGAGTACTTTGCTGAGTTAGGATCCTGGATACCTTTTACATAATATCAAATAAAATACGCCAGGGAATACTTAGTGAACATGATGAAGATTGAAAAAGGTGGAAATAAACTAAACAATAATAGTAGCTTTTATTAAAATGAACCGTCGTCGATGTACTTTCAGAATCACCAAGAAATAACGGTAACAGTAGATTAAAATAATCATCTACGTTCAAGCAAATTTGTTTTTTATCAACCAGATCCATGCGCATCAAACATTATTTTTGAAGGCTTCAATTTCATGCTCTTTTTGCAAAGGAACCACCATTGATAACAAATAATTTGAAACATGGATTCTATAAAGCACTCTACTTTGTCCGTACTATTGAAGGACAGGATTTTACAAAAACTGATAGAGGTCCGAATGCTTTATAGAAAATGTTTTTTTCTTTCTTTTTATTCTTTGTAAACTTATAGGGGTTATTATCAATACGGATATGCAACCCAACGTACCTTATTACCTATTTACATATGCAGAATATTTACTTACTATGTACTATCGGGGTCTTTTCCGCCTGACCATTTTAAATTTTTTTCGCTTAAATCATGCGGACGCGCCGAGCCACCCCCCCTTAAAGTTTGGGCCTATTAGGAAAGCGTCAACTTTGGCGCGCAAAGTAACAATAACTCTCGTTTGGCGTGCGTCGTCAATGCGCTCGGCTGATTCGGTATCTTTTCATTCATTTTTTCTACACAAAGCCAACGGGGCGGGGCTAGAGAGCGTTTTTATGTTGCGAGTGCAAGCAAAAATGAGCTTAGTGGTGGTCAGGCGGGAGTGTCCTCGATAGTAGGTACCTATTGTACCTATTAGAAAGAGAATAATTGACTATAGATATCTTCGCCAAGCCACACAACCTCTTTGCAATCGTTGATGTAGGGTTTGCTAAAATCATAGAAAATGTTGGTGTGTTCTGCTTGAATTATGGATGAAATATCTGGAAGGATGTCTTGGTTAGAGATTAAACGCTAACACTGCTTGCAGGATTTTAGGCTGACGAGTGGTACATCTTATCTACTACCTTGTTTCCAGTTTTCTGCCTGTAGTTTTTTTTTCTGATAATAGTCTCCGCCAGATAAGTAATAATTAAAGGTCATTAACCCGCATACATTTATTCAAATACATAATTCCAAAAACAGAAATAATGACATAAACTTGTCCCGACACGACCTTTATCGTGATCCTTGACTTTTTCTAGTAATAAAAAACGATTCTTAATGTATTGCGGTTACCTACGCAGAGAAATTAAGGAAAGAGCAATGACCTTTAATTCTTACTTATCTGGTGGAGACTATAGTGAAATATCGGCTCAAATGTTACCTAAAAGCACACTGGATTTTTATTCCCAGATATGCGTAGAACCCTAACAAAACGTTTCGAATTATCAATTCATTCGAGTTTCGGTAACCGGCAATAAATAGAGCTCCCGACAGACGAAAAGCCCGGTACATGACATAAATACTACTTCCAAGCATCCATAAATGTTGTAACCCCCGGAGATATACAATCGAATACCAAACCTATCTTCTGGGGAACTGAGTTGAAATTCCAGTGTGGTGGATTCGGGAGGTTTGGTAAAGGGTATCAAGTAACCGACTTTAAAGACAATGGTATATCGCTTTTGGAGACAAGCGAAGGTGACAGCTTCGGTTTCGGGTTTTAATTTGCGAAATTTTGTGTACAATGGCCGAAGAATCGTGAATGGGTGACGTTGACTGATGAAGGGCCTGAAAAGACTAGATTTCCAGAAATTCTGGTGATAAATATGGTGTGTCAAAGCAGTCTGAAAGGGAATATTTAAGTGATTAATGGTTGCTTTGGTTAGTATTCAGAATCACCGTTTTTAGGGTTCCGTACCCAAAGGGTAAAAACGGAACCCTATTACTAAGACTTCGCTGTCTGTCCGTCTGTCTGTCACCAGGCTGTATCTCATGAACCGTGACAGCTAGACAGTTGAAATTTTCACAGATGATGTATTTCTGTTGCCGCTATAACAACAAATACTAAATATAGACAATGGTACGGAACCCTTCGTGTGCGAGTCCGACTCGCACTTGGCCGGTTGTTTGTTTTTTTTTTCGGATGGGAAATCATCAAATGCCTCCTCCCGCTCTGGGCGGAGCAGGAGGGAGTGTCAGATTTTTACTGACTAAAACCCATCCATGTTCCTTCATCGCCCTTTGTGTTCCGGGGCCACGGTATCTCTTTCGAATAGTCCCGCAACCCCGGATTCAGAATCACCTTAAATTTAGTTCAAGCGTAAGGCTCGCGGCAAACTAACTTTACTTTTGTGTCTACAGAAATAAAAATTTAGCTTATTTAGGAATCTCTTGGAAATATGTTATATCAGACATCATCATAATTCTCTTGCCCTTAGCTCAATTAATTTGGAGTCTTAGCATGTCTTCTTCTTCCATACTTCTCTCATTAGTCACCTCCTTTCATGATATATCATCCTTCACACAGTCCATCCATTGTTTCTTTGGTATTCCTCTAGGCGTATAGTAAACTCCACTCTTATATCAGACAACTGATGGTTATAAGAGCATCCCTTTAGAAAATCACTAGCGGACGTCCCGCGGTTTCACCCGCGTTGTTCCCGTTCCCGTGGGAGTACGGGGATAAAATATAGCCTGTGTTACTCAGGGTGAATATAGCTTTCTAATGGTGAAAGAATTTTTGAAATCGGTTCATTACTTCCGGAGATTACTCCCTACATACAAACTTACAAACATACAAACAATGTTACCTCTTTATAATATTAGTATAGAAGTATAGATTACAAATTCTGTGCTGTCAATACACGAGGACTCCAAAAGGAATTGTAAGTCGGAAAAACCAAATTCCTTTTCAAGTAAAATAAAATTCGCCTCCCATATTTAGCACTTTAAAGACATTCCAATGTATTGTCGCGAACACGAATACTTTGTCCGTACATTTGCATAAAAACTAACTTATCACGATAATAAAAATGTTAAGAAGCCGCAACTATTTTGTTTTATCAGCAAGTTATGATTATTTATAAATTATTTTAACCTTTGTTTTATTATAATTTGAAACTTAATATCCCTTTAGATATTTCTGTTTTTAGGTTTAATATTGTAGTAGGCGTTTAAAAGTTTAATGCTTAGGTGATTCTGAATAATTAATGGCGGCTATAAAATAATGGGTATCAGTAACAGAAATAAAAAAATTAACAAAGTTGTGGTAAATCCAAAAGTGTAGGTTTTTCGATCCTTTGACAAACAAAATATTCTTCATGGCATATAATTTGATGACTGTACCTACGAGTAGTATTTTATGAGATCGCGGATCGCCAATATTATTTGCCTTAAAATATTTTATTCGGTACAAAGCCGTATGTGTCTTATGTTGCAATATTATATCGTAGTGTCGCCGGATGGAGACAATTTATCGTATTTTCCTTTGAAAGGAATAACTGATTTCATGGAATAAGAAAAAGAATGAAAGTAGGGGTATTCCAAGCAATTTATTGATGAGAATATAACGTCATCCACATAATTAGTTATAAAAGTGTATTTCTCGAAGGCTTTCATAACTATTCTTTAAGAAATTAGTTTAAAGGAAGACCAAACTTGATAGTGTGTATGTGTGTTTATTTGTAATTAAACGTTCCCCAAAAAGAACAGCACCATGTCACCCATCACCATCTTAACCTGGTAATATCCACGACACAGATCCAAACAAAGAATCACCACACGATACAAAAAGGAATTAAATTCATAAAAATGCTTTATCACACCCCATTACGGAACAATAACTGGAATCCTGCGCAAAAACAAAAAAAAACAGCCAAGTCTCCTCTTACATAACGCATAATATGTGGTACGGTCAGCACAATAAGTAGCCAACATTTATTCAGAATGCCGGGCGAGGCAGGAATTATCTGGCCGAGTATCAAAAAAGGCCGACCCAACTTAAGGAATAAAAAAAAAGCATAAAACCCGACAAGAAATTATGATACTACCAAATACGCCGGTAAAAACTCGATTCTATATACTGTTGTAAGTTCTACAGTGGATTCCGATCCAATTATCTGGTTTTCGGTCGGCGGATTGCATTCGTTGCGAAATAATTTTGTCTACTCACTGTTTTGCTGTCTGTACTTAAGTATTATTGCTCTGTTGTTTTCGACACTTGGCTTGTTTTTTGTTGGCGAAGTTTAGATTAGTGTTGTTAGATTTTCAGTTAAGTGGATAGTGGTCGTTCCCGGAACAATTGAGTTTGGTAAGACAATGTAGAAAACTTTACAAGGTAAATCTATCTAAGATAACAATTGGATGGATTTTTTGTTTAAGTAGTCAATGAAAAGTTATTTCTTGTGGTGTGACCATAGGACTGACAAGTCTCCGATTTTTCGGAATCATGTGCGTATTGTACAATCATCATACAGCATTGCATTGCATTGCATTGCATTGCGGCATTGACGACCCGATTGGCGCAGCGGTAGTGAGGCTGCCTAACGTTCTTAGGGTCCCGGGTTCGAATCCCGGTCGGAGCAAATGTTTGTGTGATGAGCATGGACATTTGTTTCCGAGTCATGGATGTTTACATGTATAATAAGTATGTATTTACAAACAAAAAGTATCTATGTAGTATATCAACTATCTGGTGTCCACGACACAAGCCTCGCTGCTTAGTGTGGCACTAGATGGCGCTGTGTGTAATGTCCAGCAATATTTATTTATTTATTTATCACTTGCTTATATTTTTAAACGAAGCAGTTGGGAACAATGTTTTGTTTTTCCTGAGAGAGAAATAAACACCAAGTCAGAGGCCCATTAGTGACATAAAAACTCTGCTACTAGGTTAGTCAGTAACTACACGAAAAAAAAGAGAAAAATGAATTACAATACAACTTGCAACGGATAATAACATAAAACATTTTTGTAACGGAGAGCTATCCCCAGTTCTTGGTAATCATGAAGAATTTATGAGATCTTTTCTAAGAGTAGAAATTACAGAACCTATTTTCAGCTATAAACGTCTGATTAATGACCATAATTATTCTCAAAGACTAGAAAGAATGACTTAGCAACTCAATAAAATAGATTCCTCATAATAAAATCGAACTAGAAAATCTCATCTTAATTTGTAATTATATCACAAAATGGATTAGTAACGCAATTAGTTGCTTAACAAGCTGCGCAAGTGCGCAGTCGTTAAATAGAAAAATGTAGGAAAGAAAATAAAATCAGATGTACAACTTTGTTTAAAATGGAGTTTGTTTAAAGTGGAGTTTGTTTAAAGTGGAGTTTGTTTAAAGTGGAGTTTGATTAAAGTGGAGTTTGTTTAAAGTGGAGTTTAAAGTGAAGTTTGTTTATAGTGGAGTTTGTTTAAAGTGGAGGAAATGCAGAAATTCATCATCATCATCATCATTTCAGCCGAAAGACGTCCACTGCTGGACATAGGCCTCCCCCAAGTGTCGCCACATTGACCGGTCCCGTGCGACTCGCATCCAGCGGATTCCTGCAACCTTCACCAGGTCATCGGTCCACCTAGTGGGAGGCCTTCCAACGCAACGTCTTCCGGTTCGCGGTCGCCACTCCAGAACTTTTCGGCCCCATCGGCCATCCGTTCTGCGAGCAATGTGCCCTGCCCACTGCCACTTAAGTTTGGCAATTCTTCGGGCTACGTCGGTAACCTTTGTTCTCTTGCGGATGTCTTCATTTCTGATTCGATCGCGCAAGGAAACTCCGAGCATAGCCCTCTCCATTGCCCTTTGGGTGACCTTAAGCTTTCTGATGAGGCCCATTGTGAGCGACCACGTTTCGGTCCCGTATGTAATCACTGGCAACACACACTGGTCATAGACTTTCGTCTTGAGACACTGCGGTAGGTTGGACGAGAAGATAC
Organism: Xestia xanthographa; assembly: GCA_905147715.2. Taxonomy (NCBI): domain Eukaryota; kingdom Metazoa; phylum Arthropoda; class Insecta; order Lepidoptera; family Noctuidae; genus Xestia; species Xestia xanthographa. The sequence goes on along the minus strand of LR990656.1, from coordinate 4,996,100 downwards.
CGCGCAATTTCCCGAACGCTGCCCAACCGAGTCGGATTCGACGATTGACCTCTTTCTCGAAGTTAGACCTACCTAACTGGACCGTTTGTCCCAGGTACACATATTCGTCTACAACTTCGAGAGTAGAGTCTCCGATCTTGATAGAAGTGGGTGTGACATGGGCATTCAACATGACCTTAGTCTTGTCCATGTTCATTTTTAGACCCACTCTTCCGGAAGCTCTACTGAGGTCATCGAGCATTGTACTGAGGTCCTCCATGGTCTCAGCCATTACCACTATATCATCGGCAAACCGAAGGTGAGTGATGTACTCGCCATTGACGTTGATGCCTAGTCCTCTCCAGTCCAGAACCTTGAAGACATCCTCCAGTGCAGCGGTGAACAGTTTCGGAGATATGACGTCTCCCTGTCTCACACCTCGCTGCAGAAGGATAGGTTTCGAGGCTTGGTCCTGAAGTCGGACTGACATGGAAATTACGATGAAACAAAGAGGTAGAGAGAAAAGGCGAAAGATTTGCACCTTGGGTTTTGTTAAATTTAGCCAGCTGAAAAGTTGTGTGGTAATCGGTTTTTGATAGCAGTGATAGCCTAGTGGTGTGACTACTGACTGCCAAGTCGTAGGTCTCGAGTTCGAACCCAAGGCACGCACCTCTGATTTTTCGGATTCATGTGCGTATTGTATAATTATCACTGGCTTCGGTGAAGGAAAACATCGTGAGGAAACCAGCATGCCTGAAAGACATCTTGACGGCATGTAAATTGTAAAGCCAAGTCAGCCTATGAGCGGCATAAAAACTCTGACACCAGGCTAGGCATGACCACACAATAAAGAAAGAACGGTTTTTGTGGTATGGACTGATGAGGAAGAATGAAGAACATGTAGTGAGGAAAATGGTATAAAAGAAAAAGAAAGAAAGAAAAAAATATTTATTTGCCGTAGGCACATGACGTGCAAAACATAGGTACAAAGCATAAAAGACGTTTAAATATAACAGAACGGAACAGAAACAAGATAAAAACAAAGAAGTTGACATCCAGCACGTCGTGATTGCGACAAACAGGTCATAAAGGTAGGTGGTCAGGTATTAATGTACTCGTAGATGGCTATACGAGCAGATGAAGACCAAAGAAACGATGGATGGATTGTGTGAAGGTGATGACTCATCATCTGCCTAGACTTTTCACAACTACGTTGGGATCGGCTGCTGAATACTAGTATTTTACAAAGAGCTACTGCCTATCTGACCTCCACAACCCTGTTAGTACCGGGTAATACGATACCCCTTGGTAAGACTGGTTGGCAGACTTTTTGGGCCTCTGACTACCTAACCTCTGACTGTCAAAGATCACAAATGACAGCCGGGACCAACGGGTTAACGTGCTTTTCGAGGCACGAAGAAAACTTGGTATGTAATGGGTGGTCACCCATCCACAGACCAACCTAGGCAAGCACAAGCAGCACAAGCTGACGATGAACCAGAGATTTCGTCAAAATGTATCAAAACAGATACTCAAAGGTTTTCTTAGTCATCGTAAAAGCACGAAGCTACAAGTACAGTCTTAATTTTAAGCAAAGTTTCAGCTTTTACTTTAATTCCCCCTTTCATTTACACCGTTAGCCGTATCATTACCTAGATTGTAAGTACGAAAAATCACGTTTTGCATTACACTTATCTTAAGTGTGAGTGTGAGTGTGTGTTGGTGGCATGTGAGCTTCTATAAACTTTTTTCTCTTGAAAAAAGTTTATAGAAGCTCACATGCCACCAATTAGCAACAAAAAAGCGATTTGTCGTTTTAACTAAACACAAAACACCTCATTATACTAATTAGTAAGAAAAAACTAAAGAAGAGACGTCGATCAGCGCGGACAATTCCGGGTAGCCCCGGTAGTCTTAGATATAGGGTTGGCGAAGACAGGTTGTTAAGGATTGTTGAGTCTGTTATTGATTTTGAATTAAGTACAAATAATTTGAAACGGAATTTAGATTTCAAGTACCTTTGATATTTCATAATACGAATAAGGTCAACGCAAGAAACGAGATGATAGCCCACCTCCTCATTTATAAATGCGTTCTAAAGTTAAGTCAAATTATGTTTAGTAAATCTGATGTTAACGCTGGTTATCACTTAACTCCACGTTTATGCTTAAGGGGGATACTGAATATTCACAGAGTGGAGAATACTTCTCCAATTTTTCTGTTGCCTCGTCTGGTACAATAATTATGACAAAACGTAATGTCAACATTTAAAAAATGCCTTACTCCCTAGATTCAGTCAGTAGTACTCGTAAGTCAGTATTTTTCTTTTTTTTTCGGATGGGAAATCATCAAATGACTCCTCCCGCCCTGGGCGGAGCAGGAGGTAGTGTCAGACTTTTACTGACTAAAACCTATCCATGTTCCTTCATCGCCCTTTGTGTTCTGGGGCCACGGTATCTCTTTCGAACAGTCCCGCAACCCAGGCATCGGTCCTCGCGGACCCCTTCCTTTTTGCTGACTCACTTTGAGGCGCGCGTGGAACACGAAAGCGCCGTCGACACGGCCTGTCGTCATGAGACGGACGGACGGCGAGCTAGCCCATAGCCCACCGTCCACAGGCCCGCGCCTACGGTGGCCGGGGCGTCTGACCGTCTCCCGCGGCGGCCGGGACGTGAGGTTCTCTAGTAAGTCGGCGTGCTGATTGAAATGGACGAACAGAAAACCTTGCCAGAATCATACACAACCATTTTTACCAAAACGACATCATCATCATCTGCCTAGCCTTTTCCCAACTATGTTGGGGTTGGTTTCCAGTCTTACCGGATGCAGCTGAAGACTATTACAGTACTAATAGTTCTAGTACCTATTTTACATGGAGCTGATCTGACCTCCACAACCCAGTTAGTAGGTACTGGGTAACAATATTATACCCATTGGTAAGTAGCGCATGTGTTCCTTGAGTGCTTCGGCGTTACCAAGATTCGCGAGGAGACCCTGGGAACACCAAGATCCTTTGCGGATGCCCTGAGAAGACCGGGAAGTTTGATCTGCTTGGAGGGAGGTGGACTGGTTGGAGTAAACGGCCACCATGGCTCACGCACAATGGTCCACTTTAAGGACTAAGTGCGGAAATCTTAACCCCATGATAGACCCCTTGGTAAGACTGGTTGTCAGACTTTTGGGTAGACTTTACCAAACGCCAATAGTCCCAATTCATCCTAAAACTGCCTTTGTCTAATTTTTAAATTCCTGTAACAGAAACGGTCATCCTTACCAACCCTGCAGTTTCAGGCACCATCAAGATATCTCCGTGCCTCGCTAATGAAAAGAACTTGGCTCGCTTTATTAAGTCTAATGTATTCAACTGATCGGCTAGAGGATTTCAAGCCAAATGTCAGGGTGTGTTTACTTATTTTGTTACCCGGAATTTGTTGATGACTTCTAAGTTCTAATGTACGTTGAGGTAACATGGTGGCAATTGAATCGGATGGGTGTAACGGGGATTTAAATTTTTGAATGTGTGTCTTTGTTGTTACAATTTCGGAGGTCCATTTTTGTCAACAGATGAACTGGGATCGTTCAATTGTAGTTATTTATCATTGAAATTCTGTAGAGGTTATGAGAAATTTCGCTTATTCACTGAAACTGTTTTTTATTCGTTTTATTTAAGTCGTCGTCACTATTTAGCACTTACTAGGGTAACCAACAGGACCCTATTACTAAGTCCCCTGTCTGTCTCTGCGTCTGTCAGTGGACTGTATTTCATGATTTGTAATAGGCAGACAGTTGAAATTTTCACAGAATGTGTATTTGTGTTGCAGCTATAACAACTAATAATAAATTAAAGATGGCAGAAACCTCATTTTTTATCAATAGAAGTAGCTGTATGTTTGACAATAAGTATTTCAATCAATCCAAATGAAAGAACATTACAAAATCTTGTAGTAGAATCTACCCTTTGCTACTTCAATCTTGTCTGTGTTTAAAATAGACTGATAAAGTACGGAAGTATACTTTTTCAGTCAAGCACAAGTTTACAAAGAATTCAAGCTTGCAAGATGCTCTAAATTCATCCTCCATACGTTATTACCACGTCTTACTAACTGAACCTTAAAAAAACTAGTACGCAAACGAAATCGAATGAATAAAATGTGCCACAAGCATATGAACAACATTCCAATACCGTCAATCTAACTTTTATAGTGTTAAGCAGTCCAGTGGCGAATCCCATAGGCCTAGAAAGGTTAGCACCATAATAAATCTTGATTTTATGGCGCCTGCAATGACTCCTGAATTCAACCTTTTATATCAAAGATTGTACTTCGATCTCCCATAAAAGTACATAGTGAAATAAGACATTGAAAGGAGTTTAGTTTTTTTAATAAATAGTGTTTGTTGTGTTAAGTGTTTGTCGATGGTGAAGATGGTGTTTTATTTGTTAGTTAGCAGTTGGGAGTAGGGTCTTCATCAATGCGATTATCAATATGCCTGGTAGGAGTTTGTGGGAATAGCCTAAGTGTCAATAAACGTTTAATGCCATGTAGAGGACGCCCATGTTCAACAGTGGTATATTCCGTCTTGAAAAAAAAAACATAATCCTCGTATAATATTTTTCATTATGATTCTTACCCTCATATCAATGACTTTGTTCAAATATTTTCAGTTTTTTTTTTGTTTATATATTTTTTTTTGTTCAAGTATTTTTTTTAGTTTTTTTTTTATGTCCGCCTGATCAGCGCTAATTGTGAATGTGTGATTAACACACACATAGTTTGTAACCTGGATTAAGACATAGAATACTTTTTATTCCAGTAGTACGAACCCGTGGGACAATTACTGAACTCCACTCAGCCGAAGCCGCGTGCATAATCTATAGTCACACATAAATACATAAGTGAAAGCTAGAAAACTAAACCCTTAATCAACTCAACCAATAAATCTACGATTACCCCATTACCCCAGAAGACCACACTTAATTTAAAACTCAACGTTCTTCATAGAATTCCGTCTTACAAAAACTTAAATCCAAAACCCCTAATAGGTACACAGCAATGCCGTTTTATCACGTTAACAAATTGCGATCGTCGCCGACTCCTGCGCCGCGTTGCCGCGGTGCCATTGGTCGACAAAAACTCGCGCTTGCGCGGTAGCCGAGCCATTAGTCCGCCATTTTCAACCTGTATCTATTGGCTTGAATTAACAAACAAATTACACGTTTCTTTTTCGGCAAGTCATTTTAATGGTTAGTCGTTATTTCCTGGTACTTATGTGTGCTTTAGCTTTGTATGGTAGGACTATAATATTCAAGTCCAGAAATGTTTTAATGTCAGTTGAAATTGCGAAGATTACTTTCAAATGGAAGCTTAAAAAAAAGCATTGTCAGAGTAAGATAGATAGAGTTATGTGAAGGCTGAGTGCAAAAAAATCCAGACCGTTCCACAAATTCGTACGTGAAGAAAGATTCCTATAGTACAGACGCGAGCGCACCAAGCTACTACAATCTAACAAAATTTAATCGATTTTCAACTTAACCGCTAAAACATTAGGTTCAAGGTTGTTGGGGAAAATTTGTCAGTTTTGGGTAACTTGATGTTCCAGCTGTTTGAATCTTTGGTAAACACCAATCCTGCTGGTTTCCACCTGAAATATTGAAGTGTTACCCGTAAATACAATTTATTTTTTAAAAGGTATCCTTCGTTTTAAGGGGCGTTTAACGCTTGACTTTTAGTACTATTACAGCAACATTGTATAGCAAGATGGGGCTTTTTACTTTGTTATGGGCTATATCTTCCAGAACGGTTTTATAACTTATAGAATATAAAGTATTTAGTTAATCGTTTTGTCATGGCATAGAACTATAGAGTATTATACAATGCGTGTTATTTAATTGTGCTGTTTTACAAGAAAATGCAGCAAGAGTTGATTTGGGTTATTCACCAACTAGACACGAAGGACTGGACACGCGTGTGTCCAGTTGGTGAAACTCACAATTAGTATCACTTATTATTTCGTCATCTGGACACGCCAACATTTTTACGCGTGTCCACATAGTGAAACTTAAATTAAATCACTTTTATGTTTTCGCCAACTGGACACACGTTCGCATTTTATCTGAATTCATGAGAAAGTACAGTCACGCAGATTGATATTCTATATAAAGAATATCAGAAATTGTGAATATTTTACATTGACATACAAAATCACCTGTTCCCAACAGTGGAATCTGGCCGAACATGATTGTTGTTCGCGACGAACGTCACCTAATCAGCATATAGTGTCTTTGTTATAGTAAAACAGTGTAGAGTCAGTGTATGGGCAATATAGTGAGTGACAAGTAATAAGTGCCTTCAGTGATTAGAGTAGTAAAAAACAGTAATTTACACAAGACTCATATAAACTCGCAAGTGGAGTTTATAGTTTAATTTAGTATTTTAGTAAGATCCAGGTAACCTATATAGGTTGCGACCTAGGCCTGGATATAGTCTTTTTTAATAACTTAGCCCTTCAGGAAGACCACTTGAGTATGACAATCTAGCGCAGCTATATTCGTCAGTAATAGGAAAATTTGGTCTAACAGAATAACAGTTAAAGGATCGTTACAGGCTGAAAAATACAGACACGACAAAATAAGTAACAGTTTTCGATAGGCCATGTACTCGTCTAGTATATGGCAATTATATACCTACGTACAGTCACAGCAACAGTTTTCGTGTAATTCAGCCTGGAAGATCCTTCAACCAGCCACTGTTGGAAAAGTTGTCTGGTTTTTTGGAAATCATTTCCTAATTACAATAAAGATTATTGTGATTTTAATGTTTGTACATAAATAACGTTATGTAGAAGTCACACAAAATTGTAATTTTCCGAAAAGGTGCATGTATCGATAATCAAAATTTTCATGTAAAATTTTCCAAAATCAGGAATCGAATCAGGGTTCTCGTTACAGTAAAATTCCGAAGTAGCTTAGTAAACACAACATTTCTAAGAATTGTAGTCATCAGTACGGCAAATATATTATGAAGAAAAACAGTGAAAAAGTTGTGCGCGAAAAGTCCTGAAGCTCCGAATCGCTTCCTGAATAGTTATGAAAGTTTATCAGTGTATTATTTCCCAGTAAACCCCCCTTCCCTCGTTGGGTTCTACGCCTGAAATTGCGTAGATTGGCTACAGTTAAATAGGTGTAGGACGTCAGCGCCGTCTGAGAGCGAAGTATAGTGTATGCGTGCGCCCAGTGTAGAAAGGGTATAGGCAGGCCGCTAGGTACACGTTATACATCCACGCCTTCAGCGGATCACGCCCGTTCGGCACAATTGTGATACAGAAAATCAATCTGCGTGACTGTACTTTATTATGAATTCAGATAAAATGTGGACGTGTGTCCAGTTGGCGAAAACATAAAAGTGATTTAATTTAAGTTTCACTATGTGGACACGCGTAAAAGTTATGGCGTGTCCAGATGACGAAATAATAAGTGATACTAATTGTGAGTTTCACCAACTGGACACAGGTGTGTTCAGTCTCTCGTGTCCAGTTGGTGAATAACCCGTTGATTTTTTTTTAATTTTATTTAGCAAATAGGTAGGTAAGCACAGCTTAGGTGGTCATAAAAGTAAGTGAAGAATTCAAACGCGGTAAGAAAAGTTATCTATAGTAAAACAAATAAATGCAACCGCCAAGATTGACCACCATTAAACAATGAATCAAATGGACTTCTACATAAGAAACAATTTCAATACTAAAAGCTTTTTGTCGTTTAGAACAAAACCCGTAATACAAGAAGTCAGAAAAACCAACCTTATAAAAACGTTATGTGAATTAAAAACGAAATGAACAGCCAATCTGTATCAATTCCGTAGTGTCTGTGCCCAGAGATTACGGGTACCGCTGTACCGCAAACATTTTTATTAAAATGCCAAGAATTTGGGTGTATGTTTGTAATTTCCCTTGGTAAAACCTTGTGCACACATCAACAGGCTGTAATGTTCCCACTGCTGCACACACAGGCCACTTCTCTGTCAAAGGAACTAGCGTTATCCACAGTGACATCATTCGCAATATCATCATTCTCTCTCCTGCCCAACTCCGGATTGGACATTTTGCGAATTGGACATTTTGCGAAATGGATATTTTGCGAATTGGACATTTTGCAAATTGGATATTTTTCGACCGCTTGACATTTTGCGAATTGGACATTCTGCGAAATGGACATTTTGCGAATTGGACATTTTGCGAATTGGATATTTTTCGACCGCTGGACATTTTGCGAATTTGACATTCTGCGCCTAAACGGACTACAGGAGCTAAATTAGCAACTCTATTAGTGGTGGTTCAAACTTCGTTTGAATAAAGTTCTAATCAGCTTGCACTACAAAGTGTTTGTTACGTCAGTCACTGCGGGCCGAATAGTGCGAAATGAGTGTTTTTTTGCGATTTACAAAAAAACTATTGATTGGCCTAAATAAATAAAACACTATGATGCTAATATGTTGCTTTTAGAATTATTTGCCAAAAAATCAGAATGATCGTATGTAATTTAGTACGGTTTTTACTCGTTAAAAGAAATTTTTAGAGATAAGTTCGTGATTTTTTTTTTATCGAGTAAAATTTGTTGTATTAAATGTTTTCAAAGAGCAGCGGTGGCCCAGTGGTGGCGGCCCCGACTTACGTACAGCAAGTCGTGGGTTCGAACCCAGGCAGGCGCATTACTTTGTGTAATTTATTTCATCACCGCTGCTCTCAAAACATGAACCGTGAAGGAAAACATCGTGAGGAAACCGGCATGTCCTAGAACCAAAAATTCGAAGACATGCGACATCTACCAACCCGCGCTGGGCCCGCGTGGTGGATTATAGCCCATTCCCTCTCATAGGGAGAGGAGGCCTTTGTCCCAGCAGTGGGAACATTAATAGGCTGATGATGATGATGATGGTTTCAAAACACTATCGTACTAGCATATATCCTGAAAATATTTTTCTGGTTTTGTTTATTGCAGTGAATCATATGCTTTTTTGAATTATAAAACTCGCGTTTAGCTCAGAATCACTCAGTGAGTACAAAGCTTTAGTTTCAAGAACATTTTTATAAGCTCAAAGTCAGGCAAATTAATGTAAGCGATTACAAGTTCGATGTGCCGATACCATTACTTGAAATTTTATTGCTGACAATAAATTCATTTTAAGGACATTTTATGATTGCAAAAAAATAAGGAAAAAAGTAATTAACGGTTTCGTTAAAAGGATCGCCGAAACAGTTATTTGTAATTAGGGCCTACAAATTAAGTCTCGGTTTTAATGTCTATTAATGTATGAACTTTAATGCACCGTGTGATTTCCTGTAGAGATCAGCTCATTTTAATTCATTTAAAAGTGACTAAGAGTTGACTAATGCAGCAGCTTCCGACGAGTTTTATTGTTTTACAATCTGCGGGACAGTTGGGATTTTCCATCAGCAAACATCAATCAACAATCACAATCTTTCATCTCCGGTGTAACCTCTGTACGTTATAAATTATAAGATACTAGCACTTCGCCTGCGACTTCGTCCGCGAAAATTGGGATAGCTCGGCTAATTTGCATGATATCAATATAATGTATAGCTTATGTTACTCGGTAAAGATGTAGTTTTCTAATGGTGAAAGAATCTTTAAAATTGGTTGAGTAGTTTTTGAGTTAAGTCGTAACAAACAAAAAAGAAAAATCAAATCTTTTTATAATATTAGTTTAGATAAGTACAGTGTAACCTTTTTAATTAAGTAGTTCTTCATTCGCCTCATTAGTCTAGTGGTCACAAGTGCGACATCTGAGCAAGAGGTCCTGGGTTCGATTCCCGGGTCGGGCAAAGTGTCATTGGATTTTTCCATCACGAATTTCTCAGTACCAGCCACGGAGTCTGGACCTGTGGACAGAGAATGCCAATAGGCTCGGACTAGGCCCTATAACGTGGGACTTAAAAGATAATTAGCGAAATGTGAATGTACCAGTAGGTACCTACGCCTCTGCCTAACCCCTCGGTGATTACATGCGTAATGTTATTATGTATCTGTATTCAAAGCTGAGTCATTGCGAACTTTGAAAACGATTTAATATAGGTTCAATGGAAGCCTTTTATGATATAGATATTTTGGAGTTTAACCAATCTGTTAGTTATAATATGTGATCATGATATTGATAACTGCTATGTTATTTACTACAATATGATCATGTATTTTATAGATTCATATTCCGTAGTAGACTTGATGTCAGATCAGCTTGAGTTCAAAGACAAATAAAATACAAATTGAATTAAACCTTTAGGGAGCGCCTTAAAGCTCGAATTCATTTTTTTTTTCTAATTAAAATAAGTTGTTATTCTGGACGTTTGATAACCTGGCAATCACAGGTTTCTGTTGAAACCAGCTACAGCTGTGCCTAATGAGTACATGATCATTTCTTGTAGCTTTCTCCCGTCGACTTTTACGACGCTTTCAAGATAAGTAGCAGTAACTTTAATGGTATTTTTATATCCATTTTAGCATTGTTATCTTTGTTAGAGAATCATGTTACTCAATCCCATGATTTAGTGAGCATATTGTCCGACCAAAATCGTGGCGGTACGTTCATACAAGCCTAAAAGCTTGACTAGGCCTTATAGCCTACTTACTCTTCATGATTTTCTTCTTCTTTGCGTGTCGATAGACTCAAATAATACCCGACCAGTATGTTGCCACCTGCACAGCTCTCTCGTTGGCTTCGTTTAAATCCTAGAAGGTGCAGGTGGCTGTGCAGGATGGGCAAGTAAGGAGATGGGGCATATCCTGCAGAGGTGCTCCACACAGGCATTGTCTATAGAACGGGTCGATGATACCGCATTTGGCCAGATTATTTCTACAGCGGCCAACCTGTAGGCCTATTACGTATCTTTCTGATATCCAGTGACTGTCAAGCTTCGGTTGTACACCGAACTTTGATGACAACCGAGAATGTCATAATATTGGTATTACGTATCGCACTGAGTGGATATTACTTTACGGTCACTAACAGTCCGGGTACGGTGTAACGTCTTCCACGAAAGCCACTTCAAACTCAGTTGTCATAAATTTGTTGCCCACTATGCTTACATAATCGAAATAATATAAGTATCGATACGAAAGCGACTGTCAAAATGAGTTACGGTGACTATCAGCTACGATGACAACCAATGACGTCACATTTGATCGCGACTGGTTATACATAATAAGAAACTAGCCTTTTGACAGTTAATTGATAGACACTGAGCCTAGTTACTATAATTTCGAGCTGTCAACAGAGATACGTAATAGCCCTGCTAGGCCCGCAAACGGTTAAGAAATGTCCAGATCGGCCACTGCAGTTCCTGTCCAGGGGGAAGATGTTCTGCTGGATTGATGAAGTGAGGAGGGTGGGATGTCTGTTCCTCCACAATTTGCATTTTTCATCTGACTCACTCTTCATGATGTTAGGGTTTCTGATCAGTCTGCTTGTTTTATGGGCTTGCCGTATTATTAGCCCTTAGACACGCCACTGGATCTAGGGATAGGTATTAGGATTTAAAATTTTATAAGACTAGAACTTATTTTTTTTTCTAGTTTTTTTTTGTCCCTTTCCTGAATCTCAATTCTTCGATGTCCCACATTTAAATCTTCCCTGCTCTGGGTGAACTTCATTCACTTCTTCTGACATAAATATTGTCCATGTTAAATAGTTGCTAGGAGGATTGAACCCATAACTACCAAGTACAGAAAGCTCTAAAGCTTTATTATAACCACCTTTTATTCCCTAGAAACGCAACTATTATTACCGCAACACAATATAATTCTCCGATATGCGAGCGAAGCCTTTATTTCAAACGAATACGTCTAATTAGTATTGTTTTAGTTCATAACAAATTAAAGAAACTTAATGAACAATGAACATTAACAGCCGTGGCAAATAATAAACTGCGCCCGCGCTTCCAACCTTTGGTACTTGCTCTATAAACCTTGCAGTACAGGGTGGGGCTGCGAGAAGCGCGGATTGGAACGAAGTAATTGCGCAACCTCACAAAGAGGCCTGTTGGTAGTCGGTACATTGTTGGCCGATTATGTGATAGGCTGGAATTTGGGCTGATTGTCAGGAATTTGGATTGACTGCCAGTGCCAACCCACTGACTGAGTATCAACGCATAAGTGTTCTTGAGATCATATAACCCGCATGCCGTGGTCACACTAGTGTGACTACGGGTCAGGTTAAATTATCCTTAGTCACACTAGTGTGACCACGGATCAGCGGTAGTCACACCAGTGTGACTACGGATCAGGTTTAATTATTCGTAGTCACACCAGTGTGACTACAGATAAATAAAATTAACCATAGTCACACTGGTGTGGCAATTTGGTGTGACTATGGATCGGTCATGAAATCTTTCGTGTAAGTCGCGAGTTAATAGGCTTCTTTTGGGTTTGCTTGTTCCATCGTCGTCCTCATCTCTGTCCTCAGGACAAGACTGACGTGAAGAGCAGGCCCATTTGATATAAAAAAAACACAAATGAACGGGTGCACACTTAATATCAGAAATTCATAATGCTAAAAGCAAACCCTTTTTAGGGTTCCGTAGTCAACTAGGAACCCTTATAGTTTCGCCATGTCTGTCCGTCCGTCCTCGCTTAATCTCTGTGACCGTTAGCATTAGAAAGCTGAAATTTGGTACCAATATGTATATCAATCACGCCAACAAAGTGGTAAAATAAAAATTGGAAAAAATGTTTTATTATGGTAGCCCCCCTATATGTAAAGTGGGAAGTGTTTTTTTTTTAATTTCAACCCTAACGTGTGATATATTGTTGGAAAGGTATTTAAAAATGAATAGGAGTTTTCTAAAATCATTTTTTGATAATGTCAATAATTTCGGAAATAATCGCTCCAAAAGTAAAAAACAATGTGTCCCCCCCCCTCTAACTTTTGAACCATAAGTTTAGAAAATATGAAAAAAATCTGAAAAGTAGAACTTTATAAGGACTTTCTAGGAAAATTATTTTGAACTTGATGGAAACAACAGTTTTTGTACAAAAAAGACAAAAAGTTGTACAAAATAATTTCTGGACTGTTTGTAGTATATTCGTATATGCAAGCATTTTTACATAATGGATACCCACCTTTAAACTCATAAGTGGGAACACTTATTGTGACGGATGGGAAACTACGGAACCCTACACTGAGCGTGGCCCGACACGCTCTTGGCCGGTTTTACTTTTATTTTTATAATTTATTATTTTTGTTTAAAAAAAATGCTTGATATTAAGTTTGTATAAGTTGCTTGCACCTTGTATTACAATTTATAAATTGGTTTACCTACTTTATCTCATATGAATCTTATAGGGTCTCTCATAAGCCCGTTATAAAAACCTAAAAGTAGAGCGGAAGTTAATAATGACCAATAAAACCCAAATAATGATGAGCAATTAAAAGTAAAGAGCACATTCATTCTTCGTGTAAATCTCGCCGTTAACAAGTTTATTATCGCTTTATATCACTAGATAATTAAGCTGAGATTTATCTCTTGAAAATGGCAATGATTAAACTAGTAGACTTTATAATGCCTATAATAAAGCATTTTCTGCACAAGTGGGTTTAGTCTTCTTTCTGTAAGAACAGATTCGAATACTTAGTGGATTGGTTACTTGATAGCAATTCCAGATTATATTACTTATCATTTTCCAGAGCTTATCCCTATTTATTTTGGGTCGAGATAGCATCTCTTCTGATTCCACACTTCTTTTATCTATTAGCCGTCGACTCAGTTGTTTTTTACGGTGTTCATCCATCGTATCAGATTTACGATTTATGGCTATAAATTCAAAAAGTAACAAAAGCATCATACCAGAAACCTAAATGATAAACAAACACTAAGTACTCTAACCGCCATTTTCATAAACTTACTAACAGGTAACGGAAGGTTTCTATCTCTACTGTTTGACATTTAGTTTACGGACCGTTAGAAACAAAACGTCTCAGAAAAGCTTTCTTTGTTTTTTCTATGAATCACAGATTCACAGTCCTCCGAGTGACAGGTAGGTGACGTGGATAGGATATTCCAAGATAACTTTGTTTATAGAAACACTGGAAGGTACGAGACGTAGCACAGAGGAGTATTTGACTTAAAAAGTCGATCAAAATTATTTTGTGATAATTATAGATTGGATATAAAATAAAAAGTGGTTTAAGATGATAATTTTGTATTTAAGACACCAGACACATGTACAATTTTACATAAAAGTAGAGAATGGTTGACTGGTAATGAATTCCTTGTTGCATTAAGTCCGCCTATGTACCACTACTGTACATGAAGTTTAAATAAACAGTTTTTACATAAAAATCTTCTAGTCAGGATCACCTTCACTAGATCCATCGTCCTCCTCTTTGTCAAACTCTGTAGACGAGACGTACGATGTCTCCGGGAGCAAGAGTTCTAATGCTTTAACGGAAAATGGCTCACTTTTTTTTCGTTGCCTTCGCCTGGTACTGCTCAAAAAAGGATCCGAAATTAGCAGAAGTCTGTTTAGCACATCTTTGTGTTGTTTGTCTTTGTCTTTCTGGAATAATTCTGCCTATACATGCGGAAGTGTTTGTTTCTGGTAAGGTTTCTGGTCTCAGCCGCCTCTTCCGACAACTGGCCAATAGGCAGAATAGCGTGATCAATTACTGTGGCCCCATGTCTAAAATGTTGTGCATTGTAGGCGACATGGGGTGCCACTCATACAAATCTACATATTGCTTTGCAGTTTGTTCAGCAAAGTTTTCAAATTTCTGCGTATCAATTTTGAGCCCACTTGACAAAGTCTCCAATATGACACTGCATTTTTTTAATTAAATTGATGTCAATCCCAGTAATGCGGGAAGAAGTTTCGGGATTTGAGAAAAATCTCCTTGAAGTGTTCCCATCATTGGTGTTCCCAAACCCTGCCTTCGGAATATCCACTAGCAGCCCCATTTCCTCTTTAAAAGCCTCTTGAATTTTCTTCTTCCTTTCTGCCACTATATTTTTATGTTCTTGAGTTCTTGCCTGCCATTTTTTTTTTATTATTTTAAGACGATTTTTTAAAAACTCAAACTTTTGGTCATTTTTTCTGTCTGAAAATTCTTGTATGACTTCATAGAGTGATTTTCTAGTCATCTCTATCGACGTCATTGGAGATTCTGGAATAGAAAAATAAAAATAAAACACTGTTTTATGGAAGCTGATTTCGACAAATTTTGTAGAAAATAAAAATAAAAAAATGGCGTGAATATGCGGGACATTTTCCTTTAAAATCCTTATCTAAAATAATGAAACTATATGTTACATCCAAAATCATAAGTTAACTCGGCTTAACTTATAAACAAAAACACCTTTAATTACAGAGTTTACTAAAAAAAAGTTGCATTTTTTATGGAGTACATTTAAGGTGCGAAATGTCACTTAAATAAAGTGTAAAACCAAAATAAACATGCTTTTATAAAGTAACGACATACCTTCTTCCAAAATATCCATAATGGTTATCACACAATTTCACCAAACACAGATTAAATGCAATTTAAAGATCACGTTTTAACTGTAGTGCCGAGAACAAAGACATACGATTCACGCAAGGACTGAGTTCCGACTGCTGCTACGGTTGGTGGAGAGGCGGTGTATGGCCAATTTGGTCGTTAAGTGACGTAATAGCTATTGGGCTCTCACGATACAATAGTTGTAAAGCAATATAACAAATTTCGACTTTTCGACTTTTGATCGGGTTTTTAGATGAAATACTCGTCTGTGCGTAGGCCTATTAACTAACAGTTATACGTAAGTAAGTTATAGAAAACGACCGTTAGTAGTGCCAGTAAACTCTCAGTAACAAAATATCAATAAATCGCCGCTCTCATGGCCGTAACCTAATAAATAATAAACAATTTCTTACAATAGAAAAAACGAGAAACAGAAAATGTCAACAAAGCCTACTGAGACCGACTTCAAATTAAAATAACTATGCAGCCTAACCAACCTTTTTAATAAAGTCACAAGGTTCACTTTCACTTGTTTTAGTAGAAAATAAAATTGGCAGTCGTAAACCCTACTGCATCAACCGAAGCTGTGTTGCCGTTTTAAAAATATTTTCTCTTAAAAGTAATTTGTTTCTTGGTTTGAGAAACTATTTCGAGAATTCAACACAATTTATTTAAAGTTTTTTTCTTGAACGTCTGAAATTTGCACTCTTGGAAACAATGGTCACTTTTGCAGGCTGGAAAATAATTTGGCTATTGCAGAAGCTTTAAGAAATAGAAATCTATAACAGTAGGCCATTTTTCATTAGAAATGCTCATAAGTCTTTCAAGCAATTTAACGAAAGATTGTTTTGTTTCTTTAAAAAGTAAAGCGCAGTGCAAACTAGTGTGAGCCGTGTGGTATCCGGCAGAGTAGAATAGAACAGAACCAACCCATTACACTCACGGGTATCGTATAAGGCGACTAATGTCTGAGGCAGAACACCTTGCGCCTCCGTAGACCTGAGAATGGGCAGCAGCGTTTTCTGTTAGTCTTTCATCACTGCGATCTCCAATCCGCCTGCCAAGCGTGGAGATTACGGCAAATTCCTCCCATCATGGGAGAGGCTTATGTCCAGCAGTGGACGTTATGGGCTGTTGTAGTGTAGTAGTAGTGTAGTGCAAACCACAGCTTGGGTTCAGTATCATCTGCAAGAAGCAATGCGGCCATTCATACGGCGCTTTCTTCACAATATTTTATCAAAAAGTTGGAGTCACCCACCAATAACCTAATATTCATACGATTTACAGCCAATGCAGTCTTTCTTTATCATATGGTTAGTGCCTAACCTGGCGACTTTTTGTTTTTATGCCACTCGTGGGCCTATGACTTGGCTTTACATGCCTGTTTCCTTACGATGTTTTCCTTCACAGAAGCAAGTGATAATAGGCTAGTTTCCACCATCAATAAATTGCAAATCTATTTAGTCCGTCAGTTAGAGTATTGGAAAATAATGGACACGTATTTTTTGTTTTGGTAAATCAATGAATATTGACAAAGATAAACCGCATCAAAACTCGAGAGTCGGCTCGTGACGTCACAACGCACTAAAATTATAGCACGGCGTGACGTTTTGAGAATTTTAAAAGCGTCGTATATTCCTCAATTTTGGTTTACGTAACAAAAGAAAAAATACGTGTCAAATATTTTTTGATAATCTAACTGACGGACTAATTAGATTTTTTCAGCAACAAATATATACGCACATGAATCCGAAAACTCAGAGGTGCGTGTTTTGGGTACGAACCTAGGACCTATGACTTGGCAGTACGATGGTCACACCACTAGACTAACACTGCTATTTGCAAAGAAACTGCCGCGTGACACCAACATTATACTGCAAAGTGCAGAATATCGTACAGATCAAAGCCGTCTGATGAACAGAGCCTTTATAAATTGTTCTCGGTCTTCATTCAATTGTTTTCGTAAATAAAGTCCGCATTAATAACAGATCTCGGTCGTGGCCATTAGTATCTCAGCTCCTGATATAGAGAGCTTCTGGTTGTACGCTTAGAATCTGTCTGTGGGGTTCAGAATGTTAGGGGTTCTTGCAGATTGTAATAGAAAGAGAAGAAATTGAAAAAAATTGAGTTGCATTTAGAAAGGGTGCTATTGTCTAGTAAGTAAGTGTAGTGAAAAAGACTAGGTTTTGTAGTGAACATCAGAATGACTGGCCAAAATCACCGAAAAAAAAAATCACTAAAATCTAATACCTATTTGATACCTTTGTTAAAATAAAATCTTTATTCTTCGCCCTAAAAATCTAGAAAAAATAAATGTTTAGGTATCAAATAGATACTAAATTTTTGTAAAGGCGAATTGAAATTTTGGAGCCCATAAGTGGAGATTCGAAATGTTGGCAGTCATCCTGACATCAGAATGACTGCTCATTTTTTAAATTAATTTTCTCAGTTATTAATAAGGTACCAATTATTTAAACAAAGGTATCAAATAGTAGCAAATAGGTATTAAATTTTAGTAATATTTTAAAGCTGATCGGTCATTTTGGCCAGTCATTCTGATGTTCACGGTTTTGTAGTATGCACTTTTTTTCAGAATCTTTGATTTACAAGGAATGGTCATTATCATCTGCCTAGCCATTTCTCAATGTTGTTGGGTCGGTTTCCATTCTTATCGGATTCAGCTGAATACCAGTATTTACAAGGAACGGTAAGCAAATATGAACATTTTGAGTGTCGAAAATCAGTAGATGCTTTTCCACTACCTTACTGCTTTTATGATGTTACCAAACTTTACTTTGTACTAACCAGAGACCAACTCTTACCCGGTTCATCTTCGAGAATCTGCCACAACCAAATGTACCCATTACATTCAACCTTCTATGTAACCCTCACAACCTTCGATTTAATCTCCCACATTAGACCCTAACCAATTACTCCCCAAATCCGCGTCCGATCCCAGATGAATATTCTTTGATACCGTTAAAATCCCTTCTCTAACCCCTAAATGGGATCTAAATAGGATTTAAATAGGCTGAAGGCTTGTAGATGTCGCATTAGAGCCCAGCGATACATGTTCCTGGCCTGCGATGGTGTGCATTCCCTAGAATTTCCAATTACAGCCTTATTGGGCCATTGGCTATTTTGTAAGGTGCTCTGTTAGGCTTGGTGTGGAGGGTGCGATTTTTTAGACGCAAGTGTGATGATGCAGTTTTGGTAAGATAGTGGCAAAGCTGTGGAAATTATGAGGGGATGTTTGTTGCAATATTTTTAATAATCAACATACAATGTCGGCTCTGCTGGAAACACACAGCCCTCTTCTTGCTGAGAGACAGAACGTCATGCACTATGCGGATTCAGTTAAAAAAGTAGCAAATTCTGAGTTAAAAATGTGGTAAGCCAATAATTGTTTATTGTTTATCTGAGTAGTTTCCAAGTTTTGTAGCTACAGTTCCAAAGGAGTCCTATTAGTGCTACTTCGAAGTTCGTTAATACGTAATTTGAATCTGTCTTCAGACATGATATCTTTTCTAGACGCTCAGCATCAGAAGCCCTGAGAAAACTAGATTTCCATACGACCTACTTTGAACGCACCTCAAACACTAAGCATCTACTTTCTATCAAATTGCATTTCACATGCGTGTACCCATTAACGCAGTCACATTAATAGCTATATAAGTGTACGACGAATAATTTCGTAGCGATTAGTCGCAGATATGAACGCAGCCTTACTTTCAGTTCGCCGTTCAATGAAAGGGCTAAAGTATTAGTTGGGAACTGATTAAATCTTGTTTTAGTATTAGAATCTAGGAATTAAGGCTGGGATACATCATCGGGAAAGTTGTGAATCGATTAAACGAAACATTTATTACTTGCAATAAAAAGATCGAAGAGGCACCACCTCTAATTATAATGTTTAATTCCGTGATGTACGTCGGTAGTTATTTCGAATTCATTTGATTGGTACAATGTTAGCAACAGGAATCAAAATTACTCTTGTCTATTTTCTTAAATTTCCGGGTTACTGGTACCTAAAAACATCTGTGTTTGTTTTGGCATTTTCTCTTCAAACCCATGCTTCTAGGGAACAGTTAAGATCACACTTTCTGACGCGGAATCACCTTCAGTTGGTTAGAAGAACCTTAGCGTCCTTGCAATACAAGCGAATAAGGCATCATTTATCTTGTTTCGGAGCGAACGACACGATTCAACACCGCGTTAGACCATTCGCTTTTAAACTTTTTGACATTAACCTCTTTCTATACTTACTTTCAATACGTGTCATCATCATCATCATCTTCCTGACCTTGTTCTATGTTACTTGGGGTGCCGCACAACACGTTTTTATCTTCCATTCTTCTCTATCAACCGTCACGCTATCATTTACTTCTCTTTCTTTCAAATCATTCCTCACACAATCCATCTATCTTGTCTTTGGACTCCCTCTTCCTCTCCATACATCACTTTTTAGAAGAGATGGGTCCAGACAGTGGCCACGATAAAAACTGCGTCTGTGGCGTTCATTATCTTCAAAAGTCTTTACCAATAAAGTAAGTAATAATCTACCTATTACAATAATTTCATTCACAATACCCTAATTAACCTCAAAATTTAAATTCCCTAAATACTTCATCAGAAATATCATAGACCAAGTACGACGGACGAAACATCCCGAAATAGCACCATAAAAATATCAGCCAATAAAACAATCTTCGCTTTATGACGTCACTTATTAACACCATAACGATTTTCAAATTAAAAACCGTTTCAATCCATCCATCGTTTCCTTGGTCTTCCTCTCCCTTTCCATTCTTCAAGATATTCATCACTCTTTTAGTCACATGAGATTAGTTTAGTTACTTTCAATAGGTGTATCCACTGCGCTAATTGGTATTTCAGAAGTATGAAGTTTTCCACTTAAAAATATTTATTTATTTTATTCTTTCTCTCTAATATCAGTTACATTATCTGAGCCTATATCCCTATACACACTATCACTTAAAGCTTACAATACCTGGGCCCATATTTCCTACAATCCTGAACCCAGGGCGTGACTCCGTTCCCTCCTGCGGCCCATATTAGGCGTTAGGCAGGGCCCATTTAGCAGCTCGCGACAATTAAGGCTTTCCCTAGTGAGATCACGACGCGTTATTAGCATGTTGGTTTTTGTTTCACGGTTTTTAAAGTTATGGTGTGCTATGGTATATTGTTAAGGGATTTTAAAATTGTTTTATTTGGTTATAGGTTTTTGTGATGGGTTTACAGTTGGAGCTTTTTTTGATATCGTGTGTCTGTGTATATTTCACTTACTCGAATAAAAAAATATTATACAAGGAAGTATGTGAACTATAATTTTGTATCAAGATAAGTTAGTTTTTAATTCCTACCAAACTAACAGGTCACACGTTAAATGCTTCGTTCAATGATTATTTATGTAATAATCCGCCAATACAGGGGACCGACAGGCTTAATTTTAGCCTATCTAGGAGAACAGTACTTCACCCGTCTTTATTGTATAGTTGAACCAAAAAATGCAACATTTGTAAATTTTGCTATATTATTTCACACCTAAATCGGGTAAAAGAAAGTGACATTTTATCAGCGGCAGCTATCAATCGATGTTAGAAATGTCAAAAATGTTCAAATTTAAGCTATAATACTCCAAATTTAAAGTGCTGCTCATTTTTTCTTCACAAGCAACGGCTTGTGAGGAAA
Source organism: Xestia xanthographa (assembly GCA_905147715.2). NCBI lineage: Eukaryota > Metazoa > Arthropoda > Insecta > Lepidoptera > Noctuidae > Xestia > Xestia xanthographa. The sequence goes on along the minus strand of LR990656.1, from coordinate 4,974,909 downwards.
AAATGCATCGATATGTCAAAATTGGTGCATTTGTTTTAGTTCTGCACTTTCTCGCCAGCAGATAAGTTGGGTGATAACGAATACTTAGAAAAAAATAGGGCATATCGAGAATAGGTATTTTTAAGAACAAGTCTTTCTGCGAATAAGTCCGAAGTTGAATAGGTTATTTCACGAGTAGGGCATTTTCAGAATGAGGCATATCGCGAATAAGTCCATAAACGACTACAGGTCATTTCCCGAATAAGTTGAAAAAATACGAAACTTGACAGCTTGCCACTTGTCACTTCTCTAATGTCATAAATTCATTGAAGCTTTATAAAATCTCCGGTTAATGCCATATTTTGATCCTGAATTTATTTTTCACCTGGTAACTGGTAAGTAACGATATCAGCTCCGTGAAAGCTCTTGTTTTCCTCCACAAAGATTTTATCGAAGTTAGAACGAATTCATATAGTAAATCTAAAACTTATGTTTATGCTAAAAGGGTGTATAATACAGTGCTTTGTATGCACCTTTGTTCCTTAGCTATTGGCGCGGAGAAGTAAACGCTGTCATCCTTTAGGAATTAGTATTTTATGGGAATTGTAAAACTGCTGGTATTATAAAGGGTGATTTTTTGAGTATGGGAATATTTTAAGGGGTTAAGCGAAACATGACAGTGGAACAAATACTACTGACGATGAAACATATACGCGAACAATAATATTTTTTAACTTTAAGCCGTGTCAAAATCGAATGGAATCGCAAACCAGAAACGAACATGATTCTCCAATGATAGAAGAGACCAATCAAACGAAGGTCAAAACACCAATGCTCATTCCTATGGATTGTACCTGTCTTTACCACTATTCCTATATTGGCTCTAGGCTGCATATCGGGTGATTGGGCCCAACTGGCTGCGGTTGGTCGGGTTTCTTCTCCCATCCCAGAGCATGTCTTTCCTTACAAAATAGTGCCCCCTGGTGTATCCGGCTTGTCCGGGTCAGGCTTGCTCCTGGCTGGGTGTGGTGCTCAATCATCAATCATCATCATCATGGGAATATTTTAAGGGGTTAAGTTTTATGTAGATAGAAATCGTGTAAATGGGTTTTCTTATCGACAAGACGTCATCCCCTATCATTCTTTGAGGAGACGAATTTTTAGAAACCTTTCATCTACGCCAGTAAAAGTCTCGTCAAAATCGGTCCAGCCTTTTCGGAGATAAGCCGGAACCAACAGACGGACAGACAAAACCTGAAAAAAAAGTGTTTTTGTTATAAGTGCCGTAACTGCCGTAAGTAGGTATATATTTTCATAAATGCATTCACTAAAAATCTGAATGCATTGAAGAGCTCGTGGCTAAATAATAACAGCCGCTCGGGTCGGTTTTTAGGTTAAGTAGTGCTTGCCTAGGTTGGTCTGTGGATGGGTGACCACCCATTACATACAGTTTTCTCCGTGCCTCGGAAAGCACGTTAAGCAGTTGGCCCCGGCTGTCAATTGAAGATCTTTACAGGAACACAACGAACAGTCGTTACAGGTAGTCAATAGCCCAAAAAGTCTGACAACCAGTCTTACCAAGGGGTATCGTATTACCCAGTACTAACTGGGTTGTGGAGGTCAGATAGGCAGTCGCTCCATGTAAAATACTGGTATTCAGCTGCATCCGGTTAGACTGGAAGCCGACCCCAACATAGTTGGGAAAAGGCTAGGCAGATGATGATTCAGTAAAAAGCTGTTATTTTGATATTAAAAACAGATACCTCATCATCATCATCAGCCTATTAATGTTCCCACTGCTGGGACACAGGCCTCCTCTCTATGGGAGGGAATGGGCTATAATCCACCACGCGGGCCCAGTGCGGATTGGTAGATGTTACATATCTTCGAATTTTTTGGTTCTAGGACATGCCGGTTTCCTCACGATGTTTTCCTTCACCGTTTTGAGAGCAGTGGTGATGAAATAAATTACACAAAGTAATGCGCCTGAACAAACAGACACCTACTCTACTACACCAAAACAGATACCTACTTCAATTTTATTTATTTGTATAGATAGGTTCTTATTCTTAGTATACCTGAATGTCATCCTTAGTATAATGGCTGGTCGTTTCCTTCAACATCACCAATGACTTTGCATCGTAAAGCCTGCCTCCAATTAACATGAATAAATTTTTATTACATATAATTCAATTGCTTCTTGCACTGTGTTAAAAATAGCTTTAGTTGTGCGGGCAATTTCATAGGTACGTTATATTGCAAAAATTAAATGTTTTTATGATTACTGTTTTCTGTTATTGTGGAATGAATAGATATTTATGTTCTAATTGTGCTGTAAAGTGATTGTTTATGGTGTTTTTGAGTCTCATTAGCTGGGGTTATGATGAAAGAGAATTTAAAAAAAAAATATTTTTTGGTTCTTCAAACAAGACACACCTACTTTTCTTCTGTAGTCTGTGCCAGATAAGTAAGAATTAAAGGTCATTAACCCGCATACATTTATTCAAAAACACAATTCCGAAAACAGAAATAATGACAGTAACTTGTCCCGAAACGAACTCTATCGTGATCCTTGACTTTTTTACTTACGCAGAGAATATTAGGAAAGATCAATGACCTTTAATTCTTACTTATCTGGCACAGACTATATCTATCACATCACCTCTTGTTAAATCGGAATGTGGTTAAAAACATTTGTAACTTATATTACATAATATCACGCCTATAATCGCTTATGGGTTAGGCAGAGGTGTACCTAACAGTACGCCCACATTTTGCTAGTTATGTTCTAAATCTTATGTAATAGGGAGCGAGCCTATTGCCATCAACCCAGACTCCGTGGCTGCTACTGAAATTCCTAATAGAAATACTCAATAACACTTTGCCTTTGGGAATCGAACCCAGGACCTAATGCTCAATAGTCACGCTTCCAAGTTTCCAACCACTCGATCGACGAGCTCAAAGGAGATAATTATTTTTACATGCCACATCAAAGCCATTAATAGTGAATATGCAAAAAATTTCTTTTTTTTTAATCTCGATACGGGATAATAAAGTACTATTAAAATAATGACAAAAAGCGAAAACAAGACATAAATCGGCCAAACAACACAAAAGTTATAATAACCATTAAAGCTTTTGTTTCTATGTCTTTCTAGATGAACGGAATTTAGTATGGATTTTGTACGTCGATGCAGCTAATAACGTCATTCGCTGTATCGGATCTCTCTGTCTAATCAGCAGTTTCAAATGCTTATAACTTAGTATTTTTATAGAATGTCCCCAGTCGTACCCGATCGGGTACGGTGCATTGTTATTTTAATTGTGTCTCTAATTGCGGATATCAAAGAGCTACAAAAATAATTTCAGTTTGCTATTTCTGATGTTAATACGCTTTGTTTAGAGTGATAAAAACAATCATGCATATTATACTATTGGTAGGTATGGCCAAACACATGATCAGCATCCAATCAACCGATTACTCACATATAGGTACTTATTTCCAACTACACGTGTAAAATGTTACAATTACATATAACTTCAAACCCAAAACATACGCATATTTCCTGGTAATCACAATTAAATTCAAGTTCCAAGTACACAGTATCCCAAACTAAAGTAAATCAACTCAGTAAAAACTCCGTGAATCAACATAAAATTTTTCCTACACCAATATAATAATTGGCAGTTGCTGCGTCGAAATGATGATTCGAAAGGGACGGAGCATACGAAATGCTGATGATGAAGATGATTAGAGAGAGACAAAAGATCCTGTAATAAACGCGAGGTAACGTGAGAGACTGGGTTCTCTCGCAAGCTGGGCATTAGCGTCAATAAAAATCATTTCGTTTTTTTTTTTAAGTAAGAAATGTGTTATTTACAACTGTGATTGTACTGCTGACCCTCGGCTCGATGAAAGTCAGTCTGTAAGATTTTGTTTTGTGTTGTTTTGACGTATTGTGTTATGTAATGATAAGTTTCTTAATCTTATCGATCGTTCTCGTTTCAAATATGAATCAACATTTTCGTATATTTTCAATTTTTTTTTACTGCCTCGTAGAACTATTGGTTGCATTTCATATTGTTGTAGAACTATTGGAATCGACTGTCTTGGTATGGGCATGTGATGAGGAGGGAAGAATCGCACGTGACTAAAAGAGTGATGAATATAAATGTGGATGGATGGAGAGGGAGAGGAAGACCAAGGAAACGATGGATGGATTGTGTGAGGAATGATATGAATGAAAAAGGTGTAAATGATTGTGTGACGGTTGACAGGAGAGAATGGAAGAAAAAAACGTGTTGCGCCGACCACAAGTAACATGGGATAAGGGCTCCTGCCTAACCAACAGTTCAACCAATAGTTCTACAAAATCATCTTCCTAGATGATGATGTAGAACTATTGGTTGCAAGCGCGAGTGCCATACCTATTATTTGAATCAAATATAACTGCTCACAACTTAGGACCCATTAATGTTAATATTTTATCCGTGGTGCTAGGCAACTGGGCCTATCCCAGTTCGTCCCTTTGCGCCTATTGGCCTTGTTTCTTTGTGTCTCCTGCTGATATGGAGGGAAGTGGAAATTACGGATTTTCCTACTCCTCCGCTATACTTTTCTGATTAGGTAATTTCGTTGCGGGATCCAAGACAGTTAAATTCATTCTCTAGGACTTCGTCGAGCTTCATTGTCTTGGCGCTTTTCTGGTGGTCGCCACTGTTGATTCTGGCTTTCAGGAGTTACAGTGGTTTGGGAACAGTGTGGCGGGCTTGTCCCAAGTGCTGATCACGAGGATCTATTCGGTTCGATTTCCGGCTCAGGTAAAGTGTTATTGGGTATTTCCGTCATTAAATTCTCAGTAGCAGTCACGCAGTCTGGAATCCTGGATTCGTGCCCAGTTGATGGCAATAGGCTCCTATTACATGGGACTTAAATATAACAGGCGCAATTTGGGGTACTATTAGGTACACTTCTGCTTAACTCTCTAATTACAGGCGTGATGTTATGTCACGTATAATTTTTTTTGGATTATCCTCGTGGTTAATTCAGAAATCTCTAAGTAAGTAAAGGAACAATTCATGTTAACTTGGAATTGCCGGGGTTGCGGGACTGTTCGAAAGAGATACCGTGGCCCCGGAACACAAAGGGCGATGAAGGAACATGGATGGGTTTCAGTGAGTAAAAGTCTGACACTCCCTCCTGCTCCGCCCAGGGGGTCTAAAATGGCCGCTTTAGCAGAATCGTTTTGTGAATCACGTTAAAAATTTAAAATTGTTAAAATGGACTTTATTGTTATTGGCATAAAGTCCATTTTAAGATTTTATTTTAACGTGATTCATGCTAAGATTCTGCGTAGGATCTGATAGAGCGGCCATTTTAGACCCGCAGAGCGGGAGGAGTCATTTGATGATTTCCCATGCGAAAAAAAAAGAAAAAAGTGCTGTCTAATTTCATGAACGCCACCTAGGGCCACTACATGAAATTTAGCAACTATTGAACTCAAAACAATAATAATCCGTGCTTGTCCAACAAGTTGCACGAACTAATTCAGATCAATAGGTTAACTTGTTTCATCTATACTTAGATCAGTAATTTGATGTTATAAATCTTACACGAACAAGCATTATGCAACATGAAACTCTATAACCACAACTTTTTATCCTCGAACAAAACCTAAAATCCATATACAAGAAACGCTAATTTCACATACCTAACAAATTAATAAGAAAAAAAAAAACACCTACAAATCCTCATAGTTTTAAAATGCGTGCGTCATTCTTTGATGACTCCTACCACACTTCAGTAATCAAAATTGGACTTTAGTTCCGAGAATTGAAGGTTTCAATTAAATTGTATTTTGGGAACCGTCCGCTATTGGTTGAGAGGATGACTTTTTTTTATGCTCAGGCCTTTTTATAAGAACGGGATGATGGGTAATGGGAGGCTTGGTAATTTTGGCTGCAGGAGTGTGGGGGGGGGAGGGGTAATTATAGTGGCAGGCTGTGTCATTGTCTGCCTGTATATCTCTGTTCTAAGTCGTAACGAAATTGAAAAAAATATGGAATTTTTTGATTCTCAGTTTCTGTGTTGATTGAAAATGAGCTTTCGGGTGAATTTTTGGTTTGATGGTTATGTCTCAAGGTTTTATATTATAGCGATTATGTTTGTGTTATTTGTGACGCCTAATGATTGTTTCCTGAGGTTTTTGTCCTCAGTGAAATTGTCGCTTGTTTCTGAGAAATTTTACTGATAGTTGTCCGATAAGGTGACTAAGTACTGCTTAGGACTACATTCGACATAATCTCGGCATAAAAAAAAACTCTCTTCTCGTTTATAGGTACCAGACCATTGAGAGCCACCATTGTGTACTGGGACAGTTCTGGAAATAAACTTTACAAAGATTCCGTTTCACATAAATCATATCAAAAGATACTTGAACCGTCATTTCCTAGGATCATGTCAATCAGATCAGTATTGGTCGTAAAATTACAAAGAGTGTTTGGACTAGATCTGACTCTGGGTTTTAGAATTTGAATTCAATAAGTTTAAAATTAAATTAATAGCCGTGTGGTATCCGGCAGAGTAGAATATAACCAACCCATTACACTCACGGGTGTCGTATAAGGCGACTAATGTCTGAAGCAGAACACCTTGCGCCTCCGTAGACCAGATAATGGGCAGCAGCGTTTTCTGTTAGTCTTTCATCACTGCGATCTCCAATCCGCCTGCCAAGCGTGGAGATTACGGCAAATTCCTCCCATCATGGCATCAGGCTTATGTCCAGCAGTGGACGTTATGGGCTGTTGTAGTAGTAGTGTAGTAAGTTTAAAATTTGAACAAATTGGCAAAGTTAAAATCAAACCGTTAGTTCAATTAGGTACCTGAAAACACTTTCAAATTGCCCACACGATTTTTTTTTTGTTTACTTTTAAGAAGAGGATGTAGTAGAGGTCATAGGCGATCGCTCGATGTAAAATACAGAATGATGTTCAGCTGCATCCGGTTAGACTGGAAGCCGACCGATATTTTGGGAATAAGTTCCAAAATAATAGGCAAGAAACCACGTTATTAATAATACAGAAGAAATCTAAGTGAACCTCAGTGTATTTGTAGAAGAAACAAAAAGCAACATTAAACTAAGCCACACTTACAAACGTATTTATAACCTAAGGCTTAGTCCCAAATCACCTACACAACATTTTTCACCGCACCAAACAAATCCTCCATTTACTATTAAAACATCACTATGATGAATAAGACCGATTACATACATACTGCCTCTAGAATTAACCTCAAAAAATTCTTACGCCCAAAGCTTTTACTCATCTTTTTCAAAGTTGGTAATGAGTAATAGACATGGCGCATGACTGATGACTCCAAAGTCTCGCCATAGTGGTGATAGATAGATCGAATTAAGTTCTTTTTGAAGATTTTTTTGGTGATGGTAATCACCTAATCACTGGTCCTGTGGTTATTAATTGGTCGATCTTTGGCCTAGTGGAGGTTGGTGGTAAAAGATTTTTGCCGCTAATGTGTCTGTGATTGTAGATAACATAACTGGATCAGGCTGTATTGCAGTGCTTGGAGTTCAAATATGATAGAAAAAGTTGGCTGACTGCCTTTACAACACTTTAGTTCCTTTTTTAAATTCAAAACCTTTTAGACATATTTGTCTATGAATGAACTGAAAGAAGTTAGCATTTTTCATTGAGTTCTAAAATGTTCTATTTTTAAATTGAACATATAAACCCGTTACTTTCTTTAACAGTGAATCGTAACTATTGTACCAAGTGCAAAGTACATACAATTCACGAAACACAAATTGTAGACCCAAAAAAAAAAAAAAAAAATTGTGACGAAAGTCATTATTTGAGAACCGAATGATACATAGCTAGGTATGTTAATAGGCGGTCGAAACCCAGCCATATAATTTTGTTTCATATCATTACTGCGGCCATCGAGGGATCCGAACGGATAATGGCAGCCGAGAAAAAAACAACAATAATTACTTTAAAAAAACTACCCACCATCTTTGTCTAGCGGTCAGTTCGTTTTTTGAAGTTTTTCTTTTATTATACGCGATGACGGTAGTCGTTGCATTGTTATTTGTCATTTCGTTATAGACTTATGAGATCTGTCGTCGTGTAGCGGTGTTTGGTTAGATTTATACGGTAGGTTTTAGGTCATTTTTTATGAACGTTTGAACTTTGACCACGTGCTATCTTTATCAACGACTTGTAGAGTATCTTAAGTATAAAGAAGTTAGAGGTATAATTCAAGGGGTCTCAATTTTGAAAACTCAAAGAGGGGCTTATAGACGAGAGCCACGTAAGTTACTATGGTACATACCACGTCCTTAAAAACAAAAGAAAGTGGATTGTTGAAGTCCTATAAGTTTTCTGAAACTTCCTAACATTTTAAAGATCACGTCATAATACCTATCTAAATATCATCCAGCCTGTATCTCACGCATCTAATCGCCTACTCTATCGACGGACGGATCGACCTTTTTTATCCAACCTTCACAAAAAATGATCCACGGTCGCTACTCCGAAACTTAATTCGACAATAATAAACCACTAATTCCTTTGTAATGACACGTTTGAAGCCAATTTTGAGGTCCGAAAATCACAGGACGATGGGACAGGGGAGGTTGAGGTCAGACTGGAAAAAAATAAAATAAAGGCAAAATTATATACAAAAATGTGATTATCGTGTATAAAGCTACACAAAGATACAATAGGATGGCGCTCAGAGGAACCTACACTAAAAGCACAAAACATGAAAAGGCGTCGAAACAAAAATAATAAAAAAAAAATATTGCTATAAAGTGACTATGTTAAGACCTACTGATTGACACTAAGCATTAATTGATTTATCTGATAAAATAAATACAAGATCAGATTAGATTGTCGATAACGCAGAAAAAAATTGCTTCAAACGCGTAGGTTGTCTTTGGCATAACTCTAAATTGATTTGATTGTAAAAAAATAATGCTTGACATGGTATGAGACTTCAAGTCACGGTTATGATCACAGAAAGGTACAGAATAATATACTACGTACAACAAAACTATGCTAGAAAAAAACATTGGTGTTACTAAAAATTGCTACAACCTAACGGAATTTTGTTGATTACGGGGAAAAATTATAGAACAAGGGTCTTCTCTAACGTTAGGCTATTTAGATGATGTTCTGGGAACGCCTTAGGGAAGTATTTTTTATAAAAAAACTTTTGGGTATGAAGTTTTTTTTATGTTTGAGAGACATTAATAAAACCATGTCCAGTCCGAGCATATGATTATCCCACATGGCATGTGACATGCTTTACCTAGGAAGAAAATTAACTCAGCAAAAAGAGCTGGACATACTCGTTTGTCTAACATGCTAGTCTATAATTTAGGTATTATTTACTTTAATCCAAGCATCGCGTGATGTGGTAGCTGTATTTAATAACGCCATTTCGAGAAATGACTGGTTAATTTGGTCATTTGTTGCGAATGTAATTTTGTAAGTACGACATTTTTAAATTGAAGTTTGATTGTCAGCAAAGTAGGTAGGTAAGCTCGTCTTTTTCTTGGGTTTATTTAACTAGAGCCATTAAATAATTACGATGAAGGATAATGACTGGTCACCGTAATAAAAATCCTCATACATAATTGTTTAAGTCAGATGTAGTAAATAAAATAAATATCGCTGGACATTACACACCGCCATCTAGTGCCACACTAAGCAACGAGGCTTGTGTCGTGGACACCAGATAGTTGATATACTACGTAGAAACTTTTTTGTTGTTGTAAATACATACTTATTATAAATATAAACATCCAAGACTCGGAAACAAATGTCCACGCTCATCACACAAACATTTGCCCCTACCGGAATACGAACCCGGTACCCTAAGAACGTAAGGCAGCCTCACTAGTCACTACCGCTACGCCATTCGGCGGGTCGTCATTACGACGCAATTAAGCTGTGCGGGGAAGCTTTGCCAATCAAATTCATCCTTTTAGTACAGCACCTGACATTCGGCAAGGGTGGTGATTATAAAAAATATTATTGTAGCTGAAGATTTAGAATAAAATAGGTGGTGTTTCAAAAGAACCAGGGTTACCAACGTAGCCCAACGAATTGCCAAACTTAAGTGGCAGTGGGCAGGGCACATTGCTCGCAGAACGGATGGCCGATGGGGCCGAAAAGTTCTAGAGTAGCGACCGTGAACCGGAAGACGTTGCGTTGGACGGCCTCCCACTAGGTGGACCGATGACCTGGTGAATGTTGCGGGAATCAGCTGGATGCGAGTCGCACGGGACCGGTCAATGTGGCGACACTTGGGAGAGGCCTATGTCCAGCAGTGGACGTCTTTCGGCTGAAATGATGATGATCATGATGAGGTGGTGTTTATTGCTAGTAAAGGCAAACGCTCCAAGAATATAAGACGAATAAAAACATAACACTTTTTTATTTCACTTAACGTATTTGTCAACAGCAAGAGCAAAGATTATTATTTAAATTAATTTATATGCAAATTGAAATACGAGTTCTGATGTATTTTTTGCTGGTTGATTTAATTTCATTGCTCTGTGATTGTTTGAGAATAAAAATAGTCGAGTACTTTAATTCTTCGTCGAATATAATTGTATTAAAAATTCTTATATTTAATTTACTTCAGTTCAACTGCTATCGTTGAATGAGGTTTGCATCGAATGTGTGAAAGATTATCTTTCTGTATTCATCATCTGCATGGAGGTTATAATCTAAAGCTGTAAAGTTTTTACGTAGGATATAATGGAATCGTCAGCTTTACGGGTTGATACCTGTGCAGGTTCATATTGATAATTATGTTCCTAAGGCAGACCTAATAGAGCATAAAGGGACTTTCCTTATTGCTTTTTAGAATATTGTTACGAGCTGGGTACGGGATAAATTAATTACTACCGATGAAACAACTGAATAACTTTAATATTCACAAAACACTTCAAACTCAATCACAAGTACACCACTGATCACTATTCACTTAGATATCGCACTTACTAGATCACTTTGATTCGCTCCGTACTGTAGCCAAAATAATACTGCCCGCTCCCGTAAACACGTCGACTATTTATATGACGGCCGAACGTTTGAGAAACATCCATCACTTCCCAGAATCTTCTAGACAATTCATACTAGGTCATTGTCCTTCAAGAAACTTCCACAACTTTTGTACAAAGGAAAGAAATAGGTACTTTATGCCCTCGGCGTACGGTCGAAATTACAATGACAACTTCCTGATGTATTTTATAGGTAGTTTGCGAATTTGTACCTACATCATTCGATACATACCTACTACTGCCTACCTACTTAGTTGTAGGTACCTACTATTAGAAGCTACTTGTATTGTAGGTATGGGTACGACGTAACACTGCCCCCTCCTTAGACATGCTCGTCCCGAGCATCATTAGGCCCGTAGTATCGTGCCAATCGGTCTACATGGACAATCTTAGGCGCACCTCGTGGACCCTTCTGTATTCGGTAGGTGACATCGTTGATCCTAGTCACGACTCGGTATGGTCCATCCCAGTTTGCTTGTAATTTCGGAGACTTCCCTTTGCTCCGTACTGGGTTATGCAACCACACCAGTGAACTCTCGTCGAAACCCCTACTATTTGCCTTCCGGTCATAACGGGTCTTCATCTTCTCAGACATCTGTTGGCCGGATTGTCTAATATGCTCATAAACATCATTCAACTTGTTACGCAAGTCATTTGCGTAATCTGTTACACTGCGTGGAGCATCAGGGGGAGTTCCAGTGATTAAATCTGCAGGCAACCGTAATTCCTTTCCAAAGTTCGCGAAGGCAGGCGTCACAGTCGTACTTTCGTGGACTGCGCTGCGGTAGGACAGAAGAAACGGCTGTATGTGCTTGTCCCAATCCCTTTGTCTGCTTTCCACGACTTTTGCCAGATATCTTTCCAACGTCTGGTTGAATCGTTCCACCATTCCATCAGATTGTGGGTGGTAAGAGGTGGTTCTGGTTTTGTGGGTACCCATTAATCGACAAGTCTCCTGAAATACTTGCGATTCGAAATTCCTTCCTTGATCGCTGTGTATTTCTAAGGGTACTCCAAAACGACAGAAGACTTCCTGAACCAATTTATCTGCGATAGTTGTAGCTTCTTGATTAGGAATGGCGAAGACTTCTGGCCACTTTGTGAAGTAATCCATGACCACCAAGAAGTACTTGTTTCCGCTCTCACTTTCTGGAAATGGTCCCGCAACGTCTAGTGCTATCCGTTCCCAAGGGGCTCCAACGTTGTATACTTTTAATGCTCCTCTGCTGCGTGTTTGGGGTCCTTTCACGGCCGCACAACTGGTACATTTGCGACACCAGTCCTCCACATCATCTCGACAGTGGATCCAGTAAAAGCGTTCTCGAATTTTTAGTAAAGTCCTTTTTACCCCCATATGTCCTCCCGAACATCCATCATGGTACAGCCGTAAAACATCCGGTACCTTAGCTTTAGCGACAACCATTTGTAGATGACAGCTGTCCCCTCGAGCGTTTTCCCATTTACGGCACAAGACTCCATCATGGATCACCAAGCTGTTCCACTGCGCCCAATAACTCTTCGTGATGGAACTCATCGCAGCCACATCACTCCACTTGGGTTTAGGAGCACCAGCTTTGATCCACTCGAAGATCGGTTTGATGTCCGAGTCATTTTGCTGAGCCTGCTGTAGGGTTTCTTTCCATTCATCGCTGAGATCCATTCTAAGCATCCTCACGGGCACTACTTCCTTAGTCTCTTGCCTGGCACAGTGCTTACAGTCTTCAGGACAAGGTCTTCTCGACAAGGCATCTGCGTTACCGTGAGTTCTTCCACTGCGATGTTCAGTTACGAAGTCAAACTCTTGCAATAGCTCAATCCATCTCGCCACTTGCCCCTCTGGATTCTTGAACTGTAATAGCCACTTCAATGCAGCATGGTCAGTTCTTAATTGGAATTTACGTCCCAACAAATATTTACTGAAGTGCTGCAATGTCTTTACTACGGCGAGTAACTCCCGTCTTGTAACGCAGTAATTTCTTTCTGGTTTGGATAAAGACCTGCTGAAGTAAGCTATCACAACCTCTTGGTTTCCTTTCCGTTGAGACAGCACGCCCCCAATTCCAGTATTACTTGCATCTGTGTCAACTATGAAGTCATTTTCTGTGTCAGGATATCCCAAGATAGGCGTATTGCACAGACGTTTCTTTAATTCCTGAAATGCAACGTCGCAGTTCTCGTCCCAACAGAATTGCCGCTTTTCCTCAGTGAGTTTGTGCAGAGGTTTTGCAATGTCGGCAAAATTCTTGACAAACCTTCGATAGTAGGAGCACAAACCCAGAAATGCTCTGACCTGTGTCTTGTCTTTCGGAACTGGCCAATCCTTGACGGGGATTACTTTTTCTGGGTCTGTTTGAACACCTTCCCCCGAAACTATGTGTCCTAAGAAGTTCACTGGTTTTCTGAAAAACGAGCACTTTTTCGGACTTAACTTAAGATTTGCTGTTTGGATTTTCGACAGCACTTGGTTGAGGTTTTTAAGATGATCTTCAAATGTACGGCCCACGATGATTATGTCGTCTAGATAGACAAGACATGCGTCTCCAATCAATCCGGCGAGTACTTGCTCCATCAGCCTTTCAAACGTTGCAGGAGCATTGCACAATCCGAATGGCATAACTTTAAACTGCCACAATCCCTTCCCTGTTGAGAATGCAGTTTTTTCTTTATCCTTGGGGTCTATTTCTACTTGCCAGTAGCCACTTTTCAGGTCAAGTGTGGTAAACCACTTCATACCAGTCAGCGTATCCAGTGTGTCATCGATCCTAGGCAGCGGATAGCTGTCCTTTTTCGTGACATCGTTCAGTCGTCGATAGTCCACACAGAAGCGCATACTGCCGTCCTTTTTCTTTACCAGGACCACAGGAGAACACCATGGACTCGATGAAGGCTCTATAACACCGTCCTTCATCATTCCCTTCATCATGGTTTCTACCTCTTTTTCACGTGCAACTGGCAGTCTTCTTGGTCGCTGACGGATTGGTAACTCGTTACCCGTATTAATTTTATGCTGAACTAGTCCAGTTCTCCCTATGTCAGCATCATTTGAAGAGAAAATGTCGGCGTACTCAAGTAACATCTTCTTAGCCTTGTCCATTTCTTCTTTAGATAAATCGCAGTTTTCCAAAAGTGTTGACACGTCAAACTTTGTACTACGAATTTTATTTCCGGTAGGCAGATTTTGCAATTGACGCATCCAAGCTACTTCCTCGCAAGTGCCGATTAAGGTGCCCTTCTTAATCACTTGCTCCTTGTCACTAGGATTCAGTATGCGTACTGCTGAGACGTTGTTGGCCTTGACCAGAGTCCGTGCCATCTTCCATGGAAAGTCATTGTTCACCCTTTCTATTAGAACACTTCGATCTTTTTGTCCAGGATTACGTGGTAAACTAATTGGCACAATCGTTTCTGATCTGCGAGGAAGAACAATCTCCTTCAAGCAGTACACTTTCCCTGATGGTGCACCTTCCATGAAGACTTCCTCTGAACCACATTTCAATACTCCTTGATCAACGTCAATCTCACAACGATACTTCCGCATAAAATCCAAGCCCAAGATGCAATCGTCCACTATGTCGGCCACGATGACATTGTGCTTGTAAAATCTGTCACCCAATTTTAACTCCACCTCCTTCTTGCCTCGGACGGTTATGTGCTGACCGGTAGCTGTTAGTAATCGTATACGGTCGTGGTTATCAAAGTAGTCCCCAAGAAACCGACTTGCTAGTTGAGAGTTAACGACCGTGTAAGAAGCTCCAGTATCCAACGTCAGTTTGCATGGTGTTCCGTTGACTTCGCCTCTGATGGTCAGGCTGTTCCCGTCATGTGCTTGCGAGATCAAGATTCTCGGGGCTCTTTCAATACCAGCCAGCACCCGCCCCCCAGTCCTGGCATTTACTCGTTTCCCTGCTGTGGCTGGGCAGTCACTTCAGCCACCCTTCCTTGCTGATCTTCTCGCGGGGTGTTGCGCTTTGGACAGCTTGACCGAAGGTGACCCCTTTCTCCACAAGTGTAGCACCTAGGACTGTACCCTTGCGGGCGCTAGCGTACAGGTGATGCTACAATTTCCCTAACGCGGTGCGTTCGGTGGTCTTGCCTCACTGCCTCTACTTCTAAAGCATGGGCTAAGGCGTCCTTCAATGTTTCATGATGCCCAAGTCTCACGGCGGCTCTAACTTCTAAGTCGCGTATTCCATCAACGAACGCTTGTACCAGATTCCCATCGATCAGTGCAGGGGCAGACTGGTATGCTTTCCGAACCAGCTTTTCAACTTCCAGGGCCCACTGCTGTAGGCTCTCGGCACTACGCTGGACACGATCCTTCAACTTAGCACGAAATACGTGCTCCAGGTGCGCGTCGCCGTATCTGGACTCTAACGCCTCCAGCAGCTGTTCGTAGGTCACATCCTTGCCAAGCGCTTCAAGAATGTTGAGGGCCTGGTCTCGGAGGCCCAAAGTGAGCGCGGTCATGGCTTGAGATTTTGTCCATCCATTCGCCTTCATAACGGCCTCAAATTGAATTCTATACGCCGACCACGAAGATGTTCCATCGAATGGAGGCACCTTAAAGCCCCGCGCTGAAGGTGCAGGAACTACTGAAGCCACAGTCACATCTCCAGTCTTCAGTTCTCCCAAAGCCTTCTGCATCCCAGCGATCTGCACTTCGGCCTCTGAGATGCGATTCTCGTGCTGGTGAACCTGATCCTTCATTACCTTCAGCTCTTTGCCGAAAGTTGAATGAAGATCCTTTATGAGGATCATCTGTTCTTCTTGACGGCGAGCCTGCTCCTCCTTATCTCGTTGCAACTGCTCTTCCAACCGGCGAGCCTGCTCCTCTTGACGGCAAGCCTGCTCCTCCTTATCTCGTTGCAACTGCTCTTCCAGCCGACGAGCCTGCTCCTCTTGACGGCGAGCCTGCTCCTCTTGACGGCGAGCCTGCTCCTCCTTTTCTCGTTGCAACTGTTCTTCCAACCGGCGAGCCTGCTCCTCTTGACGGCGAGCCTGCTCCTCCTTATCTCGTTGTAACTGCTCTTGTAACTGGCGAGCCTGGTCCTCTTGACGGCGAGCCTGCTCCTCTTGACGGCGAGCCTGCTCCTCCTTATCGCGTTGCAACTGCTCCTGTAACTGGCGAGCCTGCTCCTCTTGTCGGCGAGCCTGCTCCTGCAGCAGCGCCATTAAAGCTGACAAGTCTGGCGCCACTGATGCTGGAGAAACTCCGGATGAACCAGCGACTGGCACTGACGTAGGCTGGACTCCACCCGGTGTCTGTGTCGGAGAGTCTCCAAACCGCCTTTGGTCCATGTCCTGCTGTCGCTGACTCCTGGTACGGATACCGTCCGTGTTGTCCTTTGGTAGAACTGGCATAATTTATCCCTCACTTCTGACACCAAATTGTTACGAGCTGGGTACGGGATAAATTAATTACTACCGATGAAACAACTGAATAACTTTAATATTCACAAAACACTTCAAACTCAATCACAAGTACACCACTGATCACTATTCACTTAGATATCGCACTTACTAGATCACTTTGATTCGCTCCGTACTGTAGCCAAAATAATACTGCCCGCTCCCGTAAACACGTCGACTATTTATATGACGGCCGAACGTTTGAGAAACATCCATCACTTCCCAGAATCTTCTAGACAATTCATACTAGGTCATTGTCCTTCAAGAAACTTCCACAACTTTTGTACAAAGGAAAGAAATAGGTACTTTATGCCCTCGGCGTACGGTCGAAATTACAATGACAACTTCCTGATGTATTTTATAGGTAGTTTGCGAATTTGTACCTACATCATTCGATACATACCTACTACTGCCTACCTACTTAGTTGTAGGTACCTACTATTAGAAGCTACTTGTATTGTAGGTATGGGTACGACGTAACAATATCATGATTCATCTCTTTGATATCTTCGTTTTCAATTTGCTGTATAACCTTATCATTATTTGATGATCTGCATTTTATGCAGTTGTAAAACGTCTCTAATATGCAAGTAGACATTGCTACTTCTTAAATTCCTATAGTTCTTCGTCTTTTTCTAAAATTCACCTGTAATGTTAACCATCATGGACATATGTTCCCAGACCATTAAAAAACTAAATGTTTTACCCGACTCCGAAGCAAAGAGGTTCGAAGATTACAAACTTTGCGAGTCAATTACTTGGTCGTATTAATACGGTTTTAATATTCAAGTTTAATAACATTACGGCTCTTTACGACGCTACATTTAGAGGCTGAGCACGGATGGAGGTTGATGTACGAACCGGTTTTTTAATTTTCTTTTTTTGTCATTTCAGGTACGTAATTGCTATGGCGATAGTGGTGAGACTTGCGAATGTGGACTGTAATTCGTTGGCAGCAAATGCGAGAGTTGATTGGTATGTATTATATTTGTTTATGTTTCAAGGAGTATATTATAAAGAATCGTAATGTTCTTTGGATCAGTAGCGTCTGTTGTCTCGTCAGTAATAAACTATTTTATTGATTTTTTCCTGTGATTCTGTGAAGGACAGAAAACTATATAATTTACATGTTCTTACCATCATCACTCGGTTATAAAAATGATTTCATTTTGTTTTCTGTAGGCATAGTCAGATCTAATATATAAATTTATAAATAAAAAATTAATAATAATTAAATTATAATAAATAATAAATTTTATATAAAATTGGTATTATTTTAACGTGGCTGAGGAGTCGTATAATATCTTATAACTATTCAAAATCTGAAATAGTTAAAAATACAATATCGATTTCTCAACTCAATTGAGCATATTTTTTCCCCTTTTTTAAACCAATAACCACGTGTATACAGGGTGTAAAAGACCTCATCACGAAGCCGTCAACCAAGCATTCTGTCAACTAAGTAACTTTACGCAAAAATTATTGCTGGGAAACGCCTTTTTTTTGGGGTGAAATATCATGTTTTGTGGTAGAACTCAATGTAACGCACTCAAAACAATGCGCTGATAGATGGATTGAATAGTACTGGGGTCGTTGCGCGATGTTTAAAGTAAAAATCTTACATTAAAAACTTGTATTTAAAAAAAAAAACTTGTCAAAAAGTTGGAACTTTGATCCCAATATCTCCGTAACTGGAAGGTATGGTGTAGACAAAAAAAATGATTGCAATGACAAGGAGAACAAGTGCCTTTCGGCTTCGTTAAGAGGTGTTTTACACCCTTTATAAAAACTTCAATATCAAACCGTGTGACTTGACTAATTAACGAGAAAAATCAAAAATCAACCGATTAGTTACACACTTTGATTTGAATACTAAACCCGTATATTTCATGGTGTACAAAAATGTCTAATTACCTATACCTTTTGTAAAGATAGTATTACAAACAGAAATTATCGATTCAGTCACGGCATTTACTTAAATATTTTCGACTCTAACAAATACGTTTCATGGGAATTCAAGTAACTCAAATGGCCGCTGTCGAATAACGGTAACGTATTCGATTGATTTCTTTATGGCCAAATTGTTTTTGATATTTTTTATGATTCGTTAAGGGGAAGGCTTCGATGTGATTGTGAGCCTATGTTTCTATGATTGGGGGCTTGTTTTTATTTTATTTTGGGCTATGGATTTTTCGGTTTTGACTTGCAAAATAAATCTGCAAATATTAGTCCTTATTCATCATCATCATCATCAGCCTATTAATGTTCCCACTGCTGGGACACAGTCCTCCTCTCTATGAGAGGGAATGGGCTATAATCCACCACGCGGGCCCAGTGCGGATTGGTAGATGTGACATGTCTTCTAATTTTTGGTTCTAGGACATGCCGGTTTCCTCACGATGTTTTCCTTCACCGTTTTGACCTTATTAATTTACTTAAATCGTGTAGTGCCCGAAATAGTATAGCTAGTTATTTAAAATAAGATGTCTGCCTGAACGGTATTCCGTCATAAATATTTTAAGTAGGTAAACAATTTTACAAACAGATAATATCCTTGTAAGTTACAAAGTGAAAGTCAAAACCATTTATCTCAATCAGGCTATTAAAAAGACTATTTTCATCGTCATCATCATCATCATCATCACATAGGTATACACATCATACACATGTTACTAGGACAGAAAACATTTTTGTTTGTCAAAAACTACGAAGTAGAATGGATTCTAGTTGCTACAATTAATTACCTTCCGGAATCTTCCGGAATTTAGTCCCTTTTTTGAACTAACCCCACCTTTACCCCAAAACTAAACCCCAAAAACACAAACCATCGCCTTAACAGAAGCGGCATGCTCAAACACGTAACACACATTATAAATTCGTTACCCCTGTAACCTAACTCTGTAATAGATCCGTGGCATACATCGTCGATATAATTGCTACAAATTGCTTTTAATGATCGATACTGTGTTGATGAACTCGCTAGATGTTGAGGAGTTGTTCGATAGTTGGGTAATAGGCTGTCATTGCAAGGGTTGGGTGTTGATTGGGCTCTTAGCGGTCTTGAAGAGGCGCCGTTGATTAGGAAGATTTTGCTTGGTAGGCCTCTAATTTTCGGAATTGTACATTTTTTGGCGAGATTTAATCGGTTTATTAGTTGTAGTTACGTACAAAATGGCGATGTGTTTTTAAATGGTAATTATTGTTATAAATCTCGTTTCATAAAAGGCAAATATTAGTAAGACGCTTTTGACAAATACCTAATTATCAATATTTCTCGAAGGCATGCCAAGTCATTTGCCAAACTTAAGCGGCGGTGGGCAGGGCACATTGCTCGCACAACGGATGGCCGATGGGGCCAAAAAGTTCTGGAGTGGTGACCGCGAACCGGAAGACGTTGCGTTGGAAGGCCTCCCACTAGGTGGATTGATGACCTGATGAAGGTTGCGGGAATCCGCTGGATGCGAGTCGCACGGGACCGGTCAATGTGGCGACAATTGGGGGAGACCTATGTCCAGCAGTGGACGTATTTCGGCTGAAATGATGATGATGAATGATGATGCCAAGTCAGATTCCCATGGGCAGCATAAAAACTCTGGCACTAACCACACGATAAAGAATAAGATCAATATATAATTAAAGTTCTGCGATTAAACATCAGATTCCCGATGGCGGAGATGTTTTGGTTTATAACAGGTTAATTTGGAGAAGAACGAATACTGATAATTTGTGTGGTATCGATTTATAACCATAATTCAGCCCAAATCACTATTATCTGTACTATGAGATCATGGGTTAAACACCGGAGTGAAATCTCAAAGATGCTACAGCAAAGTGTCGTTTAATGTTCCGTGGCATTTGTAGTAGTAGAGCAGCGATGGCCCAGTGGTGGCAGCCGCGACTTATGAACAGTAAGTCGTGGGTTCGAACCCAGGCAGGCGCATTACTTTGTGTAATTTATTTCATCACCACTACTCTCAAAACGGTGAAGGAAAACATCGTGAGGAAACCAGCATGTTCTAGAACCAAAAAATTCAAAGACATGTGACATCTACCAATCCGCACTGGGCCCGCGTCGTGGATTATAGCCCTTTCCCTCTCATAGAGAGGAGGCCTGTGTCCCAGCAGTGGGAACAATAGGCTGATAATGATGATGATTTGTTGTAGTTACAAGTACCTACATCATTATCATCTTCCTGACTTTGTTCCATGTTACTTGTGGTCGGCGCAACACGTTTTTTTCTTCCATTCTCCTCTTTCAACCGTCACGCAATCATTTACACCTTTTTCTTTCATATCATTCCTCACATCCATCGTTTCCTTGATCTTCCTCTCCCTCTCCATCCATCAACAGTTATATTCATCACTCTTTTAGTCACATGCGATTCTTCCCTCCTCATCACATGTCCATACCAAGACAGTCGATTCCCTTTCAATTTTTCTGTAACTGGCGCAACTTTTAAACTACATCTGTTGTAGTTACAAGTACAACAAATGCTTAAACAGCGGATTCAGATTACATACAAACCTAACTCTTACCCAGAAGTCATTATTCACGAAACTATTCATTGAAATTCCAAGGAATTAGCTTAAAGAGCCGATACAGTTTCCATGTAAACACATAATAAGACAAAAGTCGCCTGTCGTACATGCGATAAATTTCAAAATTTGCATAAGGCTGTGCCGTTTGCAGACCTCCACAAATGTTTGCGTAATCGAGATTGTTGACAGTTTTAGTAACCCGCTCAGTTTTGTTTTTGCCCTGTATGGATTTTGCCTCTATATGGGGAACCCTATTTAGTGGTGGGGTAAGTGATAAAAGTATTTTATCTGTTTTAGCTTGGTACTTAAATGTTTAGTTAGTTTTTGTGCTATAGTTTTTGAGATGACCTGTAGAATATGGTGAGACGAGCTGGACAAAACCAACGACCAGTGGTCTAAATTAGCCCTGGATCAAAACAAAAAGAAGTCATGGGGAGAGGCCTTTGCCCAGCAGTGGGATAACTCAGGCTAGCAACAACAACTACAACATCAATTTATTTCAGGCTACAATGGCCCATAAATAGATACCATATAAACTAACATAAATATAAAGCAAATACAAGACTTGTGTTAATAAATAAGACTTAGTAGCACTTCACTTAGTCACACTTCACTTGTGTTGGCTCCAGTGGAACTTGTCCGCGGAAGCGACGGAACACCACGTCCTGCGGCCAAAAGTCTTCTTCCATCACCATGGGCAGATTACAATTCGGCATTCGCACCACGAACGCTTTGAATTTGCCGTTGCGGCGCGACTCCAGTAACTGCACCCTCAGTGTGACACAGTGAACCTGATACAGTATCAGTATCAGTTATCATAGAATTCAGTTATCCCAAACTATTCTTTGATTCCTCCTTCAAATCCATTGCTGGCCCAAAACTTCCTTACTTTACTGTTCTCTTCTTCGAATCCATTAGTAATATGCTTAATTCATGGAAACGCTGGATTTATGTTATTTCATGTTTTCCAGATATAATAGTCAACATGGAGGGTCTCCCTTAGAATTCTAGATCGTAAATCTTTCTAGATATAGTAAGTGCCGTTATAAACGCCAGAAGATTCTCGAATCATTAATTGTTTAGAAACTTACTGAATTAATGGCGTAGCCGTATATTTCTTAAAACACTACATTAATGAACATCCTGAACATTTTCTTAGAAATATAACACTCTTTTTCATTTAAGCTTAGCGTTATTATTGTTTCTGTATTCAATGACTAGTTAATTAATCTTTTTTTTTCTCAGAAATCCGGTGGTGTTTAGGTATTTTAATAATATGAAGTAAATTAGCAAAATATAAAACAAGACCACCATTTTTTTTTGCTCCAAGTTCTAATAAAAAGTCATCCTACGCAATTTCTCACTATTTTGGTAGAATTGTATTAAATATTAGTATAAAATTTATGCCTCCTGCTGTCTTTGTAACTTTTGGAGCGCGTTTTATGTTTTTTGGTTCTGTGTATGGTAAAGAGTTTAATGAAAAAGTATTTATAGTAAAAATACAACGTTAAGATGTCTTTTACACCTATACAGGGTGTAAAAGACATCAACGCGTAAAATATTAGAAACGAATATTATTATTAATTGTAATAACGACTTGAAAAGCTTTATCTGCTGTATTTCGCTTGCCATTATTTTACGATTGACAGTATAAAACATATTCTGTGTCTTCCTCTTTAGAGTTACTTTTTGTATTTTTGTACCACTTTCTGAAGCCTGCGATTTTTTTTCAGTCATGTAAATGTTGTTTTTTTCTTATCAAGCTTAGTATTACTGGCTACACGAGCAAGTAAATCCACGTGTCCACCTAGTCTTATAATAAAAAGCCCATTCACAATAAATCAGGCACATTAAATCAAGATATTCTTCTAAGATAACACTAGTTCGAATATTTTGTAGTATAAAGATTGTCTTAAGAAATTTTTATAGCCTTTTTACGACTGAGATTCTGTGATCGTCTGATTAGTTGTCTACCAATTTTAAGGTCATAGAGTGCTGATATTATACTTGAATATCATTTTAATAGATTATTATTACATTTTAATTGAGGCTTTTTGATTTTAACACGTTAGGCTTAAAAGGTTATGGTTTAAAATTATGATGATGGGGTTTCGCTTTTCTTTGACTTAGTTTCCTTTGGAATTAATTTCCATATTGATTGGTTCGATATTTAAGATGAGTTTAAAGTTAACTTTTTTAATTTTGTTGCTTCTAGATCCAGTATATTGCTTTTTAAATTTGGAGCTGCCGGGAATAATATTATGGAGTGCCTGGGAATAAGCCCTCCCCTTATGTTTAAGTCCTATTTAACAGGAACTGGACATATTGCCGCAAAATCAGGCTTGCATCTGCTACTGAAAAGTTCCTGTTGAAAAAACACAATAACACGTTTTCCGATCTGGGAATCGAATCCGTTACGAAACGTTAATGCTGTTCATGAGGTCCTCCTCAGTGTAAGAAAAAATTATACTTACGTTCTTTATTTTGTCGTCATGTTTGTCTTTTCTTTTTTTATTATGGAAGATGTTACGTATTGAGTTGTCTTAGTTATCTGTGGTTTGTACCACTTGTCTCTCTGTCTGTCTACGTCCGCCCATCCGAATGGCGAATACACGAATTTCACCAAGCAGTCCTGGTCGTATTATTTAACATTTAGAAACCTGTCTATGCATCACAACACTCAACAGTAACGATTACGATCTCTAGCTACACTGGCCTGCAAAAATAAGTATCACACTTTTAACATTGCAATAACAAGTATACAAGATATACTTTCGAAACAAAACGGACTCGAAAAAGAGTTTAATTTTGTACATAAAAACTAATAAAGCTGATAGAAATTGCTATAAAACGTTTTTTATTTTAAATCTATAACTTCTAGAGAGTTTAGAAAAGATTGAAATTTTAAAAGTGTAGTACTTAGTTTTGCAGGCCAGTGTAGACTGGATCGTAAGCCAAGTACTTACCTCATGTATAGGTGATCTAGCGAGTTCACTGAGGGTCGGCCATTTTTCAACGTTATTACTTAGGGCATAAGGATAGGATAGCAATGTTAACCTAGTGGTGTGACTGTCGGATTGCTAAGTCATAGGTCTCGTGTTCGAACCCAAGGTACGCACTTCTGATTTTTCAGATTCATGTGCGTATTATATAATTATTACTTGCTTCGGTGACGGAAAACATCGTGAGGAAATCACCATGCCTAAGAGATTCTTCTTGACGGCATGCAATGCCAAGTCAGAGGCCCAAGAGCGCCTTAAAAACTCTTACACCAGGCACTACGAAGAAAGTTGAAAACTGGCAGACCCTCAGTGAACTTGGTGTACCTACTATGATGAAACACCTGCATATCATAATAAATTAATAAGCCAGGAAATGTCGTAAGACCTCATTTTCAAATCTTCTTATTAGGGGCAAAACGTATCTTGACTATCATTAATTTAGCTGACTTCACCCGTCACCCTGAGTGGCAGTGTAATGAGTTCGGTTACTAGCCGTCAACCCTAAGTGGTTGATTGTGGTGAAATTAACCTATGAATTACCGTTAAGTGGGAATTAATAGTTAGTCTAGGTTAAGTGTTGAATATTTTCTGTTTAGGTAGAAAAGTTAGAGAAGCTCGTGGGTTAATAATAACAGCCGTTTGGGTTGATCTTCCCTGGATTGGTCCGTAGATGGGTACCACCCGTTATATACCGAGTTTCTCCGTGCCTCAGTAAACACGTTAAGCTGTTGGTGCCGGCTGTAGATCTTTGACAGTCGTTACAGGTAGTCAGTGGCCCGAAAGTCTGACAATCAGTCTTACCCTCATATACCGTCTTATTAGTATCGTATTACCCAGTACTAAGTGGCTTGTGGAAGTCAGATAGGCAGTCACTCCATGTAAAATACTGGTACTCAGCTGCATCCACTTGGACTGGAAGCCGACCCCAAGTAGAAAAGATTTAATGGGGGGGACAAAAAAAACTATCAGGATTGTCACAATTGCATTCGTTTTGTTGTTATAGGAAGAATAGGCACCCTAACCAACAGGTTCGAAGTAATGTTTCCACGCGAGCCTTAGAACTTGGAAAATTACTATGGCAAAGAGTTATTTCTCTACGTAGTTCCGTCCGTGTTGATGGAAACTTAGATAGTATTGCCAGATTTCCTATGTAGAGATTTAATTAACAAGTCAATCAATCATGCATATTTAGCAGAAAGTTCTAACAAGGGAGAATATACAAAAACCGGCCAAGTGCGAGTCGGACTCGCACACGAAGGGTTCTGTACCATTGACTATATTTAGTATTTGTTGTTATAGCGGCAACAGAAATACATCATCTGTGAAAATTTCAACTGTCTAGCTGTCACGGTTCATGAGATACAGCCTGGTGACAGACAGACGGACAGACGGACAGATGGACAGACGGACAGACAGCGAAGTCTTAGTAATAGGGTTCCGTTTTTACCCTTTGGGTACGGAACCCTAAAAAGCAGATGACAAAATCACGCCTCAACTCGACCACACACACTCACATCCCGGATTGACATAAATACGTACAAAAGCCTCAAGAAGCTACTTATACACTACACAAGCACATAAGCTTTGGTCATCGTCATTCAGCCAACGAACTACAATAAATAAGACAATTTGAATGGCGCAGACAGCGTCGGGTTTATTGCTAGTGTAGTCACGAGCATTGATATGATGCAAACGATTATTGTGCTTCAATGTTGTATGTTTATTTGCTATTTTTAGGGATAAGTAAGCTTCTGGTATTATGAATTATTGTGGAGTGATTATCTAACTGGTGTCTCTGATAGTTCTAAAGAAGCCATAATTATATAAAATCGTCCTGCTTTTGTCTCATGGTTCAGTGCAACACGTTTTCAGTTTTTACCGTATAGCTAACTATGTTTAAGTCTTATTGACAAGAATGCTCATCTACGAACAGATTCCTTTTTAAATGTATTCACTTTGCATGGCATGATTATTTTTACATAAATAAGCTGCCTCGAAGATGTAAAAAAATATAGCAGGTGCCGTTCAATAGTTTCTGCTTACCCCCATAAGAAAAAAAGAGTTTTTGTAAGTTCACTGATATCTAAGTGAACACACAAATGAACCTACTTATCATCCAGCACACGTATTAGTACTCAAAGGTAGTAGAACTTCGTGATAATCGTGAACTTTTAACTCGACACGTTCGTGTTGCGACCTCGAACGTTCCTTTGATAGTTGACATTGATACTGCTTGGGACCTGAGCTTGACATGATGGTAGGTAGCTAAGAAATCAGTATTATGCACACAGCTACTGCGATTCTACTAATATTATCAAGTCATCACTGTCCTGCCCTTATCACAATCTATTAGGGTTTGGAGTAGCATGTCTTTTTCTTCCATACTTCTCTATAACTCGTCATCTTAGCAGTCACCTCCTTTCTAGAAAGAAAGAAAGAAAACAGATTTATTCGGCACATGCCATAAGTGCACACAACAAAAAAATAAAGTAAAAACAAAAGAGTTAACTTAAATCTGCAAAATAAATACTTAAATCGAGACAAAAAAATTAGATAATATTGTGTGTCTCACGGCTGCGTCAAATAGGCCCAGTTCAGCAAACTGCCGAGCATTTAGTGCCCGACGCTGGTTTTCAACTGGAGCTGAAATGGATTCTAGACATATTATTATCATCCTTTACACAGTCTATCCATAGTTTATTTGGTCTTCCTCTACTCTTATAGCCATCAACATTCTCCTCACTACATCTACATGCATACTCAATATTCTCCTCACTACATCTACATGCATACTCAATATTCTCCTCACTACATCTACATGCATACTCAATATTCTCCTCACTACATCTACATGCATACTCAACATTCTCCTCACTACATCTACATGCATACTCAACATTCTCCTCACTACATCTACATGCATACTCAACATTCTCCTCACTACATCTACATGCATACTCAACATTCTCCTCACTACATCTACATGCATACTCAACATTCTCCTCACTACATCTACATGCATACTCAATATTCTCCTCACTACATCTACATGCATACTCAATATTCTCCTCACTACATCTACATGCATACTCAACATTCTCCTCACTACATCTACATGCATACTCAACATTCTCCTCACTACATCTACATGCATACTCAACATTCTCCTCACTACATCTACATGCATACTCAACATTCTCCTCACTACATCTACATGCATACTCAACATTCTCCTCACTACATCTACATGCATACTCAACATTCTCCTCACTACATCTACATGCATACTCAACATTCTCCTCACTACATCTACATGCATACTCAACATTCTCCTCACTACATTTTCCTTATTCCTCCGCATCACATGGCCATACCACAATAACCGATTACCACACAACTTTTCAGTTCAAGTGTGGACCATTAATGGGTAACTCGACTCACAGGTAAACCTTCTTTTGCACAGATGATGTCGAAGATTGAATACCGATCGTGACTTAATTGCTTTTTGAAAGCGGATTCTTCTTAAAGGCAACGCAGTAAACTTTTCTTCTTCCTCATCTTCATTCGAGGAGAAGATGAAGATCTTCATTCGACATCTACCAACCCGCACTGGGCCCGCGTGGTGGATTATAGCCCATTCCTTCTCATAGAGAGGAGGCCTGTGTGAAAAATTTAGCTCCGTAATTTTAAATTAGTTTTAATTAATATTTTAGTGTAAAAAACTTGTATTATTATAATTAAATGTCTATTAAGTGTTTTAATACCCAAGATTATTGTTTTCACGGAAAAATACACTGTAACACGTAGTGATTGGTTTCCTAACTCGACCGGTAACCTATTACACGAACAGCTGATGTACCTGCGGATCTATCTGGGGAGTATAATTGTTTCCTTTTAATGTCTAATAAGTAGCTCTTATTAACCAATTAAAAGCTCTGTAGCACTAAGTTCATTATTCTGACTAATCTGGCACTCTTTTGTAGTTGAAGTTAGGTTCTATGTCAGTTAGCACTTGTTAGTTATCTAGTTGTGTAGTTTGTAATAAGTAAATGTACTTGCTATCTATATATTTAATTAACTAAATACACAACAAAAAAGTACGTTGGTTATTCTTTAATAATTTTTGGCATTATTATTCAAATAAGTCCAATAATTTTAAACCAAGAGTCCTACCCACTTCATAAAAAAGTTATAGACATGAAATCAATTTAAAGTTTAATTTAATTTAATAATCTTATTAAAGTATTTTGTGTAAGACTCATAAGCCTACCACAGTTACCAATTTATTAATCACATATTCCAGTCTATTCTCATTTTCTTCTTTCATTTCTAGCTTTCCTAATTTTGTCCATTCAATTAGTTCTCACCATTCTTTGTACTTCTACTTTCAGTTCTATTCCCTGAAACCATGCCTGTGATGACCCGTAAGGCAACTACCCAGGAGTTACAGGCTAAGTTGAGAACGGCCCTTGATGAACTTAAGGAAGCAAACAGCAAATGTCAACAGCTGTTATTGGATAGAGAGGAACATGAGGTTGAAATCGAGAAGGTCGTTCACAAAAACACAAGCCTGAAACGGGAGCTAGTGGACCTGCACCAACAATACATGGATGTTGTTCAGGAACGGGACAATCTGCGGGTGGTCACAGATGGTTTCAACGACTGCAGTAACCATTATGAAATGGCTTTATGTAAGGTTAGGGACTTAGAAGTTGAACTGTTTCATGCCAACAAACAAATTATTGAGTTTCAGAAAGAAAGAGAATGTACTCAGGTTAGGGAAACAGATCACCTATATAATCAATTATTGAATTCAAATTGCAACCCACATTTCTTAACAACAATAGATCTTACTGAAGATTCTATTCTGAAATATAATTGTAGTAGTTATAAAGTAAGCCAAAATAAAATAAAGAAATATGCAAAACTAAATAGAATTATAAAAAAATGCAAGAAATTTAAAAAACAACAAAAACACAGTTCCAAAAATATTCAACTAATAAAAGAACGTGTTTTCCTCATAAAAAAGTTGAATAATTATCAAATTAAATTAGAGGATAGTAAGAAGTTTTATGAAATAGACACTCAAAACTTACAGTCTGAAATTCAAGTTTTAGAGCGTCAACTAAAGTCATGTTATTCTATGTATGTAAATTCTCAAAAACAAATTAAGGAACATATCCTTGCTGCAAACGAATTAGTTGATAGCGGTAATAGTAATGCATACTGTGTAGACACGATGACCTTCAACAACACTCAATGTACATCACAAAGTGAATCCAGCCCGGACACTCTCCTACCCGAGGTAACGGAGAACCCGACCCGGCTGAGCAGTGTTCCGGACTGTATCTCCATTCAAAATTCACCAGATATTGTACAAGGTTCATCACAGGTAGGTCAAATAGATAGTAGTTCTCCCCCTTCTTGTAATACACACAGTTGTTGCTCCATTTTGTTCTCAGATAGTATAGGAAAAGGGTTAGGCAAGTTAATTAGTAACAATCTGAGTCATTCTTCTCTAAATTATTGTACTCCTCAGGCTTCTTACAACCAGATAATAACATCAATAACTCGGAAGGAATTTGATCCTAATACCATTATAACTGTACTTGTAGGTAACAGTTCTAACGTTAAACTTGATGATATCACGGACAATGTCACTCAACTATTAAAACTAAATTGTAAGAGAGTAATTCTGTGCTCGTTCCCGTACTTTACGAAATTGTCTAGCAAGCAAAACCATAATATCCATGCCTTAAATAATCATTTGCATTTTCTAGTTAGTCACTATAGTGACAGGTTGACATTTTTCGACACTAACAGTTTCGTTCAGAAATTGAAGTCAACCAGAAACCATGCGTACTTGCCTATTAGTTTTAGACGTCAAATAGCTCGGCTATTAGCTTTTAATATAAACTCAGACATATGTGGTATGTCGCAGTTTTTTGTAAATAGGTCTACGGAAATTAGTAATTATACTAATTGTAATTATACAAATAGTATTAGCTTAGATTTAAACTAGTCACTAAGACAATAGAAGGTACGAGTGACAATTTAGTTAATCTCGTCAACTTCGAGGTATCTTCTAGCTCTCAATCAAATAACTGTAAAAAAGGGGCTGAGCAGAATTCCTTAAAATTGTTTCACCAGAATATTCAGGGACTTTCTTCCAAAGAACTAGAAATAGAACTATTTTTAGAAAAAACTAAGTTTGATATTATCTGTTTTACTGAACATTGGATGAAAGATTATGAAGTAATGCAAATAAATTATGAGAATTACAATGTGAGCAGTTGCTTTAACCGAAAATCTAAGATGCGTGGGGGTTCATTAATCCTAGTAAAAAATTGTATTAAATCTAAGTCTCGTAATGATATAGTCGATCTATCGGTTGAACATAGCATTGAATTGTCTTGTGTTGAGCTAGATAAGCATATAATAGTGTGCGTTTACAGACCCCCTAATTACCTGAACTATTCTATCTTTGAGTCAGTAATGGAAGATGCTTTGGCAAAACTTGTAACTGGTAATAAACCAATAATTATCTGTGGTGACTTTAATGTCAATATCATAGAGAATAATGTGAATAGCAGTAGATTCTTAAGTCTCTTTAAATCATTTAACTTGTCAAATGTGTTTTCAGAACCAACTCGAATTACGACAAATACTGCTACATGTATCGATAATGTTTTTTGTTGCTGCGATTACATAAATAAATCCATCGTAAATTACCTGCCTTCAGATCATAGTGGTCAGACGGTTACTTTCGCGTACAATAGACAATTACAAAGAATTCAGATACAAACTAGACAAATAACACCCAGCAATCTAGACAAATTTAATAATAATTTAATTAGCAAGTTAGGTATACCGGGTCATATTAGAAACAATGCAAATGTATTTTATGAAGAATTCTTTTCGGTAGTGCACACCGAATTTAATAATACTTTAAAAAAGAAATCTAAAACTATTGGCCCAAAGTTTATTTTCAGTGACTGGGCAACACAGGGTATTCGGAAAAGTAGGGAACGATTGTTTGAGCTGTACGGCCTTAAGCCTTACATCAACACTGAAGCTTTTTTCTTTTTAAATCCGGGGACAGTAAAGACACCAATAACTATAGGCCCGTATCCGTGTTGCCGGTTTTCAGCAAGGTGTTTGAAAAGATAATGCTCAATCAAATGCTTAACCATTTTAACACTAATAAAATATTACATGAGCAACAGTATGGTTTCACCAAAGGACGTTGTACAACTGACGCCGGTGTCACTTTATTAAAACACATATTTACTGCGTGGGAAGAGGCACAAGATGCCATAGGAATCTTTTGTGACCTTTCGAAGGCATTTGATTGCGTAAATCACGAAACCCTGATCTTGAAACTTCAGCATTACGGTTTAGGTAAACTTGCGCTCAGTTTAATAAAATCGTATTTGAATGATAGACAGCAGCAGGTACAAATAAATGGAGTAAACTCAATGGGTTTAAAAGTAAAAATGGGTGTACCACAAGGTTCGATATTGGGTCCCTTCCTCTTTTTAGTATATATTAATGACCTACCCCATCTATTTAACAACCATCCGCATATGGTGTTGTTTGCTGACGATACTTCTTTAATATTTAAAATAAACAGACGTGCCACTAATCTTGATGACGTAAATAACGCCCTACTGCAGGTCCACGATTGGTTTACCGCTAATAATTTAGTACTAAATGGGAAAAAAACTAAATGCATTAGATTTGCTCTACCAAATGTCAAAAGTAGTGATTGTGACATAATATTGAATCAAGAGAAACTAGAATTTGTCGATAAAACGGTTTTCTTGGGAATCACGCTCGACTCAAGGTTACAATGGGGTCCTCATCTAACATCTCTTGCAGGACGGCTAAGCTCAGCAGCATATGCTGTTAGAAAAATCCGTCAATTTACTGATGTTGATACCGCGAGGCTGGTCTATTTTAGTTATTTTCATAGTATTATGTCATACGGTATTTTACTATGGGGACGGGCTGCAGACATCGAGTCTATATTTATTCTGCAGAAAAGAGCCATCAGAGCCATTTATGAATTACGTAGACGCGATTCTCTAAGAGAACTGTTTAAGGAAATTAATATCATGACAGTACCTTGTCAATACATCTATGAAAACATCATGTACGTTAGAAAAAATCGGCATTTATTCAGTAAGAGAGGGGACAGACACCACTATAACACTAGAAATAGGGACCAACTAGTTCAGCCAGGTTTCAGGCTTGCTAAAGTGGATTCATCTTTCATGGGGTACTGTTTGAAATGTTACAATAAAATACCTCCCCACATTCTTCAACTGAATGAGACGAAATTTAAATCTTGTATAAAACGCACACTATGTAGGCAAGCATATTATAAGTTGGGGGATTACATTGATGATAAAAATGCTTGGCTAAATGCTGGTCCTGCTCCACAACCATAGGTGGGGGGGAGGGGGGCAAACTAATTGTTTGTACTGGACGGGCATTATTTGAGTCCATCGACACGTAAAGAAGAAGATGAAGAATTGATTCCCATGTTAATGTATTGTGGAAGCTGCAGAAGATTGTAAAAATATACTTGCATTGTATAGATTCCAGTTCTTAGTATTATATAATTGCATAGCACATGTGTGAGTACTTTGTACTGTTCAGCCACCATTTACATTTATTTATCTTTCATTGACTTGAATATGCCTTGGTGACTGAGAGAATGTCATGCTCACTTAAATGTCTCGCTGATGGTGGCGGGTGTGTCGGGTCATTTAGTTCCCTTCAATATGGTTGAGTTGAATGGCGCCGGTACATGCGTCATGTCTGTGAACGGGCGCTGTCAGTTGGGACTGGTCATCTCTTAGCTGCCAAGGTTCATTTTAATTACTTTATTCATACATTTTTAATCTAATCTTTCACTCTGGATGCTCTTAGTGTGCACGTCTTTCTACATCGTTCTCACATTTATGTATAATCTCAAAATTAATGATGTAACCAAGATTTTGTAACAATATTTTGATTTTAAAAGAGTGTCCATGGAGTTTCTTGCCCATTCTTCTCCATAGAGATCTACGCTAGGGAATGGGCAACTACAGTACTTTCTCAAGTTATTATGCCTTGTGACTGGGACTGTAGCTTTGATTTTCTTTTTTGTATTTTTGACTTTCAAAAGTGCCGTAATGGTCTAATTGAAATAAATGCTTTGAGTTTGAGTTTTGAGTTTTGAGTTTGTGTCCCAGCAGTGGGAACATTAATAGGCTGATGATGATGATGATGATCTTCATTCGGTTCTTCTTCCTGATTATGAACTAAGAAAAGCTCTCGAGTAAAGTGCTAGTCACCAAGGTAGCGGTAATGAGATTCGTGGCCTAGAGTGCGCCGGACGTTGTACATACCTTCCAGTAATCATGATAATTTTGAATGCGAAAAAATCTACTAATTACTTATTGAGTATCCTCTTTCTTGTGCCAAATCCTTCGACTGCAACTACCAAGTGCATCACCAACAATGTCTTCGACCATTATTATTATTATAAGCCTATATTGTCCCCTTGCAGGGTAAAGGCCTCCCTTCCCTCCTTCCACATTTCGTGATCTAGTGCAATGGCCCAAAAGGTGATGGCGGCATGAGCTAGACTCTTTCGCAAAGGATTGGCCAACAATCGCACTAGATCGACCATTGCACAACGCTAAATTAATTTACTATCCTAACATTCCTAACCATAGATTCAAGAAATAAGGAAGTAATAAAACCTGCAGAAAGAATAAGTATTATTATAAAATACCCTCAACATAACAGGGTGTGAACACAAAAACTGTCTCCGCCGGGCCACTGACACGAGCGCGTGCGTTCGCAACTCCTGCGCATATAATTGAACCACGGGTAGGGTTACCATCCTTGCAGATTGTCTGGACATAGCCAGCTTTTTGATCCTTCATCTGGACTTAATGGTCAACAATCAGTAAACTTGGTAGTACGGAAAAGTTAAAAATGACGTATTGGATTGACTTATGCTATCGTAAAGCTTATGAAAATCTTGTTGAAAGCTGTTGTAAGAAATATTATGAAAAACTTTGACAGCTATTGCGACTGGTCTAAGCCCTATTGACTTTTAGTTATAACAGGAAGTCTTTTACTTAATTAAAAATCTTTTATTAATGCTGAAAAAGATAAATACTGTTATTATTAACTCAAATTTTGAAAACCTTATACTTTTTGTTAATTCTTACCGCATGAATTATTTACATAACATTAAAATGTAAGCAATACCCAAGGGGTGGAGACCTAGTGTCCTGAAATACAGACCTCACGTCTACGTGAGGTCTGTATTCTTTGTATTGTCTCCACCCCAACAACAATAATTATACTGTGGGAGACTGGTGCCTAAGCTTGAGCTTAGCTCTAGCTTAATCTCTAGCTTAGGCACCAGTCTCCCACAGTATAATTATTGTTGTTACGTATTTTGTATATATAATGTATCTACCTATATTGTGGTGAGTTATAAATCTTTATTATTATTTTATTATTATAAACTTGCATCATTCTACAGCTTCCACTGCTTTCGACCCAGGGTTAAAAAGTCCGGATTTTTAACCCTGAGTTTTTTGCAAATGTCCGGATTTTAGTCAGGAATTTTCTTTTGAAATGGTAACCCTACCCGCGCGCATTGTTTGCGAGCGTCGCAAGCGCATGTGATTTGTAGTAGCAACGTTTTTTTGTTTGAAACAAATGAGTTTTGCAGTGTCTTTTGGGTTGCTTGCTTTTAAATAGATTTTTGGGTTTCACGTGGTTAGTACCTAAGTTAGTATAAAGTGAAATTAAGTTTTGAAACTTATTGATGAAAAATCTTGAATAACTTGAATTTATAGTTTTGTGATGTAGTTGAAACTTTTGGTGATGATCAAAGAAGAGGTCTTTGTTGTTCACCAAATCTATACCTAATATTATAAAGAGGAAAGATTTGTATTTTTGTATGTAACGAATAAACTTAAAAACTACTGGACCGATTTGAAAAATTCTTTTAGCAATTGATAGCTACATTATCAGCGAGTAACATAGGCTATATTTTATCCCCGTACTCTTACGGGAACGGGAACTGCGCGGATGAAACCGCGTAAAGTCCGCTAGTCATATTATAAAGAGGTAACATTTGTTTGTAAGTTTGTATGTAGGGGGTAATCTCCGGAAGTAATGAATCAATTTTAAAAATTGTTTCACTTAGAAAGCTACATTATTCGTGAGTGCTATAGGCTATATTTTATTCCCGTACTCCCACGGGAACGGGAACTACGCGGGTGAAACCGCGGGACGTCAGCTAGTAAACAATATTTCTAAAAGTTCAACAAAACATGACTATGACTTTACTAAAAAAGATTCACCAAAGAATGATTTTACTTATAGCTGAATGGTCAGCTTTTTTTCAAGTTAAAATCTATACTAATATACTAATCTATATATATAATAATATTATAAAGAGGTAACATTTGTTTGTAAGTTTGTATGTAGGGGGTAATCTCCGGAAGTAATGAACCGATTTCAAAAATTATTTCACCATTCGAAAGCTACATTCACCCTGAGTGACATAAGCTATATTTTATCCCCGCACTCCCACGGTAACGGGAACTACGCGGGTGAAACCGCGGGACGTCCGCTATCCTCAATAAATTCCAACACACCTATTTACACTTCCCACCAAAATCAGTAACCCAGTAAGGTTACAAAAAGTATTTCATAACGGCGCGATATAATATACGACAGCGTTCCCGTCATCGGTCCACAATATTAAATGACCATTTTAGCAGTAACCGTTTTATAAATGGTCGTGAGAGGGACCGAGAGGAATGAGTAGAGGTTCTGTAGGTGTTGTTGAGGTTTTATTTCAACAAGTATTATCTTGATTGATTTTAGTACTTATTACACATGTCTATATTATTTCGTTAAATTGTTTTTAGTGTCAAATAGCAGGCGTTACCTGCATTTATACTTTGCTATGTCATTTTCTCTAAACTACCTCAACACGAAGCCGTCAACCAAGCATTCTGTACATCAGACTAAGTTACTTTACGCAAAAATTATTTCTGGGAATCGACTTTATTTTTTGGGGTGAAAAATCACAGATATCTATATTAGTTCGTTAAATTGTTTTTAGTGTCAAATAAATCACAGATATCTATATTAGTTCGTTAAATAAATTGTTTTTAGTGTCAAATAGCAGGCGTTACCTGCATGTATACTTTGCTATGTCCTTTTCTCTCATTATACAGGCTGAAAACTACCTCATTACGAAGCCGTCAACCAAGCATTCTGTACATCAGACTAAGTTACTTTACGCAAAAATTATTGCTGGGAATCGACTTTATTTTTTGGGGTGAAAAATCAAGTTTTATGATAAAACTCAATGTAGCGCACTCAAAACATTGTGCTGATGGATGGACTGAATAGTACGGGGGTTGTGGAGGTGCTTATAGATCTTACATTAAAAACTTGTATTTCAAAAAAAACTTGTCAAAAAGTTGGAACTTTGACGCCAATATCTCCGTAACTAGAAAGCTCACAGGTACAGAACAAGTGCCTTTCATCTTCGTTACGATGTTTTTTACACCCTTTATCTGCACTCATGTTATTCATTGTGTTTCATTTATATATCTCTTTCTGTCTCCCTTGTCTTCTACAATACTTATCCACTCAACCAATGCTGAGTATCTTGGCAAAGGTGTGCAATACCTAATAGTACACCGAAATTTCGCCAGTTATGTTGGAGCGAGCCTATTGCCATCAACCGGGCGCAAATCGAGACTCTGTGGCTGCTACTGAGAAATTCCTGATGGAAAAAGCCAATAACACTTTGCCCAATCTGGGAATCGAACCCAGGACCTCATGTTCAGCAGTCGCGCATACCACCACTAGACCAAGGAGAGATTCTATGAGAATTAATTATTATAACTTTTCCTCATCTCTCAAAGGTCCCTAAAACCAAATCCCCGATCCCCATTCTGGGTGTTCTTAAGTTCATAATTTTTGACCGATGCATCATTGAACAAATTAAACTTGGTGCCAAAAATAATTTATCAGTCTTCGCCCGGGTCGATTATTCACGCTTATGACAAATGGAGGAGAGCTGTGCAGTATATTTCACGGATTTGTGATTTGCAATACATACGTTCGGCAATGGATATTGTTCGACATTTTTTATTTATAACTTTATACTTTTGTCTGGTTGGATTTGTAATTTTTGTGAGTCATATTTTTTATTGTGAAGATTACTTAAGAGTACAGAGATATTAAACGGTATTTCAGACAAGAAATGTAGTCTTAAATAGCTTTCTAAATCTGTCTACATTATCTGTATTGTGTGACTCTCTCAAGTAACTAGAACGATCTTAATGTTTCTGATGATGGATGGATGGATGGATGTTAGTTACTCTTTAGTGCAAAAACTGCTGAACGGATTTTGATGAATTGGGCCCTTGGATTGTTTATAACCTAAAGGATCCCTTTTAACCCTGTAGTATGATGCCGTGGGACAGTTACCGAACTTCACGCAGCCCGCGGACATAAGCTAGCCCAAAACAAAAATCCTGAACAATAAAACGTTGCGCGAAAATTAAGGTACAAGGGCACTAACAATCCATCAATCAGAATGTGGACTCTTAAACGAAAGGTCGTGACTTTGAATCCGACCCTATTACACTATTACGATAAACTCTAGCAAAGATAGACCTTATGTCAAAGATGCATCTCGCACGGACGAAAAAAAAAACACAAAAAAACAAAACTGGACCAACAACATCGGTAAAAATATTTGAAATGTGCGCTTTATTTATACATTATTCTCCAAATTAACATATTAATATACGAGGATCTTCTAATCACAAATCTGATAAGTCAGACATTAACATAATTACGAGAAACCGAAATATACGAAAAGTTCTACACAGGAGATATTAATTAATTGAACACTCACGTCAACTTAATAGATAAAGCTTGCAATATTAACGTTGCAAAAGAAATACTATGAATCCATTGCAGGTTAAATGTGGATTAAGTTTATTAAAATGCGTACATAATCTTCAATGGACGAGCGACGCATCGATAGCATCTTCGCGGGGATAAGATGAGAACACTAATTATGTTTCTATGGTGCGCAGACGCAGGGAGGGGCGGCATTCCGTCAGTACATTGACCTCTCACACAGACCAACACACGTGTAGATCTTCCAAAAAAAAACATAAATTGAAATATATATTAATGATTTCTATTAATTATCGCACGTATAATAAATTATTCGACGTTTTTGAATTATGTGTATTTTTTTAGTTATATTCCGGTGTTAATTGAAGTTGAAATGGCGCTTCTATTTTAGGAGTCATTAAGGTATCTTTTTAATTGATGTTGCAGTTTCTTAGAAGCTGATTAACTGAGACAGAACTGATGTCTTTAAGGTCCAATTAATTTGGTAACTAAGTGCCAGTAGTTTGGCATTTCGCTAAAATACAATTTTCTCTGTATAGTCAATTACACAGTAAGCACCTAATTATCTTGTAACAGTAAATTGGAAACTTTTATTACTTAAGTATATCGATTCACATCAATTAAGTTTATACAGTTTTCAGTACTGGTATAGCTAAGGTCTTTAAATACTCCGTTGATATAAAGATAAACATTAAATCGAAGTTTATGTGCCGAAACACAATATTGATGGTTTGTTTCGACGCCGAATGGTTATTTCCCGCTAACTGACTTCAATCTGTTAGATCATCCCGTCTATCTGTGAAACAGACCCCTATCATTTAAGTAAATCTTTAGTAGCTTCTAGAATAAAACATGTTTTGCTGGGAATTATCTGCTGGGAAGTCAAAAATATCAATTTACCTGCATTCATAATAAATAACAATAAAATAAATATTGCTGGACATTACACACAGCGCCATCTAGTGCCACACAACGAGGCTTGTGTCGTGGACACCAAATAGTTTATATACTACATAGATTCTTTTTGTTTGTAAATACATACATGTAAACATCCATGACTCTGAAACAAATGTCCATGCTCATCACACAAACATTTGCTCCGACCGGAATTCGAACCAGGGACCCTAAGAACGTAAGGCAGCCTCACTACCGCAGCGCCATTTGGGTCGTCAAAATTGCCTGAACAATGAATCTGACGCTGCAAATAA
This sequence comes from Xestia xanthographa, assembly GCA_905147715.2. NCBI lineage: Eukaryota > Metazoa > Arthropoda > Insecta > Lepidoptera > Noctuidae > Xestia > Xestia xanthographa. The sequence goes on along the minus strand of LR990656.1, from coordinate 4,935,705 downwards.
ACATGGCCACATACCAGGCACGAAAAGTACAATTCATAAGCATCGTCGATATGACATTTATTGTGTGAACCACTAGTCTGTAGAATTCACCGCCAGCTTCTCATTCTGTTCCCTGGTCATTATAATCTACTACTACTACAACAGCCCATAACGTCCACTGCTGGACATAAGCCTCTCCCATGATGGGAGGAATTTGCCGTAATCTCCACGCTTGGCAGGCGAATTGGAGATCGCAGTGATGAAAGACTAATAGAAAACGCTGCTGCCCATTCTCTGGTCTACAGAGGCGCAAGGTGTTCTGCCTCAGACATTAGTCGCCTTATACGACACCCTTGAGTGTAATGGGTTGGTTCTATTCTACTCTGCCGGATACCACATGGCTAATAATACGGCATACGGCATTATAATCTGGGTCTATTAAACCCTAGGCCGTATCGTCGCTTCCAATCAGGCGAGTTGCTCTTTAGTATACACCCACATTTCGCCAGATCTGTTTAAGTCTCATGTAACAGGGGGCTTATCTATTGCTATCAACCGGGTACAAACCCAGACACGTGGTTCATCATCATCATCAGCCTATAATGTTCCTACTGCTGAGACACGGCCTCCTCTCAAAGAGAGGGAATGGGCTATAATCCACCACGCGGGCCTAGTGCGGATTGGTAGATGTCACATGTCTTCGAATTTTTGGTTCTAGGCACGTTCAGACACGTGGCTGCTACTAACAAATTCCTGATGGAAAAACCCAATAACACTTGGCCCTATTTTTTTTTTTCGGATGGGTAATCATCAAATGACTCCTCCCGCTCTGGGCAGAGCAGGAGGGAGTGTCAGACTTTTACTGACTAAAACCCATCCATGTTCCTTCATCGCCCTTTGTGTTCCGGGGCCACGGTATCTCTTTCGAATAGTCCCGCAACCCCGGCATAACACTTGGCCTTTAAATATGACCACACATTTCCGCTACACGCGACGTTTTCGTCAATACTTTTTTTTTTATTTTTATCTCAGCGGCCATTTTACAACGTTCCTCGATCTATGGTGGGCAGCAGATGATATACAGTATCACAGTGTGCAGCGCAAATGTGCTATCGCGAGCTATTCTGTTTAGAGACAATCGTACGTTTTGTGAGGAGCAGTTTTTGAGAAATGAACTGACATTGATATTTAGAGACTGAGTGATTTGAAGCTGTTATCACTAAGACCATCATCAGCAAATTAATGTTTAAATTTTATTGCTGTGTTGTAATTTGAACGCTCAGCTTTGCGCCTGAAGTTGTGTGTCGACGGCACGTTCGTGTTCCACGCGCGCCTCAAAGAGAGTCAGCAAAAGGAAGGGGTCCGCAAGGACCGATGCCTGCCGGGGTTGCGGGACTGTTCAAAAGAGATACCATGGCCCCGGAACACAAAGGGCGATGAAGGAACATGGATGGGTTTCTCCTGCTCTGCCAGAGCGGGAGGTGTCATTTGATGATTCCCATCCGAAAAAATAAAATAAAAAAAGGTGGTACCTTTCTTCGAAAAACTGAAAATGTTAAATGGCAATAGTTTTTGTGTGACCTTCAAGAATTTTGGCCATTTGAGAACCACTGCATTGGAGTCTCTCTGGGTCGATTAGGGTATTCTGAGAAATTTTATTAGTATTATGTGGGGTTGTTTACATTAAAACACTACCCTGATTATGTGTTTAATTAAACAGTTTTTACAGACATACTTGATATGTTTTTTTCTTTTAAACAGCATTAGAAGCATAAAACCACTAGTGGATGTTACCTGGCTGAAACGACGATGAACATGTTTTTAGAATTCGTTGAACTGCCTACAGTAGTATTCTTAGTAAAAAATTTTAGCTAGGAGTCAAGAATTAATTTCACAGCTATCAGCAAGCTACAGTGTTAGCATGAAATTGATGTTCCTATACTTATTTTGTACAATGAATCTTGATGCAATGTCTATTTTTCTCAAGTTAAAAAAAAAGAAATTGAATTTCTGACAAATAGGAATCTATTTTTACTTCAAGAATGGAAAACTTGACAGTATAGAATTTGAATAGGTAAATGCCCACTCTCAGAAGAAAAAAACCATCTTCTAACACAAACAAAACTGTATTCATCTTCGGATCAAAATAATATTGTATATCAAAACTATCAATGTCGAGTATTTCAATCTAAACTCTTGATTTTTTACTACTCTACAGTGCAAATAAGTTTTTATATTAAAATGCTAAGAAACTAGCTTCTGCAGGCTGCTTCGCCTGTGTCGAGGTCAAATATTCACCATCGTCTGCCTAGCTTTTTCCCAACTATGTATATTGGGGTCGGCTTCCAGTCTAACCGGATGCAGCGGAATACCAGTATTTTACATGGAGCGACTGCCTATTCTGATCTCCACAACCCAGTTAATACTGGGTAATACGATACCCCTTAGTAAGACTGGTTGGCAGTCTTTCGGGCCACTGACTACCTGTAACGATTGTCAAAGATCTACAAATGACAGCTGGGACCAACTGCTTAACGAGCTTTCAGAGGCATGGAGGAAACTTGGTATGTAAGGGTGGTCACCTATCCACAGACCAACTTAGGCAAGCACGGCTTAACCTAAAGATCGACCCGAGCGGCTGTTATTATTTAGCCACGAGCTCCTACTAAAACGTACAACCCTGATAAATGATACTTTATCTTATCTATCCTTGACTGCCTGGTTAGTCCAGTGGTTGCAATCGCAACTTCTGAGCATGAGGTCCTAGGTTCTATTCCCGGGTCGGGCAAATTGTTATTTCGTTTTTCCATCAAGAATTTCTCAGTAGCAGCCACGGAGTCTGGATTTGTGCACGGTTGATGGCAATAGGCTCACCCCCTATTACATGAAACTTAAACATAACTGCCGACATGTGGGTGTACTATTAGGTACTACTACTACAACAACAACAGCCCATAACGTCCACTGCTGGACATAAGCCTCTCCCATGATGGGAGGAATTTGCCGTAATCTCCACGCTTGGCAGGCGGATTGGAGATCGCAGTGATGAAAGACTGACAGAAAACGCTGCTGCCCATTCTCTGGTCTACGGAGGCGCAAGGTGTTCTGCCTCAGACATTAGTCGCCTTATACGACACCCGTGAGTGTAATGGGTTGGTTCTATTCTACTCTGCCGGATACCACACGGCTTTAGGCTATTAGGTACACCTCTGTCTAACCCTACGGGTATTACAGGCGTAATGTTATGCATGTCATCCTAACACATGTCATGGTCTATCTTTGTGCCAAACAGTATTTACATCCGTTCAGCTATTAAGGCGGCAAAAGATAACACACAGACAGATAGAAATACTTTCGCATTTATATTATTAATTAGCGGACGTCACGCGGTTTCACTCGCGTAATTCCCGTTCCCGTAGGAGTACAGGGATAAAATATATAAGAATTTTTGAAATCGGCGCAGCAGTTTTTGAGTTTATTCATTACAAACATACAAAAATACAAATCTTTCCTCTTTATAATATTAGAGTAGATATGTTAGTTTGGATATTATTTGAAGTTTTTAAACGTTTTTGCCTCTTAGGAAATATTACAATTCGTCATGGTGTGAATTAGAAGATTTTGAAGTGTGGTCGGGATATATAAGTATTAAAAAAAGTCTATAATATTATAATGATTAAAAAGTAAGATCTAGTCGCTGTGTGGTCTTGGCAAGAAGCTGTTCAGTTTATGATGATTGTATAAATAAAGGACTTAAATAGGGGTCTTAAATACATTAGTAATTATCTGAGGTAAGACCACAAAGTTGCATACAACACCAATACAAGTTGGTAAGTCTCCGTAGAGGCCGCTGATTCCTCCCATTGTTGACATCCCCAACATTTTATTAATTATATTTGTTGTCTTGCAACACTTAATAATCTGTCATGTTGTGTCAATGTCATTTTTATGTCACATCAACTGTCAGTCAGTTCAAGAAATATAGCACCTCGATTGTCTCCATGAACAAGTCACGTTTTTTATTCCAAAAACTTCCTCTCAATTCTACCAGCCTTAAACCCTGGAAATACAATCCTCAACACCCATGTGCGGATTGTGAGTATTGTGACCATCGGGGTGGTTTTAGTAAAGTAAACATCCCACATTCCCCTAAAACCCTTTTGAAGGTTTACCCCTGAAAACACAAAAAATATACTGTAGAGGTCCTATTGAGAGGTCTTGTAGAGATCCTATGTGAGCAGCGGTGGCCCAGTGGTGGCGGCCCCGACTTACGAACAGTAAGTCGTGGGTTCGAACCCAGACAGGCGCATTACTTTGTGTAATTTATTTAATCGCCACTGCTCTCAAAACAGTGAAGGAAAACATCGTGAGGAAACCGGAATGTCCTAGAACCAAAAAAAATCGAAGACATGTGACATCTACCTACCAATCCGCACTGGGTCCGCGTGGTGGATTATAGCCCATTCCCTCTCATAGAAAGGAGGCCTGTGTCCCAGCAGTGGGAACATTAATAGGCTGATGATGATGATGATGAGGTCCTATTTGAATGGCTTTGTTCTTTATGATAAAGGATTTAATAAGTATTCAACTTGCATTTTAATAGATACAATACTATTTTCTGAACAGCATGTATCAGGAAGGAACCACCAAATTGGAAAACTTAAAAAAACAAGAGCTTCTCATACAAAATGTCAATATCTACGACCCAAATGTATAGACAGCTAGTGTATTTATTCGCGATTAAGATGTTGGTTAGTTAGAAAACTTTAAAAATCACTTGAGCATCTTACAAAAACATCAATTATTGTCAATCTATTCATACCTTTCATGTCTAACAACACAAACAATCGCCACTTTCAAGCTCGCTTTAACTCCGAAACTTCAACGATCCATGTTCTCACTGCATGCAAGTCAATTAAACAACGGTTCTTTTAATTAAGCTTGTAATTCTTACACAGTTTAATATTCGTGGGATTTATTGTTCGTTTTTGGATGTATTTGACGTGTCTGTCTTATTTTGAAACAAACAAATCGTCTCGCTTGTCAATGGTGTATTGCAATAACCCAAAGTTATGCTGTAACTTCCACCAAAGAACTGTACCGAGAAATATAGGAGTTGATGAACAACTTTCAGTAAAGTCAATTCTTCTCCATAGAGATCTACACTTTGGTGTGCAACTACAGTACTTTCTCAAGTTATTATGCCTTGTGTCTGTGATTTTAACTTCGTTTTTTTTTTCATTCAAAAGTACCGTAATGGTCTAATTGAAATAAATGCTTTGACTTTTGTGTTTGAGTAACTGGAGTGGCACCAGAAGAAGATATCTGTACAATATCTAGAGACAACTTCGATTGCCATTTTACTTGGCTGTTTCAGATACGCTTAAACAGATTTTTTTCAAAACTCTGACTGAAAAACTTCTAGGCCTCCTTTCTCTAGACCGCTCTGTTTTGTGCAATTTCTGGTCATGCTTGCCCTGTGAAAATAATCAGATATCGACTTAACAGTTACTGCTATTATAGGCGGACTTAATACCACAAGGCATTCTCTACCAGTCAACCTTTGGGACAAATAGGGTAGCATTGTGATAGAGTACAATAAAAATAAATATGAAAAATACCATTTTGTAAGCATCAAATAAAAACACATAAATGGGTACCTACATACTAATACATATAATATTTATGCTAAAATAAACTAATATTTATATTATTATGAATTATTCATGAAAACCATTCTGAATTGCACCCACCGGATACAGGCCAAGCCTAGCCATATCTGTATAAGCTGCAAAACTGTTAATTACACATTTAACAAAAGCTCTAAACAATCACCAGGAGACCATAAAAACCAGAATGGCATAACCCCATCCACTAATCACGTCATCACAATCAGTAAAGGTTACGAGTCGTTACATCGACTATTAACGATCAGTTGAACGTATAATCAGGATAACAGACATTTAATAGACACACACACCTACGCTCAGCATCCTAACTCACCCGTTTACCTCATTTCAGATGAGCCCTGTTTCCTAGACAGAGCGAAAGGGGAATCTTAGACTTCGATGCGTATACCGTATTGGATCCGTTATACGTGAAGGCAGGTACGGCTGAATGTAATAAACGTCTTTGTTCATGAATAACTGAGGTTTAATATTATCATTAACACTTAAACAGGGATATTTACAATGATTAAAATGAAATGAATGCTATTTGTATTGAGTTCCCGAGATTTCGGCGCTATTGCAAGAACCATGATCACTGATACTGGACTAAAGTTATTGCGGGTGGGAGTTTATGAGCAGACCTAAACCCATTTGAGGTTGAAAAGATCACAAAACGTTAGAAATCAACTCAACGTCAAATAAGCTAACTTCGAAAACAAGCAGACTTTAAAAAAGGCCGCCCATTAAAAGTATTTAATCAAAGTCAAAATAAAATAAGGATTAAAACGAAATACATGAACCGTCGCCATTTGGACAATGTTTAATATTTTTTGTTGTGTCTGAGTGACACTTTACAAAAACTTACCATGAGATGACCTCAAAATTATAATAATTTTATTACTTCTTATGATAATATTTCAACAGATTACTTGTGACAAAAAATATTATACAAGCTTATGCAAGTTGTCTTATGCATAAACTATTTTTTTGTCATAATTAAGTGGTTTTTGTTTACTGCTAAATATTTTCATTGACAATTTAATTTCGTCATTCAATCATTTCTGAAGTTTTTTATGCAACGTTTTACTCTTAATTATTATGTTCCACCCACGCATATAATGGTAATTAAATAAGTAAGTACCTACTTACCTATGAATAAATAACACACATTTCTGTCCTAAAATAATAAATAGCTACTCTAGCTTCGAAACTTATAAAATTTGTCAAAAATAAAAATATACGTATTATACTACAGCAGCGGTGGCCCAGTGGTGGCGGCCCCGACTTACGAACAGTAAGTCGTGGGTTCGATTCGAACCCAGACAGGCGCATTACTTTGTGTAATTTATCGTGAGGAAACCGGCATGTCCTAGAACCAAAAAATTCAAAGACATGTGACATCTACCAATCCGCACTGGGCCCGCGTGATGGATTATAGCCCATTCCCTCTCATAGAGAGGAGGCCTGTGTCGCAGCAGTGGGAACATTAATAGGCTGATGATGATGATGATGATTTTACTACACCATTGTTTAGTCGTACACGAAATACACCACCTCTCTAATTTATCTTTTATCCACTACTCCTTCATCCATTTAGTGCCAATATTATTCGAGTACATACATACACTCACGCCTTTTCCTCTTGTGGTAAGCAGAAACTAAAGCATGCCACCTGCTACGATCCTTCGAACCACGAGTAAAATATTATTATGCATTTAAATATGCATTCGAAATGACAAAATTAAAAGGGTTCCGTTTGGTCATTTGGCTATTAAACCTTTAGTTTCATTGGGTATTCTATTTCACGACTCTTGGTGATTATTATAAATAAATAAATATAACTAAGAGTGTAGTAAGGTCATGTAGTACCTAGTATTATAAATTACTTGCGGACGTCACGCGGTTTCAGCCGCGTAGTTCCTGTTCCCGTGGGAGTACGCGGATAAAATATAGCCTATGTTACTCAGGGTGAATGTAGCTTTCTAATGGTGAAAGAATTTTTTAAATCAGCGCAGTAGTTTTTGAGTTTATTCATTACAAACATACACACACACAAAAATACAAATCTTTCCTCTTTATAATATTAGTGTAGATTAATTTAGATAATATAAATAAATATAACTTAGAGTGTAGTAAGATCATTTAGTACCTAGTATTATGAGTGTTATTACTTGAATGCCTATTAAAGTGATGTAAAACTTCATTGTGACAAGGAAATTAAATAATAGATCATAAAATAATGTTAATGATTGAATATAAGAAATTCTATAATAATAATAATTCTATAATAATAATTGCCTGTATGGTGTCGGACGTAAAGAATAACACCATCCCATATCTTCCCGTGGGTGTCGTAAGAGGCGGCTAAGGGACTTACCAGAAAATGGGCAGCAGCGTTCTCTGTGCTTTTGTAACAACCGTACTGCGATCGCCAACCCGCCTGCCAAGTGTGGCGATTATGGCAAAACCCGGGGCTTGAGGGAGGCCTGCCTATGTCCAGCAGTGGTCTTTCGGCTGAAATGATGATGATGATAATAATAATTGTATTTAATAAATTAATATGTAATGTACATGTGTAAAATTTAAAAATCATTAATGCAATTAAATTGTACAAAAAATACTTGCACGTCATGAGAAATGGCAGACAAGTTGTGAGCCACTTTTATTTAAGATCTTGCATGCATGTATTATTTTAATTCTGTATGTAAACACATGTTTGAGCTAATAAAATTTCTTATTCTTATTTGGAGGAGCTCGTGGCTAAATAATAACAGCCGCTCGGGTCGATCGTTAGGTTGAGCCGTGCTTGCCTGGTTGGTCTGTGGATGGGTGACCACCCATTACGTATCGAGTTTTTCTTCCATGCCTCGGAAAGCACGTTAAGCCATTGGTCCCGGCTGACAATTGTAAATCTTTGACAATAGTTAGGTAGACAGAGGCCCAAAAAAAAACTTCTAACAACCAGTCTTACCAAGGGGTACCTATCGTATTACCCGGTACTAACTGGGTTGTGGAGGTCAGATAGGCAGTCGCTCCATCTAAAACACTGGTATTCAGCTGCATTCGGTAAAACTGAAAGCCGACCCCAACATAGTTGGGAAAAGGCTTGGCAGATGATGATGATTCTTATTCTCATATTTTCTATGCAAAACTGCAATAATCCTGTTGCAAACAGCTGCACAATTTACAATTGAATCATGCAAGGTTTTAAAAGTAAATAATAACATCGTCTACGTAGTTTGATGTATCATGTACCAGTGATTTGTATGCTTATTCGTCATATATGTAAATAAAACAAAATGTCGGTGAATGCTAAACAATGTCCTTTAGTCACATTGAAATGACTGTGATTGTATGCTAAAATATAAGGTTCGATGCTCGGATCATGGGATCGGTAATTATTTTTGTTTTATGTTGTTAAGGGCTATATATCCCTTAAATGGCTTAGCATGATCCTCCGTTACGCCAAAAATACTGCAGCATTAATTTTGAAATAAATATATGATAAAGTTGAGGATTAATGCTAGGTATTATGTGTGACGAAAACACGATTTCATAAACTTTTCTCGATAAATAAAAAATCCAAAGTTACCTCCAAATCCAACAATAAACTGCTGGTATTCAAAAAGTACTTCAAATTAGGTCATGAAACTTTGCATACTAACTGAACTAACTATAAAGCAGGTCTTGTGTGTTTTATTTTTTTAGTCCAATCAATAGATTTTTTGTAAATCGCAAAAAAACACTCATTTCGCACTATTCGGCCGCAGTGACTGACGTAACAACCGCTTTGTAGTGCAAGCCGATTAGAACTTTATTCTAACAGTATTTCAAACGAAGTTTGAACCACCACAAATAGAGTTGCTAATTTTAGGGTAAGAAGGGCCTTAAGTACGGCTCACAAGGTTAAATTGAAACAATAACCTGTAATTATTGTAATAAGATAAATAATTTCTGCAGTTTTATTTATAAATCTGCATACATAATGTTTCGTGCCGGGAGAGGTCTTTCTGTGTCACAGAGTGGGCGATAATCCACCACGCAGGCTCGTAGATGTTACAGGCCTGCCTTGGTTCGGACCCATGACCGGTGGTTATGAGTTCTACAACTCATATCTCGGGGCTATAACCACTGGGCCACCATGACTACTCTCTAAAGTAAAAAAAAGTCTAAATATTAAGCCGAAATTATCTTTTCCGTGTTGCATCATCATCTGCCTATCCTTTTCCCAACTATGTTGGGGTCGGCTTCCAGTCTAACCGGATGCAGCTGAATACCAGTATTTTACATGGAGCAACTGCCTATCTGACCTCCACAACCCAGTTAGTACCGGGTAATACGATACCTCTTGGTCTTCGTCTTCTTCGTGTCGATGATTCTTATTTTACTACTACTACATCAGCCCATAACGTCCACTGCTGGACATAAGCCTCTCTCATGATGAGAGGAATTTGTCGTAGTCTCCACGCTTGGCAGGCGGATTGGAGATCGCAGTGATGAAAGACTAACAGAAAACGCTGCTGCCCATTCTCTGGTCTACGGAGGCGCAAGGGATTCTTATTTTATTTATTGAAATTTGTTTCGACTAGAACTCAGCCACGTCGACAGCGTTGGTGGTGGCTTCCGACAGGTCCCTTAAAGTGGTAAGACTGGTTGTCAGACTTCTTGGCTTTTTTGTGTTGCATGCTAACAATAAAAATCAAACATTTTAGTGTGGTTAATCAGAAAACCTTATGTTATCTTATAAAATTAATACCAACCCTACACACCATTTGTCCGAAATATTACCCAATTTGTTAACTTCGCACATAGTTGCGGAGACAACCAAATACAGGCAAACTTAATCACATCATCCTTTACATTTATTTTCGAGCCCAAAAACAAATATGTAATTTCATTGGACGCGCACATGCATTATAAAGGACACCTCATAATTTCGTTTCTTGTTTTTAGGGTTCTGTAACCGTATGGTGCCAACGGGACCCTGTTACTAAGGCTCCACTGTCTGTCCGTCTATCACAAGACTGTTTTCTTGAACTATTATAAGTAGACACTTGACATTTTCATAGAGCGTGTATTACAATAACCGCTTTAAAAAGTTGAAAATTAAGGGACCTCCCCATGCAATAAATTTGTTTTAATAGGCGGTTTTTGTTTAATCCTAATAATTACTTAATAAGCAGTTTTAAATATTTTATTGTACTCTGGTGCGGAACTCTTCACCTGCGAGTCTAACTTGCGCTTCACAGCATAAAAAAAAAAATCTTGTTAAAAAAAGTGCTTTTTTAAAATATCACTTGTTTCCATCGCAGGCCGTTTGTAATTAAAAGTATTAAAGCCAACTTATGGTGTGCTGATTAAAGATTGCTATAATACAAGAGTCCGTGAAATATAGCGCGGCTGTTCGGAAATAAATATGCTGGTGTCCCCACTGATTGGGAGCAGGAAATCGTGATACGAAGAACTTCAAGTAACCGTAAGTTCTGGATTAAGTTGTAAGTTGGCTTTAAGTTGTATAGGCGCTTTAATTAAGCTAGTGGTAAACGAAGAAGAAAAATAAAGGAGTCAGGTGCTAAGTGACTTATTTATTTCATGTTTACGTACGGCAACACGCACGGTTCTGTTGAATTATCTACACTTCTATACTAATATTATAAAGAGGTAACATTTTGTTTGTAAGTTTGTTTGTTTGTAAGTTTGTATGTGGGGGGTAATCTCCGGAAGTAATGAACTGATTTCAAAAATTCTTTCACCATTAGAAAGTTACATTCACCCTGAGTAACATAGGCTATATTTTATCCCCGTACTCCCACGGGAACGGGAACTACGCGTGTGAAACCGCGGTACGTCAGCTAGTATATTATAAAGAGGAAAGATTTGTATTTTTGTGGATATGTTTGTAATAAATAAACTAAAAAACTACTGCGCCGTTTTCAAAAATTCTTTCACCATTAGAAAGCTACATTCACCTTGAGTAAAATAGGCTATATTTTATCCCCGTAATCCCACGGGAACGGGAACTACGCGGGTAAAACTGCGTGACGTCCGCTAGTGGTTTAATAAACCAAAGCCTTGTTGCACTACAAGACACATAATAAGTTTAGCGATTAACGCATTTAAAATCATCGTTATACGTCTGAATCGTTTGAAAATGTCAGAGAAAGAATGACGATTTTAATACATTTATTGACAAACGTAATTTGTGGTGCAACTGGGTCTTAACCAAACTTATCACAGTGTCCAATATTTGTTCTGGTAAAAAAGTCCATGCTGTGTTCCAGCATTTAGTGACTTTGAACTTTAAAATTGCTATAATAAAGATGGATTATGTAAAACGAAATAAGCGTAAAATACTTACAATAACAATAAAATAAAATAAAACCTGCATCATCATCATCATCATCTCCCTAAAGTAACTTTCGGCTTTCAATTCCAAGTCCTATTAATTAAAGCATATAATGAAAAATATAAAACCTTTTAATATCACTTAGCTCACCGGACACTAAACAACGGTACAAAAAACCTTTTTTTGTCATAGACTTCATAAGAAACATTATCAACATTCGCTATCGCTTATGATTCGCACGCGATCGGCAAACGAGTGATCGGTCTTTGAAAAAGTGATAAACGTCCAGTCCTGTTGTTATCAGATTTTGCTAATTTCAAATAATTACAGGCGTAAATGCCGCATTACTGGGTAATAGGCTCCCGATCCGCTTAATTAAAAAACTTAATGGAAGTGTGTACCACTAACTCTTGTGGCAATATTTCTTTTATTGTGTCTTTAGTGTGGGAAAGAGATGGTGCTAGACGTTCTGTATAGCGTCATCTCTTTCGGACACTGAAATCTATACATCGTTACATCGTTTCTCCTGACGCACTATCTATCAATGCACAGCTCAAACCACTGGACGGATCTGGCTAAAATTTAGCATGCAGATAGTAATTATGACGTAGTCATCCGATAAGAAAGGATTTTGGAAAATTCAACCCCACGGGTGAAATAGGAGTTGAAAGTTTGTGTGAAATTCCGTCACCGGGCGAAGCTCGTGTGGGTCGGCTAGTAAGAACTGCTGTAAGAGGTGATGCAGCATGCCTGAGAGATATTTCTCGACGTCATGTAAGGCCAAGTCGAAGGCCGATGGGTGGCATAAAATCTCTGACACCAGCACCCCTAGCCAAGTTACAAACGTTTCGTATCGATTCTCTTTCTACTATCATAAACGCCTCGGCGTAAGCGATTGTAGAAAGCGCTAAATTGGTAGCCAAGTTGACAAGATACGAGAAAAAACCTACACTTTAGTCTATGGTGAGCGTTCCTACCCTTTGGTAGGAACGCTCACCAATTGCGCTAAATTGGTAGCCAAGTTGACAAGATACGAGAAAAAACCTACACTTTAGTCTATGGTGAGCGTTCCTACCCTTTGGTAGGAACGCTCACCAATTCACCATAGACTAAAGTGTAGGTAAACTAAACTCTTTAGTTTAGCGATCAACATTGTAGAAACGATAACATTCTATTCTATCATTTTGAACGATGTAAACTTGTCTACGAATTTTCTATTCGTTTGTGTTGATCACGTGATATAACGTTGAGATGATGTCATTCCCATTCATTTGAATAGTTTTCTACAAGCGTTAACGATTGTAGATTGTCAACCCATATAACCATTTTTGCACACATAACGTAACCGTTTCGACACTTAGCGTCGACACTGACTTATCTCGAAACATAATCTCGTCGCTGTTCCGTGTTAATGCCGTCGCTGCAACTAAAAATGGGTAAGATCCCGACACAGTGTTATAGTAACATTTGGTTTCTAATTTACGTCGCCATGACGTAACATTGTTACCACATTTTAACCAGAGTTCGCACAAATCATTCATTCATTCGTTCATTTTCGTTGGCTCATGCGTGACATCTTTAAAATAATAAAAATACAAAAACCCCATCTTATCTCCCACGTAAATAAAGATTTAGTTTTCATTAATTTCTATGGTCTAAAATGCTCAAATCTTTATGGGAAAAGAAATTTACTGTGTAATTTCGTTGAATATGTTGATATTTACCAACGCGCCACCATAATTTAATCATTCGGGCGAAAGGTAAACTTTGTTTTATAAAAATAAAAAAAAAATAAAATTATACATAGAGTGCTCAAAAGCGCCTATTTAAATACAATATCAAATTTTAATACTAATACCAAAATATTTTAGCAAAATAAACCATAAAATTGATATACTATAAAAAAATACATTTTTGATAAAATGCTATTATATGACAAATATTCTCGTCACAACTAGTCACAAAGTTACGACATGTCGACATGACACGTGTCGACATGTTACGCTAAGTTGTTACAAAATTACTGGATTTTTAAGATGGTTCCTCATATCTTTTTGGTTGCAGTGTTTCCCAAAGTTATGGAAGTACGTGGTACTTTAATGGTATCACAATATTAGGGGGGATTGCAACAGAGTCGAAAGTTGAAACTTCGGCGCTAGGGACTATACTACTAAGCTCGTCGGTACCAAAATCCGCACTGTTTTCCTGTAAATAACCTAGAAAAAATTAAGTTTAAAGTTCAATAAAATAAGTATCTGTCAATTCGCCCCAGCAACAATGCAACATCAAACAATTACAATAATAATAAAAAAACGGCCAAGTGCGAGTTGGACTCGGGCACCGAGGGTTCCGAATAAACTTGTAGGTATTTATTTGGTTATTAAACCACATATTTACGGTTTTCAGATTTTATCCTTTACATGTGCTGTAAGACATTGCTTTTTGCCAAATTTCATCATTCTAGGTCAACGGGAAGTACCTACCTTATAAATTTTGATTCCCTTGAGAGTTTCGAAAAATACGTTTTTTTCGACATAAACGCCCGTATCTTTTTTACGTAAACTTATAAGGTTGTTTTTTTCACAGCTTCAAGTGACCGTAGATTTGAGTATATGGTTTTAATTTCAACGCGATACCTTTACGCGTTCTCGAGATAAACGGCCTTGACAGTTATACGGCGTACTTTAAATAAAGAATATATTTTTTTTATGATTTAATTACAAATTTATACTTTTTTCTCAGATTGTTCCCTGTATTTGTAGTATAAGACGATATTACTTGCCAAAGGAGACAGTTTTTTTTAGGCCCTCTTCGATGTTGCATAAATATTATTAATATTACACCAAAAAAAGTAACCATTTTATTATGGTAATAAACGAAAGTTTACACAGAAACGAAACCGGAATCTTAAAATCCTAATAAATAACTTATACTATGATATTTTTTTGCGAGTCAAATCATTCCTGTTGTGATCAATGTTATTTGACAGAAAATACTTACGTAAATAGGGGCGTTTTTTTCAGTTAACAAAAAAAAAAGTACGGTATCCATTGGTATTACTATCTGCTTTAATTATAATAGAAATAGAATATAACATAACAATAAATAATATTAAACTGTGAGCTTTTTAGTGCTATTTTTAAAGGTTTCCGCTAAAATCTTTTATATGGTATAGAAAATCATCATGGCACGGAACGTTGTAAATACGTCTTTTTGGTGGCTGACAGACAACTTCATTTGACATTTACTCTTTTTGACATTTACAACTTCATTTGACATTGGTTGCACTCCGTATTACAAAATAATCGCTCACAGCGCTCACATCAATATTTTGCGTTCCGATTTAGATATCACGATTATGGTAGCTAAGAGCTGTCATCAATTCGGAACGCTCATGAACGCGTTGCCAGTGATCATAACCCCAATCACAAGACCTATTTTTGAAAATGGAAGATAAGTTAGTTGACTCTATCGACACTGATAACTCAGATTTTGAGATAGAGAACGATGATTCGTCCAGTGATGAAAAGGATGACGGAAGTGTTTATATTAGCGTATTTTGCACCCGGCAAAGATTTACCCCTTAAAAAAATAGCACGAATTACAAATAACATAGATGCAACGATAATTAAATATAATGTATAGTTAGATGCGAGTCATAAGTTCATAACAAAACAACACAACCTTGTCAACACAACTGTCATTTTTGACAGCGTTCACGGTGATATTTATTTGGAGCATGGTCGGTGTAATCGCAAGATGACGCATGTCATGACGTCATCTATGACGATTGAAGGGACATCGTTATTGCGCTCACGGTAATTCGGAACGGGTTTATGGACGCTCAGATCGATTACAGCCTAATTCGGAACGCAGCTATTTTTACTCAGTTTATTTCGATTTTTTTGAAAGTGTTTCTGCGATTTATTCGCATATAATGAAAAACTATTTTATGAAAATGGCATCTGCTGGTCGTTGTGTCAATTGTGCAGTAAGATTTCAAGGCAATGTGCGAATACAATTACATTCAGACTGCTACAGACGTGCAGCAACTTGTATGGTTATTGTTAGATACACGTTTTCATTTTCGAATTTCTCATCATTCCGGTTAGACATGGCTTAGCTAATATTACCACTGTAATCTAGAAATTATAAGGAAGAAATCTATATACATTTCATTAATATCTGCTACAATTTATGGGGTGGCCTGTTCTCCAAACAAAAAAAAATTGACTCCTTTCATAGTTCTAGGCCAACGGGAAGTACCCTATGAATTTTGATTCCGTTGAGAGTTTCGAAATATACTCGTACGTTTTTTGCGACTTATACACCCGTATCTTTTTTTTTCGTTAACTTTGAAGGTTGATTTTTCACAGCATTATGTGACCGTAGACTTGAGTATATGGTTTTAATTTCAACTCGATACTTTCCGTTTTTCTTTATCAGGTACGGAACCCTAAAAATTAACTTAAATGTACTCAAGTTATTTTGGGACGTTAATTCTTTAACTCTTCTGTAAAAAGTAATCGGAATTTACGTGAGGTTTTTGGTTTTTTACTCATTTTAATTTTAATGAAATGGGGTAGACAAAGACAGTTTGAGAATAACTGGCTCTGGTGATGTTTTTATATTAGCAAGTTAGTGTTAAACTGTTCTGGAACAGCGACTACACAATGTTACTACCCAGTTCCAACACATTGTGTCAACTTTGCACACTAGTTACAAACCAAACACAAAGTGTCTAAAATGTGTGATTACAAATTAAGCTGTAAAATGTCGAAACAGCGACGACACAAAGTTACTGAATCTAGTTTCCGTCACATTTTTACGGAACCGTTACAACACATAAAAGCTAATCCCTACACAGTCGCATTGTGTCGTGTCAGTTACGAAACTGTTGCGACTTGTTACATCTTTATCAAATCTGCGACCAAAAATGGCTATATGGGAACTTGGCTAGGGGTGCAGGTTAGGCACTAACTTCACGATATAGAAAGAAGAGGTGATGGTAGGCCCCCTAATATGTCTATGTTAGCCTCTTTGCACATTGTGAATGAGAAAATAAAAATGAGGCTCAATGAGACGAAGATTCTTGGTTACGGTGAATTAATGATAACCATTTATTTCGGTATGAAAGGATGAAATGTATTTACTTTATTACAATTGAGGCATTATATTTTTGCAAGACAGACGATAAATGGTATGCAATGTAATTACTTTTAATAACGTTGACATTAAAGTGTTTTATTGTGCAATTATTTTAAATTAGCGCTTGTTTATAATTATTAATTTATTAGTCGTTGATAACACTATTATTATAATTAAAATACAAGTGCTTAAAAATAACAGTAAACCTTTATACTTTGGTAACAAAATTAATATATCATTTACACGTGAACGGCTTTCAAAAAAAGAAAAGAACACTGCATGAATTTAAAAGCGTCAGTGTTGCTAGTGCTAAATAAAAAAGCGTTCCAAAATAGCGGTGTGCGTTCAAAACGTAATGTCATCGATCAAAATCACCTGCATGTGTTTGACCTTGTCTTAGTACTAAATAGTTTTTGGGGTTCCGTACCCACACAAAAGATCCCAACGGACACTGTTACTAAAGCTCGACTATAATATGTCAGTCACAGAGCTATATCTTGTAATCCGTAATAGACACATGAAATTTTGACAGAGTGTGTCATATTGCCACTTTATCAATCTACATCTACTACACTACTACTACATCAGCCCATAACGTCCACTGCTGGACATAAGCCTCTCCCATGATGGGAGGAATCTGCCGTAATCTCCACGCTTGGCGGATTGGAGATCGCAGTGATGAAAGACTAACAGAAAACGCTGCTGCCCATTCTCTGGTCTACGGAGCCGAGGTGTTCTGCCTCAGACATTAGTCGCCTTATGCGACACCCGTGAGTGTGATGGGTTGGTTCTATTCTACTCTGCCGGATACCACACGGCTAAAATAATATTATAAAGAGGAAAGATTTGTATTTTTTGTGTGTATGTTTGTAATGAATAAACTCAAAAACTACTGCGCCGATTTCAAAAATTCTTTCACCGTTAGAAAGCTACATTCACCTTGAGTAACATAGGCTATATTTTATCTCCGTACTCTTACGGGAACGGGAACTACGAGGGTGAAACTGCGTGACGTCCGCTAGTCTATATCTATACTAATATTATAAAGAGGAAAACTTTGTTTGTTTGTTTGTTTGTTTGTTTGTAATGAATAGGCTCAAAAACTACTGGACCGATTTAAAAAATTCTTTCACCATTCGAAAGCTACATTATCCACGAGTAACATAGGCTATATTTTATCCCCGTACTTCCACGGGAACGGGAACTACGCGGGTGAAACCGCGGGAAGTCAGCTAGGAAATAATAAAGTGGAAAAAACTTCAAAAACAAGAAACCCGACGTTTTCGGCGTATATTGGATCTTAATAATGACAATACGTTTGAGTGTAATATACGTCCAGCCCGCTTAGCATGAACGCCATAGACACGAAAGAGAATCGACAAATCTTTTGTTTATCTGTCATTTTGTCGATTCAATGACAGATGAACAAAAGATTTGTGGTTTCTCTTTCGTGTCTACGGCGTTCATGCTAAGCGGGCTGGTATTTAACAAATGTTGTATGGTGGTACGGAACTCTTACTGTGCGAGTCCAACACGCATTTGACCAGGTTTTTTTTTGTTACAAAAGAAGTGTTACAAAAAGTCTTTACAATAACA
The DNA here is from genome assembly GCA_905147715.2 of Xestia xanthographa. Lineage (NCBI taxonomy): Eukaryota > Metazoa > Arthropoda > Insecta > Lepidoptera > Noctuidae > Xestia > Xestia xanthographa. The sequence goes on along the minus strand of LR990656.1, from coordinate 4,916,967 downwards.
ACACAATGAGAAAAGTCCGTTTGAATGTTAAGGCGATGCGCGTGCGTTCTTGGGTGAGGTGACTTGCTCAAAGAAGTTCGTCAACGTAATGGGGAACCTCTTTTTGTTGTGTTGAATTGAATAATATCTTTTTTTTCTGTGTAGCTTGATATATATAAATGTGTCTACACTTCAAACAACTTATTTGTGCAGGCGGGAAAACATAGAACTAAAATAAATGTACCAAGTTTGACATAACGATGCAAGTTTTCTGGACAAGCTACGCCACTTTGAATTTGCACACTTAAAGTGGTCATACTATTATATAGTTATTTATTTATTATTTATGTTAAAAACTAATTGTTATTATTTTCAATTAAATTTTTTTGGATATACAAATAGATACAAATAATATATTTTCTTTCACAAGTTATGTACTACATCTAGTGGTTGGACTGACCTGTTAGCTTCGCTCTTCCAAAACTTAAAGTTACTCGTGGTGTACTAACAATTATACTGTCTTGTACTTTTTTTATATACAACTAGCAGATGTCACCCGGTTTCACCCACGTAGTTCCCGTTCCCGCGGGAGTACGGGAATAAAATATAACCTATGTTACTCAGGGTGAATGTAGTTTTCCAACGGTGAAAGAATTTTTGAAATCGGCGCAGTAGTTTTTGAGTTTATTCATTACAAAAAGTGTGTATGTTTGTCTATACTAATATTATAAAGAGGTAACATTTGTTTGTAAGTTTGTATCAGTGATAGGAATAGGTAGTGCTTATTAGCCTAAACTTCGAAGAACAGAGACAAGAATCGGAGACTTCCTTAGACTATATTTTTTTCCGGGACATCACGTAAGTACATCAAAAATTAATGTTATTTGGAATAAGTTATTGGTCTATGTTTACCTAAAGTTTGCGACTAGACATAACATAACACAGTCGTTACAACCATCAAAATTTCTGAAAGTTTTCTTTTTAAGAACATTTTGGAAACGACTTCTTCATCATAAAACTATGATACGCTGTCTTAGGTACGCACTCTTAGAATTTACAAAAAAAAACTCGCCGTGGTCGCATAATAAAATATAGTCTAAGGAAGTCTCCGATTCTTTTCTCTGTTCTTCTTCGAAGTTTAGGCTAATAAGCACTACCTATTCCTATCACTGGTTTGTATGTAGGGGGTAATCTCCGGAAGTAATGAACCGATTTCAAAAATTCTTTCACCATTAGAAAGCGACATTCACCTTGAGTAACATAGGCTATATTTTATCCCCGTACTCCCACGGGAACGCAAACTACGCGGGTGAAACCACGGGACGTCCGCTAGTAATGAATAAACTCAAAAAGTTCTGCACCGATACACACACAAAAATATAAATCTTTCCTCTTTATAATATTAGTGTAGATATAAAATGCTAATTGATTTTATCTAAATGCATGTAAATGCACATTACACACTACTATTATAAAAATCACCATTCTCGTGACAAACTTCTCCTTAACTAACAGCTGTGCTTTGTCCAAACTTACGAATCCATGATCGAGTTGATAAAAACACCATTAAATTAATATTACACATTTTTTACTGACCACAATGACTTGATATTAAAGAAACAGCACAAAGGTACTTGTAATTATGATGAGTTTTCGATGACATAATTTTCTATTAAGTTCCTGTGGGCTAAGTTTTGCGATTTAAATAGGAATAGATTGACTTCTTGCAAGTACAGATTTAGATCTTCTTCATCGTGTCTATGATTCCGTTAACCAGGGGGTCTAAAATGGCCGTTGTAACAGAATCGTAAAAGGATAATAATAAATGAAAGTTCCTCTCTCTGGAGCCCTGACCGGACCGGACCCTGTTCCCGATACCGGGGGGCTACAATTTTTTATATTTTTAAATGTTTTTTTATATATTTTTTAATTAATATTTAAAAATGTAACAAATTTGTTTATAAATGAATAAAGGCAATAATAATGAAAGAATTGAAAAGAATTGCAAATATCTTGATCTGGCTCGCGAGGTTGTCGAGATGTGGAACGTGTGTGCAGCAGTCATTGTGCCGATAGTCGTGTCGGCCAATGGCTTAATATATAGCCAAAAGTCTCGACCAACACCTTAGGAGGCTCTCGCTTGGCAGCTGGATCAAGGGCTTGATTCAGAAAGCAGTACCTACTTCTGAACACGGCACGTATTGTTAGGAGGTTCCTCTCTCAAGAGCCCTGACCACCGGAAGCTCAGACCCTGTTCCTAGCGCTGGTGGGCTACTATTTTTAAATGTTTTATAGTATTTTAAATTGGAATGTTTAAAAATATAAAATAAAATGTTTAGAAAATAAATAAAGAAATGAAAGAATTGTAACGTAATTCATAGTAGTCCTACAGTATTATGATTCTGCTAAATCGGGCGTTTTAGACCCCGGGTACTCTGCCACCTCGATATTGTTAGTTTCTCAAGGTGCGCCGGTGGAGTTGCATTTAGAACAAGGCAGGAGTTGGGTCATTGTCTGAGGTGTGGCTCCACAGTCACATCAGAGTATGTTGTACCTGCAGCGGTCCACTGTCTTCGTAGTTGGTGGTACCTGGGAAGCAAGCAGGCAGTCCATAGATGTGAAAACTCACCACCGCTAATAAACCTGCAATACGAGAGGCTTCGCAGCTGGAGCTCGTGGTTAAATAATAACAGCCACTCGTGTCGATCTTTAGGTTAAGCCGTGCTTACCTAGATTGGTCTATGGATGGTGACCACCCATTACATACCGAGTTTCCCCCGGGCCTCGGAAAGCACGTTAAACAGTTGGTCCCGGCTGTCATTTGTAAATCTTTGACAGTCGTTACAGGTAGTCAGTGGCCCAAAAAGTCTGACAACTAGTATTACCAAGGGGTATGGTAAGGTATTAGTATTACCCAGTACTAACTGGGTTGTGGAGGTCAGAAAGGCAGTCGCTCCATGTAAAATACTGGTATTCAGCTGCATCCTGTTAGACTGGAAGCCGACCCCAACATAATTGGGAAAAGGCTAGGCAGATGATGACGAGAGGCTTCGCAAGACAAGTCCCAGGAACCTAGCTAGAAATGTCTCATGTACCAGTCTTGCATTTTATTTTGATTGCAGATCTAGTCAATTCCACTAAAACCGTTATTTATCTGAAATAGAAACGAGCGTTTAGCATTGACGAGTTATTTAAATGACAGCAGGTAAATGAAACTGCAGAGCTTTGACACATTTTTATAGTGTTGCCAATTTACATTTTCTAGACAGTTAATTAAATTGTCGGTGGTAATAAAAATGGTGACATACCGATTTTGTTTCGTAGGCATTTAGTTTACCTAACACTCCGCCAATTTTATGCAAATATCAGTTTTTGCTAACTTGCCGCGAAAACTTCTTTTTTTTAAATTTATTGCTCTACAAAAGTCTTGCGCAAATTGATCATAATTTATTGTCTATTTAAAAATTAATGTCTTCTGTATAAACATTGGCAAATTAAGCTGGTTTGAGACTTGTTTTACGTCCTAGGATTTACTGAGCACTAAATTGTTGTTAGAAATCTAGCCATGATTCGTGACTTTGCTCGGTTCCCAAGACTTTTAATGTAGTGATAAAAGATAATTATGGCTAGAAAGTGGAAGAGTGGCGACACTGTCTACTGAGATGTCACCTAATAATAGAGTTGTGTGGAATGTAAGAAGACATGCAGCACCAACTGGAAATGAAATGGAATAAGGGCAGAAGAAAGAAGAAGAAGTAGAATAATAGGGAGAAAGAGAGAGATAAAGAGAGAATGAGAGAGATTGAAAGTCAGACTAAATTACTTTTCTAGTCATTACTAGTGTCGTAGTAATTATTATAAGGTTTCACGTTTTTCGGACTATTTGTATGTATTTTAATATATAGGGTGTTTGGCCTATGGACCGACACAATTTTTCCAGGGGTTTGGGAGGTCATTAGCTAGGTTCTACCCAAACATCCTATGTCCTAAATGTCACGGTTGGTTACATATGTTTTTTTTTTAATGAAAAACAATCCCAAAATGTTTCCTTTAGTTCCAAATAACTTTTTCGTTTGTGGGTGTAATGGCACAAAATAATTGTTTTATAAAGCAGATTTGACAAGTTTTTCACGACAAATTGTCAACTCGGAATGTAATGGGTGGTCGCCCATCCAGAGACCAACCTAGGCAAGCACGGCTTAACCTAAAGATCGACCGGAGCGGCTGATATTATTTAGCCACGAGCTCCAGCTGCTACCTTCCATGTTACTCAGCTATAAAATGCGTAGGTACAATCAATTTGCAAGTTTGATTATCACTCTTTGATTTTAATGACCTGCATAGGAAAACATTCATAAATCATTCCGCCTCCAGCTTTCTTGTATTTGAAAGTTTCGCAATTTACTCACTCATATAAATTGATCGATCACTTATTGATTTAAATCAGTTACTGGACTCGATTGGCTGTACTAGGTATCCTAATAGGTAAGTAGGTATTCATATAAATGTATTTGTAGTCATTAATCGCGATTTTGACTCCAAAAACAATAAGTTGGTAGTTGATACAGTTTGTTTTTAAGTTATTCTTTAAAAAATACTAGATCCCTTCATCACCATCATCATGTGCCCGGGCTAGGTTCCCAAATATGTTAGGGTTCCCTACCAGTCTTACCAGGCGCAGCTGAATGCCAGTACCTATTTTATAAGGCACGACTGCCTATCTGACCTCCACAACCAACAACATCTAGTACTGCATGGGTAAAACAATAACCCTTGGTAAGATTGGTTGTCATACTTTCGGGCCACTGACTACCTGTAACGACTGTCAACGATCTAGAAATCTACAAGAGTCCTTAAAATTATAAAAGTTAACCGACTGGTTCAGCCTGTCTCTCATTTGGATTAATTTCTTTTTTTGTCTTTAAGACAAAAATAAAAAAGCAAAGGTCGCCTCTGAAACTACTTTCACATTTAAATTGTGATTAAAAGCTGTCATGTTATGAAATACTAGCTGACTTCCCGCGGTTTCACCCGCGTGGTTCCCGTTCCCGTAGGAGTACGGGAATAAAATATAGCCTATAGCACTCACGAATAATGTAGCTTTCTACTAGTGAAAAATTTTTTTAAATTGGTTCATTACTCCCGGAGACCCTACATACACACTTACAAAAAAATGTTACCTCTTTATAATATTAAGTACTAGCGGACGTCCCGCGGTTTCACCCGCGTAGTTCCCGTTCCAGTGGGAGTATGGGGATAAAATATAGCCTATGTTACTCGTGGATAATCATCATCTGCCTAGCCTTTTCCCAACTTAGTTGGGGTCGGCTTCCAGTTTTACCGGATGCAGCTGAATACCAGTATTTTATATGGAGCGACTGCCTATCTGACCTCCACAACCCAGTTAGTACTCGTGGATAATGTAGCTTTCAAATGGTGAAAGAATTTTTTAAATCGGTCCAGTAGTTTTTGAGCCTATTCATTACAACCAAACAAACAACCAAACAAACAAAGTTTTCCTCTTTATAATATTAGTATAGATAGATTGATACTGATAGCTCTTGAAGTCGATTTAGATGATCGTTCAGTTTTTCCACGAAATGCGCCATAAACATCATTACAAATACTCGGCATACTACAGATAATATTTAATGGCAGAATCAAATGATGTACGAACACAATCTTATCACAACCATATTTATTCTTAATTCAGAAGCCATCATAAAAATTCCAAGGCAAACACTAAAAATGTATGATTAAATACAAGTTTCTAAGCCTATCCTATAATCCTAACGTACAATATGTAATGAAGATACTCATTTTTTGTTCTTCCCTTCATGTCAAGGATGCGTGGTGTAATTTTCTTAATTCATATAATCTTGTTGGAAGCTGGGCTCGGGATTGTGTAGCAGGATTCTGTTCGACGGTTGATGTAATTAAAATTCTAGAAGTTTCTGATTAGCTTTGTTCTTGTAATGGATTGAGTTTGAGAGAACCATTTACTGTAGTGCGATTTTAAAGACATTTTAATTTATTTTGATAGATGACATATTTCTCCGAATATTTGGTTCTAGGATTCGTCAGCTATCTCAAGATGTTTTCCTTAACTGTATTGAGAGTATTAGTGAAGAAATTAATTGCTCAAAAAAATGCACAACACTTTTTTTTTTTGGATGGGAAATCATCACATGACTCCACCCGCTCTGGGCGGAGCAGGACGGAGTGTCAGACTTTTACTGACTAAAACCCATCCATGTTCCTTCATGCCCTTTGTGTTCCGGGGCCACGGTATCTCTTTCGAACAGTCCCGCAACCCCGGCAAAATGCTCAACCCTCAATGCTATTATAACCGTTCTGCTGCATCAAAAATAACGACCAATGATTACAAAAAATCAAAACTTGGTACAAAAATAAAATCCTCCTGGATTCTTTCACAGAGGAGATCCAAATGCCCAACAATAAAGCAACATTCCACTCAGAATAGTTTAGACTTTTACATCCTACACGATTTTCTACACGCGTTTTCAGAAACAGATCTTGATGGGGGTAATCCTTGAGATTTTCCCACGTCAGAGTAGGTAATAACATTGATATATTCAAAGAATGCCTCTTACGGGCGATAAAGAAACACGGGTCAACCGATATTGTCTTCAGGAAATATTAAAACTTGCGGTACTCTTCTATTTTCTGACTCATGTCAGAAAATACCAAAGGTTAGGTCTAGAAAACGTATAATCGATGACAAAGGAGTATCGATACTATTAGAAAAGTAATTTGACGACGGGTCTGATTTGACAGCTGTCACAAAACTACGAGGTTTCTCTATAGTTTTTTTATTGTCTAAACTGCGCAGGCCTTGTAATGGAAAATCGCCAATACTTAATTGAACTGAATGTTTCACTCATTTTTATTTATTTTTCTCAAAAAGCAATTTCTTAGTATCGATACTTTTGTCCCGACATTTGAACTCATATCGATACTTTAGTTCGCTCAACTACAGCATGAAGGTACGGTTAGCAAAAGAGTTCATTAATAAACGGTCATAGTGGAGCGTCGGGTAATGGACAGGGCTCTGTCGTGCGTACATTGCTGAGGAAATTAATTAGATACGGTAAGAAAGGGCGGGGTACTGTTGGAACATAAGGTGTTGAATGTAGTAGTGTATAGCGACGAGAATGTATGGTCGGCAGAAGAGAAACCTTACAACTGGGATCTAGAGCAAGCCCAAGACCAAATTTTGTGTTCTTCTTTATATGGAACGGCTTGAATGAGTTATGTGTTTTTTCTGTGGACTGTTTTTCTTTTTTTTTATGTAATTTTATGCTAGTGTTGTAGAAAATTGAACTGACGGTTTTTGTTTTTCGGAAATAACAACGTGTTTGTTAATATATCATCATAATCATGTCTTGTAAAAAAAAAAAAAAAAACATTTTGTTAATTCAAACGATAACACGTGTTTTTGCTAACCGTACCCGGTAGAAGCGGCACAGATAAGTGCGAAGTTATTATTAAGTAACCTGGAGTGGAATGACTTGAATTGAAAGGACCTAGGTCCGCTAGAGGTCCTAGGTAGTCTAGGTGTCTGTGCAAAGAACATCAGCTATCTTAAAATTATCTCTACCGTTCTTGTCTTCAATGAATATTTTTCTCTACTTGTTCCTTTAATTTATTTTCGATTTCTTTATGCGTCATTTAAATGTATTTTCATTACTAGATTAATTATTGGTTACTTTTGTAGCTGAAACTCTAGATATTAATAAATTATAATATTGCTTATTTTTTACCATTATGAGATGTGTTAATATATAAATAATAAATAAAAACATGTTTATTTCAATCACATAAGGCTTAGAAACAGGTTTTGGAGATCACCTTTTATTTTAAGCAAGGAGATGCTTGTGTTAGGTGACTCCGCTCTTCCGCATTAACATTATTATGCAATTGAACACAACAAAAAATAAAGAAAAATACAAAAATTTAAAGATTAAAGGTAAAATAAAATAAAATAAAATAAAAGTTATATAAAGTTAAAGAGGAGCGCATTTGTGAGATGTATGGGTTAATGTGGGTGTGTGTGTATGTGTGATTGTGAGTAAAAGTAGAAAAATACATATTATTAACTTCAAAAACAGTTATTTGAACCTGAAATTTGTGCTTAAAACCGAAAAACAAAACGGATGATATTAATTCTTTCAATCAAATGCAACAGTTTACCCGCGCTTGAAGTTTGCTTGTGTTGATTTCCATTCCAGAAACAGGGGTCCTACTCTCTAACGTTTCGTCCAAATATTCGGATCTATCTGTCTCTCTCGCGTACGTCTGCAGATATGTGCGAGTGAGAGAAACGGATAGATCCGAATATACGAACGAAACGTTAAGAGAGTAGGACCTTTAGTCGTGAAATTATTATTTTAATGATAATTACGAGTCTTACCACTTAGCATAGGTTCAATCATACCATTTTACCTAGGCAATGAAAATGCAGTTTCAGTAGTAGTTAATTTTAATTGCATTAATTACTAGTATGAGAGTAATCGTTTTGTTTGAATTTTATAGCAAATCATATAACTAGGTAATAATATTAACTGGATTAGCGGTATTTTCCGTAAGTATAAACGAGCGTAGAGTGAAAACTATTTCGCAATAGGGTTAATCTTGCAGGAAATCAAGTTTACCTTATTTTTCACATTACGAATTTAAATAATAAAGAGGTTAATTTTTTTATTTGAAGAAGCGTCCTTCTCCTCCCTACTCCCCTTCCTTCTCCTTCTTCTTCCTTTTAAGGGTGAAAATCAAAGGAAATCATGATAATGTGAGAAAAATGCCCTCAGTTCCATCCTAACAACAGCCCAATCATTTTTATTTTAAGATGCATTCGTTTCAAAGTTAATTTCAATAGAACACGCACAATGGTCCACTCTAGGAACTAAGTGCGGAAACCAAAACCCCATTCAGAAGAAGTGACTCTTCTTCTTAATCGGAAACCAAAACCCCGGTTTCCGAACGTTTGCAAGTATGGGCAACAACGGATAGCATAACCCAAAAAAAACTTACAAATACACTGGCCTGCAAAAATAAGTATCACACTTTTAAAATTGCAATAACTTTTTAAGTACACAAGATATACTTTCGAATCAAAAAGGACTCGAAAAGGAGTAAAATTTTGTACATAAAAACTAATAAAGATGATAAAAATTGCTATAAAACGTTTTATTTTATTTTAAATCTCTAACTTCTATGGAGTTTAGAAAAAATTGAAATTTTAAAAGTGTAGTACTTAGTTTTGCAGGCCAGTGTAGTTACCTATTCTATGTTATCATGTTGCAAAATATTCCTGTAGGTACAAAAACTAACTACGGTGTCGATGCACCTCTAAAATAAACAGAAAAAAAAACAAGTTTTATTCCTTATTACAAAACAAAGTTCATTTAAAAATTATCGCGAAAGAAGCCAAAGTGCCGACGTTGAGGCGTCGCTTAAGAAAATTGCGGTCGCTTCGATTCGACACGAAAACTTCATCAACACGTGCGTGCGCGCAGGTTTAAAGATGGCGGCTGAACGGTGCAGACGATCGACGACTATCTTTTCCTTATAAGTTATGCCATAAAATAAAAGCATGAGAAATAAGTTGAATTTTATCTTATTAATATAAATTTGAAAATTCCTATTTTTTCCGCTTTACTGTAAATAACTCAAGTTTCGATAGACATTTTGAAAATTCTTTTCAGTTTTTTTTTTTCATTTTATATTACTGTTTAATTTTTATATTTTGAAGCCAGACAATATTCAGGTCCATTGCTATCAAACATGGCAATGCTGCCTCCTGGCCACTTTTCACTTTTTGATTGATTTTAAATGTTAATTTTAAAACTTTTATAATAGAAAAACAATGCACTACTCATTTCGCTATTTCATAATGCGCCTGAACAGAATAATCTCCTAACAGTAAACTGACATAATATTATAAGTTTAACTATACCCCCTAGTTAAACTCTAGGCTTCGTAACTATAAATTCGTACGACTGTTACTACCTAGCTATCTAACAATCCAAAGTAACATTATCACTAAAAATGGGACATTTACCACGTTTACTATTTGCAAATAGGTAGTAAATATAATTAATACTGAAACGGGATATTACGGGTTAGTGACCATGCTCAGCGCTTTTATTTCATAGTTTTTAAGGTCATGTGCTTCTTTAAACTAAATTTTGCTTTATTGTTCAGTCCTTTTGACTTCCGCAATATCGTGGAATTTAGTCGCTGTCTCAGTATTCATTGAATCGCAATTGGGTGAATTTCAACAGGTCCTATAAAATCTTCATTTCCGTGTTTTTTTTCATCTTATGTTTTTTAATAAAAATAAAACGCTTTTATTGAAGTTTTTGATAATGTATATATTCTTGCTTAACCCGTATGCTCCCGGCCGTGCCTCCAGAGGCACGGTGCATTGTTATTTTAATTGTGTCTGTAATTGCGGATATTGAAGTGTTAATGTCTAGCAGATAACTTAAAAAACTAACGATATTATCAGGATTAAAAATATCGTGCCACGGCCATGAAACATGCGTGCACGGCAATGAAACAAGCGTCCACGGCAATGAAAGAACTGTGCCATGGCAATGAAAGAATCAATCCACGGAAATTAAAAAATATTTTATTTAATGAGATAGACAGATAGATAGAATAAAAATTACTGTTTATAAGAGGTCTTGATTCCAACACTTGTATGGGAGTAAAACTTGGGTAAACTTGGAGATATTACGAAAAAAGAATGAGAGTACAATAAGTAAACAAAGACTGTTGAATTACACTCGCAACTCTACTTAGAGACTTTAATACTACAGTCTTTCTTTTCTTATACATACTCCCATTCTTCCTTTTGTAATATCTATCCAAATCTTACTCCCATACACAATCTCTCTGGGTTTGCCTTTCCCTCTCGGAGACAGGCATGATCAGGATATATTTTTGCACTTGACAAAACAAAATAGCTTCTTCAGAAAACGTATATATTGTGAGCAAGTAAGATGCATTTTCAAAATAACAAGTACTAAATTTTTCTCCTAATCATACCATGGCGATGAAAACACAAGTCACGGAAATGAAATACCTGACCACGGCAATGAAACTAAATTGTTTTACAAGGCATAGCAATGAAATTTTTTTCATTGCCGTGTCTTTTTTTTCATTGCCATAGCAAATTTCGGCCACGAAAACCACGGCAATGAAAGCACGGCGATGAAAATCAAGGCAAAAAATATAAATAACAAAAAATCTATTAACTATTCGAAGAAATAAACACTTCACAAATTAACATATGAGAAATGGCGTTCTATCGAATGCTTACTCATGAAGACAAACTTATTCAAATATATAGTTATACCTATCCACGGCGATGAAAGAAAAAATGTCCAGTAACATAAAAATTGAATACTTATATTTATGGCGCAAAAACGCAGGCACGTGTGTACGTCCTTCCACGTTGAGCACTTAGGCAGCACTAATATGCAACGTTTAGCATACCGGGAGGGGGGACGCAAGTCGTAGGTAAAACAATATTCTTGAACATGATTAGGACACGGCGATGAACGGTAGTTCTGGGACAAATGATTTTTTATTAACCATTCGTTGTATTGTTTAAATATTTGAATAAATGTATTCCGTAACAATACTTAAACTATTCATGTATCAAATAAAACTAGTTTGTAATATAAATAACCAATAGATTTTTATCAATGAGGAATAATACACAACAAGGTGAAGTGTGGACAAACACGGCAATGAAAGATTTCGAGGTTTAATTAATTTTTTTGCAGTATCCATTAATCCAATTAAATAAAATATTTAGTACTACACATAGATTACTATTTCACCTAACCGGAAAAAAATGTGAGAACATTATAACTATGTTTTTTAGTACCGATTTCATTGATGCCACGCAATTTTCGGTCCCGGGAAATTCACTCAATTATCATTATAACAATTTTAATATAAAAGGTGTAAATCACCTCTTATCGAAGCCGAAAAGCACTTGTTCTCCCCGTCAATGCAATCATTTTTTTGTTCTACACCATACCTGGGAACCTTTCAGTTACGGAGATATTGGAGGTCAAAGTTCCAACTTTTTGACAAGTCTTTTTTTTAAAGACATGTATTTAATGTAAGATCTTTAAGCACCTCCACGACCCCCGTACTATTCAATACACCCATCAGCACAATGTTTTGAGTGCGTTACATTGAGTTCTACCACAAAACATGATTTTTGATCCCAAAAAAAAATAGTTTCCCAGCAATAATTTTTGCATAAAGTTACTTAGTTTGATGTACAGAATGCTTGGTTGACGGCTTCGTGATGAGGTCTTTTATACCATGTAGTTTAGAAGACGCAAAATAAAAAGCACTGAAACGGAAGAACCGTTTACTACTTGTAAATGTTATGCGGGCCTTGCTTGTTTGTGTCAAAATGTAAATGTTTATTAATGAAATATTCTTTTTGTTTTCAGGTAAACACATTTTTTCATTTTGAATTGGTTCTAAAGCTATTGAAAGCTTCTAGGTAAGTGAATTAGTTTTATTTGAATATAACATAACATTGCCACATAACATGTTTCAGATAATGTGGACGCTGAATGTTATAAATGTCAATGTCATAATGTGGACGTGTTATAAAACACAAGTTATAATATGTTGTCTGTACGCACCTTTACTGACCCACGCAACTTCGTCTGCGTCACATGAGAGAGCTCACAAAAGGAATAAATTTTCCCCAATTTTGCAACATTTTTATTTTATGCTCCGCTCCTATTGGTTGTAGCGTGATGTTATATAACCTTTCTCGATAAATGGACTATCTACTCGTAACACAAAAAGATGTTTTCAATCACAACCAGTAGTTCCTGAGATTAGCGCGTTCAACCAAACTAACAAAGTTAAACTCTTCAGCTTTGTAATACTACACTATTACTACACTACATCAGCCCATAACGTCCACTGCTGGACATAAGCCTCTCCCATGATGGGAGGAATTTGCCGTAATCTCCACGCTTGGCAGGCGGATTGGAGATCGCAGTGATGAAAGACTAACAGAAAACGCTGCTGCCCATTCTCTGGTCTACGGAGGTGCAAGGTGTTCTGCCTCAGACATTAGTCGCCTTATACGACACCCGTGAGTGTAATGGCAACCCATTACCCGTGTGGTATCCGGCAGAGTAGAATAGAACCAACGTTCTATTCTACTCTGCCGGATACCACACGGCTAATAGCTTTGTAATATTAGTATAGATTTGTAACTTGTAGTGCCATCTACATTTTATTTATTCATACATTATTTCTTAAGTACATAAAGCATACAAACGTGTACAGAGGCTGAATAAATACCATAAGATTTTTTTTAGTAGTCAACCTTAATATACTACAATTTGTAACTGAAATATGTATAACTGAAATAGCTCACCTTGCTTCGGTGAAGGAAAACATCGTGAGAAAATCAGCACATATAAAGTCAAATCAGAGGATCTTGGGTGGCATAAAAACTCTGACACTAGGTTTAGACACTAACCACACTATTATGAAGAAGAACTAAAAAAGGCTATTACATGCTTTCAATGACTAACAATTTTTTTTAGCGGCCCTTCAATCAGCCGAGAAATGATAAATTATGTTTATTTTGGGGCCGGTGTTTCGTACCTTGATCATGATCATGATCTTGCTCAATTCACATGAGGACTATGCAGATTAGTGTCTGAGATGGTCTTTTGAAGAAAGAACCACACAGATTTGAGTGGACCTGTCCAGTCAGTGCAAGCATTTATCAGTTATCGTGTAGCTCGACTTATAACTCAAGGAGCTCAACGAACCGACGAACAATACCAAAGAAAGGACATTTGGGAAGGTCGCTTATAGTACTATATATAATAAGCACATAGGTATAAAACGGTAGACCATAGATGAAGAAGACGTTGTAAGGTTTAGCGCTAATAAAATGCGGAGATCAAACCGACCGATTACTCTGGACTGTGATTCAGCATAGTAGAAAGCTTTTATAATACTTGAAAAGTCGTAACGGCTGTGTTAACCTCTTTCTAGATAACTATTAGGGTACATACGGTACTTTGTATAGGAACTCGGATTAAATTTCTATTCTTGTCTAAATGTTGACCGCGAATTCCATCCGCGTAAAATGAATATAAAAATAATTACTTCCCTATTTAGATTTTGATGAAAATTTCAAGGGTTTTAATTCTTTTGCACGAAACCCTAATTCTTCACTCCATACTCGCCAATCCTTAAAAAAAAAACATTTATTTCAGGTCTGAGACCAAGAGATAAATTATTTAAATATCAGAATTAACATTAAAATTACATTAAAAATAAATAAGTCAAAAGTAAAAATACACAAGCGATCCAGAGTAAATAAATAAATAATTTACACGACAATATTTTTACCTGGCTTCAAAAAAGGAGTTCTGCTTTCTACTTGGGATCATCGTTTGTAAGTCCGCTGTTTTCTCAAAATTGCAACCATTAATTTTGATGATTGTTTCGCTACAATTTATAAGATTTTAGTACAAAAATAGGTTCTTCACAACTGTCGTCTTATTTCTGAGCGGGATTGCTTTCGTTTTATTTCTATTCCATATAAACAAATAAGGATCTCAAAGCCCATATTCAATCACCTCATCCTAAATACACTTTATCGCTCCACCAAGACAAAGCCGTCCAATCAGCTCACCTATCCACGAAGTACTTCCCTCAGAATCACCATACTAGGAACCGTGGTCACTCAGGAGCTGTCGTTGAGGTAAGATAATCCTCTCAGGGACATAACTCATAAATATCTGCCCACTGGATACAACCACCTTTTAATGTTAAGCTGGTATAACCGATGAAGGCTTTCGTTGAAAGTTGGTTGGGAGTAGAAGGGTGTATGTGTATTGTGTGGGATCTATTGTGACTACTTGTTGATAATTTTTAAACAGTTTTAGTTGATATATAGAGGAGATAACGTGCGTATCCTAATATACGTATGCGTATAGTAACATATATACCTTTCTGAAATAACGTCGCAAATAGATAGGCAAATTATAATTGCATGTGAAGTTTATCTTTAGGAATTTAAGAAGGAAAGTAAAAATGAGAATGGCGTAGATAATAAGTTATTTTTTTGCTGTAGAATTCACTAACCAGTGGCGTGCCGATAGGTCAATATTCCAGCAAGCTAAACCAAGATCATAAGGCAAGCAGTCTGTTCAGAAACCTTAAATCATGAAGAGTAATAAGTAAGGTAAGCTTTGAAGCTTTTATGAAAGTACCGCCACTACAGTACTTACCTTAACATCATTTACCTGATTATTTCATAAAAAACATTGTTGTGAACAATATCTTTTAACATAAACGTACTCTTGCCTAAATGAAAAACTTTTGTTTGGCTTCAAGCCTTGCCCCTCAGATTTCTCATAGCTACATACCAATATCGAACCAAAGTACCGTAAGATCTTTTAAACCCTTTTGCTTCTGAATACCTGTAAATAAATATGTATATCGGAGCCATAAGGAAAGCCCGCGACAGTGACGATAATAGTCCGATTCCAGTGTATATTGTTAGTCTCCGGTCGCTTCCCTGACCTTTGGCTCGCGAATCCGACAGTCGAATAACTAGGAGTAATATTGTAAGGATAGTTGCGAGCTCTCAGTTAGTATTGACAGGTTAACTTGGTTAAGGATTGAACTTATGGTTATGGGAGAGTGGTACGGTATTTTGGTTTTAGGGCGTTTGTGAGGAATCAATTGTGAACATAATGTACAGTTTCAAAGGATAATACATCCTTTGAAACTTGCCATGTCCAAAAACAAGGTTGATGATTGGAATTTTAATTTTTTCCTTGCCTCGAATGAAAAGCATGTAACATCCTCAGTTCTGTGTAAGTTTTTAAGGATATTGCAAAATATAAACTAAAATTATATTATTTATTATATATTATTAAATTATATATTATATAAAGGCATAAAGGGGTAGGTAAGGGGGGGGGTAGAAGTAAGGGTTGGTTTATAAGAGTGGAGGTATTCATCTGATTAATCAAATATGAAATATTATTTACTAGTGCACTATTGCTTCAATATTGCCGAGTGCCGTAAGATATTTTATTTTAAAAACCGACTTCAAAAAAAACAACAAACAAAAAAAACACAAAAAGAAAAGGAAAAAAAAATACACTAAAAGAAAAACAAAAAAAAACACTAAAACAAAACCACAAAAAAGTGAAAAATAACTTTAGCTTCAGAAGCCGGTGAAAAAAACACCAAATCAATCAAAGGTCAAGTTTCAGAAGTCGGTGACCTTGTTTAATTGATTTAGTGTTTTTGTCACCGACTTCTGAAACTTGACCTTTGATTGATTTGGTGTTTTTTTCACCGGCTTCTGAAGCTAAAGTTATTTTTCACTTTTTTGTGGTTTTGTTTTAGTGTTTTTTTTTGTTTTTCTTTTAGTGTATTTTTTTTTCCTTTTCTTTTTGTGTTTTTTTTGTTTGTTGTTTTTTTTGAAGTCGGTTTTATTTTTGGCAAAAAAGTTTTATTTTATTTTTCCATTTTTAGTTGTAATATCCTATACTTACAAATATTTGCTATGCATTCATTGTACATGGTTAACAATACATGTCATGGTAATAGGCTTATCCCCAATAAATGGAACATAACATGCCATAACTGTCGAAATCTGGGTGGACTGTACACATCTGCGTACCCCCTCAGAGCATACAGGCGTGATGTTCCGTCATGATATTGTATAAACAATGAACATCCAACCGATTGGAGCTATCACAACAGATTTGCCGTCTCTTTTTGAAGAGTTCCATTGTATATCTCCGAAGGTCAGCATCAGATCTTCACCAAATTAAAATGGGACCACCTCAGGAGTGTACTCTATCAAATGAAAAAAGAATTTTGAAAATCGGTCCACAAATGGGAGAGAAATCAGGTAACATACATAAAAAAAAAAAAAAAAAAAATACATACACACGAACATATAACCTCCGCCTTTTTTGAAGTCGGTGAAAATAACAAAAAGTTGTGAAAACCACAAAAGTATAACTAGAAGATCCTCGAAGGAGTTGGCGAGGCTTAAGTTTGCTCACTTCGATCGCTCTCTAGACCCCCTCGAAATAGGTACACTCACATGTCACCACTTTTGTTAATTTTGTAAAAATCAGACTGCAATCTGACAACTATTCAAACTCCAACCAATAACACGAACTATCTATCTCACATTACAAAGTGTAATGAAAAACGGTCAGACACTATCAGTCGCCGGCTCACTCGTCACGCCACAGCGTAGAGAAATATGCAAATGTACAGCTTATCAAGCCCCCTGCCTAGTACGACTTTATGACAGACACGTTCGCTGTCGACTTTACGACGCATACGCAGAACAAATAGCTGGCCGTGATTCATCTGTAAAGTTTATGTTATTGCTAGACTGTGGGCTGGTGTGGTACATGGGGACTGGAGTGTTTGACAATAAGTGGTAGTTTATTTTAATTTTGTTGACGTAAGGACGTATTTCTTTATCGGAGATAGTGGATTGGGTATCGATTTTGAATATGGCAAAATTTTTGAGTTTATTCTCTACTTTAAAGGTGGAAGTGCCAAGGAGCCCGCGAAATTCAAATTTTGAATGGCTATTTTATGAAAAAGTATTTCAACGTGATTCAATGAACTTAGAGGGTTGTATAGATGATGTTAATGGTTTGGTTTAGTTTGGTTAAAAATACAACCGGACACTGATCTACAAATTGCAATAAAGTGAGAAATATTGAGTTTCTTCTCTGTTAGTCGTCGTTATCTCGTGAGTTGCCTTACCAGCCACACCTTCACACAATCCAACCATCGTTTCTTTTTAATATTTCTTTTGTTTGTAGGAATATTCGGCTAATTGTAATGAATATGCATGTAAACAGAGGAGGTAAGGTTGAACTTATGACCTCTTAAACGTCAGTCACCGCCTTATTATCATCACTTAAGACAAGTTTATGTCCATTGTTTAGTTGTTTCAGTTTGTTTGAAATTCTGTCACACGCTTCTCTATCAACAAAAATGACAATGTATATTTTTTTCCTTCGCTCATGCTCTACCACGTCTAGGCATAGGCATCGCACGAGCCGTCTTACGATCGAGCCACAAGAAACCAATCCTCATGGTACTTACGCGTTTAGGTCGCTAAGAAAGAGGGTAGACAGAATGTCTGCCCTCTTTCTTAGTCTTTCTCGACAGTATTCCCGCGATCATGATGCTTGCAACAGAGTCGAAATATCGGGAGCTCATAAAAACAAAAGAAAATCACGGATATTATCCCGTAAGTACTTAAAGTGTAGTTAAAAACCGTGAAAGTCTAAAACAGTGCGTTTAGGTCGTCTCGCCACCGCAGCGGCTCTCTGAACCAGCCTCATGTGTTTACCATTGTATAAAGACACAGTGTGTATTTTCTGATAAAGTCAGACCGAGTAAAAAGATTAGGTATTTAATTTAGTGTTCATCATCATCATCATTTCAGCCGAAAGACGTCCACTGCTGGACATGAGCCTCCCCCAAAGGGAGGTTTTTGCCATAATCGCCACGCTTGGCAGGCGGGTTGGCGATCGCAGTGCGGTTGTTACAAAAGCACAGAGAACGCTGCTGTCTATTCTCTGGTAAGTTCCTTAGTCGCCTCTTACGACACCCACGGGAATTGGGATATGGGATGGTGCTATTATTTACGTCCGACACCATACAGAAGAATTTAGTGTTAATGGTTCTAAATACTGTACTAAATAAATAATAATAAATATTTTTTTTTTCTTTTTGGTTTGAAAATCAGATAATTTGGCCTAGCCACAATCGCCAATCTCAAACTCACGCGCAGCTTTACGTTGCGTTCCACGCAGCATGCTGAGCGCAAGCCCATTACACATATTTCTGTTACCCAACTGCGCCTGGTCAAATAAACCGTTAGCCATTACAGTGTTAGGTACAGGCATTCTTCCGGCTGAGGTTTGAGTCTAAATTTCTCCGCAAAAGCCACAAATCAGGAGTGCGAGGCTAAATTTTAACGGGTTTTGAATTTGTTGGTAACCGTTGAACAACCTCTCTAGGATGTTAAGGAAATTTAAGGTTTATTTACTCACCTCTACTGTAATTTTTTATTGTATTCTGATATTTTTTTCATGAATATGCTACAGCATTTTCTAAAATACTTATCCATCTTTTGGTTGGTATTTTATTACCTAATCTATACATATAATAAAACAGTAACGAAAGAAAAACTGTACATTGAGAATTTTCGAGAAAATATAAGTGGCTTTTGTTAGAAAAACGTAACTGATGACAAAAAGTGACTTTTTAGAATTTTTGTCTGTTTGTCTGTTTGTCTGTGTGTATGGTACGGCTTCACGCCAAAACTACTGCATAGATTGAATTGGAATTCGGCAAAAATGTTCTTTGTAAACCAAGGAAGGCTTTAGGCTACATATTATCACGCCTTATGTTATGGGAGGTAAGCAATATTGATTTTAAAAGGTTTTTGTTCGTAATTGAATGGACAAAATAATTGAATGCACAAAATAACATGTTAATAAAAATTTTACTCTAGGAACATAATAATCACGCTATTTTTATAAAGGAGCGAGGTATTAAACTTACTTATATCCATACTAATAATATTATAAATGCGAAAGTAACTCTGTTTGTTTGTTTGCTACCTTTTCACGACTAAACGGCTGATCGGATCGTAATAAAATTTGGCAAGGAGATATATTTCAACCTGGGGAAGGACATAGGCTATATATTATTACGCTAATAACTTACGGGGTGAGCAATATTGCATTTCGTCAATATTATTTAACTGTTTGACAACTGACAACTGCCATAACATACGTTGCAATAGAACAGCTATTTTGAACCTTTTGTCACTAAAACAAATAGCCCGCCGGCGACAGCGACCGCCCTGTGAACAGTGTTTCGCAAGTTCGAGCCTCAGTCAAGACTCACTTTTTGTACTAATTTTGATTTGTTTAATGCTGTAAGATAATAACTTAGGTTCGCATGTTCGATCCCCATCCAGTTTTCGCTTTTTGTAACTAAGTATTTTGATTTTTTTTAAAGCTTTAAGGTTTCGAAATCATTACTACATAGTTTATACATACTTTTAGTTTTTTTTAACCATATAAACGTCGGTTAGGGAATAATTTATTTCAATCAAAATTTATCTATATTTATTAATATAAATCTATCATTTAGTAAATCTGTAGACGTGGAGCTTTTGTATGCATGGAAAGCAAGTCGATCGCTTTCCAAGCATATATTTTAGCAGTTTAAATTGAGTCCATTTTCTGAATCGCAGTGTTAAGATTATTATGAAAGAAGGATAAATACTGTCATTCGCCCGTGTCAGCTGTGTAATGGAGTTGGGCAGGACACCTAGCAAGGCGCGGTGATCGTAGGTGGAGTAAAGCTGTGACCGGGTGGCGTCCTAGGAACGGACAGAGCGTGGAACTTAGCACAAACAGAAGAGGCCTATACCCAGCAGTGGGTGAATTCAGGCTGTGGATGATGATGATGATGACGCATAACTTTTTCCAGAGAGGTCCGATTTGCATGATTCTTTTTTAGTGAAAAGCGTATATCTCAAAGTTGGTCCCATATAAAATTGAAAAAAATCGTGTTCGAACCCAAGTCATGCACTTCTGATTTTTCGGATTCATGTGCGTTTTGTGTAATTATCACTTGCTTCGGTGAAGAAAACCATCGTGAGGAAACCAGCATGCCTGAGAGATATTTGTCGACGGCAAGTAAAACCAAGTCAGAGGCCCTTTTTTTTTTGGATGGGAAATCATCAAATGACTCCTCCCGCTCTGGGCGGAGCAGGAGGGAGTGTCAGACTTTTACTGACTAAAACCCATCCATGTTCCTTCATCGCCCTTTGTGTTCTGGGGCCACGGTATCTCTTTGGAACAGTCCCGCAACCCCGGCAGGCCTCGGTCCTTGCGGACCCCTTCCTTTTTGTCGACTCTCTTTGAGGCGCGCGTGGAACGCGAACGCGCCGTCGACACGGCCTGTCGTCATGAGACGGACGGACGGCGAGCTAAGCCATAGCCCGACGTCCACGGGCCCGCGCCTACGGTGGCCGGGCGACGGGATGTCCGGGGCGACTTCCGCGGCGGCCGGGACGCTGTGAGGTTCTCTCCTTCTCACGTTCTGCCACCTCCTTCTCTAGCATTACTGCTTCGCAAAAGGAGGTGACGGCGTCCCATTCCGTCTCGCTCCGGACCATGGCTTGAACCAGGGCCGGACGCGAGAGGTCGCCGCCGCCAATCGCCGCTTCGAGGACACGGCGGTGCTCCGCCCACGCGGGGCAAACCTCTACCGTGTGCTCCACCGTGTCCTCCGGTCGATCCTTGCAATGGAAACATCCGAGCGTTTCCTCCCGCCCGATTCGGTGCAGGAACCTCCCGAAACAACCGTGTCCGGTGAGGACCTGCGTCAGGCGGAAGGTGAGGACGCCGTGGCGTCGCTCAAGCCACTCCTCAAAGAGGGGACTTATCGCCACTATTGTGGCGTGCCCTGCACGGGGTTGCGACAGTCGCTCTCTCCATGTCGCCATGAGATCCCGCCGGAAGTCTGTCCGCTGAGCGACAATTTTCCGCGGCAGCGGAGTTTCCCCCCGGCGTAGCGCCTCCAAGTCAGAGGCCATTGGACGGCATAAAAACTCTGACACCAGGTTAGGC
Organism: Xestia xanthographa; assembly: GCA_905147715.2. NCBI lineage: Eukaryota > Metazoa > Arthropoda > Insecta > Lepidoptera > Noctuidae > Xestia > Xestia xanthographa. The sequence continues at coordinate 4,895,233 of LR990656.1, read as the reverse complement.
ACAAACCACAAGAAGAAGATCGTTCTTAGGCTCATTTCATGCTGTTGATGAGAACTTTAACTCTGGCTGGAGTATAACTGTCATCGATATTCTAACGATGGAGACGGAAGGCAGTTGCAAGAGGTTCTCAGAGTTTACAGCATCTGTATCGTGTTTGTGCTCATTTTGATGAACCTTGATGAGAACTTTAGACCTGGGTGGAGTATGACTATCAAAGAAGGTCTGACGTTGGAGAGGGAAGGCAGTTGCGAGAGATCCGCAATAGTTTAATAGAGTTTTATCGTGTTTCGGCTCATTTTGTGTTCCTTGATGAGAACTTTAGACGTCATCGAGTGTCTAAGGATGAAAACGTAAGGCTGTCGAGGGAAGCCCTTATTTGGAAAAATATAAGTACTTAGAATATTTTAGCGATTAACGCAAATATTTCTGAGAAATTAAATTGTTACCTACTTGAGTCTATATCTATTATTATTATAAAGCTGAAGAGTTTGTTTGGATGGTTGAACGCGCTAATTTCAGGAACTACTGAATTCGTAGACAAGTTTACATCGTTCAAAATGATAGAATAGATATCGTTTCTATAATGTTGATCGCAATACTCTTTGGTAGGAACGCTCACCATAGACTTAAGTGTATGTTTTTTCTACAGACATTAGAGAACGAGCGATCGACTCAGTCGTGTCAACTTGGCTACCATTTTAGCGCTATCTACAATCGCTGAAACCGAGGGGTTTACGATTGTAGAAAGAGAATCGATATGAAACGTTTGTAACTTGGCTATGCCTACTGGTTCGACTTAAAAGTATCTATTAGTGTTGGATAGCCGATTTATCGAGGAAGGTTATACATCACGCCACAACCAATAGGAGCGGAGCATCAAAGAAAAATATTGCAAAAAACTGGAGATTCCTTTTGGGAATCTTTAACCGTTTACGCAATAATCATAAATGACGGAATTGTTCTTCTTAAAAAGTTAAAAAACAGTCCGCGATAACATAATGATGTCTATCTTTTAAGGTAGTCTCAGAATCTCTAACCTAACCCTCTCTCTCTTTCTCTTATTATGTGACGCAGACGAAGTTGCGCGGGTCAGCTAGTTATAACTAACGTTAATTATGCAGCAAGGCTTAAAGTATTCTTTCAGAATATTTTTGATAGAAACCATCTCATCTCCTTTGAACAAAGGCTCATGATTGACTATACTGATTTATAGATCAAGTATCTGCTGGGACAGACCCCGTATTTGTAAGAAGCATTCGCCTATGTCCATCACACCAGCTCAGTGAAAACTGCGGGTTAGTGGCGGTCATATTTTTATTCTAGAATATTATAATCCGGAGTCCTCAAGATATTTCTTACCATTTTGAAAACACTACTACCACCTTGGTCAATAATAGATATTTTTATCACGGCATGACATAATAATATTCTCACACAATACATGACAATACTGAGAAGAAAATCCTCGTACCGTACAACACAACTATTATAATAGATAACACAACAGCGTCACACTTCCTGAGCATGCAACTTATAACTAATGTCCCATGTTCCTCGTCTGTTTGAAATTAAATGTCCCTTGTATCTGTGACAGCTATGCAAAAAATATTGCGTTGTCTGTAGTTACAGGTAAGGGATAAACTGTTGGGGATATTGTTATCAATCATCTAATTAGATGGTTCGATGTCTATTGGTGCATATTGGTTGTCTTATTGATAGCTAGTATATTGGTGAATATGGTTGTCTAGAGAACGGTTAGCTTTAGCACAAATTACGTATTATTTGAGTATGAATGTAGAATTGTATAAGCCGTGTGGTATCCGGCAGAGTAGAATAGAACCAACCCATTACACTCACGGGTGTCGTATAAGGCGACTAATGTCTGAGGCAGAACACCTTGCGCCTCCGTAGACCTGAGAATGGGCAGCAGCGTTTTCAGTTAGTCTTTCATCACTGCGATCTCCCATCCGCCTGCACAGCGTGGAGATTACGGCAAATTCCTCCCATCATGGGAGAGGGTTATATCCAGCAGTGGACGTTATGGGCTGCTGTTGTTGTAGAATTGTAGACGGCTATAAGAGTAGAGGAAGACCAAAGAAACAATGGATGGACTGTGTGAAGGATGATATAGCTAGAAAGAAGTTGACTGCTGAATTGACCAGTAATAGAGAAGTCCACATCGAGCCACGAAAGATGAGACCTGTCACATCACTTGAAACGAGTGAAACTCTGTAAAATCTTGAGTATGCCTCGAGGCGAAAGAGTTACCGTGGCCCCGGAACACAAAGGGCGATGAAGGAACATAAGTGGGTTTTAGTCAGTAAAAGTCTGACACTCCCTCCTGCTCCGCCCAGAGCGGGAGGAGTCATTTGATAATTTCCCATACGAAAAAAAAAAGAAAAAGGTAAAACATTAAGAAGACAAAGTAGGATGATGGTTTACGACCTGTACACCTATATGTCAAAATAAGTATTCTGTTAAATAATTAACTCGCATAGAAGTGGTGTGACAGGTCACATCTTTTGTGGCACGGATTGTATGGAAGAAGATATGCTGCGCTGACCACAATTATATTGGGATGAGAACTGGAGAATGATGACTTTTAGTTACGCTGAAACAACAACAACAACAGCCCATAACGTCCACTGCTGGACATAAGCCTCTCCCATGATGGGAGGAATTTGCCGTAATCTCCACGCTTGGCCGGCGGATTGGAGATCGCAGTGATGAAAGACTAACAGAAAACGCTGCTGCCTATTTTCTGGTCTACGGAGGCGCAAGGTGTTCTGCCTCAGACATTAGTCGCCTTATACGACACCCGTGAGTGTAATGGGTTGGTTCTATTCTACTCTGCCGGATACCACACGGCAAACACGGCAGTTACGCTGAAAACATTACATTATCTGCTAAGTATTTTCATTCATTCATTTATTTATTTTTTACAGCATAAACCAGATTTGACGACCCGAATGGCGCAGCGGTGGTTAGGCTGCCTTACGTTCTTAGGGTCCCGGGTTCGAATCCCGGTTGGAGCAAATATTTGTGTGATGGGCATGGACATTGTTTCCGTGTCATGGATGTTTATATGTATAATAAGTATGTATTTATAAACAAAAAGTATCTATGTAGTATATCTACTATCTGGTGTCCACGATACAAGCCTCGTTGCTTAGTGTGGCACTAGATGGCGCTGTGTGTTATATAAAAAAAAAAACTAAATTAAATCAAGATGATTTAATTTTTTTTACTCGGTCTTCTCACAGAACCACAAACATTCTAACATTATCGTCTTCCATTCATCAGCAAACAAGTCCAATCCAGGGTTGGTCTCCACGAGCGCGTTGAGCATCGTAAACATACGCGGTACAGGGGAAGTGATCGATTTTACAAGATACCTAAACCAAAGATATACTTACTAACAAAATCAGTTTATGTTGTAGATGATATTTTCTCAATCCCAAATCCAATTTCATAAAATGCCAGGCTTGTGTCCTGAAAAAATCGAATTAGTCCGTCAGTTAGATTATCAAAAAATATTTGACACGTATTTTTTTTTTGTAACGTAAACCAAAATTGCTGAAGATACGACGCTTTTAAAATTCTCAATACGTCACGCCGTGCTATAATTTTTAGTGCGCTGTGACGTCACGAGCCCCCACTCTCGAGTTTTGATGCGTTTTATCTTTGTCAATATTCATTGATTAACAAAAACATAAAAAAATACGCGTCCATTATTTTCCAATACTCTAAACTGACGGACTAATAGATTTGCAATTTATTGATGGTGGAAACTAGCCTATTGTAAAACACAGTCCCCTGAGCGAAACCGCGGGCAAAACTGCTACACTACTAAGTTTGTGAACTAAGATACACATGCCGTAAGTACTTCAGGCAAGGAAAGGAACTAGGTACTTAACTAGACTATTAAACAATAAATTCTTCAGAGTCACTTTAGCGACAAACTTTTATTTCTCATAAAAAACAGAATGACCATCTGTATCATTATAGTTATCTAAGAAACTTGTAATTTTTCCTCTATACGACCAATAAATGAAATACATTTAACCAAAAGGTATTTATCTCAAAACCCATAGAGCAACAACTGTATATTTACGATTATTTTTACGATCGCTGTTCTGTAGACAAAAAGTACGGTTTTACGGCGCCGGCGCCGCGCTGTTCGGTTTTTCTTCGGCAATTTCCGTAGATGGCCGATGTTTTAGAAACATTTGATGTGACGTTGATAGGTGGGTAAACAGTTTTCATTTTAATATCTCGAATAACATAAAATGTTTATTTTATATTACGGCTTTTACCAATAATAATTATTGTTGTTGTTCCAAAGTCGTAAAATTTCCAACTTTCCGTAGTTCCTCCTTTTTCATAAGTTTACAGCAATTCCTTGACAGACATTGCGTTGTTTATAACATCGGAAACTGACGTTAAATATTTTCATAAAAATTTAATAACACGTTTTAAATCGATGGAACTAAACAGCTAAACTTACTAGCCGGAAAACTTACACTGGCATAAAATTTACTACCTTGTTTCAGTATTATACTAGACTTAAACCCCTCTTTCTAACCAAAGCAATCAATCGAGCGAATATTCGATCGTCGCGGCATCCACTATCGACGTGACGGGTCAGAGCCCATTTGTCCCCTAAAATTCGTCCCCCGGCATAAAAGTTGTGGATTCGGCCCCTATATAGGTGCCCATTGGTCTCCTGGTAGGGGACCAATTAATATTTTAACAAAAAATATTATTTTTAAGGTACCCATTCGTCCCCTCTAATATATATACAATATAAGTTAAAGATTCGGCACCTGTTCAGGTGCCTATTGGTCCCCTGAGATAAAATTAGCTATATTTTACATAAGAAACGGTTAACATAGTACACTTGTGAACAGTTTATTAACGGAATTAATTTAATAAATCATAACAGATCATTGAAAAAAGAGCTATGATCAATGATAATCCGTCATGATAATAATATAACCTGACGATAGGCTTACGATGTAATGTTGTCTCTCGTCTCACGAATGGCTTGTTAAAAAAACGGGTTACAAAATAGATAAGGTGTTTTGTTTGTATGTTATGGCTGCCTCGGTGACATATTGGTTCTTGAAAGTGACTGCGTATACGAGACTGTTCAATGTGTCTTTGGTCTTTTATTAAATGAAGTTCGCCTAACGAAATAAACAATACTGTTAATATTATAATAATAATATTTTTAACATAATTGAATCGAATTATCTCATTTGAATCCTGGAATATGATTAGTATTATTATTGATGGTAATTCACTTTATGGTGGAATACTACAGTCATATTTTGACTAAAAAGTCAAAACTAAATTATTTACTCCTAAATATGTATAGCAATTTTTTTTCCGTAATTATAATTTTATCTTATTAGTGGATGTTATTATGTTCTTGTATTCTAAGTGTTTCGTTTTAGCTCAATGTGGAGTCGTTGTCACCCTTTTAATGTGCAAAAATAATGAACGTTCTAACATTAATTCTGTTTTCGTAATAAGATTAGTTTTATACTCAAATAATGTTGATTTGTTTAATCTTCAATAATTATTGTGATTTTAGTCATTTTTTGTTATTGTAGTTATAGTTTGTTAGATTTAACTTATTATGATTTTGCATGTAATTGGCAAATATACAAAAAATACGGTAATTATAGCCAATTTTTATGTAGTTACTTCTAGTTATAATTTATTAGATGTAAGTTATTACAATTTTGCATGTAGTTGGTTAATATACAAAAAAATATATGTTGATTTATCTAGTCTTCAATAATTACTGTGATTTTAGTATTTTTTTTGTACTGTTATAATTTTTTAGATTTAAGTTATTATGATTTTGCATGTATGTAGTTGGTAAATATACAAAAAAATAAGAAGTGATTATTTACTGTTGATATGTGTTCTGACTGACTATATATGTGTTGTGACTATTTTATTGCATATTTTATATTTAATGTTGATTTATATGATGGTCAATCAAGGTTGATTTTTGTAAAAGAGTTGTATTTTGTTAGTTTCTAGGACATTGTGATTTTACATGTGTATTTGTAGTTAGTAAAAATGTTGGTTTTACATAGTTGATAAAGACTGATTTTACTTTTTATATTACTTTTATACAAAGTTATTGTGATATTGCATTATTTTGTAGATGTCTTTGACTGTACAAAGTACTAACAATTAATTGTTATTTTTGTTATATTGGTATTGATATTTGGTTATTTGTTTGTACACTGGATGTAAATTAATCTAAAATTCAGTTATTACTGGGATTTTATTTAAATAGTTACACAGTTTTATTTTACTGCTTATAGATATTATAGTTACCATATATTTTGCCAATTATTTACAAATGTACAAGAAACCAAAAGTTGATTAATTATTTTGAAGACTGACTTAATGCCTAGAGCCTAGAAGCATTTTATTAAACTTAATCTTATTTGAAATAAACATGATATCTACCGAATTACTATATTTTTTATTTTACCCTTTTCTGCGCGACTGTACCAGGACTACCAAGCTGCAGTATACACATATACATGTACTTATATTAGAAGAATGAATAAAAATAAATATTCTTCAGGGGACGAATGGGCCTCTCAAAAGTTCCAGGGGACGAGTGGGCACAGGGTGCGAATCTTAGGGTACGAATGGGCTCTGACCCGACGTGACTATGCATTCCGGATCTCTGAAAAGATGAACTTGTTGGGTGCGTGTTCGCGCAACGATCGCTTTGGTTATGACACTGTCTTGTAAGGCTAAGCAGAAAACACTATTTCGTTTTTGTTTGTTAATCACTTACCAGCTATAAAACTTTAACATTTTCGTCCTTATGTGAGTGAATCAATAGAATTGCTATGTTAAGTGATAAACATTTTGTTAAAACTTCACACTTGTGCTTATTTATAACTCTTAAACGTGGTAGTTATGAGTTCTTGTTAAGGCAGTCGTATGGTTTTAAAGGACCTTAGTATTCAGGAACATTCGCGAAAATATATGGAATGCCTCATAATTGTAGATTATAAAAATAAACTGATCGCCCCAGTCGGTTGCCCTAAACAATAGTTCATAATTTATATTATGATCTTATGAATTTATATTATAATCTTATGAATTTATATTATGATCTTATGAATTTATATTATGAAGTCTGAGGTAATAGGCTGATGATGATGATGATGATTATGAGGTCTTGGGTTCCATTCCGAGGCCGGCAATGTGTTATTGAGTTTCTGAAACTAGGATTTCTCAGTAGCTGTCACGGAGTTCAGATTTGTGCTCGTTTGATGGCAATATTAGACGACGAGAATAGGGACTTAAACATATCTGGCAAAATGTGGGTTTATCTTTATAGGTACCATCAGCTCGGACGAAATCTTACCATGTTTTTAACAAAATCTCGTGGACACTATGTCCACGTCTGTTTACCACCCGTACTGTTTTGTATTTTTTTCTTCCGACCCTTTTTAGGGTTCCGTACCCAAAGGGTAAAAACGGAACCCTATTACTAAGACTTCGCTGTCTGTCCGTCTGTCCGTCTGTCCGTCTGTCTGTCACCAGGCTGTATCTCATGAACCGTGACAGCTAGACAGTTGAAATTTTCACAGATGATTTATTTCTGTTGCCGCTATAATAACAAATACTAAAAACAGAATAAAATTAATATTTAAGGGGGGCTCCCTACAACAAATGTGATTTTTTTGCCGTTTTGTCTAATGTATAGATAATGGTACGGAACCCTTCGTGCGCGAGTCCGACTCGCACTTGGCCGGTTTTTTCATTAACTGCGATGCTATTGGTTGATGAGCGTACATAAGCGCTACAATAGCGGCCGGATGCTGCAAACAAAAAGAGCCGTATCGGTGGTAAGATTTCGTACACCCCTGCCTAATCTGTCCGGGATTAAGGGTGAGATGTTATAATGATAATGTTATCTTGCTACTAATGTTGAATATTATAAAACATCTCCTGTTTTGTAACAAAAAAATAATAAATAATAGACGACAAAAAAATCTAATTAGTCCGTCAGATAGATTTCCAAAAAAATATTGGACACATATTTTTTTTCTTTTTTCACACGTCAACAAAAAATGAAGACGATACAGTGCGTCGAAAACTCGTGTTACGTCACATTTGAGTACATTTTTTACTCAAATGTGATGTCACAAGCCCCCATTCATGATCATACTCTCTTTGACACGTTTTATCTTCGTCAAATTCAATTAATTTGATAAAATAAAAAAACGTATCCAATATTTTTCGTTAATCTAATTGAGCAGTGGTGGCGGCCCCGACTTACGAACAGTAAGTCGTGGGTTCGAACCCAAGACAGGCACATTACTTTGTGTAATTTATTTCATCACCACTGCTCTCAAAACGGTGAAGGAAAACATCGTGAGGAAACCGGCATGTCCTAGAACCAAAAAATTCGAAGACATGTGACATCTACCAATCCGCAGTGGGCCCGCGAGGTGGATTATAGCCCACTCCCTCTCTTAAAGAGGAGGCCTGTGTCCCAGCAGTGGGAACATTAAAATAGGCTGATGATGATGATGATGATGATCTAATTGACGGACTAAACAGAATCATATTTTTTTAGTCAGTCATCATCCCTATTATATTCTTGTTATAGTATTTACAACCGACTAATTCAGTTAAAAATAAGCATATCGCAAAATATTTTAATTCTGACGTAAAAAAAACACCCATTTCACAAAAAAAAGTAAATTTTCCAGCAGTTTAAGTTTAGATAAAGTAGCAAATTCACGAGTTACAAAACGAGAATAGCACATACATCAATTTACGGGTTCATGACTAAAACATAAAAATGTTCACACAAGGAGACGCTTGCGCAGGCTGCGTAGTTTTTTATAAAACTCTATTAAACTTGTAGTCTAGAAGATATTTAGCGCAAAAGCTCAGGTGAACTGACGAGACACCTGCATGAGATATCGGACCAACAAGTTAATTACATCTGAGCGTGTGACATACAGGTTGACAGGATAGGCAACTGACTGTCAAACATTTTTTTTGCGTGTTGTTTTTAAACTTATAATCTCACAGAGTAGTTTTGAAGGTCAACGTGAGCATACGCTTTGTTCATATTAATGCCATTAATACTTATTAACATTTATTTATCGTAATACAAAAAAATAAAACTTCATGCAGTCGGTTGAATAAAGGAAAATAATGAGTAAGGAAAAAAAGATTTGAAAATATTCACCAGTTTTACTACGACTACGACGATACTACGATTCGACTAGAGATTGTTAAAAACAAAACAGTTACAATAATTGTGGCCTATTTTGCTACTTTTGCTTTTAATAAAAAACTTTATAGCTACTCATAAAGTTTTAACAAAGATAAAAGATACGTAAAAAGACATAATTAGTTCCAGTTACATTTATTTTTATTTGAACCTTTTCCTTGCTTATTGGCAACTCGAACTACAAAGTTGTCGGTTCATCAGTAAAAGAGCCATTCATTTTTATTAATAGCTAAAGTACAAACCATTTCACATAAAGCGAAGTAATACGATTTTATCACCGTGTTGGCTTACTATGTTATGACCATTCCTGAAAGATATATCCATTACATACCGAGCTTCCTCCGTGCCTCGGAAAGTACAGTGTCGACCAAAAGTCCAGTGGCAATCTCACAAAGCAATAGCTTGACGTTTAGTTTGACTTACGACCTTCTACTTTCAAGAAAATAGACATTGTCGTCTACAAGTAATTGTAGTTCAACATTTCAACATGGAAACATATGTCAAGATAGCCTAGCGGTTAGGCGCTTGCAGATCTATGAACGAATCAGTAAGCCGTGTGTTCAAATCTCACATTGTTACTTTTTAGACTTTTTGTAAGTTTTTACCAGTTTTTATACTCAATTGGAAGTAATGAAACAGAAATATTATATTCTTTATCTTGTTCGCTTTGTTCACACATTCCGTGAAGTTGAAAGGTAGATCATAGAAAATAAGTAAGGAGTTTAGATTTATGTGAGGTAGACATAAGATTTATGAATATTTAACTTGACCGGAATGAATGTTTTCGTTTCGTTGAAGTTGTTGTTATAGTGACGTGTGGTTTAATAGATAGTGGTATTGTTGTTGCAAAATGCAGGCAAATATTAATATTGAGGCGAGGGCGACTATTTATCGCGCTGCTTATGTGGTCTTAATATAACACAAATATCCGAAGAAACCGAACTGTGTGAGTACTTTATTTATGAATAATTATAACTTAAACTTTTATTAGAAATTAAAATGTAATATTATTGTTAATGTATTTGATGACATAGGGACTAATTAATTGTTTTTTAATGTAACTTAAACTTTTATTAGAAATTCAAACCTAATGTTATTGTTAATTTCTTTGGTGACATAAGGATTAATTAATTGATTTTTAAATCCATCATGAGGCCTAAAAGATAAATAATTAGTGTTTATTTATAAATGCAGAGTGAATGATCACTTTAGTATTTTGTTTTACAGGTGCCTAACATTACTTTTTTTGTTGTTCTAGAGGAATATTGTAAGTCGTTGGATAAAAAAGTATGAGGAAGAGTAGCCTTGCTAGTCGACAGCGAAGAGGAAGGCCGTCGCTTATTAGCGAAGCGCAGCGGCGCCATATGGTAGGCGAGTATGAAACAAATGGTTTCACGCCTACGAGACACTTAGCGGAATTATTTGAATTGTTAACAACACATTGCATGGCGGTGTGGGAAAATTTAAGAGGAAGGAACCGGAATATATCAAAATATTGTGGGGTCCAGGCGCAAACGTCTACATGATTGCATCGAAAATAATGGGAGTTATACAAAATATCAATCCTAGTGTTTTAATTTGAATTAGACGTGTAACCAAATATTATTTAGTTGTTAATGTTTAGTTGTTATTCATTTGGGGGGGTTTTGCCATAATCGCCACGCTTGGCAGGCGGGTTGGCGATCGCAGTGAGTGCGGTTCTTACACAAGACACAGAGAGCGCTGCTGCCCATTCTCTGGTAAAGCAGTGTCTCAAGACGAAAGTCTATGACCAGTGTGTGTTGCCAGTGATTACATACGGGACCGAAACGTGGTCGCTTACAATGGGCCTCATCAGAAGGCTTAAAGTCACCCAAAGGGCAATGGAGAGGGCTATGCTCGGAGTTTCCTTGCGCGATCGAATCAGAAATGAAGACATCCGCAAGAGAACCAAGGTTACCGACGTAGCCCGAAGAATTGCCAAACTTAAGTGGCAGTGGGCAGGGCACATTGCTCGCAGAACGGATGGCCGATGGAGCCGAAAAGTTCTGGAGTGGCGACCGCGAACCGGAAGACGTTGCGTTGGAAGGCCTCCCACTAGGTGGACCGATGACCTGGTGAAGGCTGCGGGAATCCGCTGGATGCGAGTCGCACGGGACCGTTCAATGTGGCGACACTTGGGGGAGGCCTATGTCCAGCAGTGGACGTCTTTCGGCTGAAATGATGTTTAGTTGTTTACTTATCCGTAATTATGTAATGATCTTAAATTGAGGTTTAATTTCAATCTTCTTTTTCTCAAGAAAATGAACACTTAAACTATAACCTCAATGCGTGTTACATTTATTGTGACGTCACATAAAAAAAATATGTTCATAAAGTCTAAATCATTAGTTTTCAATAAACTCTGCTAAATACCGATACCTATTAATAAATGGGTATCAACAATTTTATTTATGAGATTAGAATATCCTTTCCTTGTTAAGTATGTTATTGTGAATTGACTTAGAGTAAGTGGGTATACAATAAAAAATCGAACGATTACAAGAGAACTTCTTATAACTAGGTAGGATTGTGACGTTACAATTCTCATCAAAGTTTTATTTTTATAATTTTATAAATAAATAAAACGAATAAACATTTTTGTTATCATTTAACACGACTTTTTTATTTCCACCTTCCAACACCGAAAACATAATACACAATCACTTAAATGGTTAAATAATAAAACGATGGGTTTTTAATTAATATTTATCTCCTAAAAAAAAAAAAAATCTAACAAATTTTTGCATAAAAATACAAATATAAATATGGTTACAATGAAACATAAGACCCACATATTGGTAACGGGATTCGAACTCGGACCTCATTAATCGTGAAGCCACTGCTTTACCCAAACAGTCATCATCACTTATTAATTACGTGTGAATTTTAGCTATTCAATAGTAAGAACAGGTCGCCACACAAATAAGAGTGCTGCGTGTATAACAAAAGAGACGGAAATATATTTTTTTGTTATGTGGAGTGCGACGCGACGACCTGCGACAGTGGGCGAATTCTGTGGCTGTGGTGTGCGTATTGTATTGAGATCACTTACGCATACAGACGCACGGTCGCTCGACCGTGCGTTCACAGCAATACAATCCTTAGCGTGCCTCGGCACTTATGCACGCTTACTGTACGTTAAGCCGTTTATTCCGGCTGTTATTTGTGGATCTTTGTCTGTCGCTACAGGGAGTCAGTGGCCCAAAAGTCTGACAACCAGTCTTACCACAGGGTATCGTATTATCCGTACTAACTCGGTTGTGGAGGTCAGATCGACAGTCGCTCCATGTAAAATACTGGTATTCAGCTGCATCCGTTAGACTGGAAGACGTTATAAATGCTATGTTAACCAACATGTTGGCCCAACTATTGGTCTGTAAATTCTCACATAAAGACCATACAAGCTTAGTATATTTATAGCAAGTTTTAACACCAAGTGTGGACACCATACATCACTTTCAAACCGTTTAACCCGTTTTAAATAGCTTATTAAATCGTCTCTGCGGTCTTTGCGCAAGAGTTTGCCTAGCTAAGCAATTGCCTGTTTATATAGTTAGTGTATTTTTTGTATATAGGACTGCTAATTTGGCTTTTAATCAGAAATACCTTTAATGGTAATGTCGGGTTTATTCTGAGAAAACTGTTTAGTTTATTTTAAATAGATGATGGTCTTGTCTGCCTCCGATACTAATGCATACTACCAGGGCAGCATAGCTGTGCTGTACTTTGTTAGGTGTAGATGAAATTACAAATACATGAAATTTGTTCAGAGACCTAGAGAAGCGGCGTGATCGCGATCAAATTGTTTTGTATTACCACATCGTCTTAGTCAGTTCCATATTTTTTTTACTTTTCCATTGTGATTTTGAGTAGCTTTTAACTATTGGAAATTCTATTGGTGTTGTTGTTGGCTATAAATTCTATTACTTGCACAAAAGTATTTATACGCAAGTGAGCTCGCAACTCTCTGACGCTCAACATGGCTTTCGACCGGGTCACAGTACGGGAGGCAACTTGCTGTCATTTGTTAACTACCTGTCGCCTGCCATTGACGCTGGGGGACAGGTGGATGTGGCGTATTTTGACTTCCGGAAAGCTTTTGATACCGTGGATAACGATGTGCTTCTGTGCAAACTCTCTGCGATGGGATTCACACCGCAATTACTTAAGTTTTTCGCGAGCTACCTTGGCGAGCGCCGACAGTACGTCGAGTATGCTGGACACGAATCGAGTCCTTATTACACGTTTTCCGGGGTGAGTCAAGGCAGCAATATTGGGCCATTGGAATTTATATTATTTGTTAATGACCTGCCTACAGTCGTGAAAGATGCAAAGTGTCTACTGTTTGCAGATGACTTGAAGTTGTACCTAAATGTGAAGGAGACAGCTGACTGTAATCGGCTCCAGTCTGATATCGACAATGTGGTACAATGGAGTAAGTCAAACAAACTGCATTTTAATGTTGATAAGTGTTGTCTAATGAGCTACACACGCGCGCGGGCTCCTTTTCAGCATCACTACGACATGGACGGTGTAGTCATACCGCGTGTCACGCAGGTACGAGATCTAGGTGTGCAGATGGTGTCTGAGCTGACGTTCCGCAAACACATAGTGGAGGTGTGCGGTAGGGCTTTCAGAAATCTTGGTTTCATCATAAGACAGTGTAAGGATTTTAACGATACTGCTACTGTTAAGATTTTATATAATGCACTTGTGAGAAGTCACCTGGAAACTAGTGCATTAATTTGGAATCCACATGAAAAAAAATACAGCCTCATGTTGGAAAAAGTGCAAAATAAATTATGTAGGTTCCTCTACCTCAAAAAATATGGAGTTTATCCCTTTTATCCCCTGATGTACCCAAGTCTGTTCGTCCTGGGCATGGTTGGGTACACCAGGCTGGCAGTAAGAAGGGACGTGGCGCTAGTCAAGTACGTGGCGAGCGTACTGCTAGGGCTGCTGCAGCACCCCGAGGTGCTGGCTGCGCTGCGGTTGCGCGCGCCGGATGGGTGCGTGGGAGCGCGCCGTCGCCCCGCACTGTTAGACGTGCCAGCGGCTAGGACTAACCTACTCAAGTTTGCCCCTATGTCGCGAGCTGCACGTATTATTAATATTATAACGGTATCGGAAGATATATTTGGTCAAAACCTGTCGAGATTTATCCAGAGGGCACAAATAATTATTGAAAAAGGTGTTCAACTATGAACATAATTATTGTCGTGTTCAATTATAATAATATTATTTAATTTTACTGTGTAATTGAGTGTTTTTCTATTTTATGTGTTGTTATTGTATGTTTTCTATATTGTATGTAAGTATTATAGCATCGTATTGGACAAATCTGTAATGATGCTATAATTAGTGGTAAATAAATAAATAAATAAAAAAAATAAATAAAAACTTTGATCTGGTGAGCCATACAATATTTTATTCTGGAAGTAAGTAAACGAGACACGGAAAATTTGCTTTTTGATCCATGCATTTCCTTAATAGTCATCTGGCAACTAAATCGTGTGACTTAGGCTCGGCGCAAACGGGCCACCAACCACAGCCACCGGTAGCCAGCGACAAGCAGTTCACATGCTTTTTCATACATTTTGTTGGAACTCGCCGCACACGTGTGGCCGGTGGCGCCCACTCGCTACAGCAGTGTCGGCGACTCGTGGTAGCGCGCGACAGCCACCGGTGGCTGTGGTTGGTGGCCCGTTTGCGCCGAGCCTTACTAATGGCGGAAACCTTACGATTAAACGTTATAATATCTTATTAAAAGATAACTCCATGTTTTGATGATGAAAAACCTCGGAAACGTTATTTGCTTGATTTATACCTCATCAGAGCTAGCCAAACGAATTATGATCAATAAAAAAAGTATTATGGTCTAACTGTAAGTTTCCTTGCTACCATAGATGTTACCCGCGGGCGGAATGTACCATTTAAATAAAACCATTGCTTTATATAGAGGAACTCACTGATTCCACTCTAATGAAGTTTTATTATAGTTTTTTATGGTTTCAGTGCCAATCTTACTTGAAAAGCCTGTTTTATTGCGATTCCTGGATTTAATTTCTTATTGCTTGAATTTATTTAAGTGGGCTGTAGGATGGGTTACTTTAGTTATTCAATGGTGTACCGTATTATAAAATTAAGACGAGAAACTCAAATTATAATGGAATGGTTGATTGTGGAGCTGATAGCCCGTCAACCCAGCTGAATAGCACACTTTTCTATCACAAGAGAGAGGAAAAGTCCTAGTAAGGAGCCAAGTCTAAAAAAAAAATTGACCTTTAAGAAGTGCTGATTAAGATTGGTGTCGATTCTGTTGTGCACAAACTAAACTTAATTTAGGCTATTGCTATCTTTTACTAAGAAGCAGTGCGAGAAAAGGACGGCTATAGCTATGAACTAAGTTAGAGATGTCAAACTAGTTTATGCCTTGCGCTTCACCGTGTTTTTAGTCGACATGTTTTTACGTGCACCCTTCATTTGTAGATGCGTTTTATTAGAGAGAAAAAGATAGCAATAGCCTAAATTAAGTTTAGTTTGTGCACAACAGAATCGACACCACTATCATCCTTATTTGAATAAATGTCTTGATATTGTTTAACAGAATGGTATTGGAATTTTGTGTGTCCACGAAATTATCCAGCAGGATATTTTAAATGTATTTATCTACACCCATGCTATAAATCCTCTATAAAAGTATCTGAAACAGTTAGCTTATGGCCAACATTAAAACAGCCAGTGTCATAATAACCATTATAACACCCAAACGGGTGTTATAATGTTGTACTGAATTTCATTATGCAACTCGTTTTAAAAAAAGAACATTGTCTAGCACGTGCGATTCACTACCACAGCGCCGTAATTAAAAAAAAAACTTATAGGTTAATTCGAATTCACGTCGTATCCCGCCATTTTTGTTCGATATTAGTATTGCATTATGTACTTTGTTGTTTACAAAAATGAGTGATACAAGGTTTGTGCATTTTAATAATAGTACAATCCAACATGTAAATAATTTTATTATTACCTTATACATGGTTTCTTTGTAATAAATACTCAGCAATTAAACTTTCCATGAATTTACATAGACTTCTTACAACACTACAAAAGGTTTCAGAACCTTTTATGGAGGATTCATTTCATGGATGTAGATAAAGTCTTGTATGCAACTGTACATAATTAGGTATTAAAACACTCATGTGATACTATTATCACACTCGGCTTCGCCTCGTGTGATAAACCCACATTCGTGTTTTAATACCCCTCATTATACAACAGTTGCATAAATAACTATTATTAAAGTATCGACTTATTACATTTTTTATGTACACTTCAATTATCATCATCTGCCTAGCCTTTTCCCAACTATGTTGGGGTCGGCTTCCAGTTTTACCGGATGCAGCTGAATACCAGTATTTTACATGGAGTGACTGCCTATCTGACCCTCCCTGACAACCCAGTTAGTACCAGGTAATACGATACCCCTAGGTAAGACTGGTTGTCAGACTTTTTGGGCCTCTGACTACCTAACGACTGTCAATGATCTACAAATGACAGCCGGGACCAACGGCTTAACGTGCTTTCCGAGGCACGAAGGAAACTCGGTATATAATGGGTGGTCACCCATCCACAGACCAACCTAGGCAAGCACGGCTTAACCTAACGATTGACCCGAGCGGCTGTTATTATTTAGCCACGAGCTCCTCTTATGTACACTTCAATAATGACATTTAACAGAGTAAGCATTGTATTTCGTACTGACATTGAAGCTTATTCTACTTGTTTTAAGCCACTGCTGATGACGTCATTCGTTTCTATTAGCAATAAGCTTATCTCCGTTTAGTCTAGGACATCGAGGTCTTAATATGATAATGCGAACTACTTAAACCTAGATTAGTAAAACTAATGTTATCGGCAAAACGTTTACCGAGTCCACTGTAGCAGTTATAGTAGAAGGATTACTTTGTACTGTGACTTGAATTCTATGAGACATAACACAACATCACACCTGTAGTTCCCGAAGGGCTGGGCAGAGGTTTACTTAATAGAAACACTCACATTTCGCCAGATAAGTTAAATTCCCATGTAGTAGGGGGCGAGCCTATTGCCATCAACCGAACACAGATCCAGAATCCGTGACTGCTACCGAGAAATTCCTAATTAAAAAACCAAATATTACTTTACCCGACCCAGGGATCGAACCCAGGAACTATTGCTCAGGCAGTCGCGCTTGCCAACGAGGCAGTCAACATTTTCGACGTTTCCACCGACGTTATTGGTGACATTCAATGAGATTTTACCAATAGAGACGTCATACTGATTATAAAGAAATAAAAACATGGCGATATTTTACATGAGCGGCTAGCTGGGTGACGGCCAATGTCAGTCTATGACAGCAGCTAGATAGAGTGAAATGGGGAAAAATGGGTACCTATCAGGCAGCATGAAGAAAATAAACAGTAAATTTTCAATATAAAAATGTTTATTTACAAATAATAATATTATGTATGTTTTTTTTGTTTCACTATCACTAAAGTTGAGAACAAATAGTTAAGTATGTTGTTGGCATCCATTCATCTTCTCGTCTTTGGGTTCTAACTACTTGTACCCATTTTTCTTTAATTAATCCGTCTTTATGAAATCTAAAACAAAATAGAAGTTAATGATGAAAGGCAAATGTTATATTTATCTAATAACAATGATATTCTAGTAAACAGTTATGATGTGTGCGCACAATCGTGAAGACTCGAAAACGGCCCAATTGGGCCGACGAGCGATACGCTGCTACGAATTTAGATAAAAATTGTAAAAATGCCATCGTGCGTGTTCAGAAAGTGTACCAATTATGATACCAAAGTAAATAAAACACAAGGGATCTCATACCACATGTAACTACGCAATATACTTCGATTTATTAATATTTTTCATTTATTTTCTTAATATTCTGATATTTGGAGGATAAAAAAGAAAGAAATGGGAAATGCATTTTTGTCGTGAGTACGACAACGACGCGTGAACTCAGTCCAGACATAGAACAACACTATCTGTCTCTTTTTTTCTTATTGGTTTTATCGAGCTATCCCTTTTGTGTCGTTTTGACTTGTAGTGAAATGTAGAATGAATAAAAACGTGTGGTGCCGCTGCTGCTGCTGCGCGAAACACTTTTTTCGGTGGTTTTGTAGGTGTATAACATATCTGTTTATTAGAATATCATTGTCTACTATGGTTAATATTGGACACCAGTGGTGAAAAATAATATGTGATATTCGAATAATATATTAGGCCAGGCCCCATATGGCCATATCACCCCAACATCCTTTAGCGTCGTTCGAACTGACAACACCGCACGCCATTATCTCGTTTTCTCTATCACTCATAAATGCAACACGCTACTTGTCTCTTTCGTGTAGGCGACAAAGCGGCAACAGCGCGGCAACAGCGCGGCAGTCATTTTTGAGTAAGATTAAATTTATGATTTTCCATTTTAAATAGATTATACAGTACTTACGAATGAAAAGACACATCCTTCTTGATTTTTACAGCCGGCCCAGTATAAGTATTGCACTTTCTGAACACACAACTGCCTTATTTGTTTAATTTCCTATAGCAAACTCCCGTTAAACGTCAGTTCGCGTCGCGACCAGACGCAGGACGTGCGCAGGACAGACTGAAGTCACACAAGCTGGTCAGCTTGTGTTTGCATTGCCACGCTGACGTCGGTAAAACGTATCTACCTCAGTATTATATATAACATCATTGGTGACATTAGGATGTTATTCTTTTTTCAAGTCTGTGCTTAGACCTGTCGTACTGTATGGATGCTGGGCTGTGAAGAAGATGGATGAAAAAAGATTGCATGTAGCGGAGATGAGAATGTTGAGGTGTGGATGTGTGGTGTGACAAGAATGGATAAAATAAGGAATGAGTATATTAGAGGAAGTTTGAAAGTTGCGCCAGTTACAGAAAAGTTGAAAGGGAATCGATTGTCTTGGTATGGGCATGTGATGAGGAGGGAAGAATCGCATGTGACTAAAAGAGTGATGAATGTTGATGGATGGAGAGGGAGAGGAAGACCAAGGAAACGATGGATGGATTGTGTGAGGAATGATGTGAAAGAGAAAGGAGTAAATGATTGCGTGACGGTTGACAGGGGAGAATGGAAGAAGAAAACGTGTTGCGCCGACCACAAGTAACATGGGATAAGAGCAGAAAGATGATGATGAACTCTATTCGTTTTTTGAATTTTGTATGTTCTACTTTTTAGTTCGGCTAGTTACAGAAGCATGTTTTTTTTTTTTGTTTTAAAATTATTTTCTACTTTTTAGATCGGCTAGTTGCAGAAATCGTGTTCTTTTGTTTGTTTTTTAAACTATTATTTTGCCTAACCCCTGAGAGGATTTATTCTTACTTCTACCACAAAATACATAATTATGCTTTTACTACTAAAGCTTCTGAACCAACAAGTATAAACTAATCAAGCCGTACGTGATATCATATTAAACTGCAAATTGCCGATAAAAACGCGACTATAAACCTTATCGCGCTATTAACATCTGGTGGGTAGGCAGGTATCCAGATAGGCGAGAACAGGTATATTATGAAGTACGTGTGTATCGATGATTGTATCGGCGTATCCGCTAGAGGGCGGGGCTAACTGTGTAGCAGATTATCAGGAGAACCTACCTCCCTTAGGGGTGGTAGGGAATAAAAAGTTATAGTATGCGGTCTTTATCAGCCAATTAAAGATATTTTTTATGTATCTCCGCCGTGTTTTCAGCCGTGTGGTATCCGGCAGAGTAGAATAGAACCAACCCATTACACTCACGGGTATCGTATAAGGCGACTAATGTCTGAGGCAGAACACTTTGCGCCTCCGTAGACCAGAGAATGGGAAGCAGCGTTTTCTGTTAGTCTTTCATCACTGCGATCTCCAATCCGCCTGCCAAGCGTGGAGATTACGGCAAATTCCTCCCATCATGGGAGAGGCTTATGTCCAGCAGTGGACGTTATGGGCTGTTGTTGTTGTGTTTATATGTATATCTGTGTGTGTGCACTCGTTTTACCACCTTATTTTTGGTTAGGCTAGATCTTGTAAAGATCTTTCGAAGAATAAAAATTAAAGGATGTAATTTTCAATCTAAACTAATATTATCAACAGGTATTTGTTTGTAAGTTTGTATCTAAGAGTAATCTCCAGGACTAATTTTCCAATTCTAAAAAATCTTTCACTGGCAAAAAGCTGTGTCATTCGTGGGTGCTATAAGCGTAAAAAATAATTATATAATTCATATTAACCGAGCTACCACATTTTTGCGGGCGAAATCGCGGGTGAAGTACTAGTGTCAAATAAAACAGTCGATGTCGCATCAACACAGAGTCATCGGCTCCATAACTTAATAAAATATGAAAATAATATATGCAAAATATCTCATTTAAAATATGATTCATATATTTCAAAGTCAGATTTAAAATATGTAGCCGACTCGAAAGTCGGATCGCTTACAAAAAAAAAACAGAAATATCGACATATTATTTTTTTCATGAATAACGAACGAAGGCGTTGATGTGACATGTACATGACACTAATTAAAGACGTAATGCTCAATACCAAAGAGGTTTTGTTCGTTAATACCATCAATCTTAATCACTCTCTATAAACCTTACCTCAATGACATAAAACCCAAATTTAAATACCACAACCGAGATATAAACTTGTATCAACTACCTAAGTATGTAAGGACCTTATTGGGAAGTGGTAAGGTTGAAATTTGAATAAGAAAAGTATGAAAAGATGTCACTGAGATACAACGTTGACAATGACCACCGATTGAGCGATCTGATCAGCGAATAATCGATAAGAGGAAAGATCGGAATCGAGAGGGAATCGATTCAACCGATTCGTCTCGTTATTTCAGACGTTGATTATTGAATATTGGTTTAAGGATTATACTTTGTTATCTGATGGTAATGTTTTATCTTTTGATGATAAGAGAGTCAATATACATGCAGCGAACCTGCACCCCTAGCCAAGTTGACAATCTACAATCGTTAACGCTAGTAGAAAACTATTCAAATGAATGGGAATGACATCATCTCAACGTTAAATCACGTGATCAACACAAACGAATTGAAAAATCGTAGGCAAGTTAACATCGTTCAAAATGATATAATAAAATGTTATCGTTTCTACAATGTTGATCGCTAAACTCTTTTGTAGGAACGCTCACCATAGACTAAAGTGTAGGTTTTTTCTACAGACATTAGAGAACGAGCGATCGACTCAGTCGTGTCAACTTGGCTACCAATTTAGCGCTTTCTACAATCGCTTACGCTGAGGCGGTTACGATTGTAGAAAGAGAATCGATACGAAACGTTTGTAACTTAGCTAGGGGTGCTGCTCTACATTAAGTTGTAGGTAAGAGAATTAAGCTCAACGCACACATAAAAACTTTGCAGCTGATCAGCGGCACCGTGAATCGAGCTGTTTATCACTATTTCTATGAAGGTCCACCTGGCCATTCTGTAGGTGCCTTGATACCTTCAGATTGCCTTCAGCCAGGGCATCACACTCCATACTGCAACACACGCTTATAAGCATCATCGTAACAGCATCACCTTGGATCAGGATTATCTCGTTAAAATGGAACGAGATAATGTCGATCGGAATGCTTAAAAAGTTGTTCAATAAGCTTAAGGCCCTTCTAACATTAAAATTAGCAACTGTATTTGTGGTGGTTCAATTCATTTGAAATACTGTTAGAATAAAGTTCTAATCAGCTTGCACTACAAAGCGACTGTTACGTCAGTCACTGCGGCCGAATAGTGCGAAATGAGTGATTTTTTGCGATTTACAAAAAATCGATTGATTGGACTAAAAAAATAAAACACATAAGACCTGCTTTATAGTTAGTTCAGTTAGTATGCAAAGTTTCATGATCTAATTTGAAGTACTTTTTGAATACCAACGGTTTATTGTTCGATTTGGAGGTAATTTTGGTTTTTTTTTTCTATCGAGAAAAGTTTATGGAATCGTGTTTTCGTCACACTTACTACTTAGCATTAATCCTAAACTTTACCATATATTTATTTCAAAATTAATGCTGCAGTATTTAAGGCGTAATGGAGGATCATGCTAAGCCATTTGAGGCATGTTAGGCTCTTAAATAATAGAATTCTGCATAATTGAGCATTTATGAGATTAACAAAGAACTATAGTTGGTACGTTTATTTAATTTAAAACAACTTCAATAAAATAACACCAAAGTCTGCTAAAATCTACTGGTTGCCTCTCACAAATGCATCAGTCTCTTTGTCGACTCTAGATAAAGGTCTAACGTATTTCGAAAAGTTGTTTTCAACTACTGAAAATGTATTTTACTATAATACTGTACCGTATTTTATAATTCAACAACCTTCATCATGTCGCAACATTCTTCGCCTAGGTATTTTAAGAAAATAACACAAGGTCCACTACGTTTACGAACACACCAACAAAACTTACATGTCAATGCATATTCCCTTCAAGAAAGACAATATCAGCGCCGACACTTAAAAACCAACTTAAATTCAACTATTCTGCAACCAAAATACAAGAGAAAATAAACCTAAACACTTGGAAACAAGAGTGACGGTGAAGCAAGTGGTGTGCAGGAGACGTTGGTTGCCGCAAACCGCTGAAACACGACGCTATGTAACCGAAGTCACTCATATTTAATATTTATAAGTAATCAGACGAGCTTTTGTTGTTTTACGAAGTTGCAGGGTTTCTTTTTTATTAAAAAGATAAGAGAAAATTGTTTTTGGAAGACAAATCTGGCAGCGGGACTGGACCTGATGATGGCCGATGGGTCATTGATCAAAGTATGCGATTATTTTTTATAAACAAAAGTCTATTTTGAACAAAGATTCTATGCATTTTTTTTTTTTTTTATGAAACTTATGGGTAATTATCAGTGATAGGAATAGGTAGTGCTTATTAGCCTAAACTTCGAAGAAGAACAGAGAAAAGAATCGGAGACTTCCTTAGACTATATTTTATTATGCGACCACGGCGAGTTTTTTTTTGTAAATTCTAAGAGTGCGTACCTAAGAGAGCGTATCATAGTTTTATGATGAAGAAGTCGTTTCCAAAATGTTCTTAAAAAGAAAACTTTCAGAAATTTTGATGGTTGTAACGACTGTGTTATGTTATGTCTAGTCGCAAACTTTAGGTAAACATAGACCAATTACTTATTCCAAATAACATTAATTTTTGATGTACTTACGTGATGTCCCGGAAAAAAATATAGTCTAAGGAAGTCTCCGATTCTTGTCTCTGTTCTTCGAAGTTTAGGCTAATAAGCACTTCCTATTCTTATCACTGGTAATTATTGACCGTCACAGTATTTCTACAGAATTTAATTTTTACAGAATTTTATGAATTACTGAGTCTTCTAACTCCTAAGCGGAGTACTTATCCAATGGCAAATGGTTTCATAAAGATTTGTAAAAACTATTAACAAGGTTGTGCTTATGTTAAATCAAAACATTTTGTCTAGTCCATCATGGGTTTTCTTACACCTCACGCCATAATTTTTTGATATTATTATACATAGGTACTGGCCAAATTCCTTTAACATCATATTCCCCAACTTTTTCCCAACAATATCATTCCACTCACACCGCTAATGTATCACAAATTCTTACACGACAAAAAAAAGCATTTTCGTAATTCGTCGCAATTCCCAAAACACTTCGGCAACTTTAGGAGGCTTTCGGTCCGTTACGTCATCAGCGCCATGTTTTACCGCGCAAAAACCATGTCGTGCGCCTGCACATGATCCAGGCATGTCTCCTCGCCTAATTGGGTAGTCCTACCGCCGCGCCTGTTCATTGGACAAGGGGCGGCGCGTAATTATTTTAATAACCCCACCCCCTTTTAATTAAAGCGAATTGCACATGAAGTAAAGGAGTTCAGTTATGATTTTTTTATGTTGCTGTTTATGAGGAGTTGGGCTGTTTTCGTAAGTGTGTGATAAGAGGTAGCACTGTGTTAGTATTATTTGCCTCTTTGTCCCTCTGCAAGGATGATGCCTCCCTCCTCTCCTTCCACTTAGGAAGACGTACTTTTATTTATTTAAAAGTGAGTTAAAAAAATATTGTGGGTTTTGGATTAAAAATCTTCACGAGATATGACATCTATACTAATATTATAAAGAGGTAACATTTGTTTGTAAGTTTGTATGTAGGGGGTAATCTCCGGAAGTAAAGAACCGATTTGAAAAATTGTTTCAATGGTAGAAAGCTACATTATTCGTGAGTGCTTTAGGCTAGTGCTATTTTATTCCCGTACTCCCACATTAACAATATTATAAAGAGTTAACATTTGTTTGTAAGTTTGTAAGATTGTATGTAGGAGGTAATCTCCGGAAGTAATGAACCGATTTCAAAAAATCTTTTACCATTAGAAAGCTACATTCACCCTGAGTAACATAAGCTATATTTTATCCTAACATATTTTATCCCCGTACTCCCACGGGAACGGGAACTACGCGGGTGAAACCGCGTGACGTCCGCTAGTATTATAATAAATCTAGATTGAAGAGATCTAAATTTAAGAGTAGAGGAAGACCAAAGAAGCTATAGATGGACTGTGTGAAAGATGATATGTATAGATAGGATACCAGCGCTGTGACGTTTTTTTTTTAAATGTTACAGCATCATGCTGAGATAGGGGCCTTTTGGCATCGTACAGGACCAATTTCATTTCATGTTTTTTTTTTTTTTTTTTTTTTCTCTTTGTTTATTTTTTTATTGTTACTATTTGTAAGTACTGTTAATTTAACCATTTTTATTTGTGTTTTGTCCTGTGCGGGCTAATAAATGCTTTTTCTTTCTTTCTTTCTTTCTTTCATAGGAGTTGACTGCTGAGATGAGGAGTAATAGAGAAGTATGGAAGAAGAAGAGATGCTGCGCCTACTACTAAATAAATTGATATAAGAGCAGAAGAATGATGAGGAGCTCGTGGCTAAATAATAACAGCCGCTCGGGTCGATCTTTAGGCTAAGCCGTGCTTGCCTAGGTTGGTCTGTAGTTGAGTGACCACCCATTACGTACCGAGTATCCTCAGTGTCTCGGAAAGCACGTTAAGCCGTTGGTCCCGGCTGTCATTTGTAGATCTTTGACAGTCGTTAGGTAGTCAGAGACCCAAAAAGTCTGACAACCAGTCTTACAAAGGAGTATCGTATTACCCGGTACTAACTGGGTTGTGGAGGTCAGATAAGTAGTTGCTCCATGTAAAATACTGGTATTCAGCTGCATCCGGTAAAACTGGTAGCCGACCCCAACATAGTTGGGAAAAGGCTAGGCAGATGATGAAGGGCAGAAGAATGATGATTCTAGATTGAAGAGAGCCTGATCTAAAAATCTGTTTATCTATTGTAATGGTAAACTTGCATGAATTGTTGCTCCATAAGGAAATGAAGCTAGATCATTAAGATAATAATTACATAAACAAAAGACTCAACAGACTTATTATGCTTTCAAAAGCAATTCTAAGGTACCATCTCTTATACCGGATGCCAAGAAACTACCAGACGGTACAGCTTCATGGATAAATAGTAAAACTTTATGTTTCCTAAGATAATAAATTAACGCAATATTTTGCTAAATGTAATATAGATACCGTTTTGATGAAAATAATTGGATTTTTATGGGTCTTTTACTCAGTTATGTAACGGCTAGTTGCCGCTTTCCGTGACCTAAGGGCTGGTATTTAACTTGGCCAGAGACTATGTGTTGCCATACAACTTGGCAACGCCCGCCAGTCTCTTGGGCACATTACCAGCTGACAGCGTTGACGAGGAGTTTTTCGATGCCCTTGAGTTTGTTGCCAAGAAACCACCAGACGGTACAGCTTTATGTTTCCTAAGATAATAAATTAACGCAATATTTTGCTAAATGTAATATAGATACCGTTTTGATGAAAATAATTGGATTTTTATGGGTCTTTTACTCAGTTATGTAACGCCTAGTTGACGCTTCCCGTGACCCAAGGGCTGGCTTTTACCTTGGCCAGAGGCTATGTGTTGCCATACAACGTGGCAACGCTGCCAGTCTCTTGGGCACATTATCAGCTGACAGCGTTGAGGAGGAGTTTTTCGATGCTCTTTTATAGTTTGTTGTTAGTTTATTTAATAGTTTTTAATTTGTAGTTAATTTATGATTTAGTTAAGAAGATGTCTATAGCTGTTATAGCTAAAGATACTCAAAAAAATCATAATTCTCCCACATTTATTCTGGAAAAGGATTGTCTACATTTCTACAACATCAATTAATCCAAATCGGTTTTAGAAGCTCATACCATGAACTTAGAAAAACTAAAATAATCAGACAACTTATTTCATTCGACAAAATAAAGTATCATGAATTCTACATCATCATTCTGCGCTTATTCTTTGTTACTTGGAGCCAGAGTAACGCATTTTCTTCTTCCACTCTTAGGTTGACAGGGATCAACCGTCACAGTATCATTGGCTCCGTTTTCTTTCGATTGAATGATACCCGTCTTATTTACCATCCATATTTTTAGCATGAAGTATTACGTTATCATTGTTTTTCTATCAGCTAAATAGGGTTACGTAGATTTAAAAAAAAAAAAAATTTCAATAACCAATTTCTGCTTCAGGTTAAAATCTTTCATGAGCACAAAGCTTTGCGAGCGTTGCGTTCGCGCATCGGAATTGACCAAACACAGTATTTCATATAAGACGGGTGTGGTAGGATACCAATGGTTGCGATTTCCATTAAATTGTGGTAATCGTAACCTGTTGGGTTGCCCTGGACATCCTGATTGATTTCGGGTTTGTATATCCTTACATGTGAGGAGCTCGTGGCTAAATAATAACAGCCGCTCAGGTCAATCGTTAGGTTAAGCGGTTCTTGCCTAGGTTGGTCTGTGGATGGGTGACCACTCATTACATACCGAGTTTCCTCCGTGCCTCGGAAAGCACGTTAAGCCGTTGGTCCCGGCTGTCATTTGTAGATCTTTGACAGTCGTTAGGTAGTCAGAGGCCCAAAAAGTCTGACAACCAGTCTTACCAAGAGGTATCGTATTACCCGGTACTAACTGGGTTGTGGAGGTCTGATAGGCAGTCGCTCCATGTAAAATACTGGTATTCAGCTGCATCCGGTAAAACTGGAAGCCGACCCCAACATAGTTGGGAAAAGGCTAGGCAGATGATATCCTTACGTGTCGGATGTTAGGTAGAAGTTGGAATCTTCTCCATCAATTTTATTAATATCCTGTTGGTATCCTTTCGTCCTTCTCTTCATTAGGTACTACCGCGTTCACTGACGGTCAATCATTTGTAACCCTATTTCTCAAGGTTTGTGGGTGAAAATTGGTACAAGCGTTTCGTATTTCCACAACGATTTCAACAAAATGACATTAGATTTTTGGTAGTTTATGTCAATCCTAAATCGTTTTTGGTTTTTTTATCTAGCCCTACTGGTGATCTACTGAACTCTATATATAATCTAGTTGTTGTTATTTTTTTTATCTTGATCTATTTCTGATATAACAATCAAATGCTCTTAGATCTTAATCCTTAAGACGCTTTACTTACCCAATATTAGAGATTTAGAGCCCGAGTAGCCTAACCTAGTACAACTTCGTTATTCCAATAGAGTAACCAGGTTTATAGTCATTGCTTGCAAAACGACAGTTTTGTTAGGATTTATAAGGAACTATAAATCTAATAGCAGTTTTGAATGAATATTTATCAGAGCTGCGTTGGATCTCTTCATTGCACAAACTGTTTTATGGCATTTACTGTTATGAAGAGTGGCCTACATATTGGTAAATGAGACAGGATATAAACTGTCGTATTTGAAAATACTCTCGTTAATTCATAGCTTTCCGTTTATCGAAATCTGCTGTTGTCTGTGTTTTTGAAAGGTGGAGGAAGGGTGCCAAAACAATAGGGTAGATGACAAAAAAAATCTAATTAGTCCGTCAGATAGATTTCCAAAAAATTTTGGACACATATTTTTTCTTTTTTCACATACACAAAAAATGAAGACGATACAGTGATTCGAAAACTCGTGTGACGTCACATTTGAGTACATTTTTTACTGAAATGTGACGTCACTCGTCTTTGAGACGTTTTATCTTCGCCAATTTTTATTTAAAAAACACGTATCCAATATTTTTCGATAATCTAACTGACGGACTAAACAGAATCATATTTTTTTTAGTCAGTCATCATCCCTATTGGCAATCGAACAAAATTTAACGGCACGGTTGACGCAGTGGCTAACCAACTAGCTGCTACGCTGCGTGTCGCGGGTTCGATCCTCGCATGGAAAAATATTTCTATGGCCTACAGGTAGCTGTTCCGGGTCTGGTGGTTTGTATATGTAAAATTTAAATATTTGTGCACACACAACACAAGAGAAATTCCAGGTGTGGGGCAACAATACAAAAAAAAACAAACAATTTCAATTCCTTTTTTAATTTCCCACTATCGTTAAGCTGATACAATGCCACTTTGTTTGTATTCTCAGCTTTTACTTTCAACATATCTACATGGAGTGTCTCATTAAGAAAACCTTTACAAATTTTGGAAATCCCACCACATAACTTGTCTAAACATGCAGTAGACACATGATAGTCAAAATAATCAGGTATTAGTATTCTATAGACCCATCTCATGGTATTTCAAGTCGTTGGCAAGAATTGTAATAGACTCGCATGGGTCTTCCCAACGGTTCAAGGACGTTATATTGATATTAGGCATTGTTCTGTTATGGCTAAAGACGTATTAGGTTAAAGTCTAGACGCGTCTGCAATGTGGGCTAGTCGTTTCCTGGCAGTTATTATTATTAAAGGCATATTATTAATGAATTCCAATTCTTTTCGTGGTCTCAAGTGTCTCCCTGTAAAAGATGGTAGCTTTTGACGTTTTAGAAGTTACGGAGGCTTGGCCTTATTCTGACAGCTAAATGGATGACTATCCTGTCGTCTCTCATCTCTTCTTTGTGTAAATTAGTCATCACCACTGCTCTCATGATGGTGAAGGAAAACATAGTGACGAATTCAGCATGTTCTAGAACCAAAAATTCAAAATCTTCCAAGAATCGCTCGCGTTGTAGACTATGGCTCTCTGTCTTTCACGGGGCGGAGGCTTTTGTCTCAGCAGAGCAGAACATCACAGCCTATTAAGCAACTAATCAGTAATTTGAAGCATCGTATAGCGCTTAGAGCCTGTTTGAACTAGATCATTGACAAAATGCCCGTGTGATAATTTATCCCAAACCAGATAAAATAGATCTCGCTAAGCAAGTCAATCATTTATTTCACAACGATATTCAAATTCTATGGCTACTTTGTCGCTGTTTGTTAGCTTAGATAGGCCACTTATCTAGCTGGAGTTGTAGGTGTTACCTGTTCGACGCGGCTATGAGTGTCAAGGGCTACGGGTGCTGAACCAGGTGTAACTTCAATAGTTAGTTAGATTTGTACTAATGGTTTACTAATGCATTAGAAACTTTGTGTTTGTTTGATGGGAAAGCATTCAGTCTTACCATGGTGTGTTATCCATTTTTGTGGAGTTTAGACAGACAGTTGTGTCATGTAAGATTCTGTTATTCAGCTGTATCGCTTTTCTGATAAATTTCTTTGCGGGATCCAAGACAGTTGAATTGTTTCTCTGGGACTTCGTCGAGCTTCATTATCTCGTCGCTTTTCTGGTGGTCGCCCCTGTTTATTCTGGCTTTCAGGAGTTGCAGTGGTTTTGGAAAAGAGTCCCAAAATAAAATGGTAAAAAGTATGGTAAGTAATATAATGGATAGAGGATTTGGTTTCTATCGAAGCGTTTTACCGTACTTAGAGAACAGAACACAATTGTAGTGTTGATGTATTTAAGGCGTGCTAGTTTTTAATTTTGTAGACTTATTATTCCACAAGAATCTCAAAAGAAATAATTTATAATACAGCACCGAAGATTGACCACCCAAAATAACTCAAAATACACATTGTTAAAATTCGTAATAAGTACATTGTTTCTCACGCAAAAACATGTCTAGCATATCCCCAAAAATATAAAACAATTGTTTCCAGGCGTCGTAATCTCGCATAACCACGTATAACTAATCTAAAAACCAGAAAAAAAAGAACAAAAGAATCCAAAACGCATCAGCAGACTGTAATGGAGATCACGTAGCCTCGGATCTCTGATTACCCCTCTCACTTTAATTTACGACCGTTATTCAAGTGCGAGCGAGATAGAATTAATAATGGTCTAACCGCAACCCGGACTATCATTAGGTGGTATTCCATTTATGAACACTGTGTCTCTTGGGCGTTCGAAGTGAGAGAATTTTCTTCTTGGTTTGAACACAGTGTTGGTTGGTTTCAGGTGGTGTTGAGAGCCTCTAGAGGTTGTTATAGTGGCGGAAACCGTGGTACGTCGGTACAGTAATCGTACAGCCGACAATCGTAAGAAATAAATGAATTTTTCTCCTTTTTTTCCTTCGAAGCCTCAAATTGGTTTTTATAAGTTTTCCTTAAGATTTTTCGAGACAATTGACCGTGGTTAGTGTGATTATGTATAATTTAATCGGTGGTTATCGATGCAGCCGTTGTCAATGCGTGATGCTATTATAGTTGGTTATAAACGCAATTGTTTCTTTCTGTAAGGAGAAAAAATTGATGGTGGTAATGATACGTATTAAGAAATAAAAAAATAAATGTCGATAATGGTTGATCGTTAAACGTAGTAGAGTACAGTTGAATACACAAGTATTGAAATCTATCCTGATAAAACAAATAATACAAGTAAGATACTTCAAGATGATACTAAAATGGCAATAATTATTTGGTTTGAAGTATTAGTTTCAAGTTTATGGAATTGCAATACGTATAAATACCATGGCATCAACTTTACTGATCTGAATGTACCTAAAATAAAAGCTTCCTTGTTTTTTTCTGTGTCTAACCTTGAGGAGCTCGTGCCTCAATAAGTCGCTCGGATTAATCTTCAGGTTAAGCCGCGCTTGCTTAGGTTGGTCTATGGATGGGTGACCACCCATTACTTACCGAGTTTCTTCCGTGACTCGGCAAGCACGTGAAGCCGTTGGTCCCGGCTCTCATTTATAGATCTTCGACAGTCGTTACAGGTAGTCAGTGGTCCGAAAATCTGACAACCAGTCTTACCAAGGGGTATCGTATTACCCAGTACTAACTGGGTTGTGGAGGTCGGATAGGCAGTCGCTCAATGTAAAATACTGCATGGTATTCAGCTGCATCATGAAGCCGACGCCGACGCCAATATACACTGGCAATTTTTTTTTTTCTAAACTATAGAAGTTAGAGATTTAAAATAAAAAGCGTTTCATAGCAATTTTTATCAGCTTTATTAGTTTTTATGTACAAAATTAAACTCTTTTTCGAGTCCTTTTTGTTTCGAAAGTATATCTTGTGTACCTACTTAAAATGTTATTCCAATTTTAAAAGTGTGATACTTATTTTTGTAGGCCAGTGTAGTGAGGAAAAGGTTAGGCAGGCTCCTTGTCTGACCTTCGAATCTTCTCTGGTATGTCTATGTCAAGAATGTCATGTCAACAATGTCGTATACTAAAAGTTACGTTAGACAAACTAAAAGCCATAGCAATAGCGGTAGAATCGAATAGTTCCTATTATAGCTTATCCGAATAGATAGAGTACTTTTGTTCTGTCTGGACAAAAGTACCCTAGCCACTCGGAAAAGCTCCGTAATTTTGTTTTTAATTACTTTTAACATCAATGTGCGTTGTGTAAATAAAAACCCGTCAAGGGCCTATACTACCTCAAATGGCTTAGCATGATGCTCCGTTACGCCTAAAATACTGCAGCATTAATTTTGAAACTAATAAATGGTAAAGTTGAGGATAAATATTAAGTTAAATGATATTCTAGTAGACAGATATGTTGTGAGCGCGCAATCATGAAGACTCAAAAACGGGCCAATTGGCCTGTTTTGCCCTTATTCTGCGTCACTGCGTGTATGTGAGCTGGCTCTGCCCCGCGGCACACTTTTTTCGGTGGTTTTGTAGGTGTATAACATATCTGTTTATTAGAATATCATTGGTTAAGTACTATTTTTGGCGAAAACACGATTCCATAAAATTTTCTCGATAGAAAAAAATCCCAAAGTTACTCTAAACTGAACAATAAACCGCTGGCAATCATAAAATACTTCAAATTAGATCATTAAACTTTTTATACTAAGTGAACTAAATAAAAAGCAGGTCTTATGTTATTTATTTTTTTAGGCCAATCAATAGATTTTTTGTAAATCGCAAAAACCACTCATTTCACACTATTCGGCCCGCAGTCACCAACGTAACAACCACTTTGTAGCGCAAACTGATTAGAACATTATTCTAACAGTATTTCAAAGTTTGAATCACCACGAATAGAGTTGCTAATTTTAGGGTTAGACAGGGCCTTAACTGTTGACCTTGGGGACATAAAGTCTAAAATGTCAGGTTTGTTTTAGCAGCCATTTTGTTTTAAATGTCATTAAAGATGGGCAAAGAGACATGTGTTTCCTTTCTGATGGCATCCGTAAATGATTTCCTTTTTTTTGGGGTGAAATATCATGTATTGTGGTAGAACTCAATGTAACGCACTCAAAACATTGTGCTGATGGATGGAATGATTAGTACGGGGGTCGTGGAGATGTTCAAAGTAAAAATCTTACATTAAAAACTTGTATTAAAAAAAAAAACTTGTCAAAAATTTAGAACTTTGACCCCCAATATCCGTAACTAGAAGGTTCCCAGGTATGGTGTAGAACAAAAAATTTATCGCAATGAAGAGGAAAATAAGTGCCTTTCGGCTTCGTTAAGAGGTGTTTTACACCCTTATTATAACCATCAGAAAAAGTGATTACCAAGCGTTAAGCATTCATCAAACAGACTGACATTCAATTAAAATAATGCTAAGTACCTCCACCAAAGCTACTTATTTAAGATTAAAAATGTCTATTTTTAATTTCCGATACGAATCACAATTAATTGGAATAATCCTTGCTACAGCTTCGGTAGCACAATACGCTTATTTAGCTTGTCATTTTGCGAGCTTTAACTTATAGTATACATCATTCATGCAAACTTGGCCTATGCCGCCAATATTCTACAAAGTTTATCCTTCCCTTCCGAAACTTTTTGCCAGTGGACTTTCAACCTTATTGGCTTTAACTTAAGGTTTATGACCTTTGGTGTGGCAATTTCCAGGGCTGCAGCAAAGCAATATTTTATCCTTATTGTAGGCTGTCATAATAATCTCCTTTACGTTGTTATCGTATTGCAAAAGAGTTAAGTGTGCGCGTGTTTTACATACGCAATCGTACTAATATTGTGAATAAACGTTTATTTACTTTATGGTACTTGGGAGGTAAAGTGGCATTTGCCGATGAATGTGCTTGAACTTCTGTAATTTTGTATGGCAGTGTGTGGTCTATGATGTAGATTGATCTAACCTATTTAGATGGCATATGAAGTCATAGAATGAATATAATACTAACCAAGAGAGCATAGACAAGTGTCAATTAGTTCCAAAGTGTTTTGCTATAAATGACTTTCAACAAGATAGACATGAAGCTTTTCGATAGCTTAATGTCAATTCTAAACACTTTAGATGTTGTTCATTGTCAATTACTAACGAGATGACAAAATGCAGTAGGTACATCATTATATAAAACAATATAATGTTTGATCTTTTGCTATCAACCATAACTTCGAAATTCCATGGCCAAAATCTTCTTTTTTAACCAAGAGCGTTAAATTATTCCAAATTTGAACTCGACAGTACACTTCGTTAATGTTCGTATCCCCGAAGATGGCCGAACGGTTTTTAATTTGAAAATCGTTATGGTGTTAATAAGTGACGTCATAAAGCGAAGATTGTTTTATTGGCTGATATTTTTATGGTGCTATTTCGGGATGTTTCGTCCGTCGTACTTGGTTTATGATATTTCTGATGAAGTATTTAGGAAATTTAAACTTTGAGGTTAATTAGGGTAGGTAGATTACGACTTACTTGGTGAGGACTTTTGAGGACCTAATGAATGGCACAGATGCTGTTTTTATCGTGGCCACTGTTCTGGACCCATCTCTTCTAAAAAGTGATGTATGGAGAGGAAGAGGGAGGCCAAATAAAAGATGGATGGATTGTGTGAGGAATGATATGAAAGAGAAACGAATAAGATTAGGAATAAAAGGAGAAGGATTGAAGGAGGAGGATTTGGGATTAGGATTTTTTTATTTTTTTTATTTAGGATTTTTTTAAAGAAAAATAAATAAATCTATCTATCTATCTATCTAAATGATGCCGTGACGTCTGCCAGGGAAGAATGGAAGAAGAAAACGTGTTGCGCCGACCCTAAATAGAATAGGACGATGGTAGGAAGATGATGATGATGACTCGATAATAAGAACAAATTGCGCGTTTTTGGGTCAATCATAAAAACCTTACAGAAGAAACAAGCATAGAAAACTACAACTTAGTATACCATTAAAATTCGGCATACAATTAACGAACCACCATATTTAGCAAAATGTAACGAAAAAAAAACACTTTTGATTGCCAAAATTAGTAAATGATCACCATAATTAATCCCCATTTTATCGTGAAATTAGAAGTGAAAGTTTATTTTATTAGTATTAACTTAAAAAAAATAAACTAGTAGTAGTCGTAGGTGGTGGTGGTGGTAGGTGGTGGTAGGTGGGTGGTGGTGGGTGTAGTGATAGGTGGAGGTAGGTAGTAATGATAAATGATAAATGATGTTTATTTTGCAAGTAGGTTTTTACAAACACTTTTACACGTCATTTTTTAAAACTAGATGGGGCCGGTGTTTCGTACCTGACTACTCTGAGAAGAAACAGCCGAAACAAACTCAGAGGTCATAGTCTCTTTTAAAGTCCAGACAATCTTGCTCAATTCACATGAGGACTATGCAGATTAGTGTCTGAGGTGGTCTTTTGAAGAAAGAACCATACAGATTTGAGTGGACCTGTCCAGTCAGTGCAAGCATTTGTCAGTTAACGTGTAGCTCGACTTATAACTCAAGGAGCTCAACGAAACGACGAACAATACCAAAGAAAGGACATTTGGGAAGGTCGCTTATAGTACTCAAACTGCCAGACAGTTGTGGGAAAAAAACAAACAAAAAATAAAAATGTGACCCACATGGTCCCCACATTCACAGTAGTAGGTGGTGGTGGTGGTTTGCTTCTGACTACCAGGAATTGAACTGTTATGCTCTTGCATCCGAGTCGAGGGAGACCCGGTCGACGGAGACCTGCTTCGCGGGGTTCCTACTTCTGAAGGGCTTATAAAAAATAATAACCGGGTATGGCGGGGTCTATTCGCTCGCTTCGCTTGTTCATTCGACCCCGCCATACCCTTCTAACCTAATCTATCCGTGTCGGGGTACCCCAAGTCGGCCTAGGCAAAACTAGTTTGTCATTAACCACCTCGATACAATTTGGTGATTAATTAATATTTTAGGTGTTAATATGTTAGTGGTCACAAAGTTATTTTTGGTGGTCATTATATTTTTCCTCTTAAAATTCCATCATACTGTCGTTCTTTCACCGAACGCCAGTGACGTCTTAGAAACTTAGGAAAGTCCGGACGCCTGCATTAATTGTTTCCCTCCAGTTCTTATTACCAGGTACAGTTAACCGCAAACCCATGTTCAAAAATAACCTTTATTTCGTAGCTACGATAACATAACATCACGCCTGTAATCCCAAAAGAGTTGGGCAGAAGTGTTCCTAATAGTGCACCACATTTCGCTAGTTTTGTTTTAGTCACATGTAAAAGGGGGCGAGCCTATTGCCATCTACCGGGCACAAACCCAGGCCCCGTGGCTAGTATTAAGAAATTCTTGATAGAAAAATCCAATGACACTTTGCCCGACCCGGGAATCGAACCCAGGACCTCATGCTCAGCAGTCGTGCTTCCAACCACTGCACCAGCGAGGCAGACTAGATTTACAAATACATAGAACATTTTTTTTTTTTCGGTTCCTGAATAGCAGATCATCCAAACATTTTTTGACCAGCTTTTAAATCTTATCTCGAGAATCTCTACTTTTATGATTTGTGGGCCGAAAGTCATTAAAAAGCCTTAATCATTTGACATTTATCCAATCAATTTTCCCGACTCGGGAATCGAATCCAGCACCCCTAGCCAAGTTACAAACGTTTCGTATCGATTCTCTTTCTACAATCGTAAACGCCTCGGCGTAAGCACTAAATCACGTTGATCACGTGATTTAACGTTGAGATGATGTCATTTCCATTCATTTGAATAGTTTTCTACAAGCGTTAACGATTGTAGATTGTCAACTTGGCTAGGGGTGTTTGACCAGAATTAGCAGTCACGATTACCAGCCACTAGACAAACGAGGCAGTTCAGTCGTTGACAGTAGACGATGACATAACATCACGCCTGAAATTCCCGAAGGGTTTAAAGGGTCCACAAATTTTTAATTAGTACAAAAAAATGGGGCTCTCTCCGTATTCTTTACTGCTCATATTTATGTAACTTAGTCAAAAGTAAAAAAACGAAATCCCAAAATTGACTACGAAAATTTGTCATAATTGGTAAACCGTGTGGTATCCGGCAGAGTAGAATAGAACCAACCCATTACACTCACGAGTGTCGTATAAGGCGACTAATGTCTGAGGCAGAACACCTTGCGCCTCCATAGACCAGAGAATGGGCAGCAGCGTTTTCTGTTAGTCTTTCATCACTGCGATCTCCAATCCGCCTGCCAAGCGTGGAGATTACGGCAAATTCCTTCCATCATGGGAGAGGCTTATGTCCAGCAGTAGACGTTATGGGCTGTTGTTGTTCGTAAACTCATAACTGTATGATGACGGATGATGATAGCAAAAAAGATAAATAATTACTATTAAGAATTTAAGAATGGCCTGTATTGTACAATATTTCCATAAATTAAGTGAAATTTTGGGAAACGCTAATAACTTTGCTGTTTATCAATATTATTAATTGAGACTTTACATATATAATAAGAAGACCTTCTCTAACAAGCCCTTTAAGTACTTGTACTAATTAAAAATTAGTGGTGTATTTAAGTCCCGTGTAATAGGGGCAGTGCTTATTGCTATTAACCTGGCGTTGACGATACTAGATAGTTTATTCCTGCACAAATGAACACAGAAAGCGAAAACCTTCACGACTATTTCTCACAAACCAAACTAATTATCTAATAATTAATTAACCATACCGAGTACCGTTTAATTCCGCTGCCAAGGAAATGGCGTGCCACATACGAACACAAATTACCACAAGTTAGCCTCCCTGTCAAGCCTGTCATTAATACATCATGACTGATCCAAATCGTGCCTCATTGTGATCCCATGTTGATTGTTTCCCACACTAGATAAAACACGCGAACTTGCTTGTAATTTCTTTCAATTATCGTATCAACGGATATGGTGGTTGTCATGCAAAGTTGGGTGCGCAACAAAATATGGAGAGACTATTGTTGTGTGGCGAAAGATAAATGTTTTTGTTGAAAAACGTTTGTTTAATTTGTTCGTGTTAGTTTGGTTCTTAGTTCTTATTTTTAACCGACTTCCTGTGCATGTCAGTTTGCACCAGGTTATGCGTAATATCACCAGAAAATGTGACATCATCAGTCCACACCAGGCCCTCGTTGTTATGTGGTATTTTATTTAATCCAATTGTATTATCTATACTAATATTATAAAGAGGTAACATTTTGTTTGTAAGTTTGTATGTAGGGGGTAATCTCCGGAAGTAATGAACCAATTTTAAAAATTGTTTCACTGGTAGAAAGCTACATTAGTCGTGAGTGCTATAGGCTATATTTTATTCCCGTGCTCCCACGGGAACGGGAACTACGCGGGTGAAACCGCGGGACGTCAGCTATTGTACATAATCTAATATTATAAAGTGGAAAGATTTGTATTTTTGTGTGTGTGTATGTTTGTAGTGAATAAACTCAAAAACTACTGCGCCCATTTCAAAAAGTCTTTCACCATTAGAAAGCTACATTCACCCTGAGTAACATAGGCTACATTTTATCCCCGTACTCCCACGGGAACGAGAACTACGCGGGTGAAACCGCGTGACGTCCGCTAGTTGTTTATAAATTAAATCTGTCTCAAGTGCTGCCTACAACTTTTTTTTGTGGTCGGGGGCAAACCTTCAAAAGGTGACCGGTCTTTGGGGGTAAGACCGAAGAGTGTGGGATTTCTACCTCATGAAAATTGTCGGTAACCATCCGCACATGGGAAGACACTCTCAAATATAATCCAAGCAACAAATGAATGCGATCAGTTTTAGTATTATTCTTTTTTAGGGTTCCGTACCCAAAGGGTAAAAACGGAACCCTATTACTAAGACTTCGCTGTCTGTCCGTCTGTCTGTCCGTCTGTCCGTCTGTCCGTCTGTCCGTCTGTCCGTCTGTCCGTCTGTCTGTCACCAGGCTGTATCTCATGAACCGTGACAGCTAGACAGATGAAATTTTCACAGATGATGTATTTCTGTTGCCGCTATAACAACAAATACTAAAAACAGAATAAAATTAATATTTAAGGGGGGCTCCCATACAACAAACGTGATTTTTTTGCCGTTTTGACTAATGTATAGATAATGGTACGGAACCCTTCGTGCGCGAGTCCGACTCGCACTTGGCCGGTTTTTTTTAAATAATCTGTTGGTAGAACAACAAGAGGTTGAATGCTTTTTATGAACATCATCGAGTATTTACTGCACCCCGTTGTAAGTAGGTACCCAAGATGCACCTCTCTCTATTTCCAAAACAATAGATATTATACAAAAGATATCTCTATTAATATTATTTCCGCAAACAGACGAACATTGTAATACCATTGTTTATGGCAAAAATGTGGTCGTGATCGCAAAACACCGTGGGACCTGTCGTCCCAGCGATATATGGCGGAAAGCTTTAGATGAAAATTTAATATTTTGTCTCACAATGCGGTTTAAACAGGTACACGATAGTATGTTATTGATAATGTATGTCTGGCTGTTGTACCCAGAACTAAGACGTACTTAGAAGTTGTGGAGAAGGCTGCGAGATTTTACGAGATATAAGTATTTATCTTAGTTTAGTTTAAAAAACATGGCATTTATAAATTTCCTTATCTTTAAAATATCTTGATATAATCTAGCCCTTATTGATAAGGGGTTTTAATTAGAATAATGAAAGAAAAAATGCCGAAGATAATGAGTTCAATATTTTTCAATACACTTCTTCGAAAACTGGTCCCTAACGCACTACGATTAAGCACAACATGCAATGTATTTCACACGCGTGCGTTTTTTTCCATAATGGGAATGAAAATTGCCACAGATAACTATATCTATACTTAGTCCAAATTGGTTCAATGCCTAGTCTGAGGTGAATGTTTTATTTTTAATTTCAGCAAAGCACTTCGCGTCTTTACGGCATAAATATTTTTTGAATATTAAAATTGTGTTTATAAATAGAATATCATAGATAAACATGATTATTAAAAACTAATAGTTATTTTTATACACAAATTAACATTTACTTGTGTTCTGAATTCAAAAATATAAAATAAATCATTTTTTTATATTAGGCTGTTTAACGGCTTCATTACCTTTGCCTCTCCTTCAACCTGACGAAAGCAGAGCGCGAAAAAAAAAAGAAAATTAAAATCATAGTTTCACCCCTATTCAATCAGTTCTTGGCTAAAAAACACCCTCGTCTACGGCTCGGGTGTTATAATTCCGCCTCGAATGCAATAACAAACTTTCTCCACTTGTATCAAAATGTACTATTGTTAAACACGTCAATTTTCTATGCTTTGGCTCTCCTAGCCAGAGTAATATAAAAAAAAGAGAAATCATTAGGAGCAGCAAAGATAATTGTCAATTCTTGCCATCCATGGAATTCACAATAGTTGTACAGCCTTTTAAAGACACCAATAAATATTTTATTTAGACATTATATTATGTTGAACCTAATACTAAATCCAAAACTGATGAAAAATAATTACGACCAATTCAAATTCAAAGTCAAAGCATTTACTCAAGTAGACAACAACAAAATGAAGCTACAATCTCAGTCACAATGCATAATAACTGTAAAAGTACTGTAGTTGCCCATTTCAAAGCGTAGATCTCTATGGAGAAGAACGGACAAGAAACTCCATGGACACTCTTTTAATTCAGAATATTGTTACAAAACCTTGGTTACATAATTCCTGTTGAGATGGTACATTAATGACCACCTTACTACAACAGCCCATAACGTCCACTGCTGGGAGAAATTTGCCGTAATCTCCACGCTTGGCACCCGGATTGGAGATCGCAGTGATGAAAGACTAACAGAAAACGCTGCTGCCCATTCTCTGGTCTACGGAGGCGCAAGGTGTTCTGCCTCAGACATTAGTCGCCTTATACGACACCCGTGAGTGTAATGGGTTGGTTCTATTCTACTCTGCCGGATACCACACGGCTAACCACCGGCGACCACCTTAAAAACACCATATCTACTTCTTCAGCTTTCCCAACTCCACGGTGACCAAGTATTTCATAGATCTAGCGCGAAACTCACAGTTATATTATGATTTCACTATTCACCGTCTGAACCGTCCGTAGGGCACTGTCCTGAACTTGTACCTGACGTGTGTACAACATAACTTGATAGTAAAATGTTGTAGGACTCTCTCCTTCAAAATTATGGAGGTTTCTCTTTAATATACACCGTGTTTTAGAGGTTGGTTTGCTGGAAAGTGGTCTTAAGTGTGAGTTATTTGCATCCGTACTTAAATTGTGGAATGGGTTTTGGCCTTACCTAACTCCTGTTACTGAAAGCCTATTGAAATATTAATCTGTTGTAAATGTCATATGATTCGGTGGGCTTTCTAATGACTTTATTTCGGACAGCAAATCATAAACGTAGAGATTCTTGACATTAGATTTGACAGCTAGTCAAAAAATGTTTGGGTGATCAGCAGGCCTATTACGTATCTCTGTTGACAGCTATAAATGATAGTAACTGGGCTCAGTGTCCATCAAATAACTGTCAAAAGGTTAGTTTCGTATTATGTATGACCAGTCACGGTCAAATATGACGTCATTGGTTGTCATCGTGGCTGATAGTCACCGTTACTAATTTTGTAAAACGCTTTCGTATCGATAATTATATTATTTCGATTATGTAAGCATAGTGGACAACAAATTGATGACAACACATTTATGATGAGTTTGAAGTGGCTTTCGCGAAAGACGTTACACCGTACCCGGGCTGTTAGTCACCGTAAAGTGATATCCACTCAGTGCGATACGTAATACCAATATTATCATATTCTCGGTTGTCATCAAAGTTCAGAGTACAACCGAAGCTTGATAGTCACTGGATATCAGAAGATACGTAATAAGCCTACTGCTATTCAGGAACCGAAAATATAAAAGAAATGTTCTATGTATTTGTAAATCTAGTCTGCCTCGCTGGTCTAGTGGTTGGAAGCACGACTGCTGAGCATGAAGTCCTGGGTTCAATTCCCGGGTCGGGCAAAGTGTCATTGGGTTTTTCAATCAAGAATTTCTCTATAGCAGCTACGGAGTCTGGATTTGCGCCCAGTTGATGGCAATAGGCTCGCCCCCTATAACATGGGACTTAAACATAATTGGCGAAATGTGGGTGTACTATTAGGTACACCTCTGCATAACCCTTCGGGGTTACAAGCGTGATGTTGTGTTGTGTTGTAAATCTAGTGTTGATGTTTATACGTAGAATCAAATGTTTGTACAGTCTGTTAAGAGGGCCCTCCCCGGGCCCGTCTATCGTCAACACGAGAATGGTCGAAAAGCTTGTTGTTTCATCCTGAGCCACAGCGGAGGTATTCTTTCAATTCCACTGTCTTACCGAGCCCCGAAAACGCACTACTCGTCTTCCGCGCACCTCATACCACCTAACAGTCCTCGGACATGAAAAATAATGTTCGAAAACTTATAAAACTTGTTCCAGTAAATACGTGTTTTTGAATAAGTCTTAGAAGTGTGAGAAATAAATATTTGGCATTTAGAATCTCCACTACATTTGCAAGGCTTCTTTCAGGATATTTTCTTTACTTTTACAATTTATGAGTACGTTATAAACGGCCAAAATTGAGGTAAAATTTGTGCAAAACAGCAATTTTTGGAGGCTTATACTGAATTTGTTTCTACAAATTTTTATTTTTTGCTACGATAGAAGCCTAGATATAGTGCACAAAATAACTATCAGTACAAAAAAATAAAGATATGTGTGTTGTTGTTACACATACAACGGCATAATCACGCACGAGCGTTTGTCAAAATTCTCGCGAATAAGTAAGGCGGGTTGGCCGCTCTTAAGTAGACTTTTGTGTAGCATTTGATAACTGATAATAATGAACGGTTACCTCAATGCAAAGTATTTAATTTGCTATGTTATCTT
The DNA here is from genome assembly GCA_905147715.2 of Xestia xanthographa. NCBI lineage: Eukaryota > Metazoa > Arthropoda > Insecta > Lepidoptera > Noctuidae > Xestia > Xestia xanthographa. The sequence continues at coordinate 4,852,411 of LR990656.1, read as the reverse complement.
GCAAATTTTTCACAAATATTTGGAACTATTGTTGGCGCCAGCTAAATCGCAGGTAGCAAGTAATACAATAAAAGGACACTTGATTAATTATGGGCCAATTTAATTATCATAATATCGGTTACTAGAATTTAAGTTAGAACTGAGATCAGTCAAAGTCTAGATCTAATCTTATCGGCATTGTGGAGTTGCAAGCTTTAACGTAGGGTTTAGCAATTTATAAAATTCTATTAATAAATGTAGGATAGGATTTTAAAAGGAACGTATGAAAGTGTGTGGAATGGAATGTTCCGGTGTGAGTGAGAGGAACAAGGTATGAAAAGGAAGGAAAAAGAACAAATGAGAAATAACAGAAGAATGGACGACGGGTAAAAGAGTAGAAGTTGATATAAGACGGAATTTTAATTAAGAAGCTTTTTTAAGTTTTATTTGGTGTAAAGCGTGTTTAAAAATAAACTACGTATACATATTCAAGATCTAAGAATTTTATTACCACGGTCCCGAATCTACATAAATGTAGATAATTCTAAGCACCTATTTCGAACTCGGGTAGGTACGATCTGAAGATACTGAAAATTCGGCAATCTTAACGTAACATAATATCACGCTTGTAATTCGCGAAGGGTTTGGCAGAATTGTAAATAATAGTACACCCACATTTTGCCAGGTCTGTTTAAGAGCCTGTATTTGCTGTTTTGGTGATATTGGGCGATCTAGATCTCGGTATCTATAAGACCTAAGAGTTCGCTATTTGGACACCATTAAACTTGGACTTATAATCATTAAATCTGTTGAAGCGAAAACACGATTGGATAAAAAAATCACGATAGAAAAAAAAGACAAAAAAAACTCGTTTTGCACTTATTTTGTGTTGGATCTCTGAAACCCTACGGAAGTTAATGATGATTTTTAGCCTAATAGATAGGTAACAATATTATCTAACATCGTGTTGACTTAATTTTTTATTTAGACGAAAATTTGATTTTATAAAGAATAAAAACCACTCATTTCGCACTATTCGGCCGCAGTGACTGACGTAACAACCGTTTTGTAGTGCAAGCTGATTAGAACGTTATTTTAACAGTATTACAGACGAAGTTTGAACCACCACAAATAGAGTTGCTAATCTGAGGTAGTATAGGCTCTTAAGTCCCATTCCATGTAATAGGGGACGAGCCTATTGCCATCAACCGGGCATAATCCAGACTCCGTAGCTGCTACAAAGAAATTCCTGATGGAAAAACCAGATAACACTGCCCGACCTGGGAATAACATCCAGGACCTAAAGCTCCGCAGTCGTGTTTGCGACCTAGATCAACTAGGCAGTTTTCTTCTACACTAATATTATAAAGAGGAAAGATTTGTATTTTTGTGTGCGTATGTTTGTAATGAATAAACTCAAAAACTACTACGCTGATTTCAAAACACTTTTCACCATTAGAAAGCCACGTCTTTACTTAGTAACATAGGCTATACTTTATCCCCATACTCCCATTGGAACGGGAACTACGCGTGACGTCCGCTAGTAATTACTAAGATAAAAAAAATACGTAACCTACGTTAAGTGTAAATCTACTTTGCCCTTGTACCTATCTACCAACCAATAGATAACTATTAGATTTTAAATAACCAACTACCTAAAGTAATATACCCCACATTGTCCATCAGTGGTCACGATTCAGCCAGATCCCCACGATTCCCATAGGCACCGTGATATCCCATAACGTATGGAATATTTTATTGCGCAGGAAATTCCTATATGAATGAAATATTGGCTGTTTCCCGTGACTTAGATGTAACCTTCCGTTGAACTGTTTAGTTAGAAGATAGGTCTCGAAAAACAAAAAATCTTACTAATATTATAAATGCGAAAGTGTGTGAGGATAGATGTTTGTTACTCTTTCACGCGAAAACTACAAATCTGATTTAGATGAAATTTGGCACATAGATAGTTTATAACTTGGATTAACATTAATATGATTATTATCAGCCATTTGTGTCCCACTGCAGGGCAAAGGTCTCCCTTTCCTCCTTCCACTTATCCCTATCCAGTGCTATTATGCGCCAATCCTTGTGATAGGAGTCGAGTTCGTCTCGCCATAACACAATATAGGATATTTTTTATCCCAATGGTATGATCCTGTGGGACAGTTACCGAACTTCACGCGGGCGAATCCACGGGCATAAGCTATATATAGTCTTTAAAAGCCTATGTTTCTTTAGAATGTTCTATTTATAACTTTGAGGCACTGCCTAGCCGAATAACTGCTTTGTTTGATCTTGTGGTTGTAAGCGCTACTGCTAAACTTATGGTGCCGGCTTCGATACTTGGTTTGAGTAAAGTGGATGTGTTTCCATCAGGCAGTTCACGGAGTTTGGATTTGTGCTCAGTTTATGGCAGGCTCACTCCTATATGGGGTATATGGGTGTAGGCACTGTACAACTTTGCCTAACCCTTCTGGAACCTATAGTCGTGAAGATATTATGTTAAGTACCATAGTAAATGAACTCTGGCAAAATGGCAAAGTAAAAAAAATAGCACCATTACGCAAAGGTATAATGACAAAACGTACAAACAGACATCACAATTTGAAACCGCACGAAAAACAAAAAAGCATCTCACGTTCAAAACTCCTTTTGACGATATTATAAGTATTGTAATCACCAGAGATTTTGTGTAATCAAATGTTGAATGTTGAGTTTCGATGATTCAAAACTACTTTTTGTTTTATTCGGTACTTATAATTTTGGACGTGAATTCTTTTTGTGAGGCATGAAAAAATCTTGGTTGGTAGGTGGCGAAGTAATCTTTGAGAGGAATGTCGTAAGTGCGTTTGGCAAACAGTTTTTTTTTTAGACATGCAAAACTGGCTACAAATACATAATATTTTTTATTTTTTACTGTATTTAGCTAAGTATGCTGTTAAGAAAGTTCCTACCTACGATTCATACCAATTTTCATAAAATTTTACTGCCGAATAATAATACATAAAGGGTTAGTTTTTATTGATCAACCAAAATTATGATCTAAATATCAAACCAAAACTGCATTTTAAATATTGTCGAAAATTATTAAATAAAATGAAATGCATTCATTTGAAAATGTCTTAAAAAATTCTCAAATCATATAAACCTAGTGGAAATCAATGCGTGCATGCAACTGAACTGAATTGTGATTTTGCAATATCCACACGTTGGTTTTTGTGGTGGACAGGAATACAATTTTATTTAAAAAAGAAGGTTGTTTTTTTGTCATTATAACGAAAATATGAAAATCTGGCTGAAAACTAACCCTGTATAATCAGTTTAAACAATATCCGGTCTTACTAATTAGTTTAAGGCCATGATAAGGCACAAGGATTTTTAAAAGTTAGTAGTAAAGTGTTTCTCTGTCATTAAATTGGTGTTAAAAAGATTTGCCTACTTGCAAGTTGTTACAAAGGCCAACTGTTCAGAGCGTTTTATTAATTAAATCGTAACTCATGAAAGCTTTCCGTAATGGAAACTTGCCTGAACAACTTATGATGTCTTCAAAGAAAGAATACAAGCGTCTCTGAAAGTAATACTATCAAAACCTACAGCCGTAATTCACGACGCGGTCCCAGAGCCGGCAACAATATCTCTTCGAATTGCACGACACTTTTGTCTATTCTATAGTAAACTAACAACCATGGTGTTACTGATTATTTCCCCATAAGGTGTGTATTGTTTCATAATTCAGTGAGCATTAATAAAATGAACAATGCTAGACAATTCGCGGCTTGCTGCCTAGTTTACTAAATGAGCCATATCAAATTGTGTGCAGTAACGTAGGGTTGTGAAAATATTGCTTCTGTGATGTATTACCTCGACTGGTTGGGAGGTTGGTAATGGTTGTTAGATATTGGAATGCTTCGATTGGTGTTGGCGTTTAAGTACTATTTCATTTTACAGTAGCCGAGGAGTCGTTTTCAATTAAATCTTGGTAGTTAAATGTAAAGGAAAGATAGACGAAATCTTTAAGCTTAAGTTAAGTTAGGATTCCAATTCGGGCATTAAATTTCTGGCGTACAGTGGCCAGTCAATTCTATTTTATCAACACTGTTTTTCTTTTAAATAGGAAAATATTATGATCAATTTGAGCTTAGCCAAACTCTGTGCTAAAAACGAGACACTGTTCAAAATTTAATGATCTTTTTCACATTATTAAGATAGTTTATGCATCGAAGCAACAATTCGACGATCTTCTCTTTTTTACCGAAACCTGTTTTTTTTTTTTTCAAATAAATCTAGATATGCTAGCAACCCTACAATGACGTAACGAAGTCACGGTGAGCATGCGTCACGTGCGACGCCTTGTTATATGAATATATCGTGATATTTCATCATAATAAGCTCGGACTTACCTAACTTCACGCTAGATCTCTTTGCTATGAATGAGATTTCATGCGAGTGATGTGAAAGGGTGTGCCTTCTTAGAGATAGGATTTGTTTAATAAATTAAAGTACAGTTCTCCATGTGAGAGCAGCGGTGGCCCAGTGGTGGCGGCCGTGACTTACGAACAGTAAGTCGTGGATTCGAACCCAGACAGGCGCATTACTTTGTGTAATTTATTACATCACCACTGCTCTCAAAACGGTGCAGGAAAACATCGTGAGGAAATCGGCATGTCCTAGAACCAAAAAATTCGAAGACATGTGACATATACCAATCCGCACTGGGCCCGCGTGGTGGATTATAGCTCATTCCCTCTCATAGAGAGGAGGCCTGTGTCCCAGCAGTGGGAACATTAATAGGATGATGATGATGACAGTTCTCCATGGTTTTTTTGGCATTCGTATGAATTTGACACGACTGCGCTATTCATAAACATGTGTTTATGGTTCTGGAAAATATCTTAAAAAAAAACAAGATAAAAAGCAGTTGGTTTGCAATTTTGTCTCTTATGTCAGGAATACATTTTGTTGGTGCTGCACTCAAAAATGGGCGGGGGGTGAGGGTGCTAATTATGAGCTGGTCTGTTACAAAATATCTGATTTAATTTTAATCAGTTTATTACTAGTCATTTATAACGACTAAGTACGTATATAGAAAAAAAAACGAATATCAAACATTCCAGAAACAAGACTTTAAATTAATCTGTATCATATTATTTACGATTTCGAAATTATGCTTTTTCCACTTGCAAGTTGGCCACCATCACACTAAAGGCACTGTCTTCTAGTCATTTTGTCATTAGCAGTTGACTCAGGAAATCATATTAACATTATTTTCTATCCACCATCAATCCTCCTTACCTCACAAACAATAAACAATATCCAACAAGCTAAAAACACCCGACTTCTAGTCGCACCTCGTCCGCCATTTCGTTTCGCGAACGCAGAACAAAATGGCCGCCGCCCATTTCGGTTACAGGAAACGCGTATCTGTCAACACGGCTGCATCGCAAGTGGGCATTGTATGATAATCGTGAGCGCCGACAAAGTTTTAGTGCGTGGCTAGGAAGTGAGCGGGGTAGGTGTCGAGCTTTTTAGGGTTAAGTGGTGGACCCACTAGGTGGGGTTTGAGAATGCGGAACATAGAATGATGAAATGTTTGTGTGAGAGGAATTTGACAAAAAAATTGGAGTTGCGTTATTTAATTGGTCTTTTATTTGAATGACACTTCGTATTTTGCTAGGTCAGCAAAGGACCAAAAATGTTGTTATTACTGATGTGTGGCAACATCTACTATTTTCTTCTACTTTTCTGTCTAATAACAGACTGGACTTGTGACTTTTGTTTAACGCTACTTGGCTGAGGCGTGCTTAGTTTTGAACTTGCTCATTAAACTAACACATTATTTGTTCGAAGTAAAAGTAGGAGGATATTGCCAGCGAACTGCCAAGTTCAGCCAGCGCATTGAATCTCAAACTTTCACCATTCATTATAAGTATTCCTACATACAATTTCATATTTCATTTCTACCTATATCATCAGTCCTACATCGATATCAAAGAACCAATAACAGCAAGAAACTCAACATTAATTACCCCATAAATCAATCCAAACAATTTAGAATTACCCAAATGTTTAGAAGATATATTTAGCAACCTGACAGCGAGCTGAGAAAACATTAATTCAGTTAACAATGACATAAATAAACCCAGGACTCGGTTAGGTAACGCAAAATAAGGCCTTTCTAAGAAATAGTTACATAATTTTAAAGGCCTAAAGACCTGTGATGCGGATTCTATGTAATCTTAGGCATATTCATGTTTCCTCAATGATGTTATTACTGAGCTTGTGAATTGTAATTTAAGGAGTCGGGTGTTATGTCAACGGTTAAGTTACTGTTGATGAATTAGGTGCGTTGTAGATGCGTGCTGTTTTCGATGAAGAACAAAATTTTAATAAGTAACGATTCTCGGGTGACTGTAATCTTATCGAGGTCTTATATCATCTATTAAGACTATATTTTATTATTACCAATTTCCTCACCGCTTTGCCTTCTTTTTTTTCGGATGGTAAATCATCAAATGACTCCTCCCGCTCTAGGCGGAGCAGGAGGGAGTGTCAGACTTTTACTGACTAAAACCCATCCATGTTCCTTCATCGCCCTTTGTGTTCCGGGGCCACGGTATCTCTTTCGAACAGCCCCGCAGCCCCGGGTCAACGCTATGCAATAAAATTTAATATTTAAATATTAAACATGTCAAACTAATGATGTCTCCAAGACGACCGCTTCAAAAATAGAAAAAATGGTCATCATCTACGTTTATCTGTTTTCTTCGCCTTCTTATATTCTATCTATAAGAAAATCATCATACACTTGCCCTTATACCAATTCATTTGGGGTCGGCACAGTATGTCTATCTATAAGAAAATGCCGTGGTGAAATTGTCCAGTTAGCAAAGTTGATAGCAATAGACGATTGCCTTGAGAGTACTCAGAAAAATGGAAAACACTCCTGTGTAATCATCGTGGTCAGGCCACAAAATATTGATTTCCCCATTTCTTCCTTATCGCCTTTTTCCGAGCCCCATCCTAATTCTCGTCTCGGTCCGCGTTATTCCCTTATTCGCAACGAAATATGGATATTATTGTTATAAGAGCCAAGCTCGTGACGAGTTCAGTGATTATTGGCTGTTTCGAATATAACAAGGTGTTAGCTAGTTAGGGGCGACGCAGAATCTGTGTGTGTTGATTTTACGAATAACTGCCGTGTAAGCTTAGATTTACGACCGCGAATTGCGGTGTGTATAGTCAATTTAATATTGAGATTAGGTTACGTTGTAATACTTGTAATTGATTGGTGAATGGTCACGTTCTTTAAATGTTGTGTAATGTTAGGAATTTTGTTGATGAATTTTTTACATTGTTTTTAAAATTAAAATGTAAACTGTAATTAAAAACATAATGTAATATTTACAGTGAGCCTACTAAGAGCGCGCGAAGTAAGAATGTAAATTCTAACAATTTAAATATAATAATATTTACTAAGTAAGACTTTTTTCATATCTTTGAATAATACAAATTGTCTTTGCAAAAAAATACCGAAGTTGAAGAATAGTCGTACGACAAGTAAAATGGTTTAAGAGCTTCGTTTGAATATATATAATACTTCTAGGAATTCACTAACAACTAACTTCGTAGTGACAAATTAAATAGCGACAAATTAAATACGTATTTGGCTCAGCCAATTGAGAAAACAGTGCGCATAAGATAGTTAATTTCAAGAATAATTGTATGTTCTCATACAAAATAAAACGATTTTTTTCTCAATTTATTTGTTCCACCTAGAACCAAGTTCGCCGATTCCTCGAATTATTTAAAAAGTAATACCGGCGCCATCTTTTTTTTTCAAACGGCATTATTCGGTATTCAAGTAACTTCGCACAAAAGGTGGTAATGGCGTGAAATTAAATGTTTTAAAGCTTTGATTTCCTATTTTAAACTTGTATTACTTTCATTGGAATTATACAACGGTCGTCATCTTGGGTAAATTGTTTACTAAAGTAGATAATAATTGTCAACTAATTGTATCCGTTTGTATTCAAAGAATGTTGATACTATGTTAATTTTATCAAGAAATAATAGACCGACTATTATGTTATTGACTACTAGTCCAAAACAGGCGAATAATTCCTTAGATTTTGAGTAATAAAGGTTTTGGAAATATTGTGACAAAACTTGCTTAGGGACATGACACCGATATGGCGGTTTTATCAGTGGTTTATTCGTGTTTTCTGAGACAACAATTTCATTTGTAGTTTATTTAGCTTTTGTGGTATGCTAACTTGATTAATTAAATACTTATCTATACTTATACTATATAATATTATAAAGAGGTAACATTTGTTTGTAAGTTTGTATGTAGGGGGTAATCTCCGGAAGTAATAAACCAATTTTCAAAATTGTTTCACTGGTAGAAAGCTACATTATTCGTGAGTGCTATAGGCTATATTTTATTCCCGTACTCCTACGGGATCGGAAACTACGCGGGTGAAACCGCGGGACATCAGCTAGTTTATTATAATGAAGTTGGGGAAAAAAAAAAAACTTGATGAAAAGCATGAGGTCCTGGGTTCGATTCTCGGGTCGGGCAAAGTGTTATTGGGTTTTTCCATTTAGGAATTTCTCAATAACAGCTATAAAACTTGGATTTGTGTCCGGTTGATGGCAATAGGCTCGCCCTCTATTACATGTCTATGTTTAAAACTGGCAAAATGTGTGTATTATTAGGTACACCTCTGCCAATCCCTTCGGGGGTTACAGGCGTAATGATGTTCAAAATAAAAATACAAAGAATTCAGTATTTTCAGTTTTAAAATAAAACCCTACAAAACGGAAATCGTTTTCAGAACAAATAACAGTAAAGTAATTTACCTTTCAAAGTTTTCCCGTGACACCTAATCCGGTGTATACTTAAGTTAATCACTTACATATGTAACGAGCCCTCGACATACTAATGTTGACATCCGGCGTCGCCTGGTACCGTGCGCATGCGTGCTCGCGATTTGATTTGCAGATGCGTTGGAGCCTTAGAGGTTGTGGTGCAAGTTGAAAGTATATTGGGCTTAAGTTTTGGCGTGGAATGGTTTGTCTTCATAGATTAAATCCACCCAAATCGACATGTTTATCACTTTCATTGAGATTGCCATCATGGTGGAAGAATTTGCCAGGCAGCTTAGGGACTCGCTGACTGCCCAGTGTGCGGATGAATTGTGGCTCAGAAGACACGTCCCTCGAGAATGCTCCTTTCAATGGCTCCGTCCCATCTCGTAACTTTCCCATTTCGACAACTAAACAAGGGGAGGCTCCTTTCAATAGCTCCGTCCCATCTCGTAACTTTCCCATTTCGGCAACTAAACAATGGGAGGCACCTTTCAATGGCTCCGACCCATCTCATAACTTTCCCATTTCGGCAACTAAACAATGGGAGGCACCTTTCAATGGCTCCGACCCATCTCATAACTTTCCCATTTCGGCAACTAAACAATGGGAGGCACCTTTCAATGGCTCCGACCCATCTCATAACTTTCCCATTTCGGTAACTAAACAATGGGAGGCACCTATCAATGGCTCCGACCCATCTCATAACTTTCCCATTTCGGCAACTAAACAAAATAGCATCATAAAAGTCCCATTTCTTAACTATTTTGATCTTGATACATTGAATCCCATTTCGTCAACTTTTGAGATTAATGGTTCTGGCGGGGACGGTCGTTTCATTACTATAACGATTTGGATTTGACTCTTAATTTACTTTGTTTTTGGTCTTGCTTCAGAACCCACCGAAAATGTGAGTAGCAAAATGTGGGTGTATGCATTCCTGCTATTTCTTTAGGGTTATATGCGTGATATTATGTTATATCGATTAATGTGAGGACTTAACTAGATCAATCTATCTTTGTGTAACGCCGTTGAAGTGAAACTATCCTTTTAATGTTTTTATCAGAAGGAGCCTGAAAAAGCAACTTTCTCATCGCTTACGCTACAAGCAAAACAAAGTCAAAACATGTCGTCAGAACAAAGGCACTAAATTTCGCAGTCCACGCCTTTCCGAAGATTAATTAACCGTATTTACTATGCTAATATGAATTGCAGATGCGACAGCCTCGTTCGTTGTATCCGGTGTTTTTAGCTACCCCGCCCTTTTTAGGCGATGGCTGAATTAAGGGAAATATTATTCAGGAGTAGGTTGGCAGTTTGAGTGATGGGACATGAGTGTCTGGTTGTGAATATCCTACACTGACTAATCAGGGTTGTCATATGGACCAAAATATAAGCTACCGTTATCATCATTCTACTGTCCTTATCCCAATGCATTCCTTTATTCCCGTCTGCCACCACTGGTGGCATTTGCAACTATTTGTCGCATCTACCACCACTGGTGGTGGTTGCGTCGGTGGAGTCGCATTTGCCTCGAATTCTGCCACTTGTGGTGGCATATGACACTTAAATTAGTGGAATCCTCCACCAGTGGTGGACTGGTGGCAGACTCGACGATCAAGTAACCGTCTGACACCACCAAGTATTTCAAATAACAAATAGAAAGAAGGATGGCCTTGGAATCGACGCAGCATGTCTTCTTATTCCATACTTCTCTATTTTACGTCATCTCATCAGACACCTCTTTAGCCAAATCATCCTTTACATAGTCCATCTTTCTCTAATCTTAAAGTATACGCTACTACAAGTGTTAATTGCATGTTTGTGATATTTTGTAATGCTTTTTTTAAATTATATATACTTATATTTTTTTTTTCTTAGCCTGTCGTTGTGTCCCACTAATGGGCAAATGCCCTTTCTCCTTAAATTATGTTATATTTTTTAAATTATATATATTTTTTGAATTATCTATCAGTCTTTAAGCGTTTCCTTTCGGAGTTAAGCTATGCAAATAAATAAAGCACAAGCATTGATCAGTGTCATGTTTACTTAAACTTTGTGTTTTTTTTTCTTAATAGAATACTGAATTAAATATTTTTGTTCACAGGTAAGACGCACTTGAAGTTGATATCCGCACCTGTAACACAGAGTAAGTTTATATTTTAAACTACACCAGTTATAAACTTTACATCCGTCAACATACGTTAACAAAAGCTTACAAAATACCCATTTTCAAATACATAGTAAAGATTTAAAAAGAACTTGGCGGATGCACAGCCGTGCGCGCGCCATGCATACTAAGTGTTAACCTTACTTATTCGCGAATTCCCCACAGTTCGACGACATTACACACCACTATTATAAACTGCAAATCGATTGACGAACTAGTGCTGTAAGAATCACCTGTACAATGCATACAGATTTAGAAAAGCACTAGCTTCTGTTTGTTAGTGCACCTGCCGTTTTATTAAACTTCCTGAATTGATGGATGGTACTGTTTCCTATCATCTGCAAACCAGCTTGAGAGCAGCGGTGGCCCAGTGGTGGCGGCCCCGACTTACGAACAGTCGTGGGTTCGAACCCAGACAGGCGCATTACTTTGTGTAATTTATTTCATCACCACTGCTCTCAAAACGGTGAAGGAAAACATCGTGAGGAAACCGGCTGTAACTAAAGTGGAAGAATGTACTAAAGGGCATGTCCTGGAACCAAAAAAACCGGCCAAGTGCGAGTTGGACTCGCACACGAAGGGTTCCGTACCATTGACTATATTTAGTATTTGTTGTTATAGCGGCAACAGAAATACATCATCTGTGAAAATTTCAACTGTCTAGCTGTCACGGTTCATGAGATACAGCCTGGTGACAGACAGACGGACAGACGGACAGACGGACGGACAGACGGACAGACAGCGAAGTCTTAGTAATAGGGTTCCGTTTTTACCCTTTGGGTACGGAACCCTAAAAATCGAAGACATGTGACATGTATCACCACGGGCCCGCGTGGCGGATTATAGCTCATTTCCTCTCATAGAGAGGAGGCCTGTGTCCCAGCAGTGGGAACATTAATAGGCTGATGATGATGATCATTACGCCGGTAATTCCTAAAAGGTTAGGCAGAAGTTTCTATGTCTACCCAAATATAAAAAAAAAAAAAACTAAGAAATCCTTGATGGAAATAAACAATAGCACTGCCGGGGAATATAACCTAAGTCCATAGAACTTGCAACTACTCGAACAATGAACCGGTCAGCAATCAAAATAAATATAAACAAACAAACAAACGAATGAAATATTTCGGTATTAGACGGAATTGTCTCGACTTCTCAAGCATTTACCGTTGTTCTGTTTAATGCATTGGTCTATTTTTGCGACTCATTTCACTCGAATAGAATATAAATGTGGCGACACGAATGGTTTTAAATTGAAATGCGACTCTGTTAAAGACGGAATGTTAGGTATCAGTATAAAACTAGGTACCTACTTTAAGCCGAGTAACTGTAATCTTTTAATCGGATAAGTGTTTTTATTGCATTTAGATGAATGGGGTTGAAAATGAAATCAAGTCACAGAAATATGGAGTTTTGAAGAAAAATAATGCTTATGAGTCTATTATAATAGTTATGGTCCAAAATTCGCATAGCAGAAGCATGAAATATATACATTATAATTTGCCTTGATCAAAAGTGACAGTAAAAAATTATGAAACAAACAAAACATTTAATGTTTTTAAGCTTGATCATGACAGTTTATACACGACTGCTATTCTAAATATATGTAGGTACATAATGTAGCTTTTTCGTTTATGTTCTTACCGAAACATTGAAATATTCTTTCTTGCTACTACAACAGCCCATAACGTCCACTGCTGAACATAAGCCTCTCTCATGATGGGAGGAATTTGTCGTAATCTCCACGCTTGGCAGGCGGATTGGAGATCGCAGTGATGAAAGACTAACAGAAAACGCTGCTGCCCATTCTCTGGTCTACGGAGACGCAAGGTGTTCTGCCGCAGACATTAGTCGCCTTATACGACACCCGTGAGTGTAGTGGGTTGGTTCTATTCTATTCCGCCGGATACCACACGGCTAACGGCTTCCACGGCTTTCTTGCTATTTGACTGTAATTATGGCTTTTAACATGGTTCTTTGAAGTGTCTATTATAGTAAATAAATAAATAAAAGAGTAAATAAATTAAAATTATTCTTGTGCACAAGACAATTTGACAAAACACTTTCAATTAAAATTAAATTAAATAAGTGCTTTTCGATTGCCATGTTTACAAATGAAAGATCAACTAACATTTCATAGAAGAATTCGCTCTCGAACCCTTGGATTTGCCGAACCATCTTCGATTCCACCGACAAGGATGTCAAGATTCACAGTTAGGTAATTCTAGCTACTAAGTATAAATAATCGTCACAGCACTGCGTAGAACGGTGACGTCAGTTAACTGTCAGTTAGCTTATAAACGACACTTTTGCTTTTCGATTGCGATTTCCAATCCGCCTGCCAAGCGTGGAGATTACGGCAAATTCCTCCCATCATGGGAGAGGCTTATGTCCAGCAGTGGACGTTATGGGCTGTTGTAGTAGTAGTTGTAGTTTTCGATTGCCATGTTTACAAATGAAAGATCAACTAACATTTTATAGAAGAATTCACTCTCGAACCTCTGAATTTTCCGAACCAGCTTCGATTCCACCGACAAGTATATCAAGATTCACAGTTAGGTAATTCTAGCTACTATAAATAATCGTCACAGCGCTGAGTAGAATGGTGACTTCAGTTAACTGTCAGTTAGCTTATAAACGACACTTTCATCGGTCGTAAGCCTTAACATAAAAGAAAAGTAGTAAGTGTATACAGCAGTGTTTAAGACTCCATTGAGAGAATTTATAGTCACTATAAGTTATTTTAAACTGATGTAGCCACTTCCTTTGCTAGACGCAGTAGGTTTACGCTTGGATGGAGATTGCTGAAGACTGTATTTTGTTAAAATGACATTTGTGTCGATTATGTTGTGCACAAACTAAACTTAATTTAGACTATTGCTATCTTTTACTAAAAGCTGAGAAAAGTACGGCTATAGCTATGAACTAAGTTAGAGATGTCAAACTAGTTTATGCCTTGCGCTTTACCGTGTTTTTAGTCGACATGTTTTTACGTGCACCCTTCATTTGTGTGGATTATATTAGTTGTAACTAAATTTGACAGCTCTAAATTACGTTCATCTCTTTCTCGTTTTATCAAAGAGAAAAAGATAGCAATAGCCTAAATTAAGTTTAGTTTGCGCACAACAGAATCGACACCATTAACGTTTATTTTTGTAAAAAGATTCTCTTCAGCAACGGTTTCAAGCTCAAAAAAGTTTTCCCTAAGTTGTTCCAGACACTCTTTTCCAAAATATTTAAAATAATTAACTAATTGGATTGATGTCTGATGCATTTGACAATTTTTTTTTGCATTGAAAGTAGTGTAGTGTAGTGTAGTGTGAACTGTGTTCGTTTAGCTTTTTTAAATACATGTAAGAGGTTAGAGAGAGTCGTACCATCAAAAATAGTAGTTTTCAGCAGCATTTAGTTAAACTGGTAGCTGACCCCAAAATAGTTGGGAAAAAGTTAGGTTGACAATACAAGATGACTTTTTTATCACTTTCCAAAAAAAAATGGGTAAAATAGGTGAACTTAGCTTTTTTTTATTCTTGCGAAAAAAAAAACAAAAAAATTTGAAATTCAAATCGTAAGCGTATTGCGTATGATTTGGAATTCAATATTTTTCTTTGTTTTTTTTTCAAAAATTCTCTTTCATTGTTCTAATATGTAAAGTTTGGGTCCACCCTTTATAGCAGAACTTTTTATGTCATAATATTACTTTGCATAACAGCGGATAGCATAAACTTCATTTCGCAGAAAATCGTTTGGCAGACACTCATTTATCATACATTCAAAACTCATAATTTTGTAAGGCAGAATCATCCTTAGGCATAAATTTCATATGCATAAGAATTAAAAGTAGAACCATCTTAGCGCAGAAAGTTCACAGCCAGAATCATCTTTTGGCATAAATTTTATATCGATAGTCACTAAAAGCAGAACTATCATATCTCAGAAAGTTTACAGTTAGAATCATCTTTTAGCATACATTTCTTATGCACAACAATGAAAAGACTCATCTATCACATCCACATCACAGAAAATTCATGTTTCTGTGATGTGGATGTGATAGATTAGTCTCTAAAACAGTTGATTGTGAACATGTGGTTTTTATTTTCCTGTAAGCACTAGGCAAACATGCAAACATGCATACATCTTGCATGCAGCAAGCATGCAGTATGCAAACAAGCATGCAGTATGCAAACAAGCATGCAGTATGCAAACCAGCATACAATATGCAAACATGCACACCAGCATACACCATTCATGCAGCAAGCATGTAGCAGGCAAGCAAGCATGCAGCATGCAAGCAAGCATGCAACATGCAGCAGGCATGGTTTCTGTCACGGCTCCGGCGCTGCGGGGCTCCGGCGGTGCCACGCGAGCTTATCGTCGCAGATGTGTTTAACGCTCACCACCGCAGCTTCGGCTTGCTGGCCGGCTTCGCCGGCCAGCCTCAGCAGCGGCGGCGAGTGTTACAACAACCTGCTCCTCAACTCGCGGGCCGCCTCGCCCCTCCGCGCCTACGCGATTTTAAATTACACTCTAGGGGTAGGGCAGACAAGACTACGTAAAGTCGATTTTGGAGCGATTCGTTTCTGTCACTAACTTTTGTAGCCCATCATATTAGGTACTTTTTAAGACAATATTTAATTGTTTGGTTAAAAATGGTATTTTATAGAAATGGCAATAATGCCAAATACAATTATTCCAAATGAAATTCTGCCATCTTCGTAATATGCCAAGTGAAATTGTGCGAAATTTGAACATTGCTAAAGGTAATTATGCCAAATAAAATTCTGCCATCTTAAAAATATGCCATTGTAAATTCGGAAATACAAACATTCGGCCAAACAATAACTATATTAAATAATTTTTATGCCTTAAAAATATTCGTTTAAAGAAGATTATGCCAAGTGTGTTATGCCAAATAAATTTCGGAGTATCAAGATTCTGCCAGATAGAAGGAACCCGTAAAGTTTACTTGAAATTTGTAGCGTTTTTTGATGATGGATCAATTTTTTTGAAAGCTGTGGAAAAAAGAAAAAAAAACTAGGTATGCCATAAACTTCTACTCCGTTCACATAATATACCCATTGTTTTTGGAAGTGATAAAAAGTCATCCGGCATGATAATGGAGAGTTTGCCATCACATCAAGTTACCCGAAACTATCAAAATTTCACAATCCATCTTGAACCTAATGCTTCAGCGTTAAAGTTGCAAATGTATTAAAGAAATTTGACAGATTGTAGTAGCTAAATGTGCTGGCGTCTGTACAATGACTTAACAAGATTCTATTTTCATCTTCGTCCTAAAAATATCACCACTAACGAAGTCCCAGCAGTAACAGAAACAACACAAAATACCGATAACCATCCTCTCGATAAAAAACCGAGTAATTGTTTTCAAAATCACGAGAGTTTTCAATAAACGTCAAAGCAACGATTTCTGCAGCGTGAACTTTCCAGTGTCGATTTATTTCACTCACGACTCAAGTAAGCAAGCCAATATTTTAATATAACTGTTGATAGTCAACCTTATGGACGGTTTCACCTGGATTTTTGAAGAAAGTGGGCTATTTTGCTATGGTGCACATAGAATTCATGCTTACTGAAAACATAATACACGAAGTGGCTTATTACCCAACTGCACCAGAAGATACATACAGAAGATACATACACATATACTCTCGAAAAACATAACCCTCATGTTTTTCGAGAGTATATATGTATGTATGTATAATTGTTTGGCACGCTCTGTGGCCTGAACAGCTCGATGGATTTTAGCTTGAGAGGTGTCGTTAGATACGTATTTACCGTGAGAGTGACACTGGGTATATTAAAAAAAAAAAACATAATGGCAGATTTTTGTCGCCAAATTCAAATGTTTGGCACGCCCTGCAGCCTGCTGAACGGCTCGATAAAGGGCTCATCATGAAGATTTTAAAATGGTATATCTAAGTAACTAAAAAGTGTAAAATCAAAAAATAATTTAAAAAACCCGACTGCGTAAAAAATAACTAATAACTTTAAATAAAAACTGAAAAGAATAAAACAAGTTCAGTCAGTTTTTATTTAAAGTTATTAGTTATTTTTTACGCAGTCGGGTTTTTTAATTGTTTTAATTTTATCGTGTATTCAAGTATAACCTAACCTTCAAATATAGTCTAACGATATTAACATCACAAAAATGATTTAGGTTTTTAAACTGACATGGTCGCTATCATTATCATTAACACTGAAAATGATGAAACGGTGGTTATTAAATATCCTTAGAGTTTCAGTGTTAATGATAATGGCAAATGACTTTCATTAATCTCATACGTCATGCCCAAAATAATAAAAATTGTACTATCAAGGACACTCCCGCCTGATCACCACTAAGCAAATTTTTTCTTGCACTCGCAACATAGAAACGCTCTCTAGCCCCGCTCTGTTGACTTTGTATAGAAATAATGAATGAAAAGATACCGCGAACCCGCCGAGCGCACTGACGACGCACGCCAAACGAGAGTTATTGTTATTTTGCCCGCCAAAGTTGACGATTTTCTAATAGGCCCAAACTTTAAGGGGGGGCTCGGCGCCTCCGCATGATTTAAGCGAATTTTTTTTTAACTGGTCTGGCGGAAAAGACCACAACTGTACATAGAGAAGTTCTAGATTGATGATTATAATTATTATGCAACCCAAGGATGTGGAGACGAACCTTAAAATTGATGTTGTTCTATTGCTTCCTCAATTTGAGATTTTGTTCTTTTGTCAAAGTTTTGATCGCATGTTTCAAAACTTTAACATGCAATAGCTTTGGGATCTTGATTAATTTGCTAATCTTATTTTCGTCACCTTTTTGTTAAAAAAAAAAACATGATTCTCACTCTAGGAATTTTCCTGTATCGTGTGAGCATTTTCCATCATTTAAACCCACAAACACAAACATTGAGACTTTTGTGTAGCTTTCATCATTACTCCAAAGAATTTGAAAGCGAGGTAAGTAACTCCATAATAATAATTTTCTACACGTAAAGCTAAAATATTAATCAAAGCCACTTCACCATAAGACCAAAGACCTTGATTTTACACCACACACTAAACCGATTCTCGTAGTTCTAAATGAACACTTTTCCTTTTTTCTTAGCACTTTGAATGCGCAGACACATAATGCTATTGTGTCCAATAAAACCCAGATTATGCAATAACACGCGGCTCGTGAATATTTATGTCTGGTTGTGTGTTCCTGTGGGCAAGGGGAATTGTGTGGAGTAGGCTTGTGAACAGGATGGGAGGGATTTATGGAGTTGGTTAATTGGTGTGGAGAAGGAGTCAGTTTTTGTTTTAATAATAGTTAGTAATAGTATGCAGTATGTGTGCTGATAAATTAAATATTCAAAAATAAGGAAGAAAATAATGATGGCGATTTCCTTATTTTATTTGCACATTAATTTTACAGGTTGATTGAGTAAATGTGTTTGAAACTTTTGTCCAAATTCAAACGTTCAATTTCTAAATGAGCTTTCACTAGACTTGGCAACAAGAAAAGCTTAGGTTAAAGAGAGTTTTATCAAATTAAAACAATTTACTTCTGTACTATTGTTAGTTTGCAGTTTTGTGATAATTTTTAGGCAAACAAATTAAAAATTCGTACTGAAGTTTTTCAAAAGGAATAGAAGAAAAATTATAGAAATTTTCCATATTTTATTTACACATTAATTTTACAGGTCAATAATTGAGTAAATGTGTTTGAAATTTTTGTCCAAATTCAAACGATTCAAT
Organism: Xestia xanthographa; assembly: GCA_905147715.2. Lineage (NCBI taxonomy): Eukaryota > Metazoa > Arthropoda > Insecta > Lepidoptera > Noctuidae > Xestia > Xestia xanthographa. The sequence continues at coordinate 4,833,639 of LR990656.1, read as the reverse complement.
TTCAAAATGAGCTCTCACTAGACTTGGCAACAAGAAAATCTTAGGTTAAAGAGAGTTTTAACAAATTAAAAAACAATTTACTTCGGCTAATGATGGCCACTTCAATGAATCATCGTAAGAAATATCTCAATCACCATGGTTGCCAATGAAATTGCTAGCTCGATGCTTCCAACGGTTCTCAATGCTTTGTCGCCTTTCCAGGTTTGGATTTGTCGAGTAGGATTGGTTTGTCTATAGTCAAACAGAACAAAGAAGAGACCACAGTCTACAAAATGCTATAGGAAACCTCAATGAGCCGACCCACACATCAACATCCATACTATAACCATAGTATTACCACTTAAATTTGCAGTTCAAACTGCAATGGCGCTGCTTGTCAAGAAAATATGCATCGATATGTCAAACTTGGTACTTACAATTATTTTAGTTCTATGATAAATGATGTTCATTTTGCAAGTAGGTTTTTACAAACACTTTTACACGTAACTTTTAAAACTAGGTGGGGCCGGTGTTTCGTACCTGACTACTCTGAGAAGAAACAGCCGAAACAAACTCAGAGGTCATTGTCTCTTTTGAAGTCCAGACATAATCTTGCTCAATTCACATGAGGACCATGCAGATAGTGTCTCAGATGGTCTTTTGAAGAAAGAACCACACAGATTTGAGTGGACCTGTCCAGTCAGTGTAAGCATTTGTCAGTTATCGTGTAGCTCGACTTATTACTCAAGGAGCTCAACGTAACGACAAACAATACCAAAGAAAGGACATTTGGGTAGGTCGCTTATAGTACTCAAACTGCCAGACAGTTGTGGAAAAAACCAACAAAAAATAAAAATGTGACCCACATGGTCTCCCCACATTCACAATAATCAAATAAAATTAATCAAGAAATAAAAAATAAAATTAATCTCAATCAATTAAAATTATTATGTTTTCCCGCCTGCACGGATAAGTTGGTTTAAGTGTTAATATAAATGGTTTGCAACTATTGCGCCATCTGTCAAGTCAGATATGAACCACTGGCGTAACGCGGATACATTTGCCTAACATTATAAACTGATATTATGTAAGGTGGTATTTATATCTGTTTAGATAGTAGGGAAGATATCAGATACAACTTTAAGTGGTTAAAGCCCACTCGGTATATTGAAAAGGTCTGTCAGCCTTCACTGAATACAGATAATATTTGTGAAACCCCTTGGCACCCCTTTGCATTAAATTTTGGATTATAATAAACTCGATTCAAAATCAACATAATTATCAATCATTTTGTATGGAGGGCAGGCTCTAGAAGTAAATGATACAACGAGTGCTGTTACAATACTGCCTTTAATATAATAGAACATTGGTTTATATAATGTAAATACGGCTACTACCTCACACATTCTTATCATCATCACACAGCTCCAGTCAAAACGAGTCCTATTCTTATTTCAAAGGTGTATAAAAGATTTCTGAAGCTTTCAGACATTAACATGTCTGAAAGCTTCAGAAATCTTTTATACACTTTTTTTTTATTTCCCGTCTTCATAATGTCTCCCTGCCTTTTCCCAATTATATTGGGGTCAGCGTTCCGTCCGACCAGATATAGTTAATTAAATACCAGGATTTTTCTTGGAGCACCTGTCTGACCTTCGCAACTAGGGCCAAGGTTCTTCTTACTACTCTACTAACTCTATAAAGGGTGTAAAACACCTCTTAACGAGGCCGAAAGGCACTTGTTCTCCTCGCCATTGCGATCATTTTGTTCTACACCAAACCTTCTAGATACGGAGATATTTGGGGGTCAAAGTTCTTTTGACAAGTTTTTTTTTAAATACAAGTTTTTAATGTATTGGTTTTTACTTTAAACACCTCCACGACTCCCTACTACTACTACGACGACTACTATTTAATCCATCCATCAGCACAATGTTTTGAGTGCGTTACATTGAGTTAGAACTCTATGTAACGCACTCAAAACATTGTGCTGTGCTCAAAAAATTATTGCCGGGAAACGACTTTTTTTTTGGGTGAAAAATCATGTTATGTGGTAGACCACATAACATGATTTTTCACCCAAAAAAAAAGTCGTTTCCCGGCAATAATTTTTGCGTAAAATGCGTTGTGTTTTAATGTACAGAATGCTTGGTTGACGGCTTCGTGATGAGGTCTTTTATTCTCTTTATTATTATCAGCTTTTAACATTCTCACACCTAGGACACATCTGTCTGTGAGCGGGATAATCTCTGATTATCCATTTAGAAATTGCACTATCCCATACACATCCTTACCTATCTCATATGAAAGTGAATCAGTTTCCCACAAGCGGTGAAAGCAGGGGTCACACTACAGGAACCGTTGCCTAGCAACGCGTAGGCTCGGCTAATTTACGCTACGATCTGTAAATCATAGCTAGAAAGTGATTCTATACCATAATACAGTCTGACCTCTGCTTTATGCCAACTAGGATTAGTGGTGTAATCATGTAATTTGAATGGTAATAGTTCTGTGGGTTCAGGTTCGGTTTTCTAGATGCTGTGTTAATAGGGAGTGGAATAAATATAATTTGTTAGCTGTTTATCATCTTGGATTTAGTGTGAAAGTTGGGTAGGGGAAAGCTTTACCTAGGTTTGTTACCAAGTGAACTCAGACAATCCGTAAACTCATGTAACTAAAGGTAATGGTATTCCAAAGGTTACGATTTAGTTTCAAGTTGAGTTTAGGGTAAAAGTTACTTTTCTCAGAATCTTACCAACTGACGCAACCTGAGCAGTCCGTTTTCCAATCAACCTTCCTGACTGGCTCAACGTTTTTGGAGAGATACAAGATAAACGTTATACTGATCAAATATGTGATACTGCTATCGTCCCACTGCTGGGCAAAGACCTTACACCACCGTGGGATGTATGGTTGCTGTTCAGAGCTGCTGATGACAATTATTGGATTTGTCAAAGAAGTTCAGTTTATATCAGTATTTTTACTAAGTTGTAATATTTTTAAAAACTCACAAAAACACATCAACACCTTATTATATCATAGAAGCCTACAACAACAACAACAACAGCCCATTACGTCCACTGCTGGACATAAGCCTCTCCCATGATGGGAGGAATTTGCCGTAATCTCCACGCTTGGCAGGCGGATTGGAGATCGCAGTGATGAAAGACTAACAGAAAACGCTGCTGCCCATTCTCTGGTCTACGACACCAGTGAGTGTAATGGGTTGGTTCTATTCTACTCTGCCGGATACCACACGGCTTCAAGCCTACAACGCAATAACTTAATAATTTCTCCACCTATTCAATTAGCTGCAAAATAAAAACAAACTAACCTAATCAACGCTGTCCAGTATCATAGTAAGTGCAATAAGAAGCTATTAAATGTGCGACACAGAATAATATACGACAAATAAAGTACAGAAGTTCAGTTCAACAAAACAAGTGAAAACGAACACGGACACGTTTCACCGAGTGCACGCGCACTTAGGAGTAGTATTCGACCGGGATTATAAAGAGCTCGTGGCAACATAAGATCAGCCGCTCGGGTAGGTTGATCCGTGGTAAATAACGAGTTTCCTCCGTACCTCAGAAAGCACATTAAGTCGTTGATCCCGGCTGACAATTCAAATACAATTGTCTTTGACAATCTTTACAGGTTGTGGTTTGTGGCCTGGAAAGTATTGCTACCAGTCTCACCAAGATTAGGGGTATTGTATTAACCAGTACTAACTGGGTGACTGGGGTTGTGGAGGTCAGTAGGCAGTCGCTTCTTATAGAATACTGGTATTCAGCTACATTGCCTACATTCGGTTAGACTGGAAGAACATAGTTGGAAAAAAGCTAGGCAGGTGATGATTCGACCGCAATCGTCTTAAACTCCCACATATGAACTACGCGAACTAGTTCCGTCATTCCCTGCTCCATAGTTCGTTAGTTCGTGACCGAATGAGCAAGGGTGGCGTCAACCGAACTAAATTTTTATATTATTAAAGCCGGTCTAGGCAAAGTGAAAACTTTCAGCGACAATGATGTGATTATCAGATAAAAACAGGATATTAACTTGTGTGATGTGGTCACGTCAGTACAAGTTGCATTACAATAACGAAGACAGCACGCTTTGTGTACCCAAGCTTTGTATTTTAACTTGTTGTATGGACCTGACCTTCTGTTCTGTGTTTTTCTGTGTTACGCCGTACAAGATTGAACCGTTAGTTTTTCTCGCAAACACTACGAAGGAAACTCATTCACAGAATACCTGAACGATTATGTCTTGATTCAGAGTTTTTTTAGGATTACTACTCGTTAAAATAACTACGTACGGTTTTTATTAAGCGCTCAATATGTAGTATTTGATCAGCAATCGTGTTCTTACATAAATCTATGTTGGATAGTTAGATACTGTTGGATCTGTCTGTATGTTTGTGTTGATTATCTTCGGAATAGCGGGAAAGATTTTCATGGAATTTTTACTTAATTTAAAAGCTTTGTGTAGTGACCAGGTCCAGATATGTGATCGTAGAAGACACAAAAGGTGGCGTTCTGTAGTTTCTGCTTACCTCATCTATATATATAAAAGAAAGACGGGTTTGTTACATCACTTATAACTCGAGATCTGCTGGATCAATATTCATGGTTTTTGTTGCGTTGGATTTGTCTCCGCCCAGAATAGCAGAATACATTTTAAAAACAATGAAAAAAAAAAAAGGGAATAAATAATAGGTAGGTAGTAGGTAGGTAGTAGGTAGGTAGTAGGTAGGTAGTAGGTAGGTAGTAGGTAGGTAGTAGGTAGGTAGTAGGTAGGTAGTAGGTAGGTAGTAGGTAGGTAGTAGGTAGGTAGTAGGTAGGTAGTAGGTAGGTAGTAGGTAGGTAGTAGGTAGGTAGTAGGTAGGTAGTAGGTAGGTAGTAGGTAGGTAGTAGGTAGGTAGTAGGTAGGTAGTAGGTAGGTAGTAGGTAGGTAGTAGGTAGGTAGTAGGTAGGTAGTAGGTAGGTAGTAGGTAGGTAGTAGGTAGGTAGTAGGTAGGTAGTAGGTAGGTAGTAGGTAGGTAGTAGGTAGGTAGTAGGTAGGTAGTAGGTAGGTAGTAGGTAGGTAGTAGGTAGGTAGTAGGTAGGTAGTAGGTAGGTAGTAGGTAGGTAGTAGGTAGGTAGTAGGTAGGTAGTAGGTAGGTAGTAGGTAGGTAGTAGGTAGGTAGTAGGTAGGTAGTAGGTAGGTAGGTAGTAGGTAGGTAGTAGGTAGGTAGTAGGTAGGTAGTAGGTAGGTAGTAGGTAGGTAGTAGGTAGGTAGTAGGTAGGTAGTAGGTAGGTAGTAGGTAGGTAGTAGGTAGGTAGTAGGTAGGTAGTAGGTAGGTAGTAGGTAGGTAGTAGGTAGGTAGTAGGTAGGTAGTAGGTAGGTAGTAGGTAGGTAGTAGGTAGGTAGTAGGTAGGTAGTAGGTAGGTAGTAGGTAGGTAGTAGGTAGGTAGTAGGTAGGTAGTAGGTAGGTAGTAGGTAGGTAGTAGGTAGGTAGTAGGTAGGTAGTAGGTAGGTAGTAGGTAGGTAGGTAGTAGGTAGAGTAGTAGGTAGGTAGTAGGTAGGTAGTAGGTAGGTAGTAGGTAGGTAGTAGGTAGGTAGTAGGTAGGTAGTAGGTAGGTAGTAGGTAGGTAGTAGGTAGGTAGTAGGTAGGTAGTAGGTAGGTAGTAGGTAGGTAGTAGGTAGGAGGTAGTAGGTAGGTAGTAGGTAGGAGGTAGTAGGTAGGTAGTAGGTAGGTAGGTAGGTAGTAGGTAGGTAGTAGGTAGGTAGTAGGTAGGTAGTAGGTAGGTAGTAGGTAGGTAGTAGGTAGGTAGTAGTAGGTAGGTAGTAGGTAGGTAGTAGGTAGGTAGTAGGTAGGTAGTAGGTAGGTAGTAGGTAGTAGGTAGTAGGTAGGTAGTAGGTAGGTAGTAGGTAGGTAGTAGGTAGGTAGTAGGTAGGTAGTAGGTAGGTAGTAGGTAGGTAGTAGGTAGGTAGTAGGTAGGTAGTAGGTAGGTAGTAGGTAGGTAGTAGGTAGGTAGTAGGTAGGTAGTAGGTAGGTAGTAGGTAGGTAGTAGGTAGGTAGTAGGTAGGTAGTAGGTAGGTAGTAGGTAGGTAGTAGGTAGGTAGTAGGTAGGTAGTAGGTAGGTAGTAGGTAGGTAGTAGGTAGGTAGTAGGTAGGTAGTAGGTAGGTAGTAGGTAGGTAGTAGGTAGGTAGTAGGTAGGTAGTAGGTAGGTAGTAGGTAGGTAGTAGGTAGTAGGTAGGTAGTAGGTAGGTAGTAGGTAGGTAGTAGGTAGGTAGTAGGTAGGTAGTAGGTAGGTAGTAGGTAGGTAGTAGGTAGGTAGTAGGTAGGTAGTAGGTAGGTAGTAGGTAGGTAGTAGGTAGGTAGTAGTAGGTAGTAGGTAGGTAGTAGGTAGGTAGTAGGTAGGTAGTAGGTAGGTAGTAGGTAGGTAGTAGGTAGGTAGTAGGTAGGTAGTAGGTAGGTAGTAGGTAGGTAGTAGGTAGGTAGTAGGTAGGTAGTAGGTAGGTAGTAGGTAGGTAGTAGGTAGGTAGTAGGTAGGTAGTAGGTAGGTAGTAGGTAGGTAGTAGGTAGGTAGTAGGTAGGTAGTAGGTAGGTAGTAGGTAGGTAGTAGGTAGGTAGTAGGTAGGTAGTAGGTAGGTAGTAGGTAGGTAGTAGGTAGGTAGTAGGTAGGTAGTAGGTAGGTAGTAGGTAGTAGTAGTAGGTAGGTAGTAGGTAGGTAGTAGGTAGGTAGTAGGTAGGTAGTAGGTAGGTAGTAGGTAGGTAGTAGGTAGGTAGTAGGTAGGTAGTAGGTAGGTAGTAGGTAGGTAGTAGGTAGGTAGTAGGTAGGTAGTAGGTAGGTAGTAGGTAGGTAGTAGGTAGGTAGTAGGTAGGTAGTAGGTAGGTAGTAGGTAGGTAGTAGGTAGGTAGTAGGTAGGTAGTAGGTAGGTAGTAGGTAGGTAGTAGGTAGGTAGTAGGTAGGTAGTAGGTAGGTAGTAGGTAGGTAGTAGGTAGGTAGTAGGTAGGTAGTAGGTAGGTAGTAGGTAGGTAGTAGGTAGGTAGTAGGTAGGTAGTAGGTAGGTAGTAGGTAGGTAGTAGGTAGGTAGTAGTAGGTAGTAGGTAGGTAGTAGGTAGGTAGTAGGTAGGTAGTAGGTAGGTAGTAGGTAGGTAGTAGGTAGGTAGTAGGTAGGTAGTAGGTAGGTAGTAGGTAGGTAGTAGGTAGGTAGTAGGTAGGTAGTAGGTAGGTAGTAGGTAGGTAGTAGGTGGTAGTAGGTAGGTAGTAGGTAGGTAGTAGGTAGGTAGTAGGTAGGTAGTAGGTAGGTAGTAGGTAGGTAGTAGGTAGGTAGTAGGTAGGTAGTAGGTAGGTAGTAGGTAGGTAGTAGGTAGGTAGTAGGTAGGTAGTAGGTAGGTAGTAGGTAGGTAGTAGGTAGGTAGTAGGTAGGTAGTGGGTAGGTAGTGGGTAGGTAGTAGGTAGGTAGTAGGTAGGTAGTAGGTAGGTAGTAGGTAGGTAGTAGGTAGGTAGTAGGTAGGTAGTAGGTAGGTAGTAGGTAGGTAGTAGGTAGGTAGTAGGTAGGTAGGTAGCTCATGTGACGCAGACGAAGTTGCGCGGGTCAGCTAGTAGGAAATAGACGTTAGTTTATGTATTTAAGAAAGTACGGGTCGGAAGGCTTTTGGGACCAGCAGGCCTATTACGTATCTCTGTTGACAGCTCGAAATGATAGTAACTGGGCTCAGTGTCCATCAAATAACTGTCAAAAGATTAGTTTCGTATTATGTATGTCGCGATCAAATATGACGTCATCGGTGCCCATCGTGGCTGATAGTCACCGTACTCATTTTGACAGACGCTTCGTATCGATTCTTCTAATAGGTACTGCGATTATGTAAGTATAGTGGACATCAAATTGATGACAACTGAGTTTGAAGTGGCTTACACCGTATCCGGGCTGTTAGTCACCGTAAAGTGATATCCACTCTGTGTCGTAATACCAATATTTTGACATTCTCGGTTGTCATCAAAGTTCGGTGTACAACCGTAGCTTGATAGTCACTGGAGATCAAAAAGATACGTAATACGCCCTACTGGACCGCGGTCCCAGATTCCCCCTAAATACTTTTGAGTGGTATTTTGGGAAACACAAGAAATATTGTGATCAACAATTACGGGTAGTACAGCGGGAAATTAGAGTAGCACTAAACGAAACAATGGTAATCACATAATTTCTGCCTTCGCTTACCATTTTATTATTAGTAATCGAATTGTTTGAAAATAAAACAATCAAGTTCCTATAAAAGAAGATATTAAAATGCTTTTGATCAATCAGATAAAGCAGTGCTCCACGCTTAGTTCAGCAGTTGCAGAGCTATCTTTATAGCTTGTATCAAATACCTACTTCTGGTGATACTCTACTTCAATATGGTGTGCCGGGATGTTGAGCTTGATTTATTTAAAAATAGTGTCCAGAAAAAAAAAAAGTCAAGTAACTTTTTCTTTGAAATGTATTTTTTTTGTGTAATTTATTTTATTTTGTTTATTCTCTTCAGTTGTTTCTTTGTAAAACTCTCACGCTGTTTTGTCAATTTATACAGTTTTTTAAGTTTATATAAGTGGAAACTTGTAATTGGCTTTCTTCTACTTATTACTTCTAACTACTCGAATGTTTTAGCTGTAAGTTTTCTTAAAATTAATAAAATAAAATACTGACCTAATTTTGAGTGTGATATCAGGCAGACATGCAATTGTTATCACCATAGCTGAACAGTCTGCATTTCTGCAATGCTGGGCATGGGACTTCTAAAGAATTTCCAAATGTGTTTTTTTTTGGGAATTACATCTCGCAGTTCAACCTAGGAGGTTGTCGTCTGCTTAACTGGACTATCCTGTGGGTGTAAGGCCTCCAGCCAAGGCAAAAAAACTTGTAAACTAAGCGGCTACATGCTAAGGGCACCTATTGAGGGTTACGAGCCTCAACCAAATGTGCTGCTTTGCAACCTGTTTATTATACAGGTGACTTTTTATCACTTTCCAAAAATGGGTATAAATAGGTGAACGGAGTAGAAGCAAATGGCATACTCAGTTTTTTTTTTATTTTAAGAATAAAAAAAAAATCAAAAGAATTCGAGATTCAAATCATACTCGTATTGCGTATGATTTGAAATTCGATATTTTTTTCAAAATTTCTCTTTTTTTGTTCTAATATGAAAATTTTACTTGAAATTTGGAGCGTTTTTTGATGCTGGACCAATTTTTTTCTAAGCTGTGGAAAAAAGACAAAAAATAAGCTTCTACTCCGTTCACCTAATATACCCATTTTTTTTTGAAAAGTGATAAAAAAGTCATCCGGTATACATACCCACTTTCCTGTAGATACGCGAAACAAAAAATGCACATTTACTAGTACCGCGCCAAGCGCAAAATCTCCGCTTATCGCTTACACTACAACACCTGCCTTACTCAGCATAAAACTCCTAGGCAATTTAGATTTATATCCAGACAGTTCACATAACACGGTCACACGCAATCAGGGGGTAAGCAGAACACTATTATTAAGAGTAGTATATTCATAATTATGTTCTTAGAACTAGTTTCTCAGTGAATTCAAGGAAGGCTGCTGGGAATTGTTTTATTGATTTTAGTGTCGTAAAGTGTGAGCTTTTGTATAATTGTGGGTGTTAGTGCAACAAAAGGGGGTCTCCCTTGTTTGACTGAAAGGAATTTGAAAAAATTTCACTTCCCAAAAAATGATTCGCATAATTTCATTTGCCAAATTATTACTTAGCAAAAAATCTATTCCCAAAAAATTGTAACGCAAACCTAATGTTTGGGAAATGAACTTTTAAACTATAACTTGTTTACCAACTAGTACTTTTAACATTTTTTATTTAGTCAAATATTTCAGTTGGAATAACAGTTTTTACGCAAAATCAAAATAAGCCAAATATTCAGTATCGTCAGTTTTCAATTCACCCTTTCCAATTCAGTCAAATGCTTCAATGACAAAAATGTGAACTGCTAAGTGCGTAGGAGGTCACAGTTTTAACCTAACCTAACCTACCCATTTTGTTTAAAGAAGAAATTAACCTAATCTAAATAATTGCTAATGCCCATTGCAAAAAAATTAAAATTGTAATGTAAAAATATTTTTCATTAAACAAATGATTATTTTAAAATAAAATAGCATTTTTTAATTATATAATTCCCAAAAAATCTTATTTTTTCCTTAATATTTTTTGTCTTAACAAATCATTTCACCAAACGTTTATTGTCAGAAGATTGTTTGCTGTAATAAATCATTTGATTAAAGACCAAATGCCATAATGTCATTAGACTTGGTAATATTTTGCCAAGTAAAAATTTGACCAAATAAAAATATGCGTACTAAAATCATTCGAAATATTGCAATGGTCTAAAAAAAGGTTGCTAAAATTTGTTTGGGTAATGAAATTTTGTTAAAATCTTTTCGGCAAAACGGCAGGATCCCAATAAAAGGGCTTCGTGTGAGAGCAGTAGTGACCCAGTGGAAACATGACCAGATTGGGGGAGGCTTTTGTCCAGCAGTGGAACACTCACTCTAGACAAAGGTTAATAAAAAAACAAAGAGTTGGGAAAAAAAAAAACATTAAATCATGTAATAATTGTACAGCTGGTTGTATTTGTAGTTGTATTGTACGGCTGGTGCAATCCGGTCGAAACGTCGGGCTAATATTAAAGGTAAAAATTCGCGAAAATACCCGTTTACATGTGTATTATAATCATGTAATAATGTCGCCACATTGATTGGTTCCGTGCGACTCGCATCCAGCGGATTCCCGCAACCTTCACCAGGTCATCGGTCCACCTAGAGGGAGGTCCTTGGGGGAGGCCTATGTCCAGCAGTGGACGTCTTTCGGCTGAAATGATGATGATGATGTAATAATGTGTTATTAGTTAATGCTTTGGATTTTCGATGTCTTTTTATCTATTACCAGATAACGTGCGGCAAGCATTTTTAATATATCAATGATAGCAAGCGTTAATTTTATAATATTAAACATGCTTTGGAAACATTAACCTCCTATTTTTGGCAGTCGGGTAAAAAAAATAGATGTAAATAGTGTCACTTGCGTAGTATAATATGCTCCTTCCCTTACTTGTTGGAAAATGATTATTCTAAAATATTGATCGAGGTCAAGAGCATACATTTTGTAATAGAAAAAACCGGCCAAGTGCGAGTCGGACTCGCACACGAAGGGTTCCGTACCATTGACTATATTTAGTATTTTTTGTTATAGCGGCAACAGAAATACATCATCTGTGAATTTCAACTGTCTAGCTGTCACGGTTCATGAGATACAGCCTGGTGACAGACAGACGGACAGACGGACAGACGGACAGACAGCGAAGTCTTAGTAATAGGGTTCCGTTTTTACCCTTCGGGTACGGAACCCTAAAAACAAATCAATATGATGATATTTCAAATCATATAAGGAACAGATCTTGCACGTAAATAGATAATATGTAAGTTAAAGAAACCGCGGTATTAACTAGTACCCATTTAATAAAATGATTCGTGTCAAAACTAAACAGAGTATAATCACATCGATATAAATGGAAACAAACTCGAAAAATCCAAAAAAAAAACTTTGCTCCAAATATTTGATCCAACGTTGGCTATTTGTTAATTAAAATATAACTAGGGTTTAGTAAAAACTTGACTGGAAGTGGTAATTATCTATAAATTGTATTTTAACGAAGTAATATTTGCTAGGTATTCTAGTTATGAAGCTGTAATAGTTATGACCATAAAGCTAATAATTGGACATTTTGGTATTAACTTATTACTCCATTCAGTAGGAGATTATGATCTTTTGAACTATAGACAGTGCTATTATAATTATTTTGATAATATACTTTGATACGTGGTTTTGATTTCAAGAATTTAAGCTAAAGATAAATGAAACTCCCTCTCATAGAGAGAGGAGGCTTGTGTCCCAGCAGTGGGAACATTGTAGGCAGATTATGCTATATGCATAAGCATACACCCAAGCCTCCTCTCTATGGGGCCGCCTCCACGAGCGAGAGAATCGTGGCGATATTTTCGTATAGAAAATAGAAATACGTTGAATCGCCGCGATTTGCACGCTCGTGAAGGATTATTGATTCGAGCTGATTTAGGAAATCCTGGATCATTAATCGGAGATGATCAAATGTATAATACTATTGTTACAGCACATGCTTTTATTATATATTTTTTATAGTTATACTTTTTATAATTGGAGGGTTTGGTGCATAGAAAAACGTGGCAAGGACGATAATATCGCCGTGATTATCTCGCTCATGGAGGCGGCCCCTAAGAGAGGGAATGGTCTATAATTCGCCACGCGGGCCCTGTGCAGGTTAGAAGATGACACACATCTTTGAATTTTTAGTTCTAGGATTATGCCGGTTTCCTCACGATGTTTTTCTTCACCGTTTCTGAGAGCAGTGGTGATGAAATAAAATTGAACTTGAATTAACATTAGTTTTGAGACGATGGGTGATGTCCTTCTAAAAGCTAACAATAAACTCCAAAAAAAATATTTAAAATCGATCATTGCAAAAAGAGATTTAAAACTGGACTTGTAAGCATGAGTCTTGCCTTGCTTGGGAAAGCTAACAAGAAAGCAGTAATCCTTTAAAAAAACAGAGTTAGCCTCGTTGGTCGAGTGGTTGCAAGCGCAAGTGCTGAGCATGAGGTCCCGGATTCGGTTCCCGGGTCGGGTAAAGTGTTATTGGGTTTTTCCATCTGGAATTTCTCACGGAGTCCGGATTTGCGCCGGTTGATGGGCAATAGGCTCGCTCCCAATTACATGGGACTTTAAAAATATAACTGGCGAAATGTAGATGTACTATTAGCCTCACCCTTCGGGGATTACATGCGTGATATTATGTAGAATTACCAAAACAATATGCTACCTCACTGGATGACTGAATTCTATCGAATATATATCCACATACTTCCACACTGACACATTCGACACCTCTGCCAACCCCGAGCACAACCGTGATGATAATTTACGACCCCCAGTAACAGGAACTAGACCAATGAGATGCCTACCAATATCTTAGTAGACCGACGACAGTCTAATTGGAACATCTATTACTTGACGGACACTTTCAACTAGCCAGCTTGGCCTAGCTTTTCAATCAGTATCACTTAGCAAGCTCTAGTTACGACTAATTGTTATCTTTTCCCCATACATCGTTTAGAACCACTTGGCCACTTTCTTGTTGTGAGTGTAGTGGGGAATAAAGGGTAGAGTAGATGATTGATTTTGAAATTGACTAGCTGTTTTTAGATACTAGCTGTTTTTAGCTTGCCGTGTGGTATCCGGCAGAGTAGAATAGAACCAACCCATTACACTCACGGGTGTCGTATAAGGCGACTAATGTCTGAGGCAGAACACCTTGCGCCTCCGTAGACCAGAGAATGGGCGGCAGCGTTTTCTGTTAGTCTTTCATTACTGCGATCTCCAATCCGCCTGCCAAGCGTGGAGATTACGGCAAATTCCTCCCATCATGGGAGCGGCTTATGTCCAGCAGTGGACGTTATGGGCTGTTGTAGTAGCTGTTTTTAATATCATTCAATGGTTCAATGTCATGTTTACAAGCTGTTACTTTCGTCTGCGTGAAATTATTATAAAAATACTACTAGCTGATGCTCGCGACTTCGCCCGCCCGCAAATTATATACTAAACCTTTTTCTTGAATCACTCGATCTATTGAAAAATCCTGTATCAAAATCCGTTGCGTAGTTTTAAAGATCTAAGCATATATTGGGACAGACGCGGCGGGCGACTTTGTTTTATAATATGTAGTGATAGTGATTTTCCGTTTTTGCAACATTTTTCATTGATGCTCTGCTCCTCATGGTCGTGGCGTGATGTTATATAGCCTATAGCCTTCCTCAATACATGGCCTATCCAACACTAAAATATTTTTTCAATTCGAACCAGTAGTTCTTGAGATTAGCGCGTTCAACCAAACAAACTCTTCAGCATTATAATATTTGTAATTATTCAGATAATACCTACAAGTGGAATGGGATACAGGTTTAGCATAGGATGATAATACCATGAGTAGCTTGTAATATAACAGCTAGGTTACAAAGTAGTATTTGCCAATGAGTCCCAAAATTCCCGGGAAGTAGAGGCTTGGATATTATTTGTTTTATTTTTTAATAACCAGTTTACAGTTTTTGCAGCCGTGTGGTATCCGGCAGAGTAGAATAGAACCAACCCATTACACTCACGGGTGTTGTATAGGGCGACTAATATCTGAGGCAGAACACCTTGCGCCTCCGTAGACCTGAGAATGGGCAGCAGCGTTTTCTGTTAGTCTTACATCACTGCGATCTCCCATCCGCCTGCCAAGCGTGGAGATTACGGCAAATTCCTCCCATCATGGGAGAGGCTTATGTCCAGCAGTGGACGTTATGGGCTGTTGTAGTAACCAATTTACTTATGCATCAAAATATATATGATTGGGTGGCAATCTCAACTTATCATTGACACTTCTCACTAATTGGCTCAAAATAACATTCAAATGTTATCTGCATAATGAATTAACCTTTTCACAAGCTGACTAATCCAGCTTCCAGATTAACTAAAACTAGTTATATTAAAGGTGCCACAAGTTCCAAACACACCCCACTCAGATTCATCTATCCTAACTACAAATTCGACAGTATAAACTAATCAAGCTTACAAAACCGATGGAAACCGACAAACCAATCAATTTCGGCACTACATCTGCCAACTACCACAGCCTAACATTAACACGCTTTTAAACTCGCTTATCTTACACAGCATAAATAAATCAGTCACTAGAGCCTGATAAATTGTGAAATCATTGCACCTATTATCGCTTTGGTAGAGACAGAAGTGGAGCAATAGAAATGCGATAAATCGTCCGTGTTCGCAGATACTGCGGAAGATGATTTGCTGTCAGTGTGATGATGTGATAGTCATACTGTTAATAGTTAGGCTGTGGCGGAAGGAAAGCGGTCCAGTTAGTGTGTCAGTGTATTTAATTTTATGGTAACTTCTCATGGATTGAGCTTACCTGCATTTTCATAAGTGGCGACTCTGAAGTGGTGTTTAAGTGGGTGGTCCATAGACGTCTTGTTAAACCCATCAAATAAGGCCAGCCAGTCATTTTTGCCCATACCAAGTTTATCTTTATTACGTGTAAATAGCAAGGTCAGTGTAACAATTTGGCTAAATACAAATGGTACTACTAAAGCGGTGCCAACTGTAGATCCTGTCACAATTAAAGTGAATCCAAGAATTTTTCATCTTCAATGCCTAGGTTGGTATGTCGTTCAACATCATCATCTGCCTACCCTTTTCCCATCCATATTGGATAGATATAGGTACAAACAAAAAACTAACATATTTTTAGGTACCTACATTTTTGTGTTACTAACACACTAATATTCTATGTTTTTATGTTTTGTGATTTACAATAATGTAACATGGAGATTATCTGAAATAATTAAATAATAATTGGGTCGGCTTCCAGTCTTACCGCATGCAGCAATTATGTCGTTGTTTTCTGAAATAATTCGATTGACATTGTTGGGCAAACTTGTCATTCTTAAGTTGGTCATTAATTCGTTCACTTCGATATCACCCTTGATATCGAAGTGAACGAATTAATGACCAACTACGAGGCATTTATCGCAAGACTGTGGATGTCCCTACATCCACAGTCTTGCGATAAATGCCTCGTTTATTAAGTTATTTATAATTATGGTAAAGTTGTCCCAGTTTTGAAAACTGACAATTTCCTATTTTCCTTCTAATACGTACCCGTAAATGCATATAATTCTTCATCTGAGATGCATCGATTAAAGTATCGATGATGGCTGGCTGTCGACTAGATCCAATGACACGCTAGCTACTATAATTAATACTAACAAGGTAGTAAATGGTCTCGTTTAGTAAATATACAGTTTCTAGGAAGACTACATAGTTGTTATGCCACTATAAGAGGCTTTTCTTTGGTCAGGTTTTTCTAACAATTTTATTGGAATTGAAACTTAAATTATAAACCACAAAAATAGTACATTGTTCACCGAGAGGAGAAAGTGACCGTCGAGGGTGTCGTTTAAAACACCCGAATCGGGAATCGCACTTTCTCTCGAGTGATACATAGTGCTTTATACTACACCTACGAGGAAAATAAAAAACTCAAACAACACACAAATTGGAAATGGCGCCAATGGCGTCTGCAATTTTCACATGTTCTTTTTTCAAATTGTTTATCCTGCCGCCGCAGGGTCGCACTGCCAGCCCGACACCATCCAACACACAGCTAGTGGCCAGTGTCATTTTGCGAACTTGGAGATAAAAACTCACTGTAAAAACTTTTTGGCTTTTGATATTTAGGATACCGGCGCATAGTCTTACCCAAAATTAAAAAAGAAAAACCACGTAAGAAATGGATTTTCATACACTTTTCTCTCCCGCTCAGATGCGTTTTCTCCCCGCATATTTGTTCGATATGCAATGACGTACTTTCTACCGTAAATTTGATAAAGTATCAAGGTACTTTCCAAGCAGGTGTAGTATAAAAACATTGGATGGATAACGTCGCTTTTCTAGTGATTTCTATGTTTTTAGGTAAATCTCTGTATTTGTAAATAAATCAGTTTTAGTGTAACATAATTGTTACAATTTGATTTAAACTTGCAAATTCCTCCCATCATGGGAGAGGCTTGTGTCCAGCAGTGGACGTTATGGGCTGTTGTTGATTTAAACTTTATGATTAATTTTCAGTAATATTTACATTATTTACATACTAACTCTATAATAGAAATAAAAATCTTTACAAGATATAAAAAAAAAAATATTAATCGACATGAAGTAACTTAATTTCATTTTATAATTTTAGCATTGTAAATGTTATGCATAGACCGTATTTTACCCACAGAGGTCAAACATGAAACCCTTTAATAATTATAAATCATTTTAGTGTTTATGAATGAAATAATAAATCATAATAATAACTGTTAATGAAGTAATAAATAATTTTCATGAGAAATGTTTGGTGTGAGACATTTGAGCACGACTTCAGATAAGTACTAAGTACATACTAATATTTACTGAAGTACATTAGGTGTTAAGTACCTATAATCTCCGATGGAAAATAAAATCCAGAAGGGCAAAGGAAGTAGAAGCACAAACATTTCGTCATGTATATTGTGAAGCCCGCATGCAAAAACGGGTGAGCCTTAATCAAATAAATCACTAATTGGTCCAGAGGGTGAGCCTATCGCCATCAACCAGGCACAAATCCAGACTCCGTGGCTGCTACTGAGAAATTCCTGATGGAAATACCCAATAACCCTTTGCCCGACCCGGGAATCGAACCCAGGACCTCATGCTCAGTAGTCGCGCTTGGGATCACTAGACCAACGAGGCAGTCAAATATTCCCCATTTATGTAATACATTTTACAATTGTAAACAATTTCCTTTAGTACACAATACATAGCTCATCTCAGTTCAAACTAAACCTACATTACCTAACAGCCTTACAATCTACACCACCTGACGCGCCCTACATTCCGCTACGATTTATGTCTGCGCCTGCGACGCCTAGATCTCTCGCTTTGCTACTAGCGCTCAATGGGGGGAAATGCTTAATTTTATGTGTACTAATACCGTGTTTAACCTAGTTTGGGGATTGATTTAGACGTTATTTTTGTTTTTGTAAATAAGTTTTATTGCTGACTTCATCAGAGAACTGTTTTTTTTTTTTAAGAATGTATTTGTTTTTCTAACTACGTTGGTACAGTGCAATAAGGATCTTTTGGCGCACGAATGACTTCGACAGGAGTGCACTAGTTGGTAAAAAAAATACAAAATGGCGGCCATTGGTTCCGCGCCATTGCCAATTTACATTTACGTTCAATGACCCGTCAATACAGAATCGTTTTCACAATTTTCTCAGACTCAAATGACACATTTTAAACTGGACTACACAAAGAAGATTGTGGATATTTCAATTATTGTAACATGTATCAATTAATTTTTTAAATGGTGTTGTCACAACTTTATCTAGACTAGTTTTTTTGCCTGTGACAGGCTATTTATTTTATGATTTTTTTACAAACTTTTAAACGATATTCTTGTTGTCTCACACCTCTAATCATTAGCAGTCTAAATTATCACTTAGCCCACAAATCAAGATGTCAAACGTGCGTGACTAATATTTTTTTTAACACCAACCACATTTCGAAACGGTTAACCTGACATTTAGACAATTTAATTTATAAATCCGTTGACATTACCCAATAGGAACTTTAATTGAAATAGACTCACTATAAATATTTATAAATTTTATCACGATTTCTATTGAAACGCTCTGAATGACTGATTTTATTTCTCAACACCTTATACGGTATACTTGAATATTGATTATCATTGATAGGTTTCTCTAGTACTTACTTTAAAAGCCTAGTACTTAGATAAGTTAACATAGAACTATTAGCATTATCAAGCTTCCTTATAAGTCTGGAAAATAAGGCTCGTACAAATTCTCTAGTCAGTAACGTTGCATATTTGATTTAAGAGACTGGATGGAATAGTTTTTTGGAGGTTTTCTTCCAGAGAGCCAACAATGTGGTTATTCCAAACTTTGATAACGATGACAGGAGTGTCAAAATTGAATAAAGGGTGTAAAACACCTCTCAACGAAGCCGAAAGGCACTTATTCTCCACGTCATTGCGATTATTTTTTTGTTCTACATCATACCTGGGAACCTTCTAGTTACGGAGATATTGGGAGACAAAGTTCCAACTTTTTGACAAGTTTTTTTTTAAATACTTAGTAGTTTTTATGTAAGATTTTTAGTTTGAACACCTCCACGACCCGCGTACTATTACCACACCACACAACGTTTTTGAGTGCGTTACATTGAGTTCTACCACAAAACATGATTTTTCACCCCAAAAAAAAAGTCGTTTCCCAGCAATAATTTTGCGTAACGTTGAGTAAAGCTGATGTAACATTAAGCTTGGTTGACGGCTTCGTGATGAGGTCTTTTACACCCTGTATGTCTAAAGGCTATAAATACGATATTGATAGGTACTATCGAGTTCCCTGAAGGTCTGCCACTTTTCAACCTTGTCTTAAGTAATAAGTAAGTAACTTGAAAGTGATTGTCACTTGTTGGCCCATGCAGTTCTTACGGAGAGAAAAAAAATAAAAATTGTGTGAAAAATAAACAAAATAAAGAATCGACTGTTAGGCGGTACGAAGTTCGCCGGGTCAGCTAGTTTCTAATATCGATAAGTTCTTCTTTCAAAATCGACTACTCATACAGCGTTTGCTCTGTCATAATTCGTATATATTTTCTGTTTTGTATTTAACCAATCATTGTCTACAGACGCAGGCTTTCCTGCGACATAATTTTCATAGATAAAACAGTACCAACTCATTGGCACTATCAACGCCGCTTCAATTATCCTACTAATATTAGGTATAAATGTTAAAGTTTGTGAGGATGGTGTTTGCTACCCTTTTACGCAAAAACTACTGACCGTATTTGGATGAAATTTGGCACACAGATAATTTATAACTTGGATTAACACATAAAATACTTTTTATACCAGTAGTTTGATCCCGTGGGACAGTTATCACACTCTACGCCGGCGAAACTGCGGGCATAAACTAGTCTACAATACGTCTAAAAATTAATTCTCCTTAAGAGCATGTCCCACAACCACATTACTGCACAACCTAAGCGTTAATTCAATTTATTAGCATCGAAACTAGATCGACCGTTTAGCGTCCAATCTAAGTTATGTTCACGAACGTATGAGAACTTGTAAGATTGCCAGTGAACGAGTGAATGATTTGGCAGCCAGCAATTAATCGGCTGTTAAGGGAATTCAAGGACGAACGAGTGAACGGTTCGAATGATTGAAATATAATGAGTGTTGGGATTAATGAATGGTCTTGTAGCTGTCACTAATTGGTTTGGTTGTAATTTTAAAACGATGTTTCGAACTAGTGTTGCGTTACTGGTTTGCTTGTGGGAATGTTTGAGCACGAATTTCGGAATTATGTTTTTAAAAAACAGGATTCTATTTTCAGACAGAATTTTATTTTTTTAGAATTTGATTATCGAATAACTTCTGAATAGATAGGCAGGTCTTATAGACCGTCTTAGTCCTTGTAGACACTTTAGATTTACACTTTATCTATTTCGTTGCGCAGGTATCTGTAAAAGAAGAGAAAGGTTTTCTAAAATAGATACAATCATGGCTGTCTTATCAAGAATGAAAACAAATGAATTAGCGTTTATAATAGGCTAGTTTTCAACATCAATAAATTGCAAATCTATTTTGTCCATCAGTTAGAGTATTGGAAAATACTGGAGACGTATTTTTTGGTTTTTGAAAATCAATGATCATTGACAAAGATAAATCGCATCAAAACTCGGGAGTGGGGGCTCTTATCTAGACGTCACTACGCACTAAAAATTATACCACGGCGTGACGTATTGAGAATTTTAAAAGCATCGTATCTTCGTCAATTTTGGCTTACGTAACAAAAGAAAAAATACCTGTCAAATATTTTTTGATAATCTAAATGACGGACTAATTAGATTCTTTCAGTACACAAGCCAATTGTACTGTCACCTGTGTCATTATTTTCTGCAAACTTTATGGAAAATGCATTTTGCCTATGCTAAGGTCCTAAGAATGGCTTAATTGATATTGTCAAAAGATATAGCGTCTTATAATGTTGTATAGCTATTGGAGACAATTATAAATATTGACGTAAAACACCTTCAACATACAGACAAAAAAAGAACCTTAATTTTACAACTCCCAACAAAAAATTACATTTATTTCAAATCAACGTAAAATTTCCAAATTTTTCCTACACACACAATTATAAACGATTAAACAATATTACAAAACACAAAAATAATAACTATCTACAATTAAACTAACTAAGATCAGTGGCTCAATAAAGTACGGGCAGGTGTTGGGATGTGTCGATAACAGGTTATCGAGTAATTGATGTATCGATATCGATACGTTTCGATTCGGGTTTTATTAGCCGTGTTCGAGATTACGGAACATTAGACTGAATCGGATTCAGGTATTTACTTAGATAGGTGTAATAAGAAACTGATAATGTTTACTTGTATCCTGGCGAAGCTGGAATTGGCTAAAAATAGTTGGTTTTCACTTAGCTAAAGCTAGGTTTTGATGCGAAAATGTTAAAGGTTTTTTCAGCAATTTAAACTTAATTTTTTGATTGCCTTAATCTTGGATCTCATTGGCACAAGTTGACAGTGACATTTTTTTTTCGATTTTTCGAGTTTGATCGCGGCTTATTATACTCGACTGATAGAAGAAAACATCGCTGTCGTCTTGCTGAAATGATTATTCTTATAACGAATACCTAAGGGCTTCAATCTATGCCAGTGAAAATATAATTGAGGCATACTGGCTGATTGCTTATTGCAGAAACTTGTGAATTTCCTGTACGTTTAATTTTATTATAAACTAGATGACGTCCCGCAGTTTCATCCGCGTAGTTCCCGTTCCCGTGGGAGTACGGGAATAAAATATAGCCTATAGCACTCACGAATAATGTAGCTTTCTACCAGTGAAAGAATGTTTGAAATCGGTTTATTACTTCCGGAGATTACCCCCTACATACAAACTTACAAACATACAAACTTACAAACAAATGTTACCTCTTTATAATATTAGTATAGATATAGATACACTCTAATTTATTAAATAAAATGACCAGAGGAAAGTAATTATTTATAGCTCTTTGCAGAGGGAAGCAATCATTGCTGAAAGGATTAATAATTCTCAGTTCGATCAGAATTTATCAGGTTTTTCTTCCGGAATTTTCTGCAGTTCGGAGTCTTGATTTGTGACGGGTTTACGGCAATAAACATTTGACTTAAGTTAGATGGTTGTGTTGATGATTTTAATGCGTTTTATTCCATACATACATACGTATTGGGCCATGAATCATAATATTTTGTTCAACGTACAGCCTGATATTGACTGTCAAATTGCAAAAAAAAATGAATATCGCGGGCTACCCTGTCTTAATGTGCATGATGTATTATTAATTATTCCAAACTTAAACTTCTATTCTCTATCAATGTAATGAAAGAAAACTAAACCTACTTTTCTAAACCACAGTAACACATAAATATCTACATTAAATCCACTTTTCTATACCACAATAGCTCATAAGTATCTATACAACCCAGTTTCAAATCTAAGTATACACTACACATTCATACACGCGTCAATTTAAACTTTCACACGAGCAAATCCGAAAGCAACAGTTATGCGGAGCTTTATCAAAACTATTACCATACAAAGTCAACGGTCGTGACGTCAGATACGAACGTGCGCAGGAGTCGAAAAAAAAACAAGAAAGTTCTAAGATTCTGCCAAATGTATGCAAGATTATATCTGGTTGGGGAACTAGAAAATGGATATTTTTAAAGTCGTGATTGCGTATTTTGCACGTTATTGTGGTGAAAAGATGTCGAAGGTAGTCTGTGATTTTTTATTTGTTTTTAGTTAGAAATAGGCTCTTATCTGAAAACAAATCAAAAGGACCCATAGATATTGTCTATGGGTGATAGTAGAGTCAAATAAGCAGACAAAAATTTGTCTAGGTCGTTGTAGTAGTAGTTGTTGTTGTAGTTGTTGTAGTAGTAGTAGTTGTTGTTGTGTTGTTGTTTAGTTGTATTTTTATGGTGTACATAATAAAGAGTATTCTATTCTATTCTATAAACTCGCAGCTTTCACTTAGTATGCATAAAACGTTCAGGTCAACCGGGGACAAAGGTTGTCTCTCTGAAAGGAAATGGACTGTCATCACGAAGTCTACATGTTTTTGATATTTTGGGTTCTTAGGATTGCGTTGGTCTAGAGGTCGCAAGCGCAACTGCAAAGCATAAGGTCCGAAGTTCGATTCACAGGTCGGGCAAAGTGTGCTGTGCTCGGTTATTGGCAATAGGCTCGCCCCTTACATGGGACCTAAACATAACGGGCGAAATGTGGGTGTACTATTAAGTACATTTATAAACCTTCGGGGATTATAGGCGATTTCCTAAAACCTTAGATTTCACTTCTAGTGTACCCCTAATCTAGCTAGAGTTACAACAGAAATAAATTACATCAAAAAATAATAAACAATAAATAATAAATTACATTAAAATCACATAACAGAAATAAACATAATTAAATTGAAAGTTCACAACAGCACACACTTTTCACCAACAACAAAAAAACCCCTTTTTTTACCTAACCCTAACCTCAAAACACCATTACGCAATTCTCTCACTCAACCACGATCTCAATCTAAAGTTAATATAAAAAATACAACATAGGTATTACTTTAGTTGAAATTCTAAGAAAGATCACGTTGGTCGGAGAGGAACCGCAATTTACCTGCCCTCCCCTCCTCTAGAAGTTAATACTTTATGACTGCGCAAGCGCACCGAACCGCTGATGTTTAATTAAAAACGGGCTTCAAAAAGATGCAAGCTTTATTTGTAAAAGTTAATTTTATACAACTGTGGCGGTTTTTTTTTTAATTTGTGCGGTTCCAGCAAGTACGTTGTCTAAAATTATTTTAATTATTCTCTCGAGTGCTTGGCTCTCTGGGCTTGTAACAATTATTTAAAGATAATTGTGTCTATGGTCATTCTATTTTTATTACATGAGGATTCAAATTGTCATTTTACAGCAATTATTTTTTCAATAAAACATTTCCATGCAAAACATTCGAAACATAAAAACGCATTCCTTTTTTAAAAAAAAAAGCGTAAATTGTCACATCTCATGAAAATCTATTTAAAAAATAATTGAATACCGAAAAGTTTTGTTGTTCGTTTTTCAAAAATGCCTCAAGGTGATGGGCTAACAGGCATCCTTCCTTTTCGGATCTTGACGGGACGTATTAAAACGTAAAAGCCAACGAGACAGCCCGGTTACCTCTTGACATGCAATTTTCGGATATCCATTTATCAAGTAACACAGCTCAACACTAATATATCGATCATTTTTTGTTGATAGTTTTACAACACCGTTACAATATTGATTTTATATTTTATTTATTAGTTATGTACGGTAGTCTCAGTTTCAATTAAAAATAATCATTTAAATACCTCGTGTATTTGTAACAGTTCTTTGCGAATGATAAATTGTACTTATTTATTTTACGTATGGAAAAAAAAACAATTTGATAGAGTAGCTCCATAATATTTTACGAGTTAAAAAAAAGCGTTATCGATACTCACATAAAACGTTTATTATTAAAATACGCTAATGCTTAATTGACAATAGTGATGCGAAACCCTTTCATTTATTAGTATCTGGTATCGATAAAATGAAGAATGGTATCGGTACCAACCTTGTTCCAATCTGAAGTGAGATCAAAACAATTATCTCTGTGTTACCAGATTTGAACTGGACCTTTTTTGATGCAGCTAATTTAATCAATTTGCGAACGATACCGGCTGTCCTTTAAAAATAAGATTGGGTTATGCATTGTTCTCAAAATTCCAATCTGTCTTGTTGATTATATTTTTGTGTGCATTCAATTTCAATGCAATGTCAAAGTGGCAGATGCTACCTTGTTAAAATAACATGTTATTTTGCTTATTTACTTGTTTAATATCGCGCCGTTGATCTCTAACGGGCAGATAAAACAGATATACAAGCTTATTTATTACTAAAAACATGTTTCGCATACATGTTGTAGTTAGTTTACAGTCTCTAGTAATAGGTTGTCAGCCTTTTGGCTATCTGCAAGTAACCTATCGCTGGTGTCCCTTAAACTTTACCTAAAATCAAAACTGCACATTGGAATTTTATCCCAATTAAGTTTCTCAAACGAAAATGTTATAGTCTGCGCCAGTTATGAATTAAAGGTCATTCCTCTTTCCTTAATTTCTCTGCGTAGGTACCCCGACAATACATTATGAATCGTTTTTTATTACTAGAAAAGTCAAGGATCACGATAAAGGTCGTTTCGGGACAAGTTCATGTCATTATTTCTGTTTTCGGAATTATAAAATTGAATAAATGTATGCGGGTTAATGATCTTTATTTCATACTTATCTTGCGCAGACTATAGTTTTTATATGTTAAAGGCATCTCTGAATATAAATGGAACAATCATCCGCGCCAACTTTACAATGCAAACCGGGATTAATAACGAAAATGTCAAAATAATTATACACTAACCGAAATCCAGGCCCAACTTCAAACATTAAAAACGAAAAATCCTCAAAAAAGCAAAAAAGAACTAACAAAAATAATGACTCCACGAGGTTACGCTTTGTAATACATTAATAATAGTTTTATACTTACACAAAATGATCCATAATCATATGGGATAGAAAATTGTTTTCAAAATGATGTTGAAGATGAAAAAAATTGATGGAGTTTCGCATTACGGCGGCGTTGATGAGACCAAAAAATAGCGAATGTCGCAGTTTGTTGATACATTCGGTTTCTTTGATTAGTGCTGTGGTGTCGGTCGATGAACTCTTATTATTAAGTGTCCATGTGAATGGTGGGAAGTGTGACGTCACTATATGATAGTGTGCCGTTGACTCGCAGTAATTATACAGTGCTTATGTACCGTGTACCGGCGGTATCTTTTGATTGTAATAGTTGGAAATGTGGAAAGACGTCGTCGTGCCTTTTAGATCTATGTATGTGTGTGCTTTTTTTGTAGTAGAACATTAGTTTTGAGTAATTTGGTTTCTTTTCAAATTAATGGATGGAGATTAGTTGTTGGGTATTTACATTTGCAAAACAGATTGTGTGTTTTTGCTTCTTGGTAGCTATAAAGAAAAATCACGTGTAATATGTAGGTAGTATCTATTATGGTCTTGAGTCCAGGTTCAACGCCCCATGTCCTGCCAGGTCCTGCCAATTACTCTTTTCCCGTCCCGTCTCGAATAATTCTTCACATACGCGTATAGGTTATTTCACCACCTCTTTCAGCATACTATTGTCTTTTAAATTAATATGAACCGCCGGGATACGAACTGCAGTGGCTAATCTGGATATTTCTTAGCCGTTTGCGGGCCCAGGTTGGCCGCTGTAGATATAATCTGTCCAAAAGGGGTATCCTCGATCCATCCCAAACAGAATGCCAGTGTGGAGCCCCTCTGCAGGATATGCTTCACCTCCTGTCCCACCCATCCTGCAAAACAGCTTGGCAATTTGGTGTGACTATGGATCGGTCATGGCACCTTTTGGCCCCGGAACACAAAGGGCGATGAAGGAACATGGATGGGTTTTAGTCAGTAAAAGTCTGACACTCCCTTCTGCTCCGCCCAGAGCGGGAGGAGTTATTTGATGATTTCCCATCCGAAAAAAAAAAGGGGTTGGTATCTGCTAACGAGAGGTTTTCTCCATGTAACTCCTCTTTGATGAGTGAATATAAATGTCCAAAAAAATATATGTTGCTTATTAGACTCTGAACTTTAATTGTTACAATTGAAATAATTCTAACAGTGAAGCATATTTTCTTTGAAATTTCATAACTACTCCTAAACGGCATTAAGTTTTAGTATTTTTTTTTTTCACACAAATATTTGTCACGTTTTTCTTCACAAAGTGTACAATTGGAATTTTGATCTAATGATTTATTAGGCTACAATTAAATAAAAACCACTCATTTCGCACTATTCGGCCCGCAGTGACGGACGTAACAACCGCTTTTTACTGCAAGCTGATTAGAACTTTATTCTAACAGTATTTCAATCGAAGTTTGAACCACCGCAAACAGAGTTGCTAATTTAGCAGATACCCCAGCCTTAATATCACGCCCTAGACTTTACCCGTAATGCTTTTAATTCACTTAATCTTTGTCTAAAGACGATCGCTACATCAAAACACAGCAGCTCCCCTTATCCAAAAAACATCAATTGAAGAACCTCTTCATAACCCATAATCATGATGACGAATTTAATTGTTCAGGGTCTGGTGAAAGTCGGCAACAATAGGAGCATTCCATCTGAGAGCCGGGAACTTTTCAATTATCTGCCGTCATTGTGTTAAAGTGGACCGTAGTAGCTGTTATTTTGTTTATGGGGTATGATTGTTTTTTTTTTTTGGAGTATCTGTGGTGGTGTGACGTAATGTTGAGGTGATTTTGTAAGGTTGGTAGTGCGCATCTGTTCTTATAAGTAGGCAGTCTAATTTATAAAAAGGCTCTTAGGGACTAAGACGATTAGGAAAATGACTTTTATGTTTATTAACACTGAGAAGACTCTTGGAATTAGCAATAGAAAGCTATCATAAAATAGGTATAAACTATATCTTCAAAAAGTCCTACTTCGAATAGGTAACTATAGTTGGTGCCAGTTAAGATGAGAATAGCGGTCATTGCCCTTTCCCTAATATCTCTTCGTACGAACCAAAACAAATAAACCATGTATCGTTTTTCATTACAAAAAATGTTGAAGATCACGGTAGATGACGATTCCAAACAGGCTTATTTTTGGTTTTTAAAGATAAGAAGTTTTAATAAATGTAGGTGGGTCAGTTAGTAATACATGGAACTGACTGAAAGCCTATCCCAAATATTGAATGATAACTAGCTGCCGTACTAAGTTACGCAACACTCTTTTCTATTGGTCCCTCAACCTAAGAATGTCCGTTATAACACAACTTCACGCCTATCCCCAACGAGTTAGGCAGAGGTGAACCTAATGGACACTTTTCGCCAATTATGATTAAGTCCAATGTAAAAGGGGGCGACCATCAAACAGGCACAGATCCAGACTCCGTGACTGCTACTAAACAACTTCTGATGGAAATACCCAATAATATCCATGTTCACCGATTTGATTATAAATGATCTGATTCCCTGCCAATGATATATAAACTATAGAACGTTGTCCGCACTCTAAAATGACAACATGAAATGAAGCCAATTGGCCACATCTCGCTTAGTTACGCACCAACCTGTCGCGCGACGCTACGTTTGTTTATAATTTAATAAGTCCTGTGACGTGACTGAAGATGTATATTTATCTCCCTCTCGCAACAGGCATCCCGCCGTTCGGTGTCATATTTTCTTTCTCTTTCTTCACGCTTATAAGTAGTTCTAGTATTTTCGCCGTTTTTAAGCGACGCGATGTTGGTTCATGACGTGTCTATATATAATACGTCATTGTTCCCTGCCATTAAAATTGTGTGCTTACAATATCGCATAGGGTCTAGCCTGTAAGGATATTTGTATGTTTAGAGAGTAAATAAATAAATAAATAATTATTTTTTGAAAATTGTCTGATGTCAGAGAAGAGGCTTTTGCCCAACAGTGGGACGGAGTAACAGTGTGAAAGAAGGTATCTCAAAGGGAAATAAATTGTACAGTAGATTTTCACCTGGTTATCATGGCGCGAAAGTAATAAACATTGAATCGTAGAAAAGGTCAACAGTTGTACCAGTGTAGATAGCAAATGTATAAGCAATAACTTATGTAATTTTATCACTGATATTCTGAACAAGAAACTTGCTTTCTAAGATTTTGTATTAATCAAAACTTTCTTTTTCGCAGTAACATAACTTTATGCCTGTATTTTTTGGAAGTTTATTATATTACTAGTAGTACAGCCATATTTCGCCAGTTGTTTAAGTGCCATGTAAAAGGGGGCAAGCGAGCTATAATTGAATAATTATACACATGTTAAAAGCTTGTAAAACACACAAATTTAAATTCAACAAAATAATTTTAAAACACTAACAAGAAAACAACAAAAAAATTAAGCGCCATAGACAAGGAAATTACAAACTTTATTGTGCATGAAATTTTTAAAATATTCAAATCGTATTCTATTTCGAATCCGAAATTATCATGTTCCACATTCAAAAAGTCATTTATATGCTGATCTGTGTTTGAAAAAAGTGCATCGTCTACTTATCATACACATAGGTCTAAAAATGTTAAGTGAAGTGAACTATTAGTAAAATGTATGTAATGAAAGGTTTCCTCGAAGTATGGATAATTAGGTATGGATCTTTGATTTGAAGATTTTCACTTAACTTATGTTGATTATGCCACATAAACGAAAAAAACTTAACCAAAATCCATTCAGAAGCTATGATGCCACGGACAGAGATACACAGACACACATATACACACTTCAAGCTTTTACAAAACAACACCCCTCTTTTTTGGTCGGGGTTAGAAACCTATAGAAGACGATTATGACAACATCTGTCATTGATTAAATAACAAGTCATTTCAAGATACGACTGACCCGTCTCTACATGTATGGCAGTCATCAAATATGACGGGTCTAAAGGCCACAGTAGGTGGAAAGATCAAAAAATATTCTATGAAATGGCATTTCCAGAACATAATATCAGAATTTCCATATCACTTTAAAAGTGGGTATGCAAACCTGGCTGAGTTTCCTACAAAGCATATAACCTTTAAGGAAAGCGACCAATAGGCAAGGAAGACGATAGGATACAATAAATATGTAAAGGTTAGTGTATCGATATTGATCTACTAGCGAAATGATGAGGGCACGGCCATATTGAGGTCATTACTACGTACTTTATCGTATTGGAGCTAGGGATGGGACATCTTATCAATCTTGAATAGAAAGTAGCTTTTTTTTAAAAAGGAACGAGGAATATAATGACTGTGATGATAAAAATAGTGTCATGGATTTCTGCAAAGTAATTCCATAACTTGATTGTCTTGCGACGCGTGAAACTACTAAGAAGGTTTTATCCGTACAATATTATTCATGAATCAGCAAATAAATGGCGGTATTGTAAGAAACTTCACAGTACGTTAAAACGCCGTCATTTATTTCAACAAAACTCGAGCCATGCTATCTCAATCATAAACATAACAGGAACTTTACGACACACATATATCATGTACTTACACAGCAGAAAAATGTAACGAGACAGCCTACACGTTCACAATAAAATCTAACAAGCGTGCCTCGAAAATTGCACATAAGTAACATCGCTTACAGATATATTACAACAAAACAATATCCCGAACTATCCTGTCGACATTTATCGATATTTCACATCACTGGGCCGGCCACCCCGCCGTGTCAATATAAGCCAGCCAATTGTGTATGAGTCGGCTACAATTCACGGCTATTCAATAACCTCTTTGCTCACCACAGATTGGTATCGGTAAGAACCAAGCACAACACTAGCACACGGGAAAAATAACTTTATTTTTATTCTGTTAAGGTCGTTTTACAATGCAAATGCAAAATTGTTTAAAGAAATAGTCTATGTGTAGCGTAGTGAAATTCTCTGGTAAAAAATTGGTGAGAAAACCTAATGACTTGGAAGAAGCTGTTTAGAAGCAAAAAATTGAATATCGATTTATCAATTCAAGTTTTAGCGAGCTGGTATCGGTATCTATTTAGGCCGTCACTATTTTGATAGAAATGTAACGCCTCTTGCTATTCAAAATTTTGATATTAATATTTTTTGTGTTTCATGATATCTTTTTATCGTGTGAAGTGAAATAATGAGCGCATGACTTGACAATTGTAATAAATTGCAAGTTTTTGTTAAAGTTTTTGGCTCAAAGCTTCAATTGTGCATCTTGTTCACTAGATTTTAGCCGTGTGTTCGTTCGCCATCAGAAATTATTCAATTATTCCATAGGAACGTCATACTGGGATACCTAAGCTCGAGGAGGGGAGCGGAGGAGCTCGTGGCTATATAATAACAGCCACTCGGGTCGATCTTTAGGTTAAGCCGTGTTTGCCTAGGTTGGTCTGTGGATGGGTGACCACCCTGCCTTGGAAAGCACGTTAAGCCGTTGGTCCCGGCTTTCATTTGTAGACCTTTGACAGTCGTTACAGATAGTCAGTGACCTAAAAAGTCTGACAACACGTCTTACCAAGGGGTATCGTATTGCCCAGTACTAATTGGGTTGTGGGGGTCAGATAGGCAGTCGGTCCATGTAAAATACTGGTATTCAGCTGCATCCGGTTAGACTTGAAGCCGACCCCAACATAGTTGGGAAAAGGCTTGGCAGATGATGAACTTCATACTGGGATAAAAAGTATACTATACCCTAGTACAGGGGTCACCAATTAGTTTCACTCGGGGTCCGTTTTAAGAAATTAAGTTATTTTATAGAAAAAACAAAAAAATTAACAATTAATGTGATTTACATATTTACGTATTTTTTACATAATTAACATTATGAAAATTGCCATTTTTTTTGTTGCGGACATCTGTCTTGCTCTTGACGTCAACAAAGCTAATGCGGGGTAAACATTTTTATTAAATTACGTACTCTGAGTACAAGCTGCTGTGTTCTCGCGGTCCGAAGAAAATGGGTCGGCGCACAGACTGCCCTGTAGAACAAGCTAGCTGGACAAAAATACTAAGTAATTTTTCAATTGATATTTCACTAATATAGGTAATATTACATCGTGATCGATTACCTATAACATTACGGGAGGTCAGTTTTGTATGTTTATCGAATAAATCTAAAATTTTCAGAAAATAAAACAATAATAAATTTTGTTTAACTGTTTATTGAAATTAAAGTCACATAATGGCACCGCGCCGTGTACAGTAGCTTCTAAATCATCTAAACAATAGTTCCTAAATACAATTTTATAAATATAATAAAAATCTTTTTGCTTTGGAACAAAAGCACTGAAAAAAAAAAACTCTTAAGTCGCATGTTTTCGCATTAAACTGCTATTCGTTATCGAAAGAAGAATATCGTAACGACTTAATAAAAAATGAATAACAACTCGACTGGACTTAGCAATACAACTTTACTATTATTGAAATGCATAAACATATGGAAAAACTATCTCAAAATTTAAGAATAGTTTACTTCAATGTTGTTATTATAAAATAAAAATAAAATTCATACCTGTAAAGTACAAAACTAGAAGAATGTCCAAACAACACAAATTTTTATTTAGCACGCGCGATAGTACCGGTACACAACAAGTTCTATGGCAGACTGGCGGGTGGCAAAAAAAGGGTTTATCGCAACCTATTGTTTGCCTGCTACCTGAGCACCTAACCAGAGAGTGGGGATGTATCGGTAATACGTTTTAGGGTAAACCGGAGTCTTATCTTTAAAGGAGTAGGGTTCATTTAAAAAAAAATAACACTTGATGTTTCGATATTTTGTCCAGCTAGCTTGTTCTACAGGACATTCTGTGCGGCGGTCCGGATGCGGACCTCGGTCCGCCATTTGGTGACCCCTGCCCTAGTACAAGCTATGATCTATCTGAACGCTACATTTCATCAACATTTGGTTTATCCGTATAGGCGAGACCGACAAACAAACTCACCTTTACTTTAAACTTTAAGTCAGGATCACATCACTTCTAGCTTCTAAGAAAAAAGTGCCACCCACGTATCCTTTCGATAGACAGTTTTGTGCTAAAACCATCTGTTTCCAGTAACCAGTAAGTCACCACCTACACTCGACAGTAATCATAACCCTTCACTTACAATCTGATAAACTTAACCGTTATGTAACTGTTAAAACAATATAAAAGTAATACAGTTCTTGAAACAACTTTTCTAACCGCCGTTTTGGTCTCTTAGTCATAGGCGTAGCTATCAACCGTAAGGTTCTAGGTAGAATTTCTGGATTAAATGATAAATAATGTTTATTTTGCAAGTAGGTTTTTACAAACACTTTTACACGTCATTTTTTAAAACTAGATGGGGCCGGTGTTTTGTACCTGACTACTCTGAGAAGAAACAGCCGAAACAAACTCAGAGTCTCTTTTAAAGTCCAGACAATCTTGCTCAATTCACATGAGGACTACTGGACTATTGGATTGGATTGTATTATAAGGGTCAGTCTGTATGGTGTCGGACGTAAAGAATAGCACCATCCCATATCTTCCCGTGGGTGTCGTAAGAGGCGACTAAAGGACTTACCAGAGATTGTGCAGCAGCGTTCTCTGTGCTTTTGTAACAACCGTACTGCGATCGCCAACCCGCCTGCCAAGCGTGGCGATTATGTCAAAACCCCCCCTTAGGGAGGCCCATGTCCAGCAGTGGACGTCTTTCGGCTGATGTGATGATGATGGGTCTCCTGTTACAAATTCTCAGTGGCCCCAGTGGTTCGTTTTTTTTCGTGTGGTCAGTTCCTATCCTGATGTCAAATTGTTTATGCCACCAATAAGCCTCTGATTTAGCTTTACATGTCGTCGAGAAATATCTCTCAGGTATACTGGTTTGGTTGTTTAAATATTAAGTACCTCTGATTTTTCAGATTCATGTGTATATTGTTTAATACGCACGTGGATCTGAAGACTCAGAGGTGTGTATCTTGGGTTCGAACTCGAAACCTATGACTTGGTAGTCCGAAATCACACCCTAAGCTACCAAGCCATGAATTAGTGCTTAGTCAGTCAGTCGGCCTGTTTCAGTCCACTGTTGGACATAGACTTCTCCCAATTAGTCATTAGTCATTTATTCTGAACAAAAATACATTTGTGTTGAATAGGTACTACTTACAGGAATAATACAATAATAATAATCATTAAATGTTACAATCAATAATATAGATAAAATGTCAAAAATAAAATAAGTAATATCGTAGTAATATAGTAACTCAGTTTCAAAATATTAAAAAAATAACCACAATTAGCATAATTAAAAAAACAAAAAAACAAACATTCAACTTAATTTGCGCCATCTTACAGGTTTCGCAGCCAATTTGTATCCTTTGATACAAGGAAACTGTATATTCTTCAGAAGTTACAACTAAATGTTATAATAAAAAAATATTTCTATACAGGATATCAAGTAAAATCGAAGCGGAAATCATAGATTCAATACATGATTCAACTAAAATTTATTTCACAGTATATCAGCAAGCTTTATTCCAAATGCTTTCTAGTGAAAACTGAGAAAGATTGGCGAGTATCCAATGCTAAGTACCCTATTCGTAAACTTGACGAGGCATAAAGTAATTAATAAGCTTTTGATGGACCTCTGGCTGACATTAGACTCTGGCAAACACCTTATCTAAAGGCTCAATGCCAAATATATTTCTTTATTAATACATATAAATATCAAACCGGTAATTCCCCTAGGGTTAGGTAGGGATGTAGCGGTAGCATAGGTACCTACCGATATTATTATTATTATATCGCCAGTCATGTTTAAGTCCTATGTGATAGAAAACGAGCCTATGGCCATCAAACGGGCACAAGGAATGCTTGACAAATTCCTAATTATAAAACCAAATAACACTTTTCCCGAAGTATCGAACACATAATCAAAGGCTCAACAATAAATTGCGTTCAGGCAGTTCGTGTTTCTACAGGTCAATCAAGTTCCAGGCTATGTTTTTACCTAATTTAGAAACCAAATTCACAGCAGCTGCGACATCATTTGGCCATAAACTTGACCAATGAAGCGATTATAAAATATGAAATACCATCACACAAATTCACATCGGAAACAAAAGAATCAATTTTACTTTTTCAAACGTTCGGAACACGTTTTCTTTCAAAACAGCATTCCATTAGTCTATCCCTCGTGTTAGTGATGTGCGCATTATCGATAACACTCGCTTTCGGCCGCCAGTGCAGTGCCCCGACCTCGGCTAACGGTACCAGCCGTCAATCTTACATCAACCATTTTACGACTGCTGTTGCACATCCCTATTATAAAAACATAACCTGTAATTCTAATGTCATAAAGTTCAAATTAGGAGCAATATATTTTTGAGCTGTTCTTCTAGTAGGTCGAATGTTTCTAGGTGTCAGATTGACGTATCGGGTATACTTTGATTTGTTCTTCGTTTTTTTACGATTTGGATAACGAAGGGTTAGTAATAAAATCTCACAAGGATATTGGAACGGTTAATATCATTACCCTTTACAGATACCGCCTCGTTTGATGGTATTTAATTTTAAACTTCCTCTCTGGCCCGCTAATTAAGTTTGATACGTTATATTGTAATTTACTTCGATGGATCGATGACCAACATTACCGGTAATCGGTCTACACTGATTGGTGAATGAAAACCGACTTTTCTTAATGAAAACTTTAACTGGTTAGACTTGTAACAAGGATCAGTTTTCTAAGTATACGTGGAGTTGGAACAACTTTGCCTCCTTCAAATAGGTCAACTTGTATGTTCCTATATTAATCGCAAAGATGATCATATTATCTAATAGATGGACTACATCCTATAACACACAGCTTACATCTTGCTTCCCAAAAGGATTGGAACATCAGAGATTTGTCTTATCATGCTTCAAATTAAAGCATCAAGCTTAAGAATGAGCTTGACTTCCTTACTTGGATAAGCAATATAATTCTTCAGCAATTTGTCCCCGGTTGATGGCAATAGGATCTCCCCTATATCATTGGGTTTAAACATAACTTTCAAAATATGGGTTTACTATTAGGTACACCTCTGCCTAACCATTTGAGGATTACAGGCGTGATTTTATGTAATTCTCCAGAAATTTCTGATACCTTTTTCGAAATATTAGAAATTGATGAATTAAAAACCTTGGCAGCAATAGGGAATATGCATACATTTTCTTTTTTCTATTTCGATACGGAATGTTAAAGTACTATAAACATAGGGACAACAAGCGAAAACAAGACATAAATCGGCCAAACAACAGAAAAATTATAACCATTTAAACTTTTGTTTCTATCTCTTTCTAGACAAACGGAATTTAGTATGGATTTTGTACGTCGATGCAGCGAATGACGTCATTCGCTTTAACGGATCTCTCTGTCTAATCAGCAGTTTCAAATGCTTATAACTTAGTATTTTTTATAGATATTAAAAAAATAATTTCACTTTGCTATTTTTGATGTAAATATTCTTTGTTTAGAGTGATATAAAAAAGTCATGCATATACCCAGTTACAGTAATACTTTGTAACAACTAGTAACGGAAATAATGATTTCTATATGCTTGTGTCCTGAAAAAATCTAATTAGTCTGTCAGTTAGATTATCAAAAAATATTTTACACGTATTTTTTCTTTTGTTACGCAAACCAAAATTGACGAAGATACGACGCTTTTAAAATTCTCAATACGTCACGCCCCGTGCTAAAATTTTTAGTTCGTTGTGACGTCACAAGCCCCCACTCTTTAGTTTTGATGCGTTTAATCTTTGTCAATATTCATTGATTAACAAAAATTACGTGTCCATTTTTTTCCAATACTCTAACTGACGGACTAAATAGATTTGCAATTTATTGGTGGTGGAAACTTGCCTAAAAACTTGGGCAGTCGTAAAAAAAATCATCTTTATTTACCGTCTTTACAAAATCTCGTAACAACATTTTCCTCCCATTTCATACCTTCTAGCAAATAATTGGGAAGTAGATGGAAGCCCGTGGAAGCGATAATAAAGCACAAATGAGCGCGCGTGCGATTACGCGCGACAGCACGGCGACAACTGTGCCCATCGCCCGCACTGTTTGTTAAGGATAGCCTCATGTACGATTTTATGATTGCGTTAGGGCAATGCTGCGAGGATTTTATTTCTTGGTAGTGTATAAGATGAATTAGCTAGCTAAGAAATGATATCTAGTTAGAAGATGACCGCCGCCTCCACGAGCGAGAGAATCGCGGCGATATTATCGTCCTTGCCACGTTTTTCTATACACTCTCTTTTGGGCCGTCTCCACGAGCGAGATAATCGCGGCGATATTTTCGTATAGAAATACGTTGTATCGCCGCGATTTGCTCGGTCATGGAGGCGGCTCCTTATAGTGGTGTATGGGCTGGAGAGATATTAAGTCCCATTTATTTATTTATTAATGACTAGCTGACGTCCCGCGGTTTCACCCGCGTAGTTCCCGTTCCCGTGAGAGTACGGGAATAAAATATAGCCTATAGCACTCACGAATAATTTAGCTTTCTACCAGTGAAACAATTTTTAAAATTGGTTCATTACTTCCGGAGATTACCCCCTACATACAAACTTACAAACATACAAACTTACAAACAAATGTTACCTCTTTATAATATTAGTATAGATAGTATAGATTTGATTTTTTTTATTTTTATTTTATTTTAATTTTTTATTTGATTTGTTTTAATTTTAATTTTATGATTTTCTTTTCTTTTTTAATCACAAATAAATAGGATAAGAGTGAGATGATGATAAACATACTAGTGACTGCCTCATCGGTCTAGTGGTTGCAAACGCGACTGCTGAGCATGAGGACCTGGGTTCGATTCCCGGGTCGGGCAAAGTGTTATTGGGTTTTTCCATCAGGAATTTCTAGCTACGGAGCCTGGATTTGTGCTCAGCAGAAGGTAATAGGCCATATAACGTGGGAATTAAACATAACTGTTGAAATGTGGGTGTGCTTTTAGGTACACCTCTGCCCAATCCTTCGGGAATTACAGGCGTGGTGTTATGTTTTATATATACTAATATTATAAAGAGGTAACATTTGTTTGTAAGTTTGTATGTAGGGGGTAATCTCCGGAAGTAATGAACCGATTTCAAAAATTCTTTCACCATTAGAAAGCTACATTCACCCTGAGTAACATAGGCTATATTTTATTCCCGTACTCCCACGGAAACGGGAACTACGCGGGTGAAACCGCGGGACGTCCGCTAGTGATAAGTAATTTGCGAGTTAGGATTTCAATGGATGTTTTAATTGCAACTTTATAAAGGGTGCCAAGTACTCGCAATCAGTATGTTTGTGACCTAAACGTGTTTGTATGAACCTGGACCAAGCAAAAATCTTAGCATATGAGCTTTCTGTGCCTTGTATCTGATCTCTTCGGAAAAAATCCTAAGGTCTGTGTGTTGTCTGCATGCCAACTGCATTACTTATAAATAAGATTTAATAACAGAAATACCACAAACTCCCAAACTACCTCAAAAAGACATAAATCCGTCCATATAAATTCAAACTCTGTTATTAATAGGAGTCGCACCAGTATAACCAGCCTTAGGTCTCGGCTTGCGGGTTCCGTGTGGGCCGCCCGCTGTACCGTTAAGGATATTCTCTTAATCTTTAATCGTACAACTGTTGCCGGCCTTAGACAATGTCGGATGAGTAATGTCCCTAGTATTTGCTAATGTCACATCTTGTTATGTTGCTCGTCTGTGTGAGTGAGGGTCTAATTGTTTTGATTTAGATGTTTTGTTTGTGAGTGTGGTTTTCGTAGTTTGGTTGGGGATACGTTTAGACTATTTAATTAGTTTCCGAGATATATTTTTATATAATCATCAACTATGTTGGAGTTGGCTTCCAGTCCAACCGGATGCAGCTGAATACCAGTATTTTAAATAGAGCAATTACTGCCTATCTGACCATCACAACCTAGTAAGTACTGGTAAATCCTCCCCTCCTCCTCTTCCCTCGTCCTCTTGGTAGGACTGGTTGTCAGACTTTCGGGCCACTGACTATTTGTAACGACTAATTAGATTCATAGCTAGATTTGTATATTATCAAAAAAACTTGATTATCTGCCGAAAAGCGAATCTGTCGTATAGCGAATCTATCGTATAGCGAATCTGTCGTATAGCGAATCTGTCGTATAGCGAATCTGTCCTATAGCAAATCTGTCGTATAGCGAATCTGTCGTATAGGGAATCTGTCTTAAACCAAATCTGTTTTAAAGCGATCAAGGGACCTAACCATCCTGATCAAAAGTAATCTCAACTGCTTTTGAGACGGTTTGCCAAAAGTACATGAAGGGATCTGCAAATCTTAGAGTTGAAAGGCCCCAATTCACCAGCACCCTTCAGGCTAGATCACAACAATGCTTTTTTCAAGCAAAAACAGGCACAGCAGTTGTTTTATTTCCAAGGTTAATATTTTTCAAGGCGTTGTCTTGAACCACCAGTCGCATTTGATCCCGCTGCCCCCTGACGCCAAGGCTGCGAAGAAACGCCGGTGTGGTTTTAGTCAGTATGAGACTGACAGACCTGTTTGCTCTCCCCAGGGCGCGGGACATCCATGAGATCGTCTTTTAACTAAGTTTATGTCAGTAGGTCTAAGTATACCATAAGCTTGGTTTAATACCTCGTTTGGGTGTGACGGAAATATGATGAGTATTATGACTGTCTTGTTTTCGAAAACGACTAACAAGCGTGCAAATTAACTAGACACTTACCTACTTAGCAAAATGCTTTGATTTTATGATCAGCCTTTAGCCTCTTTGGCTTCTCATAAACTGTGCTAGCATCTAGCGTTGAAATTATACGTCTGAGGTGTCCTGAACTTTTGACCTATGAAATATCATTCTATGGTATTTGGAACTGTGCGATTGTGGTAGGAAAATATGGGAGTAAGGTCAAAAGTTTCTTTGTTTTTAGCAATCACGACTGAATTAAAAAAAAAAAATGAAACTTAGCGTATGATTAATTAATTCATGATCATAATATAATTGCTGATATGAAAGAGTACACATTACGCACCCGATACCAATTTGTACTGTGTCTATGTGATAAGTTTTTAAGTTTATGGAATCGTGTTTTCGTCACACATTAGACTTAGCATTAATCCTCAACCTTACTAAATATTTATTTTAAAATTAATGCTGTAGTATTTTAGGCGTAACGGAGGATCATGCTAAGCCATTTGAGGGATAAATAACCCTTAACCATATGTGTTTGATTACGACGCAAACGCTCGTCGCGTTTGCGCTTTACGGAGAAGAGGCTTGTATCCTAGCAGTAGGAAACTTGTAGGCTGATTATTATGCCGGTTCTGAGTGACCCCCTTAAAATATCTACCTCACTGCAAACACCAATCCCGGCGTCAAACATGATGACGATGTTAATGGCCCCTTTATAATGACTAGGTGATATTATTACTGCAAAACGGACATCTGATAAAATGATAACTTACCATGATTATCCCACTATCCGTTTGATATTGCAACCCAATCAATATTCATTCTAAGCCCTGTTTACACTTAACATTCCAGTATATGCACTGGCTTCATTTGTAAAATCTACGCAGGGTAATTTTATTAATCACTTATAAGCCAATCGGAGTGTAAACGGACTACCAAACAAGATAACTTTAACTAGTTTATTGAGTTAAAACGGTAATGCTTAGCGATTTAACTAATTTATTGTGTCATGCTGAGTTACTGTCAGGTGGTTTACATTGGTTTGGTTAAATTAACTCAATTTTATGATCACCCGCAATACGTAACACCTGTTTTGGGTTAGCTAAAATGTATGGCTTTGACATAATCGCTATAATTAGCGATTGAATTGGTGATTGCAAAATTATTGTGCTCTTCTCATCGTAATGCTGAAAATTACATTTTAAGAGGTTAGGTGGAACTTATTTGCTGTCGTAACAGCTCAAGGTCTGAAGGTCTAACTAAACATAACATTCTAAAAGCAGTTGTATTGATAGAAAATTGAATTGTAAGCTACCAACCAGGGTAGCCCACGAAATTAAATTTTTCTTATGTTTTTTACAATTTGCAGTTCAGTGTCAGGCTGTATATTAAAAAAATATGATTCGCGGCCGTAATACGTATATATCATCATCATCATCATCATTTCAGCCGTAAAACGTCCACTGCTGGACATGGGCCTCCTCAAAGGGGTTGTTTTGCCATAATCGCCACGCTTGGCAGGCGGGTTGGCGATCGCACTACGGTTGTTACAAAAGCACAGAGAACGGTGCTGCCCATTCTCTGGTAAGTCACTTAGTCGCCTCTTACGACACCCACGGGAAAATATGGGATGCTGCTATTCTTTACGTATATGTAGTCACAGAATTCATCATCATCTGCCTAGCTTTTTCCCAAGTTTTATTAGGGTCGGCTTCCAGTCCAACCGGATGCAGCTGAATACCAGTATTTTACATGGAGCGACTGCCTATCTGACCTCCACAACCCAGTTAGTACCAGGTAATACGATACCCCTTGGTAAGACCGTTGTCAGACTTTTTGGGCCACTGACTACCTGTAACGACTTTTAAAGAAGACAGCCGGGACTAACTGCTTAACGTGCTTTCCGAGGACGAGGACCTATCCACAGACCAACCTGGGCAAACATAGTTTAACCTAATGATCGACCCGAGCGGCTGTTTTTATTTAGCCACGAGCACACACACAGAATTATAATAAATACAACCCTGCAAAAAACGTAAGAAAATTTTAATTTCGCGGGTTACTCTGGCGTCAATCTTGTTTAATATCGTTGCAGAAATCTATATAAAAACGGTTTTATATCCATTCTCTCTTGCCCCCTGTTCTTCCCTCCTATTAACATTTTCTCCTCTTGATGTAGCCTCCCGTTCCCTCTCCAGGGAAAACATCCATTTAGCCATTTCAACAAGACAGTATCTTCCGTCAACTGCTGTCAACAATTTATTATTAGGAAGGAATACCACCCAAGTGATGGGCGGACCGTAGTATACCGTAAAATTTACGCGCTAGTGATGCACCTGCGAATCGATACTAGATAATTATCGATGTATCGAATGGTGCAGCCCTTTCCTTGTTTGATCTCCGGACATAGCGGGCCGCAGAATTTATTGCTGATTTTAATTGGCAACACTGTGTAAACGGATAGTTTGTGAGGGGATTTATTGAGTGTTGCCAGACTTACGGTTACGGTACGTCAATATTTCCTTTTGGTGTTGCTATGACTGTTAAATGTTTTTGTCGTCTTATGTTACTTCTCGTTGACCGTGGTTATTACCAGTGTCTGGTTTGTTCCCAACTTGGTAATGGTAACCGTTTAGTTAATTTCTAAGATGATTTGTAGTTTCTGATTTTCTCTTAAAGCTAGTTAATTACTTCATAAAATATTTAGCTGCTACGGCATGACGTAAGCAAGCCTTCTTCAATGAAATTGTGAGTTTTCAGCATTGCTGTAATAGCTTTAGCTTTAATGTTTGATAAGTATGAAACCGTTGACTTTTATGACACATAGGTACTTACTGCATCCAACCATTAGTGGAACCACACACCACCTTGTCTGACTATTTTCTTTTAATGCATATATATATTAAACTACCACTACTACTACTATATATTAAACATTTCTGACCAACTCGAGCCAATTAGCGTTTAAAAATGTCACTTCCACTTATCCTTCGTTTCACCAGGTTTTCATCCAGGTTTTTATGGATTCATGTGCGTATTATATATACGTAATTATCACTTGCTTCGGTGAAGGAAAACATGGTAAGGAAACTAGCATGCCTGCGAGATATTTCTTGACGGCATGAAAGCCAAGTCAGAGGCCCATAGGCGGCATAATAAGACTCTTATTGGTATAAGAGTCTTGGGTCTTGTCTCGAGTTTGGGCCCTGGTGGGCTCAAGTCTGCTATTTTTATAAATTCGTCATTTCAACACGATCCCATTCTCATCCCATTGTCATTTTGCTAAAAGTGTGTAATCTGCTGAATTCATAATGATCGGTCAATGGTCTCGTAATAGAATTGTGTTATAATTATTGTCGTATTGCCACTGTTATAAAACCCGCCAGATTTCATTTATATATATATTTACATATTATTTATTAGTGTTTTAAGCAAGCTGAAGTAGTAAGAAATTCGTAAATAGCACCAGTCATTCATTTGTCATTACGATTACCATTATCATATGAGATTACCATTCTATGCCATTTCTTTCAATGGAGTGTCAGTGGTTGATCATTGGAAAGTCATAATGACGCCATCATATTAGTAGATTATCATACTTGTCAAAATCAACAATTATGAAATCAATGATAGATCATTCTGACACTATTGCAATAGCAGACTTGAGGTCCTAGTTAGGCACTAACTACACGATAAAGAAAGAATACCCGGTTTTCCTTTACCGTAACTCAGATAATCCAAGAAACTACGTTATGGCATTGCCATTCCCATTGGCACATCTTACGGACTAGGTGTATGTAATATTATTAAGCCGTAAGTTCAGTTTATAAGACAATGTGTGTTCTGGAGAACAATGGCGAGTGCGCACCATTTACAAGTACTTCGGGTAGTAAAACAGTTTGTATAGTATTGAGACTTTGGAGTGAGTGAGGAGAGTCTTTGTTATTGAGTGGTTCTGTTTATGTGGAACTAGATGATGATTGTGTACTTACTTATTTAATGTTAGTTGTCGGTGACTAGGTTAACCGAACAACGGTAGCGACGATACTAAGTCTGTCAGTCAGTCAGTCAGTTTATATTTTATCAAATGTATGTTAGACTGTAAGGTATTTATCTATGGGCCAAAGTTGCCTGAAAATAAAGGTTTTTATTTATTTATTTAAATACGGTCGTGATTTCATAACTTGCTCTCTTGGATTTTTTTAAATACAATTAAATGTGGTCGAGCTTTTTTACAGTGAGTTGATCAAACAATTTGCTTGATGAACTCACTGTAACAACTGTAGCAATGGTATGCTAAATTATAAAATACGTTAATAAAATAATTGAAGTTAAAAGAATTGGTTTGCTTTTAGGGTTCCGTACCCAAGGGTGAAAACGGACACCACTGTCCATTCTGTCCGTCTGTCTATCACCAGGCTTTATCTCATGATAGCTAGACAGTTAAAAAATTTCACAGATTATGTATTTCGGTTGCCGCTATAACAACAAATACTAAAAACAATCAAATAAATTTAAGGGGACATACAACAAATCCATACAAAAAACGTGATCTTTTTGCCGTTTTTTGCTCGATATTAATAACGGCCACGATAAACGCTTAAAATAATCACAGAATATTAAGTTGTATATTTACTTTAAAAAGAAATAGTTAAATTAAAATAACATGTTAATAATAATTATTAAATTAATTTAAATAATATGTTGTATTAAAATATAATGTTGTATCGATAATGGTACGGAACCCTTCGTACGCGAGTCCGACTCGCACTTGGCCTGTTTTAATATTAATAATGTCAATGATTAGTCAATTTATAATAGGAAAATGTCAGCTGTCTTTTGTGTTTTTTCACCTACAAAGTTTTTATTTTGAAATTGTGATGTCTATTTTATTTCTGTGCCATTCACAGTCTCCCTTTAACCAAACGATGGTTTGGTCTGGGCAAAATACTTGAATCATATGGCTAGGCCATAGCCTCGCCATATGATCCAGTCAGCTAGTAATAGTATGGCCAGTCTTTAGAAATGTAAATTCGTCTTCGTTACATTAGTGCAACGTTGCACATATTATAGACCTACCCCATACCCCTCTATGTTTATCTATACTAATATTATAAAGAGGAAAACTTTGCTTGTTTGTTTGTTTTTTTTGCTCAAAAACTACTGGACCGATTTCAAAAATTCTTTCACCATTAGAAAGCTACATTCACCCTGAGTAACATAGGCGCGCGTATTTTATCCCCGTACTCCCACGGGAACGGGAACTACGCGGGTGAAACCGCGGGACGTCAGCTATCATCCATAAAGCAACAAAAAGCTACATACCATCTTCAATATAAAGGCACCCTTCGACGACACAGTCA
Organism: Xestia xanthographa; assembly: GCA_905147715.2. Taxonomy (NCBI): domain Eukaryota; kingdom Metazoa; phylum Arthropoda; class Insecta; order Lepidoptera; family Noctuidae; genus Xestia; species Xestia xanthographa. Next base: position 4,789,194 of record LR990656.1, on the reverse strand, counting down.
ACTGAGACAAGCTAACAATGCTGTTAGAACATTTCCCGATGACGCAAGCGCCCCGTTGTAAATAATATTAACACATCGCTGGGCCGTGTTCGTCGGCATTTGCAGAAAGCACGATGACGGTATTTCGGTGTTGGGGATGTGGTGGCAGTGTTGGCGTTTGATTTTTGATGAGGAAGTTGTCGGTGTCATAAAAAATATATATTTTTTTAAACTTATTATTTCAGGTTAGAAACTTAAAAGTTAAATATGTTAACTTTTTTTTTTACCTGCAAAATTAAGTCTAAATAGTGAATTTTAGTAAATATTTTAGATTTTTTAAAATAATAATTAAAGTTTTATTTTTGGACTCAGCGAAAATAATGAATCTCTTGGACACGGCTGGTATTGTTAGGTGGTTCCTTTCTGTGGAGCTCTGACCCGGTGGTCCTACTAGCGTAGCTTAGAGCTTCGACCCTGCTCCCGACACCGGCGGGCTTAATTTTTTTTAATATTTTAAACATTGTATGAAATTTGTAAAGTAATAAATAAAGGGAATACCAAAACATAACAGCTAAAACTTTAAGCCAAACGTCAACATAAAAGTATCAAGGTTGCAAATATCAATCCTTGGAAACACGTCGACGTCCACGTTTGCACCTCTCCTACAAAAACTTCTATGCATTAATGAAACCGTAAAGAAATAACAATTCGCTTCAAAAAACCGCTGTAACTAAGCCCCTACAAAGTACACGACGTTGTTTTCCTTTGATTACAGACGAAAGGAGGCTGCCCTTTCGTTTGCTCGCTCATACATAGGGCAAATATGAGTTAAAATAACAATTTTGTAATATATTGTCGCTTGTAAACATTTTGCAATATGGCGCTTGTGAATTTTGAATAGGGTAGAAGTGGGAGTGAATGGGTATTGTGTATTCATTTATATTCATATCATTACATGGCTATTTGTTGTTTAATCGTTGCAATAGGCGCAATATATACGCACCTTTTCTCTCAAAGTGGCCGCGTGAAATAAAATATTTTGATTTATATACAAACGAGTCAAGTGTATGTCATATTGTCATGTCATCATGTGTGTTTATGTCATTATATTTTATTTTCGGAATTATGTATTTGAATAAATAAATAAAATAAATACCTACTACAGTACTACAGTACTTTAGTAGTACTATACCTATACCTACTTTAGTAGTTTAACACCTACCTAACGTAGCTATTTACTGTAGTGTTTTAACGAAACTTAGCATTGTTACTTTCCTTGACGAAAATAAAAAAACCGGCCAAGTGCGAGTCGGACTCGCGCACGAAGGGTTCCGTACCAATTATTATAAAAAAAATCACGTTTGTTGTATGGGAGCCCCCCTTAAATATTAATTTTATTCGGTTTTTAGTATTTGTTGCTATAGCGGCAACAGAAATACATCATCTGTGAAAATTTCAACTGTTTAGCTGTCACGGTTCATGAGATACAGCCTGGTGACAGACAGACGGACAGACGGACAGACGGACAGACGGACTGACGGACAGACGGACAGATGGACAGACGGACAGACGGACAGACAGGCGGACAGACAGACGGACAGACAGCGAAGTCTTAGTAATAGGGTTCCGTTTTTACCCTTTGGGTACGGAACCCTAAAAAAAACCTTTAGCAGCTATCCACAAAAATACCAAAAACAAACAAAATCCCAGAATTTCACTAAATGTTACACGCAAAAATTATATCGATAATAAAAACGGGTAATTCGATCCATGGATATTGATGGGCAGCGTCGCAAACCTAACGACACTAAAGACGCGTTAGAAATACTACGCTCATTTACTTGGCAGCGGGACTGTACCACCATGTCTTTTATTTCTATATAACTTCTGTGCGGAAAAGAGATGGAACTATATAAAGCTCTATTTGTATCTCTTTCGTAGACGAAAGTAACATTAAAATAAGAGTGGTGGTAGGCCCTCTAACATGGGAATTTTGCGCTAGGGATGTGTAATATTCAGATTTAGTCTATCGACTGGTTAGTTGCATTTCTGAGATTTTATGTGTTTACTATTAATAATAACAGTTAGATAAAGAGATCATTAATCATTTCATCTTCCGATATGAATTTAAAGGGTTTTTAAATGTTTTAGATCTTTATGTAACTATCTCTGTTTAAATAAAAGTAACATTTTGACATTATGCCTAACCATACTAGGAATTTGAGAATTTCAGATGGTTTATTAAAAACAAGTAAGTCTGTGTTCACCATAATGTGTGTTTTTTTTTCATGAAATCTTAGCTGTTTAATTTAGTTTTTTTTTATGTTGGCCATTTGTTATATGGTTTCGAATGATGATTTCAATTACAATGTAACCAATAGCCAAAACACATTTTAATAAACCAATACAACCTCTTAACATCACTCGCACAATTCCTAACCGATTATTATTCGATTCAACTTAATCGACTAAACGTAATCGAGTCCAATTCATTTTCCAGCACGTCTAGATTTATTTTAAAACATCTGTATAAACGTCAGCACTAGTCGGTCCAAGGAAATAATTTAATCTACTTCGAGTCATAAATATTAAAAAGCATTCGCTTTAACAACTGCTTAAGAAACGGTATCTTTAATGGATATACAATTTATAGTTTACTTTATGTTTGAAATTATGTCATTCCTCTGAAGTCAAAGATTCAATGAATCTTGAATTGGAAAAAGAAACTGTTAGTACTGTTGGCATACATCATAGTACTGTTGGCCAGTGGCCTACATCATAGTACTGTTGGTCAGTGGCCTACATCATAGTACTGTTGGCCAGTGGCCTACATCATAGTACTGTTGGCCTACATCATAGTACTGTTGCCCTACATCATAGTACTGTTGCCCTACATCATAGTACTGTTGGCCTACATCATAGTACTGTTGGCCTACATCATAGTACTGTTGGCCTTATTGCTGTCCAAAGGCGTCTTCTCAAGACTGCAAGCGCTCATATAGGCCACTGGTCGTTGGTATTGTTCAGCTGGACTCTCCATTTTCAACGCTGTATGTCGTATCGCCTTCTGACTATGTCACTTGCTCACTCATACTAGAGTTCGTATCTGTCGTTCTATGCGGTTGTGCTGGATCTTATTCTTCTCAACGTAAATAGTGATAGCCTAGCGGTATGATCGTCTAACTGCCAAGTAATATGTCTCGAGTTCGAGACCAAGACACGCATCTCTGATTTTCCGGATTCATGTGCGTATTGTATAATTATCACTTGCTTCGGTGAAGGGAAATATTGTGAGGAAACCAAACCAGCATGCCTGATGGCATATTAAACCAAGTCAAAGGCCCATGGGCGGCGTAACGACTCTGACACCAGCCCACTTAGCATGAACGCCGTAGACACGAAAAAGAATCGACAAATCTTTTGTTCATCTGTCATTGAATCGACAAAATGACGGATGAACAAAAGATTTGTCGTTTCTCTTTCGTGTCTACGGCTTTCATGCTAAGCGGGCAGGTTAGGCACTAACCACACGAAAAGAAAGATATATTTTTTTGCCTGAATCTACTTTTTTACTAGTAAATTGACCACGTGTCTTGTAAACTTACGTTGAACAGTTAAGTATAATAATAAATTATGTTTACTTCAAAATCGATCGCTTTATTCGTATCGATATAAAACTTGCTTATAGAACTACTGCATATTTTAATGTAACTACCTACAACCCTACCAACCTACGTTATTGAACCTTTGTGTAATTCTCATGCATTAAACCTAGATTCTATTGAAAAAGAATCTCGATATTTCAGGAAAGAACTGTAGGACTAAGGAAATAAGGTGCAAATTCGCTTGTATTTCCCCAAAGCTCAATTTCATGTAACCAAAGCACAAATCCGTATTTTCCTCCCTAATAAGCATCAGAAACATGTATTTACTTATTCAGAGTAATAAAAATAAATAACCAAAGAATATAACTTGCTATTGTTTTCACGTAACTAACAAAAAACAAATAGTAAATATAATAGTAATGTACTTAAGGAGTTAGGTCAAAAATTTAATAGAAATTGATATGCGAGTGTTGGTTTGTTCGTTGAGGTTATAAATCGTTATTGTTTACTCTGTTGGCGTATTGGCGTGAAATCTGACTGCTCATTGGAGGTGCTTTACATACGGGTGTGCGCATACGAGGGAACGTACGTGATTCGGTCGCGTTGGTCGCAAATGTTTTTAGCTGGTAGAACTTTACTTCGACTGTTTTAGTGCATGAATTAAGTAATATGGTTAATGGTTCAAAAGTATGGTGGATCAAAATCACATTAATCAGTGTATTGTAAATGTTGCACGAAGTTTGACAGAAAACTATAAGATTCAAACACCCTGTAAGGGCACAGCAAAAAAATGGCTTTCAAACACACACATACAAAGCGTCAGTTGGTAGAGTATGTAAACATAAGTAGTATTCTTCTTAGTATTCTTCTTTCTAGGGTTCTCTATGGTGTGACCACAGGGGATCTCAAGGGGAAATATTAGATTTTAAGTTTTATATTATTTTATGTTTTTTAGCTTTGGTTTTTAGCCGTGTGGTATCCGGCAGAGTAGAATAGAACCAACCCATTACACTGACGGGTGTCGTATAAGGCGACTAATGTCTGAGACAGAACACCTTGCGCCTCCGTAGACCAGAGAATGGGCAGCAGCGTTTTCTGTTAGTCTTTCATCGCTGCGATCTCCAATCCGCCTGCCAAGCGTGGAGATTACGGCAAATCCTCCCATTATGGGAGAGGCTTATGTCCAGCAGTGGACGTTATGGGCTGTTGTAGTAGCTTAAAAGTTTCTTTTGTATTTTGTAGGGTTGTGTTTTATTTTTTTTATTATTGCGCGTTTGTACTCTGTGCAAAATAAACGATTTTTCTTTCTTTCTTTTCTTTCTATTTTAATTTAAAAAACGATTTCATTCACGACCAATGGGGATGGCAAATGTGGAACTAATGGCATTAGCCTATCTGGTTCCAAGCATCATAATTGGTTGAAAATCTGTTAATGTCATTTTATATTTCAAAATGACTTAAATTCATTGGTCAGATAGGGACCAGGGATTGGAACTATCTATGGTCGCGTCATCAACAATGAGTTTTTAACGGTCTTCCATTTTTAAACTGTGTATTAATCAGCAAGAACCTTCTTCGAATGATATCTACACTAATATTATAAAGAGGAAAGATTTGTATTTTTGTGTGTAATAAATAAACTCTAAAACTGCACCGATTTCAAAAATTCTTTAACCATTAGAAAGCCACGTCTTTACTGAGCAATATAGGCTATAATTTATCCCCGTACTCTTAGGGGAACGGGAACTACGCGAGTGAAACCGCGTGACGTCCGCTAGTAAAATATAAAGGAGTAAATGATGCCGTGAAGTCTGACAGGGGAAAATGGAAGAAGAAAACGTATTGCGCCGACCACAAGTAGAATAGGAGATTTTGTCATATTCTAGACAGGTTGTAATATTATTGATATTGGTCGCAACTATTTTGGTCGCAACATTTTAATTGTTCCTAGTGAGAGACCACCCTAACCCAAAGAAACCCACTTAAAAACAGCGAGCGTGAGAAAACTGTTCCAACTTTTACAGAGTTTTATTCAATAAATAAATCAACTTTTAACTGAAGGAATTTATTATATTGGACACTAGTGGACATCACGCGGTTTCACCCGCGTAGTTCCCGTCCCCGTGGAAGCACGGATATAGAATATAGCCTATGTTACTCAAGGTGAATGTAGCTTTCTAATGGTGAAAGAAGTTTTGAAATTGGCGCAGTAGTTTTTGAGTTTATTCATTACAAACATACAAATCTTTCCTCTTTATAATATTAGTGTAGATTTTGAATTTTGATTTAGATAGACGCGTTGTAGCTTATAGTTTTAGTTTGTAGAAGTACACTTTGTATTTGAATCTAGTTATAGTAACAATAGTAGAAACATGTAGTAACGTTAATAATAGCTCACTTAAAATTTCTTAAGGGTAGTACGCAGAATTCAAAGCTACTTGTGAACTTTGCAACTTCTTCTTTATTTATTTATTACAAAATCCTCAGCTCTTTACAATGTTACCCTAAACTATTTTAACTAATAATTTAAGGATTTACAATTTAACATCTTTAGACATCTATATTCTAACTTGTAGCCAATTTTATAAAACAAAAGAGTGCTTTTTCAGTGAGTACAAAATTTGACTCGTAAGCGGTTGTCATGGTAACAGGTAAAGGCATGTGATGCGGAGGAATGCGGAAAATTTCGTGAGGAAAGTTTTGAGTTTAAATGTGGATAGCTATAAAAGTAGGGGAAGAACACAAAAACAATTGATGGACTGTGTGAAAGATGATATAACTAGAAAGGGAGAGAGACGAAGACTAATAGAGAAGGATGAAATACAATGCGATAATGGCAGGAGAATGATTTCACAATCGTGACTATCGTTATCTATACTTCTATACTAATATTATAAAGAGGAAACCTTTGTATTTTTGTATATTTGTATTGAATAGGCTCAAAAACTACTGGACCGATTTCAAAATTTCTTTTACCATTACTTAGAGGGATTCTTCCGAATCCGTATAGGCTATATTTTATCCCCGTACTCCCACGGGAACGGGAACTACGCGGGTGAAACCGCGGGACGTCCGTTAATTATATAAAATTTCTTAAGGGCCTATACTACCTCAAATGGCTTAGCATGATCCTCCGTTACGCCTAAAATACTACAATATTAATTTTGAAATAAATATATGGTAAAGTTGAGGATTAATGTTAAGTAATATAATTGGTGAAAACACGATTCCATAAAATTTTCTTGATGGAAAAAATCCCAAAATTACCTCTAAACTGAACTATAAACCGCTGGCTATCAAAAAATACTTCAAATTAGATCATGAAACTTTTTATACTAACTAAACTAACTATAAAGCAGGTCTTATATTATTTATTTTTTTAGTCCAATCAATAGATTTTTTGTAAAACGCAAAAAAAAAACCACTAATTTCGCACTATTCGGCCCGCAGTGACTGACGTAACAACCACTTTGTAGTGCAAGCTGATTAGAACTTTATTCTAACAGTCTTTCAAACGAAGTTTGAACTACCAAATATAGAGTTGCTAATTTGAGGTAGTATAGGCACCTAAACTACAAAACTTTCAAGACATTTTATAAATACCTATGTGTACAATTTTTGCCAATTTATTTGAAGCACGTTTTATACGAGATAAAAATGGCACGATGCGGGCCACATCAAACGTTTAAGGGACGTTACGACGGATGCATACTTAATTTGGCCTCCAGTGTATTTTTATATTCACAAAAGTGTACTTACTACTTAGTTATCTTTTAAACTCTCGTTCTCTCTTCAGTAAAAACAAGCGTTAAAAACTTGAATTCTTACTTGTGTTTGTTGATATTAATGTTTATCATCATTATAAGGAAAGTCATTCTGACTGAAAGTCATTATATGGAAATCATTATAATCATCATTAGTGTCAAATTAGTCATAAAAAAAAAACAATTTCTTCTTCTTCAAGTGTCGTCAATCTCAATTGTGTCATCTTAAGATTCGATCACAAGTTTAATTCTTATCTTTAGTGACGTCCATAAGTTACTACGCGAACTGTGTTCCTTTTTTAACCGACTTCTATAATAATAAAATCATGAACCAACCATCATGAACTAAGTGTAATGACCTGTCTTTTTCTAACTTTATCTAGCATTAACTTCAGGCTAGTCTCAACCATAAACCACAATTTCAAGCAAAATATTGAAAACCTTACCTTATTAAAACCTTGAACTCCCAGGTCAACATTTTGACATTCAGGCAACACGATCCTAAGCCGTGACGTCATATCTTCACGACTTTACGAGTACATTGGGTATGCACACATGCACTCACGATGAGAAAATTTTGTTATCATAACCATCGTTGTCATAAAGATATTTTGATGATAAGTTGGGATTTTTCAAGATTTTTGTGACTAAAAGTTATTATATTCTTTGAGTCTACGTATTGTTTTTACATTCCTTATCTTTCTTATGTATCTAGACGATCTGTTTGCGGATGGATGGACAAAGATTTTATTGGCATGTCAGAAGTATTGTGAGAGGAATTTATGAATTTGTGAACCTTTACTTTGTTATTTTGTATATTTTAATTGTATGTTATCTCTTACTCTTTTAGTTCTAGTTTTAGTTACAGTAATTGGTTTAAATACAACCGTTGTAATGAAATAAATAAATTTGTAGGTATTGTAAATTTGTATCTTGACGCTTTGGCGTCATGGCGTCTTCAACTGATTTCATAATTCAACGGATACTGGAGCTTACGATTATGCTTGCCATATACCCAAAAAAACAAAAGCCTCAAAATCACTCAGTAAATGAGTTCCAGAGGTTAGACCTTATACTGGAGTCCGACACAAGGAGGTGGCGGAACGTGAGAGGGAGAGAACCTCACGTCCCAGCCGCCGCGGGCGACGCACTGGGCGCGGGCCGGCCACCGTAGGCGCGGGCCTGTGGACGGTGAGCTATGGGCTAACCCTTTTGAGACTACAGGCGTGATGTTATGAGTAAGCTTAGTTGGGTAAAAATAGGCCATAGGCCTGACGTATAAAAACAAATGAAATATTAAGTACGAAGCAAACGGCGAAGGCTTACATTGAAATAGTCATAAACGCCATCGATTCCTACAACCGTAGGTCATTACGAAACAGATGCACAATGCAAGTGTTTGCAAAGGGCCAGAGGGGGCCAGAACTGACCTATCACGACCAAATCGAACACACCTACTTGTAAATTACATCTCATAATTGTGTGTTTAGGGATTTAGGAGTTATGGAATGTAGGCTTGATCTTCTGCTGTTCTTGTTTTGATTACTTAGCTACTATGTCAATTGGTTGAATATTTAGCCATAGACTAACTTATGCCGAAAAGTTCGATTATTCAATCAATCAAACATTTTTTTATCAGGCGTCTTATGGTCCATAGATAAAATACACAAAATGACATTACAACATAATAATATACACTAATACATACAAAATATAACTTATAAACTATCCACGGACCCACGGGATCATACTATTGTGATAAAAAGTATCCTAAGTGTTAAACTAGGATATTAAATATCTGTGTGCTAACATCCAAAGCTGTTCTGTAGATTTTACATGAAATAGTAACAATCAAACATCCATCCATCCATCTATCCTCACAAACTCACGCATTTATTATTAGTAGGAATGCCATGGGTCCGGTTGATGAGAATAAGCTCACCCCCTATCACATATGACCTAAACGTAACTGGTAAAATATGGGTGTACTCCTATTCCTAAACGTAGGTACTAACTTTGCTGAAGTCTTCTTCATTACAGGCTTCATGTTCTTTGTCGTATTATTTTCATGTTCCAAATAAAAAAAATTGGTGTGCCATTTTTTTTTGCTCGCAAGTGTTTTTCTTGTGTGACGTCATTTTGAAAAAAAAAAGTCTTTTATGTGCCTAAATTCTCTTTAATCCTTACCAAAATGTTACCAAAATGACTAATGAATTTTTAATTCTTGTTTCAGGTATGCAAATGCGAGAGAAAAAACAATCCATTTTTACAAGGTGTCGTAAGTGTATCGACAAAAAATAATTTAGCCAATAGTAATTTATCTATTGATTTAAAGATATTCATTTATTATTTTATGAACAGTTTAATGCTATTAGGGAGCCTTAAATCTGTATAATGAAGTGTTTACATGTTAATGATAGGATTAAATCTTTTAGGCCGTTTTAATCCTTCGTATCTACTGGTACCGATCTTGAAAGATGTATAATTTATTAGTTGATTGATTTATTAATGGTTACTTTCGATCGACGCACCAGTCTTACCAAGGGGTATCGTATTACCCAGGAGATACTAACTGGGTTATGGAGGTCAGATAGGCAGTCGCTCCATGTAAAATACTGGTATTCAGCGCCATCAGGTTAGACTGAAAGCCGACTCCAACATAGTTGGGAAAAGGCTAAGCAGATGATGGTGATTTTAAATTAATAGACATGCTTGAAGTGTACTGTGAGGAAGACTGACATAGGAAAATATGAAATGGAAGATATTAAAAGAAATTACATTAAATAAAAACTTGATCAAGGTATAATATACATGTACACTTCGGGTTAAGTAACTTTGTGACTTGAAGTAAGTTTAAAATAACGTGGTGTTTTGAAATCAATAAAAATATAAATTATCCTTGTCCAACTTTTTACAGTCAGAGATCAAGGAATGTAAACCGGCCAAGTGCGTGTCGGGCCACGCGCAGTATAGGGTTCCGTTGTAGCCCGTTATCACAATATAGAACGCTTTATTCTAAGGTTTTTGTATTTGGTACAAAATATTAAAAACCCAAGTTCAACGACTATTACTGCTAAACTAATAATGGTATCTTAACCACCATAATTTTAAAATTCATAAAATGCACTATTATCATGAATTTTTCCCGATTTTTCAAGGCAGCAATTTAGCTTTTGGGGGGGGGGGGGAGGCGACTGGAACAAAAATTTGTACTTTAAAGTTTAATATTTATTATTAGAGTATTCAATCGAAAAATAGTACTAAAAACCCCTACGTCATATTTAAATACCTATTTAACGGTACCCCACACAGTGGGGCAGATGACAAAACAAAATGAATCCCCACTTCACATGTAGGGGAAAACCCAAAAAAGAAAATGTTTCAAAATTTTATTTTACCATTTTGTCGGCGTAATTGATATACACACCTCAACAAAATAACAAAACAGCTTTCTAGTACTAACAGTCTCTGAGGAAAACGTCGAACAGACAGACAGACAGACAGTTAGACGGACATGACGAAACTATAAGGGTTCCTTGTCAGGACTACGGAACCCTAAAAATCATTTACTTGTATACGAATATTTAAGTTGTAGCTTTTTTTCAATTATTCACCCTACATCGATCCATATTCTTCACCGGAGGATCACTTATCAAGGCTTACTCGTACATTATACTTCACACAACACGTTATCTGTCTATTTCATATTTGACAACCGAGATAAATGTGACACTCCACGACACACAAGCGGCAAAGAAGCTTATCTACATGAAACACGTCGAACCAAAAAAAGTGAATGATTTATAAATATAATGTCTTAATTAGCTAAAATAAGATTAATTAGAGACCAGATCGCGGATGTTTGTGAAACTTTTAAAGTGTTACTCGATAAAAGGAAGTTATTAATTTGAAATGTCAATGCTGTGCCGTTGAACTTGGCTCGGAGTGTAGAGCGTTGATGGTGGAGTATGCTGCTTGTCTGCCTATCCACTTACATGTTGAAGGCATGTAATGTTATTTTAACTTAAGAGGGCTATTACAATTTTTCTTGTTTTTGAGTGTTTTATGAGTAGTAGCACTCAAATACAAGAAAAAAGTATATTCTTATTTTGAGCGCTTCCTAGAGAAATAATTAAAATCACATCTAAAATAGATTTTTGATGTGTGATTGTGGTTTAGATATGGCCACAAAATAAAAAAAATATATGCCCGTGAAAGTTTGTTTTGTTCTGTATGGTGACGGACGTAAAGAATAGCACCATCCCATATCTTCCCGTGGGTGTCGTAAGAGGCGACTAAGGAACTTACCAGAGAATGGGCAGCAGCGTTCTCTGTGCTTTTGTAACAACCGTACTGCGATCGCCAACCCGCCTGCCAAGCGTGGCGATTATGGCAAAAACCCCCCTTTGGGGGAAGCCCATGTCCTGCAGTGGACGTCTTTCGGCTAAATGATGATGATGATGAGAAAGTTTGATTATTCTCTAGGGAGCGCTCAAAATATTTTTTTTTTTCTTTTATTTGAGTGTTAGACCCTTAGAACACTCAAATTAAAGAAAAAATGTGGTAGCCCTCTTAAGTGCTGATATTACATTTGTTTAGTCGTAGAAGTCATCAGATTATAATACTTGACTGAAAACTGCCTCGTTGGTCTAGTGGTTGCAAGCGCGACTGCTGAGCATGAGGTTCCTGGTTCGATTCCCGGGTCGTGCAAAATGTTATTGGGGTTTTCATCAGGGTTTTCTCGGTAGCAGCTACGGAGTCTGGATTTGTGTCCGGTTGATGGCAATAGGTTCACCCTTTTACATGGAACCTCAAAATATCTGGCGAAATGTTGGTCATTTCATTTTACATGGAACAACAGCCTTCACAACCCAGCTGGGAAACACGATAACCTTGGTTATCAGACTTTTGGGTTTCAGAGTACCCGTAACCACTGTCAAAGGTATTTTTTGCTTCTTTTGAATTACAATATAAATCGTTGGTTGCAATATGCAAAAACATAATGTAACCACTAACCAAAGAAAAACTACATTTGTTTTTCAATAAAATATGCCATTGCTTTACAAAATTCCAGAAAATAATCCACCCTTTTCAGAACACAAAGCTATAATAATAAATTTACTTTTGCTATAGAATCTTACGATTCTTACATAAAAAACGTGTTGAATGCCATCTGTATCAGTTTCACCTTTTAAAACCAGTCGACACAAGTAAATAAACATACCATTCCCACTTAAACAGCCATTCGAGTATTTTTATTCTGCCATTATTAGCAATATTGTCTCCCATAGAACATGCCAACTCACAAGGACTTACGAGTACCTAGGTTCGAGTAGGTACAGTAAGAAAAACTATTTGGTATACGGGTAGATAACTCTAACATTATTTTTGCTGTAAATAATATTGTGAGTTTATCGAGTGGTCAAGTCTTGTAAATAACTCTTATTAGGCTATATTTAGCGTGGAATCAAAACTGAATCAAAAATGTGCTCTATGTCTACACAATAAAAGCAAAAACCCCCCGACACAAAAAATAAACTCTAAAAACTAACAAATAATATTTTAAACCTATTATTATTATTATCGTCACATTATATTACGTAAGTTCAAATATTTTTATTTTCCAAGCGTCGTCGCGTCGGGGCCCTCTAAAGTTTAAGTATAAAGTATTTTTTCAACAACAGCTAATTAATTATTACAAATCTGATTTAGGTACGAGCGATCTTAAGTTCCATGCATAGTCTACGCTCTACGTAATGCGGCGCGGGGGTGGGCGTCACCAAGTGTGGCGACCCGAGCGGGCAGACACGTGAGGGCAGACGACGTTGACGGTTGTGTCGATTTTGCGAATATTTCAAAGTAAATTCTTTTGTTGCAAACTGCGACTACACCTGTTTTTCTCACTTAGCGATCCCCCAATGCTTGCAAAATAAACATATTTGGAGGAAGGTATTTATAGTGATTAGTTAGTTTTGAGTAAGTAACTTAGTTAGGTACTGGGTAACATATTAGTTTTAATTTACTAGATTAATGGAAGGTAGTCAGATCCATCAACTATTTAAGAGCTGATGATCTTCAAACGGCTGATCAGTAGGCCTATTACGTATCTTTCTGATGAGTGAATATCAAGCTTCGATTGTATACTGAACTTTGATGACAACCGAGAATGTCATAATATTGGTATTACGTATCGCACTGAGTGGATTCACTTTACGATGACTAACAGCCCGGGTACGGTGTAACGTCTTTCACGAAAGCCACTTCAAACTCAGTTGTCATCAATTTGTTGTCTTGCTTACATAATCGAAATAATATAAGTATAGATACGAAAGCGTCTGTTACAATGAGTTACGGTGACTATCAGCCACGATGACAACCAATGACGTCATATTTGATCGCGACTGGTCATATGGACACTGAGCCCAGTTACTATCATTTGTAATAGCCCTACAGGTCATGGTTACCTTATCATATACTTTCAATATCATTGAAGTAACACTATACCAAATTTCGAATAGATCGACATAAGGAAGTTAGTCAGGTCCCCTCATCAACTAGAAAAGAGCTGATGATCTTCAAAGGGCTGAACATGTTTTCATGAAACATGGCTAAGAACAGTTGGGATACAATAATCACAATAAATGACACAAAAAAAATAAACGAAAATCGGTTCATCCGTTTGGGAGCTACGATACCACAGACAGATACACAGACAAACATGTTAAACTTATAATACCCCTTTTTTTGGTCGGGGGTTAAAAAAGACGTCATTCGCCTCGTTTCGGTTTGGACGATGCGTCCCAACACTGCGTCGGAATATTCGCTTATGTTTTACATCCGCAAAAAGCTTTTTCTGACGAGCTTAAGGCAATTCTACATCGATAAGTAAAAGTTAAGTAAAATTGGTACAGTTACACTTAAAGTTATTACACATACAATCAATATGAATATTAGCAGTAGTATATTTAGTAGAAATATAAATATTCTTGCTTGTATACCAAACTATTGGTTCGACTGTACCTTACCGCGTTCGCACATTGCATCCCACAATACTACTTGAAGATGAGAGCAAACTTCAAGAGTACCTACAGGAAAAAAGATGGACACAGGACTCAACAAGTAGCACAGTGCGGTGATGTTTATAATTTACGATTTATTTATTGTCGTATTCAATAGTTTTGAGTTTAACAGACTTCCTTTTGGGCCTCGACAAAACGATAATCTTTTGTCAACGGTGATGGACAAGTCATCAATGTACTTGATTAACATTATGTCGACTTTGTTGTTGTTTGCCATTTTTCTCTGGCCAGCCATTATTTTGCTAGACGAAGTTTTTTATCAATACTTGTGAAATCAAAGGTAATGCATTCTTTCATTGCTTTATATAATATGTAATAATTCATAAATAATAATTTATGAATTATTACATATTATATAAAGCACTGAAAGATGGTTTTAATTTTATCTTTTCCATAATTAAGAACAACCAACGATGAATGTCAAAATTTGCGTGTGCGAAAGTGAATCACGAAAAACTGGAAAGCTTTATTTTTCCAACAAAAAGTCGTTAACGTATCGTCCCCGTCACTCGTAAATACTAACACAGAAATGCTAATATATCGCTATTTAAAACTCCCGACTACAAATATAAGTCCAGCAAATACATTTTTGCATTCCACTTATTGAACTGGCTTCGAACTTGAGAGAATCTCTGGAATACCTTTTAAATATCTTAGCGAGATGATAATTACTATTGGTATTAAAAAGTTTATGGTTCTGTGTATCGTAAAAATGGGTTAAGTTAGGGATTGGTCAGAAAATGTAAGGTCTTGATAGCTATACGGGTTAGGTTGTACGGCGAAAATGTAATAAAGTGAAATAGTACTGAGTATTTACTTAGTTTTATGAATAATCAAAACATTTTCTGGTCCAATAGGCGAGACGACAAAAAACATCTAATTAGTCCGTCAGATAGATTTCCAAAAAATACTGGACACATATTTTTTCTTTCGTTACATAAACTAAAATTGACGAAAATATGACGCTTTTAAAATTCTCAATACGTCACGCCTAGGTATAATTATTAGCTAATTCTGACGTCACGAGCCCCCACTCCCAAGTTTTGATGCGTTTTATCTTTGTCAATATTCATTGATTTACAAAAACATAAAATATGTGTCCATTATTTTCCAATACTCTAACTGACGGACTAAATAGATTTGCATTTTTTTGATGCTGTCGTCATGCCTTTTTAAGAATTGTAACTGAACGTGATCAGTATTTATCTAAACCGCGTTCAAGTGTCATCCTTGTTACGGAATATTGTCACTGACTGCTTTTGAATGCAATAGATACTGATCGGCTTCATAATCATGCTGTAAAAGCATTGAATAAAGAATTTGGTTCTACGTAAAAGAAGTTAATTCCTTGACCGTCAATAAATCTTTTACAAGATATTATTTCATATTTCTGTTTAGATCTAAAGTTATGAAAGGTAGAATTGAAAAGATTTTATTTATGAAATATTACGAGTATGTTGTCCGTATTATATTTTTAAGTGAAGTTTAGTCTGAAGTCCGGAATAGTCTTTTAAGAGTCCATTTTACAATGTCAATGCAGCTAGCTTTAGGCTGATGTGTTAGTTATGAGCTGAAGCGATTACTGTTAATTTGAGTGTTTGTTGGTGAGGTTCTTCAGAAAGGTCTGGTGCGTAGTACATGTGTGTAAGAACAGGTGTATGAACGTGACAAGGTAAACGTGTCGTAGTAA
Source organism: Xestia xanthographa (assembly GCA_905147715.2). Taxonomy (NCBI): domain Eukaryota; kingdom Metazoa; phylum Arthropoda; class Insecta; order Lepidoptera; family Noctuidae; genus Xestia; species Xestia xanthographa. The sequence continues at coordinate 4,773,077 of LR990656.1, read as the reverse complement.
GTCGCGTTCTCTGGTTTCTGCCTACCCCATAGGTATAAAGCGTAAATATATGTATGTGTGTTATTTGAGTGCCTAGCCTTCACTCGTAAATAAAGCAAATAAGATTTTGATAAGGCAAATAAGTGTAGTATGTGTGTTTCAGTTTGTTAGCCACTAAATCAGAAACTGGCTCGTTACTCTTGTAGTTCCAAGCACTCCTGCTGAATATGAGATTCTAGGTTCGATTCCTAGGTCGAGCAAAGTCTTGTATTGTATTTTTCTATGAGATATTTCACGGCAGCAACCCGCAGTCTGGGTGGGATAGCAATTGGTTTGATCTCTATTTGGTCTCCGACATAACTGGCAAAATTTTGGTTTGGGTAGCCTAGCATTATATTATAAAAGATTAAAACCGCCGCGATATTATATTAAAGTCACCTTCGCCTATAACACGGACCTCAGTCAACAGCAGCGAAGTAACTGCGGCCATAAAAACATGCATTTACAACGTAAATACAGAAAAGAGGATGCCTGCGCAATACTCGCTATTCTCATCCGAGCACCGCTGAAATATTACATTTTAAATGTACCTACAGCCTGCGAGTTTTAAAAGTTGCCAGTACTGTAATAATAGTTGTTCGGCTTCGATGCTAATGGTTGGGTTTAAAATGTTGGCGGTGAAATTCTTTTGTTGGTTGTGATGAACATGGTAACTTTGATCACCAATCTGTCAAGCGTTGAGTAATTATTGGTTATTGGTAGGCCTATGCCATAAGCGAAATGTGGCTGTTTTATAGGGACACCTGCTTACTTGTTCGCGGATTACAGGCGAGATACGTATAGTTAAGCTCGAAAGTCTGATAATCAGTCTTACCATGGGATTGGATTTATTAACTCACTAAATGGGTTGAGATTGTCAGTGACTGTTGCTCCTTATAAAATTCTAATGTTCTATTCCACCCAGTTATTTTGGAAGCCGACTCCAGTACAGTTGAGGAAGGGCTAGGAATCGTAGAACTGTTCATTGTGGCAATGTTTTGGGAAGCCCCTGTTTAGTTTAGGATGACTTGTGGTCCAAAAAATTCGAAGGCCTAAGTGGCTCTTTAGTAAATTGATCCCGCTCATTTGGATCCCGCGGGATCAATTTACTAAATTATTATTTTTATGTCATTTTCTTTAGTAGATTGGTCCCGCTCTTAAAATTAAAAAAATGCCGTCAATAATAATAATAAATTTCATTATCAGAAAAACAAATTTAAAAATTTCACAAGAACAGTTTAAAAAATAAAATGAGCATTTTCGACAAAAGTGAATCAATGGTGCCTGTACTAATGGTTAAAATGATTGTATCACAGACACCAGAACATCTACCAATCCTCACTGGACTCGCGTGGATTATAGTCCATTCCCTCTCATAGAGAGGAAACCTGTGTCCCAGCAGTGGGAACATTAATAGGCTGTTGATGATGATGATGGCTTGTGGTTGAGAAGATGTAGATGACGACAGTGATTATTTTGGGCATTTGGTCCCTTACATGCAATTCGGTAACTATTCTGAAAACTTGGTTTTTTGAATTGAGTAATTAAATGAGCTACAAACTCGTGCCTCTAACCATTTCATACACTACCTCACGATCCGATGAAAATCAGAACCTCAATTTCAACGGCGCGTTCACTCCAGATTTCTAACTCCACGCCTCAACAATATTATTATTACAGTAACAAAGTAAAAGCCTCCCTACACGAAACCCAACAAATCTTGGGTCTATGTTATCTCTATTCATTCCTAACAATAGGAACAGTCTCAGACATAGCCGTTTCTCAGCATAACATTAGCTATTTATGATTGCTTATCTAGACTAACGGTCCAGCCAGTCTGCAGTTCAGCCTAGAAACGTAACTTGGGCCTTGATTTAGACATATAATTTTATGGGACCAAAAATAACAGTTTCTGATTGGGATTGGCAACTGGGAACGTGGTTTTTGGAGTTTCCTGCATGTTATAGCATATAACAGAATGTTATATCAGTGTTATGTAAAGTGAAATCTCTATACGCATTGTGGACTACACAACTTACTTACTTTCTTTCAGTTAATGTTGTCCCAAAATGTTCTTTGTTCAGCAGGTAGTTCTTTTTTACTCATTGCCAAGCATAGTTAGTTTCTGCTTGTGGTCCATATTCCCCTCGATTTCCCAATTTTATTCAGACCTTACCCCAGACAACTAGCAGTACCCTGCTACTCCAAAATATATCATATTTCCCAATCCATGTTGGGGTACTTGGTATAATTCATTTCATCACCACTGCTCTCAAAATGGTGAAGGAAAACATCGTGAGGAAACCAGCATGTCCTAGAACCAAAAAATTCGAAGACATGTGACATGTACCAATCCCCATTCCCTCTCATTGAGAGGAGGCCGTATCCCAGCAGTAGGAAAATTATAAGCTGATAATGATGATGATGATGTTGGGGTCGGCCTTCAGTCTAGCGGTTAGTTTCATCCTAGAAAAAATCTTCTGCAAAAATTGACATCCCCATCCTTAACTCCTGCTAATCCTCCATAACATAAAGCAATTCGCAAGTGGAAGGCACACGGGACAGAGGACACAAAGAGAGGTAACACGCGCTGAATACCACGGTAATCCAGTTTAAATAACTCGGAGCAATTACTCCGCATAAAAGTCTTGCTGGCGTTGTATCGAAAACGAAACGAGGGGACGATGTGTATGTTTGTGAGGTGTGAGGTTCCGTAGGTAGGGATTTATTGGGATTAAGAGGGATATTTTTTCTTCTTAGCGTGTCTATGATAAAAAGATCAAATATGATTGACCCACAAGTTAGCTACGTGAACTGCGGACACTGATGTGAATTTTTGAATATCAAATGCAGAAAACAGCGAAGGTGAAGAGAGATGAAGGAGGAATAGGAAAAATATGTTTTTTTCTGTGAGTGCAAAATATGGTGATGAATGATTAACCCTAAGAAATAAAATAAAATACTCACTGAACGGTTAAAACATTAATTTAATCAATAAAAATCTGTTGCAGTAATTTAATTCAACTTTTATAAATACCTTTTGTTGAAGAGTAACAACTTATTGATTAGGTATCCACTCAAAAGCTTTTGTGGCTTATTGAAACTAAAGGCTATCGTTGCTTATATTAACTTGTTATAGAAATTGACCGAAGTCAGTATTAATACCTGTAGTCTCACTTAGCGAACCAATCCTGACAACTTATCTCGCAACGCCATTTTGAACCGTCACATCTCATCAAACGTGACTGCAGAACCCTAAAACAAAAAAAGGAACCTCAAAAATCTCGATAAGACCCGCGTGGGGCGGCGACAACAGCAAGTAAACAAAAATAATACAAAAAAAGCCTTAACTTGGCCCTCGGAGGTGTCGTTTGGACCTTGTCGCCTTATCTTGAGTCAGACCCAGATCGATCAACGTTCCTTTGAGGAAATTTAAAAATTCAACAATGAGGTGTGTAAAGTTTGATTGAGAAAGTCAATGTATTTAATATTATCATGTAAGGCCAGAGAATAATGAGGTTGTAGATGGGACATGTCCTGTTAAAAGACTTTGGCGATAAGCCAGGGTTTACTAAGAAATAAGTCTGTTATGTAATGTAGCGCCACCTGTTTCCGGCACAAGTTAAATGAAATCGAAATTAGAATACAGAAGAAGAATGAATCAATAGGCTGCCAAGCCAAGAAATCTGTAGAGAGATCAGGAAAGTCGAAATGCATTTGCCCAATATACGTTTGGTCGCATCAAAGTATCGCATTTATATTCCGCATCAAAAATGACAATAACTCCTCCTAAAAAAAAAACACAATGAAAACGCAACTGTTCCCATACCATTACCCCCGCATAGTTTTCATAATAAAGCGCTAAATTTTAATTAAAAATCACTTGCGCCTGCGACGCGCGCGCAAAAAACAGCGAGGATCAAGGTCCGAGGATGCCCGAACGTCGGCGATGTTACCCGAACACTCGTCCGCCATTACGCGTAATTACTCAATCGCCGAAACGTGGAATGCTTTCGGCCAACTTTGAATGCGATGGGTTTTGTGTTTAACGCCTTATACGGCCAAGAGATTATACTTGAATCATTGATAATGCGAAAATTGGGATTTCGTTGCGATGTCGTTAACGGCTACAGAAGATCGTGTGAGGATATTTGGCTGAACATTTATACCTTTTTATGCTCATCTGACTATAAAGGTGACCAAACGGATCGTCAAAGTCAATATAAACATAATATCTTCAACTTCTGAAGCAGGACAAACTGTTAAAGACATCAAATAAGTAGTAAATGTCATCGTTGATGGAAAATATGAAACTGTGATGATTGATGAGTGATGACAATGATTTAAAGCAATGGGTTCCCAAATGCGCGAAAATAATGGCGGTTTTAAACCTAGCAATTATCACCCGTATATCTCGCATCTAGTATTGCAAATAACTTAAACACAAAACAGGTACAAGTTTAAATACTATGTAGATTAAAGACCCTATTACGACTATTACAGCAATGACCGTGGAAGGAATGTAGACTTCCAAATGCCAAACAAAATTATCCAACGAACTCCAGAATTCAGACTTTGTGTCAAAATTACATACAATTTGCAGTAACAACGTATTATTAGAGAGCAGTGCTGAGTCGTTGACAAGTGTTCCGCTGGTAACTCCTGATAGCATCAAATGTATGGTAATTTATGCAGTTCTTAATTACTAAGTCGCTGTTAGACTCAAATTTTATTGTAGATATGAAATCATCGGAGCAAGGCTGAGTGGCTGGTTTGCTTAGTCATGATCTTGGTTTAATAATTGTGCAGCTAGACGCATATATGATAAAAAAAAACAATTAAGATTGATCGTTTTTGATGATATGGTAGTAAATTAGATTGCAGAAATAAAAATATTTATTTAAGAACAAAATATCGAAGAAAAAAGTGATTGCACCATTTAAAAGGCCAAATAATTGTGCAGTTCAGCACAATTATGATAGCAATTCTTAAAGAAAAGAAAATGAAACGGATCCCTGCCGAATCCAAACCAAAAGCCACAAAGACACTGAATAAAAATTATCCGCTTATCCATTTAAAATAAGCATTTTATCAATGGCACCATACAACACAGGGTTGACTGTGACAAATCGCGCAAATCGATGTGCCTTTCGTAACTGGTTATTAGAATTTATAAAAACCAATGTTACTGACGTAAACCATAGTTAAACGTCGGGTTAAAAAATGAGCCAGGAAAATGTGCAATCGAACACTGTTATTGAATTATGATTCTGGCTTGTAAATGTTATTAATTTTAGTTGTAACTTTAAGAGGTTTTTCCGTTATGAACTCGACTCCAGGAAATGTCTCGTTGGTTCTATTATTTTCAATTATAGCTGCTTGTTTCTGAAATTCAGGGTTGTTCGAATTAGAAGATAGTTTAGTTTTTACGTGTAAATAAATTAACATCATTCTTATAAATATTCTTATCCAAATTTTCAAAGAAATGATATCACATAGTATCTATGACATGATTTTAATGTTATGGTATGGCCAAACGTCTAATCTATGTATTAGGATCCCTAGGTTTTGCCATACTGGGTGTCATATTTATTTATTTTGAATGACAAAGGCATCAAATCCCAATTTAAATACATAATTAAGAATATAGCCATAGAGAAGTTTATTGTTATAAAGTGATCTTCTTTCATGTTTGATGTTTGGCGCAAAGAAAAATTCACTGTTCACCAGATAGTTAAATGAAATCCCACCATAACACAGTCCAAAGACGTTAAACCAGGCTCAAAAACACAACAACCTTTAGATCACACAAAAGGAAGTTCTAAACAACTAACATGAATACCAGGAACACACTATAATTTACTCCGTAAGTACTGCAGTATAATTGAAACGGCTTTCTGCCCATAATTCTGTTGCTCTGGTCTAGCTGTCATCGAGCGAGCGTCGCATAATCCCTTGAAACCAGTAGTGAAGGGAAATGGTAATACATCGTCGGTTTTAATTGCGCATTATTTGATTAGAAAGGAATGTTTTCGTTGACCAGATGATATAATAGTGATGGTTAATGAAGAGAATGTTTGTTGGGATGAGGGATGGTTGCTTTGTGGTTGTTTAATTGAATAGTGAAGGTTATTCTAATATATTTCTAAGAAAGAGAGCAGACAGATTTGTCTGCACCTAATAATTTGTTTACCATACACCTGCATTCTTTATTCATTCCACGATCATGGCGTTAGCTACATCGTCAAAATCGGGAGCTCACAATAATTGAAAATCACGGAATATATCCCGTAAGTGACAGTGTAAGTTTATTCTAATATATTTCATAGTTTTTTTTTCCTGTCTACTGTCTGTTTGTATTTTTTGTTCAAAGTTTCGACAATCTTTTGCTACATTTATGATCCTTTTAGACTAAGCTACCACACCATGTCCTTCGCCTTCTCCGTCCAGTCTGATCCAGCCACCTTGTTAAGGTTGTCGGTTCACCTAGCTGTTCACTGGCTCATCATCATCATCCACAGTCTGCCTTCAACCACTGTTGCTTATAGGTCTCTCTCTGCTTGTGCCAGCCTCATCCAGGATATACTCGTGATAGCAACAATGTCGTCTTCCTATCTTGTCGTTAGACGACCAATACTTCTCTTCAGTATCAACTTTGTAATAAACTCCTTTAATTCATTCACGCATTGGCATATTTATTATGCTTCTTGATATTTTTGAATATGATTGTTTTCATTAATAGTTATCTAATCACGGGAATCGATTAGAGTTAGCTATTACAAAATATGGACGAGTTCGTTAAGAAAATAATGAAGGTAAAATAGGTGTATCAGATACATTATGTAATATTACTATTCTAGAATAAGCATCAGTTATCGAGGATGTTATAAACGGGTTGGTAAAGTAAGATAGAGCAGAAATAAGCCTAACGATAAGTCCTCCATAAGATTATTTTGTTTAATTCGAGTAGGAATCAAAAGCTTTGATTTAGTTTTTATTTGACTCGCAGATCAAATCAGCGTAGAAAATAATTATATTTGATGCACACAATAAAATTATAGTGGCCATCTCGTTCGCAGTATATTTTTATTTGAACGTAATGCTATTGAAACTGAATCTTGCGCAATTGGTATACAGTGTGAACTTGTTTGAGAAAAACATAGACTGGATGGTAGAGGGGTGGGCAGTGATTGTAGCAAAGATAGCGATATTTATGTAGATTTGTAAGTGTCGATTTAATCTGGGACAGGTGTTAATGGGTCTTTTCATTTTAATTGAAAATAGATTTACAATTGCGAAATCGGGTAAGTTTTCATTAAATACCAGCTTAATTCATTCTAATATTGAAAGATCAACACTTATTAAATGGTTATGCGAGAAATGCTAAATTATTTGATGACAATTATAAGAGATTGGTTACTGTATTTTAACGAAGACGAAAATGATAAACTATAGATATATAGAAGATTAAGCAATCTTAGCAAGATAAGCCAACAAAATTTGAAGTACCTACTGTCGTGTCAGCGAAATGAAGAAAAGACTCATAAAGTTCTTTCTCTCTAAAACCCATCGAATTAACTCAATAATAATGAAAAAAAAAGACGATTTTACGCCAAAAGCAAACCACAGAAAATAATCCGCATAGTACCTATCTATTCATGGTATCGATTCATCGTTACAAACCCGTGTCCCACCACTACGCTACCCATTCTTACAGAGAATGCGCGGGCGTGACGAAGTCTCTATCTGCCAATAATCTAAACTGAATAACTAGTACCTTCATTCGGATGCGCTCGCTATTGATCTCTGTCTTCATATAACTGGAACGTCCTCCCACAGAGGATTGTATTTCGTTTTTATTTTCACGCTTATGTTTTATGGGATGTATAGGTGTGTTGGTAGATGCTTCAGCTCTGTTTGCTAGGCTGTCTGTGAGTTTGGCTAATTCTACATGGTATGTTAACTTCGATGGCTCATTGTCCCTCAGAAAAATTTAAAGAATGTCGTTTTTCTTGGTATGGACATGTAATAAGGAGAGATGAAACGCATATGACTAAGAGAGTGATGGAAGGAGAGGGAGAGGCAGGTCAAATAAACGATGGATGGATTGAGAAATGATATGAAAGAAGAAGAATTAATCATGCTGTGACGCCTGACAGGGGAGAATGCAAGAAGAAAACGTGTTGCGCCAACTCCAAATGGAATGCGGTAGGAGCAGGAAGAAATGAAGTCATCCGCAAGAGAACTAAGGTTACCGACGTAGCCCGAAGAATTGCCAAACTTAATTGGCAGTGGGCAGGGCACATTGCTCGCAGAACGGATGGCCGATGGGGCCGAAAAGTTCTGGAGTGGCGACCGCGAACCGGAAGACGTTGCGTTGGAAGTCCTCCCACTAGGTGGACCGATGACCTGGTGAAGGTTGCGGGAATCCGCTGGTTGCGAGTCGCACGGGATCGGTCAATGTGGTGACACTTGGGGAGGCCTATGTCCAGCAGTGGATGTCTTTCGGTTGAAATGATGATGAGGAGCAGGAAGATGATAATGATTATTATGATGTCACTTCTTGTTATAATGTACCTTAAAAGTAATTCATTTATATTAACATGTTGTTCTTTTTATGATTATTTCGTAAGAAAAAAGCCTATTAAACCACACGGCTAATTTAACAAAATGACTAGTACAATCGTGATTACATTAAAATTTTCAGTTCATGATCCCATACTTTTCAATTAACCAAAAATTCCCATCGGTCAGTCGAAAATAACATAGAATTAAATTCATTCAAATATTTCTGAGCAATTGAATAATCTGACCTCATGTAAACTCTAGTTCACGAACACATGAGGAAACGTTCTCGAAATACCCTAATTACCTCATAATGACGCCAAATTACAGTACTCAATCATTTAAACTATCTTAAATGGCAGTTGTTATGCAAATTGAATATCAAAGTTGTAAGTAGCAGTGGGAGATTGGAGAAATACCGTTTGAAAGATTATTTTTTTAAATGATGGTTCTATGTTTTTCTTTGTGGGTATGAATTTATTAAGGTTCTATTTGCTTTTCTTGCTTTGTGTGATTTTATTGATGTTAGTTTTATTAGTTTACTTTGGCATATATTCTATTTTAAGAGCTTCCGGGAATTAATATGAAGAAGGAACACTATTACTAAAGAAAATTTGAAATGCCGTATTGTTGGATTATTTGGACAGTAAAGAAAACTTGCATTGGAGATTGCACAGGATTTTTATAAGTAGGAACGACAAAAAGCACGCACAATCGCATAGACGGCGAACCAAAAAGTAGTAAGTGTCAAAATCAAAATGACAGATTTCACTGCTTTGACAGTGACGTTATAGGTTGCGTTTACAAACTTTATCTACACCCATGCTATAAATCCTCTATAAAAGTATCTGAAACAGTTAGCTTATGGCCAACATTAAAACAGCCAGTGTCATAATAACCATTATAACACCCAAACGGGTGTTATAATGTTGTACTGAATTTCATTATGCAACTCGTTTTAAAAAAAGAACATTGTCTAGCACGTGCGATTCACTACCACAGCGCCGTAATTAAAAAAAAAACTTAAGTTATTCGAATTCACGTCGTATCCCGCCATTTTTGTTCGATATTTGGATATTAGTATTGCATTATGTACTTTGTTGTTTACAAAAATGAGTGATACAAGCTTTGTGCATTTTAATAATAGTACAATCCAACATGTAAATAATTATATTATTACCTATACATGGTTTCTTTGTAATAAATACTCAGCAATTAAACTTTCCATGAATTTACATGAATTTACATAGACTTCTTACAACACTACAAAAGGTTTCAGAACCTTTTATGGAGGATTCATTTCATGGATGTAGATAAAGTCTTGTATGCAACAACAACAACAACAACAACAGCCCATAACGTCCACTGCTGGACATAAGCCTCTCCCATGATGGGAGGAATTTGCCGTAATCTCCACGCTTGGCAGGCGGATTGGAGATCGCAGTGATGAAAGACTAACAGAAAACGCTGCTGCCCATTCTCTGGTCTACGGAGGCGCAAGGTGTTCTGCCTCAGACATTAGTCGCCTTATACGACACCCGTGAGTGTAATGGGTTGGTTCTATTCTACTCTGCCGGATACCACACGGCTGCAACTGGGTCTTGTATGCAACTGTACATAATTAGGTATTAAAACACTCATGTGATACTATTATCACACTCGGCTTCGCCTCGTGTGATAAACCCACATTCGTGTTTTAATACCCCTCATTATACAACAGTTGCATAAATAACTATAATACAATTTTAACACTTACAAGCCCAATTCTTAGAATGATTGACAGTTCAGTTAAAGTGTAATCTTAATACCATCAAACGCTGACTGACCACTGTAAACGCAGGAAAAAAACACTTTACTTCAAAGTGGAATTAAATTAACTCTTAATTAGTAAAAACAACTCATCGCCTGTCATTATTCCGTGTACTTGTTCAAACATATCCTGTAGTAATTGTTTAAGTAATTGCCCGTTTTAATGTGTTTTAGTGCTGATTACATCAATAGGGGGGCTCTTAATTTTCATGTTATTGTACCGTGGGAAATGCATTCTTTTGATCTGTAGATATGCTTGATAATACTGTTGAAACGGATGTTTGATTTAGACGAAATTCTAACAATGAGATTATTAAAATGAAAACAGAAGCTTTTTTGTATCAAAATAAAAAAAAAAGTGTAGGCAGCTTACCTAGACTTTTATCATATCATCTGTTGAAGTAGGTAGGTGTTTTCTTTTTTAAATTTTTGTCAACTAGAACAAATAAGTGCTTTTTAAAGTTCTTAAATAAAAATATTAGTCTACGGAAAATCTGGTATGGTAACTTTTAACGTATCGAGACGAAGTTTTTAATGATTTCGCAGCAAAAGCTACATCGTTAATGTAGGCAAATTATTTTCAAACTCACTGTAATATAAAAATCTCGGAAGCTAAATACTGAACAGGACTTTTAAAAGGCCCAAGAGCCAAGCAACTGTGTATTTAATACTCCATGGCAGCATCTACTTAATGTCACATGGACTATTAAAAAGATATTAACCTGACTGTACCCATAGTTTATAAACAGTCACTGCGACAATCTAGCCGTAATATCTACTTTCTAAAGGAAACATTAAGGTAGTTGATTTAAAGTAGGTTTTTAATTACAAAGGTAAAGTAGGGACATCTCTATTTAAAACTAGTTGCTAGCTATGTCAATGCTAGCTAATGTTTAGACGATATCAATGTACTGATTTCAAAGATTAAGAGAGAAAATTACCTTGCGGCTAGAACTGAATATTTTCTCACAGAAGGAAGGAGAAATTTTGTGCTTATAACCTCATGGCTTGAAAGTTTATTAAATTAAGTTTATCATCGTCTGCATTTTCCTAACTTTTGCTTCAGCTTTTGTTGGGGTCGGCTTCCAACCTAACCAGATGCAGCTAAACACACCAGTACACCCACAACACCAGTATTTTACATGGAGGGACTGCCTATCTGATCTCCACAACTCAGTTAGTACTAAGTAATACGATACCCCTTGGTAAGACTGGTTGTCAGACTTTCGGGCCACTGACTACTTAACGACTGTCAAAGATCTACAATTGACAGCCGTGTCACGGAGGAAACTCAGTATGTAATGAGTGGTCACCCATCCACGGACCAACCTAGGCAAGCACGACCTTATCTGAAGATGGACCCGAGCAGCTGTTATTATAAGCCACAATCTCCTCTGACTTGACTTAAGTTCATAAATTAATAAAAGTATGATTTACACGTTTTTCCCACACTAGATTAATTTGAGAATTTGTAATACCTTATCCAATCTCCATATGCCAAGAAGCTTAATAAATATTAGCGTATCACACTTATAAACGCCCACTGGCAATACTCATTACCCCACTTTCAGTGGATAAACAAATAATAAGACACGCCCACAGTCTTCACTACTAGTTTTAATTAGCACAAAAATAAATAAAACGCAAGTTCTGATAAGGCTGACAGAAAACGAGGCGGGAACTTACTGTCAGTGTCCACACCTTGGAATCATTTATCTATTTCTTTTCTTGCATATCTTTTATATTTTACTGTTAAATTGATTTCTTGCGGCATATTTTGTGTGAAACCTGCTACTGCTGAGTTAAGGTTTTTTAATTTAGTATCTTTAACATGAGAGCGGCGGTGGCCCAGTGGTGGTGGCACTTACGAACAGTAAGTCGTGGGTTCGAAAAAAGTCTGACAACCTGTCTTACCAAGTGCTATCGTATTACCCAGTACTCACTGAGTTGTGGAGATCAGATAGGCAGTTGCTCCATATAAAATATTGGTATTCAGCTGCATCCGGTTAGACTGGAAGCCGACCGCAAAATAGTTGGGAAAAGGCTAGGCAGATGATGATGATGATGACGACTCAGTTCATCCATAGTTTCTTTGGTCTTCCTGTACTTTTATAGCCATCTAAGTTCATAATTAACATTTTCACGCAACCGAGGGTAATTTTTAGGGTTCCGTACCCAAAGGGTAAAAACGGAACCCTATTACTAAGACTTCGCTGTCTGTCCGTCTGTCCGTCTGTCCGTCTGTCCGTCTGTCTGTCACCAGGCTGTATCTCATGAACCGTGACAGCTAGACAGTTGAAATTTTCACAGATGATGTATTTCTGTTGCCGCTATAACAACAAATACTAAAAACAGAATAAACTTAATATTTAAGGGGGGCTCCCATACAACAAACGTGATTTTTTTATAATAATTTGTACGGAACCCTTCGTGCGCGAGTCTGACTCGCACTTGGCCGGTTTTTAAGACTACCGCAATTCATATCATGTCAACAATAATAATACAATCTGTCACTACAAAAACAACTCCATATTTTCCATCAAATAATTTATGGGAGAAAACAGAGAGACAGTAAAAATCGAGAACCAGGAAGCTATAAATCTTAGCACAAGAGACAGTAGCACATAGGCCAGTTAACCTAGATTTAGAGCTAATAGTGCGTTATTAATCAGTGCTCTGATCTTTATGTCTATTGTAATTAGTACTTTTATAGTAACAAGAAGTTTAACTAGCACATCTGGTAAAAAGGTGAATTCTTTAAAAGTTTGTAACGAGTAACATATCGTTGATTATAAAACTCTTTCTAAAGTTATTATTTTGTGGGTGTAACACCGAGGTTTCCGGCGACTGGGACCGCAATTAACTGGGACCACGGTCCCAGTTAATTGCGGTCCTAAAAACGTAACACCACCACATTGTAATCACTGTGATCATCAATAACAACTTTGCGAAACCAGTAATTCACACCGAGGACAACTTAGATCGACAAATTAGACACTGAATTCAATCGATCGAAAATTGCTACATAAAGCTAAAGTTTATTAGCAATAATTGTGCCCTTAAGTATAATAGAAATAGGTGCATTTAAACTGTTAGAACTTACAACATTCGCACTTCAGGCTCCTATCTACACTATCATTTACAACCATTTTCTATCATGAATCATTAAAAATACTCTATTAAGACCAGATCATTTACTAGTATATTTTGAACCAGGCTAATTCCCGACTGCCTCAATCAGGAGCCCAGCATAAACTGGTTTCCTCATACCATTTTATATAGCAAACTATATTTCACACCTACAGGACGGATGCAAACTCTATCTAGAACACCCATTGAATATTAAACTTTAAACGTCCTAGATAAAGTTTAAAATAGATTGCAGATTGACGACAACATGTGATTTCATGAGGCGATAGTATTGTGTGTAGAAATTGAGTTTTATGAGGCTGAAGATAAGGTTGAATGTTTGTAGTTTGGAATGCAGGTTGGTCCTATCTTTATGTCAATTTCTGAAAGAGACCCAATATTAATTGTTGGTCATTATTTTGTGGTGTAGAAAGCGGTGAGCCGGTAGGAAGTTGGTCGCCCTCACATTAGGTATAGGGTCGCAACGCTTTAGGGATATTTGTGACTGTATGCTGTAGCTTAGTTATTATAGACATTTGTTACACTCTGTGAGAAAGTGTTGGAGAAATTGTAAATAATGGAAACTATTTTCTAAACAATATTATAAATGGCGGGTGGTATAACTGGATGGATGACATTAAAGATGTTAGTGGTAGCGGTGAGAGCTGAACCGTGCTAGCAAATAAGGAAATACAAGTTGAATGGAATAACTTTGATAATTGCAACAATAAAAGAAATAATTTAAAAGAAAACAACTTGCGTTTGGCTAACACAGACTAACTTAGATGTATCGGCCGATGCATGATCGTGACCCAATTACATGAGAACACTATTAAGACATCAATAGACACAAAAACAAAACCATAACAAAATTAAAATTACTGTTCCACAAAGCACAAAAGAAAAGACGTACACGCTTATTTTCTAATCATGCGGTACAATTAAACAAATTGTGTCAGTAGCTCTCGCCAGAGTTCAATTTCCGACTTATTACGGCTTAAGAACAGTAAATCTTAAAGTACATTACCTTTCTTATTCGTGGTTTTAATTAGGACCACCGTCCGCATTGCTTGGGAGATAAATGTCTAATAACCTCGGTATATTTCCAATTCTGCGTGTTCTAAGTGTCATGTTGGGTGACGTTAATCGTATTTCTAGTTGGTTTGTTGTTTTCTTCTTGTTTACTTTTATGATTTGGCTTATTGACTTATCTTCTGACAATAGAGGTTGTTTTAGTGTTGTTGATGATTTCATTATGAATACTGTTGATATTGATATCTTCATGTTCTTTTATGATAACTTCATCCTCATCATCTTCCTTTTTTATGTCTTTAATGATTTTATTTTTGACAATGGTGTCGATTCTATTGTGCACAAACTTAACTTAACTTACGCTAGTGCTATCTTTTACTAAAAGGCAGTGCGAGAAAAGGACGGCTATAGCTATGAACTAAGTTAGAGATGTCAAACTAGTTTATGCCTTGCGCTTCACCGTGTTTTTAGTCAACATGATTTTACGTGCCCCCTTCATTTGTATAGAAATATTAGTTCCAACTAAATTTGACAGCTCTAAATTACGTCCGTCTCTTTCTCGTTCTATTATAGAGAAAAAGATAGCAATAGACTAAATTAAGTTTTGTTTGTGCAAAACAGAATCGACACCATTACTGCAGTCTTTAAGTTTTCTGCAGTGTGAATTAGTAAATTTCTGCCGCTATTCTTACCTATTTTTGGGATAGACGATTAGGAAGATGTGCCAATTTGGAGAAAACATCTTCAGTTTCATTATAGTGTTTCGTTGTTGAGTTTCATCATCATCACCATTATCTTACCTCCCTTGTACCATTCTATTTGGGGTTGGTGCAACACATTTTCTTCTTCCATTCTCCCCTGTCAGACGTCACGGTATCATTTACTCTTTTCTTCATCATCATCTGCCTAGCCTTTTCCCAACTATGTTGTCGGCTGCAGCTGAATACCAGTATTTTACATGGAGCGACTGCCTATCTGACCTCCACAACCCAGTTAGTACTGGGTAATACGATACCCCTTGGTAAGACTGGTTGTCAGACTTTTTGGGCCACTGAATACCTATAACGACTGTCAAAGATCTACAAATGACAGCCGGGACCAACTGCTTTGCGTGCTTTCCGAGGAACGGAGGAAACTCGGTATTTAAGGGGTGGTCACCCATCCACAGACCAACCTAGGCAAGCGCGGCTTAACCTAAAGATCGATTCGAGTGGCTGTTATTATTTAGCCACGAGCTCCTCCTAAAATATGAATATGACCATACAATTCTGATCCACGTCGTAGAAGTATCTTTATTTAAAACACCGCTACCCATGGCCACCGTACCCATGGTACCCATTAACGCTTTGTACTGCTAAGACATAATTGTCAATGGTTAATAGCAGCCATATGTTAGACTTTCTCTCTTACGCTGTCCTATAGGGCTGTAGTGTTGCTTCGGATCCTAAGATAAACACGTTGACACGTTGTGGTCTGAGTATAGACGGGGCTAGTGCTATACTGGTTTAGATGGCTTATTTTTTTTTTTATTTAGAAGATATACTCGTACAACAGTATTTCTAGTACTTCCAAAACCTGAATACAGTTTGTTCAGAATAAGCAACTGAATCGATTCCAATAATTTCAGAAATTGAGTTAACATTTTTATTTACAGTGAAGGATATCCAATATTATCTAAATCTTAAATTTGTAATGTGGAATTATGTGACTGCCTCGATGGTATAATGGTTGAAAACGCTGTTGTTCAGCCTGATCACGGGTTCAATTCCCAGGTTGGGCAAAGTGTTATTGTGTTTTTCTATCAAGAATTTCTCAGTAGCATTCACCGAGTTTAAATTTCTGCCCCGTTGAATGAGAATACGCTCGACCTCTACTAAAAGGGACTTCAAGATAACTGCGTAAGTCTTTGGTAATTACAGGCCTGATGTTATGTTCTTGGGTTGAATTTCTTATTTAACTTATAACAGATTAAAATAAAAAGACTTACTAGGACATATACCAATGCACAGTATGTAAATACATTCCCCATTTAAGGAGGTATCCTTATACACTGTTGTAAACCAGCACATCCAAACCAGTGTCCTTGCAACATTAATCCTGGACGAAACATGTAAATTGTAAAAACCTTTCCGATGTCCCTACCATAAAATTCCATTGCCAGCCAGACATTGAGTAGCGTCTGAAGGCAGCTCTATTCATAAATCGGTCCACAATCTCCTTTTATATGTTAAACAGATGTTTCAGAATCTACACGAACTTGGGGACGTATCTCTACGCAATTTTTATGCGCTGACAAACAAAGTTTACGCGTAAGGCCGAGATTAAGGACCCAGCTTTTGCAAAAAGTCACACTAGTATTTTCACGCTTAAAATCGTTTAATGGTTTAATAAAATTGCGGTCCTCATGAGAAAGTATGAGACATAATCAATATTTTATTAAATTACTTTATTTATTGACAGGATATATTATGTTTGCTATAAACTTTTAATTACAAATATATAGGCGGTAGCGGCTAGATAAATAATGCTTTTCTTTAAGAACCATATCGGCAAGCAGGTATTCACATACACGTACATGCTAATCCTATTAGAAGCTTGCAATGTTGCATGAAAAAGCTCACATAAAATAATAAGAGCTTAATATGGTTTAGGCCCATTAAATAGCAATTTCATTACGTGTACCACTTTAACGTCACTTTTATGATAATAGTTTTAACATAAACTATGTTAATACATTTTATGTGATATTTATAAGCTTTTAATTAATTAAGCAAATAAAGCATTTTGTGCGTCAGCATAAGCACCCGTGGTAATTTATTATTATTTTGTAGGTATTTATTTTATATAAAAAAGAAAGTAAGTAGAAAGTGAATAGTTTTTTTTAGTCTCATTTTAAAATTGCCACGTTGTTATTAAGTTTGAGCATCTTGCATTTTGCAAATCAAATATTTTCTTTCATAAATAATGTACACACTTACATTTACTATTTGATTTTACATTAACAAAAATACATAGCCCACCACCAATCTTGTTACAAGCCAATACCTTGCATTCCTATCAAAAATTACATCCGAAAAAAGCATCCACAAGTAAAAGCTGGTTCGATATATTTCACATCAGGCTAGCTTCACAAGCCGCACCGCCGGCCATATCTGTATGTAAATACGACGACATTTTTGCTTCTGTGCGTTTGCATCTAATATTTTACTGTTGCGCATCTTATTTATGCAGCCTATCTTGAATAAGACGTATCTGTCTATCCAGTACGGGTTTCGGTCTCTAATGATGTGGGTCTCAACCCTTTTTTGCTATGTCTAACTAAATAATGTGGACGTGCGCTGGGTTCTTGATTTTGCTACTATGTGTACTGGAAATTTTGATGCGGGGTTACGTTCGTTGATGGGTCTGATGTTGTCTTTCATTTGGTCATTAGTGTAGTTTTTTTATCAAGAAAATACAATCATGTCTCCTGCTAAATAAAACAAACTGTAGACTGTGTAATATTTCTAGCGTTTCTAAGTAGGTACGTAACGATCAGAGGAAGAGTAAAGTAGTCAAACCTGATGCTTCATTACAAAATCGACATTAAATAAACTAGCTGCCTCTCCCCAACATAAATACATACCAAACAGACACATGCAATCCCAATATTAATTGCAACTATTTTACTACAAACGCCAACTTCTCCAACAAAATTCTACAAGGATATAATCCTTGCAAACCCCGCCTATACAACGCCCATACATAAATACAATTAAAGTGGGTCACTGTATATGCACCCGAGTGTACACCAATTAAACTGTTTCGAGCAAATAACTTCAATTAAAATGGCGTATTATAAATCAAAATTGGATTTCAATTAAGCATCCCAATGGTTTGGTGGCATTAATCATAGGAACTAATAGAATGGCTTGGGTACGGTACCGAGCCACCTACGGCTGCAGGACCAAGGATTTATGTCGCTGGATGTGGCTTGTTTATATGCTGTTCATGTTTGTTTATCGTGTGTGAAATTGTTACCATACACTTCCTTCTAAAGGTGGTGGAGAAAGGTGTCGGCCCTGAAATAACAAATTATAATATAATATAATAATAATATAATAATATATTGCTGGACATTACACACAGCGCCATCTAGTGCCACACTAAGCAACGAGGCTTGTGTCGTGGACACCAGATAGTTGATATACTACATAGATACTTTTTTTTTTGTTTGTAAATACATAATATTTTTTACTTACATTTTTGCAAGCCGAGTCGTGTCTTATGAACCTATGAAGCATTTATAAGACTAGAATAGGCTAGTTTCCACCATCAATAATTTTAGTCCGTCAGTTAGAGTATTGGAAAATAATGGATACGTATTTTTTTATCAATGAATATTGACAAAAATAAAACGCATCAAAACTCGAGAGTGGGGGCTCGTGACGTCATAACGCACTAAAAATTATAGCACGGCGTGACATATTGAGAATTTTAAAAGCAATGAAAGAAAAATAATGTGTCAAATATTTTTTGATAGTCTGACGGGCTAATTTGATTTTTTCGGGATACAAGCCTATTGTTTTTTCTGACATTGGCGTTAAAATTAAAATCAACTATTGAATTAAAAATCAGCAAGACAATTTAGCTTAGCAGACCAGAGCTCAAAAACGTCCTACTTCCTACTAATATTATAAATGCGAAATTTTGTGAGGATGGATGGATGGATGGATGGATGAATGGATGGATGGATAGATGGATGATTGTTACTCTTTAACGCAAAAACTACAAACCGGATTTAGATGAAATTGGCATACAGATAGTTTATGACCTGGATTAATACATAAGATACCTTTTATCCCAGCAGTACGATTCCGTGGGACAGTTACCAAACTTCACGCTGGCGAAGCCATGGGCGTAAGCTACCTATAATTTAAATATTCCTAAGACCAAGAACTCTATTAATCCTAAACTTTCAAACCATGCATTACATCTCCCATCTTCTACATTTACCGCTTCCATTACTGGTAACTCCGGTCCATATTCATAGTAAAGCAATTTAATAAAACATAACTGTATAATATTTGAACCGGATCTGGATCAATTAACACTTTCCTTAATGAAAATTTACTTTATGTTCTTGAAATAACAGCATGTTAACTGTTATTTAATCTTGCTTTGCATTTGTGTTAACCTTCAAAATACTGGACAACATAATCGCAACTAGACTTAGTAATTACTATCCTTAGGCCTTTGATACGTAAATAATAATAGTTTGAGCTTGACAATTTTGTTTAATATTATTTTTCATTAAGACTAAAACTCAAAAGCATTTTTTTTATTTTAAATAATGTGCACTTGAATAGGGATGATGACTGACTAAAAAAAATATGATTCTGTTTAGTCCGTCAGTTAGATTATCGAAAAATATTGAATACGTGTTTTTTGTTTTATCAAATTAATAAAAATTTACGAAGATAAAACGTCTCAAAGAGGAGTGGGGCCCCCCCCACTCCTCTTTGAGACGTTTTATCTTCGTGCTTGTGACGTCACTTTCCGTTAAAAAATGTACTCAAATGTGACATCACATGAGTTTTCGACGCACTGTATCGTCTTCATTTTTAGTTTACGTGAAAAAAAAAATGTGTCTAATATTTTTTTGAAATCTGTCTGACGGACTAATTAGATTTTTTTTTGTCATCTACCCTATTGTCGAGGAAAGTCTTGTCTAGTCGATTAGATAGTTGAAGCAGTTGCTAGTAGTTCAATCATAAAATACTTAACAGTTTTTTTTTTTGTTAGCGTTCGTTATGCCAGTACAGCGGTGTTAGAGTAGGAATCTTCTTTTGGTACATTTTCTAACAATCTTCGATGCGAATACATTCCGTAGGCAGTTTTGATTAATATCATAATTTTATTAGCCTCCAAACGCCTACTGCTTTTCTGTCCAATGACCACTACAATGAATAGTTCAAAGAGAATTGTCTCAATTACCGAGCTTGGTAGGCAAATGGCCTTTTCTTCTGCTAAAGTTCGGCTTTCAAAAATCGCTTTTAGCTCATAAAGCCGTCTATGTCACCCTACAAATTCCTACACTTGTTCTGAATAGTTTTCTATTCTATTTGTGATAGTAAGTACCATACCACTAACCTATAAATAAAGTTTACTCTACGTGTACTTCCTCCATGTAGATTCTATCCGACATCATATTACACGGTCTATTTTTGTATTCAATGTATCGCTAGCCTTATAAGGCTGTATCTACATCTAACACCACTGTCCTAGTTTCGCGAACTAACCTTCGGCGTTATTAATTTTCTGTACATCGTCCATTCTTCCGACTAGTGTGGGGAAAGGTTTGGTATTTTACCGGGATTCATAGACGAGAAATGTGGGATCAAAAGTTGAGTTGCTTTTTCTGAAATGTCTATGTTAGACATTTTCGTTTTGTTTCTAGCTTATTATTATTTAAATCATGCTCTTATATTCGTATTAGCCAATTACGTATTTATCGTATGCGACGCACCTCCTACTATTAGAGTGGACATTGGTCCACACTAATAGTAGGAGGTGAGGTGGAATGCGATCATTCCGCAGTAATTACGTATCAATAAATTCAAAATAATTGTACGCATTGTAAGGGACCAAGCATACGTTGACTCTTTAAGTGGTAGCCTACTGACCTCATACAGTGCAGTAGTACTAGAATTGGCACATAAGGCATAACAATTGTGATCTCTAACCTGCCACGTTACGAAATTCTTTGGCTGACTTCAAGCGATACACGCACCTAGCATTGATACTTGATACCACTTTGAAATGTGTGGCAATTGTATGGGAAACGCATTAAGATGATGCAATTAATAATAAATTACCTGCTGAGAAAATGGTTGAGAGTGGTATCCATTTATCGATGTGACAGGTAGGCTTTCGCTGTGATCATTTTTGCTCTTAGCGAGTTAGCAACTTTCTTACCAAAATTGCAGATCCCAAAAAGTGGGATTATTTTCATTTAATACCCAATTATTTTACGAATCAATTTCAAACCCAAAGCCTCAAACTCATTATATTTTCCGTCCTAATCAGATGACGTTCCGATTTCAATCTCTAAAATTATCGGTACCAAAGATCCCGGTACCAGATACCAGAACGTCCCATCCCTATCCTGTCCATACGCTCTCAACCCGGTTAGTACTTCGCCGGCGGGTAAAACACTAAGGTCTGTGGGCCGACCATTCAGTGGGACGAATCGTTCTGACGGGGTATTAATATTATAACGGAATTAGACTGACTGTATTGAATTAAATCGATGGGGAAAATTTATTATCGCCTCATTTTAAAGTAACAAGTGTGGTTAGAGGAAAGAAGGCCTGGAGGTATCTTAAATCGGACATGTAATTGGAATATTCGTGGTTTATAGTTTCACTTACTTTAAAGTGATCTGTGGTAGTTTTCAACCGACTTCCAAAAAGAGGAGGTTCTCAATTCGACTGTATTTTTTTTTTTTTTTTTTTGTGTTTGTTACCTCAGAACTTTCGACTGGGTAAACCGATTTTGATGATTCTTTTTCTTATTTGAAAGTTGGTGCTTCCCGTGTGGTCCCATTTAATGGTAAAGATCTGATGCTGATCTTCCGAGATATACAATGGAACTATTAAAAAATAGACGGCAAATCTGCAGTGATTGCTGGAATCGCTTGGGTGTTTATTGTTTACACAATATCATGACGTAACATTACGCCTGTATGCTCTGAGGGGGTAGGCAGATGTGTACAATACACCCAGATTTCGACAGTTAGGTATGTTAAGTTCCATTTATTGGGGATAAGCCGGACATGTATTGTTAACAATGTTAAATAAATTCATGGCAAATATTTGTTTGGGAACAACTAAAAATGGAAAAATATAAAACTTTTTTCCAAAAACTAATACCTACTTCAAATAAAAAAAAAAAAATGAAAAATAACTTTAGCTTTAGAAGTCGGTGGCAAAAAAAAACTGAATCAAAGAAACAAGTCACCGAGTCAAGCCACTTATTTTTGGTTCTCAAGAACCAAAAATAAGTCCGTTCAAGTGTTGAATCGTCATCTATCGTGATCTTAAACATTTTTTCTAATGAAAAACGATACATGGTTTATTTGTTTTGGTTCGTACGAAGAGATATTAGGGAAAGGGCAATGACCGCTATTCTCATCGCGACCAACTATACCTTCTTGTCACAACTTCCATATAATATTTAGCCTTATAACTGATGAAGTATAATTATTCAAATTAATCAACACGTACCATAGGGTACGTGTTGATTAATTTTCTAATCTCAAATATTCGCAAGAAAAACCATACGATAATATTCATAACGGACCATTCTATGAAAAATTCTACCATCAGCGGATATTCTAACGACGCGGGATTACGCACTATCGGGGACAGAGATAAATCCCGGACTTTCTCAGTTGTACTCATAATTTGTAGATAAGCACAGAGCACGCAAGAAGTGGTGGTCCTGGGGTACAGATTGTGAGGCTGTTGGTTCCAACCTCAGCAGTCACTTTACGATGCGTGATTTATTTCATAACCACTGCTCTCTAAATGTTAAAGGAAATCATCGCGAGGAAACTGGCATGTTCTAGAACCAAAATTTTGAAGACATCTGACATCCACCAACACACATAGGTCCACGTGGTTGATTTAGGCCCAGTCCTTCTCATTTCAGAGGAGACCTGGTTCCCAACCTGGCCTGGACTTGAACCCAACAGCTCGCCCCCTAGAGGCTTGAACATAACTGAATGTAAAAAGTGGGTGTACTACAAGGTACTCGTATGTAACCCTTCGTGATAACACAGACGTGAGGATATGCTGTGAATTGCTGTTATTTTGTTATTAATATTTGTTTAAGTATCTTCTGCCTAATTAGACGCTCTCTAGACGCTCCCGATGTTGGGATTCCGTGTTCTGTGCAGATAAGAGTGCGTGCTGGCCTAGTGCGGTGCATTTCACGGGACTGTCGCTCGCGGGGTTAATATTAAGGCCAGTAAAGGGTGATAAACGACTCAGATCTTAAGATAGTGCAGTGATTTAACTGTAGATGCCACTGTAAATATATAAACGCATGCCGTCACGCTAGGGCTTGGCATGAATAGTCTAGATTTCTTGATTCTACAGTGTGTGTACGTTTTCAAATTATGGTTGATTGAATGTGTGACGGTTGTTAAATTTGGTAGTTATTGTAGACTAGCGGGAAAGAGGTAGAAGGAATCGTTTGAAAAATAACTGTTGAATAGTGCGACTGGACAAAAAGATACATGGCGAGGTTGGTGCCAAATTTGGATCTGACCCGTCATCTCAAGCGGTCTCAACGACGGTCTTACCAAGGCGTATCGTCTATTACCCAACTGGGTTGTGGAGGTCAGATAGGCAGTCGCTCCATGACTGTAAACTGGTATTCAGCCGCATCCAGTTAGATTAGAAGTCGACGCAACATAGTGGGAAAAGACTCTTATGACTTAAGAAATAAAACTCACTTGCAGATGACTTACTTATAATTATTTTCTTTTAGTAATACACTGTTCACAAATACACACTACAAGTACAGCTACGAAATTAAACATCAGAACATATCTCACAGAAGCTATAAGAAAGTCTAGAAAGTCTAACAATTTCTATTAACGACTATTGCGAAACAGCATCGTAGAGTCGTCGACAGCATGAATAAAGCCAGCTTTGTATCTAGCCTCTAATTTATTACTAGTCTGATAGTACCCATCTACATTTCCTCGTGGTTCTTGTTATTGTGTAACACTAATTAAATATTGTAGTAATTGCTTTCCTGTTTGTTTATCCTTTAGCGTTGATTTGAAAGTTTATATTGCAGTATTGACATGGACATATCTACTGCGCGGAATCGCTTTATGTACATCTATGTTTACGTGCTTGCTAAATTAAACCAATTAAACATTACATTATTATTTACTGGTTTAAAATAATTTTCTGACCCTATTATAGCAGAGCAGTTGGGTAAGAAAATATTTTATATCAGTTCCTATTTTATAAAAATAAACTGGGATTATACAGGGATCTTTCCCAAGGATTATAAAACGGAAAGGATCAAGAATAAAAGGTGGAAAAATATTAGCAAAAACCATTGACTTTTCGACATCAATGATGATGCCATCTAGCCGATTCCTTCCACAGCGTCAGCATTCGATGGCTTTGACTGTGATCATTGATTTTTCGACATCAGTAATAGGTACCTTACTGAAATAAAGGGTGTAGAATGCGACCCATATTTTACCAATTGCGAATACAGTTTTCCTTATTTGAAAAGAAAGGAATGTATAAGGTTCTGCAACAGTAAACATAAATATAGGGATACTCACCTTTTTGTTTATATTGAAAAATGTTAAAACATCTAGCACAATTTTCCCACAAAATAACACGCAACTTAACGCTGGAATTTCCTAGATAAACAGCTACATTAGTAAGATATCGCTACTAGGAAAAGCAGTTAGCCATTTTATTAGATCATTCATTTGAAATCGTTTTGTACCGTTGCCTCCTGAAATGTGTGATCAATCATTGAAGATCGAATGTGGTGATAGTTCAGTTTCCGCGTCATATATCTTAGCTGGTGATAATGAGGAATGATTTTAGACTCGTTATTAAAAGATGGAACTAGGAATTTAATCAGCATGCTTAATAGAAGGAAATAATATTCTTGAGTTGGTTTATATTAATTATTTTGTTAAGTTGTGTTTGAATGGGCCTTCCCAGTGATTGCAATCGTCTGTTGTGAATGTTTGCTATTTATTTTTTAATATATTATCGTGTATTAGATCATCACATATTGTTATTTGTACCGTTAGCAGACTAAATTGACAGTGGAAATTATCACATTATTTAATTTTGGTCCATCATCTGCCTAGCCATTTCCCAACTATATTGGGGTCGGCTTCCAGTCTAATCGGGTGCAGCTGAGTAACAGTAATTTAAATGGAGCGACTGCCTATCTGACCTCCACAACCCAGTTAGTACTGGGTAATACGATACCGCTTGGTAAGACTGGTTGTTATACTTTCGGGCCACTGACTACCACTAACGACTTTCAAAGATCTACAAACGACTGTCGGGACCAGCGGCTTAACGTGCTTTCCGAGGCACTTATTTTTTGTAGTTGATTATAAAATTAAAATCGGTTGGTTCTGACACAATATTGATGTTATAAAATTGTAACCTTTTATTATATTACCTATTAAATATGTACTATTCGTCAATGAAAAGGACAACAGAATATATATCAATCAAGAACTGATCAAGCTTGGACACAATATTTCGTACAGCTCCTACAGTCACGTCACACATATTTCACTGTACTTAGAACAAAATAAATGACCAGTTTTGAACAACAATAGCCCAACGGTTAAGGCGTTAAGTTATCGCAAGGTCACATCCTACCCCGCTGAACTATTCTAGTGGCCACAACTATGTGTTTTCAGCTTAATTGACGGGTAGTACCTATTTGTAATGTGTCCGTGGTTTCCGGCATTGGGTGGGCCTTGTTTTCCGTGAGTGTCCACTAGGGAATTATTGTTCTTGAAGAATATTGACAAAGAGTATTGAGCCTCATGGTTATTATCAGGTGATAGTAACCATGAGGCTCAATACTCTTTGTCTAGGCTCTTTGTTTAGGCTATTTAGATTATATCGTCCTAATCAGGTGATTAGGACGATATAATCTAAATAGCCTGTCTCGTTTGGAGGAGCTCGTGGCTAAATAATAACAGCCGCTCGGGTCGATCATTAGGTTAAGCCGTGCTTGCCTAGGTTGGTCTGTGGATGGGTGACCAGGGTTTACATACCGAGTTTCCTCCGTGCCTCGGAAAGCACGTTAAGCAACAGCTTAACAGCCGGGACCAATAGGTCCCGGCTGTCATTTGTCGATCTTTGACAGTCGTTACAGGTAGTCATTGGCCCAAAAAGTCTGACAACCAGTCTTACCAAAGTGGTATCGTATTACCAAGTATGAACTGGGTTGTGGAGGTCAGATAGGCAGTCGCTCCATGTAAAATACTGGTACTCAGCTGCATCCGGTAAGACTGGAAGCTGACCCCGAAATAGTTGGGAAAAGGCTAGGCAGATGATGAGCCTGTCTCGTTTGTCGGAAGCGCGTGACTATGGAACTTGACGTCTTGAGTTTGATTCCCAGATTCGGGCAGTGTTACTGGGTTTTCCCATCACGAATTTCTCAGTCAGAGCCACATAATCTGGATGTGTGCCAGATTGATGTCAATAGGGTCGCCCCCTATTACATGGCACTTAAACATAAGTAACGAAATGTGGGTATACTACTAGGTACACCTCTGCCAAACCCTTCGGGGATTACAAGCGTGATATTATGTTGTATGTTATAGCTTTCTAAAAAGCTATTTACACAGTATTTTTCAACATAACTCTTTCCTTTTCGGCACTTTTATCTAAATCCACAGAATAATTGCTATGTTATCGTCCTATCTTGCATAGTTTCTATTTCCTATTATCAGCACAAGAAGATGCATAAATTTTCTTTTGTTTATTTCGATACGAAATGTTAAAGTACTATAAAAATAATGACAAAAAACGCAAACAAGACATAAATCGGCCAATTAACACAAAAGTTATAACCATTTAAACTTTTGTTTCTATCTCTTTCTATATAAACGGAATTTAGTATGGATTTTGTACGTCGATGCAGAGAATGACGTCATTCGTTGTATCGGATCTCTCTGTCTAATAAGCAGTTTCAAATGCTTATAACTTAGTATTTTTAATAGATATTTAAAAAATAATTTCACTTGGCTATTTCTGATGTTAATACGCTTTGTTTAGAGTGATAAAAAAAAATCATGCATCTTCCCTATTCATATACGACAAATCAAATTTTCATGATAACTGTCTGCATTATTTTCCTCAAACTTGTACGATTACTATTGCCAAAGAATTTTCATGAAACAAATTAATGTCAACAGTGCCCTTTCTATCCCACTAATCAAGTCAATACCTTTCTTCACTCCGCATAATTCAGAATGAAGATTAAACAATTATATTTATTTATTTATTGATCAGATACAATTTTTTCTCTAACCACACACGCCTCTCAGCTGTCAGTTCATTTACAATGAATGGTCTTTGTTGTACATTATCTTACATCTCTACAAACACTTGGGTATTGTGATGATTAGCTCTGTTGCAAATGTTATTATTGCTAATGTTGATATGTTGATTTTATTGCGTAAGTGTTTTTGTCCGCTACTGTACGTGGGAGGTTGGAATAAAGACGTGATTGTTGTCTTGTGAAAGAGTGTTGACATTAGTTCATCAAGAATTTGACGTGAGGTAATGAGACGTCTATCTTGGTATAGGTATGTGAGGAGGAGGGATGGAACGCATGTAACTAAAAAAGTCATCATCTGCCAAGCGTTTTCCCAACTTTGTTGGGGTCGGCTTTCAGTTTTACAGAATGCAGCTGAATACCAGTATTTTACATGGACCGACTGCCTATCTGACCTCCACAACCTGAACTGACCAGGGACAACAGACTGTCAAAAATCTACAAATGACAGCCGGGACGGTGTGAGAAATGACATGAAAGAAACAGGAGTAAATGATAGCGTGACGATTGACAGGGGAGGAGACTCCAAATAACATGGGGCAAGGGAATGAAACGACAGGTTATTCTACTTTCTGCCTACTACCTACGTTTGACGATCTATTACAGTTTGTGACATTGTCAAAATTGAAGTGACAATGGTATTTTTAATTAAGTAAACTAAATTAAAAATACCATTGTCACTTTTATTTTAATTTGATTAATCTAACTTTCTGTTGCAGTTGGTTAGGTTTTTGTGTTTTGCTCCGAGCTATAATAACCGATACATATAATACACCGATAACTATTGCAGCATACATTTTTAATCAGAAACGTTTTGAAAGATCAGAGCTATATGCAGTTGCAGCTGCATATTCCTACCTATCATTGAAAAAACATTCACCCTAGGTATCTAGTTACTATGTACTAGATACCTAGGCCAGTCTGTGGAATTCACTGCTGGCTTCTCTGTTTTCCGATCTTTATAATCATGGATCTCTTCAAAGTTCGTGTGAATCGGATTCTTCTAGGCAAGCGTTGCGGCCAAAGGCACCATCTTTCTGCAACCAACAAACACATGCTCCACACAGCTTTTATCATAGTAATTGAAGCGAGATGAGCATGTAAACGAGCAGCGAAACAATAATAGCAGCGTGGCGATGCTCGATGCAATGTCGGCCGCGCGCATGTGGTGACACTTCCACAAAAAAGTGTAGGGAGTCCATAGTTTTAATTGATACTTAAGTTGCTTTTTATATCTTTAAAATATCAATACTTAATTAGGAGAAATGTAATAAAGAGAAGAGGATAATTAACTTCGATCCTCAATTTTTGGTTTTTCATTGTGAATAATTTCCTATCAAATACATTTATATCTACCATTTCTTGCCTGAAGTTTCGTCTACGGATATACACAAATGGAGTAGTTTGTTACCTTTAAAACAAATTTCACTACCAACTAAACTCTTGACACCATCTTCTACAAATATCTTCAACTACCGACTATGCACTTTTATTATAGGTAGTACGTAATTGAAGCGAGATGAGCATGTAAATGAGTAGCGATACAATAATAGCGATGCTCGCTGCAATAGCGACTGTGCGTGGATGCCGCACGCTATACGATATCCCTCATACGGTGGTGTAATGTTTCATTGTGGGGGCTAGGAATGAAGAGGTATCGTGGATGCGCTATTTAATGTAGGGATGCATTATCTAGATGAGGTTGGGGATAATGTAGATCTAAATGGGATTAGGGATCATCGAAAACTACTGCCCAGCCGTGGGACAGAATAGTCGAATTTTATGCAGTTTAATTATAGATTTTAATTGAATATTACAGACAGTTTTTCGTATTGAAGTTAATAACTTGTCAAGTTGTCCCATACGAGTTAAAAGAAAACGTGTTCTGGTGTTATTACACCAGAACACGTTTTCTTTTAACTAAATAAGTTCAGAACTTAACTGTTCAGAAAACTATATTTAGTTTTCTGAACAGTTGAGTTTTGAACTTATTTTGGTAAAATATTGCCTGAAACGCAGTAGGTAATGCTGCTGTTTGTGATTTTTATGTAATTTTTAACTTATAAATGTAATCTTTTTTGATATTAAAATAAAAATGTCAACCTAAAAAAAGTATATAAATAGGAATAAAAAAAAAATAACATTACAAATTTATAATATTATATTTTTTTTTTACTCGTATAAAAGAATTATTAGATTTACATAATACATTTTATTAGAAGTTACGTAGTTGACTGTACATCTGACGTATTTTACGTAGGCGGCGCGAGTTGACGACAACAAAATAAATAAAAATTAGAAGGTGCCATCTCGCGACCAGTCGCGAGATTCACAGTCGCCAGATGACGAATGACTCAGCATTCTGTTGTTTCCGCCTACTCCCATTGTCTTATTTGACGAAATGTTGCAGAGATTTTTTTAAGTACGATTACATGAACCTATAAATAATGAAACAGTACCTTATACATGAAAAATTAAAGTACTTAGATACACACACATTTAGTGAAAAACGACAACGTCAGACTAATAAATCAGAATAAAAGCTTTTCCCATAATATTAATTAACTCACAACCAAAAAAATACTTCTTACTTAAAAGTAGTGAATAATATACGAATTTAAATAACACATTAGAACATACCACATCTGCCGGCTACCTCTTCACGACTGATTCTAATTAAACAGGCAGGCAGAGATTTATAAGATATAAAGGCATTAGGGAGATTTATACCTAGTACTGAATAATGAGATAACACTAATGGTAGTCCGTGTAGCCATGTGGTATGAAATAGTCGGAGTTATAGATGTGGGCAGCTGTGTGAAAATGGCTTTTTTTTCTTGAGAACTTATAAAAAAAATCCGCCGCAGGAGGAGGTAGATTTCGAGGAAGGTTCCACCGATATTTTTTTCAACCTCTTGTTAAAATCCTCCCATAGGAGTCAAGCACGAAAAAAAATAAAAATTAAATTGTAGAGTAAACAATTTGCTTTAAAAAAAACAAAAAAATTGTGACGTAAAATTGTTTACCGTTTCGGAGATTTAATTTTTTGGATTGGCTGGATTTGTAATTTTTAAATTTAAAAGTTGTCCGTATTGTTGCTCGGAATTATAAAAATGTGCTTGTCACCTCACCAACATAGCAACATACGTTTACATAAATATACCTACATATCATCATCATCATCATCTGCCTAGCCTTTTCCCAATTTTGTTGGGGTCGGCTTCCAGTCTAACCGGATGCAGCTGAATACCAGTATTTTACATGGAGCGACTGCCTATCTGACCTCCACAATACTAACAGTACCGGGTAATACGATACCCCTTGGTCAGACTGGTTGTCAGACTTTTTGGGCTTCTGACTACCTAACGACTGTCAAAGATAAAATAAATATACCTACATATATATACACTTTTTAATCGGCGGTTGATTTGGGTTCTAGGAGTCATAACTGGTGATATTTTCGGAAAATTCGATTTCAGTTGTAAGACTAATAGGTAGATATCTGACGAAATCTACCTAAAATAAGGTGAAATTCTAAGTTTGACCTACAGTTACTAAGGTTCCTACCTAGTGCTTACTTGAGCACGTTATTAAATAAAAAGATAAAAAGCGACCAAGTGCGAGTTTAACTCGCGCATGAAGGGTTCCGTACCATCGTAGTAGCCCCCTTTAATTTATCTACGTATACATCTACTCTAATATTGTAAAGAGGAAAGATTTGTATGTTTGTAATGAATAAACTCAAAAACTATTGCGCCGATTTCAAAAATTCTTTCACCATTGGAAAGCTACATTCACTTTGAGTAACATAGGCTATATTTTATTGCCGTACTTCCACGGGAACGAGACCTACGGGTGAAACCACGTGACGTCCGCTAGTAATGTATATTTTGTTTTCTGTGAAAATTTCAACTGTCTACTTATCACGGATCATGAGATACAGTCCGTTGATAGACAAACGGACGGACGAACAGTGCAGGCTTAGTAATAGGGTCCCGTTGGTTACTCTTCTGGTACGAGGCCCTAAAAACGACGAAGGTTTTAAAACATTGGAAGCTACAGAAATGCCTCGAAAAACTAAAATCATTAAGCTAGTCATATTTCAATTAGCAAAGAATGCAGTTCGCAAGCAACCATACTACTACTACTACAACAGCCTATAATGTCCACTGCTGGACATAAGCATCCACACCTCCTAATAATCAGATTCGGATAATATCCAAATCGGGCAAGACTTTCAAATCAACGTACCAAAATGGAAGCAATACATTATCCATGTGTTGACTTCTACCTACATAAAAATTATCTCACTATCAAACTAACGACAGCCAAATTAAATATAAATCAGATTAATCCGACAGTTCACATAAAAAAACGGTAACAAAAAGTTCTCAAACGTTTAGTCTTGTAGAAAGACAAAAATCATCACTTTAGTCAACAAAAAATACAACATAATATAACTCCTGTTTTGTTACTGAAGGGTTAGGCTTAAGTCCCATGTAATAGGCAGTAAACCTATTGCTATCCATGGGCACAGAATTGTGCCTAGTAGTACACCTACATTTCGCCACTTTTGTTTAAGTCCCATGTGTGTCCCATGTTGGTCGAGCCTATAGACACCAACCGGGCACAAATCCAGGCTCCGGGATTCTGCTGCAAAATTCCAGATAAAAAAAAATTCAATAACAATTTTCCCGACCCAGGAATCGAACCTAAGACTCATCATCATCATTTCAGCCGAAAGACGTCCTTTGCTGGACATAGGCCTCCCCAAGTGTCGCCACATTGACCAATCCCGTGCGACTCGCATCCAGCGGATTCCCGCAACCTTCACCAGGTCATCGGTCCACCTAGTGGGAGGCCTTCCAACGCAACGTCTTCCGGTATTATATCCGTATCGAATCGAATCAGTCCCATAAAATAGAACTTATGGATGCTACTAAGAAATTCCAGATAAAAAAAATCAATAACAACTTTCCAGCCCCAGGAATCGAAGGCTCAGGCGCAAAATGTCGCTTTCGCAAACTGTCGACTGGTAGTAAAATGTCTCTTTCTCATAATGTCGCTTTCGCAGAATATCTCTTTCGAACCTAAGTCCACATGCTCAACAGTAATGCTTGTTACCACAAGACCAACGAGACGGTCAACAAAAAAGCTTAAATGAAAATTAAATTATAAAAAAAACTGGTTAATCTAAACTACAGTTAAATCGGCGATTAACAAATAATGTGTATCGCATTAACGTCGCGTTTATCAAGAAAGATTATGTTATATTATGCGTTGCGCAAGCGACTGGTTTTCTATCGGAATCGTGAGCGAGATTCTTTAGAGAATTCTCGTATGGTTATGGTATCATGGGGATTTTTGTTTTTGAAATAGTTTTAGCACTTCAATACCCGCAATTACAGACACAATTAAAATAACAATGCACCGTGCCTCTGGAGACACGGCCGGGAGCATACGGGTTAATGTGAAATAATAAAGTTTCGATTTTCTATTATGAAGGCTATCTTTAAAAACAAAATGTTTCTGAAACTTCATCATCAACAATAATTCTGTCCGACAGGGCTCTCGTTTTTTTAGGGTTCCGTACCCAAAGGGTAAAAACGGAACCCTATTACTAAGACTTCGCTGTCTGTCCGTCTGTCCGTCTGTCCGTCTGTCCGTCTGTCTGTCACCAGGCTGTATCTCATGAACCGTGACAGCTAGATAGTTAAAATTTTCACAGATGATGTATTTCTGTTGCCGCTATAAGAACAAATACTAAAAACAGAATAAAATTAATATTTAAGGGGGGCTCCCATACAACAAACGTGATTTTTTTGCCGTTTTGTCTAATGTATAGATAATGGTACGGAACCCTTCGTGCGCGAGTCCGACTCGCACTTGGCCGGTTTTTTCAATCTAAGTAAGTAAATTCATAATCATGAAACAAAGAAAAAAGTTAAAAGTTTAGCACAGGGAAAAACATTTACTTATATTTATTCGAATTAGCTAGTAGCATAATTAGATGTTGATGATAGTTTGTATAATGACAACAGTTCTGGTTTCCAAAAACATTGCAGCTTACTATTTTCTCAGTTTTTATTCCTCCAAAACCTACATTCTCTCTTCAAACAAAAGAACTCCATCACTAACATCTCCCATTCTTCTGTTCATCGCAGCCCTACATGCAACACTAGCGCCGCGCGGCCAAACTCAACAACTCGGTGCGCAGACGCAACCCACACAACTAACGTTCATTTTCATAACAGGTCGCGCCGGTAGTTTTTCTTGTCACCATGTTTGTTGCTCTCGAAATAAGTTATTTTTTATTTGGGTTTAAAATTTTGCCTGGGTGTGCAGAGATGTAGCTTGTATGTGGGTGGGTCCTTTCAGCTATAGGAAAAGATTTTAGTGACAAGAATTGTAATATTGAATAGTTAGTTATAGATAGCCGTAATAGGAACTTTTGACGTGTTATTATACGTCAAAAATTCCTTTAAAGTGGACGGTGTAAGTTTTAAATATGGCAATAGACTTTTTCAATAGATTTTCATGTGACACAATAATTTCACAAGTATTTACCACTAGCGCCACCTGTCAATGTCATTTGAGCACCCCAAAAATCTTATAACTAAACTCTTAACACTGAGTTTTTCTATCGCTTTCGGTTATCATCCTCCAGTCGCTTTTATTCTTCTCATCTTTTACAAGCAAATTGCCAGTTTGTGTAACCAAAGGAAACGTTATCGTACGTTGCTATCAGTCCTATCTGTACTTCCGCAACCCATTGGAACTGGCTTTTCTAGACCACATGAGTTGTTAACTATCTTATATTTTATTATCGTTTCCTTTCTTAAAGTAAGAATTGTAACAGTAGGTACATTGTAACAGTAGGTACTATACTTCAACGTCCTCATAATTGTAACAGTACTATACTTCAACGTCCTCATAATTGTAACAGTACTATACTTCAACGTCCTCATAATTGTAACAGTATTATACTTCAACGTCCTCATAATATTGTAACAGAACTATACTTCAACGTCCTCATAATTGTAACAATACTATACTTCAACGTCCTCATATTTCTCTTGTACTACCTATTCATTTGGGGGTGGGTGCAGCATATCTTCTCCTTCCATACTTCATCTCCTTTCTGACCATTATCATCCTTTACACGTCCATCCATCGTTTCTTTGCACTTCAATGTTACAGTTTTAATAACAATGCGAAGGACTTTGAAACATTCTTCTGCACACACACGTAGATTCAGCAAAGAATAATTGACATTATCAATCTGCCTAGCCGGTTAATTCCGGCAAAAGAAAATTGTTCCGAACGTAACCCTTCCTGATGAATTCCCAACCTGACCCGACGTATCGTTCCTATCCTAACCTGAATTGCGATTTAGATAGAATTACCTTTTTTAATATATGTTAGCCTAGTACTTTTTATAAGGTAACTTATCAATTTGTTTGAATAACTTTAACAAGAACTCTCAATACCGAAATATGCGCAAAAAACGGGAATAAACGAAAACCCTATCTATATCGCAATTTGGGTTAGGATAGGAACGATACGTCGGGTCAGGTTAGGAATAGGGTTACGTTCGGAACAATTTTTTTTTTCAAGTTCCTAACCTAACCCGCGACCGGGTTAGGATTTCGGGTCAGGTTCGGAATACAACTCCTTTTAACACCTAAGAGTCGGCTTCCAGTCCTACAGGATGTAGGTGAATACCAGTAATTTACACGGAGCAACTGAATATCTGACCTCCACAACCCAGTTGCTGTCGGTTCGGTTTTTTTAATAATAATCTCACCACCAAAGACTCTTATTGCTTGCAGCATTCGGTCGCTATTTAAGCGCTTATTTAAGCTTATCAACCAATAGCATCGCAGCATCTGATCCCTTGTTTTTATTAATGAAAAAAGGTGAGAAAAAAAATATAAGACCAACAATAGTTCTTCTTCTTCATGTCGATGATTTGTTAAGGGTGGTAAACAGATTTGGAGATCGTGTGCACGGGATTTTGTTTTTAAAATGAGCAGATTTCGACCAATCTCATGGTACAACTACTAAATTATAAAATAACGAATAAAATAAATTCTTCGTTTAATTAGAATGATACATACTGAATGCAAAATACTAGCAAGGAATTCAATCCATTTATTTTAATTGTTACAACTATTATGATTCTGAATGTAAAATAACTATATCGTTGTTTACTACTAAAATGACCTTCAAATGATCACGATGAGCCGTGGCGGACTAAATAGACGAATGTTTTAATAACTTCAAAGCAATGTACAGTTGTATGACTCTAGCTATTATAGTAAAAATGTGGCACAAGGCTTGAGAGGTAGCGAGAATGACGCTAATAGCATAATACGCTTGTTTTTTTTTTAATTTAATTCAAAGACATGGTAAGTTAGTGGCAGATGAGCTAATCTGCCTGCTTGATAAAACACTCATATACAACTCATTCACTATTTACAACAACTCAACTCACCTAACACTCACCTGCACATTCTTGTTTTGAACACATACATAATATGTAAAAGGTATTTGAATTTGATAGTAATTGCTGACTGAAAATACTAAATATTTAAGATCTCAGGACGTAGACAATTTTCTCTCTTCTTAGAGAATTAAAGGCTTATTTAAAAGCAAGCAAGTCAATCTTCTTTTCAACGCTATAAGCTTATAACTCACACCAAATCACAGCAATTTGAGAAACGGACTTCTCCTTCAATTAGCGGCGAATGTCTCATCACCATGTTTTGAAGAACATTAAGATAATTCACTGCACCGTTGTAAGTGTTAATAGAGCGCGGTTCGTACTCGCCGGTTTTATGGCCCCTCGTTGCGTTATGTGTGGGGCCACGAAATTAGAGGTTATACACCGTTGTAATAACGTGCAATTTGTGATGTTGTTTTATTACTTGGGAAAAGATTTGTAAATTGGGAAATCTAATAAAATAGTACTTCGAACTATGATTTTAATTTCTATCATAACAATAAAAATTAAATAGACTAGAGAGAATCAAAATCTAAAGTTTTGAACCTGTGAATGACCGAATTAATTTGACAAAAATAATTATTAAGTATCTAAAAATGCCTTACCTCTCAAGACGAAAATGATTAGTTTTATAAGTTATCGGTCATAAACTAAAACATGTAAATATTTTACGCAATAAATCCATTATTATAACCCAATTTAATAGTAAAGCAATATGACTGTGACATAAAAATATTTTTTTTTGCAAAAGTATAATAATATTTTTACTGCGTTTCTATTTTATAACCATTCTCACGATTGACAGTCGTAAAATTTCTTTTTAAAACCGAATTGAATCGTTTACGTTAAGTTATTGCTTGTAAAAGTCTAAATAATTGTAAAATAACTTAAAGATGTAGACGCCATCTTGGATTTTTTGCACACATGAATTTAAAGTCACCGCGGGATGTCTAATCATTGCGACATAATTAAGAATGTTAAAATCTTATGATTTAGTAATAAAATCTAAATCTACATTATGATTTAAACATCTAGTTTTTTTTCTAAGTTGACTCACTGGCTCTATTGTTGGCAATTTTAGTGAAAATTCTAATAAATGTAATCATAATAAATATCAAAGAAAACCAAAGAATTGATGATGAATTATTGTTTGCTTTTTTTCCTAAAAAATATTTGCTTTAATGCGAATGTAACAAAAAAACATTACTTTAAGAACAGAATTGTTGTTTTTACACGCAGATAAATTATAAATTAAAGCTTAAACTATATAAAAATGCAAGGTAATTAAATTAATAAAATTCGCGCGCCCACACACACATCATAATTTTAAATGTCACACAATGTAAGGTTGAGGTCTCACTGTTAAAATATGAAGATTTTATTTTAATTAAAAACATTTAGTATACAATGACAGATACAAGCTTTTGTACAAGGACGTGTAAGTAAAAGGTGATTAAAGGAAAAAAAATAAAAGACAAGTACTAAAAGTAAATAATAAAAAGTGAATAATATAGATTATTTACTTATTAACTTATTACAAAAACAAAATGTTATTAAATAAATATTATAAAAAATTAAAAATTATTTACTATTTTTTTATTATTTAAATTATTTACTTATTTACTTTTGTGTGGCATCTTCTTAATTAACAACAGAATCATTTGTTGTAAGTATTATACCTAGTATTCACACTACTAACATAATTTTATCTGGGAGCTCAAGCACATAAATAAAAATAATAATAACAAAATAATAATAAAGATTTATTGTTGAACTAGGACTAGATTACATGGCAAAGTATTAAAGATAAAGCACAAGCAAATAGTTTCTTAATCTAGTTAGTGGGTGCCGTACTGTTCTCCTAGATAGGTTACAAAGTAACCTGTGTTTAGGAGAAACAGTTCCGATCCCCGTCGTCGAATCATTTACAAACGTATTCCTCATCACCAAAATCATCTATTTTGTAACACAAATCGTATTAAAACAAAGCCTTATTCTTAACAAATAAATGTCATAATATATTTTTATTTTTACACCCAAGCGGGCCATCTTTGTCACCCGTTGACGCCTCCAAAGCGAATGAAACTCGATATTCTTCCCAAAAATAAGGCTGCGTATTCACTCAACGATTTTTACAAGTCTTCGCGACTTCAGAAATGTAAATAAATAATTCTTGTACTAAAAAAATAAACAAAATGACACTTGCGTCCACAAGTTTTATACCTAAAGCAAGTACAGATGAGAATAAAAGCTTTTTTTGTAAATGAAGACTGCTTGTTTTTATTTGACTTTTAATTAATTGTATATTATGTTTTTTTTTTTGTATATTTTTTCCGGCTGGCAACAGGCATGAATCAGCTGTTTATCTTGAGTCATAAAATTCGATTGTGGGTATATTCGTTAGGGTTACTGTTATGGTGTTTGCCTGGTAGCCTTTTACATTCAATGAAACGTAATGTTAACTGTAGCTTTTCAATACTTTTATAAATCTATTTTCTACGTAAAAACTATCATCGTCACTAAACTACCATTCTTTAGTTTACACAATGGGGAGGCTAACTGTGGAACTAACGGTGCTAGCATAGTTGGTACCCAAACATCGTCATTGGTTGAAAATGTGGTAATGTCATTTTATATATTTCAAAATAGCTTAACCTCATTGGTCAGATTGAGACCAACTATGGTGGCGCCTTCTGAGATTTACTTTGCCTTAGCCACCCCATTGAATTGAATACTATGGCTGTGGTGTATCCTTTGACGAGTGGCCAAAATTGGAACTAACGCCGCCATTTTGTTTTTTCAATACTACTTTATGAAACAACTAGCTTTGTCCGTGTAGAGTTCGGTAATTGTCCCACAAGGCGTGTGACCTTGTGGGACACAGGGATAAAAAGTATCCTAAGTGTTAATCTAGGTTACAAACTATCTGTGTGCATAATTTCATCCAAATCTGGTCAGTAGTTTTTGCGTGAAAGAGTGACAAATATCTAGACATCCTTATACACTTTAGCATTTATAATTTAGTAGGATTATACAAAATGTTTAGCAGCAGCGGTTGTTGATCAGCATTATAGCACTGTTGCAGATTCATGTTCTGCCTTCAAACTGTCACCAATTAAATGACAGCATTTAATTACGTAATTACTCTAAACACTAATTGAAATCAAATCAATTCCCACACATAACATTAAAAACATAGACCAAAAAAAACAAAAAGCAACAATGGTTGCTCATCGATGATCACCATGCGACCACAACGTACGC
Source organism: Xestia xanthographa (assembly GCA_905147715.2). Classification (NCBI taxonomy): domain Eukaryota; kingdom Metazoa; phylum Arthropoda; class Insecta; order Lepidoptera; family Noctuidae; genus Xestia; species Xestia xanthographa. The sequence continues at coordinate 4,733,629 of LR990656.1, read as the reverse complement.
ATGACACCATTGACACCACTGTCAATCCGATATGGGGTATCAAATGTCAATGTCACTGCTCTTCCGCAAATACATTCACACACCGGCTATTGACACGCCCTGACGCTTCACATGCACCAACTGTAAAATTAACTTTAATGTGGGTTGTTAAAGATTTAAATAGTTTAGTGGACAGATGATAGACTATTATTGTTGTAGTAATTAGACTAAGAATAATGATGATGGCGAAGAAATTTCAGATTTTGTTAGATTTAAGATATTATGTAATCTAAGTCACATAGATAATTATTTCAGTATCATAGTAGATTTTGACAAGATGAGTTACGATTTGGATCCATAGAGTAGACAGAATTAGATCTACTAAGGATCTCTAATAGGAAAAACCTAATTAATTACCAGAGGGCCCAGTCTAGGTAACATTTTATTAACTGTAACGATGCTAAAAAAGTGAAAAATAAATAAATTCGTTGCAGAAATACCAAACGCTATGAACACAATTGCGAATTTCTAGGCGCTTAGGTCTTCACTTATTCTTAGTGCCTTAATAACCCATCACTTTTTAAAAATATAACACTTCTCACGTAAGATGTTAATATACGATACACAATAACTTCTAATACATTATTACGATACTCCACAATCCTTTCCACACCGGTTACTCCTCGAACTCCCGCGCATCCATTGACGCTTCGTTCCCCGCGACAACTCACATGCGCTCACGCATCATAAAACTCGCATGTTTATCCTTCTGCCTTACTCCCACACCATCGTTTACTAGCACGATATTTTAATACTTTTGTGAACATTTACAAGACCTGTGCTGACTGAGGTGGTCTGCGGTTTCGCATGTTGGTTAAACCTTGAAAATGTACATGAATGGATTTAAAACACGACCAAATCATAAAAAAGCCGAAAGGCACTTGTTCTCCCCATCATTGCGTTACGGAGATATTGGGGGTCAAAGTTACAACTTTTCCACAAGTTTAATTTAAATTATAAATGTTTTTACTGTAAGATTTTCACTCTAAACACGTCCACGACCCCCGTACTATGCAATCCATCCATCAGCACTATGTTTTGAGTGCAGTACATTGAGTTTTACCGTAAAACATGAATTTTCACCCAAAAAAAAAGTCGTTTCCCAACAATAATTTTTGCGTTAATTAGTTTAGTGAACAGAATGTTTGGTAGACGGCTTCGTGACACCTTGTTTAAACTGAAGAATTCTTAAATTCTAGTGATAGGTATTAGTCTCTAATTGGAATTTGAGCTTTAATTACGGCACAGTTAAAGAATCTTTTAAACGTTTCAAACAATACGCTTCCCAGCCATATATCGCTAATTTGTCGCCTTTAATTATTTAGCACTTTTATTTTAATTCTAGAAACACTCCCATTAAATAACCTTCCATTTCAGGAACAAAAATACCTCGGAGCTAATGAAAAGAAACTAAGAATCCAATCTATTTAAAAAACAATAAGATTCCGAAAAGTAAAGAATCAGATTTCTACAAAGATACTGAACATTGGGTTGGTAAAAACAGTAATATAATTCCTTTTAATTCTTTAAAATAAAGCGTCGATATAAATTGGCTGGACAATGAAATGTTTAATGAAACAGATGGTAAAGGTTAACTCGAGACTGCACCTTCAATTAAAGAAATAAGCGATGAGCTGGTGTCGAAAACCGTTTATTTTAGCGTTCCTGTTCCTGGTATCGATATGCTATTTTCGTTTAATGAAGAACAAAAAGATGTGGATGATAATATCGATATAGTTATTCGTTTCATTGGGCAGGATCTGAATAATTGTTCTGAAATGGATATGAGTATATTTAACCCTGCATTTATTTTGCTTTGCTCGTTTAAAATAGTTCTGCAAATACCGTTACGCAGGAGTGTTGAGAATTTAAATCTATCCTACAGCTAAATGTGCAACGTGAAATAGCATCTGTTTCACATCTACATACCGTGTTCAATGGAATTTAAAAGCGTCCTCCAGCTGAAATAATCACCTTACTAAATACAAGTTCTTGAAAATCTTCGCCACCTAAATTCAACTGCCTATTCCAACGAAAGTTAAGGCTGTCGAAAATACAGATTTTAAGATTCCCTCTAAATTTCATCAATTAAAACCAATTACAAAGGAAAGTGATAGTCGCCCAAGTATGCAGGTCACAATTTCTGATTCATTTTTTAATTATCCACAATTTTCGTTTCCAGTAGTTTGGACTTTATATCTTTCGTTTAAAGTTGGGAATTCATTGGTATAAAGCTGTCGCTGTTGAACTAATGGCACTACAAATCCTCCGCAGTCCAAGCCAGGTATTGTCCTCTGAAAAGTTTATTTGCTCCTTACACCACTGTCGTCCGATCGCCTTTTTACTTTTATCTCAGACAATTTTTAAATGGTTTATGTTTGATACCATTATTGTGTGCCAATCAGGTTGAATTACAATGTCCTTTACCAACGGCCGAACTGAGTAAGAATTTCTTTATTATTTTTGTTACAAATCATTTTATTTTATGCCTTTTTTAGTTTTAAAGTAAACAAGGCAGATGTTCGCTTTATTTAGATGAGCAAGTCGAATGCGTAAGTTGAATTTAAATAACTCGTGTTTGAATTTACGGATGCTTGGGGACATGGAAAATTGTGGTGCTTACCTTATTTTTTCTCTCTTTTTACTGGAATTTATGTGTCTTCAGTTTTGACAAGTTCACTTAAAGGATTCTAGGAAGAGGCTACTTGTATTTAGATTTGTCAGGCGGTCAATCTTGTGCATTTGAATGTTATTGCTCTTTTATGGCAAATTCTACATGTGCTTTAGGTTCATATATTTTCGTTTTGACTTCATTTCCATCTTCAGAAAGTGTTGATTTTTTTTTTTTTTTACAGAACATGACATTTGTAAATTGTCCTTTGCTCGATATATTTTGCCATTAAATTTACTCGCATTTTCACAAACTCCTTCAACATTTCGCTGAACGTGCTCTGACAGAGATCCCTCCGATCAATAATCTGAACATTAGCGGCACATAAAAGTCACTAATTGAGATATCCCCAACAATTTGAACTCAACGTTTTTAAAGTGTTAAGTAGTGGCTGGAGTGTGCAATAAATCTCATTGTTGGCACTCTTATCTCCCTCACTGAGGTAGCCGATATGGGCGTTGTCAGTGAAGAAAATTTAAATATAAAACGTAGTGTTGCTCCGATCATGGGTTTTATCTTCGGACGGTCATATTTTGAAGTATGTGGAGCGGTTGCACTTTGCGGTGTAGGCAGAGCTGATGATGATGTTCATTTGTTTATTACTGGCATATTATATTTTTTTGTTTCTACTGCTTTACAGTAAATAAATTTAGATTTAGGAAAGAACATCACTATCGAGGTACACCGCGGCGAAAGTGTAGTGATGATCTGATCATGTTCGCAAGGCAAACATAGCCAGAAAAGTGAGGGCTTTTCCCAGCAGTGGAACACGGTATAAGCTATAAACAAATGAAGGGAATCATGCTCCAACAGAGGTGCTATTAAATGTATTGATAATATCATCAGTCCAGTTAACGATTGGTGCTAACCAGAAGGAAGTAATTATAACACTAAAATCTGGTTTCAATCTGATGATGACATTTCCTGTTCCAAGACAATAACTCAAGTAAACCAGGCAGACGTTGATCGAATTCCAAAAATGTCACTTTTATATCACATAAAACAAGTTATCAAAGTCAGAACCGATATAAATAAAGATACTAAAGATTACAAAATCACTTTAGTTGAGAAAGGGATCATCGTGTGTGGTACTAACGTACGGTAACGACTTATCGAAAATCTCTTCATTAAAAACTAAAATGTGAGTCGGTTTCGACTGTTTGTATGTTCTCATTTATGAGACGTTTCTGATGTTTTTCGAGAGAAAAGTAGCGCTGTTTAATAGAGTTATACGTTTTAGGGAAAATGAAAACTGAAACATTTCAATACAAATAAATTTCATACAAAATATATCATTAAAATATATCATTTTAACCTAGCTTCTGAATTCATCCCAAATACTAAGCCTTTAATATACTCAGATTATGTCATCGCTTAATCACTAGTGTTAAGCTAAAGCTGTTAAAGCACAGACACTACCAACGCGAGCGTGGTTAGCTTTTACTGTAAATTTAACAACTTCTTCAGAAAACTATTTAACAAATTCCTGTACATCCTTATTAAACTTACTGAGTTAACTACTGCATTCACAGTACTGTTATTTGCTTTACGTACCAATTTATTATTGACAACATTAACTTGATCAGATATACGTAAAGTAAAATAAATCCCAGAAAAATATACGTTGGATCTGGACAGGTTCGAGCCAGGATCGCTCACTAGGGTGGCTGGGGACAGAAGCTTTGCATGCAATGTTCAACGCATCAATCAGCAACTGAATCGTATTCTCAATAATAATAAAGTAAGCTGATCTGTTTCGGGGATCTGTACAAATGTTTCTCAGAACGTTGCGTGTCCTCTTAATGATCTGAATAAAAGTAAATGTTTTAAACAAAAGCTTTCTAAGGCTTTAATTAGGTTGTATCGGTGAAAGTCAGGATCATGCCTTTTGGGGAGATGGTGTATGATACTGCTAAAGCCTTTTTCACTATGCTGCGTTCGTATAATGATTTACATACAGACTTCGGTGTGAGTGAAATGATATGGATGTAACAGTTAATCATTAATCAATTTATTTATTTCATTTTTATTACACTGAATCAGTCAAAATTATTAATAGGCGTGTAAGGAACGTGTAAACATGATTAATATAGGTGCAAAAAATGTGATACCGACGATCAATAATTGTAAGAAATCTTTTTTGCATAAAGATTTACTGGCCACATGATACAGAGTGTAGCCAAGATATTCTTTACATAAATATAGGTGATCCGTTTCGTTTGCATTTAGTGCTGATAATACCTGTTATATAATATTAAAATGATTATCTAAACGTCTCAATACTAAAGCAATTTATATCAATGATTGACCAACAATGTTAATAAGACAAGATACAAGAATGAAGCCATTAGCGGAATCGCTAAAACTAACACCGTTTCGCGATCTAATAAATCACAAAGCAATTTGGACCTTACCATTAACTTGTCAGAGTTGAAACTTGTATAGCATGTGTGCGAACAATTTATCTTAGCGTTCGACGTGGATGCAATTAATCAAGAGGCAATGTCACGTACGTAATATAGCCGAGGTAAAAGAGAAAAAGATGATTTCAGGCTAATTATCTTTGATGTTGTTATATTTTTATTTTGCCACTTAACACCTACAGAGGCAATTTGTCGCTTGTTACGTTACGCTATTGAATTTTTGGGGTCCTGCATTGTGTGACTACCGTCTGCTGAAGTGAGTTGATTTATTTCTCATACGTGCAGTACTCATTTATCATCGTTCGCCTGTATTTAGACTGTTTATTTTTATAATGAGCTCTCGAAAAGGTCAATTTTGCGTTTACTGTCCTTTTTTTCTTGCGGCGGCGAGAGGGTGTTTATTTCTTCTTAAATACGTTTAAGATCAGTTCTCGTGTTTGCAACCTGATCTCATTATTCGGGACATGTAAAGGAAGGTGTGAATGCTTGGAGTATAAGCAAATATATTCATTATTTATCGATGCCTACTTTTAAATAAAGCCTTTCAGTTTAATTTATATGCTGCTTCCTTGAATCGACGTCCATATTCTAGAGAATTTATAAAATATTTCAAAGGTTTCCTTCATGGGTATAATAACTTAGAATTCCCATTCCATAAGTAACTGAACATTAGAATATACCGGTGTATATTCTGATACAATGTCCCGTAACTTCCTATGGTGGGGGACCTCACAGAACCTTGATCAATTCATCGAATTAAATACCTTTAATTAATTACGATAGCTATCTCAGCTTGGTCTGTGGATGGCAATTAGTCGTAGTAGGAACCTTTGTTACGAGTTACATGACGGCTGTAAGGTTCCTGTTTTAGCCAACCTTCTAAGATTACAAGCAATGAATAGGGTGCCTGATGAAGCATCCTTGTTTCCATGGACATCTTGGTGTGATAAGGATCAGTTTTTGGATTTTGTCCAATACTTGTGGCTTTAGTTTAATTTGCATTGCCTGCAGTGTCTGTTTGCTGAACTACGGGTTGATTGTTAAAATCAACATCCTCTTTGTGGATATAACTTGGGCCTATGCAAAGCTAATGAAACGAAGGATGTACTGTGCGAAAGTTAATATGCTGGTAATAGAGTGACTACTGAATTTGCTTGACATTTGCTTAGAACAAAAATGATACATTAGAAAACAATAGTTTGGATAATTGTTGCTCCAAAAGTCTCAAATCCTCATCTCTCCAGCCTAGACAATCAAACTCAGCCACCATTCACCAAAGACTAAAGAGACGAAAGGAAATCGATTACATAACACTAGTAAATCATCCCGTGCTACTTTTAATTGTGAAATATCGCCTACGTGAACATTCCTCTAAAACATGTAGCTTGTAGGCGACGCGATGGTAGCCTGCCACTACTTATGAATTATCACTACAGTTAGCTGTAGCTATTTTTGCAATGAGTGTATAAAGGGTACTATCCGATAATATGCGACGGATTGCGTGTTTGTCTATTTCTTCCTTGTGATCATTGATACTGATTTCTGGTCAATTAGTATCAACATTATGTTTATCAGTAGCTTTATTACTATTCTAAACAAGACTGATACTTCTTGAGATCAGCACAACACGTTTTTGAATTACTTCAGTGCTTATTGTATCTTATTGAAATAATACCTTCAACCATGTACCCTTTCTGTTGTGCAAGATTTAGATCTTCCTCATTCATTTCAGCATACTAATATTCTACTTTCTTCTTCCCCAGATGTCAGCTATCGACCCTGACTGCGGTGTCAACGCGATTGTCAACTACACCCTCGGAGAAACCTACGTCAAGCCACTGTTCTCCGTCAAGCCTGACTCTGGTGAGCTGTGTGTCTCCGCCCCTTTGGACTATGAGTCACATAGCGACTTTGAGTTCCCTGTCATCGCCACTGATAGAGGTTTGTATTTTTTTGTTATAATCGATTCTGTAATTTGACTTATGTACAGCTTGTTCTACTACCTTTACGAGTAATTTGTTATGTGGGCCGAAAAATAATGTCACTCAAATTCGGTTTCACATTTTTATTTATTTGGTGCTAAGTGGTCGTTTCAGTCTTTGGAGAAGCAATTAGTTTTTTCTAAAGGAAAAGTCTGAAATTAGCTCTTTAAAGTGGTTGTTTAGTCAACACTTCAAAATACTAAGTTTGGAAGTAAACAATATTTTCTCGTGTTTAAATGTTAAAATTCAGATTGTTCTGTGTGTCTTACTTTTGAATGTGCACTATACAATATTTATACCTACATACATTAATATTCAGAAAATAGGTTTTGTGCAGATAGAAATAATTATAAATTTTGTTCGATTAAAACATGGAGGTTAGGCCTCGCCCATTAATTAACTCGTACATTCCGAAATGTAATGTAAAATATTAATGGTTTGATTAAGTGTACTTATAAGTAGAATTTTGCTGTGAACCAAACCCTTTGGCAAAATATTCTTAACCTACGATATCCTATTTATTGTGACTGACTATGAATAAATCAAAATATTTAAGTAACATTTTAAGTTTAAGATGTTTTAGGTTTTACAATAGGGTGATTTCTGGTATGCGATATATTTTTAAATAATTTCATTTCAGAGCAAAAATATTTCTCAAATTAAATATCATTAATAAAAAAATGTACCGACTCTACAAATCGGTGGTAAAACTTGCACCGCAAAAAATATTCTTACTGAAAAATTAAAGGCTACATACAGACTGGGCATTTCATCGCAATGTCAAATTGTTGACACTGATGTTTGATTGGCTATACCTACCACTATTTTGTCCCTTATTTTACCCATTGTCCTTTGCGTTCTATATTATTTTCATTTCATTCAATCAAGAACCGTTTTTGGTAAAGTTCTTACTTATTTTGGTCTAATTAATACTTAAAAATACTTTAGATCCTGGTAAACAAAGTCGCTACTTATTTTAGAATTCCGCCATGGCTTCCAAACCTATCTGTGCGGTAATGTACTGTGATCATTTACCCAAAGTGGGTTAACAGCATTCCCTACGCAGACCTTTATTAATTTTCTAATAATTAGCCCGATGCAATATTCTGTAGGCCCAGGTAAATTGTCTTGCTTTAACTTATCATGCGTTCGTATTTGGTAGACTTTATCGACATTCACTTAAGAATCTAGTCCCTTCACTTTAATAGATTTTTTCTTTCTTAATTATCAGTAATAATCTTTAAAAAGGTAATTTTAATAAAAGGTCAATTAATGTTTATTAAATTGGTGTCATTAAAGGATCTTAAAATAGAAAATGTTAAGCTTCTTAGAGCATCGTCCATAAAACCCTAGTGGTAGATGTGATAGTTGCAACTACCACTAGTGGGGACATACTGGGGGGGGGGGAAATAGGAATGAAACCTCCTAAAATATGTTGTAATATTGTAATGACAGTATTTACCCAATCTGTAATATGAGTTTAACACTTCCGGGGTTCTCTGTTTGTGTAAAATAATCATAGAACTATGGATAGATAAAGTAAAGTCCTACATAGTTTAAAGCTAATAAGATTTTCGTTCCGTTTCTGTTATTACTTATCTTTAAAACAATAATTTAGGTACGGCTTTCACAATAATTTAGAACATTTAATGAGTCATTGAGAAATAGCGTATTAAATCTTGATTTTTTGGCATGTTACCATTGCATCGGTGTGAAACACGCATGTTGTTACGTTGGTAGTCAATAATAAAATAACGTGTTAAAGTAAATAGCTATTTTTAAACACTAACACACATCTCAAAATTATATAATATACAAATATCAGGATTGTCATAAAAGTATAATATATTACATCAACTTAAGTTGTTTCTTCATTTGTCTTAAGAACTCCTCTCAAGATCTTTGGCAATACATAGAAATCTTTATTGCAAGCTAAAACAAGAAACACAATAAGGTCTATCAATAACAGAACACATCATTTTGCCTCTAATTTATATTTCTATTTTAGTGTTAAATGTTTTCTAAATTACTGTTTCCTGCTGCAGTATTAAAGTCGATAGATCGCATCTGTCTTGCTAGACTATTAATATACCGTGGGTTTATATCAAATGCAAAGCATTATTACCACGATGACATTCAGAACGTTTTCAGCTGCATCCGGTAAAACTGAAAGCCGACCCCAACACAGTTGGGAAAAGGCTAGGCAGATGATGATGATGATGATGACATTCAGAACGTTTCTGTTTAAAAGATCATTAATGTTTCTATTTGAATAGGATTATGGATGAAGAATCTTTAGTAAAGAAAATATCATAAAATTGATGAATAGCAATTCAAAATTTAGGTTATTTTAGTATCGATTGATTACTGTCTTATCAGGATCCGATGATAAACGGTGATCTAGTCGACAATGATGCACAGGTAAACAAAAAAACGTTTAATTTCTGATTATCCATAAGAATATTTTATTATGGCTTAACCAGAATATCTTGTTGCCTTTTAAACAAACTGTCCCCAACAATCGCACGATTGTAAAGGCTGATTTATTTCCAATAATTATATTGTCACGATACTTGTACATTATATCATCAAGGCAAACCGAACTCAAGAGTAATATACGAAAATCTTTAAAATATCCACGATTTGCAGCGTTTTCGAAGGACCATCACATTGGCGGGGCCGAAATAAATTCCGCCAATGTTCGTCCGCGGGCCGCAAGTCCAGTTCGAAGATTTATGGAGAGAGAACAGTGCAACTATCACTTGGTGTTTTTATTTCGTTAGCTTGAGCGGCTACTTTGTCCTTTGAAATGGAATTTTCGAGAACTTTTTCCAGTTTTTAATGCTGTGACGACTGTGTTTGGGATACGAATTGGGAAAATTTTAATTTGTTGTTATTGAAAGGGATTTTGTAATCAAGAGATAAATTATTACTTTTCTGATGATCGAGTAGAGGTAACGGGGGTTAATGTATGTTAGGTGTGCCTATGAAGTATCTTATGAAGACATTGTATGAATTAATAAAGGAGCAATAGCCTGTCGTAATAGCTAACAGTACTTTATGAGTTATTATCAATTTTACAGTTTCCAAGAAATTACAACACTTATTCGTTAATATTAAAAATAACTTTGATTAAGTACCAATAAATATGACTAAAGACAATAATAAGTAAAGACAGCATCCATTAGATACATTTCAACAACCCATAAATAATGTACATTCAAAAGTAACACAACAAAAAAAAAACTACTTACAACGTCGAGTCCACTAAACGCGTTGACAAACGCATAAATCAACCACCTGCCAATTAGACATAGAATTACAAACAATACGAACAATCAATACCAATTATTTATTCGCAGGAGGCCTGTCCACGACCGCTATGGTGAAGATTCAACTCCTCGATATAAACGACAATGTACCAGCATTCACAGTTAAGGATTACAACGTGTCTTTGAAAGAAGGACGGATTTCCTCCGAGCCGATTATAGCTGTATCCGCAACGGACTCTGATTCGGGAAGATTTGGTACTATTACTTACAGAATTGTGAACGGCAATGAGAATGATGTCTTCAGAATAGATAGGAGTACTGGAGAGATTTTGGCTACGAAGCCAGCTTTGGTACAAGCTAACCTCAAATTTGATCTGGAAGTATCGGCTACTGACGGAGGAGGATTGACTGCTCCTCAAAATGCTGTAGTACATGTGTCAGTAATGCCTGCTGGGATTGGGTCAGCGCTGTTTGACAAGCCGAGGTACAATTTTCGAGTGAAGGAAGATGTCAGGATTGGAACAGTCGTTGGGAACCTGAAAGCTACCGTTGGTGATAGAGGTAAGTGTCTTTAGCATTTTTTATAATTTTTTAGAACTGTAAAATCCCCCTAAGCGTTCATTTATTTAACAGAGTATTTTAAACATGAGTATTATGTATTCTGATGAATGAATATGGTACTAAACTACCAACAACTGTTGGTAGTTTAGTACCATGTTCACTAAAGTAAGCATTAATACTCACTTTACTTATATAGGATTAGTAAGGACTTACTGATCATCGTTATCTCCATTTTAATGACAACTTACTACCTACCTACTTTAAATGACTTTTACTTTACTCACATACCTTTCTCTAAACTAAAAACAAACTACCAGGAATCAAAGTTTCCGGGAAATCACCGCATAAAGTACAAACGACTCAATGATACAACTACCGTTGACCGGCATCACCTTATAGCTTCATTTCGCTTTAACAAATTTATTGAAATCGTGCCCAAGTGGTTACTATTCAAATGAAAAGCTTTTAGCGTCTTCGTAAAGTCTTCGCAAAGGTAACTGGGCTAGGTGAATAGGTCTTCAATATAAAAGTGCAGTACACTTTAAATAATTACGGTCTTATGTACAAAGAATTGTATTTTGTAGTAAGCAAAGACAGTGCTTTATGGAAATCGTGGTGAAAGTCTCCGGGTAATGGGAAAGTTGGAAACTGTTTTGTAGTTTATTGGTCCTGTTAACGTTTAAGATATCGTAGATCCAAAATGCACCGTTTTTTTCTACAGAATAAGTTCAACTAACCAATAATTCTAATCTAACAATGTAATTGTATTTAATCACTGCAAATTAATCAGCTGAAAAACTCAATATCAGCAAAGTTAATATGTAACAAAATACTCCCTAAAAATCACACATAGTGATCCAATAATTTCAAGATCGTCATTTTGAAAAGTAAAAAAAAAACAGTCTTGGGCCTAATATCGCTCCTAGCGACAACCTTCTCCCTTGGACCATTCCCCACGGACGCTAAGATGCCTACACAACAGTACGTAATCGCCCATTGTCTTAACGAAGATCACGAGCTGATGCGAGCCCCTGGTGCATCCATTGCACTTGGCAACTTTTATGAGCCTTTTTGAATTGCTGATGCGTTCCTTTACCCATTTTGAAAGGACAAATAATTTACACGGTGAATGCGACTGAATACATATATTTTTAATGATAGGTTCTTCGATGCATTTCGTGTATAAACGTATAAAATGTTAGGTTATGTTTGTAACGTCGCTTCATATATTTTATTTTGTATTAAATAAACAGTTTCATATAAAAATGTTACCTTTCATTTGGATTCATTGAAGTTTGTAAATCTTCTGCCAACTCCTTTGATATGTCAGTATAGTGCACTTTCATTGCTACGTTCATGAGCATCTTCACGCACTTCATCTTTATTAACACCAAAATCATTAAGTTTACATTTACTATCAGTAATCAAACTTCTTAATAAACCATACATCAACATGGTACTCACTAAGGCCGTCTATCACACCATAACGTAACGTGACATGTGTGACGATAGTAATTGAATGCTGCGGAAAACCATTCGAATGGCTGTGAACATTCTTGTTTCAATTTATGCCGTTAAAGCTGTAATTATTTAAAGGTGCATTGGGTAATTTTCCCATATCTTCTAAGGTGGAAATGCAATAATTTTGTATCAATGCGCATACGTTTTACTGTGCTTCAAACGGCACCTATTGCTATCTTTGTTTATAGTACTGTTGAATTTGACCTATTTTGCTGCTTGAATGGTTTTACTATAAGTTTATGTATCCTGTATATCTCTAATAGTCAAAATAGCATATCTTACTGCACCTTTGACTTCAGTTTTTACTATCATTTCTGTATAGACCCTGCAAAATAATTGGGTACAGATTTTAATTTCGCGCCAAAACCCGTTAGATACCGCTAGCAGGATGTTAATATGTTATATAACCGTAATAACACAAACGTGATTGATAGCTGTTTTATCACAGATAGCAAGTACTAGCAAAGCAATAACTTATTTCCTTTCGACAATTCTCACGACGCGAGCAGCTGATATACAACCACCATCTTTAATTCTCATTTCATCGCGGAAATGCGATATCTTGAGAAAAAAATGCATTAATGCCCATCACTACTAAACGTCAAATTTATCGATATCAGAGATTGTCATCTGTCAGAATCGTCATTAAATTTTTAAGACACATCAAAGAATTTCATCTAATTAATTAGCGGACTTTGTCGGTCACGGAAATCGAGATTTTAGTTTTTTTAAAAGGTGCTTTTTACAACCGCTAATGATACATTAAAAAGTCGTAAAAAAATTAAGTAAGTGCAAATCGGGGTTATAACCCACATCAAACGGTTTTATGGCTATATTTATTTACTGTGGTAGTGTTTTAAATACTTATAGATAGGGTTATAATGTGTTATATGCGTACAAGGGGTCACCAAACTACAAATAACTTAAGATTATTTTTATATCACTAATGGATTGTCTCTTAAAATTTTTGTATCTTTCCAACACTCAACTCGTAAATATACAGTAGATGTGTAGATGTAACGTGTGTAGTAAATCAAAATATTTACAGCCTTTTTCAGCAACATTCAGTGAGACAAAACAACAAAAATACTGTATGATGACGATGAAGACGAAATACAAGGTGCTACATTTGACATTACCATTGTAATGTTATTCCAGCCAAATAATAGTTGTCCCAAGTCTTCAGAAAGATTACCTGTCTATTGTTATAGTTTATAGGCCTTGTTTCGGTAGTATACGCAAAATATAGCACCTGTATGTTCTAGCTGAAAATTGCCCTCAGCAACAGTTCTCCGGAACTATTACAAATCATTGTAATACATGCGTTTAGTTTGAGAACAACGGTTAAATTTATTTGTATATCATTGTTATATTACGTTATATGCTGTTATATTACGTTATATTCTGTTATAGACAATAAAGCATGTTCGGTATCTCACTCGAGACGGTGCGTTTGGATAATATTTATATAGGTAGGTCTTGGGATGTCGTTACACCGTTGTGGAAAGGGGATACTAGTTTAACAATTAATGATATAATAGAAGTAACATTTTAAGTTAAAAAGTTATTAAGATTTTTAAGATATTTCCAAATCTCTAGCAATATGTATCAGGATTCTACATTCTTTGTCTTAGGAAAAAGAGACGTCCAATGTCAGTTGTTAAATGTTATTTGCATATTTAGTTTATGCCAAAGCAACCTTTAAGATCAATGATGGTATCAGAGTTATCAAATCTAATAAGTTGTATTTTAATTTGGATAAAATGAACCCAGTGAGTAACTCAAGATTTGTTAAAAATATTTTCGGACTAATTCAGAATTTTTGCACTTAATACATCGCCAAATAATTATTCCTAGTTTTAAAACAGCGGCTATTATAATTCGTTTATTGTACTCCTCATTGGAAAAACAGAATTTCCCATATTTCTTAGGGCATATTCGCCTTCCCTTCATCCAAGTTACAGTCCAGTGTAACAGTCCTCCACAATACTTGCCCACGTATTCTCTTGTAAGTTCCAGCTCTGTAAATCACTGAATTGCTAACTCTACCGTTATAGTACGCTGTGCACTTGTCTATGGGAATTCTACGCCTTGACTTCACCATTGTTAGACATAGATAGCGGCCGCTTAAGATTCATGGACTTTGAAATACTGTATATGTATGGATATTGAATTATTGTGGTGACCGTTTTATTCGCTATTAGATGATATTGCTTGGGTACTTAGTCAATGGATATCTTTGTTGAACAATCTACCATTCATGAGATTTTTATCGTCAATCTTGTTACCACATGGTTCTTTGTTTGATGTAATAGCTACTGCTACTACATAGTCACCATCGGACCTAGATTTATGTTACTTGGGGTCAGCGCAACACGGTTTTTCTTAGGCTTGAATTCCTGCCACGCTGACGTCTCGGTCGCGCACGGTCTATCGCGTACGTCAGCAAGAAAAACAGTAGCAACATACGCGCCACTGACGACAGCGTCTTAGTATGGTGCTTTATAGAACACAGTGTATACTCATACGCCCGATGGACGTACGCGACCGACGTCAGCGTAGGAGGAATTCGAGTCTTACATTCTCCCCTGCCCGCCTTTCATAAATATTCTCCTGTTTATTTAATCATTTGAAATACAGTTTATGAATGGATATTGAATTATTGTGATGTACTTGGTAAATAGCTACAATTTATATCGTCAAATTGATGGGACTTGCGTTTTTCTAGTGTCTGCTTGATGTTATAGCTTCATTGCATTCATCATCATCTTTCTCTCCTTGTCTTATGTTACTTGACGTCAGCACAATACAGTATTTCTTCCATTATCCTCCATCAGCCCTCATTCTACCACTCACTCATTTTTCTTTAATATCATTTTAAATACTTTACTACATGAATTACCGTTACCTAGTCAATGGTATCTGTTCCGAGTAAGCTGCTATTTTCATACAAGATTGAGAGACTGAGACACACATTGCTCTTTCTAGTGACTGTTTGATGTTGTTAACAGCTATTTCCTTCAAAGCTATAATACCTAGACCGCCAAAATGTATTAAATTGTATAATTTTTCTTTTTAGGGTTCCGTACCCAAAGGGTAAAAACGGAACCCTATTACTAAGACTTCGTTGTCTGTCCGTCTGTCTGTCCGTCTGTCCGTCTGTCCATCTGTCCGTCTGTCCGTCTGTCCGTCTGTCCGTCTGTCCATCTGTCCGTCTGTCCGTCTGTCCGTCTGTCTGTCACCAGGCTGTATCTCATGAACCGTGACAGCTAGACAGTTGAAATTTTCACAGATGATGTATTTCTGTTGCCGCTATAACAACAAATACTAAAAACAGAATAAAATTATTATTTAAGGGGGGCTCCCATACAACAAACGTGATTTTTTTGCCGTTTTGTCTAATGTATAGATAATGGTACGGAACCCTTCGTGCGCGAGTGCGACTCGCACTTGGCCGATTTTTTAAATTAACGATGAACATGTTCAGAATGAATACGTGCGAACCGTTTTAGTGGCGGTGTCCCAACCTTGCAATGTCGTATAATTAAATATAATTGACGACCAGGATTGCATTGTATCCATATTTATCAAACATAATATCGTGCGTATACGTGAGTTTAAATGTTTGTAAATACACCCACAATACAGATCATTCTTGCCCGTTCTTCTCCATAGATATCTACGCTAGGGAATGGGCAACTACAGTACTTTCACAGTTTTTATGTCATGTGACTGGGACTGTAGCTACATTTAATTTTCATCTTTGTTTCGACAATTCAAAAGTGCCTGTAACTGGCCTACTTGAAATAAATGCTTTGGTTTTTATTTTGACAGACGAAATGAATGCTCATGCACGCTATTGATACTAGCTATTTAAGTAACTAAAAAACTACTAGGACACCTTAAATTACAACGTTACAACTATTTATTTATTTATTTATTTGGTTCACCAACAATTGCTTACACTAACACAAGGAAATAAAACAGAAGTCACAAAGCAGAATAAAGTGTAACAATCACTTACAGGTAAACTCTGCATGCACACAAAACGTTGTCGTTATTAACAAAAAAGATAGAAATAAACAGACTCTTAAACTAAATTAAAACAAAAAAAAAAAATTAAAACAAATTAAACTAAGAAAACAAATTTAACTAAATTTATATAAAATAACTAAATTAAAACAAATTAAACTATGTTAAACTAAATTAAAACAAATTGAACTTAGTAAAAATAGGTAATATTCTTGTAGCTTTTATTCACAGTGAGATAATGCAGACAAAGAAACTCATTGTTCAGGGAGATACTTATAAAAACATGCTTTTAATTTTCCTAAACCGTCAAAGTGGAGGTCGATTTGATCGCTGTGACTGTTTACAACCCTGCAGAATCTCGCGTGGGGAGAGTTTGCACCCAGAACCGTTCTTCTCTGCGGAGGGCAGAGTGGCGTAATAGGACGGCGAGGAATTCTTGAAGGGGCACGGAAGTTAAAATTATTTAATATTTGCGGGCAGTCGATTTTGTGGGCCATAACTTTGCACACAAACATTGCGTCATTCAGACGTCGACGTTTGTCCAGAGAAGCCATATTAAAATGTTTGAGCCTATCACTATATGAACGTATTTTCTTGGAAAAACCGCAAACATCTATCAACTATCCATCTATCAACTATCCATCATTACCAAAGGTTCAAAGATAAACGTAGTTCAGCATGGCAGAAGGATTCATGATCCAGATGCAGGTCAATGATGAAGTTATGTCTATCGAAAAGCTTAAATGGGTACCTATCAATGAAAATCATGATCGGGGTATATTATTTTATCCAATAAATACTTAAGAAGATACAGTGAGCATTGATACCGTTGCACTCGTTTCGAAAACATAAATCAAGATGAGGTTATAAATTAAATAACTTTACCATTTGACATTCCACAAAATACCATTTATTATAAATGGTGACTTATTACAAGCAAGAATTTATGTTTATATCGTGTGAACTATAATTTTATTTTTCATGGGAGGTAACGTTGCAGTAGTAATATTAATAAATTTTAAACTAATTAGCTAAATCACAATGCTGGTATCAACTACGTATTGCAAATCAAATCTTTAGATTGAGTTGATTTTATCTTAAAAATCACATTGTATTTTTAGATTTGACCCAAGTGATGAGCGTTTGACTGAACGAGGTACCTACTCACAAATAGGTCTAATGGCCTAGACTTTAGTTTAAAGCCCTAGAATTTATAAATAAATAAATATCGCTGGACATAACAACAATTTAGTGCCACACTAAGCAACGAGGCTTGTGTCGTGGATACCAGATAGTTCATATACTGACTGATACTTTTTGTTTGTAAATACACAAACAAAAAGTATCAGTCAGTTCCAGTGAGTCAATCAGTATCAGTCAGTTTCCATGACTCGGAAATAAATGTCCATGCTCATCACACAAACATTTGCTCCTACCGGGATTCGAACCCGGGACCCTTAGAACGTAAGGAAGTCTTATTAACGCTGCGCCATTCGGGTCGTCAAACGTCGTTATATTCCTTCCTAGATATTTTTGTATATTTGCGACACCAGCACATCAAACAACTACAATCTGTCAAATTTATTTAATAGATTTTAAACTTTATCGCTAAAGCAGTAAAGTTCAAGGTTGATTGGGAAAATTTGACAGTTTCGGGTAACTTGATGTACTGCGTCTGTACTTTTGCGTTGCATAAAAATACTACCTAATACGCGACTCCATTACGTATTATTGTTAGCATAAACTAAATATATAAATAAATATATCGCTGGACATTACACACAGCGCCATTTGGTGCCACACTAAGCAACGAGGCTTGTGTCGTGGACACCAGATAGTTGATATACTACATAGATACTTTTTGTTTGTAAATACATACTTATTATACATATAAACATCCACGACTCGGAAACAAATGTCCATGCTCATCACACAAACATTAGCTCCGACCGGGATTCGGACCCGGGACCCTAAGAACGAACTAAATTATTAATTACCAGTTTTATAGGTGTGTTATTTGATTAAAGATAAAATATTCACATTTTACTAATTCAATTTCTTTATAGTTTAGATAAGAAATGGCAAGAGACGTTTAAATATTTTTATAATCAAAGGTCAAATGTTTTAATTACCAATTTATTGAAATTAGCAGTTTTTTTACCGACTAGGGTTGTATCACAGTTTGTTTGTTTGCAATGCGATCCATTGATTAGTTTCACAATTATTAATGGTTCAAGACAAACAACAAACAAACAAACGCAAATAACAAGCAAGGGGATAAGATGTCTCTCTCAACTTAACCGACTAATCAGTTCATTGTTTTACATCACAGTCAACTACTGGACATAGGGCTCTCCCAAGCTGCACCAAAGCATCCTGTTCCCCAACTTTTACGTTCAGTCTGACCTAGCCACCAAAGGTCGTCGGACCAGGCGTGACTGTGGAGCGTAGGATTCTGTGTTCGATTCCCGTGTCGGGAGAAAAGTTATATTAAGTATTTCCATTAGAAATTATTCAGTAGCAGCCCGGAGTTTGGAAGTTGGTGGTATGATACCCCCGTGTCTCAGAAAGTACGTTAAGCCGTTGCTCCTGCGCCTGATCTTACTACGGTTGTATCGGATTGCCGTCCCATCGGTGTATGAGGGTGACGGAAGAGAGAATGCAACTGTGCCTGCGCACACACTTGTCCATTTTATAATATGAGATAGGCCGGCGCGGCGCGACAAAAAAACTGTCAGATGGACTACTGTTTCTCAACCAATTGAAGCGCGTTATTCTGATACCCTTCTTCCACCCAATGCAATCGCCTATTTGTTATTAACCGGACACTACTTTGTCAAAAACCAGATCTACAGTTTGTCATCCCGCTACCGCTCATCACACAATCCAAACCCGAACCCGCTTTGAGTTTAATTAGAAAGAGCTCCATAACGCCTGTGTTCAATATAGACGCACGCCCCTTCAGATTTATTGCAACAGGCCCCGAGATAAACTTCCATTAATTAAAAAAATATTATATATTGGAGTTTACGAACGAAACGAGCAAGTTTTTTGAATGGGTACTTCTTGCCAAATATTGTGATCTTCTGATAGCTCTGGTTATAACAAAATCATCATTATGCCTAGCCTTTTCCCAACTATGTTGGGGTCGGCTTCCAGTCTAACCGGATGCAACTGAATATCAGCATTTTACATGGAGCGACTGACTATCTGACCTCCACAACCCAGTTAATACTGGGTAATACGATACCCATTAGTAAGACTGGTTGTCAGACTTTTTGGGCCACTGACTACCTAACGACTGTCAAAGATCTACAAATGACAGCCGGGACCAACAGCTTAACGTGCTTTCCGAGGCACGGAGGAAACTCGGTATGTAATGGGTGGTCACCCATCCACAGACCAACCTAGGCAAGCACGGCTTAACCTAACGATCGACCCGAGCGGCTGTTATTATTTAGCCACGAGCTCCTCTGGTTATAACAAAATGCGAAATGGATATTGAGTTAGGTAAACAGTGCAGATCTTTTTTTGATGGCTTTTTGTATGAGTAGGTGTGTCTTGGTTTTCTTATCTAGATATAAAATCAGGAATCCGGGTCTTGGGTGCATCAATAATAGTTTATGAGGTCAAATACTAATAATATGGTATGGCACACATTATTGATTAGATATTATTAATATTAGGTATTTACTTTTAACATAAAGGTGAGACTGATACGTTAGAGCGGTTCTATGTTTTGTTACAGGTAAATGCTTTAAATGTTTTTTTTTTTTATAAATATCGCTGGACATTACACACAGCGCCATTTAGTGCCACACTAAGCAACGAGGCTTGTGTCGTGGACACCAGATAGTTGATATACTACATAGATACTTTTTGTTTGTAAATACATACTTATTATACATATAAACATCCATGACTCGGAAACAATGTCCATGCTCATCACACAAACATTTGCTCCGACCGGGATTCGAACCCAGGGCCCTAGGAACGTAAGACAGCCTCACTACCGCTGCGCCATTCGGGTCGTCAAATGTACACTTACCTTTTTTTTTCGGATGGGAAATCATCAAATAACTCCTCCCGCTCTGGGCGGAGCAGGAGGGAGTGTCAGACTTTTACTGACTAAAACCCATCCATGTTCCTTCATCGCCCTTTGTGTTCCGGGGCCACGGTATCTCTTTCGAACAGTCCCGCAACCCCGGAATGTACACTTACCTTAGGTAGAATCTTTAGTAGTATGGTTGATGTTTGCATTTAAATGATGTGAATTAATTCACTTCAATTAATATCAAAACTCGTGTCTATTTTAATATTTACATAATATAGATCAAGCTAATAACCTTTATTAAATTAAAGTCATCAGCACCTAACATTATCAACTCTATCTTAGACATGCCAAAACATCATCCACAAATCCAATTAAAATTAAAATTTCGATTAAATTATCGATACTATAATTAGTGTTCGATTATCGACTAATCAAATATCGATTTGACTTGCACCACCGTTAGACCACACATGCGTACGTATTATATTAATTTATCACGCGTGACAGTTAATCTTGTGAATAATTCCAATCGCCGTTACCATGAGCTTCTGCTAAGAATTATTTGGTCGTAATTCGATGGCGGTCGCCAAAGATGGCTTATAGTGTCGCTGGAGTTATATAAAATCAATACTGGCATGAAGAATACAAGAATATACTTAATACCTTTGTAATTGAAAAAGTGGTGGAAAAGAGGAGCTCGCTCGGGTCGATCGTTAGGTTAAGCCGTGCTTGCCTAAGTTAGTCTGTGGATGGGTGACCGCCCATTACACACCGAGTTCCCTCCGTGACTCGGAAAGCACGTTAAGCCGTTGGTCCCGGTTGTCATTTATAGATCTTTGACAGTCGTTAGGTAGTCAGAGGCCCAAAAAGTCTGACAACCAGTATTCGTATTACCCGGTACTAACTGGGTTGTGGAGGTCAGATAGGCAGTCGCTCCATGTAAAATACTGGTATTCAGCTGCATCCGGTAAAACTGGATGCCGACCTCAACAAAGTTGGGAAAAAGGCTAGGCAGATGATGATGAATTGAAAAAGTGTTTGTCCAAGGATTGCGGTCTAAAGTCTAGACCTGTGTTTCTCAACCTTTTTCATGACACGACCCCTTTAGTATGTAAAAATATTTGGCGACCCCCTTTGCTTTTTTTTTTCTTTTGTATTAATAAGTTTAAAATATATCTATACAAAATGTTATACACAAAAATGTTTTTAAAACATTTTTTTTTTTTAATTTGGAATTTGATTTAATTCTCAAATTCTCTATATAGCAAAAACGGATCCACGATGGGGGAAATTAGTTAATGACAAACAAGCGAAACCTCAATAAGATGGATGAGTACTATGTAATAGGTTTTTATTTTATTAATTTGTATGAACATACAAATGTTCATATCCTATTAAACGTTTTCTTATTAAATATTTCTAGGCTTCATTGTTTTGTTTATTTAGGTAGTTTTCGCGACCTCTTTCGATCTCCCTACAAAGGCTTCGCGACCTCCCAGGGGGTCGCGACCGGCAAGTTGAGAAACACTGGTCTAGACTGTCTTATTAATCTAGAGACTACCTCGCAATGCAGCAAGCACTACTGCTTAGCGTGTGGTCCTGGGTTCGATGCCCAAGTCGGGTAAAGTGTAATTGGGTATTTCTATAAGGAGCTTCTGGGTAGTAGTCGAGAGTCAGGATTTGTCCCGGTTGATGGTAGACTCATCCTCTATAACATGTGACTTAAGGCGACTAAAGAGCTAAACGCGAGTTTTATAATGCAAAAAAGCACATGATTCACTGCAACAAACAAAACCAGAAAAATATATGATATTCTTCAGGATATATACTAGTATGATAGTGTTTTGAAAACATAATACAACTAATTTTACTCGATAAAAAAAAATCACGAACTTATCTCTAAAAAATTCTTATAATGAGTAAAAACCATACTAAAATACATGCAATCATTCTGATTTTTTGGCAAATAATTCTACAAGCAACATATTAGCATCATAGTGTTTTACTTTTTAGTCCAATCAATAGTTTTTTTGTAAATCGCAAAAAAAAACACTAATTTCGCACTATTCGGCCCGCAGTGACTGACGATGACGTAACAACCACTTTGTAGTGCAAGCGGATTACAACTTTATTCACCACCACAAATAGAGTTGCTAATTTAGCTCCTGTACCTAATCGCCTTAAACATGCGGTGAAATATGTTATGATAAACTCTACGGGGATTGCAAGTGTGATGATGTGTGTAATATTGTGTTTGCTTGGTTTACCACGACGACTTAAAAAATAATTTGACAACACCTATAGAGTTCAATGATCTTAAATTAATATCGAAAAGTGACTGTGTCAAAACACTACCTAAAAATATTCACCTAACAATAAAACAACCTTAAAACTAAACAACCAATAGAAACATAATATTATCGTAAATAAAAAAAAGGAATTCTCACAAAAAAAAAGAATAGCAACGGAGAGACATGGTCGCGCAATAATATGGAATAGCATTACGCAAATTAGAGCCGATAGCTGGATGCAGAGCCTTTTGTGTAGACACTCAGACAGGGACTGTCTCAGGTCTTAGACATAAGCTATAGTGATTTAAAATAGCAACGGAACAGAAAGAGAGTCTTAAAATGGTTTATTTGGAGATAGAGGTTGATGAAAATGACGCGTTGAAAGTTGAAATGGAGCGTAAATTACAGATTAAAGCCAAATCAAAGGTAAAAATATGTCATGAAAAAGCTAAACTTTGAGGTGAGAGGAAATCATAATAAATAAGATTATTAAATCTGCTATGACTTAAGACTTTACCCGTTCATAATAAATTTAAGAACAAAAAATACAGCAAACAACATAAAATATCTTCTGACAATAATTTTCAACAGCTTAAAATTACTTAATATATTTTTTGGGATTTCACATAATAATCCTCGGACAGATTTAAACCTACACTTTATGAACATTAGAAGGATTAAAGTAAACCCTTTTGCCATTTTATGATAGGTTTAAAAAAATGAGTTAAAAAATTTCACGCTCCCGCGCAATCGAACAGTGACTGAAAATTTGAAATTCGAATCTGGAGAAATCCAAGGATACGTTCGGATCTGAGTGCGTCGGCTTCGGGTAGGGTGGCCAGTATTACGAGACTATGCGAGCTAGTGTTTTTTGTACTGACTGATTTAATCTTGAAGGTGAAAGGTTATATTAAAATAAACTTCTGTCTTACCCCATGGATACTAAAGGAAAGTAATGATTTAGATTGTTCTTATTTTGTGTATATTTAGATAACAAATCGAATAGCAGATTTGTGTTTGTTTCTTCATTTATTTAACAATCGTAAATGATATTTAGGTACGTCGTAAACGAAGCAACTAAAGTAAGTCACATACCTTTATTTGACCTCAGGTTATCATGACAATCCCAGACGTGATGTAAATCGAAGTTCATTAATTAAGTACCAATTAAAATCAAAGTTGTTGAGGCAAATTCCGTTTTAACAAGGGCAGATCTCAACGTACCTTTTACCTTTGATCTCAGAGTACTATTTTGACCTTTAAAAACGGAGTAGTAAGTAGTTAAGAAAACATCATTATTTATTTAGTGATACTCGTACACCACACAATATGGTACGCCATTTTTTTGTACTCATCCTCTATTTCGTATTCCACGGCCGCCATGTTGAACAAAACATAAAATATCTATTCACACTTCATTTATTAAAATCCATCCAGCTGTTAGGATGCTTTGAGGGTATAAAAAATCGCACATAGAAACAAGATAGACACACGTGAAAAACATAACCCTGACTTTACTGTCTCGCAATCGATTATAAAAGGAATTGGTGGTGGCCCTACAGGCAGTACACCCAAATAAATCCAGTGAGGTCGGCGAACCTTTACCGCGGCGACAGTTTTTGCCGAGTAAACTTTTAGACCTTCTTTTTTAAAAGTCCTGTAGGTACCTCAATTATTTTCGACTTTTTACACCCGCGTTATTCCGACTTCGTATTTGATTTACCTTATTTTACCGTGTAGGTGTTTAATAGGTGTAATTTTGTTCCCGACAATGTTGTACGTCAAATAACGTGTGAGTAACAGATGTTTGTGACTTAGATGTGGAAAAAGATTTACGTTTTTATTTGGAAATTTTTGTTTTAAAAATATAAAGGAATTAATATGTCATTTTTGATGCATTTGTTAACGGGAAATATAATTATCACTGCATTAAGATGGGACGAATTGAGTTAAATTGCAGTACAAACCAAATTTACCATTATACTAAGGTTGAAACCTGTATATTTACTTCGTGTCTACACTTTCTCTCTGTCATCATCCTTATCAATTTTGCAAGCTTTCCACAATACCTATTAGAAATACTAATTAAGTTTAATCGTGCGGAGTAAATAGTCGAAATCTGTTAATGTTATGTTCCATTCAGTGTACGTCGCATTCACTAGAGTTGGTAATTCATAACCTACTTTCATTCATTTGTACTGCAATACATGCAGCAGTTCTTGACGCAATATTTAAGGAAATATATGCATACAATCATGATTTTGCAATTTAATAAAATGGGAGTGATCGCCATAAGTAATCTGACATTAATATTATAAAATCACCAGACATGAAGATTTAAATAAACCATACTGCTTCTTGAAGTGATAGATTTTATCCAAGACAATAGATAAAATCTAACAGCAGAAACACTATCTTTATCAGCTATCAAATGATCTACCAATTACACTAAAACTCCCAAAGACCATCACATCAAAATCGTGGACGCATTATTCAAAACAAAAGATAATCACATTAGATAAATTAATTCAGTTGAATTAAAATCTAACAATCCGCATAGGTGGAGAGTTACAAAGCTTTAATTGAACAAGGTTCGGGCCGCGTGAGTAAGATAATCAGTTTAGCCGTTAATGATTTCAATTTAGAAGGGCCAAGATGCAAATTTATTTTGTAATGCGGAGTGGGACGGTATGCCACGACACTAACAGGGCTGTGACAGCGAAAAAGATTGATTTTTTTGGGAGAAGAATGTGAACCAGAAGGCGTAAGAAGTTATAGAGAATCTAAAACAGATTGAGAAAGTCGTGAACAAGATGACTAAGATGATAATATTAAAGACCTGTGGTACATAAATGAAACTGGCGAATCTTAAACTCTGTTTAGCGTTACTAAAGATGAGAATCTACCCACCAAAGTACTTAAACTAAAAACAGTTCCTCCTTTCCCTTTTACACCAGCAATATGGTCATTGGTATTTCCTGCCAACCTCTCCAGTTAATAACTGTGTGAGGTGTGGGCATAACTAAAGTTCAAAGTGTTATGATTTGAACTCGCGACCTCAATCGTCAATCAACGCCTTTAGCTGTCAAGACAGCCGCTCCTAAATTCGCGCATTTATATATCAAATTAATTCCATTGTATCAAAAATAAATGGAAACGAAACGATAGATGAATGTGTGAAAGATGATAATAATATGGCTAAAAAAGGTGATGCTACTGAGATGACGACTAATAGAGAAGTATCAAAAGAAAAAGATACGCTACGCCGACCCCAAATAATTAAATTGGAAGGAGAATGATGATGAATTCCATTACATATCTTTATGTAAATGTTCTAGACTTGACCACAGAGATTACGTGACCGAAAAAAGAAGATATAAAAATCACGAGCAGCCCTGCTGAAGAGGCTCTGATCCCTAATGAATTGACTAAACACCCGGCCCAAACTTAAGCGTTCATGACATAACTTTATTGCGATGCTTGTATTTTTGTCGTGTCTGTCCTGTCTCATAATGATGTTAGCAAGTGTTAAAGTTTGACTGTCTTCGAAGCTTTAATGTCTAACTATGCAACTGGTGCCTTTGAAATTATATTCCCTGTCATAGCGAGGATGCCTGTGTTTCTGCAGCAGGATCATTCTAGGTATGCTTAAGTAAAAGAGAATTCATCACTATTTTCATAAACAAAATTGTCTATTCCATTAATTTATAAAGGGTGTAGAGATGATTTATGAAAAGATGGATTCAAAAATTAGCCAATATTTCTGAAATGGTTTTGTAAATCCGCGCAAAGGTACGCTTATGATAATTTAAGAGTCATGAATTTTAGCCTTTAGTCACGGGGAGGCTTAAATCAAATAAAGCCTACTAATCTTTAGCATGAAATGAGTATTTTTCCGGATTTTGAAGTAATTTTACATGTTATGACTGGGTTACCAGAAAAGAGAGTTTATTATTCAGTTGTGGAGCAGGTTTGAACTGAACTCACTTTAATAGTGTTTTTGATTTATGCATTGAACTGTATTCCGATCTTGGTTCAAACTAGGCTTATACTGGTATTTTCTTGGCACTGAATGAATAGTATGACATAATAAACTGAAATATTTACAAAACTAAAATGATTCTCGCTAACATTAAAACCCACCACCGAATAGATGAACAAATCGGTGCTGTCAACGAAAAAATCACCGAAAAATAACGACAATTCTCAACAAAAACAACAGTTACGCCAAATCCTGTGAATCCAGCCGAAAATAAGTTTACGTTTGCGCATCGCCGACTGTATAAAGAGGAGAGACAAAGGGGCGACGCGGGGATGGGCAGGACAGAGGGGGGAGGGCCGGGACCAGTTAAACAAAGACTGCGGTGCATGTCCACGAATAAGACTGTATATCAATCTCGTGTCAGGAGACCTGCCCAAAACGACTGGTGAAAAAAAACCCGCGCCGCCCGCGCAAAAAATACGAAACGCCGGAAAAAAAATTTTTCGACAATGAACCCCTTTAAATTGTTGTGAGAACTGCCAATTAAAAATTGATAGATACAAAACCGTTTTCGGTGGTTTGTTTATTTGGGAAATTTTTTGGTGTATCTAGACGTACTTAGGTAGGTACTGGAAGTAATGTATTGGCTTTTCGTAAAGTAACCGAAAATAATTGATTGGATTTTACAAGTTTTTATTATCTAGGACAAATGTAGTCTCATGATTTAGTATTGTGATATGACAGGTGACAGACAATCTACTTACAGTATAGTGTCATCGTGTTTTAGGTGTATTGTGCCTAGAAATAATTACTTAATCATCTATGCTTTCTGACGTTTATACATGGCCGTATACAAAGTTTCACCCAGAATGAGTTTAGTTTCTGCATCGCATTTTCGACATAAGCAACAAAATCTATCCCACAAAACAAAACACACTCTCGTTAAACAATATCCAACATTTATTCTACATCATTACGAATTACCTTCCAGCGTACGCCAAAACAACTAAGGAATACTTTTGTATGTAAATCTTGTATCAAACATAACAACGGACAATTAGCAATAAAAACCTTTGGAAAACAAACCAAAAAGTTTTGTGAGGGACATTACAATAGTCGTCGGAGAGCATGCCAGATATCCCGGTATTAATTTAGTTCATATAATTAGTATAGACGTGATGAAAATAGATCTGAACTAGATATCGGAACTGGGAGATGTTATTGTTGGTACTTTAGAGGAGGTTGAATCAGTATTGGAAAGCTTATTTTGTCGAACATTTTCGATGATGTTAAATCTTTCACTTTTACTTATTCTAAATCGTAGAAGATGGCGGGACGAGCTGGATAAAACCAACGACCAGTGGTCCACATTAGCCCTGGATAGAGAAAACTGGAAGTCATGGGGAGAGGTCTTTGCCCAGCAGTGGGATGACGCAGGCTAACAGTATCAGTATCAGTAGTATTCTAAATCCTATTGGAATTTTTCAGCGATTATTGAGCACACAGTTAAAATGAATGCAACCATTTTTCTTTAGTAACGGTGCGATTTTCGGTATAGGATGATGTTGTATTACTGAATGTTGGAAGCTACGGCTCGTTCACATAAACACGATACGACGCGACGTCGCATCGTGCAACGACGCGGTATCGTGCACGATGCGACGTCACATCGTGGGAACTACGTTTGAAGTCAACCTACTGCTTATCTTTTTACTGTGCTTTAGAACAGGGAAATACGACATATTTTCTGCGAACACTGCAGATTTATTGCTACTTGTTTTGATATAGATTCCCAAGATACGATGTCGCATCGTGAAACGATGCCGCGTCGTAGCACGATGCGACGTCGTATTGTGTTTATGAGTGTTCTTGAACTTGTTATGCTCTTTTCGGTTTTCGTGAAACAATGTTTAGGAGAATAAAAACAATGTTAGTATTTATGAAAAACATCAATATTATTTGCAAGATTCTCATTGTTGCGTATGTTATCCTTTCTACTATCACCTTCATCAATTGTTGTCTTAATTTGTTCTATCATTGGAATAATGAAAGGAGGTTCATTTCGTTTGTTTCAAGTGGTTGTTGCTAGAAATATTAACGATACCTATTAGTTTCACAACATCACATTTGAACAACTTTTAAAGTTCCAAAACTATTAACATCGACACTGCAGTATGAAGTGCAACGAATAAATAGTTATGACGGTCATCGAGCGTTGACTATGAGCTTCACGACATCTGCTCTTATCCGGCTACGAGTCGCGAAACGATAACCACTATCTGTAGTTCTGTA
Organism: Xestia xanthographa; assembly: GCA_905147715.2. NCBI lineage: Eukaryota > Metazoa > Arthropoda > Insecta > Lepidoptera > Noctuidae > Xestia > Xestia xanthographa. The sequence continues at coordinate 4,704,509 of LR990656.1, read as the reverse complement.
TTGACTGGTTATGTTCTATCGCCCACTAGAATACCTATTCTTGCTGAATGGGTTTATTGACGAAAATTCTTGAATCTTAAAATGTGAAGTTCTGGATTTGCATTTATTTTTTTAAACATTTCATCTGATTGAAACAAAAACTGTTGCTTTATATGAGAGGCAACTTTCTTTATTATGGTTCTAGTATTTTTCTTTCTTTTTTCATATCTTGGGTTTATTTTATGTTGTTGAGTTTCCCATTATGATCCTATTTACTTTTAGGATCATAATGGGAAACTCAACAACTCCTTTGTCTTGTTAGATAACTAGACAGGCTTCGTACATCGCAACAATATCAATTACATTGCATACCTCAACGCAAAAAGGCGCAATGAATAGATTTGAACCAGATACGCTTTTAAATAATTAATATTTTGCATTTGCATATAAATTGCTTAAGCTTCGTAACTTAAGTCTAGTCACGAAATTAGGAAGCCATTTTGTCGATCGACAAAAAGCATCAGTATATAATTACAGGTGAAATAAAAACATGTTGTTATAATGTTATTAAGAGAGAGATTAATTTGATTGGAGTGAATTTTGTTGTGGAATTAAAGTTAGTTTTAATTATGCAGTAGAGTCTGAACATGCAATTTGTTGTAATCAGTTGTTTGGTTTTATAAATTGTTTATAATATTAATTTCATTAAACTGGAAGTTGAGAATGCAAAATATACTTTTATTAATGAGCGCATCGAAACCAATCTTATCCTTTAAAATCTTAACTATCGACGTAGATAGGTAATAATTAACACAAGATTACTAAACTTACTAAGAATTTCTTGAATTTAAATACACCATTTCCCACAGCATATTTCCTAATATTGTATCTAGCATTAAACATAAATAGTTTCCCAGTATAAAAGACAATACGAGTCGGAAAGTAAAATGATACCGATGCATAAATATTTACGAGGTCTATAAACTGAGGTGCGTTCAATTTCGCTGGGTTGCCCACAATCTGGGAAAATTGAGATGGTTGAGGTCGAATTTGAGGTAGACTGGCATCATTGTGTGTGCATCTATGGTTTATTTTATATTAGAATATTATGGTCTTTGAACTTCACTGGTGTCTACAACTTCATACATTCTTACTTTTTACAAAACGCATTGTGTTTCTGTATGTCTGTTATTGTGCTTTTATCTTGTAAACAACTCAGTCGATTTGGTTTTTGACTTCTTTTGAGTGTTTAAGGATAACATACGGGATTAAAACTAAGCGTAAACTAACCCTTGGTCATCCTGTCAAAATAATCCCAAATTGCATTGCATTTGGTTGTTCGAAATTTACACGGGATCGAAGTTCGACTTTCATTTATGTATCTTACCTTCACAATTAGAGTAGGCACAGCTAGTATCAGTCAAATCTTTGTTTTAATCCAAATCATTAATTCTTTTAACTCATCTTCATTGTCTTTTCATCAGCTCAACAACCACTGCGCTACAGCATCGTCTCCGGAGACCCTGATCATCGGTTCACCATCGAGCCTCTGACTGGATCCATCAGAACTGCTGGCCAACAGGACAGGGAGACCAGCCCTTCGTATCTCTTGAATGTTAGAGCTGCTACTGGGAATCCTTCTAGTTTTGATCAGACTCAGGTAAGAATTTTATGTGAGAATAAATAGATAGGGAACAGAGAATTTGCCACTCATTAATTTGTAAGTACTCTTTACTTCTCTGAAACGTGAGAAAGAAGTCTCTCACAGAGTGGAGACATGAGTTACAGCAGCATCATCCACAGTCTGAATAGGGTAGATGACAAAAAAAACGAATTAGTCCGTCAGATAGATTTGCAAAAAATATTGGACACATTTTTTTTATTTTTTCACGTAAACAAAAAATGAAGACGATACAGTGAGTTGAAAACTCGTGTGATGTCACATTTGAATAATTTTTACTCAAATGTGACGTCACAAGCCCAACTTTGACACGTTTTATCTTCACTTTCTATTAATTTTTACTTAATTGATAAAACAAAAAACAATTATCCAATACTTTTCGATAATCTAACTGACGGACTAAACAGAATCATATTTTTTTTAGTCAGTCATCATCCCTGTTTCACCCACTGCTGTCATAGGTTCCTTTTGTCTTCTGCCAATCTCCATATTTTGATGCCAGCCTCCTCCAGGTTTTTTCCCCGATGGCAATCTTATGAGGTACCAGAAAAAAACCAGATTTTTTGAGTGTCTCTCAACCGTAGTAATCTTAAGAGGTCGTACATTTTTAATGCCAATTGAATACAACAATTGGTTAGGTTTTCATAGTTAATAAGGTACTAGAAAACATCTACTGCCTTAGTCAACTATCAAGAACTAGTAAGGTGTGTCAACATAACTCTTATTTTCCCCAACAGGTCCAAATAACTCTTGAAGACATAAACGACAACACTCCAGAATTTGGTACATCATCCGTCAGAGTATCGGTCGCAGAGTCAGCAGCCATAGGTTCCGTGGTCTACGCAGCAAGGGCTACTGATGAAGATGATGGCAAGAATGGACAGATCACCTACCACCTTGTCTCAGCTACAGGACCTTCCAATACCTTCGCTGTAAATTCTCAGCATGGATTGGTTACTCTATTGAGGTAAGTACGGATGAAGAGATTATTTTAATAGGGCTCTAATGCAGATTTGATAATCAAAGACAATACGGTTAATACAATAGTTAAAGTATAGCCGGCTGCACTAGGTGCTTTTGATTGCCGACAGACGACATATGTTTTTGTAGTTATACCCATAGGAGTAATTTTAAGTGATATTGTTCTATCCTATGTAGCGAATTGATTAACAAAACTTCACTGCACGCTAGACTTATTTCTTGTAATAAAAAAACATAACTACTTTCACTTCTTCCACAGGTCCCTGGACTACGAGAACCTCGTCCGCCATACCCTCATCATCTCTGCCAGAGACAACGGCATCCCATCCCTCAGTGCCAACCTCACCTTAGTGGTGGATGTCCAAGATGTGAATGACAACCCTCCCGTATTTGAGCATGAATCTTACAGTGCTAACGTTTTGGAGTCTGAAGCTGTCAATACTAAGGTAAGATTTGGAATTATTTCGAACTTCTTTCTAGCATGTCGATGACAATCGAAATTAAAAAAAATTTGGTCATGATCTTGGTGATTTCAGTAGCGTCCATTACTTCCTGTTACGGGCTACCAATAGGACATTAAGTTCCTCATTGTCTGTAGAACAGCACCACAATCTATATCTCTAGGGCAGAGATATTTAAGAATCTTCATCTAAGCAGCTTTTCTTAGCTTTGGTCAACTTTTAGTCCACAGATTGTTTAAAGACTTTCAGAACTTCTTAAAGTTTAAAACAATATTGCCACACTAGCGGTAGAAACAAAAAAAAGAGATAACGTCTGCAGTTTCGTAAACAACGCTTAATCGATGTTGATTGCGTTTGTTAATAAACAAAACAGCAAAAAATCAATGGCTTTACAATCATTTTATTTAAAGGATCAGTAACATGACATGTTGACGATTCAAAATGGTCGGCTTAGGTATTATTAAAATTACTATATCAAAAGATTATTGAATGAACAAAATCCTAAAGCTTGAGGAAAACACACCGGATCAACTTATTTTAAATAACTATACATTCAATAAAAAAGAAAAAAATATTTCATCATTTTGTACTTGAAATAAAGTCATTACTAATTTAAAATTTCATAAAATTATGACATACTCGTAGGTAGTTAGGTCAGAATGTGAGAACGTCGTATCAATAAAAATACATTTAAATACATACATAAATACGAATTAATCTCTATGTAGAATTTATTGGGTATCGTTTAACTCAACGATAATAATCAAAAGGTATCGGGTTCACAAGACAACAACTAAAAATAAACTAAATCATTTTTTAAAGTTTGACTTGAATGTAAAAGACTGAAGATTTTTGTGTTATTTTCGTAACAATGCTAAAGTAATCCAGTGATATCAGCCTCAAGTTACGAGGGCCAACCACTAATTTTACTTTAGGATCTACGTAGCTAGAGTAAAACAGATCATCATCATGTACCCAGCCTTTTCAAAACTATGTTGGGGTCGGCTTCCTGTCTAAGCGGATGCAGCTGAATTCCAGTAGGTATTTAACATGGAGCGACTGCCAATCTGACCTCCACAACCCAGTCAGTAAAGGGTAATACGATTTAATAAGACTGCTGACCGATCGATCCGAGCGGCTGTTATTATTTAGCCACGAGCTTCTCCTAGAATAGAAAGATATAAGTATTGACTCAGGGCTCCAGTTTTATGATATGCGGGCCCACAGCTTCGACAGCATCCGGCTGACATGGCCTGCCCAGTCCAATTTTAGTTTCGCGGCTTTTTGAGCTACGTTAGCAATTTGAGTTCTGGACTAGCGACACCCTGCCCTGAGATAGCTACACGGGGTCGCGGCAGACCGAGGAGAAGATGGCGGGACGCCTTGGATGGCTTTCTTGTTAATTGGCGAGAAGAGGCATAACACCGTGAAAAGTGGAAGGAATGGGGGAGGCCTTTGCCCAGGAATGGGACACCTCAGGCTGACAAAAAAAAAAAGTATGGACTAAACAAAATATCTGCAAGTTTATGAAACGTACGAATTTAGGTCTCGCATTGTGAAATTGCGACTTTTACTTATTGGCTTATCTAATTAATTTGTAAGGTTGTTTTGTAACTGCGGAGGAGATAACTTTAATGGGTTCCGTAATTAATTTGACGTTTCATCTGCACTGACTAATACGTTGTAATCAATGCTTGCGATTTAAAGTGCAGAGCAATATCCTGGTTTCGGTCCCAAAAGTTTATTCTTAGCACGAATTTCGTTCAATTCCTTTTTTTCATGTTAATTTTTTGTTTCTCTTTTAATGTGGTATGTCTTTGTATTAATCTAATATAACAACTTTTGCACTAGAATAACGTAGCTCTATTGCCTATAATAATCATAAACATTTCTATCAACAGATCCTAGAAATCCAAGCGATAGACAAGGACACTGGCAACAATGCTCGCATCACATACAAAATAGCCGCAGACGTAAACTCAACTGAAGATTACTTCAAAGTACAACCAAGTACAGGCTGGGTCTACCTCGCAAAACAGCTCGACAGAGAAACAACAGCAAAACACAAAATGGTCATAATAGCGGTCGACAACGGTATACCACCGTTGTCTGCAACCGCTAACTTAGTCGTCAATGTAATAGACGCAAATGATAATGATCCAGTGTTCAGTAAATCTGCGTATGAGTTCCAAGTTGAAGAGAATCAGAAGGTTGGAGCTTTTGTAGGAAATATTGCGGCGACTGATGCTGATTTGGGGGATAATGCTGTTGTAAGATACAGTTTGTTTCCTTCAAACACAAGTTTTATTGTTAATCCTGTTACTGGTGAGTTTATTTTTATTTTTGTTGTGATACCTTTTGTATTAAATTTAACGGAGCAGCATTAATAACTACCAACGAAGTCATTAAATAAACGTTCAGGTTGAAAACTGTGTCTCTCGTATAAGACAAACAAACTTAAAATTCATAACGATAAGACCCAAACAATCGAACTAACTCATTTCTAAAAAAATATCATTTATATTCCCCCTAAAACCTCTTTGCACTTTGAACCAAACAGATTTATTCAACCACGTTTTTGCATATAATGTCCCAGCTATAATTCAAACCAAGAATAAAAATCAAAAACTCATTTTTGATTAATAACTAACATTACTTCGTCTACCATTCAATGCTCATTGGAAATGACGTCTAGCTGTTATTTATCATTTTAATCCTCCAAAAGCTACCGTCGTATGTTGACCCGGCAACAATGACTGCTGTCAGAGCCAAGGTCGAAAGATTTCTCAAGTGTAGACCACGCTTATTTGTCATGAGATGAGCTGGCTTATAAGGCTTGAATGCACCCGTTGATGTGTATAGTTAGTAACGATTTTGAACTGTAGTTGACGAATTTATAGATATGGAGAAAATAGTAGGCGTTGATGAAGTTGGCACTTCGTTATTGAAATTGCGACTTTATGGCAAATACGTGAAGTTCAGTGTAGTACTTGAAATTTCGAAATAAGAAAACTATATTACGAGAACAAACACCGGCGCTACATGGATCATTACATAGTGTACAGAACTAACTAAGAACAATGATATTTTACCGTAATACCAAATACTTGTTCGTATTTGATCAGGCAAGCAACTCCCAGTCGGCCACTTGGCCTTTGTTTAGCTTGCCGGCACTTTTGAAAGCTAAAACCCAAAGTATGTAAGTCCCTTGAAACTCATTGATAGAGCAAACACGTAGGGTAAATACAGCCATTTTAATACCTGCACAATTTGAACTTATGGGGAGCAGATCCGATGGCGTTATTTGTTTTCGACCTTCCCATGGACCGCTTTCTATGCTTCTATGTAATTATGGAATTATTTCGAGTGTCTGCCTGATGGGTTTGTGGGATAATATTTATAATGAAGGAGTTGAGAGATGTTGAATAATATCGTAACAGATAGTTGGTATCCTGTATTTCAATCACGTTGTCAGGGTCAACCTAGAAATGAGGATTATCTGAGGTTTAATGAGCTAGCAGCCGTTTACTACGGAGGCACGATCGTGATCTTTGCTCTGGACACTTTTGCATGTGACTTCAAGTAGCGCAGACGGCTACCACTTAGAACCTCATACACCGAAAAAGGAAAAACAAGTGCGAAGAGTAGCAAAAACTATTCCATGTTTAGCCTTGTTTATACCGGCTAAATTTAATAAGATATGCAAATAAGAACCCTCAACCGATCTTATCCAAAACGATGTTTATCGTCGAAATCGTGCGAGTATTAAGCATGGTATAAAAAGGTTGGTTGGCAGTTCGTTATTCTCAATAACTGACTGATGAATGGTGGAGCTTTTCGTCTCAATTCGGCTTATCGGCGATCACACCCGAACACTCCCGAGCTAGTTAGCAAGGAGCGCGTGAGGGCTAAATTCGTAAATCATTTGCGACGGCTGTATGTGGCCCTATTGGAAGATTGCGGTCTTCAACAGGTGCACCCACAATGTTACCAGTGGCAAAAACTCTGCCTTTTATGAGCATTGATAGCCGTCGGTTCGTTTGTGATCTTTTGGCTTTGGCATTGATAGAACTGGTTGTAGTTGGGATAGTAATTGATCCGAACTGATTGTGTTAACATTTTAGAGATTTAAAACACATAGCCAGTTCAACGACACATCACATAACATCACGCCCGAAATCCTCAAAACGTTGGACAGAGGTGTGCCTAATTAATAGTATACTCACATTTCGCCATTTATGTGTAAGTTCCATGTAATAGGGGGCAAGCCTATTGCCATTAACTGGGTGTAAATCCAGACTCCGTGGCTGCTACTGAGAAATTCCTGATGGAAAAACCCAATAACACTTTACCTGCAGTCGTACTTGCAACCACTTAACAAACGAAGCAGTTCAATGAACACACCATAAAACGCACCTTCTACAACTCAAGTAGAGTAACCTAAGCCGGTTCATAAGCCATCAATATGGAAACAATGTATAATTTTATTGCAGCGAGTAAAGGTGCTTATAGATTTGCCTGAGCAGTATTGTTGTCATTTCATACGTCACATATGAAAGCCGGTCACCATTAGTAATGCTTTGCTCGATGTATCGGTTGACTCATAATGTAATACTAATAATTCTTCTGTGACACCCGACAGAAGTTCACGGTAACTGAAGACTTGTAAGGATACAAAGACGCTTAAACATAATTAATTGTGGGTGGACTTGGATTGATTGGATCAGTGTTTTTGGATATTTGGATTTAAAAAGCCAAAAACAAAAGCTTTCAGCTTATTTTGCTGCTTATTTGGAGTGTAAGTGAAACTGGGAGCAAAATAGCAGTGACTCTGCGACCTCACTTTTTTTTGTGCGTAGCAGATAAAATGCGTTGCGTAAGAACGTTCACCACGTATGCTAGCCAAACCGGAATAAAAGGAAGACTTTCTGGAATTTCCCTCGAATCAAATCCGATAATCAATCAACGAGTTGACGGCAAATTTTTATTTAAAAGGTCAAGCCTCCCGCCGGCCAAGATCCCACAACGGGAGGCAACAGACAATGAATTTATGCGCGTCAATTGCGAGTTATAAACGTCGTCGCTCGCGCATGCGCCATGACCCGCCATTAACTATTATTAAAATATTGCTATGTAGGAGCCTGGCTATTCTCTCCCATGTTTTATTACAAGCCCCACCAGTACTAGATACTGTCGTCGGCTATTTAAAGCTCATATGTTACAAATGTACGTGTAGGACGCACTGGGCTCTACAACTCGTTTTGTTGACGGATACCTTTTATTTTCATATGTTCTCAAATGAATTATAGGTGTAAAATGTTGCTGGAATCTTACTCTGGACAGAGTGCTATAAATTGCAGCAATAACAAACAGGATTGGAACAAAAAAGGTAATTGTGATCGAAGATGACGCTATTGTAAATGATTTGGCCTTTTGTCTTTACAAAGTCACACGGAATGTTTGGGAAATGCAAAGTTTGGTCGTAAAATTGACGCTTTATGGTGTAACAAATCTATAAAGATGTGAGTTTAAGTGTGGAAAAGGTATTCGTTCCGAATCGTACAGAATTTACAGCTGTGTCAAAATGAATACATCGAAATTCAAAACGACTAACAAACTTCATCAGAATTTCCACAATACTGGCACAAACCCTGCAGATCCTTAGTTTATAGCCACTTAAAGTACCACGGTCCAATAAAAATGTCTTACGTCGTACATTACACCTAAGCATACAAATCAAAAACTTGATTTGATAAATTAAACTCAACGATTTAATGCTACCAGTATTTATGACTATGCCATTATGATCTCTGCCCTCCTGGTCTGAGAAGTTGAAGATACCTTACACCGCAACAATAATCTTCGTACAAAAACAGAAATCAGCAATCGTGAAGAAAATATTATCGTTTACCACAAACACCGAAGTCAAGAGTGTCCAATATTTGCGGTTGAAATAACGATGGATATCTTTTTTCTACAGCTCGCTTCGCATCGCTCATTACAGTGGTTTCTGGCACATCTTATTATCCTCCTTTAGGCCCATATTTTATATCAATGGAAACTTTAATTGTGTCTTCTTTAGGTTCATTATTCTTTGCATCTGATTCAGACTACGATTTTCATTTCGCTACCCTGTTTCTGTCATCACAATTTTTAGGCTCTCAATATGGAGTTTCGGATAATCATAGTTATTCTGTCCCGAGGCGATCTCTTTTATGTACTCCTAATTTTAGGTTGCAGACTTAAAAGTAATCGACTTGAAATTGACAAAATTCTTTGGTTATGTGTTACAAGGGGAATTTGGTAAAGACGTGTGTCGGGTTCATTATAGGTTAAGAAATTGAAAGTACATTTTTATGTACCAAAATTGAAGTGCCTTTTCACCCGATAAGTTAACGATAAATAATCCTGTTTCAAGGATAAAAACCGTTCGGGGTTTAATTTAATGACTTCGTCTCTATTTATTTTACGATTCTATTTATTACCAGTAATTTATATTTTTATCTAAATTATATTGTAGGTGCTTAAACAATTCCTGATTTTAATGTGAATTTGTTTTGTTACAGGAATTATCACAACCAAAGAAATTCTAGATAGAGAATTTAAGTCATCTTTCTCTTTATTCGCCGAAGCTAAGGACCTAGGAACGCTGCCTAGATCTAGTCGAGTTCCTATTTCAATTAAAATAACCGATGTAAATGATAATCCACCGGAGATCATTGACCCTAGGGAAGATGTAGTCAGCGTGAGAGAAGAACAGCAACCTGGAGCCGAAGTAGCAAGAGTAAAGGCTATAGATAGAGACAATGGAGTCAATTCTACTATCAGGTATTCTATCCTGAGTGAAAGGGACATGGATGGAGTCGGTGTCTTTGTTATTGATGCTAATACTGGAGTAATTAAAACTAGCACAGGTAATTTTAATGATATATTTGTAATGAGTTTATCTTCCGTAGTAATAATGTATTGCCAAATAGAAGTAAATGCCTAAGAGAAGAAACTTTAATAACATATTCATCTTTTCAGTCCTGGACCACGAAGAGAGATCTATTTACCGACTGACTGTAGCAGCAACAGATGGGGGCACTCCACCAAAGCAGACCGTAAGGCAACTCAAAGTCGAAGTTTTGGATCTGAACGACAATAGGCCAACTTTTACCAGCTCTAGTTTGTCATTCAAAGTAAGTAATCAGAACACACTGGGAATAAACCACAACGTACAATATTTTCAGATTTGACTTGTCAGTTTGAAAGTAGATGTATGAACATTTTGTAATTAAAATAATTTATGTTTGCAGGTAAAAGAAGACGCCAAGATTGGTCACGTTGTTGGAACTGTGGCATGCTGCGATAGTGACATCACTGAAAACTTAGTAAACGATGACGATGAGAAACAGATTTCGTACCTTCTCATGCCTCTGACAACTGATCATTCTCCTGGTACCTTTGAAATTGATCGACGAACAGGCTCACTGGTCGTAGCCAGACAGCTGGATAGAGAAATCCAAGATGAGTACCGACTAGAAGTGAGAGCTTTAGATACATCAGCAACCAACAACCCTCAAAGTAGTGCGGTAACTGTAAGAATAGAAATCGTAGACGTCAATGATAATTCACCACAATGGCCCCAAGATCCTATAAACATCGAAATATCAGAGCTTACTCCAATTGGAATGATAGTCTACAACTTTACTGCCAAAGATGATGATGCAGGTCCTAATGGAGAGTTGAATTTTCGAGTTGTGTCTTCATTACCTGCCACCAAAAACGTTTTCAACTTAGATCCACTTACTGGTTCTCTAACTCTTACCTCTGCATTGGATTTTGAGAAGTTGAAGGAATATTGGCTGATCATTGAAGCGACAGACCTGGCAACAAATATCACAGAAAGGATGGCAACATCAGCTACAGTGCACATTTCTGTTACTGACGCCAACGATAATACTCCTACTTTTGTTTCTGCCAATAAAGCAATCGTTTCACTAAACACACTAACTGGTACTCTCTACCAAGCGTTAGCGATAGACGCTGACTCAGGAGAAAATGGTAAAATCTCTTACTACATATCAGGCGGTAATGATCAAGGCTACTTTTCTATGGAATATGACGTTGGGAAATTGACAATATCAAACAAATATTCTCAAGACGTATCCAGGGTTAGGCCAGGACAGTATAAATTGAATCTGACTGCATCAGACCATGGTATACCGTTTCCAAGACAGAGCCACATGACTCTTCAGATGACTTTGCAAGAGTCAACAAATGTACCGCCAAGATTTACTGATTCTTTCTACAGAGCAAATATTACTGAAGATATTAGACCGGGCAGTTTTGTTACAAGACTCTCTGCTAAATCATCAAGAGGTAGTACAAGTAAGTTTTTTTCTTCTGTTACTTGTAGTTTATTTAAATCACTAACTGAATTTTCAGTGAGTTATGTCCGGTTGAATATGACACTAACGTTCCTTTTATTTTTCAGGTAATCTGACTTACATGATCCCATCTGGAGTGGCCGATGACAAGTTCGCAATAGACGAAAGGCTCGGCACCATCACAGTTAAAACCAGAATCGACAGAGAAGAGAGGGACCAATTCATTTTCCCCGTCTACGTTACAGACTCAAGTACTTTCCAGTCGACCACCAACTTTGATGTGGCTACGGTCACAATAAGCGTTATGGATGTGAATGATAACCCACCTAGCTTCAAAACAGGGTCTTGCTATCCGTTAGTTGTCCCTGAAAACAATGAACCTGAAGTTATACACACTGTCGCAGCAACTGACAAAGATATTGGAGCTAATGGAGTTATAACTTACAGTATTACATCTGGCAATAATGGAAACAAATTCTCAATAGATTCTACTTCTGGAAAACTGACAGCAAGGACTCTAGATCGTGAAACACAATCAAAATATCACTTAACGATTACTGCTTTTGATCACGGTTCCCCTGTGGCATTGCAAGGGTCCTGTAATATCACAGTCATAGTGGAAGACCAGAATGATAATGATCCAGTCTTTGATACTGGTCATTATTCTGCTGCGATACCAGAAGATGCTATGATTGATACATCAGTGATCAAAGTAAGAGCTACTGATGCAGATTTGGGTTTTAACAAAAGAATTGTGTACTCATTGGCTAATGAAAGCCAAGGTTTGTTCAGGATTGATAACAAGACTGGGATCATTTTCACGACCGGGTAAGTTTATGCTGCAACATAAAGTTTTTATCTCATAGATAAATTATATTTATGTTTTAATTATTGTTGTGTTGTTAAGTTTTTTTTTTTAAATTATATTTTTGTTTATTCGTTTTTTATATCATTGTAAGTCGACAGAGGTTTTGTTTTAGAGAATTTTTATTTTGGCGGATCGTTAAAATGGCAGTCAAACGAGACCCGTCAGTATGGTTTTGATTACTAATTTTTATTTTTATTTTACAGAACTTTTGATAGAGAGAAAACCAGTGTATATCACTTTGAAGCTGTGGCAACGGATGAGGGTCGATACATCACTAGATCTCAAAGAGTCTCAGTTGAAGTCACAATTAATGACGTCAATGACAACAAGCCCATATTCACAAAATACCCTTTCAAAGAACAAGTAGCCACACTAACACCGCCAGGTCAAAGTTTACTTCGAGTAGCAGCAATGGACAATGACATAGGAATAAATGCCGAAATACTGTATGAACTCCTGGATACTTCAAATCATAAGTTTCGTATCAACCCTACAACGGGTGTACTCACAGCTACCCAAAGCTTAGCAAGCGAAAACGGCAAATTGATACACCTAAAAGTGATCGCAAAAGATAAAGGCAACCCACCCCAGAGCTCCATAGGACTTATAGAAATACGTGTCGGTGACTTCTCAGATCAAACACCTACATTAAACTTCCAAAATGCTACGTACAATGTAACTATTGAAGAAAACATGGCGTATGGAAAGGACGTGCTTCAAGTAACCGCAGTTAGGAGCGACGGGCGGCGTCAGAGAATAATTTATGAAATCGGCAATGGCAACGATCAGTACGCCTTTGAAATAGACTCTAACTCAGGCGTTATAAGGGTGAATAACTCAGTGAATCTGGATTATGAGTCGTATCCAGGCCCGCGGAGGCAGCTTGTTGTACTCGCGCGCACAGAAGGCTCGCCCGTCCTATACGGCTACTGCGACGTTATAATAAATCTGATTGATCAGAACGACCACGCTCCCAGGTTTACGCAACAACAGTACATCGCGAATGTCCTTGAAGGGAACACTAAGGGTGAATTTGTTGTGCAACTCGTGGCTAAGGATGGAGATCGCGGTGTGAATGCAAGGATACTATACCACATTGTCGACGGGAATCATGATAATGCATTCATTATAGAACCGGCATTCTCAGGATCGGTGAAAACAAATATAGTCCTTGATCGGGAGATACGCGAGACATACAAACTGACAGTAATAGCCACTGATGAGGGCGACCCGCAGATGACGGGCACAGCGACGCTGAGGATCAACGTGGTAGACGTGAACGACAACCAACCGACATTCCCACCACCAAACGTCATCTCAGTATCGGAAGGTACGTTTTTACTCGTTTACTCCGTATTCGCATTCGGGTTTTAAATTGCCGTTGGTCGGCCTATCGACTTTTCGAAATAAATTGGTAGAACAAAAAGCGTACCACAGAGAGGGAGGCATTTTACATAATTTGTATTCTCGACTTGGTAACATTGCGACTTTTCGATTCCAACGCCGAGATTAAATGAAAGGGACTCCTTTAGGATCAATATTTATTGGATGGTATTACATTTTTTCCGAGTGCATGTTTTAGCGGTTCACCAACGGTCCGCGGCGTTCGTGTCGCTTTTTATTCGTTTTTTATATCATTGTAAGTCGACAGAGGTTTTGTTTTAGAGAATTTTTATTTTGGCGGATCGTTAAAACGGCAGTCAAACGAGACTCGTCAGTATATTTTGTTTTTGTTTTTAGGAACGGAAGTTGGAACAGTGCTCACATCTGTTACTGCGAATGACGTTGATACATATCCGGCACTGAAGTACTCGATAATACAAGGGGACAACAGTTTTTCTATAGACAGATATAGTGGAAAAATTGTGTTGAATCGACCCCTTGACTTCGAAGCGAAGAAGATGTATGAAGTGAATATCACGGCATCGGATAGCGAACATGTTGCTAAGACGACACTCACGATAAAAGTTACTGATGTCAACGACAACTCGCCTGTCTTTGATGATATTTCTTATAACAGAATTTTACCTGGTAAGTTGTAGCTCTTAGTAAAAGTATTTATTTTAATTACTCAAGCATCTTAACTATGTAAAATCCTTATTATTAAAAAAATAAAACTACACCAGTTCTAAACTTCTAACAACAAAAGTAGGTATATAATTTGACCTCTTCTCAATTTCAGAAGGCACCGACACTCTTGAAATCGGTTCAGTCAGCGCCAAGGACCGTGATGATGGAGACAACGGCAAGATCACCTACTCTATCCTTCGACCAACTAAAGGATACTACATAGACGCAGTTTCAGGGGGCATCTTCGTGAACTACAGTGCTCTGCCACCTAATCATAGAGATACTCAGCTGGCTGTTGTTGCTACAGACCATGGGAAGCCGAACAGAAGTGCTGTTGCATCTGTAAGGATTAGCACAGGAGCATCTTCGGAGATCAAACCTTTTATTGGACAGGATACTTACAGGTAAATATTATACCAAACACTCATACACATCATATTCGATAATCTCAAATAATTGATACCTATCTAAACCTTGAAATAGTTAAAAATAAGTAACTTGAAAATAACTTTCCCTCATTTTCAATTCCAGGATCACAGTGAACGAAGACACCGAGAAAGGATCAACGCTGCTCCAGATCGGTGGTATCAACGATGTTCTCAAGAAATACAACCTGGACATCCATATCACATCTGGAAACGAAGGCAACACATTTGATGTCACTCTTGAAGGAGCTCTGATTCTTCTCAACAGACTTGACAGAGAAACACAAGATTCTTATGTCCTAGGCCTAGCTGCTGTTGAGCAAGGGAAAATACTAACCCACAATCAGAATAAAACTTCCATCACAGTATTTGTCACTGTAGCAGACGCCAATGATAACCCACCGGTGTTTGCTATAAGTGAATTTGAATTGACAGTTAGTGAAGACGTCAAAATTGGATACACGCTAACAAAATTAGCTGCAACTGATGCTGATCTTTATGGAACTCCTAATGCTGCCATCATTTATAATATTACATCTGGAGATGATGAAAAGTTGTTCTTCGTTCATCCAACGACGGGCTTACTGACCGTCAATAAAACTCTCGACTATGATGTTGGAAATACTGAATACAAACTGGTGATTGTTGCATGTGATCAAGGAGTGCCATCTTTATGCAATGCTGTGTTTATTAGTGTTGGCATACTCGATGAGAACGATAACGCACCGACCTTCCCCGTCAATGAGTATTTCGAAACCATCGGTGAGAATGAAAGAGTAGGAACCTCAATTTTCACTGCTAGAGCCACTGATTTGGACAAAGGTAGATACGGTCAACTCAATTATTCAATAGCGGCATCACCAAATAATTACAACAGAAACGATGACTCCTGGAAAATGTTTCTTATTGATTCTTCATCTGGACTAGTCAATTCCAACGCTGTTTTCGATTATGAGGTCAAGAATAAATATGAGTTTTCGATCAAAGCTTCTGATTTAGGTGGGAAAAGCACTACTGTGAAAGTCCGGATCGATATTGAAAGCAGAGATGAGTTCTACCCTCAATTTACTCAGAAGACTTACAAGTTCCGCGTGCCCAAATCTGGGTCTCTTACAGCTGGCTATGTGATTGGACAAGCTACAGCAACCGATAGGGATAAAGGTATTGACGGGAGAATTGTTTATCAGCTGTCTACCTCACATTCGTATTTCAAAATAAACAGAACCACTGGCGTAATAATATTGAAGAAGAAAGTTGATTCCGTGCAAAGTCTTTTTGGGTTAGACAAATCTATAAGCTTAGTGGTAACGGCAAGTTCTGGAAGACAAGGCTCCTTGACGAACAAAACTGCTGTTGAAATTGGCATGAATGATATGGCGTTGGCTTCGGATGCAACTCAAGTCAGTGATGCTGCTGCGGTTGCAAGCGGAGGCTTGTCAGACTGGGCGTTAGGATTACTTATTGTTTTCATATTCATCATCATAATCTTTGCGGCAGCATTCCTATTCTTGCACATGAAGAATAAGAGACACAAAAAAATCAACAAGCCAGGACTAAATTCCGAAGGAGTCGGAGCCACCAACAGTTACGTAGATCCAAGCGCTTTTGATACTATTCCAATACGAAATACCGGTACCGTCAATCCAGCCAATCAGTTCGCTCCTCCTAAATACGACGAAATCCCACCATACGGACCGCACACAGCTAGTTCTAATTCTGGAGCAGCAACTACTTCGGAACTATCAGGGTCCGATCAATCAGGTTCTAGTGGACGAGGCTCTGCAGAAGATGGCGAGGATGGTGAGGATGAGGAGATAAGAATGATTAACGAGGGTCCTTTACAAAGAGAATCTGGTATACACAGACAATCTAACGGAGTTGACGATGACAATCTTTCTGATGTATCTGTACATAACACTCAGGAATACTTAGCAAGACTAGGAATCGTTGATACTGGAACTGGTGGCGGTGCATCGACGTCTTCAAGGAGATGTTCAGAAAACGTAGGAAGTAAGGACACCATGTTACATCACGCACCTATTGACTCGATGCACATGTTCGATGAAGATGGTGCTCATGAGAATGATATTACCAATTTAATTTACGCTAAGCTTAATGAAGTAACTGGTAGTGAAAGAGCGAGTAGTGCAGATGAAGCGAGCGCAGCGGTTGATAGAGCAATGGCTCTCGGAGCATTCTCAAGTACTCCAGGAGACAGTAATGCTGTCCCCACTGCAGGGCCCTCGATGACTGGTAGTCTTAGTTCCATAGTACACTCTGAAGAAGAATTAACTGGTAGCTACAATTGGGATTACTTACTTGATTGGGGACCTCAGTACCAGCCCTTAGCTCACGTATTTTCTGAAATAGCTAGACTAAAAGACGACGCGGTGTCACTGCAAAGTGGGAACAGCGGGGCTTCAAGCGCAAAGAGTAAAGGAACCTCCATATCAGGAGGAAAAAGTGTTCCTCCACCATTACTGACAACAGTGGCTCCCAGAAGTTGCCCAGCACCATCGTTGTCGTGTAGACAGCCACAGTTGTTATTACCGAGGTCTCCAATAAGTCATGATGTTGCTGGCGGATTCTCTGCAGCAGCCGCCATGTCACCTTCATTCTCGCCTTCCTTGTCACCATTGGCAACGAGATCGCCGTCAATGTCACCATTAGTAGGCCCTGGGTTGCCACCAGCACCTGCCAATAGGAAACCTCCACACTCGACTATGAGAATATGAAAATATTAGTATCGTAGTATATTCAATACTGTACATAATGGATGACTGTTTTGCCTATAGTGTAGTTAGTATTATTTATTCGGCCGATCTGATCGGCTTAACTCATTTTGCGCATATTGATATTTAAACGAACTTCACAGATATGCTCAAAGTGATTACTAAGCGCTTATTACCGATTTTTGCGGTAAATGTATATAAATAAAAAATCGGGTGTATTTTTTAAGTGTACATACTTACTTATACTCATTGTAAAAAATATATAAAGACTGCCATTTTTTTTTTTTTTAACAAAAAATACAGCTTTACTTTAAGCTATAAGTATTATTTTTAGGGAACGCAATTTCTAATGATGTGTCAAATTGATTAGTTGATCGTGTGATTTTAATCGATTTGGTGAATCAATGTTACTGTAAGCTTTATTACACGAGAATGTATGTACTACTTCATATTGTAAAATTCTGTTGCAAATATAATGTAATATTAGTTTTCAGTGAATTGAACGTTGATGTTTCGTTTCTCTGTGATTTTGATGATGCCTAAAGAGTCAGTTCAGTGTTTTTGATACTTTTGTTAGTAAACTACCAACTAATTCATATTTTAACTATTAAAACAATACAATTTTCTCAGTTATGTAATTGTTATCAACTGAAGGACAGCGTCTTATCTACACGAAATCAGGCAATTTATTATAATTTCTAAACAATATCTTATTCATTTGTTGTCCCTGTCGTTACGTTGCTCTGTTTTAAATATTATGTACTAGTTAACAAAAACATACAAAATCAATCTGATTTTTGGCTTCTATTGTATGTAGTATCAAAAATTCTGAACTGATAAACTAGTAATATTGAATGTAAATACTTATCTTAGTTTACATGTTAATAAATTAGTCGTAGACTCCACCGACTGTATGAATATTGTTTAGGTGGAAATAAAATGGAATTTAAAACATGCTTTTGTTTATTTAATTTACATCCACAACATCACCCCTGAAATCCGCGAAGGGTTAGGTTATTACATGGGAGGTATACCTCCAATGTAATAGGGAACAGTACTATTGCCATGAAACAGCAGGCCTAGCCAAGTTACAAACGTTTCGTATCAATTCTCTTTCTACAATCGTAAACGCCTCAGCGTATGCGAGTGTAGAAAGCGCTAAATTGGCAGCCAAATTGACATGACTGAGTCGATCGCTCGTTCTCTAATGTCTGTAGAAAAAACCTACACTAACGTCTATGGGGAGCGTTCCTACCAAAAAGTATAGCGATCAACATTGTAGAAACGATAACATTCTATTCTATCATTTTGAACGATGTAAACTTGTCTACGAATTTTCTATTCTTTTGTGTTGAACACGTGATTTAACGTTTTCTACTAGCGTTAACGATTGTAGATTGTCAACTTGCCTAAGCCTGCAGCACCCCTAGGCAAGTTACAAACGTTTCGTGTCGATTCTCTTTCTTCAATCGTAAACGCCTTGGCATAAGCGATTGTAGAAAGCGCTAAATTGGTAGCCAAGTTGACACGACTAAGTCTATCGCTCGTTCTCTAATGTCTGTAGAAAAAAACCTACACTTTAGGTATGGTGAGCGTTCCTACCAAAGAATTTAGCGATCAACATTGTAGAAACGATAACATTCTATTCTATCATTTTGAACGATGTAAACTTGTCTACGAATTTTCTATTCGTTTGTGTTGATCACGTGATTTAACGTTGAGATGATGTCATTCCCATTCATTTGAATAGTTTTCTACTAGCGTTAACGATTGTAGATTGTCAACTTGGCTAGGGGTGCAGGTATACATTTAGCATCCAGGCTCCGGGTATGAAGATCCGGTGATGTTAATTCTTTGTGGAAAAACCAAATAATACTTTGCCCGACTTTGGGTTTGAATCCAGAACTTCATGCACAGCAGTGGTAGCGCTTACGACAACTATATAGAACAACGTGGTATTCAAAGTACCTACGTAAGTTATAAGTATGTATACAGAGAAAGTGAGTAAAGTATTCTCAGTAGATTGAGTTTATTATATGGTCTAAACTTGAAACGATAATAACGCTAGAGACACAAATGTACTTGACTTGGTACTTGTAACTCAAGTCCAATAAATTAATTTTACAGATTGTGTAACACAAATTACATTTTTGGTAAGGGGCCGCCGCCGTCTCACTCTTGGAGACAGCCCAAAAGAGAGTGTTTAGAAAAAACGTGGCAAGGACGGTAATATCTCCGCGATTCTCTCGCTCGTGGAGACGGCCCAAAAGAGAGTATATAGAAAAACGTGGCAAGGACGATAATATCGCCGCGATTCTCTCGCTCGTGGAGGCGGCCCCTAAGAGTCAAGGACTATTAAGGGTCACCCGTGGATCTATAGACAAAGTTCCGGTTACAGAGTTTCATTTCAGGGGGAGACTAAAATTGATTTAATTTTCACAAAAGAGATCCTTGGGTTCTAGATAGTTGCGAAAATTACAAAATGGGAATTGTGACAAAAAAAATGTATTTACAGTTCACGCCTAGAAGTAGAAGTTAATTTTTGATAATAATCGTGGTCAAGCCTAAGGCCTAAATTCTTGTCGCGCTGACGGTCGGTGCACGGTCGGTTGCGAACGTGTGTACATTGTGTTCTACGTAGCACAATACTGCGACGCTGACGTTAGTGGCGACCGACCGCCGCATCTTGTTCTCGATGACGTCACGACTGACCGTACGCAACCGACCGTCAGTGCGACAATAATTCAAGCCTTATACTGCTTCTTACTTTTTGCTGCTGCTGCTTTATGCTGCTTATAGCTGGGTCTAGGTCAATCCGTACTATAATACAATAAATAAAACAAAGTTGAAAGAAAACTTATGTTTATTAAAAAGTGATTATTTATTTCACAGTGAAATAATACATACTAAATATTCAAAGATAAATAATCCTGCAAAATCATAATTAGCGATCGGATAGCAAAAATGAATACTGAAATTCACCGATTGCTGTGCAAAGCAAAGGCAACAATAATAAAACGTTATATGAACATAACATGATTAATTGACGAATTTAAAAATCAAATCATTGTTAGGTTTTCCTACGCTTTTTTTGCAGAATTGTTTATCCCTATAATAATAACATTACAGCTAAATAATGATAAAACGATAAATTAAATATTATTATCACAGTTGGAGCTACAACTACCAATGATATCATAATGATTACCAACTATGGTAACCTAGGTTAGGAGAATATTTTAGCAGCTTGCAGAAATCAATGAAGACAATAAAAATATTTATAAAAGACAGGGTAAGTATTAAGACCGCGTCCTATACAAAGCGATCGTCGCCGCGTCGTGCGAGCAATTTGACATTCGACGTACTTAAACGCGTGTTCGCACCGACAGAGGGCGTTTTTCAAAATTCTGAACAACCGAGAAATAATATTATTTATGAACGTGAGAATAGGGAGACACAGGCAAAGATAATCTAAGATGGCGCCACCATAGCTGGTCTCAATCTGACCAATGAGGTTAAGCTATTTTGAAATATAAAATGACATTACCACATTTTCAACCAATGACGATGTTGGGAACCAGCTATGCTAGCGCCATTAGTTCCACAGTGTTTTAGTTTTTATAAGGACGTGAGATAGTAATGATTATCATCACGCTTAAATTCTTGTGAGCGTAAACAATATATTGAAATGATAAAAATATTTAATTGGTACAATCGGAAAAATTTCACTTATTTCTATGATATTTTGTTTTTGATCAATTTCCTTAATTTATTCATCAGTTTGATTTTTCAGCACTTGAAATAAGTATTCTTAAGAAACGTGTGTTATGGTTAAATACATCAAAATTACAATATCATTCAGAATTCACAAATATTCTTGATAAAAAATTTCAAAACAATACAAAGTATGTAAGTATATGGCCGGTTTTCATCTTTCTTTCTAACGTTCGGAAATAGTTTTAGGACTCTCATACAAGGTGTAAACGAACCGGAGGGTCCTTATAACACCAATTATTTATCATCTAATAACATTCCCCCTGTAAGAGGGAATGGGCCCTAATCGTCCACGCTGGGCCATGTAAGTGTTCTGTATGAGCTCTAAGCTGGTGAAATGCCTCATGTTTTTTGGAAATTTCCGTTTTGAGGCCAGTCACCACTGGCCCTAAAATTTAGCCAGTTAAGTTGTTTGTATCACTCTTTTTCATGTTTAATAGAACAATATTATCTGAACGTTAGAAAGATTAAGGTTGATATGAACACAAGAATTTTTATTGGTTATTGATTTATTTGATTTATATTCATATAAAAAAATCGGTGTTCAGTCATACTAACTTTAGCAGGAATATAAGCGTAGAAAAAAGTAATGTTAATCAACTCATATGGGTGAAAGTGTATTATTATATTACGGTGTTATATAATATACTATTTTATATATTAATATAAAATGCCTACGAACACTGTAGCCCTGTTTCAGTTATTATAATATTGATGTTATTGGTGGTATAAATAGGAATGGGTTTTGATATATTTTCCCATTTATACAAGGTTTAAAAGAAATAACTGAAAACTTGTTAAAGGGCGAATTTCTAATCATCATTACGAACAACTTACCATTATATAACATACTTGAACTCCTTGCTCCAAACTGCCCCCTGCAAACTGAAAGTGGCGTAAATATAAATACACCAACATTTTGTCAGTTCTGTAAAAGTCTCATATAATAGGGGGCGAGCCTATTGCCATCAACCGAGCACCAGTTCTAGCTCCGGATTAAACTTCTGCTGATAAAACTAAACAACTCGACCAACAAAGTGGTTAACTTACTGTTATTAATGAAAAACAACTTTTTTATAAAGGTTTTCAGTTATTATAGCTACACCTTGTATATTTAATAAGTACTATAATCATTAAGAATATTTTTGGTACACTTATAAAATAATGATCAAAAACAGGCGTCAGTTTTTTTTTCTAAACCTAAGTACTGATATTATGATATAATATAGCCGATTATAAGGCAACATTCTCAAGCGTTTCAAATCAAATGTTATAATAAATCTAAGGCTGCGTTCTAATTAAAGCGATCGTCGCGCGAACATTATGTTCGGCCAACTCTAACGCGTAGTCACACCAACAGAGGGCGCTTTTTAGCATTTCGGACAAATGAATTCGCGCGTGACCAATCGCTTTGGTTAGGACACTGATAAAGTTTTCTCAATACACTGCAATAATGACTACAAAACCCTAAGTTTAAAACACTCATTAATGTTATATTATTATCATACGTATGTCTCTATTATACTGATTAACTGATTTATCTCCAAAACTGCTGTACCTATTCCGATGTAGTTTCTCTCAAAATGCCTTTTAATAAAAAGGTAAGGCCGTCTCTGGTCAACCCTGTCTATCTAATTCTGCTTATGCCTACTTATAAATGGCGTGAGGGTTTAATGCAACGATACTCAACATTCATCATTTTTTTACAAACAGGGTGTTTTATGGAAGCAATAATTTTAGAAATGACTACAGCTTACATCATCATCTGTCTAGCCTTTACCCAACCATGTTGGGGTCGGCTTCAAGTCTAACCGGATGCAGCTGAATACCAGTACTTTACATGGAGCGACTGCCTATCTGACCTCCACAACCCATTTAGTACTGGGGAATACGATACCCCTTGGTAAGACTGGTTGTCAGACTTTTTTGGCCACTGACTACCTAACGACTGTCAAAGATCTACAAATGACAGCCGGGACCAACAACTTAACGTGCTTTCCGAGGCACGGAGGAAACTGGGTATGTAGGGGTGGTCACCCATCCACAGACCAACCTAGGCAAGCTCGGCTTAACCTAAAGATCGACAGAAGCGGCTGTTATTATTTAGCCACGAGTTCCTCCAAATGACTACAGCTTTCATGTTTAACATATTGATTTATTTGTTCTCAAGTTCTGCTGTCAGATTAAAAAGGTTCATTCATAATCATCTGCCTAGCCTTTTCACATGTCGGCGTCAGCTTCCAGTCTAACCGGATGCAGCTAAATACCAGTATTTTACACAAAGCGACTGCCTATCTGACCTCCACAACCCAGTTAGTACTCGATAATACGATACCCCATGGTAAGACTGGTTGTCAGTCTTTTTGGGTTCAACGCTCAATCTTAATCCTATTTAATTTTTCAGCACCTTTTCAAACTATTGCTTCCATTTTTACAAAACACTCCGTTTTCTTTCACAAAACTGCTGATCAAACCACAAAACAAGCCAAAACAGCCCAAAACTCATTCTAAACTACCCACAGCCGACAATAGGCCGTTCCTAACTCCCCGGTTGAGTAAAGCTGGTCTAAAATAGTTGCAGTTAATAGTGCAGTTGTCTAAATAAGCACTATATCCGCTTCATGGGTTTCTCCGTGTGGTTGTGTAAATGCATATCTATGATAACTTCGTCCGAACCGATGGACTTTTTACTGGGGGTCACTATACCGATGTCCACGTCCGTGTTGGGGGTCAAACCGTTGATGGGGTCCTGGAATTGGAGAAAAGATAACTTAGATAACATAATAAAAGGGTCCCGGGTTCGAATCCCGGTAGGAGCAAATGTTTGTGTGATGAGCATGGACACTTGTTTCCGAATCATGGATGTTTATATATTTAATAAGTATGTATTTACAAACCAAAAGTATCTATGTAGTATATCAACTATCTGGTGTCCACAACACAAGCCTCGTTGCTTAGTGTGGCACTAGATGGCGCTGTGTGTAAGTCCAGCGATATTTATTTATTATTAATTTATCACCTAATACACATTTGGTCAGTTATGTTTAAGTCTCATGTAACAGGGCGACCCTATTGACATCAACCGGGCGCAAATCTGTCGCTTAAGAAAAGAAGCAAGTTATAAAACAGAATTAACACAAAAAGGTAATGTAAAAGTAAAAGGTAAGGTAAAATAATGATTATTTAGTCATTATAAGTACTGTAGTCTATTAGATGTTCGGAAAGCGCCTTAACTTTTTGTAAGAGCAAAAATGTATTACAGAGAGAAATAGTCGTAACAAAAAGTAGCGTATTCTTTCTTTTTAGAATAAATATAATCTGCTATACGTCTCAGATGGTTATTTTTAGCTATAATGACAGATGTATGTCTACTACAATATAGTTATATTAGAAAAAAGGCAATAGTTTGGCCGTAAAACTAAACTCGTTTTTGTGTTGATAAAGGACTCTAACAAAAAAGCCATTAAAATATCCATAATTATGAAACTGAGAAAGTGAACCTCACAGATTTACTTAATAAAAATGTAAAATCCACTGACACCACGCATAGCCTAAACAGCTCGCAAGGTTTACAACTCAGGGAAAAGAGCTCTATAATTAACGAAAATGTTTTTTTTTATAATTTCCTATGGTGCATCCACACCCCATTTACTTATCTTTATAGAGCAACGTTTCCAAGTATTATTTATTGTTATATTATGTTGCCGTGTTAAATAATTATGTTAAGTAATGTTGCCTAACTTTCAATTAACACGTGGTAACAATTAATAACATCGTCAGAGAATATTACCGCAGCATGCGGTGTGGATGCACTATTATTGAAAAAAAGGTTTTTTGAAAATTCGTCTGGTAAAAAAGTGAAACAAGGGTGATGCTTTGAATGAAATTTCGTCCTTTTAGCAGACTGGTAATCCCAATAGTAAGTAAATCAAATAGAACAGTTGAATCTCACCGCATTGAGAGCGTCGCAGGCCATCAGTTCGTTCTTAGACAAATGTTCCACTACCGCTGCCGCGTAACAGTCGCCCAACATGTTGTTAGTGGTCCTGATGCGGTCTCTGAGATAAAATAGAAACAGTATTCATTAACATTTAGTCGTAACCGTAAAATGTGTTGTTTTCCAGAAGTGTTACTAACTATAACTTAACTATAACTAACTATAACTTAACTATAACTAACTAACGATAACTTAACTATTACTAGGCACATTTCGCCAGATAATCTTGATATTGCCATCTATCGGAAACGAATCGACGAGCAGCTGCTGAAGACAATCAATAGATGTGTTAACCAAATAAAGATACCTTGTACAAGATATTTGAAGTCTTAGTTAGTTAAAAAAAAAAACAAATCAAAGTTCAACATCGATTTAAGATACCATAGAGATGATATTATAAACAAGCATATAATAGGAAAACCAGCTTTTAAATAAAAGTGTTACTTTTTATTATATTTTTTTTCAGATTCTTCTAACCTAACCTTTTCAATTAATACCCATAAAATAAAAGCTTGTAAAAAGGGCATTTTCATAAACATAATTGGGAATTTGAGCATTAGTATGACAACTTTTTTTCGATATAAATCGGAATTGCTGTACTGGCCAGATACATGCGACCAGCGGCCGGCAAAAGTTGTTTGAAAATCCATAACTGTCGTGTTTAGCGGCCAAATAAATTACTTATTAAACTCATATCTATCTGTTGTGTTATTTAAAAATGGAACGATCTTTTACTCAGAAACATGGCAACCAAGGAGGTAACCTAATAATGGTTTTATTTAAATTTTGAATTTGGCTTGTAAATAGAAAGCGGTTTATTGAAAAAAAAAAAACAAGTGAACTCTTCAACGCGAGAGTTTTAATTTCCTCGCATTATTTGAGAAAAGTACTATACAAGCCTTGGTCACAACTAGGCATTGATGGACTTACGTATGTGTGCCTTGGCTTCGGCTCGGCCCACATTTACACGTTCGTCCATCAATGCCTCTGTTGCTGGCCGCTGCAGTAATGTACTGTTGTTCTACTCACATACATGAACTAGACATTTAGATGGTTACATCAAAAGTCAGAAACAATAAAAACTAATCTTTTAGACGAGTTTTAAAACCGTATATGGTTGAAATACTCACACAAGCCAATCAACAGCAAACAACAGCGACACATCGTGTGTGGGAGCGTCCACTGCTGCCAACACTACCAGCAACAGGACCATAGCAGCAGATGGCACTGACGCTGATGATACTGAAGCAGCAGTTGAAGTTAGACTGGAAATGAACAAAATATAGATTAGAAATAAAGTAAAACATATTGCATGCATATGGAAAGCTAGACTCAAAAGACTGGCTTAAGATACAGGGTGTAAAAGACCTCATCACGAAGCCATCAAACAAGCATTATGTGCAAACTTAGTAACTTTACGCAAAAATTATGGGAAACGACTTTGTTTTTGGGGTGAAAAATCATGTTTTGTGATAGAACTCAATGTAACGCACTCAAAACATTGTGCTGATGGATGGATTGAATAGTACGGGGGTCGTGGAGGTGTTTAAAATAAAAACCTTTCATTCAAAACTTGTATTTTAAAAAAAAACTTGTCAATAATTTGGAAATTTGACCCCCAATATCTCCGTAACTAGAAGGTTTCCAGGTATGGTGTAGATAGAACAAAAAAATCATCAAAATGACGGGGAGAACAAGTACCTTTCGTTTTCGTCAAGAGGTGTTTTACACCCTTTATAAAATGTTTTTTTTTTTTTATATTTACATTTTTAATTAATATTTAAAAATGTAACAAGTTTGTCTAAAACTGAATATAGGAAATAATAATATCTTTATTGAAAAGAGGAAGTACATTTTACACATATCACAATATTGTCACATGTACAGTAAGTAAGTAAACAGATCAAAATGAACCCTAACGTCTAAACTAGGCCAAGCATAGATGTATGGGATCTTCAATATCTTCGAGAAGTTTTGCATGTTGAATTCGTTTTGGTTCAGGTCAGGTAAAAATAAACGTTGCTGAACAGCCAGTTTATTGTTAGTCTTTGGCCCTTTTTGAAAATTTAAGGGACCCTGATCGAAGGGCTTCTGTCGCAAACTTTTACTAAAATAGTTTAAGCGGTCTCTCATCATACTTACTCGGCTATGAGGTTTTCTTGCTGAATATATATACAGTTTGCTAAAAACCCCTCTTGACTTCGGGACTACCACCACCCCTTTAAAGCAGTATTACTTTAATGCCACTTCGAAGTAGAAAAAGGATGGAGATAAACAGAACATCTAGCTTCGTCTCTAGCCCACATTGAATTAAGATTAAAATCATACTGCTTTGAAAGCCGATGGTAAGTCCCCAGAACTAAATATTAATTTCAAATAAATTATGTATTGTTTGAACTAGAACTTGTTCAAATTGCATAGAACACATGCCCCCCACATAAATTAGGAAATGGGATCATCATCATATCAGTCCGGAATCACCCATTGCTGGGTATAGGCCTCCCCCTTTTTCTGCCACAGTTCCCGGTTCTGTGCGTCCCTTATCCAGGTGTTTCTCGCGACTTTAACGATATCGTCGACCCTACGAGCTTTAGGACGGCCCTGCTTTCTTTAGCCTAATCTGGAAAAGGAGATGATGATGAAGAAACAATGACAACAGGCAAGTACTTACAAAATAGTAGCCAACTGAGCGAACCCAAGATGAATGTTATTCATCTGACACATAAACACACTGGCAACCGACAGGAAGAGAGCTGTGACGTCCATGTTGAAGTTACATCCTATCGATAAACTAGCTAGATGATAATTAAAATATTAATAACAGACATATTTACAAAATAGTAGCCAACTGAGCGAACCCAATATGAATGTTATTTATCTGACACACAAACACGCTGGTGACTGACAGGAACAGAGCTGTACGGTCCATGTTGATGTTACATCCTATAGATAGACTAGATGATTATGAAAATATTGATAACAGACTCATACTTACAAAATAGTAGCCAACTGAGCGAACCCAAGATGAATGATATTCATGTGACACACAAGCATACTGGCAACCAACAGGAACAGAACTGTGCTGTCCATGTTAATGTTACATCCTATTGTCAGACTGGATGATAATGAAAATATTGTTATCAGACTCATACTTACAAAATAGTGGCCAACTGAGCGAACCCAAGATGAATGTTATTCATCTGATACACAAACACGCTGGCGACTGACAGGAACAGAACTGTGACGTCCATGTTGATGTTATATCCTATCGTCAGACTGGATGATAATGAAAATATTGTTATCAGATTCATACTTACAAAATAGTGGCCAACTGAGCGAACCCAAGATGAACGTTATTCATCTGACACTCAAACGCGCTAGCGACCGACAGGAACAGAGCTGTGACGTCTATGTTGATGTAACATCCTATTCTCAGACTGGATGATAATGAAAATATTGTTATCAAACTCATACTTACAAAATAGTAGCCAACTGAGCGAACCCAAGATGAATGTTATTCATCTGACACACGAACACACTGGCGACCGACAGGAACAGAGCTGTGCCGTCCATGTTGATGTTACATCCTATAGGTAGTACGAAGCGAGTGATGCGCGGGTCGATCTGTAGCGGACCTTCCATCGCTTTGAATGTTACTGGGAGAGCTGCTGCACTGAAAAGAAAGATAGTTTTGTGTTGAAACTTTTTGTATTCATTAATATTAAATTTGTCTAATAATGTTGTGTTTTACACAGAAAAGGTGAGTTTTTAGCCTTCGAGCCCAGCTGTACTATCGAGGACACTCCCGCCTGACCAGCACTAAGCTCATTTTTGCTTGCACTCGCAACATAAAAACGCTCTCTAGCCCCGCCCCGTTGACTTTGTGTAGAAAAAATGAATGAAAAGATACCGAATCGACCGAGCGCATTGACGACGCACGCCAAACGAGAGTTATTGTTACTTTGCGCGCCAAAGTTGACGCTTTCCTAATAGGCCCAAACTTTAAGGGGGCGTAGCTCGGTGCCTCCGCATGATTTAAGCGAAAAAAAATTAAAATGGTCAGGCGGAAAAGACCCCGATAGTACCTAATGGTTTTACGTACCAACACAGGACTTACATTATTGATTTATATTTATTAGATTGATTTTTTTTTTGTGTAACATCACTTAGTAGCAATATTTTTATTGGCACTTGTTATTTTTTTATTTGAATTATTTTGTAACTCAAGCTTAACTACACTGTAATAAAATTGTTAACTTAGTTTTATATTACAAAATTTGCATGCTGAATTTTAGTAAGTGGAGTAGGTAGAACTATTTATTTTTAACACCACAATGTACCATATTACACACAAATTATTATATTCTAAATACACTGCATTAGGTATTGGTTGGGATACATCCAACATACTTTTTCCCACCATTGCAATTTGTTTCTTAGTTGCAAGAAATAAGAATCAAACAGTCCCGAGGCTCGTGGGTCGTGAGGCTTACGCTTGACGAGTTTCGGAGAAACTATTTGTCTGATGTGTGATCCCACAATGAAATAAGCATTAGGTTCACAATAGATCTCACAACACTTTCTTGGTATTGGTAATTATTCTTCTTTATCGCGTGGAATCATCAACGCATGTGACCAAAACATCTATGTTTTATGAATCTAAAGTTTTATTAATTCTTTGTGACCTAATGGAAGATCTCTAAAAAAAATCGTTGTCAATTACAAGAAAGTCGCAATTTTATGCAAAAACTTTGATATTCAAACAGTTTTGACAATGATGGTATTGATTTTAATTTCCCATTAAGCAGCTGTGCAAAGTTAGAAATCCGCAGATAAAATATCGAACTTATTTTTATTTTATTTGATGAAAACCCAAACCATATTCCACCCCAAGTTATTGATAAAACCATAGAGACTTAAAATAGACTAGCACGCCACACATATTGCGTGCTTCAGATTTATTAGCAAGAGGAAACTGCAGAATTGTTTCAAACTGTCGTTTATAAAACCTTACGTAACCTTGTTCAAGGTTTTCTTACTTATAACAAGCTTATCCATAATCGCTTAATGTCAAGTTATTACTAAGCACGCGAAGAATCAATAATATTGATTTCTTGTCTAATCTATCAAGTTTGTGGGGTGATTGATGATATTTATCATGCATTGATGGTATGTGACAGAAAACAGACGTTATTCAGTTATATTATAACAGATGGGTGGGTGGACGCACCCACCCGACGGCGGAGGATATCCATAAAGATTTCCACTTATATAGGAGCATGTAACAGCAACTTAGCGTCACCGATTTTGGAGGCTAAGATGATGATTATAATGTCAACATCCACCAGTTTGATTATTGTTAAGATGAAAGTTGACTTTAATTCCTGTTCCCAGTAACAATCCCCCTTTAAAATAAATAAAGTTAAAATCTATTATTACTACTCGTAGATTAGAGCTTTCAATCAAACAAACTCAAACTAGCATAGTAATAAAGCTAGTTTGAGTTTGTTTGTTTGAAAGCGCTAATCTATGGAACTACCAATCAAATTTGAAAAAATCATTTCATAGCCAAATTCTTTAAACAAGGACTATGTAACATCACACTACAATCCTTACGAGGTGAGCAAAAAAAGCAGCAGATAAAACCGAGGAGCGCGGCTAGTTTACATCAAATAATGACTACTATACCTACTTTCTTACGCAATGAAACGAATTGAAAGCACGATACTCAATCATGATACATAATAGTTACTGAAGTATATTGGATGTGCGTGTACTTACCTTGATTGTTTTGATTGAGTGTCTATTGTGGCCAATCAAAGGCAATATAGTTCATTCATTCATGGAATTAACGAAAAAGATGAGGATACAAATTAGTGTTGTGAATGGATCGTGAGAATTATTTTGTTAATTTCTACTTGATTAGGTTTTGCACGCGATTTCAAACGCGTTGGAAAAACATTAGTCAGTTAGTAATAACGTCCATGAGTGTAAGTTCAAAGTTCATCACTCAGTTCTATCAGGAATTTCTCTTCTGGAGTCTGGATTTGTGCCCAGTTGATGGCAAAAAGCTCGCCCCCTATTACATGGCACGAAAAGCCGGGGACATCACCATCATCATCATCATCAGCCTATTAATGTTCCCACTGCTGGGACACAGGCCTCGATCCTCTCTATGAGAAGGAATGGGCTATAATCCACCACGCGGGCCCAGTGTGGATTGGTAGATGTCACTTGTCTTCGAATTTTTTGGTTCTAGAACATGCCGTTTTTCTCACGATGTTTTCCTTCACCGTTCTGAGAGCAGTGGTGATGAAATAAATTACACAAAGTAATGCGCCTGTCTGGGTTCGAACCCACGACTTACTGTTCGTAAGTCGGGGCCACCACCACTGGGCCACTGCTGCTCTGCCTATTAGGATCAGCTCTGCCTAACCCTTCGGGGATTACAGCCGTGATGTTATGTTAAGTAATAGTTATTTATGATACTAGTGCGGTACGTTGGTTTTTACAAACGAGTAGACTTCGTCTCGGGCTTACCATAGTCACGAGTTTGTAAATACTAATTTCTGCACGTGTGTCATACAATGTTTTACAATACATTTGCGAGAAAACAGTACCGTACAATATGTAATAAAACAAACAGCGACCCCAGAAACCACAAAAACGACACCCATGAAGAAAAAACCGAAAATTAAATTTTCTTCGGCGCCATCTTGGATTTTCATTTTTACCTAATTAAAAAAAAAAAAAAAAAGAATACGCACGATACTATACAACGGGGTATGCGGTAAAATAGGTACTTAGGTGAGAGTACCTATTTTACCGCACGTTCCGATGTATGGTGCGTAATTTTTAACTTTCGAACAATGTATACAGGCTCCGTAAACGCATTTTTTGAGCAAATGTGTTGAAAAAGAATAATATGCTTCTAGCTTTTTCTCGCGTCTTTGCACCAATTATGTACGGAATGTACTTACGGGAACGTTTACAATGTAACATAATGCACTCGTGAATAAGGCAACTTCCCGTTAGTGAAAGAATTTTCAGAATCGGACCAGTAGTTCTAAAGATTACCCCCTACACACAAACTTATAATCAAATTGTATCTTTTTTATAATAGTACAGACAAATCTACAGCTACTGTGAATTACGAAAAGATAAATTAAGCATAAGCTATGCCTATGGCTTATAATGATATAAGGTAAACAATTTCAAAACTTACGTGCTAGCAGTAGCAGAAGCCGTGAGCATAGCATGCGACAGTCCCCAATAGAACTTGTAAGGGTTCCGTCGGAGGAACAGAAAGTATATGATCTGCATCACGATGAGCTGGTAGAAGAACACTCCGACGGCCACCGTGGCTATGAACCAGGCTAATTGGGACATCACTGACGCTGGAAAGAGTAGAAGTTATGAATTAAAATGGTAAAATCTAAATGAAGAAAGCTCTGTGGCCATGGGGTCCGAGTTCTCACAGCCTTTTTAAGGAATCCCATGACTTAAGGGCTACCTTGGCCAGAGGCTAAGTCATACAACGTGGCAAAGCCGCCAGTCTCGTGGGCACATTACCAGCTGACAGCGTTGAGGAGGAGTTTTTTATGCCCCTTTTATAATTTGTTGTTAGGTAATTTAACTTTTGAAATAGTTAGTTTATTAATTAAAGATATTGTAACCGCAAATAGAAATATTACATAGTTGAGCTGTTATTGGTTCCTTTCTCAGAGAAGAGGACTGTTTCCTAGCAGAAGAGACAGACTACATGCTACAGTTGAAAACTATTGTACTTCTTGCTTTTGTCAAAGCATTATGCTGAAAGATGGTCTTTGCGGGTATGACAAATATTTTTCTAGACAACTTTATTTTCATTTTCCAGAGACCCACAAGCGCGTGGTGTTAACGTAACGTAAATAAGATGATTTTAAAATTAAAAATACCCGTTTCAAATGTAATATTTTCATAATTATAAAATTAAAAATACCGGTTTTTCGTTTTATATTTTCATAATAATTATGAGAATGTATTCATATCTTTGGATATTAGTGATTGTGCTTTTTGCAAACAATGGAACTAAAATGCTATAGGTTTACTGTATTTTCGATTAAAAAATCGACGTATTTACGTTAAGTTTACAACGCATGCTCATGATAGAGCCTCTGTTTTCGTTTCCTAATTGTATGAATGGTACTTAGATAAATTTTAAGCCAAACATAGCCGAGTTTTTACGTCAACTGTAGTATTTAATCACAGTAATAGATAAAGTCTTACAAAAATAGATTGATAATGAAAATATAAAGCAAATGTGGATTTAATGAAAACTAAGACATTGGTCATGGGTCATTTTTGACAAACGGCTTTTGTCAAAAACTTTTTTGCAAAAAAATAAAACCGTCGGTAAAAAGTCGGTTTTATTTTTTTGCAAAAAAGTTTTTTTATTTTTCCATTTTTAGTTGTAATATCTTATACAAATATTTGCTATGCATCTATTTTACATTGTTTACAATACATGTCATGATAACAGGCTTATTTCCAATAAATGGAACTTAACACACCTAAACTATCGAAATTTGGGTGTATTGTACACATCTGCGTACCCCTCAGAGCATACAGGTTGATGTTACGTCATGATGTTGTATAAACAATAAACATCCAAGCGATTGCAGCAATCACAACCAATTTACCATTTAGTTTTGAAGAATTCCATTGTAAATCTCCGAAGATCAGCATCAGATCTTTACCAAATTTAAATGCAACCATTTCAGAAGTATACTCTTTCAAATAAAAAAAGAATTTTGAGAATCGCTCCACAAATGGAGGAGAAATCGGTGAACATACATGAAATTATACCACACGACTGAAGTAAAAATGTTCATAAAATGAAAACTACTGGGCCAAACTATGTTAAATTTTTATGGGACCAAATGGCAACTATTTTGCATCAAATTAAAAAAGAATCACGTAAATCGGATCATAAATGTCAGCGTAATCGGTGTACATTTATTTATTTATTTAAGCCTCTTTAATTCCTTAGTGTTAATACATTTTTTTTTATTTTTTTATTTAGCATAATTTTAACTAAGGACCTCTCGACGAGTATAGGCCTCCTCCATCTCACTCCACTTTTTCCTATCTTGGGCTGTTCTCATCCAGTCGCTTTTTGTGAGTTTTTTAAGTTCGTCTTCCCATCGTTCCAGGGGGCGGCCTCTTTTCCTTTTTCCGGGGGGCCCAGCCCATGTAGTAGTTTTTCTAGTCCATCTCTCCTTATCCTGACGTGTAATGTGACCAGCCCACTTCCATTTAAGTTTTTTGCAGTGGGTTAATGCATCAATAACTTTTGTCCTTTCTCTTATTTCGCTGTGTCGTTTTTTGTCTCTCAGTTTCAAGTTAAGAATGCTTCTCTCCATGGCTCTTTGGCATTTTTCAATTCTATCGTTCGTGTGCGTATTGTAGATCCAGGTTTGGCTTGCATAAGAGAGGCAGGGTAGAAGACATGAGTCTAGGACTTTCTTTTTTAATCTTAAAGGTAGATCAGATTTTAGAACTTCTTTGTGGCTCCAGAACTTGTTCCATGTCATTTTTATACGTCTCTTTAATTCGTCACGATGTCTTGATTTTGAGAAAGATATTTGTTTGCCTAAATATATGTATTCATGAACATATTCCAACTGCCGACTCTCCACAAATATGGGCCTTTGAAATTTGTTGCTCATGATTTTAGTTTTTTCGATATTTAATTCTAGACCAATATTGCGACTGACGTAGTTAAGTTCGTTGATCATTTCTTCAAGTTGTGATGCGGTTTCTGAGAACAATACGATGTCGTCTGCGAAACGTAGGTTGCTAATGTAACTTCCTTTAATATTTATACCTTTTTTTGACCAATTAAGTTGTTTCATGATGTCTTGTAAGACAGTTATAAATATTGTCGGGGACAAGGGGTCGCCTTGCCTTACACCTCTGCAGATGTCTATTTCGGGGCCAGTTTTATCTAGTTTCACTCGGCTAACGCTTTTTTTGTAGATGTCTTGTATGAGTTCAATTGTTTCTAATGGCATATTACATTCGTGTAGGGCTTTCCATATGCTAGCGTGGGAGATTGAATCGAAAGCTTTGGTATAGTCGATGAATGCACAGTACAAGGGACGTCTTTGTTCTTCGTATTTTTCTATTATTTGCTCTAGAGCGTGAATATGGTCCATTGTTGAGAAAGATTTCCTGAACCCGGCCTGTTCCACTGGTTGGAATTTCTCAGTGATTTCAGAAATGCGTCGTTCTAGACATGAGGCGAATAACTTGTAGAGGCATGGTTGTAGGCTTATCGGTCGGTAATTTGCGATATTTGCAGGATCTCCTTTTTTATAAAGTAAAATTATGTCAGATTTGGCCAATTCTTTTGGAATCTGTCTAGAGTCCAGTACTTCATTAAAAAGTGCTGCCAAATAGGGTGCCAGGACATATCTTCCCGCTATGATTATTTCGTTGGGTATGTTGTCAGGACCGCTGCTTTTACCTTTCTTTAGTGATTCAATTTTCATAAGGATTTCGTTATTTGTGAATCTTTGAAGTGGTGGTGGTGGTTGAGCAGATGGTCCGTTTCTTGATATTTCACATAGATTTGAAGAGTTATCTTTTCTAGAGTATAAATCCTTGTAGAAGTTAGTGGCTGTCTCTATTATTTTTGACCTCGAAGATATTTCTCTATCCGACGATTTTTCTTTCACAGTCGGGATCCAAGTTTTTGTCAAATTAAGCTCTTTGTATCCTTTCTTTAGACTTCCGGTGTCAGATAGATGTTTTTCTATTATCTTCAGTCTGTGGGCTTCGTACTCTTTCTTGATTCTTTTGTGGATACTTTTATATAGGTTACTAAGTTCCTGTTTTTCTTCTTTTGTTCGTGCTTTATTATTTTGTAGATCTTTCCTTCTGTTCAACAATAGTCTTGTGTCTTCGGATATAATTTGCCTTGATTTGTTTGTTGGCTTCTTTATAGTGTTTATGGATTCAGTGATAGCTTTTTTCAAATTTGAATAACATATTTCTATATTTGCGCATGTCGATAACTCGGTCTCTTCTAATCTCTGTTTTAGATTTTTCAGGAATAGGTTTTCATCATCTATTGTTTTTAAAGTGCAGTTTGTTAGATTATATTTTACTCTACATTTTTTGGTTGTTGATAATTGGAACTCACTTCTTAAAAGGCGGTGGTCGCTTGGGAAATTGAGTTGGTTTAAAATATCTATGTTCGTAAACTTTTCTTTTGTATTGGACATAATATAGTCGAGTTGATATTTGGTTTGTTTAGGTGACATCCATGTCCACATATTCTTAATATTCTTTTTGAATATGCTGTTGATTACAGTTAGGTTATTTTGAAGAGCAAATTGTACTAGTTTCTCGCCTCTTGTATTCCGGTTGCCGTAACAGTATAATCCTAGTGTTCTTTCTTCTTCCGGCTGTCGTTGTCCAATGCAAGCGTTGAAGTCGCCCATTATGATGACATTTTTGTAGCTTTTTTCTAGAGCTTCTTGTAGCTGGTCATAGAAGATGTCAGCCGCATCATCGCTCGCAGTGCTGGCTTACGCGCCTACCAGCACTGCGAGTGATGAATCGGTGTACATACATAAAAAAAAAAACCATCGAATTGAGAACCTAAAGGAGGACCCCAAAAGGAGGTTATGGAAGTCGGTTAAAAATGACCCATGCTAAATACAGTAAGCACTCACCCACATCATTGACCCCGAGTATCTTCCCCGCGATCACACTGCTGACCCCCACGGGGGTGAACCACATGACCCCCGTCACCATCTTCATGATCACCTCGAAGATCGCCTGGAAGAAGTCTATCACCACCTGACCCTTGGCTCCCAACGTCCCCAGGAGACTGCCGAAGACTAGGCAAAAGAAAACTAAACCTAAAGTGTTCGTTCCTGACCTGAAATGAAGCAATGAAAGAGTGTCTGAATAAGTTGTATAGTTTCGTTCTAATTCTTCTAAGTAAGGTTTATAAATCTTCTGCTACAGGAGATGTTCTTAAAAACCTAATCGACAAGGTCTAAACGGACTTTTCAGAAAGCCGTCAACCAAGTATTCTTTCTGTACGGTACATCAAAATCGCAAACATTTTTGCTGGGAAACCACTTTTTTACGGTAGGACTCAATGTAATGCTCATACACACATTGTGCTGATAGATGCCTTGAATAGTAGGGGGGTCGTGGAGATGTATTTAAAGTAATAACAATAAATTTTGACTTCCAGTATGATCTCCGCAACTAGATTGTTCCCAGATATGGCTTAGTGCAAAAAAAATATCGCAAGGACGGGCGATAACAATAACCTTATAACCTTTATTTTATACCCATTGTGTTTGTAATGTGCCATAATTCACGATATGAGGATGTTATATCAAAATACTAATATGTCAGCGCCGGCATTGATTGTCGGCGTTGAGAAATCGGGAACATAACAAAAAAAAATCGGAGCAGTCTTTGGAGACTACCGATAGAAGTGAAAACAAAAAGTACACAGGCCCCGCCCCAGTCGTAGCACTGGTAATGCCCCGCGCATGCCTATGTGGTGCTACGCCGT
Organism: Xestia xanthographa; assembly: GCA_905147715.2. Classification (NCBI taxonomy): domain Eukaryota; kingdom Metazoa; phylum Arthropoda; class Insecta; order Lepidoptera; family Noctuidae; genus Xestia; species Xestia xanthographa. The sequence goes on along the minus strand of LR990656.1, from coordinate 4,666,583 downwards.
AGCGGATGCTACGAGTGCTACAAACGGCTACGAAGCATGACCGCACGTTACGTTACGTGACGATGAGTTCAATGTTTTTCCTTCACCCAAAAAGTGCTCAACGTGCCTAAAAAAGTTTTCACTTCAATAAATCACTTTAAAATACGTATAATATGTTGTGGGTTCAGTTGACTAAATTATTCCTACGTCCGCGGCCTTCAAACATTTCTCAGTATCTACAGTCTCTATTATGCAAATGTGTGAGCCTAGATTGTTAGCTAATACGGTAGTAAGTAGTAGAAGTTTATAATTTTATTGAACTTCTTTAGAGAAGCTCAATAAAATTATAAACTTCTAGAGCCAACTAGTGAGGTATTCCTCGATAGGGCCTGGCAATCGTCGTCCGCGTGAAATTATTATAAAAATAGCTGCTCTAGAAGTTTTTAATTGATCATGTTGATGTAATCATCATCATTCATATCGTCGGCAAACAGAAAACTGTACGGGAAAAAATTCTAGAAACTCACCTATAAGCCACAACTCTCACCATAGCAGGCACAGTGTCATTCTCACTGATATTCCTCCCAAAAATTATAGGTGGTTGAGTGTACACTGTGTGCGCTTGCTGGAAAGCGGCCTGTACTATGTTGTCCGGAAATATGTTTCTGTAAACAATCATATTGATTAAATCCAAAAATAATTATGTAAACACGGACAAGGAACAAATTTATTGTCCACGAGTACTAGCGGACGTCACGCGGTTTCAACCGCGTAGTTCCCGTTCCCGTGGGAGTACGGGGATAAAATATAGCCTATGTTACTCGCTGATAATGTAGCATTACTGAAAGAAATTTCAAATCGGTCCAGTAGTTTTTAAGTTTATTCGTTACATACAAAAATACAAATCTCTCCTCTTTATAATATTATTAGTATAGTATAGACAACCATTAATCCAAAATTGTGTCTACAATGTAGGTAAAGCTACAAAACAATTCATGTCACCTTGGTCAATACATTGATCATTAGGTAAAAGGATTTCCTTATACATACGTTCGCCCTCTAATGGGTCGGTATCAAGGGGGTTGTTAATATGCTTTCATGAAGAATTGTTGCGTGTTTCCACCCACGTTGTGTCCACCCTGAGTAGTTTGAAAAGGGAAAATAAAGGGATTTCGTCATGACAATGATTACAGGCACGTAACTCTAGCACTGAACGAAACGTGGAGGGGATAGCTGCGCATGTTATACGACTGGAGAGCGCAACGCACACCCCAAGACATTCTTATTTTTGACTTCTGTGCAATAACGGTCAGCGCTAGAGTTACGTGCCGCGACCGTAATAGCGTCTTTTCGTTCAACAAGAACCGGCGATCACTAAATCTATGTTCAAAAGTGGTGATTCTGTTTAATTTTTGAATTAAACCATTGCCCCAAGATGAATTTAGTGCTTTGTTTTACAATGTTTACATTCTGTCAACGAGCTGTGGGCTAAAATAACCACGATGCGGAGCCCAAACACAGTCAGAAGGCGACGCGATAGACCTCGCAGGAGATGGAAGGACGAGCTGGACAGAAACAACGACCAGTGGTCCACATTTGACCCTGAATCGAATAATTTAGAAGTCATGCAGAGGAATGACAGGCTAACAAAAACACGCTGTCAGCACTATGCGAAGAACATTCCTCCTTGACTTAGCCTTTAGTTTTAATGTTTTTTTGTACCAATTTGATTATTCTCATAGTTGTTAATAGATTTCATTTATTTGAATAAATCGAATAATTTAGAAGTCATGCAGTGGAATGACAGGCTAACAAAAACACGCTGTCAGCACTATGCGAAAAACATTCCTCCTTGACTTAGCCTTTAGTTTTAATGTTTTTTGTACCAATTTGATTATTCTTATAGTTGTTAATAGATTTCATTTATTTGAATGAATCGAATAATTAAGAAGTCATGCAGTGGAATGACAGGCTAACAAAAACACGCTGTCAGCACTATGCAAAAAACATTCCTCCTTGACTTAGCCTTTAGTTTTAATGTTTTTTGTACCAATTTGATTATTCTTATAGATGTTAATAGATTTCATTTATTTGAATGAATCGAATAATTTAGAAGTCATGCAGTGGAATGACAGGCTAACAAAAACACGCTGTCAGCACTATGCGAAAAATATTCCTCCTTGACTTAGCCTTTAGTTTTAATGTTTTTTGTACCAATTTGATTATTCATAGAGTTGTTAATAGATTTCATTTATTTGAATGAATCGAATAATTTAGAAGTCATGCAGTGGAATGACAGGCTAACAAAAACACGCTGTCAGCACTATGCGAATAACATTCCTCCTTGACTTAGCCTTTAGTTTTAATGTTTTTTGTACCAATTTGATTATTCTTATAGTTGTTAATAGATTTCATTTATTTGAATGAATCGAATAATTTAGAAGTCATGCAGTGGAATGACAGGCTAACAAAAACACGCTGTCAGCACTATGCGAAAAACATTCCTCCTTGACTTAGCCTTTAGTTTTAATGTTTTTTGTACCAATTTGATTATTCTTATAGTTGTTAATAGATTTCATTTATTTGAATAAATCGAATAATTTAGAAGTCATGCAGTGGAATGACAGGCTAACAAAAACACGCTGTCAGCACTATGCGAAAGACATTCCTCCTTGACTTAGCCTTTAGTTTTAATGTTTAATGTTTTTTGTACCAATTTGATTATTCGTAAAGTTGTTAATAGATTTCATTTATTTTATAACTTTTTTATACTGTCCTAGTTAATTTGTGCTATGTAAAGTGATGGCCTGAAACACAGGTTTAAATATACCTAGATCGGGCAGGTCGCTAACAAACATTTGAATTCTACATTATCGTTTCTTGCAACTGTTAAATATATTTTAGTTATAGTTTACTTTTATGCACTAATTATACCATTTTTTTAAAATAACACTACTGCACCTAAATGTACATTTTTGTAATACGTTGTTTTTAAATAAATTATTCTTATTCTTAATTGTAGTAACAAATACACACAAGACAACAAGATATATCGTAGGTCCACTTACCGGCCAATATCCAAAATGCTGTCCAAAATACTATGTTCCCTCTTCGCCTCCTCAACATAAGACCCAAACTGCTTTATTTCCGGCACCCCCGGATGAATCATCATTGCCAGTACCAGTCCCAAGAACGCGTTAAACATCGAAGTCAGTATAAAATATAGTAAAGTTCTCACTGCTATCTTCCCACTCATCTTTGCGTTCAAACTCGCTGAGCCAGCGATCAGACTGGCGATTATTAAAGGCAGGATCATCAGTTTTAGGAGCCGCATGAAGAGTTCTCCAGGGTAGGATATTATCATTAACGCGTCTGGGCTTAAGTGGTAGGGGCGGAGACCGAGACCTAGAAAAGAAAGGGTATTTTTATCCGACTTCCAAAAGGTTATCAATTATTATCTTATTTTGTTTTTACGTTTTTTGTATACTAAGCAACGAGCTATTGTCGGGCCTACGCTGTCCCCCTTACTTAATTGCTGTAAGATATTAATATTGTAATACCAAATGATATGAAAAGAGTAACCATGGAGTTTCTTGCCGGTTCTTCTCCATGGCAACGACCAATCCGAACCGTGCACCTTTTTGACGTTTTATAAGTACCCATATAGGCCTATGTGAAATAAATATTTTGATTTTGATATTAGGTTTAGAAGTCGGAGGCAAAAAAAAAATCAAACATCAAAAGTCACCGACTTCTGAAGCTAAAGTTATTTTTCACTTTTTTTGTGTTTTTGAAGACGGTTTTATTTTTTGCAATAAAGTTTTTTAGTAAATAATATTGGCTTTGGATAAAATGATTCACAAGTTCCATTTAGGTTGTTTAAAACTATTTCTACTAGCTTATGCTCGCGTTTTCATCCGCCCGGAATTCACTTATTATCCCACGGGATCGTAATACCGGGATAAAAAGTGTTATTTGTGATAATATAGATTACAAAATATCTGTGTGCCAAATAGCAATCAAATCTATTCAGGAGTTTTTAGGTAAAAGAGTTTCAAACATCCGTCTATACATCCTCAGAAACTGGAAATGGATGCAAAAGGACTATCTACGGCATGTATTTTAGGGGTCCACCCTTTATAGCAGAACTTTTTATGTCATAATATTACTTTGCATAACAGCGGATAGCATAAACTTCATTTCGCAGAAAATCGTTTGGCAGACACTCATTTATCATACATTCAAAACTCATAATTTTCTAAGTCGGAATCATCTTTAGGCATAAATTTCATATGCATAAGAATTAAAAGTAGAACCATCTTAGCGCAGAAGGTTCACAGCCAGAATCATCTTTTTGCATAAATTTTATATCGATAGTCACTAAAAGCAGAACTATCATAATATGTCAGAAAGTTTACAGTTAAAATCATCTTTTGGCATACATTTCTTATGCTTAACAATGGAAAGACTCATCTATCACATCCACATCACAGAAAATTCATTAAAACAGTTGATTGTGAACATGTGGTTTTTATTTTCCTGTAAGCAGGAGGCAATCATGCAAACAAGCATACATCTTGCATGCAGCAAGCATGCAGTATGCAAACAAGCACGCAGTATGCAAACATGCAAACCAGCATACAATATGCAAACATGCGAACCAGCATACACCATTCATGCAGCAAGCATACACCATTCATGCAAGCAAGCATGCAGCATGCAAGCATGCATGCAACATGCAGCAGACATGGTTTATGTCACGGCTCCGGCGCTACGGGGCTCCAGCGGTCCCACGCGAGCTTATCGTCGCAGATGTGTTTAACGCTCACCACCGCAGCTTCGGCTTGCTGGCCGGCTTCGCCGGCCAGCCTCAGCAGCGGCGGCGAGTGTTACAACAACCTGCTCCTTAACTCGCGGGCCGCCTCGCCCCTCCGCGCCTACGCAATTTTAAATTACACTCTAGGGGTAGGGCAGACAAGACTACGTAAAGTCGGTTTTGGAGCGATTCGTTTCTGTCACTAACTTTTGTAGTCCATCATATTGACTTTTTGAGACAATATTTAAATGTTTGGTTAAAAATGCTATTTTATAGAAATGACAATAATGCCAAATAAAATTATTCCAAATGAAATTCTGCCATCTTCGTAATATGCCAAGTGAAATTGTGCGAAATTTGAACATTGCCAAAGGTAATTATGCCAAATAAAATTCTGCCATCTTAAAAGTATGCCATTGTAAATTCTGAAATACAAACATTCGGCCAAACAATAACTATATTAAATATTTTTTATGCCTTAGAAATATTCGTATAAAGAAGATTATGCCAAGTGTGTTATGCCAAATAAATTTCGGAGCATCAAGATTCTGCCAGATAGAAGGAACCCGTATTTTAGAGGTGCCACTCACAAGTTCGTAAATCGAAATATATTCAGATAAAAGCCGCTTAGATAAGCTTGAATTGTGCTTAGCCAACCCGTTCATTGATCAGCAGTAGTACCTAGATGCCGAACAAAGTACGTCTATTAGCATAAGCCGATTGAAAACCGAGTATGTGTAGTAATTGATTCAGACCGGTTTTGTTGTTCAACAAATTCTGCCGAATCAAACCCGAACAAGTGTATACTGTAGTACAAGTGTGTATTGTGATACAAGTGTGTACTGTTCCACATACACACTTATTCTTCATGCATGTAAAAAACATCTATTTAAAAGTATGAAGCCTTTACTTCAAATGATAGTAAACAATTTGTATCTGCATGATTGATATACAACAATATCAGCACTCAAAGGGAGAAAGACCTGATAGTTTGTGCTTTCTAGTTTACTGAAAAATTTCCATCACTTAAAGTAATTAATCGTGTTCCTAGAAAGAAACTTAATCCATTTACTGTCTAGAAATTTAATCTTATAGATGACCATGTGGTGTTATTCACGTGGAATCGTTTTTCTTTGTCTTCGTATACAACTATTCATTCTCTATTAAGTTTGTAGGATATTTTTGTAAAGGCACTGCTAATGGAACCAATGGACACGATGTTATAATTAAATATAACAAAGTAATAATTGAATTAGAAGTTCTATTTTTCACTACCGCAGCTGCTGATATATTTAATAATATACATAGTGGCATGACTTCCATTCACTATCAGTTTTCCATAGATGATCATGCACGATAACAATCAAATTAATAATTAAGTTGCACTAAAAGTTCAAAACTAAAACAAGAAAAAGTTTCAACTCACCAAGACCAATTCCAGTGATGACACCAACCAATGTAATCACAAGCATCACATTGTCAACCAGAATCTTCCGAACTCCAGTCCTTTCGACTTGAGCTGACCGATCTTCGGTGGTCTTCGGCCCCCTATCTCCAGGGCCCATCTTCGCGAACAAATATTCTGAAAACCGATCACCTTTCTCCATTACAGGTGAAATAGGACTTTTCAGCCCAGATCTCTTGGACCTGGTTCGTCTAGTAACAACGCTATCACTTTTTCCACTTCTTTTAACTAATTTTTTTGTTGTTTTATGTTATCAAACGTCAGTGCTAATTTGTTTATCGCATGGTTGTTGAGCGTGATTACTACATCAATTACGTGCGATTCAGTTTTAACGTATTTAAAAGATAAATATTTGGATCTTTGTTTAGGACGATTTATACATTCTTTTGGTTGTTTTTGCGGTAAATTCTACGGTATGGGAGTGTCTTTTGATGCGCGAACCCCTATGTCGGGTGATACACTAACCCACAGATTTTCCCTTGGCCCTCACTACCTAAAATCTACATGAGCTTAAGCATGTCTACATCTAACCGTTCATCTTTCATTGCTTGTCTTTCTTCAAGCTCTAACCCATCAAAATGTTTACGAACAGCAATGGACACCGTGGATGAAAAAGTGACGTTTCCCCGGAATTGACGCAAGAAGCCATGTTGACGGATGCGCGCGCAGCCATCGATTGCACTTCCATTCACTTAGTTATATTAAGTTTCTATAAATAGATTATTAAATTGTGTGCATTATCTGTTTACTAAGGTATTGTGGGCGTTTGTTATGTAATTATCTATAATAGGGAAAAAGAAAATGGGAGTGACATGCGCAACTCCAACTTTTATGTCAATATGTCTGGCCTTAATTTGGTCGAGCGATTTTCTTTTGTTTGACGGGAAATGCATTTCGGAAATGCACTTATACTAGTGTATTACTGCCTTAAGAAACTGAAATGTCACGTTTATCAGAATCTATTATAATTAAATAATCCACTAATACTAAATCATACATGGTTACAGCGTTGATAAGGCCGCTTATTTTTTTATCATTAGTATAGAAAAAACATTGTTTTTGTGCTATTTTGAAAGTAGATAAATATTGGCCAGACGAACTGATAATTATGTTATTTATCTATATAATAAGCATCATGATTGTTTATTTCACGGATTTTTCCGTGTGATTGTTGACAAAAAAGCTAGCTGTCTGTCTGGTTTGGTTAGCGATTACACCACCACCTATTAGGCAAGGCATTACTGGAAATATAATCCAGGTGCATTTCCATCATAGAACGTGCGGTTGTCATATTTTCATAATTCAGATGCTACAAATTTTCCGAAGTTATCATACACATCATCTTTCGTATTAAGTACATCGAAAGTATTCTGTAGTATTAAGTAATCTTGGGTTGTGTCTAAAACGATTGGGGTTTCTGCTAAAGAAGAAATTAGTTTCTAACATAACCTCACACCGGTATTCTTCAAACAGTAAACTCATAGAAAACCCAGTATTCCTTAGATAATATTTTTGTTAGAAAGCATTCACCACCATCTGTTTAGCCTTTTCCCAATCTATGTCAGTAGTGTCGGCTTCCAGTCTGATCGAATGCAACTGAATATCAGTATTTTACACGGAGCAACCAACTATCTGACCTCCAAAATCCATTAACTAAGTAACAAGATACCCTTTGCCCCTTACTAATTGCCAGACTTTAACCGATATGACATCTGATAGATATCATATCGGTGAAAGATTTATCGACAAAAGAAGTAGAAAGACGAATAAACAACACCTGGCAAAGGTACTGGTCATTCAGGGAAATCATGAAAAATAAATCTGTGCCCATCTCGGAAAAGAGAACCGTCTACAACACCTGCATACTTCCATGCCTTACCTACGGCTGCCAGACCTGGCCATTAACACAGAAGATTGAACACAAACTAGGTGTATGCCAAAGAGGAATGGAAAGGAGCATGATGGGTCTAAGGCTGAAAGACAAATGGAAAGCAACAACAATTAGGAACACCACAAAAGTAGCAGATGTTAAACTAAAAACACGAACCCTAAAATGGAAATGGACAGGTCACATCATGATGAGGAGTATGAGGACACAAAAAGAAAAGTGGACCAAAAAAGTTACAGAATGGTACCCGAGGGACGGAAAAATGACATAGAGGAAGGCAGATAAAAAGATGGGAGGATGATCTGCCTAAGGGTTGGAGGAGTATAACAAGGGATCGACAATTATGGAGGGAACTTGAGGAGGCCTATGTCGCAAGACAGCCTGACCTGGTAGCTGATAAGACGAACAAATAACAAGAAAATATTATTTAATTTACCTAGTTAAAGTTAAATAGTATAGTTAAAAGTAATATTTAAGTTTAGATAAAGTAGTAATATAGGTATAGTTAAAAGTTTGATTTAAGTTTAGTTATAGTTGTAATTTAAGTTTTGTATAGAAAACCAATAAGTGTAGTTCATATTTTTCCAAATTACTAAATAGTGTGTTTAAGAAGGTCAGAGTAAATAAAGGCTATTTTTATTTATTTATTTTATTTTATTTTATTGCCAGACTTTTGGGTTTTCGAAATAGGTTTTATGGCATTTTAGATACTAACAAATAAGTTTCGTTTCGTTTCGTTTCCTTCATCAGTTAACATCGACCAGTTCCTAGAACTTCCACACTTAGGTAATATATTATGCAAGAGTTAGAACCATGTTGTTCAGGCTCTAATTTAGTAAACGACAGGTAGGTAATGATAGATGAATTGGCACCTAATGCATTATAAATCACATATCGAAGTGGTTTAAGTACTTCAAAACAAGAACGTTGAAACTACCCTGCCTCCTTGTATGACCCTTACATACTTCTTTTGTTTTTTTTCTGTGTTCGTTTCGTGGCTTTGTTCCTTTATTTGATACCAGTACTCAAAACCCAGCATTTAAAATAAAATTATTAACTCATCAGTAATGTTTCAATAGCTCATACTCTGCCATAGATTATTAATTTATTGATTAATATAGGTTCACCAACAGCTTCTGTGTACAGCATCTAAATGCTGTACAAAGAAGACATACATACAAGGGAAGGAATACATAGATTTTACAGTCTTTTTGCAGTCGCCAATTACAGGTTAACCAGCATTCAGAATATTGGACATTAACACCCAAACGTTTACATATTAAATAGAGATTTAAATTCTACTTCTTTTTCTTTTCGGTGGTACGACTGAACAAATTATTTTGGGCCCAGTAAGTGGCCACAATAATCGAGGATTCTCAAGAATTACAAACTATTTTCAACACTAAACACAAAAAAGACTCAACAACAACAACAACTGCCCATAACGTCCACTGCTCTGCCTCTCCCATGATGGGAGGAATTTATCATAATCTTCACGCTTGGCAGGCGGATTGGAGATCGCAGTGATGAAAGACTAACAGAAAACGCTGCTGCTCATTCTCTGGTCAAGACACACTTTTTTTTTTTCGGATGGGAAATCATCAAATAACTCCTCCCGCTCTGGGCGGAGCAGGAGGGAGTGTCAGACTTTTACTGACTAAAACCCATCCATGTTCCATCATCGCCCTTTGTGTTCCGGGGCCTCGGTATCTCTTTCGAACAGTCCCGCAACCCCGGCAGGCATCGGTCCCTACGGACCCCTTCCCTTTTGCTGACTCTCTTTGAGGCGCGCGTGGAACACGAACGCGCCGTCGACACGGCCTGTCGTCATGAGACGGACGGACGGCGAGCTAGCCCATAGCCCACCGTCCACAGGCCCGCAGGTCAAGACACACTGAGCCTTATTTTAGGAAAAAGTGCCTACCTGAACCACACAAGACACAAACACAAACAACACATATAACATACGACTAAATAACTTATAATCACCTCTGAAAGACTTGCTGGCCATTACGCTAGTTTATTCTCTGCTTATAAAGACTGTATATATTTTTCAATACACTTCCTCGAAAACTAGTTCTTATCGCACTATAATTAGGTTCAACATGCAATATTGTTTTTCACACACGTGGATTTTTACTATGCCTATCATCATCATCATCAGCGACTTTGACGACAACCATACTCATACTGATTCCAAATTGGTTCAATGCCTATAATCAGCGGTGATTGTTTTTTTTTTAATCTCGGCAAAGAGATAAGCGAATTTCGGCGTAAATATTTTTTGAATATTTAAATTATGTTATAAATAGAAAATCATAGATAAACATGATTATTTAAAACAATTAATTACTTCATCATCTGCCTAGCTTTTTCCCAACTTTGTTGGGGTCGGCTTCCAGTTTTACCGGATGCAGCTGAATACCAGTATTTTACATGGAGCGACTGCCTATCTGACCTCCACAACCCAGTTAGTACTGAGTAATACGATACCCCTTGGTAAGACTGTTTGTCAGACTTTTTGGGCCTCTGACTACCTAACGACTGTCAGAGATCTACAAATGACAGCCGGGACCAACGGCTTATCGTGCTTTCCGAGGCACGGAGGAAACTCGGTATGTAATGGGCGGTCACCCATCCACAGACCAACCTAGGCAAGCACGGCTTAACCTAACGATCGACCCGATCGGCTGTTATTATTTAGCCACGAGCTCCTCACAAAACAATTAATTACTTAGAAGAACAAATTAACATTTATTTGTGTTGTAAATTCAAAAATATTTTAGTTTTCTATTTTTCATATTGTGCTGTTTAGCGGCTTCATATCTTTGCTTCTCCTTTAACGTGGCGAAAGCAAAACACGGAAAAAGAAAGCAATTGAAATCATAGTTTCCTAATAATTCATGATAAAAATACTTTTTGTTCTACAATTTTATTTTATTTCTTCGAAAGTGTATTGAAAAACGTCGTTTGCTACACGTGAGCATTAGCATTGCTCGGCTCCATAACAACCTTGCATGTGGCTCGGGTGTGAATTCCGCCTCGAATGCGATAGCAGAGTTTCCACACTTATATCAAAATGTACTATTTCTCCTTTATCCGGAAGAAGCCATATTCATGATTTTTTTTTCAGAATCACCTCAACGTATTTACAAAGATCACCAGGATTCACACACACACACAGACAAGAAACCAGATTTTCTTTTTTCCTTTTATGTAAATAGGTTACGACTATTTGAACCTGTGACTTTACCTCTACTAAAGCACCAACGTGCTATCAAACCATTTGGTGCTTGAACTTGAAATAACATTGAACAAGTTGAAGATTTATTTTGTAATGTTAAATTGAATGGAACATGCAATCTTTGTAAATACAAAAAAAAACCGACTTCAAAAAACACAAAACAAAAAAGTGAAAAATAACTTTAGCTTCAGAAGTCGGTGACCTTTGTATGATTCATTTAGTTTTTTTTTGTCACCGACTTCTGAAGCTAAAGTTTTTAGTTTTTCACTTTTTTGTTTTGTGTTTTTTGAAGTCGGTTTTATTTTTTTTGTATTTTTCCATTTTTAGTTGTAATATCCTATACAAACATATGCTATGCATTCATTTTACATTGTTAACAATACATGTCATGGTAATAGGCTTATCCCCAATAAATGGAACTTAATATACCTAAACTGTCGAAATTTTAGTGTATTGTACACATCTGCGTACCCCTCAGAGCACACAGGCGTGATGTTACGTCATGATGTTGTATAAACAATAAACATCCAAGTGATTGCAGCCATCACGACCGATTTACCGTCTAGTTTTGAAGAGTTCCATTGTATATCTCCAAAGATCAGCATCAGATCTTCACCAAATTTAAATCGATCATTTCAGGAGTATACTCTTTCAAATAAAAAAATAATTTTGAGAATCGCTCCACAAATGGAGGAGAAATCGGTGAACATACATGAAATTATACCAGCACGACTGAAGTAAAAATGTTCATAAAATGAAAACTACTGGGACAAACTATGTTAAATTTTTATGGGACTAAATGGCAACTATTTCGCATCCAACTAAAAAAGAATCACGTAAATTGGATCATAAATCTCGGCGTAATCGGTGATTTCACCGATTACGCCGAGATTTATGATATGACATTAAAAAAAAAATACCAATCGAATTGAGAACCTCCTCCTTTTTGAAGTCGGTTAAAAAAAAGGCACTCTGTAGCCATAGCCACAGTGATTGCCTATCTGCACTCCACAACCCACACCCAGTTATAACGGTTAAATACGATAGGTACCCATTGGTAATACTGGTTGTCAGACTCCTGACTACGTAACGACTGTCAAAGATCTACAAATGACAGCCGGGACCAACGGCATAACGGGCTTTCCGAAGTACGGAGGGAACACGGTTTGTAATGATGGTCACCCATCCACGGACCGACCTCAGCAAGCAATGCTTAACCTTGAAAATGGGTGTTATTATTTAGCAGTGGACATAATATGTATGTCAATTAATAAATAAGACAGCATACCTCACAAACGTAAAAATCCCTCGGAACGAATTTAAAAGGCTCCTGTCAGTCGGAAAATCGATTTTACACATGGATGATAATTACTGGTGAGCGTGATATGAATGAGAAGAATAATCACGGGGCAATCAGTAGGTGTCGAATTTGTTTTCAATAACAACTTAGCCTTGTAGTACATTTATTATTAAACAAAATACCAGCCAAGTGCGAGTCGAACTCGCGCTCAAAGGATTCTGTTGCACCAAACAAAATTAAAATTAAATTTCATTTATCATTATGTCAATTTACACTCAACCGCAAAACTAAATTTGTTTTCATAGTATGTTCATAAAAAAAGAAACGTACTACTGCCGTTCCATGAAAAAGACCCATATCTCAGAAGCTCACGTAACGTTGTAAGTTTTAGAAACCCATATTTTATCAGCATTGTCCTCTAACTTAAAAAAAAGAGAAGGGGCGGGGGGGGGGTCATTCTTACAACAAGAGCTGTCAATGGATTCTTCACACAGTTATACACGCTTATTTTCAAAAACAAAAAAATAGGGACTTTTTTTAATAATTAAGATAAAAAGAGTTTAAATATAAATAGCAGCGGTGGCTCAGTGGTGGCGGCCCCAACTTACGAACAGTAAGTCGTGGGTTCGAACCCAGACAGGCGCATTACTTTGTGTAATTTGTTTCATCACCACTGCTCTCAAAACGGTGAAGGAAAACATCGTGAGGAAACCGGCATGTCCTAGAACCAAAAAATTCGAAGACATGTGACATCTACCAATCCGCACTGGGCCCGCGTGGTGGATTATAGACCATTCCCTCTCATAGAGAGGAGGCCTGTGTCCCAGCCGTGTGAACATTATTAGGCTGATGATGATGATGAAATATAAATAAAATACGGTTTTTTCAAACCACGGTTACATGTAAGGACAGCCATCCATTTTTTTTTTTCATAATTTCTCATCACTTTTGTCTATCGGTTTCTAAAAGATACCTTACTTTCTTTGCTGTGAGTGCAGTGACATACAGACATACAGACGGACCGGACGAATCAATAAGAGTTCCGTTTTTTGCAATTTGGCTACAGAACCCTAAAAGCGTGTAAGTATTAAGTATGGTATTTTAAAACAAAGTGCTTTGTTTTACATAACAAATAACTTCCGATTGTCATGTAGGTATGTTTGTCTACGTCTGAACTAAACACCCATGTTTTCAGTCTTAAAATTTACGGACAGTTAAATAAACAAGCCGCAAGTAATACAGCCGCGTGGTGTGTGTTATTAGCCGTGTGGTATCCGGCAGAGTAGAATAGAACCAACCCATTACACTCACGGGTGTCGTATAAGGCGACTAATGACTGAGGTAGAACACATTGCGCCTCCGTAGACCAGAGAATGGGCAGCAGCGTTTTCTGTTAGTCTTTCATCACTGCGATCTCCAATCCGCCTTCCAAGCGTAGAGATTACGGCAAATTCCTCCCATCATGGGAGAGGCTTATGTCCAGCAGTGGACGTTATGGGCTGTTGTGGTGGTTGTGGAAGTAATACAGGGTGTAAATAGACTCATCACGAAGCCGTCAACCACACATTATGTACATCAAACTAAGTAACTTTACGCAAAATTTATTGCTGGGAAACGATTTTTTGGTGTGAAAAATCATGTTTTGTGGTAGAGTAGAACTCAATGTAACGCACTCAAAACATTGCTCTGCTGGTAGGATAGAATAGTACTGAGGTCGTAGAAGTGTTTAAAGTAAAAATCTAACATTAAAAACTTAAACTTAAAATAAAAAAAACTTGTCAAAAAGTTGGAACTATGACCCCCAATATCTCCGTAACTAAAATAGAAGGTTCCCAGATAATTATGGTGTAGAACAAAAAATTATCGCAATGATGGGGAGAACAAAGTGCCTTTTGGCTTCGTTAAGAGGTAGGTTTTTTACAGCCTTTATGTATGCCATATATATACGGGGTGTAACTTACACCCCGTATATCGCAGCTGTTCCATACATTTCGACTGTATAGGTATTGCAGTTTTATTTTTTTATTTAGTTAATCCATACTAAGTATACATAGTTTTACTTAAATACAACATGTGCCAAACTGCAGAGCAATTTGTCGGCAATTTTGTAGGAAACAGTAGATTTTATTTTAAAACAGCTGATTATGGGGATTCAAAATGATGTACTTTCTTTCTTTATCATGTGGTTAGTGCCAACCCGGTGTCGAGTTTTTTTTTTCGGATATGAAATCATCAAATCACTCCTCCCGCTCTGGGCGGAGCGGTAAGCAGTGTCAGACTTTTACTGACTAAAACCCATCCATGTTCTTTCATCACCTTTGTGTTCCGGGGCCACAGTATCTCTTTCGAACAGTCCCGCAGCCCCGGCAGGTACCGGCCCTTGCGGACCCCTTCCTTTTGCTGACATCTCTTTGAGGCGCGCGTGGAACACGAAAGCGCCGTCGAGACGGCCTGTCGTCATAAGACGAGGGACGGCAAGCTAGCCCATAGCTCACCGTCCACAGGCCCGCGCCTACGATGGCCGGGGGCCGCGTGACCCCCGAGGCCTGGTGCGTCTCCCGCGGCGGCTGAGACATGAGGTTCTCTCTCTCTCTCCCTCTCAGCCACCGCGGGAGACGCACGGCGCGTTGACTTGGCTTTACATGGCGTCAAGAAATATCTCTCAGGCATGCTGGTTTCCTCAAGATGTTTTCCTTCACCGAAGCAAGTGATACAGTAATTCGCACATGAATCCGAACAATCAAAGGTAAAAATTAAGTACTGAATACCTGGTTACCGTTTTCGCGTCGGTGTTCTTCCATCGTGTATAATGTGGCAATGAATTTGGCCATTACCGTAAACTGTCATCATTTCGGAATTACTTCTTCGATAAAAGCCATTGAAACAACCGAGACGACACCGAGACTGAAACCACAGTAGCATACACGGTTTTCATCGAAATCCTTCGAGAAAAATATGGCTTCCTAACTGCAGTTCTAGTTCCATCGCTGGTAATAAGCATAATCGGTCGAAGGCATTTAGCTCAGTGGGAAATACATTTTCACACCTACGACAAAATGCGCTTCTGATTCAGTTTTCATTACCTATGCGTTGTCAAGACATAAACTTATATTGTCACTTCGGGACATCTTCCGTGATTGTTCATTGTTTGGAGCTCCCGATATTTCGACGCTGTTGCAAGCGCCATGATCGCGGGTTGACCCGCGTCGAAATATCGGGAGCTCAAAACAATGAACAATCACGGAAGATATCCCGTAAGTGACAATATAAGTTTAGTTTTAAACCGTGAAAGCTTGAAACAGTGGTTGTTAAGACATGTTAAGAGAATTCATTAATCGTGGGTACCACTATTATCGTAAGACTAAACATAACATCACGCCTATAATCCTCAATGGGTTAGGCAGAGGTGCACCGTATAAAATACATCCATATTTAAGTACTGGGTAATACAATATCCCTTGACTGGTTGTCAGACTTTCAGGCCACTGTGTGTTCCGTTCTGGCGCGGCCACGATGCCAAATAAGGTCATGGTTATGGCAGGAGACTGTACAGATATGTACCTTTTGGTACTATAAAGAGATATAAGAGTACCACATTATTTAATGACTTATACACCATTTTCAGAGGCCGGGCTACACCGTATCCGTCCTAGCACGGCCTCACTTAGATCGGCTGAAATTCACGACTTTAATGGATGTTTCGTATCTGAGATCAATGTACGTGTGATTTTCTATAAAATAGACCAACTTATATTTAAAAAAATCTTTCAAATTTATTTAATAATCACTTAAATTTTTCAGGTAGAAAACTCCTGACAATAATTCAATAGCAATAGTATAACTTGACAACTTACAATAACTATTCAAGGTCAGGCGATTAGGCGTGGTCGTGCTAAGACCAAAGGTCTTTGGCTAAGACGGATACGGTGTAGCCCGGCCACTGAAAATGGTGTATAAGTCATGAAATAATGTGGTACTCTTATTTCTCTTTAAAGTAACAAAAGGTACATATCCGTACAGTCTCCTGCCGTAACCATGAACTTGTTTGGCATCGTGGCCGGGCCAGAACGGAACACACCAGGCTACTGACTTGTTAGAAGTCAGTGGCCCAAAAGCCGTGGGCCCCGGCCGTCCTAATATACATATAATACAAATAAAGTAATAAAAAAAAATTCATCATCATCATCATCAGCCTATTAATGTTCCCACTACTGGGACACAGGCCTCATCTCTATGAGAGGGAATGGGCTATAATCCACCACGCGGGCCCAGTGCGGGTTGGTAGATGTCAGATGTCTTCGAATTTTTTGGTTCTAGGACATGCCGGTTTCCTCACGATGTTTTCTTTCACCGTTTTGAGAGCAGTGATGATGAAATAAATTACACAAAGTAATGCGCCTGTCTGGGTTCGAACCCACGACTTACTGTTCGTAAGTCGGGGCCACCACCACTGGGCCACCGCTACTCCCTTTGGGCCACCGCTGCTCCCTGTGGGCCACCGCTGCTCCCAAAAAAACATTACAAAGGGAAAAAAAAAATCGTTACTGTTAAAGATCGACAGCCGGGGTCAATGGCTTAACGTATTTTCCAAAACACGGAGGAAACTCGGTACCTATGTAATCAGTGGTCACCCATCCACGCATCAACCTAGGCAAGTAGCTTAAACAAAAGATCGACCATCGACGTCGTTCGACTTTAGTTCCTACCTCTTGATCTGCCAGCTCGAATTACCTGAAGAACAAATGCAGGTGGATTCACAGCCTGATACGGAGCCTATAAATCACAATCCAACATAAGTGATGTCAATTCACAGCCCATCGCAACTACCGCATGCCGACATAAATCATTTACTTTGAGAGTTTTATAACTTGTGCGATATGCCAAGAGTACTTACAGTTGTACAAAGTAATAAATCTGTTAAGGGTATGCATTTTATGGTGGTTTTTCCGTAACATAGCGGTACGTACAAATTGCAAACGGAATCTGACGGATAATGTACTACAGTATGTAAATGAGAGTGATAAAATTAAAAATAATAATAATAAAATGTGCATACAATTAGTAAATTTGAAACTTTTCAAAATTCTGGGCTGAAGCTGACAGGTAAAAATAGATGTTTCAAGTGCCAAGAAAGAAAGAAGTATATTATGTGCTGTGACGTAATTTAAGAAGTAACAAAATACCTCTAGAAATGGAGCCAAAATCACCAAATTGGCTGGTCCCCAACCTCAAGTCAAATCATTTCTTAAATGAAACTAGACAGATGGACATATATCTATAAAGATCTTACCAAACATGCGTATTATAGATTTTCACGCTCTAATGCTTGGTAAATTGGCAACAGATAAAAACTTCGGCTGACTTCCACTCTGTTGGAGTTGGGGCCAAAAACTATACCAATACTGTATCTTTCTTCCATAACAAAATTGGAATAGAAATGCAGAAATACCTACTCATTAATCGTATGGTCAAAATAGTACGTTACGTACGGTCTTTGAACTCTGGACTCCGACAGATGCTTAACTCCTCTAAAGGCGAGCAATGATCAAAAGTATCGTATGTTCTCTCGTGTACGGGTGCTGTCAGTTGGGACTTGGGACTGGTCATCTCTTAGCTGCCACGGTTAATTTTAATTACCTACTTTATTTTAAAATTGTTGATTTAATCTTTTACTGTGGACGCTCTTAATGTGCAAGTTTTTCTACATCGTTCTCAAATATATGTAAAATCTCAGCATGAATGATGTAACCAAGATTTTGAAACAATTTTTTTTTATTTTTTTTATTACCGTATCCCATTTACTTGGGGTCGGCCTTCAAAAGAATGACTTTTCTTTCTTTTGAATGACATTCAAAAGTGCCGTAATGGTCTAACTGAAATAAATGCTTTGAGTTTGAGTTGTCATGGAGGATAAGGACGCAGCACAAAATCGTGTTAAATGGAAGATTCGGACAAGGAAGGCCGACCCCAAGTAAATGGGATACGGTCTAGGAGGAAGAAGAACTATAATGTCATGGAGAAAAAGGTTCGGCAGATAACCGCAACGCAAAACTCCAACATTTTGTAGATTTTGTATGGGCAGTCGGCGGGCTACATGACACTTCTACACAGAAATACGATAATTTGCTGCGGGCCGATGTAGTATATAATATGCGCTTTCCTTAAGAGCAAGCTTCCCGGTAATTACATCGAGTGCAATGTCTTCGCGCATGTGTCATGATCAATACTCAAGTGTTACTGCGAACAATTTATCTTACGGTCGACGCACAGTAATAAGCACTGCAGACTGCACCACGTGATCAGGATTGTTTTAAGTTGTGTTATTCGAGATACTTGGAATTTACTTCCGGCTTCTCTGCTTCCCGATCATGATAATCTGGATCTCTTCAAAGTTCGAGTAAATCAGTATATTACCAAGCGTACTCCACCCTAGGCCGCATCATTGCTTCGCATCAGGAGAGTTGCGGCTAAATGCAAGCCTAAATTTAGTACGTAATATGAAACTCCTTGCAGACATGTCTTCAAGGTAGAACAGATCTGTGCAGAGTTTATAGGTGTGGTATGAGCTTTAGGTCAATGATTTCGTGGCATTAACTTGCTGTTAGTTAAATTGTCTATAATCGATTGTTTTTTACAAATATCTATACGATCTGAATTGATGTTAGTATCGTCAGTTTGTTTTCTCTCTGTAATTCTTTTCTTTCCGTACCTTTGGAACAAGGAACCCAGGATCACTTTGTTCTCCGTGACGCTTTTTAGAACGCATAAGGGTTTCAAATTGAAATATATAATATCAAATACTCGGGCCTACGGTCTCTTTCAGCTGGGAAAAATCAAACCTGTAAGTAAACACGTTCAAAAGAAAAAATTGTAATTTCACAAGCGAATCAAAACCTTTTGGGCACCCATTGCAGTCTTTATTTGTTTGACCTGCAACTATTTTCTCACTTGACGTGTGGTTTTGTTTTATCTGCAGTAAGACCAATTCATTACAATCGACAAGTTAATGGTCCTCTTCTAATTTATTCTGCTCGAAATCAAAGAGTTACACAAGACACTCTCGGTCAGTGTCCACCTTTAAATGAAAAATTGGACGCAGCTTTACATCCAGCTATTATTATGAACACGTGCCAACATACTATGCCAATAATAGACGAAACACTCTATAGTGCGGGTTGAAACACTCATTACAAGATCAATGATCTTATTCTTCGATTTTCACTCCGATGTGAATGATTTTGAGTGACTGATGAGCAAGATTTGACAGATGACAGTCTGCATCCTAACTTTCTTTGACGAAAAAAGTTGTGAAGGTTGAATTAAATAGAAAGTCGCGACATTCGTAAATGAATTAAATCTATAGTCAATTTGGCAAAATAAATAATTTAGATGACTGTATGATTATTGATTTGGCTTCAATTGTCATCTAGAAAAGTATCTGCTAAAATGGTGACAGGTAAGATAGTAGCTATCATTATGTGTGTCGGTGGCTTGATGGATGGGCGACGATACTAGCCGTCGGCACCAGAGACCAAGGCATCATCAGTTCTGTGGTGGTAAATCTTCAGGGATTAACCATTTCATGATAAGAACTTAAAAAAGTGAATTTCTTATAATTATTGCTACCAGATGCTAATGTGTCTTCAAATGAATGACTCTCACACGAAAATGAAACTTACTGTTCTCACGAAAATCTTATCCCTGGTACTTTCTCCGTCCTGGTAACTTCCTTTACAATTTTGCAATACTCTTCCGTCACATTTCCAATACAAGTATAATAGAAACGTCTCAGCTTGGCAGTCTCAATATATTTATGCAACACTGACATGCACCAACTGATAATACTATGTTAATATTTGAATGCCATAACAGTGTGGAAACAATAGGAAGTTTTATTATTAGGTTAATCACGTGTATGTATATATTGTTGTTTTTGAGATGATGATTAAACTAGATGCCCGCGGTTTCGCGTGGAGTTCAGTGATTGTCCCATAGGATCGTAATGCTGGGTTAAAAATTACATGTGTTAATCCAGGTTGCAGGTTGTAAACTAACTGTGTGCCATATTTCATCCAAATCCGTTAAGTAGTTTTTACGTGAAAGTATAACAAACATCCATCCATTCATCCACCCATCCATCCATCCATCCATCCATCCATCCATCCATCCATCCATCCATCCATCCATCCATCCATCCATCCATCCATCCATCCATCCATCCATCCATCCATCCATCCATCTATCCGTCCGTACATGAATCCATCCTCCCGGCCGTGCAATGTAACATACACATAATGTATAAACCATCCTTTTGGAGCACTGTCTATTGCTGCAAACTGCATTACTCTTAAAATTCGTTGCGGAGCGTACAGACAGGCGGGAGCGACTGTATTTTATAGTATGTAAAGATATTAGTAAGGTAAGACGTAAGATATTATAATAGTAGTAAGATGTTATCATATTATTGAAGTATCCTAATATTATTCTTCACAGCTGTAAGTAAAGGAGTATAAAGATTAGATTGCTGTGATAAGGTCTATTTAAAGTTACTTTGTCCGACTAAATGTATGTCAATGAACACAAATGTCAATATTTAACCGACATAGTCTGTTATTAGCAGTCAGAGAACTCGAGGTCTGAAAATCTAAAGATTAAAAACATCACGGGATTTCGCCTTCTGACGCCGCGACAAATGTGACACTTACTGGGTCCAAACAGAATAATTATGGATAAATGCTAAAAGCAAAATAATATGGATGAATGCTAGAAGTAGATGGGTCACCATATTTTGATGCGGAGCCCAACAAATCAAGTCAGCTACTAACTTTGCTGTCTACATTTACGCTTTGAGTCATTCGTCATCTGGTGACTGTGAAGAGACGGCACCACCCAATACCCAATTTTATTTATTTTGTTGTCGTCAGCTCGCGCCACCTACGTTAAATACGTCAGATGTACTCAACTACATAAACTTCTAATGAAATGTATTGTGTAAATCTATTAATTCCTTTAAAACGAGCTTTATAGATGCTTGTATAATATAAGAAAGAAAAAACATTTGTAATATTATAAATGTATTATATTGTTTTTTTTTATTGTATATTTTTTATATAGGTATGTATGTATGTATGTTTTTTTTTCTGAAACTTTATTTTATTTATTTTTTTGTTAACATTTCATTTGTTTATTGTTTTGGAAACTTTTTTTTTAAATATGTAAAGATCATTAAAAAAAAATATATATAAAAAACGAAAAATTACTCTTACCCCACCCCTCCCCCGCCGCCAGCTTCTCTTGCCCTCCGACGCTCGCAATAGTTAGTTATTTAAAGATATTGGTTTCAATCCGTTTGCATTTGACTGTACATTATAACGTGAGTGCGAGTTGACGACAACAAAATAAATAAAAATTGGAAGGTGCCAACTCGCGACCAATCGCGAGATTCACAATCGCCCGATGACGAATGACTCACGCTTTTAACCACGGAATAGGTAACTCAAATTTTTTGTAGAGCTCGTGGAACCAATGATAGAAAAGTTGTAAGAGCTTTGTAAGAGAATCGTTTGTCTTTGTGTGTCTTCGTGAAGAAAGAGGGATGAAGCGCATGTGCCTATGAGAGTGATGAATATAAATTCGGTAGGGGAAGACCAAAGAAACGATTAATTTATTCATTTATTTATTTATTTATTTAAACTTCATGTACAAGGGTGGTACATAGGCGGACTAATGCCACAAGGCATTCTCTACTAGTCAACCTTTGGGTTAAATAGAATAGCATTGTGATAGAGTACAATAAAAATAAATAAGAAAAATACATTTTTTTATTTATTTTGTATTGCTAGGAATGATATGAAAGAAAGGATTGAATAATAGCTTGACAGTCACTATCATCATTTCAGCCGAAATACGTCAACTGCTGGCTAAAAGCTTCCCCCAAGACGACGCCGCCTAACTTCGACGCCTATGATAAAAATCGACAAAATAGCAGGTGGCTCTAAAATATTATAGCCATTACAATAATTGTCTCAATTCCAAGAGATATTTTAGCATACCGACTCACGTCCAAATGATAAATGATTTTGTCTTACACTATTGTATCTACACCTACTCAACATATTCTATTTTATGGGAACGTCAAGCCGTTATTTTCAGTTTGATTAATTAATGATTATTTAGTTTTAAATGAGGATAAGTCTGGCACAAGACCGTGGAGATTGCCACAAGAAAAGTGGGTGAATTGATGGATGAACAGGCTGTGGATGATGATGATGAAGATTTAGAAATAACTATTTAAATCGTCTAATGTATCAGCAGCTATCAACTAAAATGGTATGTTTATGAGCTCAAGCCGGTATAATGCTTGTCCTAGCTTCTACGAAAGATTTAGAGAAATGAAACCAAAATCTTAGCGGCTTAAAATTTACTAAAGTAACAATATTGATTGGTTTACAATAACAGAAATTGTCATTACAAGCCCCATTAAACTATCTAGCAGTGCGATTTGGTGCTTCTTAACCATAGCTCATTTAACGGAATCAACACGGCAACAGAAATACACGTTCTGTGAAAATTTCAGCTGTCTACCTATTACAGATCATGAGATACAGCCCGCTGACAGACAGGCGGACGAACGAACAGACAGACGGACAGCGGAGGTTTAGTAATAGGGTCCCGTTGGTTACCTTCCGGGGGAACCCTGAAAACCCAACAGGGAGATCGCATCACTTATCACGGTGATTAAAAGTCAGAAAACGCCGATTCACATTGATCAATATTCATGCTTTCTCTGTATGATTGGATCCTTTGCCCTGCAGTAATACGCGAGTATTACAATCACTACTTATTGTGTTTGATGACTAGAAGTGGGCGAATATGATGAGGCTTTAACATAAACTAGGGATTTTAGGGATTTATGGATTTGTTTGGTAGTAAAAGTGTTACCGAGATTTTTTGCGCAGAATGTCTTCCTCTTCCATATTTCTCTATTACTCTTCATGACATAAGTCACCTCCTTTCTTGCCTTCCTTCCTCCGTTACACAGTCCATCCGTTTCTTTGGTATTCCTCTACTCTTATAGCCATCCACATTCAGACTCAGAACTTTCTTGAACAACATTTTCCTCATTCGTCTGCATCATATGCCCATACCACAACAACCGATTCCCACATAATTATTTCATTTATTCATTTATTTATTTATTTATTTATGGCTCTCCAACAACTTATTCACTAATACACATACAATAAACACAGTACACCTGTATGTAACTCAGATTACAGTGAACTTGTCAATTATAGGAGTGCACAACACTTGCAAAATTATAAGAGTTTAACTTATAGCATAAAGCAGTACACTACGCAAACTAATTACAAAATAAAATTACAAACTAAACTAAATAAGTGTAGGTACACAGATGACAATACAATGTGATAACTAAAACGAAATACAAACATGAACAAAATGCAATGCAATATTATGTACCTACACATAATTATGTATTTATTATGAGAGGATTCAATTGTTAAATCCAGCAGTTGAGTTATTGGTACTATGCAAAGGTCTTCAAAAAACATTACAAAATCAGTTACCATGTTTATAGACCATAGACTACCAAGTCAAGGGCATATAATTGGAAAGAATGCTCACAGAATGACCCATATCAATCATATTTTTACTTGCATTGATTGGTAACTGGTGACAATTACACGTCTTGTTTAACACTTTTATGCACCCACAAGAATAATAATTATTTTAAGTAAAATCAAAACACTCACCTTTTATTTGCTTAATTTTGACTGATTAAACTTTCTACTACACGAAACTTACTTTTCACTACTTCCCGCCAAAATAAAACCAAAAGCAAAACAATTGACAACACAAATTCTAAATAACTACTTTTGAATTTGGAATGTCACTCGAACGCGCCGAGGAATTTAAAAACGCGAAGGCGTTTTACAATACAGCCTAGTTTGGCACTGAGCGAGAATAAAATGGCGGAATTTTCATAGCTGCCTTGATTTTTATGGTGTTCTTTCAAGTAATAGTTGGCTGTATGGATGTTAAATCTGATACAAAGCTGTTGTATCTTCCGACTTTTGTTGGCAACTACTTCATTGCATCTGCATCAAGGTTATTTTAATCGTCTGCCATGACTTATTGAACTTTTGTTGAAGGGACAATTTATTGGTTCATTTGAACTAAGGGGCCGATGGAAACTGACGCAATGAGACATGTGCATTAAAAGCTGCAACATCTTTTTTATTTGTTTGTATTTTTTTTACGGAAGAAGTTATAGGTTAAATCAAATAATTATTGAACTTCAGTATGAATTCAGAATGGGAGTATAAAGTCTACTTACGCAATTTTTTTGTTTAATTTATAATGGTTTATGCTTTTTAATATCAATATCGAATATTGCATGAGATATATGAACTGTCTTAAAATATTTATTGAACAGTGTGTGTTATATGCCATCTATTCAGAGCGGGACGAACTGTTCTGTATCGTGAATCGTGATAGCGTTAGGGACAGAGCACACTGCCCTACGTGGTGGTTTTAAAAGGCACGTACAGATGTCGCCTGAAATCTGATTCAAACACTCAAACGTCACGTCGTTGAATTTTGTTTGTATCGAAAAAAAAATTTACTTTGATATATCCGAACGTCGTGAAATACATAACTATCGTGATTCATCATCTTCATCTGCCTAGCCTTTTCCCAAGTTTTATTGGGGTCGGCTTCCAGTCTAACCGGATGCAGCTATCGTGATTATTGTCGATAATGCATATTCTAGATTTTTGACCTTATTCTTTACAAGTATCTACTTGTAGCTGAATAATCCTTAACCAAAAGAGTCTAAGGGTAATTTTTATAGAAGTCGGTTAAGGCCCGGACTCGATTGGAGTGTAACCTTATGGGCGCTACGGCGCGAGAACTTAGAAAAAAATAGCCAAAAAGGATTTATTTTCGCAAATAGTTTATTTTCTCAATTCTATCGTATTAAATACTTAATTATAAGGCTAACAGTGTTTTGGTGTTTTTGTCTCCGATTAACCGTTTGTCGTAAAAACGATGTCGAAGGGAAACAGGTCAGGTTAGAACTGTGACCAACTACGCTTAAGCCGAGCGAGCGAAGCGAGTGGTGCCACGGCAGCGGCCGGCGAGTGGTACCTCGTAATTTTTTCATAGTGCCTCTAAGATGACCCACTGACCTCGGACTCTTCCAAAGCGGTGACTTGTGGAGCTGATTTGCGAAGCGGAGAGGATAGCATGCATAGGAGCTAGGGTGTATCCATTTTACTGTTCTGTGGTGTCTACCGAAGCTGTGCGGAGATACCTACGTATTGGCTAGACCGGAGCAGAGATGTGTGTACAGGCTACTCACACCTAGTTTAGCGGGATCTAACACGAAAGGTGACCGCCATACAGGTAACAGAGTCACTACAACGCTACTAAGGGTAAGCAGAAATGAGAAGTCATCATCTGCCAAGCCTTTTCCCAACTATTTTGAGGTCGGCTTCCAGTCTAACCGGATACAGCTGAGTACCAGTATTTTACATGTAGCGACTGCCTATCTGACTTCCACAACCCAGTTCATACTGGGTGATACGATACCACTTTGGTAAGACTGGTTGTCAGACTTTTTGGGCCACTGACTTCCTGTAACGACTGTAAAAGATCTACAAATGACAGCCGGGACCAACAGCTTAACGTGCTTTCCGAGGCACAGAGGAAACTCAAGAAGATACAGAAACGAGAAGTGTTAATAACAAAATTCTATAGCTATAGGTCCCTGACCAAGAGGTAAATATTGATCTGAGTATTCAGCTCAATACAAAAAAGACCTCATATCCGCCTCATTTGAATAGATTTTAAGCACAAGACAAAATAACTCTTTCTTTTATATTTTCTATCTGAATTTCACGACACATTTTATTCCACATGATGTAGGTACGAGTCGATAAAACCTCACTAACAAAAAAACAACAAATAAATGGAAAAGTAACGAAACAACAGACGTTAACACGAATACGCCATTAAAACAATAACCGCAGATAACTTTAATGCATGAACATGTAAACCCGTGGAATCCCTTTTACCGTTTCTCGCGAAATCCCTAAAATTGTGGGATACCAACCAAACGTCGTCAAAATGCATTTGTCGGGCTAAAAACGGGTGGGACATACGGATTTAAAGAACTGCCAACTAGGTTTGTAATATTATAGCTTTTTACCTCGAATTCCCGAATGTGATTCGTCTCTCTCCGCTCGTCTCCGCTTTGGTGAGTCCGGTTTTAAGAGGTACCACAATTTTTCAAGAGTCAAACAAGTATAAATATAGCAACAAAAAAAATTAAAATAATTTTGATCATTTCTATCGGAAATGTTATACTTAAAAAAATATCACATTTTTTCTTGCATCAAATGCATTTGAAGTTTGAAGAGTCAAACACTCAAATACCAGAAAAATTGAGACTGCCCAGGGCGAAAACAAAAGCGGCTCGTACTGATCACTATCAATTGGTATAAAGGTTAAGATTAGATACGTTTGCAATGCAATCCTAACTTTGATTTGACTTTTATTTATAAGTATATTAGTGCAATATTCTTGAGAAAGAATTATTATTAGGCGCACTGTTGATTAAATAACAATAGCGTATAAAATTACATGGTTATACCGACGCCTTGAATTTACATGCGGAGCTGTGTAACTTTGTTCCAATTAATTATAACCGCTCTAGAAATCATAAAATGTTAACGGCCGTTTTGTATAACTTACTTACGTATAAGTGTTAGTTAATATACGTATGCGTCTCATAGCTATCGGCATTTCTATAAAAAAGTTAGCTTGATATATCCTATCCGCGTCACCTACCTGTCACTTGAAAGAAAGCTATTCTGTGACGTTTTGTTTCCAACGGTCCGTAAGCTAAATGTCAAATAGCAACCTTCCATTACCTGTTAGTTAGTTAGTTATTGAAAATGGCTGTTGCTGTAGCTCTATTATATCTATATCTATATACTAATATTATAAAGAGGTAACATTTGTTTGTAAGTTTGAATGTTTGTATGTAGGGGTAATCTCGGGACGTTATGAACCAATTTTAAAAATTCTTTCACTGGTAGAAAGCTACATTATTCGTGAGTGCTATAGGCTATATTTTATTCCCGTACTCTCACGGGAACGGGAACTACGCGGGTGAAACCGCGGGACGTCAGCCAGTGTTGAATAAAATAATGTCCCATTTTGTCATACTGAAGCTCAATCCATCTCTCCTATTACCGCGTATGCTTACGATGCTCAAATCGCTCGTGGAGACCAACCCTGGATTGGACTTGTTTGCTGATAAATGGAAGACGATAATGTTAAAATGTTTGTGGTTCTGTGAGAAGACCGAGTAAAAGGATTACCTACTTATTTAATAGTAATGGCCTAGGCTGCACTATGTATTAAATAATAAAAAAATATTGCAAAACTTCCTTTCATTTTGTTTATTAATTATTAAGTATAATTACTATGTAATAGGTTTCTCATTTTTATTGCACGACTTTTCTCACTAGGAAACACAAAGCCGGCACTTAGATACAAAGAGCTTTTGCGCGTCATTCCTTTTGCCTTTTTATTGAAATCACTATGAATATTAAGTACTAGCTTCTGCCCGCGACTTCGTACGCGGATCCTGTTGCTTATGCCAGCGACAACGGGGTCGTCAAAATCGAAGATCTGAAACGTCTGATGTCGAATTTTAAGAGCCCGGGGACGGGAATACAATGCGTGAGACGATTCGAGACGTTCCAGATCTTTCATTTTTGTAAGTCAACAGGAAATGCCCAGCAGACTAAACATTTTTTATAAGTCAACAGGAAATGCCCATCAGACCAAACAACACTTGCTGAGACGTCATTCCTATGTGTTATGGTGTAGCTGGGCTCTTGGAGTTCCACAACAGGTGTTCCAGATCTTCGATTTTTATAATTCAACAGAGAGTGCTCATCAGATTGAACAACTTTTGCTAAGACGTCATTCCTATATGAGTTATGGTGTAGCTGGGCTCTCGGAGTTCCACAACAGGTGTTTCAGATCTTCGATTTTTATAAATCAACAAAGAGTGCTCATCAGATTGAACAACTTTTGCTAAAACGTCATTCCTATATATATGTTAGTGTAGCTGGGCTCTTGGAGTTCCACATCAGGTGTTCCAGATCTTCAAATTTATTCTCTCAGCAGAAAATGCCCATCACGTGGAACAATTTTTGCTATGGTACCATTTTTGTATCTCTTATAGTTCAGCTGGTCTGTTGTGGTTCTGCATCAGGTGTTCAAGTTTCCAAGATAAATTATAGCCTATATCTTGCCCAGACTTAATACCTATACAACAACAAAAAAATCATTCAAATTCGTCCAGTAGTTCCGAAGATTAGCGTGTACAAACAAACAGACAAACAGACAAACAGACAAACAGACAGAATTTTTTTTTTGATTCGTGTTCTTTTCCTGTTTCTAAACCCCCCTCAATTATTTTTTTTTTAATATATTCAATGTACAGACACAGTTTTTCTACTGTTTTATTATATGTATAGATATCGTCCTAGAAGAGAGTGTGTCACTTCTGTAGTCGCCTTTCAGGATTTCAGCGCTTTCAGGCTGTTGGCTGCTAAAGAACATTTTTGCTCACACAGCGAATGCTGAAATACTGAAGCTTTTTGATGTCTGACGAATAGTTTGGGTTTGATGAAACAATATTAGATTTTCGGCTTACCTTTAGCGTCGAATAGAGTTCAAATTCGTTGCTGATAAAGTAAAGATTTTTTTTTATACTGCTATTTTGTGTACGTAGTTCAATGTATGTTTTGTATGAAACATTACGTCTAAAAAATGTACCACTCATTTATTAACACTGCGTAAAATAATGCTACCTTAATTTTTGGATGGTCACTCTGAAGGCTTGACTGGTTGTAGGTAGATACTTTTTGTACCTAAGTTAGGAAATATTGTAGCGTGTTATAAACAAACAAACAAAAAAATTGTGTCAACTTGAAATAGGCAAGACGACAAAATGAAATCTAATTAGTTCCTCAGATAGATTTCCAAAAAATATTGTACACATATTTTTTCTTTTGTTACGTAAACCAAAATTGACGAAGATAGCACGCTTTTAAAATTCTCAATACGTCACGCCTTGGTATAATTTTAGCTAGTTCTGACGTCGCGAGCCCCCACTCCCGAGTTTTGATGCGTTTTATCTTTGTCAAGATTCATTGATTTACAAAAACAAAAAATATGTGATTATTATTTGATTATTAGTGTATTTTCCAATACTCTGACGGACTAAATATATTTGCAATTTTTTAATACTGTCGCCATGTCTATTTTGTCAAGGGACCAACTCGTTTTAGATCATTTCAAGCTGCTGGAAATACGCAGGTATTTTTCCAGTGATTGCCTATTATTTTACTTAGCTAGTTTATAATTATTATTTTGTAAGTAACTTACCAGTAATACAGTCCAAACAAAATGCACTTCTATCACTAAAAGCACTGCAGTTGCACTATTTCAGTTTTATTCTTTCTTTTACTTAATAATAGACACCACACAGTCACAAGGAGCACTGAAGTATGTTTTTAAAATTATGTTATTTAGCACAGAGATTTTTTTATCAATTTGTATGTATCCCTTCTGCAGACACTATATTAAATTAAATTACACTAAGTACTTCAAAATTGATATAGCACTATGACAGTTTTAATTACCCGGTATCGACGCAATAAAGAAGAGTAATGAGTTTATAAGATAAAAACAATAGTAAAACAACAAATCGTATGTAGAGTAGGAGGTCGTATGACGGATAATTAGTTAACACCAATGTCGACGCTGGGGGGCCGTATTTAGGTCCATTCTGCAATAACAAGAATTAATAACAACGGATAAAAAAACGCCTTACACTACGATTTTTATAAATAACTGTGCAATTATAAAACAAAGTTTAGAACTGAACAATTATAAAATAAAGTTGCTTATAAGTCAACGGTAGTAATAAATATTAAGTCTGTGTAAAGCTTTAGTTTTTTCCTTGTTTTTGTGAAGCAAAACGTGTTTGTAAGCAGATCGCGGAAAACCAGTTCTGGTTTTTAATTAGAATATTTTTTATGCGAGGTTTTACTTAGATAATAGGCATACAAATTTAATGTTGTATGACAAACTAAAACTTATGAAAGGTGAGTAAAGTATTTTTCAACACATTTGCTCAAAAACTGCATTTACGGAGGCTGTATACATTGTTCGAAAGTTAAGAATTACGCACCATACAACGGAACGTGCGGTAAAATAGGTACTCTCACCTAAGTACCTATTTTACCACATACCCCCTTGTAAAAGCACCGTGCGTATTCTTTACGGTTTTTTTTTTAATTAGGTCAAAATGAAAATCCAAGATGGCGCCGACGAAAATTTTCGGTTTTTTCTTCATGGGTGTCGTTTTCGTGGTTTTTGGGGTCGCTGTTTGTTTCTTTACATATTGTACTGTTTTCTCGCAAATGTGTTGAAAAACATTGTATGACACACGTGCAGAAATTGGTATTTACAAACTCGTGACTATGGTAAGCCCTCGAATTCGTCTCGGGCTTACATTCGTCTACTCGTTTGTAAAAACTAACTTACCATACTAGTATCTGAGTCAATTTCAACAACTCGATTTTTTACCTAATTTCCATGGACATTTTCATTTTCAGGTTTTTTGAAAAACTTTAATAACAAAGCGCAACATATCCACATTATATATACATTTTCTGAAAGGGGATATTATAATTAAATTACTTAGAGAGTTATTTGGGCCACCGAAATTCGCGAGCCACAGAAATTTTATTATTGCCACCGAAATTGTATTGGTGACACAGAAATTCTGCGTTTGCACCGAAATTGTGAATTATTATATAAATACATTGTTTTTTAATAGTATGTAAAGAAAGATAAGGTTTAATGTAAAAACTCATATAATACGAATATCGTCGTAATGTATATATTATCGTTGTAATTATGTAATGAACACCTGCATGTAACCCATGTATCACAAATAAACGATTTGATCATTTTAATAAGCATTTCTAAAAAAACAATGTGGTGTACTATTAATTGGATAAATCAGTCTTATAAAATTAGCAATCAAGGAACTGATTATGTTTTTTACTTCTATGAAGAGGATGGGAAATCATCAAATGACTTCTCCCGCTCTGGGCGAAGCAGGAGGGACTTTCAGACTTTTACTGACTAAAACCTATTCATATTCCTTCATCGCCCTTTGTGTTCCGGGGCCACGGTATCTCTTTCGAACAGTCCCGCAACCCCGGCAGGCATCGGTCCTTGCGGACCCCTTCCTATTGCTGACTCTCTTTGAGGCGCGCGTGGAACATGAACGCGCCATCGACACGATCTGTCGTCATGAGACGGACAGACGGCGAGCTAGCCCATAGCCCACCGTCCACAGGTCCACCACGTGGCCCCCGGCCACGACTGCATGTGCATAGACCGCACGACTCCTGCGTAGAGCCTCCGGCAGGGGGCGTTTGCCCCCCCCAGGTTGGGCAGGAGCCACCTGAAGGCAGCGCCGGTCCGTTCCAGTTTGGAGGCCAAACATCGGAAGTGCTCCATGAAGTTCCACTGGCTGTCGAAGACGAGTCCTAGGTACTTTAAAGTCGACTCGACCACACGATGAAGGTAGGTAGGTCGGCCATCCGGTAATACCGGAGTGCCTCCCTAATGCAGCTCCGGGGCATGGTGTTGAAGGCATTGGCGATGTCGAGAGACACTGCCAAGACAACCCCACCCCGCGAAACCGCATCCCCCGTCGTGAGGGCTCTCACGCGCATGATGGTGGACACCGTAGAGCGCCCCTTGCGGAAACCAAACTGGTGTTCCGCAAGATCCGGCCCCGACCCCGCAAGGTGCTCGGCGAGGCGGTTTGCAATTACTCTTTCAAAGAGCTTTCCCACCTCGCCGAACAGCACCACGGGCCGGTATGCGGACGGATATTCCACAGGGCGCCCCGGCTTCCGAATGAGGACCAGCTTTCCCGTCTTCCAACGAAGCGGGAACTGGCCTCTCTCCAAGCATGCGCTTAGGAGCCCATCTAGTACCGACTAGAAGTCCTGGCCTCGGAGGCTCTCGGGCACCGGCCCGAGAGCCTCCGAGGCCAGGACCCATGCTTTGCCAGGCAAGCCATCGGGTCCCGGGGCGGTATTTTAGACACTGAGCCTACGTACCGCCACTCTCAGGTCTACCCCAGTCACTTCCGGAGCGTTTTTGTCGTCGTCCTGTTGGTCCGCTTCCAGCATCGCAAGCGGCGGAGCCATAGACGGGGGGGATGTTCCCCTCGCAAAGGGAACAGAGTACTCACTATGTCCTCCACGAGCTCAGGCGCGAGCCAGATCCCTGGCCCACGAGGAGATGCTGGGGACTCGACATCTATGCACGTCGCAGATGTCGGACATGGCCTCCTGGAACCACCCTGCCACATTGTCAACGTCGGCAGGTCTGGCCGGTGATGTCACCTAGGCCTGCACGATCGAGGCTTCCAAGAGGAGCTTCTGGAGGATGCAACCCTCAAAGTTCAGTTAATCCAATTGAATGACTTTTTCAAAAAATAGTAATACAATTTTATTTTAATGACCGGGGCTAAGGACCTAGTTCTGTCAAAGTAATTTCGGCATAACAAGTTCTTTTCTTTTCAAAAATCTTCATTAACATTAATTGATTGGTAAAATTTCTGTGGAGTCGTGTAATTTCCGTGGGCCACGAGATGCCACGGAAACCACAGAAATTGCCCCATAGAAATTGGAAACTTGGCTATTTTTTTTTTTTTTACAAGAAACTATCAAGGCTATGACTATTATTTTCTATAATATTAAATGTGTACCAAAGGCTACTTAGCATGCATAAAAGTGATACCTTTATTTCTTGCGAAAATCCTTTTAGAACCTAATCACCGAAATTGCAAAATTTCGTTCCGAGTAAACTTAAATCACGTACTTATATTTTTGGCGGAAAGACCTGGCGATATGGTGCACTACCATTCTTACTGCACGTAAGAGCACGACTGTCTCTTGCCGAGCAGGGATTTATTGTTCGTTTAAACTCATTGGTGGAAGCTCAGGACGGTGAAACAAAATGACCATAGAAATTAGTAATTTCGCTTGGACAAACCTACCGTTGACAAGTACTCATTAACTATGAGTCTAAACATTCAAAACTAATTAACGTCTTGTAGGTCAATCATTACTTAACGCAATTAAAATACTTTTTCCTATATATGTTGGAGATTATCTTCCTGAGAGGTAAATGCTGTGTATGAAAGTGATTGTGGACAAGACACAGAAATTGATAATTCATCATTTACCGATTTTTTTCATAAAAAGTAATAGTCTTATAAATATAATTAAAGTGGCTTCATTTAGATTCATGTCACTTTAATTCTGAGAAAAAAAATTGTTGCATTTTCTGTAAAGCAGCATTGCGATTTCAGCCTAGACGCGTAAATTTTTCGCCTGAGAAATTCACTCATCTAATAACTATGAATGATGGGTTGTAGTTTTGGAAAACTATACTTAAAATGTCACTTACGGGAATCTTCCGTGATTATTGATTATTTTTGAGCTCCCGATATTTCGACGTTGTTACAAGCGCCATGATCGCGGGTTAACTGGAGAATGCGGGTGGATGGAAAATTTTGAATTTGATTTTTTTTTCCATCCACCCGCATTCTCCAGTTAACCCGCGATCATGGTGCTTACAATATCGGAAGCTCAAAAATAATCAATAATCACGGAAGATATCCCGTAAGTGACATTTTATTGACATTATTTTTGAGCTCCCGATATTTCGACGTTGTTGACTGGAGAATGCGGGTGGATGGAAAAAAAATATCAAATTTTTTCATCCACCCGCATTCTCCAATTAACCCGCGATCATGGCGCTTACAATATCGGAAGCTCAAAAATAATCAATAATCATGGAATATATCCCGTTAGTGACATTTTAAGTATAGTTGAAATAATAAAAAAATGCTATTCTATTCTATTCTATTCTAGTTATGAACCGTGAAAGCTTAAAACAGTGTTTGTAAAACTATTACTTGACCATCTTCCTACCCCGATCCCATGTTACTTGGGGTCAGTACAAAACGATTTTCTTCCATTCTCCCCTGTCAACTGTCGCACTATCATTTACTCCTTTTTATTTATGTCATTCAACACACAACTCATCCATTTTTCGTTGGTCTTCCTCTTTGGTTTTTGGTTCCTCTTTCTGCCTCTTTCCTTGATCATTTACACTCATAACTCTTTTGGTCACACGTGATTCATCCTCCTTATCACCACGTACAGTCTCAACGGACGAAGTCTTACCACCGATACGGCTCTTTTTGTTTGCAGCATCCGACCGCTATTGAAGCGCTTATGTACCATCTGATCCCTTGTCTTTGTTAATGAGGGTCGAAAGAAAAAAATATAAATATAAACGAAAGAAATAAATACCAAGGCAGACGAATCTTCGAACGTTTGAAAAAAAAACTTGTACAGGAAAATGTGTTTTTATTCGTTTACTTTTTTTTGGTTACAGAATCAGCCCGTGTCAAATTGTGTCCCCCTACAGTGTCATTCCAATCGTTGCAGCACGGTAGGTATTGAAATATGCATCCTTACTACATAATTAAAGTACAGGAATGTTGTGATCAGGATCCACTATATTGCAAACTATAGTTGGTGCCAGTTAAGATGAGAATAGCGGTCATTGACCCACCTACTTTTATTAAACTTCTTAACTTTGAAAACCAAAAATAAGCCTGTTCAAGTCTTGAATCGGCATCTATCGTGATCCTGAACATTTTTTGTAATGAAAAACGATACATGGTTTGTTTGTTTTGGTCCGTACGAAGAGATATTAGGGAAAGGGCAATGACCGCTATTCTCATCTTAACTGGCACCAACTATAGTTGTTGACAGCGATCTTCGTCTACGTGAAATTATTATAAAAATATAACTTCGCTATTTGAATCGGAATTTGTTAACAGTTTTAAGAGTTTTTGAAGTGAAAACTTCTTTAGGCGCGTTGAGCACTTTTTGGGTGAAGGAAAAACATTGAACTCATCGTCACGTAACGTAACGTGCGGTGACGCTTCGTAGCCGTTCGTAGCATCCGCTACGGCGTAGCACCACATAGGCATGCGCGGGGCATCACCAGTGCTACGACTGGGGCGGAGCCTGTGTACTTTTTTTTTTCCTTCTATCGGCAGTCCCCTAAGACTGCTCTGTTTTTTACACGTAACCCTAGTCTTTTTTTAAACTAGTTTTACTGGTAAAAGTCCCGTCAAAATCGGTCCAGCCGTTTCGAAGATAAGCCGGACCAAACAGACAATGTTTTTTTGTTATAAGTGCAGTCGAACAAGCTATTTGGTTTACATTTTGCAATGTATTTTTTTGGTTAAACTGTAAACCAAATAGCTTGTTCGGCCCATACATTTTGACCGTGTAGGTATTGCATTGAAGACATCCGCAAGAGAACAAAGGTTACCGACGTAGCCCGAAGAATTGCCAAACTTAAGTGGCAGTGGGCAGGGCACATTGCTCGCAGAACGGATGGCCGATGGGGCCGAAAAGTTCTGGAGTGGCGACCGCGAACCGGAAGACGTTGCGTTGGAAGGCCTCCCACTAGGTGGACCGATGACCTGGTGAAGGTTGCAGGAATCCGCTGGATGCGAGTCGCACGGGACCGGTCAATGTGGCGACACTTGGGGGAGGCCTATGTCCAGCAGTGGACGTCTTTCGGCTGAAATGATGATGAATGATGATGAGGTATTGCATCTTTGTAGGAAACAGCTGGTTTCTTTTTCAAAATTTCCATGTGGGTCCAGAATGATGAAAACGTGATCACTGATTTAGCGTCAAGCTGTTATTTTGAAATTAGAAACAGACACTTCAATTTTATTTATTTGTATGGTTGTGAGTTTGTTCAACGTTGTACGAATATTTTACTATTCACGAAAAGTTTTCATAAACATAATTTACCAACTTCTCATTCAACTTACTCTACAAATCAAACAGCTTGAATTTCCTCACACATCGATCATGAGTGAATCAAAATTTCGTGCCAACCGCTTATCTATGACGTCGCTACAGCTACAGATTTGTGCCAAAACGGAATCTGACGACAAATACTCGCCGGCTTCACATGCACTTGATATGCAAACGTCATTTGTCGGTAGTCGGAGAGCTTGATAGTTTGAATTTTGGACGTAATTCGGTTTGGGCGGATTCAGGGGAAATAGTTTTCGTGTTTTATTGAAGAATGGAGCAAAAAATAAAAATATGGTGGATGATGTGGGGTTGGAGTTGTAAAATGGGAAGAGTTAACATAATTGATAAAGTATTTCATGCCTGCAGTTTCCGGGGTTTATTTTTTGGCAGGAATGTAAATTCTATAGCGACGCGCAAGCTGCCTCGCAGATGAGTTAGTTTGAGCAAGACAATGGCCGCTTTAGCAGAATCCACGCAGAATCTTAGTATCACGTTAATTTTTTATTTTTTTTTAAATTGAGGTTATGAGTATAGAGTATATTTTAAGAATTTTAAATTTTTGACGTGATTCATATGACGATTCTGCTAAAGCGGTCATTTTAGACCCCCAGTGCTGAACTCTTACCGGCTAAAACTTTTGTTTTCTTACTTGCATAAAAGAATTGTTAATAATTGTAATTGTATATAATTTGTAGGTATAATACCTACTTTTAGTTTTTATTTTTGTAATTATAATTATATATAGTTCTAGTTAGTAGTATGTATATTATGTACGTAATAATTTAATGATCCTGTAATAAATAATCATCCTAGAATTGTTTATATTTACAAAAAAGTCGGTAAAATAATTTTAATGTGAATATTCAACACACTCTCTCGCTCTTAGGCGGGCTAACCATGGGGTGCGATGTCAGAAGTCCTCCACGTGTGTCTGGCGGCTGCTGGTCCCTCTAGATACGTCTGGAGGGAAGAGCAGCTGCTGGGCCGGTGCACCCTGGACGCGGCGGTATCCTTCTCCGGGGAATGAGAGGAAATGAGAGTTTCCTTTTATCCCCTGGGGAATGTGACCGCCGCGGCTAATGAATCTGACAAGGGTAGGGTCCTTTCAGGACCAACGGTGCGTTCCTCTGCGTGACCCTCTGTTAAGCAGAGGGCACAGCTGAGGAATGAGGGCGGGCTTGGTGTGCACTCACCCTGCCTCCGAGCAGACAGAGAAGGATCCGTCCTCCTCTGTCACCGCCAATCTCGTAATCTGGCTATCGAAGCGCTGTGGATCACGTCTCGCGGTTTCGATAGGGGACCGAGGGTCTTGGCTTAACCGCCCGGACCGCGAGGTAGAAAACCTCTATAAAAAGTTACCCCGAATCCCAAGTGGCGACGCACCGCGAGGGGATGTATGGCTGACGGGTGTTCCATGGAACAAATCAGTCGCTAGTGCACTCCTCGCCAGGGTACCTGCAGACCCCCATGGCGAGTAACAAATGCTTAAATCTGCCCTTCTAGGTACAGGGGTCTCTGCCTAGATTGTAGCTTATTTCCCCCATACCAATACCAAGGACCCAGGACCAATTTCATTTCATGTCTTTTTTTTTTTTTTTTTTTCTCTTTGTTTATTTTTTTATTTTTACTATTTGTAAGTACTGTTAATTTAACCATTTTTATTTGTGTTTTGTCCTGTGCGGGCTAATAAATGCTTTTTCTTTCTTTCTTTCTTTCTTTCCATACTCGTGGGATTAGATATGGAAGACAAGAATAAAAAAACAAACACCGCCGGCAACGGCAAAGGAGAGGAGAGGAGGGATGCGGGGTCGGAGTCCGACGTCGCATCCAGCGATGCGAGCGCGGGAGGCTCAGAGAGCTCCCGCCGTGCGAAGGCCGGGACGCCCGCGGAGAACAGCAAGTTCTTCCGCAAGCGGCCCAGGCGGGATGGCGACCGGGGGTCGTCATCCGGAGAGGAGGAGGCCTCGGCCCGAAAGATCTCCACCAATAAGCGTGGTGGGATCCGGGGCAAGGGGAGGGGGCTTTCTGGCTCCGTGAGGTCTGAGGGGTCAGCAAGGCTGGCCGAAGAGGGGCGCCATCCGGGCAATATTGCTCCCGGGTCGGGCGACGAGGCGGGTGCACCTGGCAGCTCCGAGGCGGAGCGTAAGGCCAGGTTCACAAAGGCGGTGGAAGCCGCGATAAGGGGCGTGGCCTTGAAGGTGAAAACATCTTCTAAACTCAAGGCCATACCCGGGGCTTCCGCCTCCATCATGGCGGCAGCAGTGGCCAACTTTGCGGGGCCTACCCCTCCTCCTCCTCCGACAGGTGGAGAGGAGGTGGCCAAACTGCGCGTGGAGCTTGCCCGCCTAACGGCCGCCATGGAGGTTCTCCAAAAGGAGAATGCCAAGCTCCACGCAGACCTGGCCAGTCTGCGCGAGGCCGGCACCCGCGCTGCGCCTCCGAAAGGGGGCCATCACCAGCAGCAGCAGCGACAAACCGAGCCCGTGCCGGTGGAGAGCCAGGTCCTGAACCTGGTTCGGCAGGAGCTGGCGTCCTTCCAGGCGCGGTTCTCTGTCCTGGAGGGAATCGTCCTGCGCCCCCCTCTGGGTGCAAACAAGGCAGTCGCGGGCCCGAGCACGATGCCGAGCACGGCGTCATACGCGGCTGCTGCGGCTGCCACACCCGGGCCTGGGCCGTCGAGCCAGTCCACCGGCAGAGCTGCGGCACCCCCCCCTGGGAAGTCGGCTCCGACGAAACCAGCGCCGACTAAGAAGGCGCCCAGGAGGAGGAGGAAGGGCAAGGCGGCCGCACAGGCGGAGACTGTGCCGGCGCCAGCGCCAGCGGCGAATGGGCCAGCAGCGAGTGGGCCAGCGCCAGCGGCACGCCAGCCGCCGCCGCCGCCACCGCCCCCCCAGCCCCCGACACCTGCGGCTGAAGCCGGATGGCAGGTGGTCGGGGAGAAGAAGAAGGGGAGGAAGGCGGCCAAAAAGGCCCGAAATGCGGAGCGGCAGCGCCAGTTCAGGGCGCGAAAGATCGCGGCCAGGCTGCGCGCCCCGAAGACCGCAGCTGTAGTGATCACACTACAGCCGGACGCGGAAAAGAGGGGCGTGACCTACCGCGACCTTCTGGCGAAGGCGAAAGAGGCGGTGAACCTCGGTGAGCTTGGGATCACCGGGGGCCTCCGGCTTAAAGTCACCGCGACAGGGGCTCGATTGCTGGAGATCCCCGGCGAAACCAGCGGCTCGTCCGCCGACGCTCTGGCTGAAAAGCTCAGAGCGTCCCTAAACGCGGACGAGGCCCGAGTGTCCAGGCCCGTCAGATGCGCAGACCTGCGCATACTGGGTCTGGACGACTCGGTTACCGAGGAGGAGGTGGTGGCCGCCGTCGCCAGGTCCGGAGGGTGCCCTGCCGATCAGGTCAGGGCAGGCGCCCTTCGCCCGGACTCCACGGGTATGCATACCGTTACGGTATGCTGCCCGGTGACGGCGGCTAAAGCCATAACGGAGGGCCGAAGGCTACTGGTGGGCTGGGTTTCAGCGCAGGTAAAGCTGCTGGAGCCCAGACCTCTGAGGTGCTATCGCTGCCACGTGGGACACCACGTGTCAGTACAGTGCGCCTCGGAGGTTGACCGCAGCGGACTCTGTTTCCGCTGCAGTCAGCCCGGTCATGTGTCCGCAGCTTGCTGCGCCACGCCGCACTGCGGTGCATGTGCGGCGGCCGGCAAGCCGGCCGATCACCGGGCAGGGAGCAAGGCCTGTGCTCCGCCCACCAAGGCCACCAGAGGTAAGGGAAGGCCCTCCACCGCCACCACCACCGTCGCCACCGCCGCAGCCGCAACTGCCACCGCTGCCGCCGCTGCCGCTATCGCCGCCGCAGAGGGGCCCTCGCAGGGGGCCAGGGAGGAAGCGGTAATGGAGTGCCAATAACGGCCCCATTACGCTTCCTCCAAGCGAACATCAACCACTGCGCCTGCGCTCAGGATCTGTTGCTCCAGAGCATGGCGCAGTGGTTGATCAACATTGCTGTGGTCGCTGAGCCGTATTTCGTCCTGCCCAGGGAAGATTGGGTGGCGGACCTTAGCGGCTCAGTGACCATAGTATCGTCGGCCGCCGCCGGTACCCCGACCCTTGAAAATGTCAGGAGGGGTCGGGGGTGCGTAGCAGCCCGGTTCGGGGAGATCGTAGTGGTGGGAGTCTACTTCTCCCCGAGCCGAACTCTCGCCGAGTTCCACAACTCTCTCGCAGAGTTGAGTGTTGTCGTCGGAAACCATTCCCTCCCTGTGGTTGTCCTCGGGGACTTCAATGCCAAGAATTTGGCTTGGGGTTCTCGTTGTACAGACGTGCGGGGAAGGATGGTGGAAGACTGGGCCCTGGAGAAGGGCCTGGTCGTCCTAAATCGGGGTTCTGTCCCCACGTGTGTGCGGATGCGGGGCGAGTCGGTGGTGGACATTTCGTTCGCTAGCCCCGCTCTGTCGCCACGTGTCATTGACTGGCGTGTCATGGAGGGGGTGGAGACCTATTCCGACCACCGGTACATCCGGTTCGACGTCTCCACCCAGACCCCAAGCGCGCCGGTCCAACAGGCCCCGAGTGGTCCGCGTTGGGCGCTGAAGCAGCTGGACCGGGAGCTCCTCCTGGAAGCCTCGATCGTGCAGGCCTGGGTGACATCACCGGACAGGCCTGCCGACG
The DNA here is from genome assembly GCA_905147715.2 of Xestia xanthographa. Taxonomy (NCBI): domain Eukaryota; kingdom Metazoa; phylum Arthropoda; class Insecta; order Lepidoptera; family Noctuidae; genus Xestia; species Xestia xanthographa. The sequence goes on along the minus strand of LR990656.1, from coordinate 4,625,162 downwards.
TTAACAATGAGGCAGGGTGGTTCCAGGAGGCCATGTCTGACATCTGTGACGTGGCAATGACCCGTGTTCGGCCAAGAAGCGCCCGGCGTCAGGTGTACTGGTGGTCGCGTGAGCTGACATCTCTGCGCGAGGCGTGCGTGGCTGCACGACACCTGTACGCCAGGCATCGCAGGCTCCGCATCCGCCCACCGGATGCGGCAGCCATTGAGGCGGAGCTTTATGAGGGGTACAGAGCGGCGAAGACCGCCCTCCGCGAAGCGGTCCTGCGGGCCAGGGATCAGGCCCGCGAGGAGTTGCTGGGGACTCTCGACAGAGATCCGTGGGGGCGCCCTTACAAGTTGGTGCGGGACAAACTCCGCCCCTGGGCCCCCCCACTGACGCAGAGTCTCCGGCCTGAGCTCGTGGAGGACGTGGTGAGCACTCTGTTCCCTTCGCGAGGGGAACACCCACCCCCGCCTATGGCTCCGCCGCCTGCGATGCTGGAAGCGGACCAACAGGACGACGACGACAACGCTCCGGAAGTGACTGGGGTAGACCTGAGAGTGGCGGTGCGCAGGCTCAGTGCCAAAAATACCGCCCCGGGACCCGACGGCTTGCCTGGCAAAGGCTGGGTCCTGGCCTCGGAGGCTCTCGGGCCCCGACTAGAGGGGCTCCTTAGCGCATGCTTGGAGAGAGGCCAGTTCCCGCTTCGTTGGAAGACGGGAAAGCTGGTCCTCATTCGGAAGCCGGGGCGCCCTGCGGACTCTCCGTCCGCATACCGGCCCGTGGTGTTGCTCGACGAGGTGGGCAAGCTCTTTGAGAGAGTAATTGCAAACCGCCTCGCCGAGCACCTTGCGGGGACTGGGCCGGACCTTGCGGAACACCAGTTCGGTTTCCGCAAGGGGCGCTCAACGGTGGATGCCATCATGCGCGTGAGAGCCCTCACGACGGGGGATGCGGTGTCCAGAGGTGGGGTTGTCTTGGCGGTGTCTCTCGACATCGCCAACGCCTTCAACTCCATGCCCTGGAGCTGCATTAGGGAGGCACTCCGGTATCACCGGGTGCCGACCTACCTCCGTCGAGTGGTCGGGGACTACCTGACGGACAGGGCAGTCATTTACCCTGGTCGCAGCGGAGAATGGAACCGGCGAGAGATGTCGTGCGGTGTTCCGCAGGGATCGGTCCTAGGGCCGTCCTTGTGGAACATCGGGTACGACTGGGTGCTGCGCGCCGACCTCCCTAGCGGTGTCAGCGTGGTTTGCTACGCAGACGACACGCTGGTGCTAGCACAGGGGGGGTCGCACGAGGCGGCGGCCGAAGTGATGACACGCGGGGTTGCGATAGTCGTTGAGAGGATCCGGCAATTGGGTCTCGAGGTGGCATTGCACAAGTCCGAGGCCATGTGCTTTCATGGGCCTCGGAATGCGCCACCTCCGGGATCCTCACTGACGGTAGGAGGGGTATCCATCGGCGTTGAGTCGACGTTGAAGTACTTGGGACTTGTCCTTGACAGCCGGTGGAACTTCGTAGAACATTTCCGACGTTTGGCCCCCAAACTGGAACGGACTGGGGCTGCCTTCAGGCGGCTCCTGCCCAATCTGGGGGGGCCGAACGCCTCCTGCCGGAGGCTCTACGCGGGAGTCGTGCGGTCAATGGCCCTTTACGGGGCCCCGGTGTGGGCGCGTTCATTGAGGCTGCGAGCCGCCCACTATTTGAACGCGCCCCAAAAGGTAGTAGCCGTAAGGCTGGCCCGGGGGTACCGTACGATCTCCCGCGAGGCGGCGAGCCTCCTTGCCGGATTGCCGCCATGGGATCTAGAGGCGATAGTCCTCGCGCGCCTACATGAATGGCGCGCGGAGGCGCTACGCCGGGGGGAAACTCCGCTGCCGCGACAAATTGTCGCTCAGCGGACAGACTTCCGGCGGGATCTCATGGCGACATGGAGAGAGCGACTGTCGCAACCCCGTGCAGGGCACGCCACGATAGTGGCGATAAGTCCCCTCTTTGAGGAGTGGCTTGAGAGACGCCACGGCGTCCTCACCTTCCGCCTGACGCAGGTCCTCACCGGACACGGAGTGTTCGGGAGGTTCCTGCACCGAATCGGGCGGGAGGAAACGCCCGGGTGCTTCCATTGTGAGGATCGACCGGAGGACACGGTGGAACACACGGTGGAGGTGTGCCCCGCGTGGGCGGAGCACCGCCGTGTCCTCGAAGCGGCGATCGGCGGCGGCGACCTCTCGCGTCCGGCCCTGGTGCAAGCCATGGTCCGGAGCGAGACGGAATGGGACGCCGTCACCTCCTTCTGCGAAGCAGTAATGCTAGAGAAGGAGGTGGCGGAACGTGAGAGGGAGCGAACCTCTCAACGTCCCGGCCGCCGCGGGAGACGCCCCGGGTGTCGGGGGCCACAACCACGTGGCCCCCGGCCACCGTAGGCGCGGGCCTGTGGACGGTGGGCTATGGGCTAGCTCGCCGTCCGTCCGTCTCATGACGACAGGCCGTGTCGACGGCGCGTTCGTGTTCCACGCGCGCCTCAAAGAGAGTCAGAAAAAAGGGAGGGGTCCGTAAGGACCGATGCCTGCCGGGGTTGCGGGACTATTCGAAAGAGATACCGTGGCCCCGGAACACAAAGGGCGATGAAGGAACATGGATGGGTTTTAGTCAGTAAAAGTCTGACACTCCCTCCTGCTCCGCCCAGAGCGGGAGGGGTTATTTGATGATTTCCCATCCGAAAAAAAAAAAAAAAAAAAAAAGGCGGGCTAACCATGCCCGAGTGGGGAAGGGACGCGTGCCTCTCACTCGCTCTCATTGTGAGCGCATAACGTGAGCGGAGCGTAACGCAGTTTCTTGAAGTGTCACCCGGCAAACCAATTTATAAGACGTTGTCACGTCAAAAATTGAATTGGATTGTTTTGAATTGATTGATTGATTGTTGTTTGAATTGATTGATTGTTGTTTTTTTTTTCGAATTGTTTATTTGTTTGTTTTTACAAGCTTTTATTTAGTTTCACCTGTCCCGATGTATGTTTGTCTATAATCAAATCTTGCAAGTTATATTTGATCCACTTCCCGGTCACCGATTGAGCTGAAATTTTGCACGTATATGTATATCGCAGGGTTATGCAATATTATGATAACATGGAGCTGATCTGATGATGAAACTGGAAGGTGGCCATAGAAACTCTGTAATAAAATGTCGCAACACCATCGAATTTAGACTCGTTTGATTCGTCTAGTACTTTGTCTTTAGATGGTATCCAGGCTTTGATGATGGAGCTGGAAGGTGGCCATAGGAACTCCAATATAAAACAACATAACCCCATCGAATTTGGACTCGTTTGATCTGTCTTCATGAGTTCTTTGTCTTTAGATGGTATCCAGGGTCTGATGATGGAGCTGGAAGGTGGCCATAGGAACTCCGATATAAAACGGCATAACCCCATCGAATTTGGACTCGTTTGATTCGTCTTGATGAGTACTTTGTCTTTAGATGGTATCCAGGGTCTAATGATGGAGCTGGAAGGTGGCCATAGGAAATCCGATGTAAAACGACATAACCCCATCGAATTTGGACTCGTTTGATTCGTCTTAATGAGTACTTTGTCTTTAGATGGTATCCAGGGTCTGATGATGGAGCTGGAAGGTGGCCATAGGAACTCCATTATAAAACGACATAACCCCATCAAATTTGGACTAGTTTGATTTGTCTGGATGAGTACTTTGTCTTCTGAAGGAGCTGGAAGGTGGCCAAAGGAACTCCGTTATAAAACGACATAACCCCATTGAGTTGGGGCTCGTATGATTCGCCTTGACGAGTACTTTGTCTTTAGATGGTATACGTATATAGGGTCTGATGATGGAGCTGGAAGGTGGCCTATAGGAACTCCAATATAAAACGACGTAACCACATCGAATTAGGGCTCGTTTGATTCGTCTTGATGAGTATTTTGTCTTTAGATGGTATCTAGGGTCTGATGATGGAGCTGGAAGGTGGGCGTAGAAACTCCAATATAAAACGACATAACCCCATCGAATTTGAACTCGTTTGATTCGTCTTGATGAGTACTTTGCCATTGATTGCAAAAGAAAAATAATGAAGGTGTATTGCTGAAAAATGTAACACGCTTTTATTTTTCTTATCAGGTTTAAATTATTTTTAACTTTTTAGTTCTTTTTATTAATAAGTAATAAAGGCTTGTTTTTAAAAAGTTTTTTTTTCTTTTAATATTTTTTTTTATTGTTTTTTTTCATTGTTTTTTTCTTGTTTTTTTTTGTTTGTGTTGAAACAGAAAAACTTTCGAAAAAAACTGCATCATTTTTCACTAGAATCCAAAACGTCGACAGATTCTCACCGTTTCCACAGTAGCAAGTTTTTATTTATCGTTGTCGTAATTACTTGTAGAGCGGGGCGCCTGCCGCTAAATATCCGCAGCTTAGCCGGCTTCGACGGAACTTGTCTGCGGTTATTGCCGACTTACGACGTTATTATTAATTGTTCTGTTCTTACTTATCTGAGGATATTGTTTATTAAAATTTTAGTACTTGGAATCCTCCAAGTACTAACATTTTAATAAACAATATCCTGTCTAACAATAAAGAAAAGTTTTCTAGAACAGTAGGGGAAATTAAATTAAATTAATAAAATTGCTACAAGTGTATCATCATCATCATCAGCCTATTAATGTTCCCACTGCTGGGACACAGGCCTCCTCTCTATGAGAGGAAATGGGCTATAATCAGTGCGGATTGGTAGATGTCATATGTCTTCGAATTTTTTGGTTCTAGGACATGCCGGTTTCCTCACGATGTTTTCCTTCACCGTTTTAAGAGCAGAGGTAATGAAATAAATTACACAAAGTAATGTGCCTGTCTGGGTTCGTGTCACGACTTACTGTTCGTAAGTCGAGACTGTCACCACTGGACCACCGCCGCTCTCAAGTGCTCTCAAGTGCTCGCAAGTGTATACATTTTTATCAACTTAATTTCTCCGACTGGAAGTAATTACTTGGAAGATTTTCTACTAACTATTAACGTTGATATTTTTTCTAATACCTACCTACTTATGCGCATCACGCCTGTTGTCCTTGTGTTATGTTGTTATTTCCTCAGTTATGTTTGACTCCCATATAATTGGGGAGAGCTTATTGCCATCAACCTGCCACAAATATGTGGTGCATCGTCATCAACGACTTGTATGTAGGTCAACAAATCCAATAGCAAAATAAATCATTATTCATTTTTAGTTATGTACTAGCGCTCGCCGAAATCAGTTGTTTTATTTACATGACTCACAACACCTAATAAACACGTACGCAGTAGGTACACTTACATCTGGTGACCCCGATATCGAACAGTAGTGACACGCGCCGTGATTTAAAATTGGTTTCTGGTGATTTTCCCACGTCGTGGTAACTGCACTGCACAGCCTTATCAGCCTTCCACAAGCGGATCTCCCTGGTTTGGTTTTCAAGAGGCACATAGTTACCGAAGACATGAACGCAAGCGGAAGTTGTGGAAGTGGAACGCCAATATGCAGAGCGACAGACATCAGTAAAGCCGAAATTGCAGCACTAGGAATTTCATCGAAGATACCGGATTTTTGGATCGAGATGCCCAGAGTGTGGTTCGCTCAGTTCGAGACAATGATGGCCCCCCAAAAGCAGGGCGACGAAGCAAAATACGGCGTAGTAGTTTCCAAGCTGGGCAAAGATGCAGTAAGTCAGGTAGCCGACATAATAATTTCACCGCCTGATACCAATAAATATGGTGCCATTAAAGAAAGACTCCTAGCCGTGTACGAAGAGTCAGAAGAGCGACAATTCCAGAAACTAGTCAGTGAAGTGGAATTAGGCGACCAAAAACCGTCGCAACTTTTGAGACGAATGAGGGAATTGGCACGTAAGAGTCAGGTGGCTGAAAAAACCCTTCATAGCCTGTGGATGTCAAGACTCCCTGATCACGTTCGAGCAGTGTTAATGGTCAGTCAAGATCAAAAACTCGACAACCTCGCCGCCATAGCGGACAAGATTTTGGAAGGAAGATCAGGTGAAGTGTCGGAAATATCAAGAGGTCAAACACAGCTTATGGTGGAGTTAGTCAATCAAATGAGTAAGCTAACCATGGAAATAGCCGCCTTGAAATCAAACTCAGACAGAGGACGTCGAAATTATAGACGTAATCGAAGCCAGTCGCGTGCAAGATCCCACTCTAGAACGAGGATTTCACCCGACAGCCCCAATTGGTTATGCAAGTATCATCTTCGGTACCGAAATCGAGCCCGGACCTGCGAAAAACCATGCAATTGGAAGACACCGTCGGAAAACTAAGTTCAGCGTTGACAGAGGCGGTCGTCAGCGCTATCATACCTTCAAACCGCCTGTGCATAACCGACCGAAAAAGTGGGTTTCGTTTTTTGGTAGATACTGGCGCTAATATTTCAGCAATACCTAGAAGAGGAAATTTAAAATCTGACGATACATATAAAATATACGCCGCAAACGGAACGCGAATTAAAACATATGGCGACAAAACGCTGACGTTAAATCTGAATTTGAGACGGCCGTACCATTGGACTTTCATCGTTGCTGACATTACGCAACCAATACTGGGTGCTGATTTTCTAGAAAAAAATAACATTTTGGTGGATATTAGGAATAAACGCTTAATTGATGGTACGACTGGACTTCAGAGCAACGCAAAGTTAATGAAGTCCAGCACACCAACACTTCGGACCGTAAATTTAACCGAAGCTTATGCAGACATTTTAGCAGACTATCCAAACATTCTGAGACCTATAGACGCACAGTCACAACCGAAGCACAACGTAGTTCATCAAATCATCACCAACGGACACCCTGTTCACTCCAAGTCAAGACCTTTGCCAGCAGACAAGTACCTTAGAGTGAAAAAAGAAATAGAACATATGTTAGAAACAGGGTTATGCAGACCATCCAAGAGCCCGTGGGCAAGCCCTTTGCACGTGACAACAAAGAAAAACGGCGAATTACGGTTATGTGGTGATTACAGGAGACTGAATGCGATCACTGTACCGGATAGATACCCGATTCCGAGAGTACTCGACTTCACATACCTATTACCCGGAACCAGTATATACTCAACGATTGATTTAAAAAGGGCCTACAATCAGATTCCAGTACAAGAGGTAGAAAAGACTGCAGTAATCACCCCGTTCGGTCTATTCGAATTTCCAAGAATGCCGTTCGGACTAAGAAACGCAGGTCAAACCTTTGTCAGATTCCTCAACACAGTCTTAGCGGGACTCGACTTTATTTTCGTGTATATAGATGATATATTAGTGGCGTCATCATCAATCAGCGAACACCGGCGTCATTTACACGAAGTTTTCAAACGACTAGACGAGTATGGCATTGCAATAAATCAAGCCAAATGCGTAGTAGGCAAAACGCAAATAGAATTCCTCGGATATCAGATCACAAAAGACGGTATCAAACCATTACCAGACAAGGTCGAAGCAATCACCAAATACCCATTACCAAAAACTGTGCAAGAGTTACGAAGATTTTTAGGCATGATTAACTTTTACCGGAACAACATACCACAAGCAGCACAACATCAAGCTCGTTTGAACAAATACCTCATTGGATCGAAGAAGAATGACAAAACTGAAATACAATGGACTCCAGAGGCACTAGATTCATTCGATCAATGTAAAGCAAGTCTAAGCGACGCTGTTACATTGACCTCACCAACAACACATTCCCCGCTATCACTCATGACAGATGCGTCTCAAACGTGCGTTGGCGCCGTTTTACAACAGTATGAAAACGGGAACTGGAAGCCGCTTTCCTTTTTCTCAAAGGGACTGAGTGAAACACAATCAAGATACAGCACATATGATCGAGAATTGCTGGCAGTTTACATGGCAGTAACGCATTTTCAACCTTATGTCGAGGGACGAGAGTTGATAGTATACACCGATCATAAGCCATTATGTCACGCCTTCACTACTAGACAAAACTCCACAAGTAAATTGATAGCCCCAAGGCGACTACGTCACCTCGAGTTTATCGCACAATTCACGACAGACATACGTCACCTGTCCGGTAACATGAACCCGGTGGCCGATGCATTGTCGCGAGTCGAACAGATAGACTGCCCGACACCCGTGGATTGGAATGAGTTGGCAGATATGCAAGACACGGACATTGAACTCACTCAGCTGTTAAACAAAAACAACCTTAGCTGGAAAAAAATACAGCTAACAGGAACGAGACACCTACTCTGCGAAAACTCAAAATTAAAATTACGACCGTATGTGCCGAAATCGCTTCGAAAACAAGTATTCGACACTATGCACAATATAACACATCCCGGTATAAGAGCATCGAAGAAAATGATCACCGAACACTATTTTTGGCCTCGCATCAATACCGACGTTGGAATATGGGCGAGAACATGTGAGGCATGCCAGGAAAGCAAGACACATAGGCACAACTCGGCACCAATCGGAACTTTCCCATCTACAGAACGTTTAGATCACGTGCACATTGACATTGTCGGCCCATTACCAGAATCCAACAGCAACAAATACATTGTGACAATGATCGACAGAGAAACAAGATGGCCGGAAGCTGTACCAGTAGCAGAGATAACAGCAAAAGTTGTAGCAGAAGTCCTCATAAACACCTGGATAGCAAGATTCGGATGCCCAAACACCATAACCACGGACCAAGGACGACAGTTCGAGTCAAACTTATTTATTGCTCTGACTAAGTCACTTGGTATTAAGAAAACCAGGACTACTAGTTATCATCCGCAGTCAAATGGCTTAGTTGAACGCTGGCATAGATCAATGAAAACCGCGCTAATCGCGCGCGGCAACACAACAAATTGGTCGAACGAATTACCAATAGTTTTACTAGGACTACGAGCAGCACTTCGACTGAAAGAAAATATAAGCCCAGCACAAATGTTATACGGAACAAACATACGTCTGCCTGGAATGTTTATCGAGCCGAAAAAGCAAGATACATCACCAGAAAATTATGCACAGACTCTCCAAAAGACAATGGCAAAACTAAGCCCATTTAATAGAAATCACCACGCTACAAGTCACAAACCATATATTCACCCGGACATGAAAGACTGTGAATACGTATACGTCAGAACGGATGCTGTGAAGAAACCACTGACCCCGTCTTACGAAGGCCCATATAAAGTTTTGGAGAAACAAGACAAATATTTCAAAATTCAAATGCTGAAGAAAACGTCAATAGTAACAGTGGATAGATTAAAACCAGCTTATATTTTAACCGATGAAAAGGTAAACGAACCTTTAGCACACATGAAAAGTAGCAGTAGCCAAGTAAACGACCACAAGAATGTTGAGCCAGCGGAAAATAATAAGACCGCGCCGAACACAACACGTTCAGGTCGCGTCATACGTCCGGTGGTACGATTTTGCGATACGTCACATTGACAGCAAACAAGGTCAGGTGGCGCCGGTCCCAACGGTCTCCATGCGTTGCAACCATCACGCAAACGGAGCACAAGGAGCACAGAACGTTTGAAGAACTTCCCAAAACGCGGTTTCTTCATCGTTTATCTTAAAGAATAACAGTAGAATAGTCAACGGCGAAGAGTACTCAATTAAGTTTTTTTGTTTATTTTTTTATTTTTATTTTTACAACGTCAGTTTACTGGACCATTATATTGCTAAGTGTATAGTATGATTTTAGGGAATATTTAACAACTGTGTATTTTTTTTTTTGTTTATGTAAGTGTATTTACAAAGTTTTTTTTAAAAAGGGGGAAATAATGTGGTGCATCGTCATCAACGACTTGTATGTAGGTCAACAAATCCAATAGCAAAATAAATCACTATTCATTTTTAGTTATGTACTAGCGCTCGCCGAAATCAGTTGTTTTATTTACATGACTCACAACACCTAATAAACACGTACGCAGTAGGTACCCTTACAAATACAAACACCGTTGCTGCTACTGAGAAATGTCTGGCGAACTAACACTTTGTCCGATCGGGATTCGAACCCTCATGTCCCTCATGCTTGACTACGGAGTTGTTAATCTAAGTTAACGTTCTGGTTAGCGCCTGGAATAAATAACATCTCCCTTTACTAGGGGCGATGTACTAGTATGCCAGGCGCATCCTGAGGAATCAATACTAACAGAGCTGTCCAGGTCGCTACGTACTGGTCGGACAAAATCTGAGTGTTCGATTGTAAATTAACCGCACTACCAGATTTACTTTTGCTCATTTCTAAAATGTCAATTGTATCAATGCCCTGTGTTGTTTGGTCATTTATATTAGTCTTTTGTATTTTTTTTTTTTTTTTTTACAGACGTAGACTGTAAGAAATTTATAGTTTAATCAAAAGACCCCATACGTTCAACGGGATCCTGTACATTGTTGTAAATTCAAGTTTTTTCTCTCCCAATAGCACCAATCTTAGCGCTCGTCTCAAAGAAACTTATGCACAGTCCCAGCTTTTGTTATTGCTCAAGGCTTATCAACCGACTTCCAAAAAGAGGAGGTTCTCAATTCGACTATTTTATTTGAAAGCTAGTGCTTTTCGTGTGGTCCCATTCAATTTTGTGAGCATCTGATGCTGATCTTCGGAGATATACTATGGAACTCTTCAAAAATAGACGGCAAATCTGCCGTGAATATTGCAATCGCTTGGATGTTTATACAACATCATGACGTAACATCACGCCTGTATGCTCTGAGGGGGTCAGAGATGTGTACAATACACCCAGATTTCGACAGTTAGGTATGTTAAGTTGGCGCGTTCGTGTTCCGCGGGCGCCTCAAATGACTAAACATCACGCCTGTATGCTCTAAGCGGGTACGCAGATGTGTGCAATACATTCGACAGTTAGGTGTGCTAATAAGTTAGCGCGTTCGTGTTCCGCGCGCGCCTCAAAGAGATGTCAGCAAAAGGGACTGTTCTACAGAGATACTGCGGCCCTGGAACACAAAGGGCTAAGAAGGATAATGGATAGGTTTTAGTCAGTAAAAGTCTGACACTCCCTTCCGCTAATTTGATGATTTCCCATACGAAAAAAAAAGGTATGTTAAGTTCCCTATATTGGGGATACGCCTATTACCAGACATGTAACAACAACATGTTTGTTAACAATGTCAAATAAATTTATGGCAAATATTAGTTTTGGAACAACTAAAAACGGAAAAATAAAAAACATTTTTGCGAAAAATAAAACCGACTTCAAAAACACAAAAAAGTGAAAAATAACTTTAGCTTCAGAAGTCGGTGACAAAAAAACGAAATCAATCAAACAAAGGTCATCGACTTCTGAAGCTAAAGTTATTTTTCACTTTTTTGTGTTTTCGAAGTCGGTTTTATTTTTTGCAAGAATGTTTTTTTACTGTTTGATGGTGTCTTGCTGCGATACAGCGGCATAGTAATCGTAACACATACACAAATAACAAATGTTAGTTTCCAATAGATTTTAACATAACGCAACATTGTATTAAAACGTGCAAGGACAATTCTTTTTTTTTTTTCAGGACAGCATCTCTTATTTTAGCGGACACTAATACTTATTCTTCATCTAAAGCCACTGTGACGAATACTTAACAAAAGCTTCCTTTGCTCTTTATCTTTATTTTTAAAATAAGTACCAGACCTACTCAACATGTTTTTGAGCCTGAAAAATAATACTGTACCGTTCACTGTGCCGAAAATGGCTCAAAAAAGCAGGTTTTCAAAAACAGAATGCCCTGCACAGGCTATACAAATAAATAAAGTAACACTAAAAAAATAACAAACCACAGAGTAGTGTATTACTCGGTCACAAAAGGGAACTTGTTCTAAAAATACAATGGGACCGCTACAATGGAGGCCACTCGCGATGTATTGTTCCATATGGGGCCCTGGCATAGGAGTAGAAATCTGTCAGAGACCAAGCCTCATACAAACAACAACTATTAAAATGAATAATAGGAAATTGGCACTTTATTTTTTATTCATTTAAATCAATAAAAAACAGTACCATCAACCCAAGAAAAGTATTAAAAATTAAGTTCAACTACTGTTTGTCGCACAAAAATAATATTAATCGCCTGCAATTTTTTACGACAGTTCAAACGTCCGTAGCTGTCGCGGCCATGATATGACGTCATTATCCACAATCTGCCTAGTTTACATCTAATTTTTTTGGTAAGGAAAACGTAAAAATTGCAATAACAATGTTATTATAACATTTTAGTAAAACTTTAAGCACTTTTCAAATAAAAGTGTTTTTTTTACACAATGAACTTTGACGTCAATACCGACGTTATCGAGGACGATGCGTTTTGAGGTCAAAAACATGCTACTTAAAACAGTAAATTGTAAAATAAGTGATGTATTAGAAACTTAAACAAGTGTACCACAATGTTTATAAGCGCCAATACAAGGCATTTTTCATAAATTTATTTTTATTTTTATTTAATGCATATTCCCTATTGTCCCTCGGGAGCATACTACCGGGTTAAAAATAATTGAATGTTTTAATCCAAGTTACAAACTATATGTGTACCAAATTTCATGCAAATCCAGTAAGTAGTTTTTGCGTGAAAGAGTAACAAACATCCAGACATCCATACATCCACCCAAACTTTCGCATTTATAATATTAGTAGGATAAAGTAAGAAGTAGGATAACATTATCCGTGGCGCAACAGGGCTTATCCCAGTTGTAAATGTCTGGTGTGCCTATTGGCCTTGTTTTGGCATTTAAATCGCGAAGACGGCTTCAGACTCTCTCCCGCTTGGAATCCAGTGATCACAGTGTACTCGTCAAGTGAAATCATCTCAGTATGCGGACACTGTTAGTTTAGTGTGCTGTCCTAGTGTAAACCGGCCCTAATTAACATTTATGAAGATCAAGTGAGGGTAGTTGAATAAACACCTTCGTTTTGCTGTGGCGGTACCTCCAATACTCCAGTCTTCCCGCGACCACGGCTGGTGCAATCCGGTCGAAACGTCGGGCTTATATTAAAGGTAAAATCACGGCTGGTGCAATCCGGTCGAAACGTCGGGCTTATATTAAAGGTAAAATTCGCGATAAATACCCGTTGACATGTGTGTTATAATTAGGGCATGCAAACCGATAACCGATAATCGATAATTTATCGGTTATCGATCCATTCTGACAAAACGATAAATATCGAAAACAAAAACGATAAATACCGATAATCGATAATTTTATATAAAGAATTCTGACACATTTCTGAACGAACGTTGGATGCGTCCCGTTCCCTCGCCGCGCGCGTTTTCTTTCCCGTCACTGTCATTTGCTCATTGCGCAATATTTGTGTGTGAACGTGTCGATCGCTGTCGGTCTACCATGTGAGTGAGGAGTTGAGGACGCCCGGATTAACTGAATTGAGAGTTTTGCGTCAATAAGAATATTATTGGTAAGTCAGATTTATACTATTAATTGCAAACATTTAGCATTGTTATTCGAAATGTTTCCGTTCAAAATGCTACACCATTTAAACATTTAATTATAGAAAGTAGGTACCTAAACAAGGCTTTTACCTTAAAAATGAAAAAATATATAGTTTGTAGTACGACATATACACAATCAATTTCTACCTATTAATTTCTTGTAAAGTGAACATAAAGCATATTTTATTGTTTTAGGTACCTACTTTTTCAGTTTAGAATCTTGTTTACCACTTAAATGGTTACTTGATGTGAATGTAAAATTCAATACAGAAGTTCTGTCTACATAACTAATCTACATCATAATATTTTCATGTAGTTCAGTAAATTCAAAACTTCGTATGTTTTTGTTTTAGGTACTTTACGTACTGCACCTACTCATTCAGTAAAGTATATTAAGCTTGTCCAAAAGTTACAATATTTAACTCATAATTATTATAATTATTTTAAAGAGTAACTTTTTTTTAAATTAAGCTAGAGGTTTCTAAGATTTTATTTAAAAGATCTCTTCAAGAAGAGTTTAATGAGACAATCCAAAATGTTATGTTATATACTTAATTTAAATATTATAAAAAAATACAAACGTTGATTTAAAAAAAAAAACGCCTTGTTTTATTTATTTTCAGTATATTATATTGTCCTTTATTTTAGGTAAGTAATTGCATCACTTTATCCCTTTATTTACAAGTAAAACACAAGTTTAGGTATTTTTTTTTATAAAAAACGATAATTATCGGTAATTACCGGTTTTTATCGAAAAAAAATCGATATCTTTCATTTTATCGATTATCGGAATATTTCGATAATTGCATGCCCTAGTTATAATGTGGCCTTGTTTTGTTATGTCTACTGATATGGAGGGATGTGGAAATTATGTTTTTCCCTACATCTCCGTTATAATTGTTCTTTTCTAATTTATTTCGTTTTGGGATCCAAGACAGTTAAATTATTTCTCTGGTACTTCGTCGAACTTCATTATCTTGACGCTTTTCTAATGGTCGCCACTGTTGATTCTGGTTTTCAGGAGTTGTAGTGGTTTGGGAATATTGTGGTTTGTCAGAGCAAAATTCAAAAGCAGTTTTCCCGTGAAATAACGGTTTCTACTTAGATAAAAAATAAGTTAGTGTTGGTTTTTTACCTACTGGAGAATAAAATAGAATATATTTATTGTAAAAACGAGTATACATCAAAATAATATGTGCAAGGTCTTACAATAACAGGTACATATGTTTTGCCATTGATGGCGTACAAAATAACATTTTTTTTAGTTTAGAATAACCCATTAAAAAATAAGAAAACTTGAGCCTACACAGCAAACTAAGAAACTAATAAAATATATCCCTAATGCTAATTAAAAATTAAAGTAGGTAGTATTGTTTTTATCAGATTTGAGGGACACATTGTGAAAATGTTGTAATTTTAGGAATCTATTTAATTAATTGCGATTAGGAAATCACATTTAAAAGTTGTCTTTTTTAAACTTTAACGATCCGAACACATTATAAAACCTAAGTAAACGGGTATTTTCACGAATTTTACCTTTAATATAAGCCCGACGTTTTGACCGTGTTGCACCAGCTGTGGTCGCGGAAAGACAAAATTCGCGAAAATACCCGTTTACATAAGTTTTATATCATTTAAAAGTTGTTTCGTGTATACATAATAGTGCGTGTACTGAACTGTACTATCGAGGACACTCCCGCCTGACCACCACTAAGCTCATTTTTGCTTGCACTCGCAACATAAAAACGCTCTCTAGCCCCGCCCCGTTGACTTTGTGTAGAAAAAATTAATGAAAAGATACCGAATCGGCCGAGCGCATTGACGACGCACGCCAAACGAGAGTTATTGTTATTTTGCGCGCCAAAGTTGAGGCTTTCCTAATAGGCCCAAACTTTAAGGGGGCGTGGCTCGGCGCCTCCGCATGATTTAAGCGAAAAAAAAATAAAATGGTCAGGCGGAAAAGACCCCGATAGTACATAAGAGGGTCCAACCAGGAAGCAGCCTTCACTAATAGACCACACATTTCGATGTTTGCTTACAGCCGAGGGCCTTTTATCCGCTTTGATCTCTTTTGTGTCCATATCTGCGACACTATTACATAACGAGTGGTCTCTGTTCGATATTTACTCGTGACGTGACCGAAACAGCGTATGTGAAGAGCAGAAAAATATATCAACTCGCTTATTTATTGAGGCAGTGACCAGCTTGAATCACCTTTTATTTATTACCAAACCGTGTTTTGTAACCGATTTGATTTCTCCTCAGCAAAAAAATGTTAATTCCATACAAACTTTTATACCCCTTTGGCGGAGAAAAAAAAATTTTTTTTTTTTTTTACTGCCAACCGGAGCAGATAGTGTAAATAATAACAGCCGTTCGGGCCGATCTTCAGGTTATGCCGCGCTTGCATGGGTTGGTCTGTGGATGGGTGAACACACATTACACACCGAGTTTCCTCCGAGCTTTGGAAAGCATGTTAAGACGTTGGTTCCGGCTGTCATTTGTAGATCTTTGACAGTCATTACAGGTAGTCAGTGGCCCGAAAATCTGACAACCAGTTTTACCAAGGGGTATCATATTAGTTAGTACTAACTGGGTTGTGGAGGTCAGATAGGCAGTCGCTCCATGTAAAATTTAGCTGCATCTGGATAGACTGGAGGCCGAACCCAACTTAGTTGGGAAAAGGCTAAGCAGATGATGAGACCTTTTCTTCATTGGGGTAGTCAGAACCTACAGGCCATTGTTATACCGGATGACTTTTTTATCACTTTCCAAAAAAAATGGGTATAGGTAGGTGAACGGAGTAGAAGCATATGGCATACCTAGTTTTTTGTCTTTTTTCCACAGCTTAGAAAAAAATTGATCCATCATCAAAAAACGCTACAAATTTCAAGTAAACTTTTCATATTAGAACAAAGAAAGAAATTTTGAAAAAAACAATGAAAAATATCGAATTTAAAATCATACGCAGTACGCGTACTATCAAGGAACTTTTTGATTCAATTATGTTTCTAAACTCAAGTTTAGATAAGCGTTATCGGTCCGTGAATAAATAAATAAATTACAAGACTTTTACAGATTAACAAGTAATTCAAAATATTAATTACTAATTTCTCAATTAGGTTATCAAGAAACTCTCTCAAGATTGATATAATAACAGATAACAGACCCCTTATCTCAAACTTCACGCTTCGGTAAGACCCCTGTTATCTTCAACAGGCCCATTTGCGATATTACGTACAGATTACCGGTTCCGATGTAGCGAGATGAAATTGAGATTGTCTTATTAGTACCGAAACTCAAAATGAAGGCTTTTGCGCGTACTTTTGGGGACTTATATTTCTGAAGAGGCCACCAATTTTCGTTCACCAATTTTCCAATTTTTCTTAGGAACGCAATGTTCTCGACACACAGGTTCATAGCCAACGAACAAAAGTCTTATGAAAGATCACTTCCGCCGTACGTTTGCCATCTCGCTTCCACGAGTACGATAGGTTCCGTGCAAGGAAGGGATGGGAGATAGGGATGTATTACCAACCAATTTGTAATGTTGCCAAATAATAAAATTTAATCTGTGATTTAAATTGGCGCAACCAACTATTATTGCCTAAAGTTTTGGCAGATTTTTTTACATTATAAGATCCGAGCTCAACAAATACTAGTACTTTATACAGGGTTAGTTTTCTTTCAATGACCAGCCAAAATTTAAAATAGATCTGGATATCAAACCAAAAGTGCATTTTAAATATTATTGGGGGAAAATATAATGACCACCAAAAATAACTTTGTGACCACTAACATCTATCACCTAAAATATCAATTGATCACCAAATTTAGTAAATTGAACACCAAATTTTAATGAGCTGGTTGATGACAAACTAGTTTTGCCTAGGCCGACTTGGGGCACCCCGACATGGATAGATTAGGTTAGAAGGGTATGGCGGGGTCGAATGAGCGAGCGAAGCAAGCGAATAGACCTCGCCAAGCACGCCATACCCTTCGTGGTTATTTTTTTTATAAACCATTTAGGAGTAGGAGCCCTGCGAAGCGGGGTTCCGTCGACCGGGTCTCCCTCGACTCGGATGCATGACCATAATAGTTCAATTTCTGGTGGTCATAAATAAATTTATGGTTCTAATTTTACGATAAAATGGGGATTAAGTTTGGTGATCATTTACTAATTTTGGCAATGAAAAGTGATTTTTTTGCCGTTACATTTTGCTAAATCTGGTGGTTCGTTATTTGTATGCCAATATTATTGTCGAAAGATATAACATAAAATAATAGCATTCATTTGAAAGTGTCCTAAGAATTTAATAAATCATAAACCTAGTGGGAATTAATGCACTTGTGTGCGTACATGCACCGCCAAATGTATGTGTGTGCTAACTGCTATCTAGGTTATTGAACTGAATTGTACTGTTGTAATAACCACACTTTTGCTTTTAAGTGGTGGACAGCAATGAAATTTTATTTAAAAAAAAAATTTTTTTTTCATTATATCGAAACTATTATCGATTCTAAACCATTTTGAAAATTTGGCCGGTCATTAAAAACTAACCCTTTAGAGGGCAATAGCTTGAACTTTAATACAGCCCAGTCTTTGGAGGAGGTCTTTGTCGCAGGACAAGCTTTTAATGGAAATCCGATCGATTAAGTAACAAATGTTACCTACTGGTGTCGATTATGTTGTGCACAAACTAAACTTAATTTAGGCTATTGCTGTATTTTTCTCTCTAATAAAACGAGGAAGAGACGGACGTAATTTAGAGCTGTCAAATTTAGTTGGAAATAATATTCCCATACCAATGAAGGGTGCACGTTAAAACATATCGACTAAAAACACGGTGAAGCGCAAGGCATAAACTAGTTTGACATCTCTAACTTAGTTCACAGCTATAGCCGTCTTTTTCTCGCACTGCCTTTTAGTAAAAGATAGCAATAGCCTAAATTAAGTTTAGTTTGTACACAACAGAATCGACACCAATGTCTGTCAAAGATCAATATAATCATTACAGTCGGGTTCAACGGTTTAACATGCTTTTGAGGCATGTCCCCTCTGTGCTTTAAATATGTAATAAAAAAAATTATATTGGTAACCCATTCACGAATCGACTTCGGAAAGCGTTGCATAGCGACCAAAGGACACAACATAAACGGAAAAATACCATAATATAACACCACGCCTGTAACCCCCGGGTTAGGCAGAGGTACACCTACATTTTGCCAGTTATTTTTAAGTCCCATGTAATAGAGGCGAGCCTATTGCCATCAACCAGGCGCAAATCCAGAATCAGCGGCTGTTACTGAGAAATTCCTGATGGAAAAACCTGATAACACTTTGCCGGACCTGTAGGCCTATTACGTATCTTTCTGATATCCAGTGACTATCAAGCTTCGGTTGTACTATCGAGGACACTCCCGCCTGACCACCACTAAGCTCATTTTTGCTTGCACTCGCAACATAAAAACGCTCTCTAGCTCCGCCCCGTTGACTTTGTATAGAAAAAATGAATGAAAAGATACCGAATCGGCCGAGCGCATTGACGACGCACGCCAAACGAGAGTTATTGTTATTTTGCGCGCCAAAGTTGACGCTTTCCTGATAGGTCCAAACTTTAAAGGGGCATGGCTCGGAACGGGCGCCACCGCATGATCATGAAGCGAAAAAAAATAAAATGGTCAGGCGGAAAAGACCCCCATAGTACACCGAACTTTGATGACAACCGAGAATGACATAGTATTGGTATTACGTATCGCACTGAGTGAATATCAATTTACGGTGACTAATGGTCTAACGTCTTTAACGAAAGCCACTTCAAACTCAGTTGTCATCAATTTGTTGTCCACTAAACTTACATAATCGAAATAATATAAGCATCGATACGCAAGCGTCTGTCAAAATGAGTCACGGTGACTATCAGCCACGATGACAAACAATGACGTCATATTTGATCGCGACTACATAATACGAAACTAGCCTTTTGACAGTTAATTGATGGACACTGAGCCCAGTTACTATCAAACCCAGAAACTAAAGGACATGAAACAAAATATAAAATGGAATAACCTTTTGCGCATAATGGTTTCTTTTTTTTCCAAGAAATTATAACAGGATAATAAAACCTTCCAATTTTCTTGAACTATTCTAAAAAGAAGACTTATAGCATTCATTAGATGTTCAAAGAACTGATGAGAGGTATTTTTTACTTTTATCACCCCTAACGAGCGGTACTGATAATGAGGGTCTAAGTGCTTTGTATGGGCAATTTCCTCCAGTTTTTAATAATCTTATTATAAATGTTTTATATTTTGTACTGGACTATTTTTCTTTTAGGCCATTTTTTTGTGTTGTATTAAAAATGTTGGTGTGGAATTGTAGGTTAAGTGGACTACAAGAGCTAAACGCGAGTTTTATAATGCAAAAAAGCATATGATTCACTGCAATAAACAAAACCAGAAAAATGAATGATATGCTTCAGGATATATGCTAGTATGATAGTATTTTGACAACATAATACAACTAAATTTACTCAATAAAAAAAAAATACGAACTTATGTCTAAAAATTTATTTTAACGAGTAAAAACCATACAAAAATACATGCGATCATTCTGAATTTTTGGCAAATAATTCTACAAGCAACATATTAGCATGATAGTGTTTTATTTTTTTAGTCCACTCAATAGATTTTTGTAAATCGCAAGAAACCACTAATTTCGCACTATTCGGTCTACAGTGATTGACGTAACAACCACTTTGTAGTGCAAGCTGATTAGAACTTTATTCTAACATAATTTCAAACGTAGTTTGAACCACCACAAATAGAGTTGCTAATTTAGCTCCTGTAGTCGCCTTAAGAGGTTCTTTTATGATAATCTAGCAGTGTAACATGATATTATTGTTAATTTGACGACCCGAATGGCGTTGCGGTAGTGAGGCTGCTTTTCGATCTTAGGGTCCTGGGTTCGAATCCCGGTAGGAGCAAATGTTTGTGATGAGGATGGACATATTTTGTTTTCAAGTCATGGATGTGGATATGTATAACTAGCGGACGTCACGTGGTTTCACCCGCCTAGTACCCGATCCCGCGGGAGTACGTAGATAAAATATAGCCTATATTACTCAGGGTAAATGTAGCTTTCTAATGGTGAAAGAATTTTTGAAATCGGCGCAGCAGTTTTTGAGTTTATTTATTACAAATATACACACACACAAAAATACAAATCTTTCCTCTTTGTCATATTAGTGTAGATAGTGTAGATAAGTATGTATTTACAAACAAAAAGTATCTATGTAGTTACATTGTCGTATATCAACTATCTGGTGTCCACGACACAAGCCTCGTTGCTTAGTGTGGTACTAGATGGCGCTGTGTGTAATGTCCAGCTATATTTATTAATTTATTTATTTATTTGTTTTTTCATTTATTTATTTATTTATTTGAATGTTCTGCTGACATCGACACCGGAGGGAAGTGTGATTTACAAATCAAATCATTTATTTGCGTCAATACATGCCTCGAGATGGGTAGGGTTTCTGTGAGCGGATGATTGAAAGGTTTTTTTTTCTTGTGCATGTTCTGTGAGAGGTGGCACGTTTAGCGCAGTGGCTGAGTGAGTGTCTGCTGCGCTGCGTGTTGCGGGTTCGATCCCCGCGCGGAACAAATTTATCTATGGCCTACAGGTAGTTGTTCCGGGTCTGTCTGTCTCTGTACGTGAGTTTAAATGTTTTTAAACGCACCCACGATACAGGAGAAACTCCTAGATTGTGGCAATTTTTTTTTTGGGAATTAGTTCGACGAAAGTTGTTTTTTCACATAACGAATTCTTGCGAGGCCACAACAATGAAGGCGGAGGCGAAGCAACACAATATCAAACAGAATCCATTATCATTAAATCCAAACATGGAAATAGTACATAATTATGATCGGAGATGAAAACTGCTTGTATAGGGCCATAACGCACCAAGTAAACGCCATATTTTTCCTGACGTTCGACCAACACATGATAAGAAGAGACCTGGCTACTACCACAAACCAAGGAAACGCAGATGAGGAAAGGAAAAAAATAATCGAACAACAATAGAAAGCTCGCGTCTGGGGTGGTGAAGATATCATCATTTCAGCAGCCGAGTGTTACTACATCAACGTAACAGTAATTACAGACCATAAAATATTGCTGCGGATATTATTATTCTGAATTAAAAAAGGGAGAAAAAAAAAATTAAAAAAAGAAATGTCGGACACTGTATAATAAATATGTTGAAATTCAACGAGAAATCAATGCACAAATCCGAGCTTGAATTCAACTACAGGAATTACGAATATATTAGCCGACTCCAAATTGAGGAAATAATGAAAAAATAACAAAAGGCAATTAAAAGCCAACCTCGGGTATTAATTCTACAAAACATTAACCCTTATGAATATCAACCTTTAACCCATAGGAATATCATGAAATCAGTAGCGGCAAAGTTTCTTATAAGCAGGCCAATCAGATCCAGAGAACATAGAATCGCGCTTGCAAAACTGCAAAAAGCCAAGTTTATCAAAAACTGCTACCCTAGAGAAGCATTTGCAATCAACAACACAATCTGCAAAATATAAGAAATAAAGTAGAAGAGAAAAAATGCGAAATATTTTTCAGAAACCTATGCAGAACTCATCCATCACAACGAATGTAAACCACATAAGATTTATACAGGAGATATAAAATGAACATGAAGCGCAACAACAAACAACGTTTTATGCCTATGTCAAGGTAGGAGGAAGAGATTTAATAATAAAAAAAAAAAAACCTCAGCAGGCTCACACATAGAACTCCTACGTAATGAGAAACCATCAGACGTAAAAGAAGAACTATCATAAGAGGAAATAAGTGATATCATTAAAAACATGAGCAACGGCAAAGCACCAGGTACTAAAAAGGTGGTGTCCAAGCTATTCAAAGCCTTGCCAACAGAAATGCTAACGGAAATTATAAAATACAGGCAGGCAGTATGGGCAAGCAATTATATACCAATGTTTTGAAACAAAACGATCCAAATTCCAGTGCCTAAAAAAGCAAAGCCAGACGGAATTAGTGACTGCAGAAAGTTATCTTTAAGTAACGTGGGACATAGAATATATGCGAGCTTTCTTCTAAGCAAACTGGATGCTTCCATAAAAGAACTAGGAAACTACTAAGCAGCCTTTCTTCGCAATAGATCGACCGACGACCATTTATGTACTACACACTTAGGAGAATTCTTGACGAGGAATGGAGAGCAGGCTCAAAAATCTATGTGCTGGCGTTAGATATCAAAAAAGCTTTCGATACGCTGGACTCAAACTCTCTCAGAGACATTTTATTTACTAGAACTAACAAATATCTAACAAATATAATTATTAAGGCATGCATGAATGAATTCACTTGCATAAAATGGTTTGGACAGCAAACGGAATCGACGAACAAAGGCAAGGGAGTCAAACATTGATGTCCGCTTCCCCACGACTATTCACCATAGTAATGAACGACATTCTCAGAACATTAGAAGAAAACTTAGAATGCCTTCATCTAGACCAGGACCATGAGATTCAACTCCCTATTATACTGTCAGTTACCTATTATACAGTCCTAGTATACTGCAGATGACGTGTTAATAGTAAAAAATAATCTCAGTGAACCGGACGAAATAGTCACCAAAATCAAACCGTTACTGGAATCAGTCGGAAACCACATTAATGAAACGAAAAAAAACTAGTAATCAGAGACCTACACAGCACCGAAACCCGAAGTCTTATTATAATTGGAAGAACCAGTATTCAACCGGTAGACGAAATTAAGTAGCTACGCACGTATATCATCGACACTTAATAGAATCAACACAGTTAACGCCAGATGTAAACAAGCGATGCGTAACTCTAAGTCCTTATTATACTTAATTAAAAAAATGGAAATGGAGTGGAAAATCGTAAAATGGTCATAGAACCCGCAATGACTTACGGTCTTAAAGCAGCGGCACTCACAAAGGCAAACCGATCGAAACTCAGAAGATACAAAAGACCCATTCTTAAAGATATGATAAAGAGTACGCGAAACCCCCCGAACAAAAACACGCGAAATTCTTACGAGAAAAACAATTAGGTACCAAAATAATTAAATGTCTACGGTTATGCTACTACGGGCACATTCTCCGACGACCAGAGCCTCACTTTCTACACGCAGCTATGAGATACAAGGCTAAACGGTTTAAAGTAGAAGACCATTATATACATGGAACGCGTCACTCCAACAAGGCATGGAATATTCCAATAAAAGCAAAGAAGAATGGATTCAGCTAGCAGCAAAAAGAAAAAAATCAGCTACCCAGGAAATATATCACCTTAGCTAAACATTTACTGACAAAGTGGAACAAATACTACTGACGATGAAGCATATACGCGAACAATAATATTTTCAACTTTAAGCCGTGTCAAAATCGAATGGAATCGCAACCACCAGAAACGAACATGATTCTCCAATGATAGAAGAGACCAATCAAACGAAGGTCAAAGCACCAATGCTCATTCCTATGGATTGTACCTTGTCTTTACCACTATTCCTATATTGGCTCGAGGCTGCATAGTCGGCTGATTGTGCCCGACTGGCTGCGGTTGGTCGGGCTTCCTTTCCCATCCCAGAGCATGTCTTTCCTTACAAAATAGTGCCCCCTGGTGTATCCGGCTTGTCCGGGTCAGGCTTGCTCCTGGCTGGGTGTGGTGCTCAATCATCATCAATCAATCAATCATCATCATTAGTTCGACGAAAGTTGTTTTTTTTTTTCTTGTTATTTTATTTAATATTTTTTAACACATTTTATCATAATTATTTTTCCATTCGTTCCTTAAATAATAATAAAAGCTTAAACATTGGCAGGTGGCAATGTCAGCGAAGTAAAAATCATTTTAAACATGATTTCACTGAGTGATGCCAACAACAACAACAGCCCATAACGTCCACTGCTAGACATAAGCCTCTCCCAAAATGAGAGTGTTGCCAGATACTTTGAAAATGTATAAATACACGTTGAAATTAAATTAAACATGTTTCAAATCCTCGCTAAAGTTAAATTGATCACGAGTGTGTTCTAAATTCAAAACGCCTAAGTTTTAACCGTGTTAATGGGACTGCCTGGTAGCAAACTGATAAATTAGGTTCAGAGCAAATCAAGTCCTGAATCGAGATTCTCGTTTACCGAGTTTCGTGTGAGGTTGGTCTGAGTTGGCTAAAAACAAATAAAGCTCACTCAAACCCAGTTAATTGATTTTAATTTTAAAACAAAATATCTGACGTAGGCAAAAAATCTTCCAGACTCAAATAGGCAAGACACGCGACTGCTGGGCAAAGATTTCAACACGTAATAGGTGCCTGGGGCCCGACTCTCTAACGTCCGTCCGTCCATCCGTCTCTATCCGTTTCTCTCACTCGCACTCATCTGCAGACGTGCGCGAGAGAGATGGATAGAGACGGACGGACGGACTTTAGAGAGTAGGGCCTATGATGCCGAGACCAGCCTGGAGGAGAGATTATCTAGACGCGCATAACAAAGGCTAGTTAGAGGTAGCGCAGGATAGGAGTTCCTGAAGGAGTGAGACAGTGTTGCCCAGCAGTGGGGCATACAAGTGTATTTAAAAAAAAGTTATAAAGATAAAAACGTGACCCTCCTTTACTCGTTGCAAACTACCGATATTGTAACACCTAAAAACATCGATATTCCTGTGATACTTATGGTCCTGTGATACGTGACGAGCTCGTGGCTAAATAATAACAGCTCTCGGGTCGATCTTTAGGTTAAGTCGTGCTTGCCTAGGTTGGTCTGTGGATGGGTGACCATCCTTACATACCGAGTTTCCTCCGTGCCTCGGAAAGCACGTTAAGCTGTTGGTCCCGGCTGTCATTTGTCGTTACAAGTAGTCAGTGGCCCAAAAAGTCTTACCAAAGTGGTATCATAATTACCCAGTACCTATGAACTGGGTTGTGGAGGTCAGATAGGCATTCGCTCCATGTAAAATACTGGTACACAGCTGCATCTAGTTGGACTGGAAGCCGACCCCAAAATAGTTGGGAAAAGGCTAGGCAAATGATGATTCCTGTGATATTTATGGCATCTAAGTTATAATTACACACAAAAACTTTCTAGATTAACTCTTTAAATGATTGTGAAAATCGTACCAAAATTTTGCGTAGTTTAACAGAGCTAGGCGTGTGGTATCCGGCAGAGTAGAATAGAACCAACCCATTACACTCACGGATGTCGTATAAGTCGACTAATGTCTGAGGCAGAACACCTTGCACCTCTGTAGACCTGAGAATGGGCAGCAGCGTTGTCTGTTAGTCTTACATCACTGCGATCTCCAATCCACCTGCCAAGCGTGGTGTTTACGGCAAATTCCTCTCATCATGGGAGCGGCTCATGTCCAGCAGTGGACGCCTACAACAACAAGAACAGCCCATAAGCTGTTGTTGATGTTGTAGGCGGCCAAACAGAGAGACATGAATCGCGATGTACCTATCTATCGTGTTTTATTTGATATTATTGTGTGTAATTCATAAACATTTTAATAATCAGCTGTTATCAACGACAAAACAAAGGGAAGTTGAACAAGCATACCTATTCATTATAACTTATTAGTCTGTTGTATTTTTATTATCTGTGTGGGACGTTAGTACATAAGGAGACCGTTGACGTGGAGTGAAGGTCAACCCACAATTTTAAAATCACAACACGAATTAATTAAACTTATTCTGATATTTTTGAAAATTGAATTGAAAATAAAATGTGTGTTTATTATTCAAATCTAATTTATTATAATATATGTATCAAATGTAAAATAAAACGTATGATTTATTATAACTAAATACAAAAATATGAAAACATTTTCTAATGTAATTAACTAATTAATACTATAATAACAGCCTCTTTGTTTTTTTTTTTTTTGTTTGAAAAGCACTGTAAAATTTGAGAACAACTTAATTTAGTAATATTTTGACATTGACAGAGCTTCTTTATTTAGTAAAGGGCGGTTTTCACATTACAAGTGTACAAAAAGTGTTCAAATTCATCAGTGCTTTCTTTTCCTTAATTAATAATTAGCCCCGCGTCCTAACCAAAGCGATCGGTAGCGCGAATACTCCATCGCGTACCATATCATTTAGGGCCTGCGCAGACGACAGACTATCTGTGACGCACTTTATAGTCTGTGAAAATAGAACCTAAGCAATTATAATATGTGGTAACGAATACGACGCCCAAACAGTCCGGTGCCCAAAAATTCCGTGTCATTCTGACAGATAGCGCCGCGCCGCGCCGCACAAAAGGCGCACGAAAAAATATGATGCTTGCTCCAACACGTGCTAACGCAGACGGCACACACTTTTGGTATGCAATCTGCACTCGTTAGTGGTTAATCTGCACTATGAAGAACTACGTCGTGTGCGTTGAGTCTGCGTAAAATCCGCGACAGACTTTTTGTATGCCATGTAGAAAGTTTGTGCGCCGCAGATTCGATCGCACAAAAAGTCCGTCATGTGCGCAGACCCTTATGGTCATGTATTCAAACGACGACACTTTGGTTAGTACGCAGCCCTATGTTACACCTTGTATATTCACACCTCAGTTGTATAAAAAAAAATAATTCCTATCTAAATGTTTCGTCATCAGAATCATCAAGGGGTATATCATCATCGTCTTCATCTAAGTTCTGTCCTGAGGAACTGTCGCTCATTTGCACCAATCGCTGTTGAGAGCTTCTTTGTTCCTGCAGCATTTGGTGTGTTTTCCTCTGGAAGAATCCTCGCTGTGAAGAATGAAAACTTGCATTAGTGAGAAGTGAATTGAAACAACGTCTAATTCATCCAAGGTGAAATTGAAATCACTGAAGGTGATTGTAATTTTATTTTTTTTAATCCTTCACCGTAGGAGAAAATAGGAATTAACGATAAAAATATTTTTCTCAAAGTAAGACTGTTTATAATTTTCTTCGTTTTTCATAAGCACATCCTGGCTAAATAACAGCAGTCGCTCGGGTCGATCTTTTGTCTGGGTTCGTCCGTGGACGGGTGATCACTTAGTCTTACCAAGGGGTATCTTAATACCCAGTACTAACTGGGTTGTGGAGGTAAGATAGGCAGTCGTTCCATGTAAAATAATGGTATTCAGCTGCACCTGGTTGGACTGGAAGCTGACGACAACATAGTTGAAAAAAGGCTGGGCAGATACCCACGAACACGATACCCTTTGGTATATAACCGATTGATGCCAATTTATCGGATTCAAAACTTACCTTATACAATATAGTTACAATCACAGCCAGTAACAACAATCCGAGTAGCACACAGATCAGTATCAACGTCCAGGTAATACTTTCGGGTTCCAAGGTCAGAGTAGTCATCACTTCTAACTCACTAGAAATAATAAAAAAAAAGTATTTATATACGTCGTTGGTCTAGTGGCAAGCACTATTCCTGAGGATGGGGTCATGGGATCAATCTCTGGGTCAGGCGAAGCGTTATTGGGGTTTAACATTGGAAATAGGAATGATGACTGACTACAAAAAATATGATTCTGTTTAGTCCGTCAGATTATCTAAAATATGTGGAGACGTGTTTTTTTAAATCTAATTAATAAAAATTGTCGAAGTTAAAACGTGTCAAAGATCATGAGTGGTGGGGCTTGTGACGTCACATTTGAGTAAAAAATGTACTCAAATGTGACGTCACACAAGCTTTTGACGCACTGTATCATCTTCACTTTTTAACCGACTTCAAAAAAAGGCGGAGGTTATATGTTCGTGTGTATGTATTTTTTTTTTTTTTTTTTTTTTTTATGTATGTTACCTGATTTCTCTCCCATTTGTGGACCGATTTTCAAAATTCTTTTTTTGTTTACGTGAAAAAAGAAAAAATATGTGTCCAATATTTTTGGAAATCTATCTGACGGACTTATTAGATTTTTTTTGTCACCTACTCTATTTCTCCGTGGTTCAAACTCGAGTCGGGGTTCGAACCCAAGTAGATAAGCACGTTACTTAATTTCACTGTGCATTTTTTTAGCTGTGCACATAATATTTTCGTACATGTAGTGCCAATTGTCTACAAATAAAGTTATTTTTCGCAACTTACATCAGACGATGTTTGTCGAACACAGTTAGAAATGTGGTAGCGTTGTATGTAGTGTTCTCTTTGAGATAATTTCCTGTAAATAAAAAATGAAATAAAATAAGAAAAAGTTCAAACTCAAAGCATTTATTTCAATTAGACCATTACGGCACTTTTGAAAGTCAAAAATACAAAAAAGAAAATCAAAGCTACAGTCCCAGTCACAAGGCATAATAACTTGAGAAAGTACTGTAGTGGCCCATTCCCTAGCGTAGATCTCTATGGAGAAGAACGGGCAAAAAACTCCATGGACACTCTTTTAAAATCAAAATATTGTTACAAAATCTTGGTTAAATCATTAATTTTGAGATTATACATACATGTGAGAACGATGTAGAAAGACGTGCACACGAGTAAAAGATTAGATCAAAAATGTATGAATAAAGTAATTAAACTTAGAAAACAGCTGTTTGACACTCTCTGCGTTCCGTTCTAACCAAAGCGACCGATCTTATTTAGGCCACGCGTTCAGTATCACTGACCAAAACCAACACGGTGGTTGGGTGTGTTCGTGTGACAATCGCTTTGATTAGGGCGAGGCGTCTTATAGATTTTTTTTATTATAAATGATTACCTTCTTTACTGAGATCCAGCAGCAGTGATACATAAACTGGGTGGGAAACTTTAGCAGGCACTGACCAGACACATTTCAATGTATGAGTATTATGTTGCTCACATCCACTTATGTTGGCAGCAAAGTTAACCTAAAAAAAATAAATTGTACAACATTCCAGTTCGTCTTCAAGGACCCACCAAGCAGACCCACCGGTGGGTCTCCGAATACTAATGTATCTCCCAAGACCTACTACTAGTGGGTCATCTGAGATTTTATTGTCTTCGACGACCCACTCGGACTAGTAGTCAGATTGGGGTAATTGTAAAATGGTTTCAAAAACAAACTTAAGGTCTCGTCCAAGACCTCGGTCTGCGCTTAGCACAGGCATATTCAAACTTAAACTCAAAGCATTGCTAAACAAATATTAAAACGAGGTAAAGTACCTACAGACGTAGGAGGAAACTAATCATATGATTTCATAATTAATATCATTGGGAAGCATTACCGACAGCTACAGAATATTTCTTCGTTACGGAAGAAGTCGTGGACAGAAAAAACGTAAAGTAGGCCGTTCCAAAACCTAGATCTGTATGATGAGGAACTGGCAAGTATGCTCCCTTTGCATAAACTCCTTCCTAAAGGCGCTTCTTCCAATGGGCGTACAAGGTATTAAACAGACCCTTCACGCAGCTACCAAGCATTCTGTAATCAAACTAAATAACTCTAAACGCGAAAATATTGCTGGGAACTACTTTTTTGGGTAAAAAATTACGATATATGATGGGACTCAATGTAACGTACTCAAAACATTGTGCTGGTGTATGCATTGAATAGTACGATCGACCAAGCTATTTGGTTTACATTTTAACGTGCAAATTACATTGTAAAATTGTTTGTTTAAGGCATACTGCCAGACGTTTTACACCTGCAGCCTTTGGGTCAGATATACGCAGAGAGCCTACAACGCCCTCCGTGTTCAGTACAACAATACTTTCCGGGTGCTGGTGGGGCTTCCACGGTTCTGAAGTGCGTCGGGTATGTTTGCCGAGGCACGCATAGATAGTTTCGAGGCTATCATGCACAAAAGAACGGCATCCCTAATGCGTAGGATACGTGGAGGCTCCAACAGCATTTTGAAGGTTATTGTGGAGAGGCCAGACTGCCCTTTCTGATGCACTGGTCCCGTAGGCATAGCTGCGGGCCCAGTGCCGAGGAATTAATATTTGAATTAGTTTGTTTTTGTTTTCTATAGTAGTTAAGTTTAGGGTAAATTAAATTTAGATTAAATTAAATTAGATTCAATGTATTATTGAAATGAATAGGATTATATTGAATTAGGTTTAATTGTATTAATTATATATTTTGAATTGATCTTTTCTCTTAATGTCGTACTAACATAGCTCATAAGTACTCGCTACTAACCCTTATGGACTCTTGTTCGAAATAAAGTTTTTGATTTGATTTGATTGAAAATTACATTGTAAAATGTAAAACAAATAGCTTAGTCGACCGCACATTGGCCATGGAGGTATTTAAACTTAATTTAAGTTGCAACTTTGATCTTCAGTGGTGTCGATTCTGTTGTGCACAGACTAAATCTTGATTTAGGCTATTGCTATCTTTTACTAAAAGGCAGTGTGAGAAAAGGACGGCTATGGCTATGAACTAATTTAGAGATATCAAACTAGTTTAAGCCTTGCGCTTCACTGTGTTTTAGTCGACATGTTTTTACGTGCACCCTTCATTTGTATAGAAATATTAGTTCCAACTAAATTTGACAGCTCTAAATTACGTCCGTCTCTTTCTCGTTTTATTAGAGAGAAAAAGATAGCAATAGCCTAAATTAAGTTTAGTTTGTGCACAACAGAATCAACACCAATTTCTACGTAACTACAAGTTAAGGAAAGACAAAAAAAATATTGCAATGACGCCGGCGAAACGACTTTTTTGGGTGAAAAATTACGGTCTACGATGGGACTCAATGTAACGTTGAACGTTGTTGTTTAACGTCAATAAAACATTGTGCTGATGGATGCACTGAATAGTACGGTCGACCCAGCTATTTGGTTTACATTTTAACGTGGAAATTACATTGTAAAATGCATTGTAAACCAAATAGCTTGGTCGACCGTACATTGCCCATGGAGGTATTTAAACTTAATTTAAGTTGCAACTTTGATCTTCAATTTCTACGTAACTAGAAGTTAAGGAAAGACAAGAAAATATTGCAATGACGCCGGGGAAAACAAGAGCCTTTCGCCTTCGATAAGGGTTTTTTTTACACCCATTATACCAGACCTAGAAACGGGAGTAATAATGGCGCCTCTGTGCTCTGTAGTATATTTTAATCTTGTTTGTATGAAAAGTTTTAAAAATAAATAATACAGAAATGTACTAACTCTTTTAGGTTTTTTTATATAGACAACTGTAGCCGATGAGTCTGAGGGTCCAAGATTGGTGATCTGGAAAAACGTTAAATTATGTAGTATTTTGGTTTTAACAGGCATGATTTTTATTGTAGATCCAAACTTCAGATAACGTGTTGACCGTTCGAGAATTGAGACTTTGTTCTATGATAAAATCAACAATAATGCTGGCGACCACTTCAGATCAACAAGAAACCATAACTACTTACTTGGAAATAATGTTTGAACGTAACGTTTGCACCAGCAGCTAAGTTTTCTCTTGAAACAAGCAATGTATCGTTTAGTATTGCTTTCCTAAAATAAACACAATGGTTATTAAAATAAGGTACAATGTGACAAATCAACAACGCAAAAAAAATATTACAGTTTTTTCAATCGCCTTTGTGAAAATTACAGATATAAACGGGCAATTATTAATAATAATAAGTTTTGTCCGCAAAAAAAATTTTTGCTCTATCATCATCATTTTAGCCAAAGGACCGCCGTTTATGCTTATTGCATCAACTGAAAAGTTCTTGTCCGTTAATCTCCTTAAAAATCGACGCCTGTGAATTGGCAACTACAGTACTTTCACAGTTTTTATGCGTTGTAGCTTAATGTCATTGTTGCGTTTGTTTCGACAGTTCAAAAAAGCCTGTAACTGGACTACTTAAAAATAAAACTTTTTTGACAAAAATAAAACCGACTTCAAAAAAAACAACAAACAAAAAAAAACAAAAAAAGAAAAGGACAAAAAAATACACTAAAAGAAAAACAAAAAAAAAAACACTAAAACAAAACCACAAAAAAGTGAAAAATAACTTTAGCTTCAGAAGCCGGTGAGAAAAACACCAAATCAATCAAAGGTCAAGCTTCAGAAGTCGGTGACCTTGTTTAATTGATTTAGTGTTTTTGTCACCGACTTCTGAAACTTGACCTTTGATTGATTTGGTGTTTTTCTCACCGGCTTCTGAAGCTAAAGTTATTTTTCACTTTTTTGTGGTTTTGTTTTAGTGTTTTTTTTTTTGTTTTTCTTTTAGTGTATTTTTTTGTCCTTTTCTTTTTTTGTTTTTTTTTGTTTGTTGTTTTTTTTGAAGTCGGTTTTATTTTTGTCAAAAAAGTTTTATTTTATTTTTTAATTTTTAGTTGTAATATCCTATACTTACAAATATTTGCTATGCATTCATTGTACATGGTTAACAATACATGTCATGGTAATAGGCTTATCCCCAATAAATGGAACATAACATGCCATAACTGTCGAAATCTGGGTGTACTGTACACATCTATGTACCCCTCAGAGAAAACAGGTGTAATGTTACGTCATGATGTTGTTTAAACAATGAACATCCAACCGATTGGAGCTATCACAACAGATTTGCCGTCTATTTTTGAAGAGTTCCATTGTATATCTCCGAAGATCAGCATCAGATCTTCACCAAATTAAAATGGGACCACCTCAGGAGTATACTCTTTCAAGTAAAAAAAGAATTTTGAAAATCGGTCCACAAATGGGAGAGAAATCAGGTAAATTGTACACATCTGCGTACCCCCTCAGAGCATATAGGCGTGATGTTACGTCATGATATTGTATAAACAATGAACATCCAACCGATTGGAGCTATCACAACAGATTTGCCGTCCCTTTTTGAAGAGTTCTATTGTATATCTCCGAAGATCAGCATCAGATCTTCACCAAATTAAAATGGGACCACCTCAGGAGTATACTTTTTCAAATAAAAAAAGAATTTTGAGAATCGGTCCACAAATGGGAGAGAAATCAGGTAAATTGTACACTTCAGCGTACCCCCTCAGAGCATACAGGCGTGATGTTCCGTCATGATATTGTATAAACAATGAACATCCAACCGATTGGAGCTATCACAACAGATTTGCCGTCTCTTTTTGAAGAGTTCCATTGTATATCTCCGAAGGTCAGCATCAGATCTTCACCAAATTAAAATGGGACCACCTCAGGAGTGTATTCTATCAAATGAAAAAAGAATTTTGAAAATCGGTCCACAAATGGGAGAGAAATCAGGTAACATACATAAAAAAAAAAAAAAAAAAAAAAATACATACACACGAACATATAACCTCCGCCTTTTTTGAAGTCGGTTAAAAATACTTTGATTTTGATTTTACATGGAGTGACAGTCTATGAGTGAATTTCCCGGGACCGAAAATTGCGTGGCATCAATGAAATCGGTACTAAAAAACATAGTTATAATGTTCTCACATTTTTTTCCGGTTAGGTGAAATAGTAATCTATGTGTAGCACTAAATATTTTATTTAATTGGATTAATGGATACTCCAAAAAAATTAATTAAACCTCGAAATCTTTCATTGCCGTGTTTGTCCACACTTCACCTTGTTGTGTATTATTCCTCATTGATAAAAATCTATTGGTTATTTATATTAAAACCTAGTTATAATTGATACATGAATAGTTTAAGTATTGTTACGGAATACATTTATTCAAATATTTAAACAATACAACGAATGGTTAATAAAAAATCATTTGTCCCAGAACTACCGTTCATCGCCGTGTCCTAATCATGTTCAAGGATATTGTTTTACCTACGACTTGCGTCCCCCCTCCCGGTATGCTAAACGTTGCATATTAGTGCTGCCTAAGTGCTCAACGTGGAAGGACGTACACACGTGCCTGCGTTTTCGCGCCATAAATATAAGTATTCAATTTTTATGTTACTGGACATTTTTTCTTTCAGCGCCGTGGATAGGTATAACTATATATTTGAATAAGTTTGTCTTCATGAGTAAGCATTCGATAGAACACCATTTCTCATATGTTAATTTGTGAAGTGTTTATTTCTTCGAATAGTTAATAGATTTTTTGTTATTTATATTTTTTGCCTTGATTTTCATTGCCGTGCTTTCATTGCCGTGGTTTTCGTGGCCGAAATTTGCTATGGCAATGAAAAAAAAGACACGGCAATGAAAAAAATGTCATTGCCATGCCTTGTAAAACAATTTAGTTTCATTGCCGTGGCCAGGTATTTCATTTCCGTGACTTGTGTTTTCATCGCCATGGTATGATTAGGATAATGCATCTTACTTGCTACAGATCACAATATACGTTTTCTGAAGAAGCTATTTTGTTTTGTCAAGTGCAAAAATATATCTGATCATGCCTGTCTCCGAGAGGGAAAGGCAAACCCAGACAGATTGTGTATGGGAGCAAGATTTGGATAGATATTACAAAAGGAAGAATGGGAGTATGTATAAGAAAAGAAAGACTGTAGTATTAAAGTCTCTAAGTAGTGTTGCGAGTGTAATTCAAAAGTCTTTGTTTACTTATTGTACTCTCATTCTTTTTTTGTAATATCTCTTTACCCAAGTTTTACTCCCATACAAGTGTTGGAATCAAGACCTATTATAAACAGTCATTTTTATTCTATCTATCTGTCTATCTCATTAAATAAAATATTTTTTTAATTTCCGTGGATTGATTCTTTCATTGCCATGGCACAGTTCTTTCATTGCCGTGGACGCTTGTTTCATTGCCGTGCACGCATGTTTCATCGCCGTGGCACGAAAATTTTAATCCTGATAATATCGTTAGTTTTTTAAGTTATCTGCTAGACATTAAGCAAGAATATATACATTATCAAAAACTTTAATAAAAGCGTTTTTAAAAAAAAAAAAAACTTAAGATGAAAAAAAAACACGGAAATGAAGATTTTATAGGACTTGTTGAAATTCACCCCTATCTGACCTCCATAACCCACTTTGAACTAATATACGATACGATAAGAGATATTTCCAGACAGCTTAGTAAAATTACGTGTACCGATTTGATTAAAGAAACTTACCCGCTAATACTGAAATTCGTTTTATGTACAATTTTAATATCTAACGCCACCTCGTGATCATTTGTAATATTTCTATACAATGCATCAGTCAATTTCACTCTTATGTTCAAGTCTTCATCTTCCGTATCATTTACATCGTGGTACATATCGTAGTCTAGTTCTATATCCCATTCAACAGCTTCTCCTCTGAGTAAAGGAGATGGAACATCACAGGTCATGTCCAGGTCTTGAAGGGAGCAGGCACTTGGGATCCTCTTGGGTGGCATCGGTAGGGAGATGTTTACTTTTGCAGCATATGCTGGTTCTTCCATGTTGAGGATCCTCAGCTTTGCTCCTAAAGTTGTGTTTGATCCGGGTATGTAAGGGCTGAAACAATGTGTTGTTTGAATGATTAAGTTTAAACTTTCAACATTTTAATCACTGATCTTTGGATACTTCGTGTGCAAATAGTGTTTTTTTTTTTTGCTGAATTTTATTTTTTTAATTCGAAGTTTTTTTTTTTGTTTAATTGCCTGTGCCGCTCTATGAAGTTTTGCCAGATAATTAAATTTATCCCTGAATTATAGCATCTAATTAGAGACTATAAATGTCTAACAGAGAAAAGTTCCAGGAAGATCGCAATGATGAATGATGATTATGGAGGATTTTTGGGATGTTATTTTTTTGGTAATTAAATACCTTCCCTTACAACCCAGAAAAGGAAATCAACATATTTTAATCATTTAAAAACAGTACTAACGAGATCTATTGCAAAGTATTACCTCTTATCAGGTACTAAAACTAAAATTCAATATCAATTTCAGTGATTATAAAATAAAATGAAATTTATCTTACTCGTCCAGGGCTTGCAAACTCATGACCAACCAAGGCGTACAGATCAGATCTTCACCACAATCTCTGACCAGCTGAATGAGGAACGAAGTCTTCAAAGTAGAGGCTTCTGATAACCTTGCTGCGTTCATTAAAAATGTTGTCGAATTATCTGGAATACGAAGTAAATAGTTAAAATAATAACAGACACTCGGATCAATCTACTAGTTAAGCCGTGCTTGCCTAGGTTGGTCTGTGGATGGGTGACCAACCATTACATACCGAGTTTCCTTCGTGCCTCGGAAGGCACGTTACGCCGTTGGTCCCGGCTATCATGTGTAGATCTTTGACAGTCGTTAAAGTTCTGATAAAATATAATGACTGCTAGGACTGCATTACGTTTAGTCTTTTACATTGGCTCTTAGCAAAATTTTGCTTAATTTCCTTACCTTTCATTATTTCATTTGGTTCTAGATGTAATATCAAAGCAATCGGCTTCGATAAGTCAGCAGCCGGCTGAAAAAAGACCATCCCATCAGAATTCGGTAACTTTACCGAGAGTTTATTCTTCTGCTTTAGACAACAGCAAAACCAGGAATTGGCGAAAGCCATACGCATAATTCGAGTGCCTTTTAATATTCACTCAAGTTTAGCATAGCATACATAACATCACGCCTGTAATCCCAGAAAGGTTAGGCAGAGGTGTACCTGTGCACCCAAATTTCGACAGTTATGTTTAAGTCCCACGTAATAGAAACTAGCCTATTGCCATCAACCGGACACAAATCCATACTCCATGAATGCTACTGAGAAATTCGTAATGGAAAACCCGTGGCAATAACACGTTGCCTGATCTGGGAATCGAACACAGGACCTCTTGCTCAGCAGTCGCGCTTGCGAGCACTAGACCTACGGCTACCGCTAAGCCATCACTGTTCCCCCGCTCCATTTTGTGTCTGTCTTATAAGATTACACGGGAGACCATTCATAACCAGCTTGTACGAAATCTTATTTGAAATCTGGGTATATTTGGTAGACTCTAAGTATACTTACATTCACTTCAATAGACTGCTCGTCACATATTTCTTTTCCAGGCTTCAAATTTACAGTATACGTAGAATCGCCGGAAAGCATTGCTCTATTGGACTCGGGATCTACCTCGATTTTCGCAATCATATCTAAAAAAGGAATTAAGATTTAGTTAACAATGTAGACACTGTCTTAAGTACAATTTATTATGGACCTACTTAGTTCAAGATTATTTTTAATTAAAATGATTTGATAATATCATTGGAGCAGCTCGTGGTTAAATAATATCAGCCACTCAGGTCAATCTTTTGGTTAAGCCTCGCTAGCCTAGGTTGGTCCGTGGATAAGTCACTAACTATTCATCCGTGCCTTAGAAAGCACGATAACCCGTTGGTCCCGGCTGTCACTTGTAGATCTTTGACAGTCGTTACAAGTAGTCAGTGGCCCGAAAGCCAGTTTTACCCAGTACTGACTGGGTTGTGGAGGTGTGAGCAGCCGCTCCATGTAAAAGACTGCTGCATCCAGTTAGACTGGAAGCCGATCCCAACATATGTATTTGAGAAAAGGCTAGGCTATGATGTTGAAGATAACAGTGGTTCAAATGCTAATGATAACTTACTTATTTCCACAAATGGCCAAGACTTGATCGATGGAGCGGATACACAGAACTTTGCAGCAAACGATGTGGTGTTCTGTGGCAGGTTTATGGCATTAGGGACATTGATGCTAGCGTGCACTTTCATTGTTGGAATACAGCGGTATAGATATGAGGTTTGGCTGTTATGAGCCCCGATTGCTAGATCTGAAACAAAATTTATGACAATCTAATTTCGATCGAAATATGACTTACATTGTCCAGAATCACCGACATATTGTAGTGTCTCTGTCAATCTTTCAATCTATGACGAATTATCCGTTGTAGTATGTGTTTGCTAGTTGGTATAGTGGTCTCAAGCGCGACTACTGAGTATGAGGTCCTAGGTTCGATTCCCAGGTCGACAAAGTGTTATTGGGCTTTCCTTCAGGAATTTCTGAGGAACAGCCACGAAGTCTGAATTTTGCCCGGTTGACGGCATCAGGCTCTCCCTTTGGCAACATTTGGGAGTACCTAAATATATCTCTGCCATTGGGCGTTTTCAGAGACTCATGTTGTGGTTTATTTATTTAAGCATGACTATAACTACTTTGCGCTCGGAGTTGAATACGCCACTTGAGAGCACATGAAAGTGCAGTACACCAAAGCTCTTGACAACCACCCTAAAAAGCCGTCGAATGCAGTCGCTGTGGCCGAAATTGGCTAAATGGCATCATCATCACTTATGAAGATACACCAATATATACCAGACTAGCGGACGTCCCGCGGTTTCACCCGCGTAGTTCCCGTTCCCGTGGGAGTACGGGGATAAAATATAGCCTATGTTACTCGTGGATAATGTAGCTTTCGAATGGTGAAAGAATTTTTTAAATCGGTTCAGTAGTTTTTGAGCCTATTCATTACAAACAAACAAAGTTTTCCTCTTTATAATATTAGTATAGATTAAACTTACCACTACAATTATTTTGGTCCACATCGACGCCTTTGGCTATGGACCATCCGAAGCCTTTCCCACCTTCAGGTTGGATCCGCTGTACGTTATTTGTGTTCAATCCCTTTGAAGACCCTTTATAAATGTACACAGCCCCTATTCCGTCGTCTTCCCATGGAGCTCCTATAGCGATGTCTGGAAAATAAGGTATTGTTGTGAAGAAATGATCCAAGTACAAATACAAAATAGTTTATTGCTTCATATGTTTACAAAAAGTTTAGTGTTTGAAGCTTCCCTTTAAGCAAGTAATGCCTGTGTTGGGAAGCCCCCCCCGCTCTTTCACAGCAAAGCAATACAAATTCATACAAAATTTTGCTAAAACTGGGAATTTACAATAAAAAAAAATAAGAAAAACAATAGGTACAGAAGTATGATATTATTAAACAAGAAGTTATGATTTAATTTCAAACAGAAAATCTTGCTTGCAGATGTGTGTTCAGTGTTATGTAAGGTAGTGTGTTGTGTATGAAGGATAGTAGTGTTATGTTGTGTGTGTGCGAGTGTGATGATATTGAATTAGTGATGGATGTTTACGACATCCATGGCATGTGTTCTGTGTGTTATTAGTGTTTTTGTTTAGTATTATTTTACTTATATGTGTGTGATATGTGTGCGTGTTGTGCATTTGGTGTTTAGAGATATAGTTGTGGGTGTGTGTTACTACTTATTTAGTATTTACTTAATGTGTTCCAAGAGTGCCTCCGCGTCTTCATAGGTTAGTGATTTTATCCAATATATTAAAGGATTTTTTACAATCCAAGTGCAAAAAATTCAAGTGCAAAAGAAAGAAGCAAAAGTTCAAAGAATTTCTTTAGCTTTGTATGAGCATGTGTAAAGGATGAATGAAATTCATGGATGAAAAGGAAGACCAAATGAGAGATGGATGAATTGCATGAGGAATAATATCATGACAAGGAAAAATGAAATAAGAAAGTTTAGCTTCGAATCCAAGTGAAATAAGACTAGGACAGGAAAATAATGAAAAACTATGCTTACTTTAATTACACATACGATTCATAATATAAATTGAGTTTTACAATATTTAGAGCGCTGATGACAACCTAGATAGCTATATTAACGTTACCTTTATAACCATCTCCATCAATATCATCCAGATCGGCTATGGAGATTCCAAACCATGCTCCATTAGTACCAGAACCTGATACATGGCCATGTTCTTCTAAAACAAACTTTGAACCCTGAAAAATATAAATCAGTTATTATTAACGTTAACCGCACATCAGGAAAAGAATAGGAATTTTGCCCTTACTGCTACGACATAGAGGTGCTGTAAATATCACAAATTGATACATACATTGACATACAATGTATCTTATTTTAAATATTGGCGGTTTTTTATTAATGAAGATGTCAGTGTAGAAATACACAAGTAAGATCAGAAATTAAGGTCTGATTAAAGAAAGTAAATCTATCCAATCAAGGATAGTTTACACTGATGATTCACTTACCTCATCCTTAGTCATATAAATAAACACAGCTCCTTGATCATACGGTAGACCACCATCGTTCTTCACATAGGTGGGTGCCCCAACTAACAGATCATCCAACCCATCACCATTGATGTCTGTGCAGCAGAGACTTGCTCCGAAGTAGGAACCACTTTGAGGACCCTTGATCTTAGCTTTCACGGTTAGAGCTTTCATTTCCATGATCGGTGGATCGAAAATCAGGACCTGGAGGAGTAATGGCAGGTTCACATTCATCATCATCATCATTTCAGCCGAAAGACGTCCACTGCTGGACATACGCCACTACTGCCTCCCCCAAGTGTCGCCACATTGACCGGTCCCGTGCGACTTGCATCCAGCGGATTCCCGCAACCTTCACAAGGTCATCGGTCTACCTAGTGGGAGGCCTTCTAACGCAACGTTTCGCGGTCGCCACTCCAGAACTTTTCGGCCCCATCAGCCATCCGTTCTGCGAGCAATGTGCCCTGCCCACTGCCACTAAACTTTGGCAATTCTTCCGGCTACGTCGGTAACCTTGGTTCCTTGCGGATGTCTTCATTTCTGATTCGATCGCGCAAGGAAACTCCGAGCATAGCCCTCTCCGTTGCCCTTTGGCTGACTTTAAGCCTTCTGATGAGGCCCATTGTAAGCGATCACGTTTCGGTCACGTATGTAATCACGGGCAACACACACTGGTCATAGACTTTTAAGTTCACATTATTTATCTGATAACTGGCTCTTGATTTAGTTGTATCCCGTTAGACTGGAAGCCAACCCTAACATAGTTGAGCTAAAGGCTAGGCAAATGATGACTGTGTTTTGATTGCGATATTCGTAATACACCACGGGAGCATTAGTTTGGTTTGTGGGTCACCCATCAACAGATCAACTTAGACAAGCGCGGCTTTACCTGAAGATTGGCCCAGCTGTCACGACCATTTAGTCGACGATTTAGTCACGACCTCCTCCCCTTATCCCACTGGGATAAAAAGTAATCTGTGTTAATTTAGCTTATAAACTATCTGTGTGGGGTAGTTTCATACATTACATCCGGTTAGTCGTTTTCAAACAGACAAACTTTCTTTAATAGTTCTTTAATTTTGCTAGTCTAGTATAACATAGACGACAAATCAAGCTCAGAAGAAACAAAAAGGGGGAGACAATTGAAAAATAGGTATTTCTAAAATGTATTGCTGTCGTGCAGAGCCCAAACGACCGCTTCTGGATGTTTGAACACAGCGGAAAATCTGGCCAATTTTTTAGGTTATCTCTTTTATTTATGAGAAAAACGCAAACATAGTGGTTATAGATTTTTTGGAAAAGAAAATATTGCTCTACTGGCTAATCCAGGGAGGAAACAGGGGACTACGTTAGTATGGAAAAACGGCCGTTTTGTGTCCTCTTAATGCTTTTTTTACTTAACGCTTTAGCCTCAGAATGTTGCTTACCTGTCCACTTGCAATATTAGACCGGGGTGCGCCAGCCACGTATAAGACACTGCCATTTTTTTGGAAAACCCCAGATTCGACGCTGTAACCTAGAATTAATAAGAATGAATAAGCAGGGTTAAGCCAAAGAAAACAAGAAAATATACTATCTTCCTACTTTTCAACCTACGTACTAAAACGGTCTCTGGTCGAGTCGCAGAACTTCAAGTATGCTCGGGGCTTACGTAGCTTCTCATTTTAGATGAATTTTTTTTAGGAATTAGTTCAGTAGTTTCGAAGATTATACCCTACATGCAAATTTACAAACTTTACCTCTTTATTATTAAATACTAGCTATGTCCCGACTACACCTAACATAACTTAGAGTACTGACGTTAAAGTGCAGTACGTCAAAATTGTATAGTGTGTTTGCTTTTGTTTTAAGTACCGTCAAAAGAAGAAATGAAAAAAACAAAAAAAAATATACATTAATATTTATTTTATTTTTGAAATAACAAGCAGATAATAAATTAATTAATTATAAAAATATTTACCGAAATAGTCGTCTGGCCCACAATCTTTAGTCAGATAAGGGTTGGCTACGGGCACCCTGTTCATGTAAGTGCCTGTATCATTAGGGTAGTACGTCATGCTTACAATTCCACCTGTAAGTAAAAAACACAAAGTCAAAAATAATTTACAATAACATCGTATAGTTGCTGCCAGGTAAGAAGAGAATAGCGTCCTCTCCTCCTCCAATAGAGAGGACGCCCAGCAATCGTCATCATCATCACTGCCTAGGCCGCCGCTGACCTCTCGGTGGTCGAGTCAACATATCTCGAGGATGTCCTATAGATGGCCGAATTACGTGTTGTGTATCGGTTGGAGTGGATTTTTCGCTTTTCCTGCATCTTCCTACATCTTTTTTTGCGGAATGATCAGTAAATTTTTTGCATAAAGTTAAGTGGACATTAGTGGCTGATTGTGCTCGTGCTAGACCGATATAAATATCGCTGGACATTACACACAGCGCCATCTAGTGCCACACTAAGCAACGAGGCTTGTGTCGTGGACACCAAATATACTACACAAATACTTTGTTGTTTGTAAATACATACTTATTATACATATAAAGTGCAGTATAATGTCTCTCGGCGTTTTGACATATTTCCTTGCTCTTTGACGGAATTCCAGAGGGTGACACTTAGTTTGTTGTCCACTGTGTAATTTGTGTTTCTACCCAGACCCTTTATTAATAATAATTTAATTTATGAATACTTTTGTATGCTTGGGTTTTACTTGTTAAAACAAATGTATGTGTTAATGAATCATCATCTGCCTAGCCTTTTCCCAACTATTTTGGGGTCGGCTTCCAGTCTAACCGGATGCAGCTGAGTATCAGTATTTTACATGGAGCGACTGCCTATCTGACCTCCACAACCCAGTTCATACTGGGTACCGATACCACTTTGATAAGACTGGTTGTCAGATTTTTGGGACACTGACTACCCATAACGACTGTCAAAGGTGGCCAAATGACAGCCGGGACCAACAGCTTAACGTGCTTTCCGAGGCACGGAGGAAACTCGGTATGTAAGGGTGTTCACACATCCACAGACCAACCTAGGCAAGCACGGCTTAACCTAAATATCGACCCGAGCGGCTGTTATTATTTAGCCACGAGCTCCTCTATGTGTTAATCCTGTATGTGTTAATGAATAAAATATAATAAATAAATAAACATCTATGACTCGGAAACAAATAAATAAAATAAATAAATATTGCTGGACATTACACACAGCGCCATCTACTGCCACACTAAGCAACGAGGCTTGTGTTGGGGACACCAGATAGTTGATGTACTACATAGATACTTTTTTTTTTTTTTTGTAAATACATACTTATTATACATATAAACATCCATGACTTGGAAACAAATGTCCATGCTCATCACACAAACATTTGCTCCGACTGGGATTCGAACCCGGGACCCTAAGAACGTAAGGCAGCCTCACTACCGCTGCGCCAATCGGGTCGTCAAATGTCCATGCTCATCAAACAAACATTTGCTTTTACCGGGATTCGAACCGACCCGACCTCAAGAACGTAAGGCAGCCTCACTACCACTGCGCCATTCGGGTCGTAAAATATATATATAATTATATATATGTAAAATAGAATTTCTTTGTTAAGACTCCACCTGTCCACTGTAGAAGACCGGGTGCTCCAAGTATGACAGTGTTCATTTTGGTGACCGCTACCGATACGCCCGCTTCACCATACGCGTAGAAGTTCAGGTGGGTTCCATATTCACCATATTCTCTTCTACTGCCATCTATTGCGTAGGCTTGACGATCTGGAGATTAAAGAAATATGAAGTTGTTGGTGTGTTGTGTGAGGTCTTAGGACCGATTCCCACGAAAGTGTTTTTTTTTCATCAAGTCCTGAGAACATTCTAAGGGTTTTATCGTAAGCATATCGTACTCTTGAATTTGTGACCGCATTAGTGACAAAAGGATCCTTAT
The DNA here is from genome assembly GCA_905147715.2 of Xestia xanthographa. NCBI lineage: Eukaryota > Metazoa > Arthropoda > Insecta > Lepidoptera > Noctuidae > Xestia > Xestia xanthographa. The sequence goes on along the minus strand of LR990656.1, from coordinate 4,580,905 downwards.
TACTTTAAAATACACATAAATAGCTAAATTTAAGGCGGTGGAATGAGTACATCCTCTAACATTTTTTTTTTGTCACTTTTATGTGAATAATCCAGTATGTTTTGAAAAAAAGCTTCAAATAAATATTAAAATTCATACATATATCTTACATCTACCCTATGACACCATAAAACAATAATTCCAAGACACCAATCTCTAAAAAAAAAACACTATTTTGGGCCTGAAAACTCGATTTATTTTCAATTAATTTCCAAATTCGATTTTTAGTTGCCTTGAAATAAATAAATAGTTGAGTCATTGAGTTGAATAAACAGTGACATCACAGTTTGCTATTGCCATACAAAATTTATGAGAGAACCGCATTTTGACAGCTCTTAAAAAGTATCTCAATTGATTGGTGTGTCATCTACCCCATTTAGTCACCTTTTCTATGGTGGTGTAACGTGTACCCATTTCAACGATTTTATAATGATACATACTACGTGGTCTTTTCGGATTTTATATCGAAAATTTAATGATGTCACTATTTGGACCACCCTGTATGCTACACTTACTGTATTCTTTTAAAGGGTAAATAATCCTATTTCCCTTGCTTGATTGAAGAAAACTGACGCCGTTCATTAGCAGATGTTTCTTGCCGTAGGGCGACGTCCATCTCGGTGCATTTATCTGGCAATAAATAATATAATGATGATGAACAGAATTTTGCGAAACGATTAGTCATTCATTTTGTAAACCGCGTAACATAATGGACTATTGAACAGACACGAAGCTCCATTGTTTCAACAAAAAAATCCAAAAATGACTCATCAAAAAGGCCAATATAATTGTGCTTTGGTAATTAAGTATTTAATGTATTTAGCTTTACTGTGAATCAAATAAGATATCAAGTAAGCCGTGTGGTATCCGGCAGAGTAGAATAGAACCAACCCATTACACTCACGGGTGGCAAATGAAGCTGAAGATTACTGAAGGCTTGTGACTACATTAGAACAGCCCATTTTTTTTTTCGGTTGGGAACTCGTCAAATGACTCCTCCCGACCTGACCAGCCTTTTTAAGGGATTGTCTCTAATCTTGTAAACTTTGACGTTCAAAAAGTGCAGATAACAGCCTAATTTGAGTAAATGTCTTTTGATTCAGAAACCCGGAAGTCCAACATGATACCCGCTTGCGAGAGTGGTTTGCCAAGGTGTATCGTATTACCCAGTTACTGGGCTGAATAGATCGGAAAGGCAGTCGCTCCATGTAAAGTATTGGTATTCTATACGTAAGTACTGGTAGCCGTGTTAGCCGTGTGGTATCCGGCAGAGTAGAATAGAACCAACCCATTACAACGGGTGTCGTATAAGGCGACTAATGTCTGAGGTACAACACCTTGCGCCTCCGTAGACCTGAAAATGGGCAGCAGCGTTTTCTGTTATTCTTTCATCACTGCGATCTCCAATCCGCCTGCCAAGCGTGGAGATTACGGCAAATTCATCCCATCATGGGAGAGGCTTATGTCCAGCAGTGGACGTTATGGGCTGTTGTAGTTGTAGTAAGTACTACATAGTATATTATTGTATGACGACCCGATTGGCGCAGCGGTAGTGAGGCTGCCTTACATTCTTAGGGTCCCGGGTTCGAATCCCGGTCGGAGCAAATGTTTGTGTGATGAGCATGGACATTTGTTTCCGAGTTATGGATGTTTATATGTATAATAAGTATGTATTTACAAACAAAAAGTATCTATGTAGTATATCAACTATCTGGTTTCCACAACACAAGCCTCGTTGCTTAGTGTGGCACTAGATGGCGCTGTGTGCAATGTCCAGCAATATTTATTTATTATTATTTATTTAGTTGCAGCTGGTTGGGAAAAGGAAAAAGCAAGGGATGAAGCTGGAGAATACCATACCATCAACCTTCCATTTGGTAGAAGCGCCATGGTTGCTCCGAACCACATGTCGTCTCTCAGGAAACCAGGCGTCAGTCTGCTGAACATGCTCTCACTACCTGAAATTAATCAGAAAATTAATAGTCAACTGCCTGACATGAATGCTGAAATGGACCTTTTTGGCGCAGCCGTGAGGCACACAACCCACGTTACGTTTTCCTCCTTATTTTGTATCTTTTTTTTATATGTGTGTGTGCTCCAATAACTGACGTCAAGTAAATATTCTTCTTTCTTTCTTTCTTTCTAGTCTTCACGTGCAGGGGTATAAACTAAAGTGATATGAGGTGTCTATCTCGCATTGTTACATCTAGCTTGTACTGTCCCACTGCTGGGCAAAGGCCTCTCCCCATCGGACCTGGTTCTGTACAACTTCTTATGATGACTTTGGTTTTGAATCAGAAGCCTGAAACTCCAACACGATACCCGCTACGATACGATACGATAGCCTTATTCAGTTTGAGCTACAATTTAAAACATTTATATCACTTTTTCTATAATTACGTGTCATTCTAAAATCAACATAATTTAAACTTAAATAAAGTGGAATTTTGTTTAAATGAAAATACCAGCAAATTGAAGCAAGAATTTGAATGTGGTATACCTAAGTGCGTTGTGTAGATTATGCTATTGTATTAATATGATGTAATTGTGAATTCCCATTTTCGGTTATTTTATCGGATCTATCGGATTTTTTGTATAGGTACTATTGGGGTCTTTTCCGCCTGACCAGTTTAATTTTTTTTCGCTTAAATCATGCGGAGGCGCCGAGCCACGCCCCCTTAAAGTTTGGGCCTATTAGGAAAGCGTCAATTTTGGCGCGCAAAATAACAATATCTCTCGTTGGGCGTGCGTCGTCAGTGCGCTCAGCCGATTCGGTATCTTTTCATTCATTATTTCTATACAAAGTCAACGGGGCGGGGCTAGAGACCGTTTCTATGTTGCGAGTGCAAGCAAAAATTAGCTTAGCGGTGGTCAGGCGGGAGTGTCCTCGATAGTACTTACTTGGACAGCTAAGTAGGTACCTATACAAAAATAAAACCGATCCACTGCTCTCTCATACGAAATACTTTAATAATATCATAAAAAGGTTATTTAAGTTTGGATGTAGGAGATTATCTTAAAAAGTTATCAACCGATTTCAAAAATTTCCAGGGGGCGAGCCTATTGCCATCGACCGGGCACAAATCCAGACTCCGTGGCTGCTACCGAGAAATTGCTGATAGAAAAACCTAATAACACTGCCCGACCCGAGAATCGAACCCAGGATTTCATGTTCAGCAATTGCGCTTGCGAGCACTATAACTATATAAACTACATATATTCAATATTTACTGAGTATAAAGGGTGTAAAACACCTTTTATAGCCGAAAGGTACTTGTTCTCCTCGTCATTGCGATCATTTTTTGTTCTACACCATACCTGGGAACCTTCTAGTTACGGAGATATGTCAAAGTTCTAACTTTTTGACAAGTTTTTTTTTTTTAATATCTATTTTTAATGTAAGATTTTTAGTTTAAACACCTCCACGACCCCCGTACTATTCAATCCATCCATCAGCAGAATGTTTTGAGTGATTGAGTTTTACCACAAAACATGAGTTTTCACATAAAAAAAAGGTCGTTTCCCAGCAATATAATTGAATATAATTTTTAATAATAATTTGTGCGTAAAGTTACTTAGTTTGATGTATAGAATGCTTGGTTGACGGCTTCGTGATGAGGGTGTTTACACCCTGTATAAACTACATATATTCAATCAGTAGCTTTTCTATACCCGCAATTACAGACAAAATTAAAATAACAATGCACCGTACGGCTGGTAACATACAGGTCTGAGTATACAGGGTGGAATTTTGTAATGCCACCTGGAGGGAAAGTACTCTTAATACCAGAGATAGCAAATTTTACTCAAAAAAAACATTTCTTCATTTTTAAAAAGAAATTAATCTGCATTCAAAGATTTTGAAAATTCGCTTGCCACACTCGGGAATCGAACCGTCTAAATTCCAAAAAAATAACACCCTGCACTTTTATGGCACCAATCGATAGGGTAAATCATAAGGATCAAATCCCTCTAACAAATACGATAAATTAAATAAAAAGGAAACTATGAAATCTTAACTTATAAATTCAATGGGATAAGATAAAGCACTTTTAGTCTTTTAGTCTTTTATCCAATTACGAACATAGTAAACAACTCTCTTTTGACGACATTTATTAATTAAAATGACGAAGAACTATTTACATAGGAATATTGCAATTTGCACAAACAAACACATGCAAATTGCAATCTTCTTCTGCAATCATATTCTCTTCAATTGTAAAGGTCCATCATTTTATTAAAGTGCTTTATCGTACCTAATGAATTTATCCCATTGAATGTATAACTTAAGATTTCATGGTTTTCCTTTCATTTAATGTATCATGTTTGTTAGAGGGATTTGATCCTTATGATTGACCCTATCGATTGGTGCCATAAAAGTACAGGGTGTTATATTTTTGAAATTTAGACGGTTTGATTCCCGAGTGTGGCACGCGAATTTTCAAAATCTTTGAATGCAGATTAATTTCTTTTTAAAAATGAAGGAATGTTTCCTTTAAGTAAAATTTGCTATCTCCGGTATTAAGAGTACTTTCCCTCCAGGTGGCATTACAAAATTCCACCCTGTATAATATAACTAAAAAAACTCGCTTCTCAAGAAATAGCAAGCGCTAATGAGCTTTTCCAAAACCTGACTCAATATATTGTTATTCAAATCCCTTCTCAAATTTAAATACGGAGAAATAACTATAATTATGCTTATTGTAACTCATATCAATTAGCTACTCCTAAGTACATATTATTATTAACCACTTATCACTGTTGTATATGGACACAAAAGAAACAGTATTATTATGTATTTGCTATAGATAAAAGATGAACCTACTCTTGACCACAATACCTAATAATGAATGCATTATTTTGCATTTCATCATCATCATCATCATTTCAGCCGAAAGACGTCCACTGCTGGACATAGGCCTCCCCCAAGTGTCGCCACATTGACCGGTCCCGTGCGACTCGCATCCAGCGGATTCCTGCAACCTTCACCAGGTCATCGGTCCACCTAGTAGGAGGCTTTTCAACTCCAACTTTTCGGCCCCATCGGCCATCCGTTCTGCGAGCAATGTGCCCTGCCCACTGCCACTTAAGTTTGGCAATTCTTCGGGCTACGTCGGTAACCTTTGTTCTCTTGCGGATGTCTTCATTTCTGATTCGATCGCGCAAGGAAACTCTGAGCATAGCCCTCTCCATTGCCCTTTGGGTGACTTTAAGCTTTCTGATGAGGCCCATTGTGAGCGACCACGTTTCGGTCCCGTATGTAATCACTGCATTTTGCATTTATTAATAATCAATTATTCTCAGCACCGATTCTTTTTTTCAAGCGTTTTTAATGTAAATAATATTTCCTTTAAAAATACCCAAGTTATTTTTAAAATAAAAGTAACTACAGATAATTTTTTAAATTATTATTAATTGACAAAGAATTTTTGAACGACGAATTATTAGAATAATGCATTTTTTACCTTTTGCTAAGAAGTACTTATGACTATTTATTTATTTGATTGTATTTGATGTTCCTTTTTTTTGTTTTTACATAATGTAATGACACCTGGGTCACCATGGGTCACTTATAAACTTCTATGTCTTATGACAAAACATAGCGCACCCCTCATTTATGTAAACACCCATGTTTCACAAATAAACTGATTGATTGATAAATATTTAAGCATTAGCCATGGTATCTCTCCACCAGTCAGGGTTGACTGGTAGAGAATGCCTAAGGCATTAAGTCCGCCTTAATTAGCACCGTTTTTTGTGTGCGTAAAAAAATATTTTGCAATAGCTCACTAACAGACTGATTCATCATTAGCGGCTGCGGCTGACTAACAGAATTTTACAGCGACTGCCTATCTGACCTCCACAACCCAGTTAGTACTAGGTAATACGACAGCCCTTGGTAAGACTGGTTATCAGACTTTCGGCCACTGATTACCTGTAACGACTGTCAAATATGTGCAAACGACAGCTGTGACCAACGGCATAACGTGCTTGCCGAGGAATGGAGGAAACTAATAGACTGATTACGATAAGGAAATGCACTGCATCCTTTTGGCCATAACAATAGCAATGTCTGAATAGGCTTGTCAACCGAAAAAATCTAATAAGTCCGTCAGATAGATTACCAAAAAATTCTCGAACTCGTATTTTTAGGGTTCCGTAGTCAACTAGGAACCCTTATAGTTTCGCCATGTCTGTCCGTCCGTCCATCTGTCCGTCCTCGCTTAATCTCTGTAACCGTTAGCACTAGAAAGCTGACATTTGGTACCAATATGTATATCAATCACGCCGACAAAGTGGTAAAATAATAATTGGAAAAAAAATGATTTATTAGGGTAGCCCCCCTATATGTAAAGTGGGAAGTGATTTTTTTTGTTAATTTCAACCCTAACGTGTAATATATTGTTGGAAAGGTATTTAAAAATGAATAGGGGTTTCCTAAAATCATTTTTTGATAATGTCAATAATTTCGGAAATAATCGCTCCAAAAGTAAAAAACAATGTCCCCCCCCCCCTCTAACTTTTGAACCATAAGTTTAGAAAATATGAAAAAAATCTGAAAAGTAGAACTTTATAAGGACTTTCTAGGAAAATTATTTTGAACTTGATGGAAACAACAGTTTTTGTACAAAAAAGAAAAAGTTGTACAAAATAATTTCTGGACTAAGTTTGTAGTACCTATATTCGTATATGCAAGCATTTTTACATAATGGATACCCACCTTTAAACTCATAAGTGGGAACACTTATTGTGACGGACGGGAAACTACGGAACCCTACACTGAGCGTGGCCCGACACGCTCTTGGCCGGTTTTTTCTTTTGTCACATAAACCAAAATCGACAGAGATACGACGCTTTTAAAACTTTAAATACGTCACGTCGTGGTATAATTTCTAGTGCGTTCTGACGTCATGAGCCCCCACTCCTAAGTTTTGATGTGTTTTATTTTTGTCAATATTCATTGATTTACAAAAATAAAAAAAAAACGTGTCCATTATTTTCCAATACTCATCTGATGGACTAAACATACTTGCATATTATTGATTGTGGAAACTAGCCTATTGCATTGTATGCGGTTTGCATGACGCATACAAGACCTAATAATATAATTATTTTTGATAGAGCTTGGTGACTCAGTGGTATCGGCTCTGACTCGAGCTGTAGAATGATCGGTTCAAAAGGCAGAGTTTAACTGTTGCTTAGGACCACGACCATTTTTAAGGTAAACAATGTCAAACATCGCGGGGTAGCCGTCATATTCTAGAACCACCAAATCAAAGACTTGATGGTTCTAGGGTGGAACGGGTATCCACGTACAATCGACTAGCACGTGTTCAGAACACCATTCCAAACGCCCACGAATTTTTCATCGGTAATTTAAAAAAAAAAACAAAAGTGCACTTTGATGTGCACTTTTCTTTTTTTTTTTGGTCAAATGTATAGAACAGCTGGAAGTGATGTGGGGCGAACTAAGGATTTTTTGGAATGTGGGACAAAACTTTGGGACGAATGAAGTAAAGCTGATTTTCATTTGGGTTCGGATGATGTACTGAATGCTTTGTAACCGTTTGTGCGTGGATGAGCTTTCTACACTAGAATAGTGTGACATTCAGCCCTTCGGCTGTTAGTTCACCGAGAGTAGGCCTTAGTCCCAGCAGTGAGAACAAAAAAAACTGTCGATTAAACTGTGTATTACTACTAGCTATGATTGCGGCTTGGTCTGCGGGGGCATGAATTTATCCTATGGAAACATAGTACACCATCACCTTTACCCAAATATGTTGAGGTCGCCTTTCAGTCTAACCAGAATCAGTTCAACACTAGTATAATACATGGAACGACTGCGGTGCCTATCTGACCTACACAACCCAGTTAGTACTGAGTAATATGATACCCCTTGGTAAGACGGTTGTCAGACTTTTTGGGCCTCTGACTACCTAACGACTGTCAAAGATCTACAAATGACAGCCGGGACCAACGGATTAACTTGCTTTCCGAGTCACGGAGGAAACTCGGTATGTGGGGAATGGGTGACCACCCAACAGGGTGGTCACCCATTCACGGTCCAACCTAGGCAAGCAAGAGCAAATCATTATAAAGAGTGTGAAGATGTTTTCCCCGTCATTGTGATCATTTTTTTTGTTCTACACCATATACCTTCTAGTTACGGAGATATTGGGGGTCAAAGTTCCAACTTTTTGATAAGTTTTTTTAAATACAAGTTAAGGGAGTCGTGGAGGTGTTTAGATTTTTAATATAAACACCTCCACGACTCCCGTACTATACAATCCATCCATCAGCACCGTATTTTGAGTGCGTTATATTGAGTTCTACCACAAAACATGATTTTTCGAGGTATTCCTCGAAGCGCTCCCGTTTTGAAACGCTTCCATCTAAGCGCTCCTGTTTTGTTCCTCCAAGCGCTCCCAAAAGGAGCGCTTGGAGGAACGATTAAAAATATTAAAATTTATTTCCTCGAAGCGCTCCCTTGATTAACTTTCGGATAGAGATGGGACTATTTTAAAAATTATCGATATAATTCATTACGTTTACTTCATGCTTTTCCCTATTTTTAAACGTGGGAGCGCTTCGAGGAAATAAATTTTAATATTTTTAATCGTTCCTCCAAGCGCTCCTTTTGGGAGCGCTTGGAGGAACAAAACGGGAGCGCTTAGATGGGAGCGTTTCAAAACGGGAGCGCTTCGAGGAATACCTCGATTTTTGAGGATTTTTCACCCCAAAAAAAGTAGTTTCAGTTAAAGTTACTTAGTTTGACAGAATGCTTGGTTGACGGCTTCGTGATGAGGTTGTTTACACCCTGTTTGAATTGGTTTTAAAACAGTACCTGTTCTACCAGCCCTCTTCAAGGGTGTACAGGAAACATTCTTCACATCCAAGTCGTCTAGTGAACAGTTGAAGACCACTCCTGGTTTGATTCCCGATCCTTCTTCAGGTTCCCGGGATTTTGGTGCACCAACTAAGAGTCTGTTGATGGAGAAGATCGTAAGAAAGTTTTATCGGAAGTTAGTGTCTGGGTGATTTGAAATTTCACATAGCGTAACATTACGCTTGTAATACTCGAAGGGTTAGGGAGTGATGTACCTAAGAGTAGCATTTCGGCAGTTATATTTAGGTCCCATCTAATCTACTACCAACAACAACAACAACAGCCCATAACGTCCACTGCTGGACATAAGCCTCTCCCATGAGGGGAGCAATTTGCCTTAATCTCCACGCTTTGCAGGCGGATTGGATATCGCAGTGATGAAAGACTAACAGAAAACGCTGCTGCTCATTCTCTGGTCTACGGAGGCGCAAGGTGTTCTGCCTCAGACATTAGTAGCCTTATACGACACCCGTGAGTGTAATGGGTTGGTTCTATTCTACTCTGCCGGATACCAAACGGCTCCAATCTGCTACCAACCGAGTACAAATCCAGACTCCGTGGCTGCTACTGACAAATTCCTGATGAAAAGAGACAATAACACTTTCCCCGACCCGGGAATTGAACCCAGGACCTCATACTATGCAGGCGCCCCTGCGATCACTCGACCAAAAACAAACAATATAAACTGTCGATAAAACTGTGTATTACTACTAGCTATGATTGCGGCTTGGTCTGCGAGGAGGCACACCCTTTATCATAGATAGTAGTAATAGACAGTTTAATCGACAGTTTAAGTTGTTCCCACTGCTGGGACTCAGGCCTACTCTCGGTGAACTAACAGCCGAAGGGCTGAATGTCACACTAATGTAACATTATTTGTCAGTTAGGTTGTAGGAGCTCGTGGCTAGATAATAACAGCCGCTCGGGTCGATATTTAGGTTAAGCCGTGCTTACCTAGGTTGGTCTGTGGATGGGTGACCACCCATTACATACCGAGTTTCCTCCGTGCCTCGGAAAACACGTTAAGCAGTTGGTCCCGGCTGTCATTTGTGATCTTTGGCAGTCGTTACAGGTAGCAAGTGGCCCAAAAAGTCTGACAACTAGTCTTACCAAGGGGTATCGTATTACCCAGTACTAACCGGGTTGTGGAGGTCAGATAGGCAGTCGCTTCATGTAAAATACTGGTATTCAGCTGCATCTGGTTAGACTGGAAGCCGACCCCAATAAAACTTGGGAAAAGGCTAGGCAGATGATGATTTGTCAGTTAGAGTTGATACTGCAGCTCATACCCTTCGGAGTTTACAGGCGTGATGATGTTTTAAATTGCTAAATAATAAAGGTTAACATACCCGTCAGGACTTAAAATAGTAGAGAAGCCAAAATACTCTGCATCATATTCTGGGTGAAAGAGTATTCTTGTGTTTTCGTGGAATACGAAGCTTGATCTCGAAGAATGTGCAATTATTAGTAATGATGTACAAAATATTACTGCTTTAGCCATTTTTTTTAATTGACCTGAAAAACAGTTTTTTCTTTAGCGTATAATTAAGTTACTCTGTTACAAAAAAAAAAAAAACTCTAGTATATAATACATACAATTTTTTTTTATATCTTGTGTTTGGTTCAACTATACTAAATTGTAAAATTTATTTTGCAGGACACCTCTGCGTTCGTCAAACAAATATTTCAGTGACTATTCATATTCAATCCTACACCATTTTATATTGTCAACATAAATTATGTTGACTGGTAGAAAATGCCTATGGCATTAAGTCCGCCTCTGTACTTTGTGCTTGAAGTGTTAAAAAAATTAATTAATTAATTAGAATGTAAAATGCATATTGCATGCATTGTTATTTCTTGTATATTGTATGACAAGAAAAAACTTACATAGTGACAGTGTTATTTATAATCAAAAGGGTTCAATGCACGGAACACGGTAAATGTTTAACATAATTTTATTAAATAAACGTTTTGACTTACTCAACTTTTTGCGCGAAAAAACGTCACATCACATAGTTTGGTCGATATCACCAAATCACTGAAGTACTTTGCCACTCACTGCACTACTGCTTTTGACTGTACTAAAGCTTCACTATGCAGCTGTATTATAAACAAATATTAAATGAAAAAGAAATTAAAAAAAGACACTAAGATTTATAAAATACACTTTTAAATATTAAACATATTGGGTTATACCTACTACTTCTCACAAAGTATTACTCAAAAGCAAAAAGAATTAAATAGTAATTAATTCACTAATTTCTTGTGTAATTCACTCAGTGGTTTATCACTGAATGAGTAGTAAACACTGACTTGTATTGACATAACTAATTGACCTCTCGACAGCAATGCATTAGCAACTTAAAAGTAATAAAATTGAATGGTGCTATTTCAAACCTTATTTCGTTAACATTAAGGTTGATTTTTATTTATGTCGCTGTGGCAAAAGTTAATTTTGTTGCAGATAATAATGGGCTTGTTACTACTTTCTTTTTGTAAAAACATTGGGTTAAAATTGTAGCATTTTTTTACCAGAGCGAAATATCTGTGCTTGTTGTTGTCCTTTTGAAATAGCAATAAATGAATAATGAAACAATTTTGTGAGAAAACTTTTTGAAAACCAAAATTATTTAACAAATATTTGACAGTTGACGTAGGTAATCATTTATTATTCATATAAAAGGGAGTTGTATTATTTTTGCACGCTTCTATTCAGTGTGAGTTCCTGGGTTCGATTCCCATATCGGGCAGTGTGTTATTAGGTTCTTCTTTAAGAATTTTTTCAGAAGCTACCCTGAAATTTTTGACGTCATGTGACATGAACATTATTGGCTAAATGTATGTACTGAACTGTACTGTACTAGACTGTACTGTTCTCTTGTTAGTTAGTTGGATGATTATGTTGGTTCTACACTGAACAAGTCGTTGTGGAAAAAAGTATCACGTAAATGGGTCCATTTGACGAAAATATAGATGTTAATGCATTATATAACAATACAGCCGAATGTAGAACCTTTTTTAAGTCGGTTATTAGGAGAAACCTTTGTCAAGTTTTCATGGAATGAATGCCAGTGCGTGTTAAAAGAACTGATGATATCATTAAGGTCTAAATCTAGAAACATAAGTTCTGATTGCCAGGGCTTCTTGCCAACCTACGCATAGGAAACTGACGACATAATGCGTACGAGTATATACATATACCTACAGGGTGTAAAATACCTCATCACGAAGCCATCGACCAAGCATTCTGCACATCGAACTAAGCAACTTTACGCAAAAATTATTGCTGGGAAACGACTTTTTTTTTTGGGTGAAAAATCATGTTTTGTGGTAAAACTCAATGTAACGCACTCAAAACATTGTGCTGATGGATGGATTGATTAGTACGGGGGTCATGGAGGTGTTTAAAGTAAAAATTTTACATTCAAAACTTGTATTTAACACGGATCAGTTTAAATTATTTGTAGTCACACCAGTGTGACTACAGATCAGGTAAAATTATCCGTAGTCACACCAGTGTGACTACAGATCAGCGGTAGTCACACCAGTGTGACTATAGATAAATAAAATGAACCGTAGTCACACTGGTGTGGCAATTTGGTGTGACTACGGATCGGTCACGCATTAACCGGGCACAAATCTAAACTCCGTGGCTGCTACTGAGAAATTACTGATAGACAAACTCAACAACACTTTTCCCGACCTGGAAATCGAACATAGGACCTCATGATCAGCAGTCACCTACCACCACTTACCACTAACAAAACAGTCCGTACGTTGTCTACATCTACACTAATATTATAAAGAGGAAAGATTTGTATTTTTGTGTGCGTGTGTGTTTATAATGAATAAACTCAAAAGCTACTGCGCCGATTTTAAAAAATCTTTCAGCTGTGGATAGCTACATTATCAGCGAGTAACATAGGCTATATTTTATCCCCATACTTCCACGGGAACGGGAACTACGCAGGTGAAACCGCGTGACGTCCGCTAGTATAAAATAAAATAAATAAACATGTTTTTATACATCAATGCTTCTCCATTGAAAAAGCCCTACACAATCATTAATGAAGCATTCTGTTGTGAGCAACGATGACAATTTCCGCTGATAAAAGATAACTCGGAATGGATGCTGGCAAGTGCCATGATTATTATGTTTCTATGCCAGTGACCTTTCATTGTAAGTAGTTCAACAGCTGATTACTTCATTAAAATCTGAAATTCACTGACAGACAACCAAAGTCCCTGCTGAGTCTAAAACATGCAAATAAATGCACATGAGTTCCAAAAGTGAACAGTATAGAAATATATTTTTTTACTCATCCCCCTGAAATAACTGTATCTAGACAGGGTTACCAATTATTATTTTATTTTATTAAGTAGGTACTAGCGGACGTCACGCGGTTTCACCCACGTAGTTCCCGTTCCTGTGGGAGTATGGGGATAAAATATAGCCTATGTTACTCAAGGTGAATGTAGATTTCTAATGGTGGAAGAATTTTTGAAATCGGCGCTGTAGTTTTTGAGTTTATAAGGAAAAACACCTTTTGCTTGCTCATTGATACTATTTATTCGCACAACTGCACTGTTTGACGATCGAACAACGACTGGCTCCATTAGAGCTCACAAAATAAATTCAAGTGACATTTTCCCCACCTAGAAATAACGATGATGTCATATCCGTTACTTCAAAGTGTTGTCAAAGTAAAAATATTTTCTATGTCCATAATCTGTTGAAATTGCATCTAAGAATTATTTAAAAAAACAGTTACAATAGTAATTCATATTCTGACAGTGTTGCCACAGTAATTTTGATAATTCTATAGCAAAATCAAACATTTTTGTAATCAAATTAAGGAAATCACAACACTCGGCCATCCGACGGCGTGCTAACTCCGAAGCACGCAATAATCACAACACAGGCAATTACATCAAAAGGAAAATTTTAAAAATTTACATTACATAAAAATCACAATGCAGAATCACACCACTTTGATACATACATCGTGTTCAGTTGTACACGATTAAAGAAAATAAAATGAGTATACAAAACATATCACATAAAAACTATTAATAATAATATACACTTTCTAACTACATAAATAACAATTTTAGTTTACACCTTTGTCCGACTCTTGAATTATCATTATTCTAGTAGGACGAATCAGATTCTGAACCTGAGGATTCGTCAATTCCTAACAATTGGATATGAATCCACGATCGCATTCCATCGGCAGCTACCACACTTACATTTTTTTGTATTAAACCTTGACGCATTGAGAATTTCGTATTTATCATTATCTAAACATTTTGCTACTTTATATGGACCGATAAATTTAGGGAGTAATTTCTTGCTTTTAATTAATAACAAAGTTTGTTTTTATGTCTTTATTATCTTAGTCAACATTGGGTTTCAAAACTTTGTACCTAGTTCTGGATCAGCCATTTGCAACGTAAGTACTTATCCAGCTTTCTGTGGATGTACTGAGGACCTTTACCGAGTCAGTTATACTCATACTATTTTGGAGATTCCTGCTTAGACCATCGGCATGGGTCATTTTGCACCCGGGTCGGGTCGGTATTGAATATGGAAATCAAATTCACTGATCTGTAGCCACCAGCGTGCAATGCGATAATAAAGGTGTTCTGTTACAGTTATCAGAGTTATTTATTTATTTATTTTATTTATTTATTTATTCACCACTAATTATAACATCATTACAGATTTCTCCAATACGATGCTATAATACTTACATACAATATAGAAAACATACAATAACAACACATAAAATAGAAAAACACACAACCTATGACCACCCCAATCTCAACAATCAATGTCATCAATGTGATCAATGTCTATTATGACCTACCCTACCACATTTAACGCAATTAATTAATGGTTTAGGACAATTATTGTAATTGTGCTCTCTCGCGACAGTTAAAACAAGACGGATCATAATTCCTACTAGAATTATTAGTTGAAGCTCCATTTTGAACATTTGTAACACGTAATTCTCTTTTTATTTTTGAATTAAATGTAGACTGGGTTTTAGGGGATTCTTTCGATGAGTCAGGTTGTTGGGAAGCTAAATAGTTCAACAAGTTCTCATTTTTTTTAGAATGCCAAGAGTAATTGAGCGTTGGCAAAGATTCATACCATTTTTTTCGCTAAGCCACAAAGTTTTTGAAGTGCATAATGTATTGTTTGTTTCTCACTCCAATCATAAATTTTCGCACATTCATTTACTTTTCTTAACTATCGCTCAATATCTTGGGATCTATTATCAGGGTCAAAATCTGGGACTACGTTACTAGTTGGAACATTCTTACTCGAGCCCTTTTGTATCGCTGCTATGATTTTGAGAAGATCATCTGCAGTCAGTCCTTCCGAAACACGCTTCGATTTGACAGGTATCTGTTCAGAACCACTCGAGAAGGATCTCCGGCGACGCCTTCTAGGACGCTCTGGAGTGAAACTTTCTTCACGCTCTGGAGTAAAGCTTTCATTACGATCTGGGGTGGAGCTGTCATTCCGTTGGGCTGAAACATTTTACAAGCACTTCATATCTTTTAAATAAAAGATATCTTAAGTCCTATCCGTAATTTTCAAACAAGATCAGTTACTTCATTACATAATCATTGACTATTTTACTAAAAATAAAGGTAATTTCAACAAATGGCTAGGTTCCCAAGGTTCACTGTCACTACTAAATTGCCATTCTAACTCGGTACATGTACAATAAGATAAGAGCTCATCTACATAGTTCAATAGAAAGGACTCCTACCAGACTTACTAACGCACCGCACAGTACTCCTACATGACATACTATCTGTGCATCTACATGACATACTATCTGTACACCTACACGACATACTATCTGTACACCTACATGACATACTATCTGTACACCTACATGACATACTATCTGAACACCTACATGACATACTATCTGTATACCTGCATGACATACTATCTGTACACCTACACGAAATACTATCTGTACACCTAAATGACATACTATCTGTATACCTAAATGACATACTATCTGTACACCTACATGACAAAATATCTGTACACCTACACGACATACTATCTGTATACCTAAATGACATACTATATGTACACCTACATGACAAAATATCTGTACACCTACACGACATACTATCTGTACACTTACATGACATATTATTTATATACCTACATGACATACTATCTGTACACCTACATGACATACTATCTGTACATCTACATGACATACTATCTGTACACCTAAATGACATACTATCTGTACAACTACACGACATATTATCTGTACACTTACATGACATACTATCTGTACAACTACATGACATACTATCCGTACACCTACATGACATACTATCCGTACACCTACATGACATACTATCCGTACACCTACATGACATACTATCTGTACACCTGCATGACATACTATCTGTACACCTGCATGACATACTATCTGTACACCTGCATGACATACTATCTGTACACCTGCATGACATACTATCTGTACACCTGCATGACATACTATCTGTACACCTGCATGACATACTATCTGTACACCTGCATGACATCCTATCTGTACACCTACATGACATACAATCTGTACACCTACACGACATACTATCTGTACATCAACATGACATACTATATGTACACCTACATGACATACTATCTGTACACCTACATGACATACTATCTGTACACCTACATGACATACTATCTGTACACCTACATGACATACTATCTGTACTCCTACATGACATACTATCTGTACTCCTACATGACATACTATCTGTAAACCTACATGACATACTATCTGTACACCTACATGACATACTATCTGTACACCTACATGACATACTATCTGTACACCTAAATGACATAGTATCTGTACAGCTACACGACATACTATCTGTACACCTACATGACATACTATCCATACACCTACATGACATACTATCTGTACACCTGCATGACATACTATCTGTACACCTGCATGACATACTATCTGTACACCTGCAC
Source organism: Xestia xanthographa (assembly GCA_905147715.2). Classification (NCBI taxonomy): domain Eukaryota; kingdom Metazoa; phylum Arthropoda; class Insecta; order Lepidoptera; family Noctuidae; genus Xestia; species Xestia xanthographa. Next base: position 4,563,932 of record LR990656.1, on the reverse strand, counting down.
GACATACTATCTGTACACCTGCATGACATACTATCTGTACACCTGCATGACATACTATCTGTACACCTGCATGACATCCTATCTGTACACCTACATGACATCCTATCTGTACACCTACATGACATACTATCTGTACACCTACACGACATACTATCTGTACACCAACATGACATACTATCTGTAAACCTACATGACATACTATCTGTACACCTACATGACATACTATCTGTACACCTAAATGACATAGTATCTGTACAACTACACGACATACTATCTGTACACCTGCATGACATCCTATCTGTACACCTACATGACATACTATCTGTACACCTGCATGACATACTATCTGTACACCTGCATGACATACTATCTGTACACTTGCATGACATACTATCTGTACACCTGCATGACATACTATCTGTACACCTGCATGACATACTATCTGTACACCTACATGACATACTATCTGTACACCTACATGACATACTATCTGTACACCTGCATGACATACTATCTGTACACTTGCATGACATACTATCTGTACACCTGCATGACATACTATCTGTACACCTGCATGACATACTATCTGTACACCTACATGACATACTATCTGAACACCTACATGACATACTATCTGAACACCTACATGACATACTATCTGTACACCTACATGACATTCTATCTGTACACCTACATGACATACTATATGTACACCTACATGACATACTATCTGTACACCTACATGGCTGTTACTACAGCACACCTGCCTGGCTATTACTACAGCACACCTACATGGCTGTTACTAAAGTACACCTACATGGCTATTACTACAGCACACCTACATGGCTATTACAACAGTACACCTACATGGCTATTACTACAGCACACCTACATGGCTGTTACTACAGAACATCTACATGGCTATTACTACAGCACACCTACATGGCTGTTACTAAAGCACACCTACATGGCTATTACTACAGCACACCTACATGGCTGTTACTAAAGCACACCTACATGGCTATTACTAAAGCACACCTACATGGCTTTTACTAAAGCACACCTACATGGCTATTACTACAGCACACCTACATGGCCATTACTACAGCACACCTACATGGCTATTACTACAGCACACCTACATGGCTATTACAACAGTACACCTACATGGCTATTACTACAGCACACCTACATGGCTGTTACTACAGAACATCTACATGGCTATTACTACAGCACACCTACATGGCTGTTACTAAAGCACACCTACATGGCTATTACTACAGCACACCTACATGGCTGTTACTAAAGCACACCTACATGGCTATTACTAAAGCACACCTACATGGCTTTTACTAAAGCACACCTACATGGCTATTACTACAGCACACCTACATGGCCATTACTACAGCACACCTACATGGCTGTTACTATAGCACACCTACATGGCTGTTACTACGGCACACCTACATGGCCGTTACTACAGCACACCTACATGGCTGTTACTATAGCACACCTACATGGCTATTACTACAGCACACCTACATGGCTATTACTACAGCACACCTACATGGCTGTTACTACAGAACACCTACATGGCTATTACTAAAGCACACCTACATGGCTTTTACTATAGCACACCTACATGGCTGTTACTACAGCACACCTACATGGCTGTTACTACAGCACACCTACATGGCTGTTACTACAGCACACCTACATGGCTGTTACTACAGCACACCTACATGGCTGTTACTACAGCACACCTACATGGCTGTTACTACAGCACACCTACATGGCTGTTACTAAAGCACACCTACATGGCTATTACTACAGCACACCTACATGGCCGTTACTATAGCACACCTACATGGCTATTACTACAGCCCACCTACATGGCTGTTACTATAGCACACCTACATGGCTGTTACTACGGCACACCTACATGGCCGTTACTACAGCACACCTACATGGCTGTTACTATAGCACACCTACATGGCTATTACTACAGCACACCTACATGGCTGTTACTACAGAACACCTACATGGCTATTACTACAGCACACTTACATGGCTATTACTACAGCACACTTACATGGCTGTTACTAAAGCACACCTACATGGCTATTACTAAAGCACACCTACATGGCTTTTACTACAGCACACCTACATGGCTATTACTATAGGACGCCTACATAGCTCACTAAAACGTACCTACTTTGCTTACTAAAACCACACCTACACGGCTACTAACAACACTCACATATGGCTCTTTAAACTGGATGTTAGCATGTAATATCAACACATCTTCATGGCTGCATTATAGTTAAAACTCATAATATGATATGCCATAATTATGTATACTTTCTGAACACCGGAATTACGTTGACTTTTTAACAGGGTGGACATCTTTCTCTATTTCACGTTATTACAGTAACCTCCATAGTGTAAAATACTGTACGTACATACTTGAAAGTCTAATTGTTAAATTTCCACCATTTCTTTCTTTTTTTTTTAATTTCTTACTACAGAAAGCATACATCATAATAAGATAAAGATAAGTAAACAAATTACTTACGATTTCGCTGAGACATGGCTCGTGGTTCTTGTCACTTCTGATATCTGATATATAAAGAAAAACACCTTTTGCTTGCTCATTGATACTATTTATTCGCACAACTGCACTGTTTGACGATCGAACAACGACTGGCTCCATTAGAGCTCACAAAATAAATTCAAGTGACATTTTCCCCACCTAGAAATAACGATGATGTCATATCCGTTACTTCAAAGTGTTGTCAAAGTAAAAATATATTCTATGTCCATAATCTGTTGAAATTGCATCTAAGAATTATTTAAAAAAACAGTTACAATAGTAATTCATATTCTGACAGTGTTGCCACAGTAATTTTGATAATTCTATAGCAAAATCAAACATTTTTGTAATCAAATTAAGGAAATCACAACAAGTTTATTCATTACAAATATGAAATATGTATTTTTGTGTGTGTGCATCTTCCTCTTTTTAATATGAGTGTAGATTTTACTTTTTACTATCATTGTGACATTTAATGATTTTTACCCTATGAATTTTGATTCCCTTGAGATTTTCAAAATGTATACGTTTTTTGCAACATTAACGCCCGTATCTTTTTTTTACGTTTACTTCGAAAATTGCTTTTTTCACAGCTTCAAGGGACCGAAGAGTTCAGTACCTATATTGTTTAAATTGCAACTCGATACCTTTACGCGTTCCCGAGATAAAGTAACGGTCTTGACCGACAGACGGACGGACGGACGGACAACAAAGTGATTCTTTTCTATCTTTTTGAGGTACGGAACCCTAAAAACAGCGGTTTCCTACAAAGGTGCATTACTCATAGTCTGCGCCAGATAAGTAGGAATCAAAGGTCATTGCTCTTTCCTTAATTTTTCTGCGTAGGTATCCCGACAATACATTATAAATCGTTTTTTATTACTAAAAAAAGTCAAGGATCACGATAAAGGCCGTTTCGGGACAAGTTTATGTCATTATTTCTGTTTTCGGAATTATGTATTTGAATAAATGTATGCGGGTTAATGACCTTTATTTCCTAATTATCTGGCGCAGACTATAATATGGTGAATAGTTACGAAGGTCCTGGTCGAAAATTTGAATCGTCGACGATAGCGTAGGAGGATATTATTTTCAATAATACCTAATTTGAATACATACCGTAACGGAATTCCAAAGTGTTCAATATTTTTTTGTTTTTTGTTTTTCCTTCTAACCTTATTACTGTTTCCTTTGTACAAAGAAGTTCCTAATTAATAACCTTATTAAACTCTCTTTGTTCGAATTTGTAATATTGCAAATTAAATTACAGCTAATTTACAAAGAATCTTTAATAATAATATACGTATAGCACAAATTATCATTAGCTACTATTGTCATGGCGGATTTATAGACATAGTAGGTATTACAAGGTGTAATAGACCTCATCACGAAGCCGTCAACCAAGCATTCTGTAGGTACATCAATTAGGTAACTTTACGCAAAAATTATTGCTGGGAAACGACTTTTTTTTTGGGGGTGAAAAATCGTGTTTTGTGGTAGAACTCAATGTAACGCACTCAAAACATTGTGCTGATTGATGGATGGATTGAATAGTACGGGGGCCGTGGAGGTGTTTAAAGTAAAAATCTTACATAAAAAGAAAAAAAACTTGTCAAAAAGTTGGAAATTTGACCGCCAATATCTCCGTAACTAGAAGGTTCCCAGGTAGGTATGGTGTAGAACAAAAAAATAATCGCAATGACGAGGAGAACAAGTGCCTTTCGGCTTCGTTAAGAGGTGTTTTACCCCCTTTATGTATAGGGTAAAGGTAATTAGTAGAGTACATTTACTTTACTAATTACCCATACCCTATACATAATTATGTCTTAGTCATAGCCTTTTGTAAATTTTATAATTTTTTTGGAAAGAGCCCTTTTTTATTTATTTAATAATACTTTAAGCACGCTTAATGATCAGAAGCGCACTAAATGGGTCTTAATTCACACGTATCGTCTCTAAAGGCTCACTAATTGGTTACTATGAAAACATTAATTAGATAGGTAGGTACCTAAGTACCGTCACCATTTACTCAGCTTAAAAACAGCTTATCTTTCACTAGCGGAGCAATATACGATTTTGTACACCGAAATTGTTAAAAATATCTTTTACAATTTATATTGCTAATTCTATCATTACAATGGCAGTATTATAGCTGATAGCGATATCTTTCAGACAACCTTTGGATATACTAGAGACTGTACGAAAGTTAAATAAAAAAGGGATTCAGTTTTTTTTTTGTTTCCGAAACATACTTATTATGTATTTCGGAAATAACACCACTAACACTACCTTGTTACCAACAGGAAATGTCAAATACGCTCGTTGACTGACACTTCATTTGCTTAACCTTCCGAATATAACCTAGTTTTCTCGCGCTTTGTTAAAATCAGTTTTTTTTTTAAGTTCTGTTCCTTGCATTATCATACTAAGTTCAGCGCCATCTATCCAGCGACTAGGGAAGAGCTAAAAAGAAAATCCCCCATTGTTATTTGGTCATTTCAATTAGTTACTGAATCAAATTGTATTGTTATTTATTGATTTTAGTTGTTTTGATTTAATTTATTTTTATGTAATTTGAGAAATATTTTGTATGCCTACCGGCGGAACATAAATAGTTTCTGAATTTTATGTATTTTTACCACCTATTTTTCACGTTCACAAAATAAATGAATTTGAATTTGAATTTAGAGTACCTATTGGAAAATAATGGACACGTATTTTTTGTTTTTGTAAATCAATGAATATTGACAAAGATAAAACGCATCAAAACTCGAGAGTGGGGGCTAGTGACGTCACAACGCACTAAAAAATATAGCACGGCATGACTTATTGACAATTTTAAAAGCGTCGTATCTCCGTCAAGTTTGATTTACGTAACAAAAGAAAAAGAACATGTCAAATATTTTTTGAAAATCTAACTGACGGACTAATTAGATTTTTTAATTATTTTTTTAATTAATAACTTCTAAAATAATAGAATGATAAAACTAAAAAAAATATAAGATGTACAATACCATGTAAACTTCCACCAAAAATTGGTTTGAACGAGATCTAGTAAGTAGCTTTTTTAATACGTCATAAATCGTAAACCGCAATTATTATTAAAACATCGATCAAAGTTACAACGAACTACAAGAACTTTTATATTATGTTACTTTTTGCTACGGAACCCTTCATGGGCGACTCCGACTCGCACTTGGCCGCTTTTTAGGGTTCCGTACCCAAAGGGTAAAAACGGAACATTATTACTAAGACTTCGCTGTCTGTCCGTGTCTGTCACCAGGCTGTATCTCATGAACCGTGACAGCTAGACAGTTGAAATTTTCACAGATGATGTATTTCTGTTACCGCTATAACAACAAATACTAAAAACAGAATAAAATTAATATTTAAACGGCAAAAAAATCACGTTTTTTGTATGGGAGCCCCCATACAAAAAACGTGATTTTTTTGCCGTTTTGTCTAATGTATAGATAATGGTACGGAACCCTTCGTGCGCGAGTCCGACTCGCACTTGGCCGGTTTTTTTATTTCAGATACTATTTTTCAAAGAAACTTTGAGCATAGCTCGCTCCATGGCCTGCTAAATGATCTTTATTAAAATAATTTAAACTAGCTGTTGCTCGTGACCTCGGTAAAATTAAAAAAAATGCTTCCCTTTTTTAATCGGATTTTATTACCCATTTCAAGGGTTTCATTTTTTTGCACGGAACCCTTATTCCTACTCCAAAATAAAAGTAGCCTCAGTTACTCTTTATTACATCAGTTATCTGCCAGTAAAAGTTCCGTCAAAATCGGTTCAGCCATTACAGAGATTAGCAGTTTGAGTCGGATTTTGTTAAACACAATTGTTTTAATTTTTTTCACGGAACCCTAACAATTTTTCTAAAATAAAGTAGCCCGTAGTACCTAAGTTAGACCTTATCATCATCATCATCATCATCAGCCTATGATGTTCCCACTGCTGGGACACAGGCTTCTCAATGAGAGGGAATGGGTTATAATCCACAACGCGGGCCCAGTGCGGATTGTTAGATGTCACATGTCTTCGAATTTTTGGTTCTAAGATATGCCGCCGGTTTCCTAACGATGTTTTCCTTCACCGTTTTGAGAGCAGTGGTGATGAAATAAATTACACAAATTAATTCGCCTGTCTGGGTTTGAACCCACGACTTACTGTTCGTAAGTCGGGGCCGCCACCACTGGGCCACCGCTGCTTAGTTAGACCTTATAAATCAGCCATGTGTATACTTTCCTTATAAAAACACATAGGTACCTAATGTATCTTCTTTCGACGATGGAGTCACGATGGGGTGTTAAAAGACCCCATAAAAAGTGGCCCGTGTCACTCTGACCCTGTTTGAGATGGGTCGCGCGCCATAACTTTATCGCCTCTGTGAAATGGATCGTGACCAAACCCCGTGAAAATCTATGGTCATGATAATTTTTATTGGGTAAGTAACATGTCTACGAAGTAACGTGAAATTCATTTTACGCGGACACATGGAAATTATGTAATTTCAGTTTTTATCTGCATAAATAATTTAAGAGTCCTATTACATTTATACGCAAATTCATGATTTTTGACGCAGTAATTTTCAGCATCAGTTAGATATTTTAATTATTTGCTTATGAATAACAATAGTGCCATTCTCTTTCTTGTAAGTTGGAGTTACACATTTTCATTTTTCTTTTCGTGTAATTTACTATAAATATTTTACGAACTCAGTTTGCAAGAAAAACCGTCGGCGATGGAACTTCGACGCTGAAATTCACATTGTTACATGCAATTCTTATAAATGCTAAAATTACTGAAAAATAAGCTGAATGTTTTACTTGTTTATTGGAGTTTTTGAATTTCTTTGAATTCCTTGAATTTTCACGGAAAAAATCGCAAAGAAAGCGTAATTTAAGCCATAAATGTCTTGATTCAGCGTCCATTATATTTCAAATAAACTAAATTTTATCAAATAAATTAATATGATATAAAACTTCAATCTACAATGAATAAGTTTCATTAGTTTTCGTTTGTCAATATAATAAAACAAAATTACAATAAATAAAATTAAAGTACTATAATTCTGCGTCAATTTATGTCGCTCCACAGTCTCATGTCAGTCACGTTTCTAATTTTGGTCAGTATCAATCGACAATCATCCGGAGATCGCTATTATTATCGACTCGTGTACGCCGACTGAAATAATTTGATCCAGGAAGTAAAAATCAAAAATTTGCGTAGAAAATGTAATAGGACTCTTAAATCTGCAGTATCAGTTTACAGTTGTAAAAAAAATATCCGCATCAAAGCTTAATGAGAAATGGGGAAACGCATATTCTCAAATAGTGTACTGGTTGCAAATGAAAATACAAATCTCAGTTATAAGAGCAGTTTCAATGAGAGTAAGAGGCAGGCGAATTACTGTGAGGGCCTTTCAATGTGAAGATGGAGCAGGAATACTTTTGTGGTGTGCAATGATTGCTTAACATGCCATCCCCATGAACTTAATCTTAAGACAAAATTTACATGAATTTACTGTGTGCAAATTTGAATTTTAGATTTTATTGAAGAGACAGAGAAGTTTTTAATCCCATTAAAACTTATAATGCTTGAAAAAAAAAACTGCTAGATGAAATCATAATAACTTATTTTAATTCTATTTCTTCTTATTTTTCTTTCTTTTTTCATTCTTTATTTTTCTACTTATTTCTATTCTTAGCTTCTTTTTCTTTTTTTATTTATTTTTTTCTTACTTTTTTCTTTTAATTGTTCTTCTTCTTCTGGCCTTGTAGGGATCTTCCGTGCTGTTTCGGTCCTAACTTGTATTATCTAACTTGTTGTCAACTAATATTATAACAACACGCCTGTAATTCCCGAGGGTTAGGCAGAGGTGTATCTAATAGTACGGTCGACCAAGCTATTTCAAAATCAAAATATTTTATTTCACATAGGCCAACATGAGCACTTATAAGACGTCGAAAAGGTGCACGGTTCGGGTTGGTGGTTTCCACGGAGAAGAACCGGCAAGAAACTCCATGGTTACTCTTTTCAAATCATTTGGCATTACAATATTAATGTGTTACAGCATTATGTCGTTGCTTACTATACAAAAAACGTAAAACAAGATAAATATAACAAAAGTTAGCAAGCATCTGGGAATCTACCATTGGTCCAATCCACCATTTGGTTTACATTTTACAACGTAATTTGCATGTTAAAATGTCAACCAAATAGCTTGGTCCACCGGTCACCCACATTGCGCCAGTTTTGTTTCAACAACAGCCCATAACGTCCACTGCTGGACATAAGCCTCTCCCATGATGGGAGGAATTTGCCGTAATATCCACGCTTGGCAGGCGGATTGGAGATCGCAGTGATGAAAGACTAACAGAAAACGCTGCTGCCCATTCTCTGGTCTACGGAGGCGCAAGGTATTCTGCCTCAGACATTAGTCGCCTTATACGACACCTGTGAGTGTAATGTGTAGTGGTTCTATTCTACTCTGCCGGATACCACACGGCTAGGCAATTTTGTTTAAGTCCCATGTATTAGGGGGCGAGCCTATTGCCATCAACTGGGCGCAAATCTAGACTCCGTGGCTACCATAAGAAAGTCGAGTCGAATCCGAGCCGAGGCGAGCTGAGCCGAGTCCGAGCTACTACGGAATACAAAAAAAAAAAAAATCCGATAACACCTATCCGACCATTTTAGAACCACCATATCGGAAACGTGTTCAGAACCATCATCCTTCTATTGCCCTTATTCCAATTCATTTGTGGTCGGCGCAGCATGATTTCTTCCTCCATACTTCTCTATTTTTCGTCATCTCAATTTTAATTTAATTCTTATTTAATTTAATTGGTATTTTAATTTAACTTAATATTGTATGTTAATAGAGAGCAGCGGTGGCCCAGTGGTGGCGGCCCCGACTTACGAACAGTAAGTCGTGGGTTCGAACCCAGGCAGGCGCATTACTTTGTGTAATTTATTTCATCACCGCTGCTCTCAAAACGGTGAAGGAAAACATCGTGAGGAAACCGGCATGTCCTAGAACCAAAAATTCGAAGACATGTGACATCTACCAATCCGCACTGGGCCCGCGTGGTGGATTATAGCCCATTCCCTCTCATAGAGAGGAGGCCTGTGTCCCAGCAGTGGGAACATTAATAGGCTGATGATGATGATGATGATGATGTATGTTAATTTAATTTGTTTTTATATATATTTCTATTTCTAATTTCAATTCCAAGCATTGTTAATTCGTCTTGACATTTAACTAATTAAATTTGAATATTTTAATCTTCAATAGTAGCATGATTGTTTAATTGTATAATTGTACCTGTGTATTCGATAATGTGTATAAGCCTGGGGACCTGTAATTGAGTGTGCGTTACAAGACCATGTATTCTGTAATAGTTTTAATTTATCTAAGAAATTGTAATGGTGCTCGTTGGTAATCCAAAATAAATAAATAAATCTCATCAGACACTTTTTTTCTTGCCATATTATCCCAGATACTCCCTCAGAGAAAAATTTAAAGAGATTAATGTTCTTACTGTCCCTTCTCAGTTTATTTATGAAAACCTTTTGTACGCACACAAAAATATTAATTTGTTTAAAAAATACAGTGATATCCACAACATAAACACGTGGAACAAACACAAATTTGTTGTTCCTGCAACGAGGCTCAAAAAAATAGGGGGTACGTTCAGATGCCAATGTATACGTTTTTACAATAAACTTCCGAGCCAAATTCAAGCACTAAGCCTAAATAAATTCAAATCGTTTATAAAACCGAAGCTGTGCCTGAAAGCCTACTATCATGTTAATCACTATCTCGAAGATAAAAAGGCTTGGGATTAAGCTGCTCCAATGAAATTTGCTCTGTGAACGTTGAAGCTTCGGACTTCGCTTGTTTATTATTTATTCCTTTCTTTTCCCTTTTTTATACACTCTGACATTTAATGTTTTGACATGTATTTTATTATTTTTTACTTTATTATTTTTTTATTATTTTATTTGACATTTACTGATTTGACATGAATACTTATTTTGTTAAGTATTTTACATTTTTTTTATCATCATTGTGCCTTTTAATGATTTTTGTGATTTTTATTTACATTCTTTTTGAATAGAACTTGTTATGAATTTTATATGATTATTGTGAATGTGGGGACCATGTGGGTCACATTTATATTTTTTGTTTATTTTTTCCCACAACTGTCTGGCAGTTTGAGTACTCTAAGCGACCTACCCAAATGTCCTTTCTTTGGTGTTGTTCGTCGTTTCGTTGAGCTCCTTGAGTTATAAGTCGAGCTACACGATAACTGACAAATGCTTGCAATGACTGGACAGGTCCACTCAAATCTGTGTGGTTCTTTCTTCAAAAGACCATATCAGACACTAATCTGCATAGTCCTCATGTGAATTGAGCAAGATTGTCTGGACTTTAAAAGAGACTATGACCTCTGAGTTTGTTTCGGCTGTTTCTTCTCAGAGTAGTCAGGTACGAAACACCGGCCCCAACTAGTTTTAAAAAATGACGTGTAAAAGTGTTTGTAAAAACCTACTTGCAAAATAAACATCATTTATCAATAAACATCATTTATCATTCTTAATACAGTCAATCCATCGTTTCTTTGGTCTTCCTCTACTCATGTACCCATTCCCATAATACTCAAACGTGTTCAGGGCCAATTTAAAAAAAACCGGCCAAGTGCGTGTCGGGCCACGTGCAGTGTAGGCTTCCGTAGTAGCCTGTTATCACAATATAAAGGGTGTAAAACACCTCTTAACGAAGCCGAAAGGTACTTGTTCTTCCCGTCATTGCGATCAGTTTTTTGTTCTACACCGTACCTGGGAACCTTTTTTAATACAAGTTTTATTGTAAGATTTTTACTTTAAACACCTCCACGACCCTCGTACTATTCAATCCATCCATCAGCACAATGTTTTGAGTGCGTTACATTGAGTTCTACCGCAAAACATGATTGTTTACCCCAAAAAAAAAGTCGTTTCCCAGCAATATTTTTGCGTAAAGTTACTTAGTTTGATGTACAGAGTACTTGGTTGACGGCTTCGTGATGAGGTAGTTTACACCCTGTAGAACGAACCTGTTGGTACAGCGCCATCCAGCGGCAGCTTTGTAAAACTTATGATAATTTATTATGTTTTTTTGTTTAGATTGTTTTTTAATGCAAGTCTTTACCCGTTATAAATAAGCAACTACTTCTTCTTAGTCACTTTTAGGATTTATTGTAAGGATTTTGTATTTGGTACAAAATTATCCAGCAACCAAGTTCAACGACTATTACTGCTAAACTAAGAAAGTTTTCTTAACCGCATAGTTTTCCTTTAAAGTTCATAAAACACACTATCATCATGAATTTTCCAGAATTTTCAAGCCAGCAGTTTAGCTTTTGGAGGGCGGGAGGGAACGCCTTGCTGGAACAAAATATTTTTTTTTTTTTTTTTTGCTGGACATTACACACAGCGCCATCTAGTGCCACACTAAGCAACGAGGCTTGTGTCGTGGACACCAGATAGTTAATATACTACATAGGTACTTTTTGTTTGTAATACATACTTATTATGCATATAAACATCCATGACTCGGAAACAAATGTCCATGCTCGTCGCACAAACATTTGCTCCGACCGGGATTCGAACCTGGGACCCTAAGAACGTAAGGCAGCCTCACTTCCGCTGCGCCAATCGGGTCGTCATTTGCACTTTAAAGTTTAATATTTCATAAATGGAGCATTATATAGAAAAGTAGTATTAGCAACTCTTAAGTAATTTTAATATACCTATTCAACGATACCCCATACGATGGGGTAGGCGACAAAAAAGCATTATCCTAAAAAATATATTTTCCAAAATTTTATTTTACCATTTTGTCGGTGTTATTGATATACACACCTCTACAAAATTCGCTTTCTAGTAATAACGGTCTCTTAGCAAAACCTCGGACAGACAGACAGACAGACGGACATGACGAAACTATAAGCATTCGCAAGAGTTTTATTGAATTTTGTCAGTTATGTCTAAACATTAATATGCTTTGTTGTCTGATTTTATATATAGGTATATGTATAGGTTAAGATTTTACAGCAGTATAAAAGGAAAAAAAAATGTATAGGTAATTTGTAATTTTAATTGTATAGTAATAATTTTATTCTTTTAGTTTATTTTTTTTTATTTTTAGAGTTGCTTTCTACATATTAAGTTTAGTTTTTTAAGTAGCCGTAAGTTGTTTTACTATTTATCTGTTGTGTACTCGCTAACCACTATTGCATTGGGGTAACCTGTAAAGATAGTGTGTAGGTTTAATAAATAAATAAATAAGGTTTCCTTGTTAGGACTACGGAATCCTAAAAAGAACCGATTAAAAGGTACACCAGTTAATTCGCTCATCGCCACTGATTCATCGATATCAGTGGGGTTATACTCTGAATACTAATAGGGGATACGTCCACGCGACCGCACCGCAATACTACGGAACTCAAACTTTGACCCTCTGATAATATTTGCTGAACGTGATTAGTTTTACTCTTCGGACATGGTACTAGTTTTCGGAGTATTGAACCTAGATGAGAGTGTGGAGAAGTTACTTGTTTGTAGTTTGGGTTCGAAAGTCAAATCAAGTTGGTGGTTAGCAAATCAGCTGTCATGTTTATGTTATTGGTATAAAAACTGGCCAAGTGCGAGTCGGACTCGCGCACGAAGGGTTCCGTACCATTTTTATCAAAAAAAGGGCAAAAAAATCACGTTTGTTGTATGGGAGCCCCCCTTAAATATTAATTTTATTCTGTTTTTAGTATTTGTTGTTATAGCGGCAACAGAAATACATCATCTGTGAAAATTTCAACTGTCTAGCTGTCACGGTTCATGAGATACAGCCTGGTGACAGACAGACGGACAGACGGACAGACAGCGAAGTCTTAGTAATAGGGTTCCGTTTTTACCCTTTGGGTACGGAACCCTAAAATGCATGAGCTCCCCATTTCGTGAGATTTCGCTATTTATTTAGTAGAGCGTCTGTGGCGTTGAGTAGTCCTCCAAGTAGGATTGTAAGGACACTTAAGATTAGTCCAGAAAGTAGGTCATGTTTTAGACAGTCGTTACGGCACTCAAGACTATGTATTGGACTGGAACTCAAGGTTCAGCAGGCCATTGTTTTGCGTCCACCACCAACTTTCACTGCCTTTTCAAAAAACCGACCAAGTGCGAGTCAGACTCGCGCACGAACGGTTCCGTACCATTATCTATACATTAGACAAAACGGCAAAAAAATCACGTTTGTTGTATGGGAGCCCCCCTTAAATATTAATTTTATTCTGTTTTTAGTATTTGTTGTTATAGCGGCAACAGAAATACATCATCTGTGAAAATTTCAACTGTCTAGCTGTCACGGTTCATGAGATATAGCCTGGTGACAGACAGACGGACAGACAGCGAAGTCTTAGTAATAGGGTTCCGTTTTTACCCTTTGGGTACGGAACTCTAAAAACGAAAACATTAAAAAAATAATTTCGCTTGGACGGCCATTGGTAGTCATAGTTTATTTGCTACATTTGTTTAGCTTTGTATTAAGACGACTACAGGAGCTAAATTAGCAACTCGATTTGATGTGGTTCAAACTTCGTTTGAAATACTGTTAGAATAAAGTTCTAATCAGCTTGCACTACAAAGTGGTTGTTACGTCAGTCACTACGGGCCGAATAGTGCGAAATGAGTGTTTTTTTTGCGATTTACATAAATCTATTGATTGGACTAAAAAAATAAAACACTATGATGCTAATAAATGTTGCTTGTAGAATTATTTGCCAAAAAATCAAAATGATCGCATGTATTTCAGTATTCTTTTTACTCGTTAAAATAAATTTGTAGATAAGTTCGTGATTTTTTTTTATCAAGGAAAACTAGTTGTATTACGTTTTCAAAACACTATCGTACTAGCATAAATCCTGAAAAATATCATATATTTTTTAGGTTTTGTTTATTGCAGTGAATCATATGATTTTTGCATTTTAAAACTCGCGTTTAGCTCCTGTAGTCCCCTTAAGGCGCTGTTAACACCAAAATCGCGCACACTGTCTATTTGTATGGGAGAAAACGAGATGTCACTATTACCAGGCGGCCAGGTTTTAGAAGAAAATAATGAATAAATATTGATATAAAAAAAGTATGGATTATTTTTGAAATATGACTCGTTAGCGGTTTAGGTATGAATATGTTGACTTCATGTTTTTAATTGCAGACCCATACGTCAAAAAAATAAAGACAGGACCGTTAATGATGATTTTAAGACCAATCTTTGCAATTATTTTCTATCGAGCCGATTTTGTCGAAATATGTATCGAGTCCGTCCAAGGTCTTTGAAATATGATCAATATTAAAATTTATTTATTTTGCTGTGCTAGAACAAATAGTTTTTCTTAAAAAACTGCTTAAATAACATCAATTTCAACAAATTAGGTGTTGTCAGCCCCTTATGGTCCATCCACTAGATATAATCCTTTAATCCGCCCAATGGTTGAGCGATGGTCTTATTATTTACCGTCAACCATCCAGTAACCCTTGCTCGGTGAAAACCACTAGTTAGATCACAAAGCAGCCCTTTAGCACGCGTGCTCACTCATCGAGAGCAAATTTAATTCACAAGAACGGTTAATAGCGTGCCGGTATTCTGAAATGAATTAAAAGCATATTCAGCCTGTAACGCCTAGGTCGCGTAGTCCTATGTACAAGAATTGGAAGTAGTATGGGCCAAAAGCGGGATCATCATCATCATCATTTCAGCTGAAAGACGTCCACTGCTGGACAAAGGCCTCCCAAAAGTGTCGCCACATTGACCGGTCCCGTGCGACTCGCATCCAGCGAAACCCCTCAACCTCCACCACGTCAATTAATGGTAAATGTTTTAATAACTGCGAATTTTTGGTTTTAGGACATGTCGGTTTCACATAATATTTTGTTTCAGCGTTTTGAAAGCAGTAGTGATGAAATAAATTCCAAAAAGTAGTACCCAAGTCACCAACCGTTCTCTTTATATCGTGCCATGTCACTCACCTCTGGTTATCCGATTCATGTGCGTATTAATAAATAATCTATACTAATATTATAAAGAGGTAACATTTGTTTGTAAGTTTGTATGTAGGGGGTAATCTCCGGAAGTAATGAACCGATTTCTAAAATTCTTTTACCATTAGAAAGCTACATTCACCCTGAGTAACATAGGCTATATTTTATCCCCGTACTCCCACGGGACCGTGAACTACGTGGGTCAAACCGCGGGACGTCCGCTAGTAATAAATAAATATCGCTGGACATTACACACAGCGCCATCTAGTGCCACACTAAGCAACGAGGTTTGTGTCGTGGACACCAGATAGTTGATATACTACATGTATACTTCTTTTTTTTGTAAATACATATACTTATTATACTAATAAACATCCATGATTCGGAAACAAATGTCCATGCTCATCACACAAATATTTGCTCCCACCGGGATTCGAACACCAAGAATGTAAGGCAACCTCACTATCGCTGCGCCATTCGGGCCGTCAAATTATAATATACTGTATAATTATCACTTGCTTCGGTGAAGGAAAACATCGTGAGGAAACCAGCATGCCTGAGAGATATTTATCGACGGCATGTAAAGCTAATTCAGAGACCAGTGGGCGGCATAAAAACTCTGACACCAGGTTAACCACCCGAAAGCAAGAAGAATTATTATAATCATTAAAATTGTTAGAAGATTTCTCTCTCTGAAGCCCTGAACACCAGTAGTTTGAACCCTGTTACCGATACTAATGGGCTTCTATTATTTTTTTAATATTTTAAATGCTTTTGTTGTATTATTATATGGGATGAAATTGAATGACCACCAAAAAAACAATCGTTACCCTAAACAGCCTCATCCAAAAAAAAAAATATATATGTACAAATAAATGAAACCCGTACCAAAATTTTTCGGGCTATATATGTCATGCCTGCACTACTAAAACTTTTCATAACCCAAAAAGGCCACGCGTGCACCAAATTTTAACTAGCAAAGTTTTGTGTCATTACTACCCAAATAATATCACTACGTTTGCCATAAAATGTATGTGTTATAAAATATAGGCAATGTGTACAATGCAGGCATTCTATACAATACCTAGGAAATGTATAGAATGCCGGGGTCGTTTAGGCAATGTATGAAATGTTGTTCAATGTTTAAACTATTTTACACTTAACCTAGGAAATGTATAAAATACCTAGGCATTGTATAGAATGCCAGTTGAAGCACAGGCAATGTGTATAATGAACGACCACGAGCAGGAGACACGTGTGTGCGTAAGTGGTATAGGATACTACTAGGACTTGGGGCACCCCGACGTTAGGTTAGTTAGGTTCCTTTAAACCCTGCAGACAGAAATAGGAGCCCCGCGTAGCGGGGCTCCGTCGATTTCGCTTTTTAGGCAAATATAAAGTGTCTCCCGTCCCTTCTAAATTTGGGTTGGCTTTAGCATTGTTTGGCAGGAGAAGAGTATTTAGAACTTCATTTATATTTTTTGGGTAAACAATGATTTTTGTATATTCATTTACTTTATTAGGATAAAATTGTGTAACATATTTGGATGATTTTTTTTAAATAAAATGCGAGTACATATTTGGTGCATGCGTGGCCTTTTTGGGTAGCTCAGCGATTATTCTGAAGATACTTGCCTTTTTTAGGTTAGCAGACTTTACGTTTTTTGGTGATAATTTCATATTAAAATGGGGATTAAATTCTGGTAAGTACTTACGATTTTTTGGGCGTTATATTTCATTATATCTGGTGATTGCTTAAACCTAAGCCTTATTATATTAGAAAGTAATATTTATTTATTTATTTACTTAAAAAAAATAAAGGTAATATTAATTAGAGTTGTTCAGAAGAACTTTAGTAACTTATAATGTCGAAAAAGGATAAAATAATTTAAACCCAACTTAATAAAAAACCCAAGAATATCCGTCGGGGCTGGATTTGCACAAACAATGTCTGCTGCAGCGGTGGCCCCCTGGTGAGTTGTTACCGTAACACCTATCTAAGAACATGCATCATCAAACCCGAACCCATAACTGAAAACTGCATCAAAATCGCACTAGTCCCTACTTTTGGAGAAAATGGCAACATGGATTTGCACAAACAAACATCCTCTCACCCCAAACGTATAATACCGTCTCCGTGCTTTAAAAATGTGTAACTGAATTGAAGCCCGTTAAAAAAAATATCCCAAAATGAATGATCTCCTTTCTCATACTGAAAACATCTATCCAAATGCATGTTGCAAAACTGCGAACTCATAAATTAATGACTGCCAACAAAATAATAACTCACAACATCCATTAATTAAATTTAAACCAGAATAAGGCTGAAGTTTTCAATTGGATGCGTTGGACACCGCTCGAGTTAGTCCACGATGCTCATGACATCCATTTGCTACGAAAATCTGTTAGGACGAACGAGTTAGGCCGGGAGCAGACATGAATATAAAGTTACAAACTAATGCGACGTCTGGATTGCTTGAATAAATGAATTTTGTACATGTTCAGTACGTTTGAGGATGGATGTCCATTGATGAAGAAATTATTCATTGACATATTTCGAATCTTGTTACCTACCTACCACCTACCTACCTTTTTTTCGGATGGGAACACATCAAATGACTCCTCCCGCTCTGGGTGGAGCAGGAGTGTCAAACTTTTACTGACTAAAACCCATTCATGTTCCTTCATCGCCCTTTGTGTTCCGGGGCCACGGTATCTCTTTCGAACAATCCCGCAGCCCCGGCAGGCATCGGACCCTTTGCTGACTCTCTTTGAGACGCGCGTGGGACACGAACGCGCCGTCGACACGGCCTGTCGTCATGAGACGGACGGACGGCGAGCTAGCCCATAGCTCTCCGTCCACAGGCCCGCGCCTACGGTGGCCGGCCGGACGCCCGAGGCGTCTCCCGTGCCGCCCGGACGTGAGGTTCTCTCCCTCTCACGTTCCGCCACACCTCCTTCTCTAGCATGACTGCTTCGCAGAAGGAAGTGACGGCATCCCATGCCTATCAGACTGAATCCGGATTTGTACCCTTTGGAAGGTAACTTTGCCTTGCTCTCTATAAAATGGTACTGTCGGAATGTGGGTGCACTATTTTTACTGAAGGTATAATTATGTTTAGTGACCAACAGTCGCCTGGATTTTCGGAAGCACCGTTATTTATTTAAATGACTATTGAAGTATATACTGATGAGTATACTCCCAAATTCTCTAGAACACACGGCTCTATAAAACGAAAGTATCAGGCAAAGTGTAAAGCAACATTACTGAAATGAAAATTAATGGTTTATGGTTCACAACACTTAAAGTACTTACGGGATAATATCCGTGATTATCTTTATTTATGCGCTCCCGATATTGAAAAACCGTGAAAGTCTAAAACAGTGCATTGTGTTCACAGCCTTGTTCAGACTAGTTAATAGATAGATAGTACTCAAAACGAGTTGAATTAATAACGCACCAATTGAAATCAAATTAGCGTTTCAATGGCGTTGAATTTGGGCGATTTTAGTCGTAGTCGTACTGTTTTTGCGAGATGAATTGGAAAATTAAACGGCTTTATTAATATTGAAGGCAACCAATCAGTTCAAAGTTGTTTTATATAAACATCCTTTCCTTTCCAATATTTGAAATGATAAAGCAAATAATGTTTGTTACTTTTCAAACATAGACCACTAAAGTGATCATCCTGAAATTTTGCATATACACAAACGTTGTCGGGTGTACAGAAACGAACATAGGGTACTTTCATCTCGAAAAAAAGTACTGTTCCTGAGGAAACCACAAAAACATACTTATGATAATAGATGGCACCACGGTGTCGAATCATGATTGAATTATTACAAGCAAAGTACAAGCTGAATTGATCGTCAAATTCTAAATTAGCGCGAGCGAAGCGTGTTGTACTTCGTAGCACGACTATGAATACGCATTCATTATAACTTTTGATGGTAATAAAATCCTTATAATTTATACTATTTTATACCACTAATACCATCAAAATAAATTTTATACCTATAGGATAAGTAGAGAGGTATAAAATTTCTAATTAGTGGTATAAAATACATAGTATAAATAAAAAGGATTTTATTACCATCAAAAGTTATAATGAATGCGTTCATGGTCATGCTACGAAGTACAACACAGCGAAGCCGTGGCCAAAAGCTAGTAACTTATAAGACTCCTGTCACTGCTGACCTGCTACTATTATAACATTGTGTGTTTTCACCAACACGGTGGCGAAACTCTAACAGCACTTTTACGCATTCATGACGCTCTTTACTAATAACAGGCACTTGGGTCGATCTATAGGCGCAGGACACACAGAAAAGACGTAACACGAGGGCGGGGCGCGGACAGGGCGCCGACGGAGCGCCGCGGCGCACCGTCTGCGCGACTTTTTAAAACATATATTATAGAAAAGATGGGGCACGGTCGTGATGCCTGGGAGCCACGAGGGACGACGAGCAACGCGCGCGCCGCGCGATTCCCTGCACCCGCGCCCCACCCCGCCCGCACCCCCGTTCTCGCCCTCAACTCGTCCGCTCGCGTCCGTACCTCGCCCTCTCTATCTGTTTAATTTTTTGTTCCGTCGTGTCCGCGCCCTGTCTTTTCTGTTTTGCGTCACGACGCTTCTATACATTTTGTATGAAAGAGCCGCGGAAGCGTCACGACGCTTCTATACATTTTGTATGATAGAGCCGCGGAAGCGTCACGACGCTTCTATACATTTTGTATGAAAGAGCCGCGGAAGCGTCACGACGCTTCTATACATTTTGTATGAAAGAGCCGCGGAAGAGACATAATAATATGTCTGCGCCCCGTCTGCGCCTTACATCTTTTCTGTGTGTCCTGCGCCTTAGGTTAAGCCGCGCTATGTTGCTCTGCCTGAGTTACCACCTCATCATCATCATCATCATCATTTCAGCCAAAAAACGTCCACTGCTGGACAAGGGCCTCCCCCGACGGAGGGTTTTTGCCATAATCGCCACGCTTGGCAGGCGGGTTGGCGATCGCAGTACGGTTGTTACAAAAGCACAGAGAACGCTGCTGCCCATTCTCTGGTAAGTCCCTTAGTCGCCTCTTACGACACCCACGGGAAGATATGGGATGGTGCTATTCTTTACGTCCGACACCATACAGAATAGCAGAATAGAAGTTACCACCTAGTGATTAGATATTGAGTTTCCTCCGTGCCTCGCGAAAGCACGTTACGCCGTTGGTTCCGGCTGTCATTTCTAGATCTTTAACAGTCGTTCTGGATTTTTTATGACAGACATGACTTGATCCTGCAGCCAAGATCTCCTCCTCACGAGAGAACTCCTCAGCGGTTAATAGCACGGATATTTCAATGTTGATAGATAAACCTAATTTTCTTCTTTTCTTTCTACTCTATAATAATAGAAATACAAATATTTACAAGTATCAAAAAGGGTTACAGGGTGTTGGAAAATTCGTCCATAACGCTGTCAACAGAAAAAGTGCCCAGAAGGCTGGCAGCATTGCCACGTTGGATGGCAATGGTGATTCTTTGGCCAAAAAATAGGCCCGCCCTCTGGTCACGTGAAGAGTCGACCAACCGTTGGCAATTATTTTTTACTTTCATTTTTTAAAGGAATTATCTGCTCAACGAAGAATAAGATGCAAAATGCGCCAAGAACATCAAGACAATCAAAAATAAAATTGATTTTATTTTTAAGACATAAATCTACGTCTAAACCTATCTAGGTCTTGTCGTAATAAAAGTAGTTAGAAATACATACGTATTGTTAAACAATTTTATTTAAAAGAAACAAGCTACGAGTATATTCTCGTTCTCCTAAATGCCTTTACACGCTCCTAACGAACCGAAAAGAGACGAGATAATAAAATTCAATAAAAGTAATCAAACCAATTTCTTTACACATCCGTTTCGTCCCAAAATTACAGACGTTTTTCAAATAATTGTCCTGTTTGAAGACATAACAAGTTTGTGGCTTTTATAAATTTTAAGCCGGTATCAGAAGCTTCATCCATTTGTTTCACCATTTCTTCGTCGACTCCATCAAGCTTAATATGACGTGTGAAAGTGATTCCGGTATCCTATTTGCAGAATAGATACTTAATTTTTTTTTTTTTTTCTTTAATTTCAAAAGATACCGACAAATTATAAAGGACTGAAAGTTAAGCTCCTTTAATTTAAGTTTTCGATCATTCTCTAAAAGAGTGAAAAATGTCGAGTTCCAGAATTGAATCAGTTCACTAATGAATTCAGTTTTCACTTTTTTTTTAGTACACTTCTAGTGAAAGAAGCTGAATGTAAGCCATTTGACATTGACATTGATTTTGTTAATTATTATTAATTTATTTGATTATAAATTGTGAATGTGGGGACCATGTGGGTCACATTTTTTGTTTGTTTTTTCCCACAACTGTCTGGCAGTTTGAGACTTTGAGTACATAATAAGCGACCTACCCAAATGTCCTTTCTTTGGCATTGTTCGTCGTTTCGTTGAGCTCCTTGAGTTATAAGTCGAGCTACACGATAACTGACAAAGCTTGCTCAAACTGGACAGGTCAAATCTGTTTGGTTCTTTCTTCAAAAGACCATCTCAGACACTAATCTGCACAGTCCTCATGTGAATTGAGCAAGATTATGTCTGGACTTCAAAAGAGACAATGACCAATGAGTTTGTTTCGGCTGTTTTTTTTCGTTTAGCCCCATGTAGTTTTAAACAATACGTGTAAAAGTGTTTGTAAACACCTACTTGCATAATAAACATCATTTATTACTTAAAGGCAAAAAATTACAAAAAATGAAGTGTCTGCTGTAGACTTTTTCGGGATTTGACTCACTGGGACCGTCAGCGACATACCTAATGGTACAAAGTGCTATTGAAAGAAAACCCTTTTACGTTCTTTGAAGATTCTACAGCGTTTCAGTTATTACGGTTTTGTGTGGGGTGAGGTATTTTTTTTAGAATACTTTTTGTAGACCGTATCTTTGATTAATATGACCTTGGTATTGTGTTATGTCAGGTATTTTTCGTGCTTTTCTGATTAAAGAATACCTAGATGATAATGCCAAGTGTGTGTGTGTGACCAGTGTAATGGTTTCCTTGTAACTTTGAGAGCTGACTGTACTGTACAAGAAACAGTTGAAATTTATGGTTGACGAAACGGGATTCAATGAATTAAGATTAAAATAGTTACGAGTTGGCACACTTTTTTACTTGTTTCGCACGTCTTTTGTTTAGTTGTCAAAATGGGAAAGTAGCGAGCAGGGCCGGAGCCGTATAAATGTGGACGAGGAGAAAGGCGTATTCTTAAAATTACTCGGCACTTATTCTTAAAATTATTCTTATTCTTATGCAAGGATCGTAGCCGGTCGCGTTCTGTAGTTTCGTTTGAAAAAAGCATGAGTATGTAATCCCAAGAGTTTCAAGATTCCGAAAATCTACGCTGAAAGTATAATAAATAAAAATCGAGTGTCTGCCTTGTATTTTTAAATTATGCAATGGATATTGAAGCTTATAAAAATAATCTGTAGGTCTAAAATATTAATAAAATAAAATTACTCGCCTTCCCTGTATGCCTCGTTGGCCGAGTGATCGCAAACGCGACTTCTGAGCATGATGCATGGTCTTAGGTTCGATTCCCAGAACGGGCCAAGTGCTATTGGGTTTTTCCATTAGGAATTCCTCAGTAGCAGCCACGGAGCCTGGATTCGTGCCTGGTTGATGGCAATAGGCTCCCCCCTATTACATGGGATTTAAACATGACTGGCCAAATGTTGGTGTACAATTAGCTACACCTCTGCTTAACCCTATGGAAATTATAGGCGTGATGTTTGTTACATTAATAAAACTTTAAAATGACGAAATCTCAAAATCTTTAAAACCGTTTGTAGAAACGAGGGGTCGCTAGTTTGGGCCTCGGAATGCGCCACCTCCGGGATCCTTACTTACGGTAGGAGGGGTATCCATCGGTGTCGAGTCGACTTTGAAGTACCTAGGACTCGTCCTCGACAGCCGGTGGAACTTCGTGGAGCACTTCCGACGTTTGGCCCCCAAACTGGAACGGACTGGGGCTGCCTTCAGGCGGCTCCTGCCCAACCTGGGGGGGCCGAACGCCTCCTGCCGGAGGCTCTACGCGGGAGTCGTGCGGTCCATGGCCCTTTACGGGGCCCCGGTGTGGGCGCGTTCTTTGAGGCGGCGTGCCGCCCACTACCTGAACGCGCCCCAAAAGGTAGTAGCCGTAAGGCTGGCCCGGGGCTACCGCACGATTGCCCGCGAGGCGGCGAGCCTCCTTGCCGGATTGCCGCCATGGGATCTGGAGGCGATAGTCCTCGCGCGCCTGCATGAATGGCGCGCGGAGGCGCTACGCCGGGGGGAAACCCCGCTGCAGCGACAAATTGTCGCTCAGCGGACAGACTTCCGGCGGGATCTCATGGCGACATGGAGAGAGCGACTGTCGCAACCCCGTGCAGGGCACGCCACAATTGTGGCGATAAGTCCCCTCTTTGAGGAGTGGCTTGAGAGACGCCACGGCGTCCTCACCTTCCGCCTGACGCAGGTCCTCACCGGACACGGAGTGTTCGGGAGGTTCCTGCACCGAATCGGGCGGGAGGAAACGCCCGGGTGCTTCCATTGTGAAGATCGACCGGAGGACACGGTGGAACACACGGTGGAGGTGTGCCCCGCGTGGGCGGAGCACCGCCGTGTCCTCGAAGCGGCGATCGGCGGCGGCGACCTCTCGCGTCCGGCCCTGGTGCAAGCCATGGTCCGGAGCGAGACGGAATGGGACGCCGTCACCTCCTTCTGCGAAGCAGTAATGCTAGAGAAGGAGGTGGCGGAACGTGAGAGGGAGAGAACCTCTCAACGTCCCGGCCGCCGCGGGAGACGCCCCGGGCGTCGGGGGCCACAACCACGTGGCCCCCGGCCTCCGTAGGCGCGGGCCTGTGGACGGTGAGCTATGGGCTAGCTCGCCGTCCGTCCGTCTCATGACGACAGGCCGTGTCGACGGCGCGTTCGTGTTCCACGCGCGCCTCAAAGAGAGTCAGCAAAAAGGAAGGGGTCCGTAAGGACCGATGCCTGCCGGGGTTGCGGGACTATTCGAAAGAGATACCGTGGCCCCGGAACACAAAGGGCGATGAAGGAACATGGATGGGTTTTAGTCAGTAAAAGTCTGACACTCCCTCCTGCTCCGCCCAGAGCGGGAGGGGTTATTTGATGATTTCCCATCCGAAAAAAAAAAAAAAAAAAAAAAGGGGTCGCTAGTTCATCATAATTCGTTTCTTAATGGATTGATTAAAGAGGAGCCCGTGGCTAAATAATAATAGTCGCTCGGGTCGATCTTTAGGTTAAGCCGTGCTTGCCTAGGTTGGTCTGTGGATGGGTGACCACCCATTACATACCGGGTTTCCTCCGTGCTTCGGAAAGCACGTTAAGCCGTTGGTCCCGGCTGTCATTTGTAGATCTTTGACAGTCGTTACAGGTAGTCAGTAACCCAAAAAGTCTGACAACCAGTCTTACCAAGGGATATCGTATTACCCAGTACTAACTGGGTTGTGGAGGTCAGATAGGCAGTCGCTCCATGTAAAATACAGGTATTCAGCTGCATCCGGTTAGATTGGAAGCCGACCCCAACATAGTTGGGAAAAGACTAAGCAGATGAATGGATTGATTAAAAAAACTTAATGGGCCGGCGGAGCATGCGCAGTTCATCATCATCATCATCAGCCGATTAATGTTCCCACTGCTGGGACACAGGCCTCTTCTCTATGAGAGGGAGTGGGCTATAATCCACCACGCGGGCCCAGTGCCGATTGGTAGATGTCACATGTCTTCGAATTTTTTGGTTCTAGGACATGCCGGTTTCCTCACGATGTTTTCCTTCACCGTTTTAAGCGCGTGCGTAGTTCATACAAACGTAATACCATAATAATTTGTAAATCAAACATATTGTAGTAAGTAAATAGGAAGGTAGTCCTACCTTCCTATTTACTTACTACTATTCAGTAATCCAATCGAAATAAATACACATGTATTTATTTCGATTGGATTATAGAATATCTATGTTCCCAAATATAGATTTTGAAAGAACAATGATATAAAAACGAAATATAAGGAATTTAAAATTTCTAGATAAAACTTCCTTTTGTCATAACTCTTGTTTAAATCAATGTTCAGTTAAGGTAGTGTGTCTTTATTCCAATCGAAATAAAGACAGGTAGGTAGTGTACCTTAAGAATAAATATATGTTTGATTTACAAATTATTTTGGCATTACCTACGTTTGTACTATGAACTACGCATCCATCGCTGGGCTCCTAAGTAACAACATCTTACTATGACTAATACATATTATTAGTTCTTTGCAATTAAAGACTTGAGACTTGTAATCCTGACACTAGAAAGGAGTGTATTTTCATTTAAATATTAATTTTATGTAATAAAATCTTTATACCAGGCAATGTCATGGGGTCACAAAGGTCAATTTACATAGAAGGCTTTAAAGATGGTCCATGATTCTCACATAGACACTCAGCTCAACAAATTTTATTTGAAGTGCTATTATTTTAGGTGTATTTTGACTTTGATTTTCACAGTAGTGTTTATCTAATAGGTACAATAAAATTAGTTTTTCTTATATAAACTTACAATAAACGCCTTTTGGAAGGAGCAGTGCAATACGTAACATGAATGCGTAATGCTGTATTTTTGTAGGTGCATCATTATTAAACTTCATTAGAATTCATTCAATAATAGACTTCATTAAATTCATGCAGTCGTTGGCACTACATGATTTTTATAGGGTTATGTAAAAAACTCTAGAGTAGGGAAAACTCTAGTATAGGGTAAATCAGCCTATAATAACGGTAGGTACAGAATTCACATCTTTACATAACCTGCGCTGGGCTTTTTAATTCTTGTTAAGGCCCTTCTAACACTAAAATTAGCAACTGTATTTGTGGTGGTTCAAACTTCGTTTGAAATACTGTTAGAATAAAGAGCTTGCACTACAAAGTGGTTGTTACGTCAGTCACTGCGGCCGAATAGTGCGAAATGAGTGTTTTTTTTCGATTTACAAAAAATCTATTGATTGGACTAAAAAAATAAAACACATAATATAAGACCTGCTTTATGGTTAGTTCAGTTAGTATGCAAAGTTTCATGATCTAATTTGAAGTACTTTTTGAATACCAGCGGTTTATTGTTCGATTTGGAGGTAACTATGATTTTTTTTTTTATCGAGAAAAGTTTATGGAGTCGTGGTTTCGTCACACATAGTACCTAGCATTAATCCTCAACTTTACCATATATTAAATTAATGCTGCTGCATTTTAGGCGTAACGGCGGATCATGCTAAGCCATTTGAGGCAAATATGGCCCTTAATCAGCAATATTTAAATGGTTAACCCATCATCATATCGGTCATTGATTCTGATTCTGGCCACCTACGAAAAAAGTCTTATGCAACCGCCATAGCAATATTTCACCTCACCGATGATCTGTATCACACAAAATTCAGGAACTTGAGAATGTTTTTTGGCAGAGGTATGAATAGGACATAACATCCTGTAATCCCCGACGGATCGGCAGAGATATACCTAATGGTACACCCACATTTTACCAGTTATGTTTACGACCCATGTAATAGCCTATTGCCATCAACCGGGCTCAAATTTCTGCTACTGAGAAATGCCTGATGGGAAAACCCAATAACACTTTGTTGGGATCCTGCCGTTTTGCCGAAAAGATTTTGACAAAATTTCACTACCCAAACAAATTTTAGCAAACTTTTTTTATACCATTGCAATATTTCGAATGATTTTAGTACGCATATTTTTATTTGGTCAAATTTTTACTTGACAAAATATTACCAAGTTTAGTATAATGTCATTGTGGCATTTGGTCTTTATTAATCAAATTATTTATTACAGCAAACAATCTTCAGACAATAAACGTTTGGTGAAATGATTTGTTAAGACAAACAATAGGCAATTTTTTTTTAATTTAATCATTTGTTTAATGCAAAATATTTTTACATTATAATTTTAAATTTTTTGCAATGGACATTAGCAATTTTATTTCGGAGTATCCAGACGGGCGAGTGCCAGACACGACTTGCATTAATAGAAAAAAAGATATTATTTTTAGTAGGTTACCCGGAACTCAACTATTTAGATAAGGTTAATTTCTTATTTAAACAAAATGGGTAGGGTAGGTTCGGTTAAAACTGTGACCTCCTACGCACGAGCCGAGCAAGCGAAGCGAGCGGCAGCGGCCGGCGAGTGCCAGAAACGACTTGCATTAAGGGATTTTTTTTAGTAGGTGTCTCGGAACTGATCTATTTAGATTAGGATAATTACTTATTTAAAAAAAAATGGTTAGGTTAGGTTAAAACTGTGACCTCAAGATATTTGGTGCCACTTTAAAGACTGAATCGGAAAGGAAGAATTGAAAACTGACGATACTAATTATTTGGCTTATTTGATTTTGCGTAAAAACTGTTATTCCAACTGAAATATTTGACTTAAAAAAAATGTTAAAAGTACTATTTGGTAAACAAGTTATAGATTAAACGTTTATTTCCCAAACATTAGGTTTGCGTTACAATTTTTTGTGAATAGATTTCTTGCTTAGTAATCATTTGGCAAATGAAATTATGCGAAACATTTTTTGGGAAGTGAATATTTGTCAAATTCCTTTCGGTCAAACAAGGGAGACCCCACTTTGTCTCACCCGGGAATCAAACCGAAGACCAACGAGGCTGTTAGAATAGTAATGGTTTTCAAAGCCCGGAATTGTCCTTCAGATTGGCTTTCATTTTAAAAGGTGGGACAGCGTCTAACCCTTGCCAATAAGATCCGATAAAAACATGTGAATTCACCCTAACATAGACATGTAATAGACAATCGAAATATAACAGATGGGACGTCCCTATTCTATAGAAACGTGGTCATCATTGTTCTGGAAAAGATAACTTAGGTCCCGATTGTTGGGAAGATTATAATTAGGAATATCTTAATGGGATCGGGTGATATAGTGGTAATTTTATACAGTGGTTTCTGCTCTTCATTTAGATGAAGTTGTTTCTAGATTCCTTTTAAGTTAAAGTCTTTTACGAAGACGTGATCAAAAGATATTTAAAAAATTGGTTGCCTGTAAAGTCGGTATACGGGCGAAAGTTTTACGTGATAACGACTTTGAGTGGTAAAATAAACTTTTTATGTCTGTCTCTCTCGCTCTTAGGCGGGCTCTCACTCGCTCTCATTGTGAGCGCATAACGTGAGCGGAGCGTAACGCAGTTTCTTGAAGTGTCACCCGGCAAACCAATTTATAAGACGTTGTCACGTCAAAATTGTGGCTTAATGTACTATGGTTGTCCCTTGCCGTTTTAAAACTTAAAATATACATGAGATATGTTTTTTTATGTACAAAAACCCAACCTAAGATTCGAGACGGTTGTGTATATGAAACAAAGTGTTACAGAATTATTGCTATTAACGAAGACAAGGAGACAAAATTACTGAAGCAAAAGAATTTTATATGGCCTATATGGATAGATTTTTTTTCGTATTTTTTTCTGAATGGCCATAGGTTCTGCTATGGGCCATTTGAAGGTTATACATTCGTTGCCAGACACCATCTATTTAAAAAAACATTGTCCTAATAGCACAACAGTGTTGTACTTTACTAATCCATTATTTCTGTCATTCCATCTAAAGACAACCAACCTTTTGTTTCAACATTTTATTTCACGTTTCCTGTACTCGTTGCTACAAAAAGGTAGCAAGTAAAAACT
Source organism: Xestia xanthographa (assembly GCA_905147715.2). Classification (NCBI taxonomy): domain Eukaryota; kingdom Metazoa; phylum Arthropoda; class Insecta; order Lepidoptera; family Noctuidae; genus Xestia; species Xestia xanthographa. The sequence goes on along the minus strand of LR990656.1, from coordinate 4,534,467 downwards.
TCTACAGAATACGTCCGCCCCCACATAAATTAGGTGTCTCAACAAGACGAAGGTCTGAAGTCCCTGTTGATGGAATAAATATCAAGTTAAGTAGTAGTAGTAAGTAATGAATATTTTATACTAGAAATAAATAATGTAACATCACGCCTGTAATTCACGAAGGGTTGGGCAGAGGTTTACCTAATGGTACATCCATATTTAGCCAGTTATGTTTAAGTTCCATCTAATAGGGGGCGAGCCTATTGCCATCAACCGGGCATAAATCCAGATTCTGTGTACTGAGAAATTCCTGAAAAACCCAGTAAAATTGCCCGACCCGGGAATTGAAGCCAAGACCTTGTACTTAGCAGTCATGCTGGCGATGACTAGAGCAACGAGGCAGTTTTTTTAATTTATATTAAAATTTTATTTATAAGAAAATCCGGGATTGTAAACAACACAACCTATTTCATTCTGTAATTTCAGTCTTAAGGCGACTACTTTTACTACTACAACAGCCCATAACGCCCACTGCTGGACGTAAGCCTCTCCCATGATGGGAGGATTTGCCATAATCTCCATGCTTGGCAGGCGGATTGGAGATCGCAGTGATGAAAGACTAACAGAAAACGCTGCTGCCCATTCTCTGGTCTACGGAGGCGCAAGGTGTTCTGCCTCAGACATTAGTCGCCTTATACGACACCCGTCAGTGTAATGGGTTGGTTCTATTCTACTCTGCCGGATACCACACGGCTACTACAGGAGCTAAATTAGTAACTCTATTTGTGGTGTGAGCAGCGGTGGCCCAGTGGTGGCGGCCCCGACTTACGAACAGTAAGTCGTGGGTTCGAACCCAGTCAGGCGCATTACTTTGTGTAATTTATTTCATCACCGCTGCTCTCAAAAGGGTGAAGGAAAACATCGTTAGGAAACCGGCATGTCCTAGAACCAAAAAACACCACACATGTCAAAAAACACCAACAATATGTCAAAAAACATAATTGCAAATGGGATGTCTAAAAACATTCAGTCCAGAATATGATTAATTAGCAATTTTTTTTATTTTATTTTTTTAAACATTTCTCTGGTGGAATTTGTCTACTACCCAAGTATTAGACAAATTCTATACCAATTGAAAGTATGAAGCCTATAAAATTTATGCAAATGTTAGGTTATCCGGTTAACCTAACGTTTTCATATTCTTTAAGCAATAGAATATGCAAAAGTTATGAAGCCCATACATACTTTCGATTGGTATGGAATTTGTCTATTAGACAAACCAGTGAAAAGTTGAAAAAAAAAATTGTATTCTGGACTGAATTTTTTTAGTCAACCCATTTGCAATATATTTTTTGACATATTTAATTTGTTATAAAATACTTTTCATTCATTAACCAGCTCGGTGAAGGTCGTTCTTTAAGGGATCCTATATTATAAATGTCTTAGCTTTAAACAGTGTGAATAATAAATGACAGAGTCGCTCCCCTTAATCTAGTGTAGATCGGTGTCATCCGACGTTAAAGCATCGGTGAAAAATGTCAAGCTGAAGTCGATTTAGCTTCATAGGCGAGGAAAGTGAAATATTGTTTGGTTATTCAGAAATAAATTATTTTCTTCGGTTATTTCAAGTCACAAATAGTTTTGAGTGTATTTTTGGAACCGTAATCTGTTATGTTAGTTTCGGAAGTAAGTAAATACAATGTATATTATGTAATGTCTATAGGCACCTATCTAATACATAAAAAATCCACAGAAAAAAACTCAGGTCACGGTGTTTGTGGTCGCTTTCCTCCGAAACGGCTTGACTGATATTTATGATTTTTTTTTGGGTACATTTGGGAAGGTTACCGATGTAGCCCGAAGAATTGCCAAACTTAAGTGGCAGTAGGCAGGGCACATTGCTCGCAGAACGGATGGCCGATGGGGCCGAAAAGTTCTGGAGTGGCGAGCGCGAACCGGAAGACGTTGCGTTGAAACACCTCGCACTAGTTGGACCGATGACCTGGTGAAGTTTGCGGGAATCCGCTGCATGCGAGTCGCACGAGACCGGTCAATGTGGCGACACTTGGGGGAGGCTTATGTACAGCAGTGACATAGGTCGTAAAATATATTTCACACTTTAATTTATATGGCAGAACAATGTTTACGGGGTCAGCTAGTAAGGTACAAAAATGTTTTATTCGTGAAGACAAATAATGTTGATTCAAATAATTTTCAGCCTTATTACTCAGGGAATAAGATTGAAAAGTGGTCTCGGTGGCACCAGCTGCCAAGGTCTATTCAAATACTTGGTTCCAATTGAGGATATTTGCACTCAAATAAATAGTATCAACTTTATCGTAGAGTAAATATCTCAATACGAATATTGATACTGTAAAGTTGATTTAAGAATGGCTAGTAGTATTGAAAAACAATTAAAAACTTTATGTGGAGGATAAAAAAATTCTTAAGAGCCTATAGTACCTCAAATTAGCAACTCTATTTGTGGTGGTTCAAATTTCGTTTGAAATACTGTTAGAATAACGTTCTAATCAGCTTGCACTACAAAATGGTTGTTACGTCAGTCACTGCCGGCCGAATAGTGATTTTTATGTGGTTTTTACCCGTTATAAAATCAAATTTTAGTCTATTGGAAAAAATAAAACACATAAGACCTGCTTTATAGTTAGTTCAGTTAGTATAGGTATACAAAGTTTCATGGTGTAACTTGAAGTGCTTTTTGAATACCAGCGGATTATTGTTCGATTTGGAGGTAAATTTGGATTTTTAATATATCGATAAAATTTTATGGAATCGTGTTTTCGCCAAACATAGGACTTAACATTAATCCTCAACTTTACTATATATTTATTTCAAAATTGATGCTGCAGTATTTTAGGTGTAATGGAGGATCATGTTAAGCCATTTGAGGTAGTATAGGCCCTTAAGCGCATGTTTATTTAAATGTTTGACAAGTAAACTACGAACGCAGACTACCTAAAGATAATAAATGTATCTCCGATCATTTAGCTACAATCTAGCCGTTTTATGTTCGTGTCCTACTTTAACATCATCATTGGCCAATTTCCCAACTATGTTGGGGTCGGCTTCCAGTCTAACCGTATGAAGCTGGATACCTGTATTTTACATGGAGTGACTGCCTATCTGACCTCCACATCCCAGTTAGTGCTGGGTAATACAATACACCTTGGTAAGACTGGTTGTCAGCTTTCGGGCCACTGACTACCTGTAACAGCTGTCAAAGATCTACAAATGACAGCCGGGACCAAGGCATGGAGGAAACTCGGTGTGTAAAGGGCGGTCACCCATCCACGGACCAACCTAGGCAAGCGCGGCTTAACCTTTAAAATCGACCCGAGCTGCAGTTATTATTTAGCCACGAGCTCCTCCTCTCGTGTCCTTCTTTAACATTTTACATAATACAGGATTATCTAGTTATCTATTAGAACAACGTAATGAGTTTTCTTAAAGACTGTCTGAAACAGATTGCGATCTTACTCCAAAGTTGGGACTTCTAATCGTTTCGTCTGGGCCTAAATTAGTTTTTATAATAAGATATAAACTTGTCTCATGTTATCTGGGATATTATTCAAGAGGTAGACAATATTTCTGTACTCGCATGAATAGGCTAGTTTCCACCATCAATAAATTACAAATCTATTTAGTCCGTCAGATAGAGAATTAGAAAATAATAGACACGTATATTTTGTTTTTGTAAATCAATGAATATTGAAAAAGATAAAACGCATCAAAACTCGGGAGTGGGGGCTCGTGACGTCCCAACGCACTAAAATTATAGCACGGCGTGAGGTATTGAGAATTTTAAAAGCATATCTTCGGCTATTTTGGTTTACGTAACAAAAGAAAAAATATGTGCAAATATTTTTTGATAATCTAACTGACGGACTTATTAGATTTTTTCAGGACACAAGCCTATTATTTATATCGTTTTAAAACTAGGTACTTATATCGAGCTCGAACTCGACTCAAGACAAATCCTAATTTTTATTTTTATTTTCACTGGCAGACGAGGGCGAGGCGAATCCTAGTCGTTTAGTTTTGAAGTTTGTTTTTTTAGAAAACGAACCCTAAAGATTGAATGCAGAGGGTTATCTTAGCAACTACTTACTGATAATATTCCGAAAATTCTTTCACTAAAGGGAAGCTACACATTATATCCCAGTGTCATGGTCATCACATCAGCCAATTAATGTTCCCACTGCTGGGACACAGGTCTCTGAGAGGGAATGGGCTATAATCCACCACGCGGACCCAGTGCGGATTGGTAGATGTCACATGTCTTTGATTTTTTTGGTTCTAAGACAAGTCGGGGGCCGTCACCTCTGGGCCACCCCTGCTCATTGTCATAGGCTACATTTAAAAGGTTCCCGAAGGTTAATTTCCTTACATAAAGAGAGCCAAGCCGCGATCAAAACCTAGTTGTTACTAAATTGTTCGCCACCCTGGCGATTTGGAGAACTTTTGTTAAAATTCACTCAAAAGACAATGCCAAGTGTCGTCTGCTTTTACGATGGTTCTGCTATGTATACGTAATTTTGATAGTAATTGCATAAAAACTCATTTACCAGAACATTTCATCGTAGCAAATGGATTCATATTATTCCAAAGGTGGTAGGTATGTGTTTTAAGAAATGGCTTATACATTGGTTTATACATATACGGTACCATATTAGTATATTGTAACAAGAAATTGAGTTGATTAAGGGATGAGCCGTCCAGACTTGTCCAGAATGATGGTTTCATGTTGCATTGCGTAAGGTGATTTTTTTCAGCGTGTGTTACATTAATTTCATGTAACGTTTCACTGTTGTATGTAAATAAAGCACTTGATTACATAATTCACTGTTTTTATTATGTTTAAACATATTAATACCTACTAGATAACAGATTGACACACGTCACGGAACCGGTGAGAGAGAACGTAGACACCAAAAGAGCTCATTGTAAAGGTAGTAAAAAAGATAAAAATAATAAAGAAAAACCATAAGGCGTTAACTAGCATGCGTTCATATATATCTACGTATTATCATCAACATTCACTAATGACTATTATCTATTCTGTGCTAATGTGTAGAGTATGAACGATTACGATAGTAAAGGAAACACGGATATGGGAACCCGCTGGCGCCGTAGTCCTTTTAAGCTCGCGCAAATTGCGGTCTAATTTTAGCAGGCCCAGAAGAGATTTGTATAAAATTTCAACCAGAAAAAGCTCGTATTAAAAAGAAAAGCCACTTTATTCCAGATTAAAGGATTTGTTTAGAAAACCAATCTGCATTAAGGTTATTGTGCAAACTTCGGAAATGCAGTTACGTCGAACCTTAACTTCGAGGGATTAAGGATGTTTTTAGAATGGATATTTGCAAGAAATGTATAACTGATCTCACTTCAGGCATTAGCTTACGACCTGGTTTATAAATTGAGGGGAAGATTCTTTCAAAGACTAAGCCAGTTTTTTTCAGTCAAAGAGGCGTTTAACATGTTATACTTTAAATCCGACGAATTTAAATTAAATTCACTAAAATTTAATTCATGTCTTTTTTTTTGTTTTCACTTACTTGCTACAGTTATTGTAATAGCAGTTTTGCATAGTCCGAGAAAAAATGCAAGATTATATTTTTTTTACACATTTTTTTCTATAGTTTGATACCCATATCATGGGAATTTAAATATATAACTATAACAGTTGGTGCCAGTTAAGATGAGAATAGCGGTCATTGACCCACCTACATTTATTATACTTCTTAACTTTGAAAACCAAAAATAAGCCTGTTCAAGTCTTGAATCGTCATCTATCATGATCTTCAACTTTTTTTTAATGAAAAACGATACATGGTTTATTTGTTTTAGTTCGTACGAAGAATTATTAGGGAAAGGGTAATGACCGCTATTCTCATCTTAACTGGCACAAACTATAGCCCGCCATCTTTGGGAGTCTGCCATATTGGATTTGAATTGTCATTCTACTTAGACATGGTACGCAAAATTACAGGTCAATTTTATTGGAAACCGGGAATTGGGTTTTACAAGAGAAACTAATGAAAGCGTGTTTAAAAAAAAAAACAAAATCTCACACACCTTTCAAAAAATTTCAGAAGAGAAAATACCTTGTTCCATTTCCCATAACGTCCAGTATCCTACAAAGTTGCAACTTTGCTTTGCCATCCCCTAACTATTGAGATAGGTTATCCGTATCACCCCATACCTCATTTAGCATTCTTATAGACCTCTTGAGATCGTCCCGTGTCAAACTTGAGTCGCTATCAAGACCCTAGTTTGAATAATTCATTTAGATAGGTAACCTTATGAGAAAAAATGTGTCGGAGTTACCAAGTCAGATATTTTATTTTTATTAGGCTTCCGTACCCAATGGTGCCAACGGGACCCGGTTCCTCTGTCTGTCACAGGTCTATATATATTTTGAACGGGATTAGGTAGGCAATTGAAATTGTATACAGAATATTATATTACTATGAATGCTATAAGAACTGCTATGAGGAGCTGGTGGCTAAATAATAACAGCCACTCGGATCGTTCTTTAGGTTAAGCCGTACTTGCCTAGGTCGGTCTGTCGATGGGAGATCACCCTTACATACTGAGTTTCCTCCGTGCCTCGGAAAGCACGTTAAGCTGTTGGTCCCGGCTGTCATTTGTTTATATTTTGACAGTCGTTACGGGTAGTCAGTGGCCCAAAAAGTTTGACAACCAGTCTTACCACAGGATATCGTATCACAAAGTAGGTACTGACTGGGTTGTGGAGGTCAGATAGGCAGTCGCTCCATGTAAAATACTGGTATTCAGCTGCATCCGGTTAGACTGGAAGCCGACCCCAATATAGTTGGGAAAAGGCTAGGCAGATGATGAATGCTATAAGAACTATTGTAATGTGCGAATAGGACGTTTTGCGAATAGGACATTTGTTTTCACGGGTTTTGTTTTTGGGCATTTGTTTTCATTTTGCAAATGGGACATTCTGCGTCAGATCCGTTTTTTCGGCGTTTTTTTATACGTGTTGTTAAGAACTTTACGATGTTTTGGAACGTCCCGTTTGAGTCCGGTTAGCTCTTGGCTGGTTTTTCAATAAGGTTGGTGGCACACAAGTTTTAATGTTGATGGATCGAGAGGGAGAGGCAGGCTAAAGAAAATTTTGTTGCATCGTGTGAAGAAAGATATGAAAGAAAAGGGAGTGATATGAAAGCCTGACTGTTTTTGACAAGGTAGAATGGAAGAAGAATACGTGTAATGGAATCCTTCACACCAAAGACGTCAGGCATATCGGCCATTTTAAGGCCCGGACTCCACCAAAGAGGAGCCGAGAGGAGATGTGCAAGAATCAAACAATCACAGAAGAGACGAGAGACGCGATTAGATATCAATTATTGTGATTACTACACTACACTACTACAACAGCCCATAACGTCCACTGCTGGACATAAGCCTCTCCCATGATGGGAGGAATTTGCCGTAATCTCCACGCTTGGCAGGTGGATTGGAGATCGCAGTGATGAAAGACTAACAGAGAACGCTGCTGCCCATTCTCTGGTCTACGGAGGCGCAAGGTGTTCTGCCTCAGACATTAGTCGCCTTATACGACACCCGTGAGTGTAATGGGTTGGTTCTATTCTACTCTGCCGGATACCACACGGCAATTGTGATTGGTCGGATCTATCTATCTATCATGGAGTATATGTTTCCGCACTTGTGCGTGAGCCACGGTGGCCGTTACTCCAACCAGCCCACCTCCCTCCAGAAGCAGATCACACTTCCCGGTCTTCTAAGGGCATCTGCAAGGGATTTTGGTGTTCCCAGGGTCTCCTCACAAATCTTGGTAACGCCGGTGCACTCAAGGAGCACATGCACCACCGTTTCCTCCGCCTCCATGCATGCTCTGCACAGGGGACTGTCAGTGATTTCTAGGGTGTGGAAGTGTTTATTTAGTGAACAGTCTCCAGTGATGGTCCCCGACACCAGTCGTAGACTATCTCTGTCTAGGCGCAGAAGGCGCCTGGTCAGATTGGTCGGATTCCGCACGTCTGCTTTCTGCTCCACTCGTCTCCGCTTCGGTGAAGTCCGAGCCCTAAACGCCTTCAGAAGACGTGCCACCGACATGCCTGGCTTTGCTGTGTAGGCTCCATTACGCGAACACCAAAAAACATGCATGCAGATAATTAAGGTAAATTGTCAAATACTACACCAAACTATTCAATTGGATATATATGTCGGGATCGTCAGGAATTTATTTCGCTGGGCTCGAGCTTATGTAGGCTGTAGACGGGTTTCGTGCTATGAAAACACACTGGATGAGATACACTATTTTATTTCACATTGCATGGTTCGGCGTGGTAGTTTCCATGGAGAAGAACCGGCAAGAAACTCCATGGTTACTCTTTTCAAACAGATACACTGAGTCTAACAAATTACTTGACATTACACTTTGACACATTAACACTGGGCACAATGAATCGGGTACAGTTTCAAGACGTCTTAACTCCGCTGCGATCAGACATAGAATGTCCGCCTCGCCGCGTGATGTTAACATCAGGACTCTGTAGAAGCCGCCATGGTGGGGTAGACTGGTAAGTAGGTCGCGTGATGTCACCACTGGCGCGCTTTCGATACATTCGCCCGTCCGTACTCATGACCGGATCCGACATATACATTATATCATATAAATGCATTTAGAGTTGCCAAGTCCCGCTACAGAGCATCAGTGGAAAAGTCTAAGGGTAATTTACTGCGAAAAATAGTAGAAAAACTAGATAAAGAAGGTCCGTGGTCTCCTTTGTATCACGAGTTCAAAGCTAATCGATCAGTCGACCTGGCGTTTGTCCAGAACATTAAAGTAAATAATAGACACACGACCGGTATTGAGGAAACAACCGAAGTTCTATTAAATAGTCTGATACCTGATGATTCGCCAGTAAATGACAATGACTACCATCAGCAGATCAGAGCGTGGGCATCTGTGCCACCTGAATCACCAACGTCAGACCTTCCATCCATTGACGAATTCATTAATCTTGTCAGGAAACTGCCTCTTAACAAATCATCAGGTGAAGATAAAATATCTAATCGGATGATAATAGAAGCTTGTAAAACAGCGGGTGACGCCATTTTATCTGTTTTCAACCGATGTATTGCGGACGGCGTTTTTCCTCGTGTATGGCGACGTGGCTTTATACGAATAATTCCAAAAAGTGGTGATAAGCCACCAGACGACCCTAAGTCGTACAGGCCCTTAACCCTACTGCCATCTTTGGGAAAACTCCTGGAGCGCCTTATCGTTCCACGTTTGCTGCCAGACGGGCCAAAGTTTCATAACAACCAATTCGGTTTCACCGTGGGAAAATCTACCGTAGACGCGGCACTTTCTGTTAGAAAAATTGTTAATAACTCGGAACACAAGTACGTGGTTGGAATCTTTTTAGATATTTCCGGGGCTTTTGATAACGCATGGTGGCCGATGCTACTACTTAAAATGAAGAATCGCGGCTGCTATAAAAACATATATAATCTTGTTTATTCATATTTTTTAAATGGTTCCGCGAAACTCAAACTCGGACATCATTCTATGTCAAAGTCCCTTACCATGGGATGTCCTCAGGGCTCGGTAATCGCTCCGTATCTGTGGAATTTAGGTTTCGATGATTTTCTCGCGATTCCTCTCCCACCCGGCTGTTCATTAACCGGTTACGCGGACGACGGCCTGCTGCTCATTCAGTCGAGTACTCGGGCTGGACTCGAGAATTTAGCTGACACTTGCCTACGATTAATATCTCAGTGGGGCGATCGAAACCGTCTGACCTTTGCACCGCAAAAAACTTATCAACTAATTTTAAAAGGTAATCTTAAATCGTGGCCTAGTATTAAATTTAATAACGTTCCCGTGAAAAGAAAGCAGTCCGTGTGCTACCTTGGTTTGGTCTTAGAGAAGAATTTTTCATTCATAGATCATATAAAAACTGTCGGTGAAAAAGCTAAAAAGAACTTTTATGCCTTAACTAGAATATCCAAATCTACGTGGGGTCTGTCATTTCTAACTTTAAAGACCATTTATGGGGCTACCTATTTGGGGTGTATGTGCTACGGGGCACCTGTTTGGGCCGATAGGGCCACCATAGGAGCGGTACGACGTAAATTGCTTCAAAGCCAGCGTTTGGCTTTGATATTCTTATGCAAAGCGTATAGGACGGTTAGTACTGAAGCCTTACCGGTACTTGCAGGTGTACTTCCAGTCGATCTTGAAGTGCAGCGACGGGCTGCAATGTACTATAACGCGCGTGAGACCACGGACGCAGACTTTTTAACCCTACGTGACCGTGATAAGATTTCTAGATTATTCAAACCACAGACCGACGTCTGGGAGGAACTTTTGTCTGAATGGCAATGTAGGTGGGATAATTCCATCAAGGGCCGACACCTCCACCAGTTCTTTCCATCCGTTCGTGAACGGCTGGCCAGGACATGGCTGGAGGTTGATCACTGTGTTGCTCAATTTCTCACCGGTCATGGTAACTTTAAGAGTAAATTATTTTCCTTCAAGCTTGTTGACTCGCCTCTTTGTCAATGTTCCACATCTGACTGCGAATATGAACAATCAGCACATCATATTTTATGGGAGTGCAGTCTTTGGCAGAATGAACGCAATATTATGTTGGATAGTGTACAGGTTACATCCGGAGTTATTTACTACACAGACCTTGTAGAAACTAGAACAAATTTCCGTGCGTTCAAGCGTTTTTGCCATACCTATTATTGGAATCAAATATAACTGCTCACAACTTAGGACCCATTAATGTTAATATTTTATCCGTGGTGCTAGGCAACTGGGCCTATCCCAGTTGTGAACGTCCCTTTGCGCCTATTGGCCTTGTTTCTTTGTGTCTCCTGCTGATATGGAGGGAAGTGGAAATTACAGATTTTCCTACTCCTCCGCTATACTTTTCTGATTAATTTCGTTGCGGGATCCAAGACAGTTAAATTCATTCTCTGGGACTTCGTCGAGCTTCATTGTCTCGGCGCTTTTCTGGTGGTCGCCACTGTTGATTCTGGCTTTCAGGAGTTACAGTGGTTGGGAACAGTGTGGCGGGCTTGTCCCTAAAAAAAAAAAAAAAAAAAAAAAAAAAACCTCATCACGAAGCCGTGAACAAGCATTCTGTACATGTAACTTTACGCATGGTGTCCGTATGGTGTCGGACGTAAAGAATAACACCATCCCATATCTTCCCATGGGTGTCGTAAGAGGCGACTAAGGGATTTACCAGAGAATGGGCAGCAGCGCTCTCTGTGTCTTGTGTAAGAACCGCACTCACTGCGATCGCCAACCCGCCTGCCAAGCGTGGCGATTATGGCAAAACCCCCCCAAATGAATAGCGCATCACAAAAATGGCCCCTAGTGCCCGGCAGCCCGTCTACCCTCGACTACGGCAGCGGTCGAGGCTACGGCGTGGCAAGGGGTGCGAAGAATCTCCGGAAGGGATCCGGCTGCCAATACCGACGACTAGACCTGGCAACATATAACACGCGCACACTCCGGACCGACGAGAAGATAGCGGAACTCGAAGAGGAATTGAGCAGGCTGCAATGGAGTATTGTGGGATTATCTGAAGTCCGAAGAGAGGGGGAGGACACGATAATCCTGAAATCCGGCAACCTGCTCTATTTCTGCGAGGGTGACCGGCAATCCCAGGGTGGTATTGGGTTTATCGTCCACAAGTCCCTTGTGAACAACGTGGTGAAGATCGAGAGTGTGTCGACCAGGGTGGCGTACCTTATACTCAGAATATCCTCAAGATATTCGCTGAAGGTCATACAGGTCTACGCCCCAACCTCGGCACACCCCGACGACGAAGTGGAGACCATGTATGAGGATATCTCTAAAGCCATGCATGGTTCCAAAACTCACTTCACAGTTGTCATGGGGGACTTCAACGCGAAACTGGGCAAACGAGACGGCGATGAGCTGCAAGTGGGGCAATTTGGAGTTGGAATCGCCGGGGTCACCAACTGGCTAGTTTTATGGAGAAGGAGGGCCTCTATATGATGAACTCCTTCTTCAGAAAGCGTGAGCACAGGAAGTGGACCTGGCAGAGCCCCGATGGTGCAACTAGAAATGAGATCGACTTCATCATGTCAACCAAGAAGCAAATGTTCAATGATGTCTCTGTGATCAATTCGGTGAAAACCGGGAGCGATCACCGCATGGTAAGAGGCACATTGAACATCAATATCAAGCTTGAAAGGTATCGACTGATGAAGTCTACGCTCCGTCCAGCACAGATCCAAATCCAAAACCCCGAGAGCTTTCAGCTTGAACTCCACAACCGTTTCGAGTGCCTAGGAAGCTCAGTGGACGAGTACAACGATGGGTTCGTGGAAACTGTCCATACGACCGGGTCTAAGTTCTTCAAGGCGCGTCGTACAGATCAGAATAAGAGGCTCTCCGATCACACTCTCAAGCTCATGAAGGAGCGGCGTGAGATGATGCAGTCTTCAGACGAGGCGTGTGAATATCGGCAGCTCAATAGACGGATCTCTAAATCCTTGAAGAGCGACCTCCGCCGCTTTAATACCGAGCGTATTAAAGACGCGATTGAGAGGAATAAAGGCTCCAAGGTATTTGCAAGAGATCTGGCTATTGGGCAGAGCCAGCTCACGAAACTGAAGACCGACGATGGTAGGATCTTATCCGCCAAACCGGAGCTTCTAAGGGAGATCGAGAGCTTCTATGGACAGTTGTACACGTCAACTAGCAAACCCGTCGTAGATCTAGCAAACGACCCAAGAGCTAGACTGACCCGACACTATACTGAAGACATTCCGGACGTCAGCCTGTACGAGATTAGGATGGCTCTGAAGCAGCTCAAAAACAACAAGGCACCGGGTGATGACGGAATTACGGCCGAACTCCTGAAGGCGGGTGGAAAACCGGTACTTAAGGCCCTTCAGAAGCTGTTTGATTCCGTCATACTTGAGGGAAAAACGCCACAGGCATGGTGCAGGGGTGTGGTGGTGCTCTTCTTCAAAAAGGGTGACAATGCCTGGTTGAAGAATTATAGGCCCATCTCACTTCTAAGCTATGTCTACAAGTTGTTTTCTAGAGTCATCACGAATCGTCTCGCGCGCAGGTTTGACGATTTCCAGCCACCCGAACAAGCCGGTTTCCGAAAAGGCTATAGCACCGTAGACCACATACATACGCTGCGGCAAGTTATACAGAAGACCAAAGAGTATAACCTGCCTCTCTGTTTAGCGTTTGTGGACTACGAGAAAGCCTTCGATTCGATCGAGACCTGGGCTGTACTGCAGTCTCTCCAACGGTGCCAAATCGACTATCGGTACATCGAGGTGTTGAAGTGTTTGTACAAAAACGCCACCATGTCAGTCCGACTTCAAGACCAAGTCTCAGAACCTATCCTCCTGCAGCGAGGTGTGAGACTTGGAGACGTCATATCTCCGAAACTGTTTACTGCTGCACTGGAGGATGTCTTCAAGGTTCTGGACTGGAGAGGGCTAGGCATCAACGTCAATGGCGAGTACATCACTCACCTTCGGTTTGCCGACGACATAGTGGTCATGGCTGAGACCATGGAGGACCTCAGTACAATGCTCGATGACCTCAGTAGAGCTTCCGGAAGAGTGGGTCTTAAAATAAACATGGACAAAACCAAGGTCATGTTGAATGCCCATGTCACACCCACTCCTATCAAGGTCGGAGACTCTACACTCGAAGTTGTAGACGATTATGTGTACCTGGGACAAACGGTCCAGTTAGGTAGGTCTAACTTCGAGAAAGAGGTCAATCGTCGAATCCGACTCGGCTGGGCAGCGTTCGGGAAGTTGCGCGGTATCTTCTCGTCCAACCTACCGCAGTGTCTCAAGACGAAAGTCTATGACCAGTGTGTGTTGCCAGTGATTACATACGGGACCGAAACGTGGTCGCTTACAATGGGCCTCATCAGAAGGCTTAAAGTCACCCAAAGGCAATGGAGAGGGCTATGCTCGGAGTTTCCTTGCGCGATAGAATCAGAAATGAAGACATCCGCAAGAGAACCAAGGTTACCGACGTAGCCCGAAGAATTGCCAAACTTAAGTGGCAGTGGGCAGGGCACATTGCTCGCAGAACGGATGGCCGATGGGGCCGAAAAGTTCTGGAGTGGCGACCGCGAACCGGAAGACGTTGCGTTGGAAGGCCTCCCACTAGGTGAACCGATGACCTGGTGAAGGCTGCGGGAATCCGCTGGATGCGAGTCGCACGGGACCGTTCAATGTGGCGACACTTGGGGGAGGCCTATGTCCAGCAGTGGACGTCTTTCGGCTGAAATGATGATGATGATGAACTTTACGCATAAATTATTTCTCGGAAACAACTATTTTTTGGGGTTAGAAATCATTCAGTAAAAATTCAGTAAAAATCTTACATTAAAAACATGTATTAAAAAAAAATCTTGGTCAAAGTTACAACTTTTTGACAAGTTTTTTTTTTAATACATGTCTCCGTAACACCCAATATCTCCGTAACTAGAAGGTTCCCAGGTATGCTGTAGAACAAAAAAATGATCGCAATGACAGGGAAAACAAGTGCCTTTCGGCTTCGTTAAGAGGTTTTTTACACCCTATAGATAGAAATAAGATTGCCAGACAATTCACAAAACTATACAGTTGTTTGGTATAATTATCCATTATATCAGTCTAGATATTATACTATATAAAGCTCGATTACCACTCACTCACTCACTGACTCATTGACATAATTGTTCTCCCAGATGGTGGATGGGGAGGTGGGTATATTTTGACAGATTCGTAAACAAGTAACTCCCGTGAGTATGGGAAAAGTCCCAAACCTCCCCTTTTCGCCCCCTTTCCTCCCCCTCCTTGTCGTATCTCGAAAACAAAGAGACCCGTATTTTTCGTTTTTTACGGATTCGTATAGAGGAGGCTCGGAGAAATAAAAACCAGTTTTCAAAATTGACCCCTTTTTCCCCCTTCTCCCCCCTTTAGGCGGATCTCGGAAATTGAGAGACTTGGAACATTTTTTTTTTCAGATTCTTATAAAGGGGCAACGCGTTAGTCAAAATCATTTTTCAAAATTCCCCACTCTCCCCCCCTTCACTCCTCCCCCCATCGTATCTCGGAAAATAGGAAACGTAGCGGCTTTTTGATTTTTACTATAAATTATTATTGAAGAGCGTTTAAATTTGTAAACGGAGGGTATCCTCCTTTCCCCAACCTCCCCTAAAATTGAAAGGGCTGTAACTTCGTAACGGTTAGAGATAGCCATTGGGTGCTTGAACAAATATTATAGTAGGCCTCGAAACCTGTCTGGTGGTAGGTAGGTTCTGAGTGGAGCGAACCTGCGAGACCGAGTGAAGAGAAGGGGGGAGGTGGCGAGCTAAGCGAGCCGGCGACCTCCGTAGCGTAACGAAGGTCGAGTGGGTGAAGCGTAACTCAGCTTTTAACGATTCTAATGAATTCTCATTTTTTTATTTTTTTATTGATTTAGTTTTTAGAATGTTTTAGGGGTTCTTAAGGGTTTTCATACTGATATAGGGGTAGTTGTAACGGATTTTCCAATTATTTTAAGGATTCCTATGGATTCTCAAAATTTTATGATGGTAAGGAATACTTCTCAAGAACACGACAACACGCGAGCTGCGCGCAGCTCGCGCACCCACGCAAATACTAGTTATACTATATAAAGCTCGATTACCACTCACTGACTGACTGACTGACTCACTGACAGAATTGTTCTCCCAGATGGTGGATGGGGAGGTGGGTATATTTTGACAGATTCGTAAACAAGTAACTCCCGCGAGTATGGGAAAAGTGCCAAACCTCCCCTTTTCACCCCCCTTCCTCCCCCTCCCTATCGTATCTCGGAAACAAAGAGACTTGGAACATATTTTTTTTCAAATTCGTATAGAGGAGGCTCGGGAAAGTAAAAACCAGTTTTCAAAATTGACCCCTTTTTCCCCCTTCTCCCC
The DNA here is from genome assembly GCA_905147715.2 of Xestia xanthographa. Classification (NCBI taxonomy): domain Eukaryota; kingdom Metazoa; phylum Arthropoda; class Insecta; order Lepidoptera; family Noctuidae; genus Xestia; species Xestia xanthographa. Next base: position 4,518,484 of record LR990656.1, on the reverse strand, counting down.
CCTTTAGGCGGATCTCGGAAGTTGAGAGACTTGGAACATTTTTTTTTTCAGATTCGTAAGAAGGGGCCTAGAGTTAGTCAAAATCATTTTTCAAAACTCCCCACTCTCCCCCCCTTCACCACCCCCCCTTTTTCACCCCTATTTTTTCTACTGAAAAATGTTTTAATTCTTACCTAAAACTATTGAGGGGCGTTGAAATTAAAAATTTGTATACCATTTCCTCCCCTCCCCAACCTCCCCTAAAAATAAAAGGGCTATAACTTCGTAACGGTTAGAGATAGCTATTGGGTGCTTGAACAAATATTATAGTAGGCGTCGAAACCTGTCCGGTGGTGGTAGGTTCGGCGACCTCCGTAGCGTAACGAAGGTCGAGTGGGTGAAGCGTAACTCAGGGGCGACGACAAGCAAATTTAGGGTTGTTTTTTTTAATGGGTCTCAGTTTTTAAGTAAGGTTTTTTACTTTTATATTATTAGGTTTTTAAAAAAAATAATAATTGTATAATGTTTTAGGGGTTCTTAAGGGTTTTCATACTGATTTAGGGGTAGTTGTAACGGATTTTCCAATTATTTTAAGGATTCCTATGGATTCTCAAAATTTTATGATGGTAAGGAATACTTCTCAAGAACACGACAACACGCGAGCTGCGCGCAGCTCGCGCACCCACGCAAATACTAGTCTGTTGTATAACGTTACACAATTAGTTCTTGAACTCGATCGTCTGTTCGCACTTATCTTCGAGGGGTCAATGAAATTAGATAAATAATACTTCCAGTATATAAGGGAGCGGCCACATAATATCCCGCGATTTAAAACGCGCGAAACCAATGCGTGCTTGGACTTTATTAATAGTAGCAGCCACGGAGCCTGGAGCCCGGTTGATGGCAATAGGCTCGCCCCCTATTGCATGGGAATTAAACATAACTGACAAAATGAGGATGTGCGATACAGGGACACCTCTGCTTAACCCTTCGGAGATGACAGGTAACAGGCAATGCTGCCGCGATCTGTTTTTTTATAGCAATTAAGTAGCACATCTCTAAATTTAGTTATATATATATTTTTTTTTTGAATAAAGTATGCAAAACACTTAAATGGAAATGGGCCACCACGTGGCCCCCGGCCACCGTAGGCGCGGGCCTGTGGACGGTGGGCTATGGGCTAGCTCGCCGTACATCCGTCTCATGACGACAGGCCGTGTCGACGGCGCGTTCGTGTTCCACGCGCGCCTCAAAGAGAGTCAGCAAAAGGGAAGGGGTCCGTAAGGACCGATGCCTGCCGGGGTTGCGGGACTGTTCGAAAGAGATACCGTGGCCCCGGAACACAAAGGGCGATGAAGGAACATGGATGGGTTTTAGTCAGTAAAAGTCTGACACTCCCTCCTGCTCCGCCCAAAGCGGGAGGAGTTATTTGATGATTTCCCATCCGAAAAAAAAAAAAAAAAAGGGATGGTAAAAGAAGTAAAGGTAGACAAATGAAACGCTGGGAAGATGATCTAATAAGAGTCGCCGGTCCAGAATGGACCAGAATTGCAAGAGACAGAGATAGGTGGAAGTCTTTGGAGGAGGCCTTTGTCGAAGGACAAGCTGTTTTAAAACCGATCGTCAGTAACAAATGTTAATGTAATTATTGTAAAACAGCAATAAAGGCTTATTTTTTTTAAGTAGCACAGATGTTGCCACCCGCCATTTGCCATTGGAATGGTAATAGGTTTGTGTCCTGAAAAAATCTATTTAGTCCGTAAGTTAGATTATCAAAAATATTTGACACGTATTTTTTCTTTTGTTACGTAAACCAAAATTGACGAAGCTATGACGCTTTTTAAATTCTTAAAACGTCACGCCGCGCCGCCGCGCCGTTCTATAATTTTTAGTGCGTTGTGACGTCACGAGCCCCCACTCTCGAGTTTTGATGCGTTTTATCTTTGTCAATATTCATTGATTTACAAAAACAAAAAATACGTGTCCATTATTTTCCAATACTCTAACTGACGGACTAAATATATTTGTAATTTATTGATGGTGGAAACTAGCCTATTCTGCCCGCAGATAATGTTTTGACAACTTCTAGATAAAGGACGATTAGATAAGGTAAAAAAACTAATATTGAGTTTTCGAAACAGGTTCAATGTTGAGAAATTGTAAGACAATAATATCAATATTCCCAACGTATATTGTGGCCGCGCCTTCACAATTCTGAGTTTCAACTGTTTTAAGTAATATCTTAGCGAAATGTAAGGAAGTCTGCGCAAAACAATGTGAACCGCGTCGGAGCAATGTTCACCAAATTATTGTGTCTCGTGGTGATTATAAGTGCTTGTGTTGGTGATGTGACTGAAGACGAGTATGTTGATGCCGTGTTGGATATGCTGCTGAATGGGGTCAGCAGAGAGTTTGAACAGAACAGTGGTTTTTCGGAGCTCCAGGCTAAATAATGACAGGTTAAGCAACGCTTGCCAAGGTCAGTATTTGGATGGGTGACCAACCATTACCTACTGAGTTCCCGCCGAGCCTCGGAAATCACTTTAAGGTCCTGGTTGTTGATTGTAAATCATTAACAGTCACTTCGTCAAGAGTAGTCTAACAAGAAGTCTTACTAAGGGGTTTCGTATTGGGGGCCTGTGGACGGTGGGCTATGGGCTAGCTCGCCGTCCGTCCGTCTCATGACAACAGGCCGTGTCGACGGCGCGTTCGTGTTCCACGCGCGCCCCATAGAGAGTCAGTAATAGGAAGGGGTCCGCAAGGGCCGATGCCTGCCGGGGTTGCGGGACTGTTCGAAAGAGATACCGCGGCCCCGGAACACAAATGGCGATGAAGGAACATGGATGGGTTTTAGTCAGTAAAAGTCTGACACTCTCTCCTGCTCCGCCCAGAGCGGGAGGAGTCATTTGATGATTTCCCATCCGAAAAAAAAGGGGTTTCGTAATAATAGGCAGTACCTCCATGTAAATAAAATTGTGTCCCTTTGGGTCCCACAGCCGTTATTGTTTCTAGAATTCGTAAGTAAAAGGGAATTTTCTTGTATCTAGTTTTAGACGCAGGTAGGCCACGCGTCAAGGTCTATCCTATCTAGTACTTTTCCGTTTGGGTTCATATGCTTAATACGATAGATAACTGCCATCCCGCCATCTATTATACGTTTCGAGATATAAAGTTTGTTACCTTTGTAACAAACTTTATATCTCGAAACGTATAATCCCCCACCCCTCACCCCTAGGTTCTTAACTCTTTAGTTAAGAACCTAGGGGTGCATGTCAGAAATCCAAGTTCACTGTGAATAAACGTTCATACGAATTCACGTATTTGACCATATTCAATACTGATATTTAGCTGAATCCGGTTAGACTGGAAACCGATGGAGTGTTATAATAGCATTCTACTTTCTGTGCACTCATGCTTTTGCATTTCCGCATGCTTGGCCTAAGGCTTGAATTCTTCCTGCGCTGACGTCAGTCGCGTACGTCGGTCGAGCGTACGTGTATACATTGTGTCCTAAATAGCACCATACTGCGACGCCGACTTGCGACGCAGACCGACAGCCGTATTTTGTTCTCGCTAACGTCACGACCGACCGTGCGCGACCGACCTCAGCGTGGCAGGAATTCAGCTGCCGTATTCACAACGCTTCGATTCGATTTCGATTCGACTAGTCGTATATCTATCTCGCTCGCTTTCGTAATGCTGAAAAAAGATAGACTTACGACTTGTCGAATCGAAATCGAATCGAAGCGTTGTGAATACGGCAGCTGGTCTAAATTTGGATGATCAGGGTAATCTTCGGAACTACTAATTAAATCCACATTCTTTACATACAGGCAAAGTTTACTCCAATGCCTATTTAAATACATTTTGATTTTGTAGATACATTTTTACTACTGGACTGAATAAAACTGATTTTAATATTTGACTTATTGGACCAACGAGTTTCCTTAAGGATAATGAAATATTTTTTTCTTTTCCTTACAGGTGATGAACCAATTTTAACCGGCGGTGTCTGGAAATGTGGAAGCTGTGACAATATTGATGAGACCAGGCTCATTTACTCTGAAGTTAATACCATAGATGCTGAGATGATGTCTGATGAGACCGTGGATATACAGGTTTGGGAATTGACAAAGTTTTCGCAGTTAGCTTTTATATGGAATCTAGGAACCTGAGCATCTTTAACACTTAGTATAGGGTTCTTAATAAGTAACCGCAGGTGAAAATGATAGAATTCAGATGGCTCTGATCTTCAATATTTATAGAGCATCTTCCAACAAGGCCCAACATCTTGAGCCGCTCGCCCCGTTAGCAATACAAATAAAGACCTAAGGTCTGCGCCAGCAAATGCTGAGAGAGTTGCCAATTAGTGATAAACGAAACAAAAAATATATTATTTCATATTTATAATATCGCGCGATCGAATCAGAAATGAAGACATCCGCAAGAGAACAAAGGTTACCGACGTAGCCCGAAGAATTGCCAAACTTAAGTGGCAGTGGGCAGGGCACATTGCTCGCAGAACGGATGGCCGATGGGGCCGAAAAGTTCTGGAGTGGCGACCGCGAACCGGAAGACGTTGCGTTGGAAGGCCTCCCACTAGGTGGACCGATGACCTGGTGAAGGTTGCAGGAATCCGCTGGATGCGAGTCGCACGGGACCGGTCAATGTGGTGACACTTGGGGGAGGCCTATGTCCAGCAGTGGACGTCTTTCGGCTGAAATGATGAATGATGATGATGATTTGTTATAATATTTTCCATCGCACTATAAGAAGAAGAATAACTTACTGTTAATTAAATAAGCTTAGTGTACATTATCATAAACACGCGAAGGATTTATAATCCAGTTTATTGTGGTTCTTGTAAACTTCTCAAATGCAAAAGTTTGTGAGGATAGATAAATGTACATTTCTTACACTTTCACGCAGACACTCTGAAAGGTTCTGGATAAAATGGACACGGACAGTTAATAATCTGGATACATTATACTTTTTCTCCCGTAGAACAATTACCAAATTTTACACGGGCGAAGTTGCTGGCTATGCTAATTAGAAGCTAATATAATAAGCTAGTTCTGTATTTATAAATATATACGCTGCATTTCTTTTTTCAGATTGGTATATCCCTGGCAGACATGAAGTGCGTAACAGTGCACTCAGACGTAGCGGGCGTGGTACGGCGCGTCGCCGGCGCGTGTAGCGGTGACACTGTCACGCTTAGCGTAGCGCCCGCGCAGCACTTCACTGTATTAGTTTATAATTAGGCTTGCTAATGTTAGGTTTTAAAATTATACGTCAGTTTCATTTTTGGTGTGTGTGTATTATTAACTTTTCCTCTAAATTACTGGTCGAAAATTAAAAGACGTGTAATTTGTGAGGTGATTTTATTACTCCGGTACTAGGCTGTAAAATACCTCTTAACGAAGCCGAAAGGCACTTGTTCTACTTGTCATTGCGATCATTTTTTGTTCTACACCATACCTGGGAACCTTCTAATTACGGAGATATTGGGGGTCAAAGTTCCACTTTTTGACAAGTTTTTTTTTTATATACAAGTTTGTAATGTAAGATTTTTACATTAAACACCTCCACGACCCCTAAACTATTTAATCAATCTATCATCACAATGTTTTGAGTGCGTTACATTGAGTTCTACCACAAAACATGATTTTTCACCCCAAAAAAAATTCGTTTCCCAGCAATAATTTTTGCGTAAAGTTACTTAGTTTGATGTACAGAATGCCTGGTTCACGGCTTCGTGATGAGGTCTTTTACACCCTGTAATTGCATATAAAAAAAAAAACATAACGTTAAGCAGTAATGTGCCCGTAATACAATTATAGATGGCAGTCATGTTCAAGTATATGAACCTAATATTAACAATCGGTACTTAGGTAGGTACCTACATACATAAAATGCAACTTTTACTTTATTTTTATTTTTTTATTGTTGTATGCTGCTTTATGGCTATCTGTTTATAAAACAATAAGCCACCCCTTTGTTCGATTTCACAACAGTTAATGTTTTTAAGAGTTTCTTAATTCTAAGACTCTCTCTTCTCTTAATGCAAATCTGCTGTTCAGACTGGGGACGTCGCTTCAACCGCATGTGATGTGGGCCGCCATCTCCACTTAGTGCCGTTGCGAGTTCATTCACGTGGCGGCAACTTTTACTACTTATATAAAATATAATTTTACAAGTTAAAACTAAAAAAGTTAAATTAAATCGGTCCAACATAAAATTACTTTACGAATTGAAAAACTTAAACGTTTCATTTTATTTTTCGCTACTTTTTTCTAACAAATTGCTTCAGCTTGAACTTTTCTTTATAGCGCTAATATATTATGCAGTTTATAGATTTTATATGGTCATGGAGCTCGTGGCTAAATGATACAGCCACTCGGATCAATGGCATGTGGGTCACCACCAATTACATTCCGAGTCTCTTCCGTTAAGCCGTTGATCACAGCTGTCATGTGTAGATCTTTGACAGTCGTTACAGGTTGTCAGTGAGCCGAAAGTTTGCCAAACAGTCTTACCAAAGGGTACTAACTGGGTTGTGGAGGTCAGATGGACTGTCGCTCCATGTCATCATCATCATCATCATCATCAACCTATTAATGTTCCCACTGCTGGGACGCAGTTCTCGCTCTATATGAGAGGGAATGGAATGACCACCACGCGGCCCAGAGCGGATTGGTAGATGTCACTAGTTTTCAAATTTTTTGGTTCTAGGGCATGCCGGTTTTCTCACTATGTTTTCCTTCACCGTTTTGTTGTCGTGTTCACCAGTCTTACCAAAGGGTTGTGGAGGTCAGATAGGCAGTCGCTCCATATAAAATACTGGTATTCAGCTGCATCCGGTTAGACTGAAAGCCGGCCGCAACATAGATGGGAAAAGGCTAGGCAGATGATTTAACTTTTATGGTCATATATTTATATCAGAATCGGCCTATAACATTCACACTACTGGACCAAAAGCCTTCTGTCAGTGAATAGGACCGGGCTGTAATCCACCACGAAGGCCAAGTGAAGTTTTGTGGATGGGACAAGCCCGCCACACTATTCCTAAGCCAGTACAACTCCTGCAAACCAGAATCAACAGTAGCAACCACTTGAAAAGCGCCGAGACAATGAAGTTTGACGAAGTCCCAGAGAAACATTTTAACTGGTTACATTTAACGGTTTTGTGGATGTGGATGTTTTTGAATTTTTAGTTTAGAACAACAGCCGGTTTTGTTTTCTCAGCATTTTATATTATTATGTAACACAACAGTGTAAGAATTGATTGTACCTTCAATCAATCCAAGGAACCACTGAAAATGCAGGAACTAAAAAGAAAAAATAAAAGTGTAAATAGAAAAATATAGAACTGCAGTTTTATCCTAATTAGCGAAGAAATGATTTAAAGTAGTGACTACATTAGTAAGAGCGGTTTTTTACCAATTTGTATGCCATATTTTGTAGGAACAGTTTAAAGCAACGTTTGTTGATAATTTTATAATAACAATGACGTGTGTGGAAATGGTAAAAGGACAATCTGCCTTCATCGACTCCGGTCCAAAGTTGCCATCACCACCTGCTGAAGTTTGCTTGAGGACATAGCCTCTTTTGCTTATACTCTCGGAGTTGATGGAGGCAGATTGTCTGTTTAAAGGGGTCCAGTAACCACAATCCTCAGTAATGAGGGACCGATTGAAAAAGAAGGAAATAGTTAGTAATCAGTCCTGATAATATTTTTGTTATAGTAAAAAACGCCAAAAAGCCGGCCAGCAAGCCGAAGCTGCGGTGGTGAGCGTAAAACACATCTGCGACGATAAGCTCGCGTGGGACCGCCGGAACCCTGCAGCGCCGGAGCCGTGACAGAAACCATGCCTGCTGCATGTTGCATGCTTGTTTGCATTCTGCATGCTTGCTTGCATGCTGCATGTTTACTTGCATGCTGCATGCTTGCTTGCCTGCTGCATCTTGCTTGCATGCTGCATGCTGGCTGCACGCGTGGTGTATGCTGGTTTGCATGTTTGCATACTGCATGCTTGTTTGCACGTTTGCATGTTTCCATACTGCATGCTTGCTGCATGCATGATGTATGCTTGCCTGATCAGAAATATGCAGCAATTAACATTATCATCGTATGTTTGTGGCGAAAAAAAATAATGTACTATTAATTTTATTATTATGGTAAGAAATACAAAATTATTAAAACTGTGAATTTTTTGTTATGTGATAGATCAGATGAGGCTTTCCATTATTTTGCATAATGAAATGTATGCCAAAAGATGATGCTGTATGCTAACTGTAAACTTTCTGTAATATGGATAGTTCTGCCTTTTAATGACTATCGATATGAAATTTATGCCAAAAGATGATTCTGACTGTGAACTTTCTGCCATAAGATGGTTCTACTTTTAATTCTTATGCATATGAAATTTATGCCTAAAAATGATTCTGACTTACAAAATTATGAGTTTTGAATGTATGATAAATGAGTGTCTGCCACACGATTTTCTGCGAAATGAAGTTTATGCCATCTACTGTTATGCAAAGTAATATTATGACATAAAAAGTTCTGCTATAAAGGGTAGACCCGTGTTTCAACCCCAAACGGCTCAAACACATAATTACCAATTAAATTATTGTATTTGCGCCGTTTGAGGTTTTCAGCACCTGCAGCAGCCGCCCCAGCGCAGCACACTGTGCTAGGAAGATGGGATGGCGCAAGGGTGTCGACGCAAGTTGCGTCCCACACCAAAGGCCTACCCAACTTCCATGGCATTATGGTCATACCATCTGGTCTCTTGCCATCGACGCGTGCCAAGCCAGTGGGTTCTAATACAGCTGGCACCCCGGCGGTGGCAAGAGCACGACGGATGAGATCATTAATGCTAGCGTGCCGCGCTATCCGACCTGCACTCTTACTGCAAGAAAGGCCATGGTGTCCGAGGCAGTCGACTGCTTCACCACATTGACAGCGATGTGGAGCCCCACAAGGAGCGCCCACACATAACACTACTCCATAGACATTGTTAGAGGTTATAAAGTTATTTTTGATGGTCATTATATATTATTTTCCCTCAAATAGAAACAACCATTTGAAACAAACGTTCTGAGCAAGTAGTGACTTTGCGGTAAATGTTATTTCAGTTAATATTATTGATTACCACACAGAATACTCAACAGTTAACATTCTCAATTCGCTACTTCTTCCGCAAAATATTCTCTGCCTTAAATTATAATTAGGTTCTTGCCCGGCAAGTTAAGCTGACTTCATTTAAGTCATGTAAAACTTGGACAGTTTATTTTAATGAATTAACTAAGTATGTCTACGTAAGGAAAAAGTAATAATGATTTCAAACAAAAATACGTTTATTATAAAAAAGGGCACACAAACAGCATTTTAAGTGTCACAGAAATGAAAATAGAAAACATTAAATTTATTTGTATTGGATGTAGGTATACAGGAATAATAAAGAAGTATAGAAGAAGAAGACATGATGCATTAAGCCCAAATAAATAAAGACAAGGAGAGAAGAATGATGATGAATGGTGATGAAGGTGAGTTATCACAAGCCCCGCGCGAGCGGCATAGTCAACACTGTCCGAGCGTATCTTTGTTTGTATATTTATGGAATCACGCTGGTCAACCGTGATACCGTTTATTCGCACTACGATACAATGACGTACATAAAATCAGCTTTGAAGACGATCTGTGAAAGAAGATTATTCTTTCATGCGACAAATTTTATTAGGTGAAATTATTAATCGGGCGAATAATATACTGAATGGGCAATTATTATACCAAGTAAGTAACTAATTATGGGAAATTATTAATCGGGTGAATAAAAATTTCATGGGCACTAATATAGAGCAGTGGTGGCCCAGTGGTGGCGGCCCCGACTTACGAACAGTAAGTCTTGGATTCGAACCCAGACAGGCGCATTACTTTGTGTAATTTATTTCATCACCACTGCTCTCAAAACGGTGAAGGAAAACATCGTGAAAAAACCGGCATGTCCTAGAACCAAAAAATTCGAAGACATGTGACATCTACCAATCCGCACTGACTCGCGTTGTGGATTATAGCCCATTCCCTCTCATAGAGAGGAGGTCTGTGTCCCAGCAGTGGGAACATTAATAGGCTGATGATGATGATGAATATAGGCACTAATACGTATATACTGAATGAGCAACTATTATACCAAATAAGTAACTATTTATCCGATCATTGAAGCAAGGAGAACGTAGGAAGCTAGAGCGAGCGAAGCGTGCTCGGGACTTGTGGTACCCCGGTTTTACTTTATGATGGTTACTTTAAGCCCTGCAAATAGAAATAGGAGTCCCGGCTACCTCAAAGTTAGCGTTTTTAAAAATTTGTATTCGCCCACTATTTGTCGCCCACTTACTATTTCAGAAGCCCATAATATATTCAGTATTTTTGACACCTTTAATTTGAATTTATTTTCACTCGTTTAAATTTGTATTTTCAAGTCACCGTTTTAAACATTTGTATTCGCCCACTGTTTGTCACCCACTTAGTATTTCAGTCGCCCATAATCAGTATATACACCTTTAATTTAAATTTCTTTTCGCTCGTTTTTAAAATACTACCCTTTTATTTGTATTGTCGTCTATACTGCCTGTTTCAGTAAAGCATGATCATATTTAAGGGTGTAGTGGTACTCCAGACTACCATACTGAACCACTTTCTTCAATAGACGAGCACCATACTTGTGAAAAAAACATCAGCTTCAGTTCAGTTCGATGGTTTGTATCACATTCTTAAAATAAGACCACACATTTCTGATATACGTTGAAGACACTGCGCGCAAGGCTATGATATACGATGTTATGTAAATTTTGTAACACTAGGTTTCAAGATTATCCTCATTACAATTATCTAATCTACAATAAATACAGTTTGTTTTTGAAACCAATTTGTTTAATGAATCATCAGACATTGACTTCTATTAAAAGGCACATTAGTCACTTTACAGTGAAATCATTCTTCTTCAGTCGTTTGCTCACTGTTGAGTTGACTAAAGGAACATCCTCAACTACAAACTACAGCAGTTCAGCAAAGCCAACCAATCGCCTTGACAGGCAGCTTTGACAGAACTGGTTACTATGTAAGTCTAAGGTTACGAAAGCACTGGCAGACTCGCCAGCCTCTAGTCGCTAAGCAAACCACCAGTCAGTGCGAACTTAACCTAAGGTTTTGCTCAAACTGGTACGCACAGTGACCAATCAAGCTACACAAAACCTGTTTGTGCGGATCTCTCATTGTATTGGAAATCTGTACATAGCGAGGCCATGTATTACTGGAAATGTATAGCTTGATGTAGGTATCGCCGTAGTATATCGTACACATGTACAAACCAATTGCAGACCGGCTGAGAACACCATCTTCCGTACTTCAGCCAATTATCTGTCAGTTTCCGGTGTCTAGAGATGTGTCTGTCTGTTTTATCGTACCGGTTTGACAGCTCCTTAACCACCAGTCACGTTGCTGGAGTCTGTCGTCAGGGTACTTTGCCGCTGTTCTTAGCGGCGGTAGTCGCCTATGGAAGTGTACCCGAAGGCATTTGATCCACAGTTTCTCTTTAATTAAATATGATTATCTATATATAGAAGTTCAAGGTGTTTCACTGTCCATTGACGTTTTACTTAGATTCTGCTACTTTTGACATAACTGATCGGTGATGTGTCTGTTATATCTTCACGAATATTTGTGTTCTTCTTACGGCTTAGTTCATCCACCTTCTTCTTTATCACTACCTTAGACTCTTTCTCCTGCAAACACAGGTATTTCAACAAACACTTTTGAATGTGGCTTTGGTAATTTTAAAGTCACTCGATACTTAAACTCTCTGCTTATGGCTTTGGAGTGTTTTACTGTATATACGCCCACTGGTATTGCATTAAATAAATTTGACACACTATTGTCCACACACACTTGATTTGAGGCTACTGGTATTATATTAAACATTTTTGATACACTGTTATCCGGTATACTTGGGGTCTCCACTGTTGCTAATACTTCTGTTCTTTCTATTGCCTTTGAAAATGGTAAACTAGTCTTTGTTATACCAATCAATTCGGTTTGAATAGAAACAATACTATCACTATCATTTGTCACAGTAAATGATATTTTTCTTTCACAAGCAGGAGTCAAATATTCTTTATCAAGTTCAATCTTTAGTTCGATTTCATGTTTCTTTGAAGTAAATAATTTGGTTAGCGTTTTTCCTAGCGAAGCAATTACTGGTTTCTCCATTGTTAAAGAATCAATCCTGGGATATATCGTTAGTTTTGTAATAAAATAATCACTCAAAGAAAAATACTCGGGTTTTTTAAATTTTAGTATTAAAAAATATCTTATCCCGGCAACTGTTATGTTTTTGTGGGTTGTCCTGGCTGATGGTGGAGTATCTTCAGGTATTGTCATTTCGAACGGGTATTCATATGTTCCGGATTTCAATACTATATCTTCTTCGGCAATCTGGGTCAATAAGTTTGCCTTCACTACTTTGCGCGTTTGATATTGGCTAAGATCACCAGGTTGTATTGGAATGGTGCAGTAGTCAGCAATGTTTTTATGATCATAAATGTACCTCGAACATGTCTTCTCAACGAGGGTCACACTAACATTCTTGTACACTTCATCTTTGTCTAGACGAAACTTCACAAATCCTTTAAGAGGTTCTCCTGTTATATGCTTTTCTATTTCAGGAATTTGTATTAATATTTCACTGCCCACGACCATTATAGGTCTATCACTTCACACGTCATTCAAATAGTCTGAATGTTATCGTACTAAATTATCAGATAAATTGTGACTTGTATTAATAGTGTGCTGTATTTTGGTACTGATAAAAGATAAATGAATGACTAAGGCCTTGAAAGTAGAACCTAATGTTCATCAGATTACTGGATCGATTAATGATTAGCACAAGTCATCAGTAGCGGAGTATAGAAGGATTCGTCATCATCAGCTATGCAAACAAATAAATAATCGCAAGGAATATGAAGTAACAGGAAAAACACTTTTATATTTCAATGTTAGCAATGCTTTATTTCTAAAAGATGATATAATTACGATACATAATAAAGAAATATTTACCTAGCAGCAACATTTTATGCAATATCCGCTGAAATACTAATGTAATGATGACATTAACGACTTTTCAACAAAGGTCGGTGAAAAAAGTTTTACAATTTTATGTTTCAATATTCACTGTTCTGATGATTCAATCTATTATTATCATACTCAACCTCCATCAGATCACTGCTGGACATAGGCTTTTTCAATTGCACGCCATTCATTTCAATTCCTACCCAGCTGCTACCAGCCATATCATTTTTTAGATATATTTTTATAACACGAAACAGCTTCCCAGTAAGAAGGTGGTTCTTCCATTGGTTTACTTGATTCACCTGCTTCTTCATCACTACCTTCACTATATTTTTCTGTTAGTCTCTCTCCAACAAAGACTGGAATTTCAACAAAAGAATTCAAATGAGGTGGAGGTAACTTCAAAGTTACTCTTATCTTATAGTCTCTTTTTATTTTATTGGAGTGTCTTACCGTACACGTATCAGGTCCCACTGGTATTATATTAAACATATTTGATACGCTATTATCGGGTATACTAGGAGTTTCTACTGATGCTAACACCTCTGTCTTCTTCATTGGATCATTGGCTTCTAATTCTATCTTCGTTTTGCAAATCAATTCAGTTTGAACAGTAAAGATAACATCACTATTGTTCGTCACATTAAATGATATTTTTCTTTCACTATTAGGAGTGAAGTATCCTTTATCAAGTACAGCTTTTAACTTAATCTCTTGCTTTTCAGAAGAAAAAAGTTTCACTAAAGTTTTGTTTAGCGTAACTGTTATTGGTTTCTCTGTTATCGAAGATTCGATACCGTTAGAGATTGTTATTTTTGTCGTGAAATAAGTATTCCAACTGAGAATCTTAGGTTTTATCAATTGTAGCAATAAATAATATTCGATTCCTTCTATTGGTTTGTCGTTGTATGCTATATTAACTGACGGTGGTAAGTTTTCTGGTATTTTCATTGCGAAAGGATGTTCGTGAGAACCGGCTTTCAAACTTATATTTCCATCTATTTGTTGGTTTAATAAGTCCATTTGTATAAGTTTCTTTATTTTGTCGTCTTCGTATTGGTAATTGTCTCGTTTCCATATTCTCTTCGTAGCATAGTCGTCAATATCCTTGCGTCCATAATCGAGCAAAGACAATCTCCTCTGAACGAGCGATAGAGTGATCTTTTTGTACACTTTGTCATTATCCAAATGAAACTTCACTATTCCTGTTATATGCTGGCCAGTTATATGCTTGTTTTCTTTAGGAATATGTACTAATATATCGCATGCTACTCCCATTGTTAGGTTTCCACTTTTAAAGTCGTTCGTAGTGTATGATTCGCTTCATACTAAATTATCAGATAAAATTGGTTCTGTATTATCTCCCATGTTGTTTTGGTGTAGATAAAAGATAAGTTATTGATAAGTGGAGATGATAAGAATTATTTAAAAAATATAGGTATACACCAAGTTCCATAAAGTACATCAGTGATGAGATCGATACGAAGAAGCAACAATATTTTTGACACTGAAACTTTATAAAAATATCTTTTAAGGTTTTTATGCAAGAAACTGCAACTGATTGTTCCCATAAAGAATTTATATGTCACTTACTCAAGACAAAAGAAGCTTAGTCCTAGATATTACAGCTGGAAAAAAACAGGTAGTTTCTTACTTGAGAACTGCAGTAGAAAACTTTCAAAGGAAATAGATAATATTATTTTCTTAGTGTCGAGTGCAATTGAGTCCAATTAGGTGGGATGTAAAGTGTTCTCAACAATGGTTTTCAACTTTAGTTCTTGAAGACTATAGAAATAAAGTTGAAAACTATTGTTCTCAGAAAAAAAAGGTATTAAGAACAGATAGTACTAAGTATTTATTCATTTATTATTTATTAGTACAGGTTCACCAACAGCTTCTGTGTATAACATTTAGGTATACATAGGTTTTACAGTCTTGGACTTACACAGTCGCCAATTACAGGTTAACCAGCATTCACAAAAATAAGTGTTAGCTTAGGAGATTAAAATTAAAAATTAAAATCAGAGGCTATAGAAAGGAAATAAAATAGTGGGCATTTAAGAGATTATCTAGCTTACGAAACAATACAAAGAAAATAAAAACGTATGGTGTAATTTTACTAACTAATTAAAATTATAAAAAAAACCGGCCAAGTGCGAGTCGGACTCGCGCACGAAGGGTTCCGTACCATTATTTAAAAACATTAGACAAAACTGCAAAACAATCACGTTTGTTGTATGGGAGCCCCCCTTAAATATTGATTTAATTCTGTTTTTAGTATTTGTTGTTATAGCGGCAACAGAAATACATCATCTGTGAAAATTTCAACTGTCTAGCTGTCACGGTTCATGAGATACAGCCTGGTGACAGACAGACGGACAGACGGACAGACGGACAGACGGACAGACAGCGAAGTCTTAGTAATAGGGTTCCGTTTTTACCCTTTGGGTACGGAACCCTAAAAAAAGACATGAGATAAGAAGTATTATAATAGATAAAATGAGATCAGAACTATGAATAAAAATAAAATTATTATAACATTGTTAAAAATAAAGAAAAAAGTAGTATAATAAGTTAATAAGGTAAAAAAACCAAAGGAATCATTAATTAATAGTAGATAACAAAACATTGTGTTGCGATTTTCGAGAATACAGTAATTGGGATTTAAAGATTTTTATGGAATTGTGGTAAATGTCGACATCAGGCGAGGATTTAATAAAAGCTTCAGATTCATCTATCTACAGAGTCTATTGAGTCCTGCAATTCTCATTTTGAAAAGTTTTTATCCAACAGCGGTATAGTACATCAGACCTTCACTAAGCCCCACACCCCCCAACACAATGGACTGGCCAAACGGATGAATCGGACACTAGTTGAGAAAGCTAGGTGCATGCTGTTTCATGCCAATCTACAGAAGAAACTATGGGCCGAGGCAGCAGGGACTGCAGACTGTTTTAAACCGATCTCCTAATAAGCTTTACATGATAATACACCCTTTGAATTATGGAATGGAACGAACCTGACCTGTCTCATCTGAGAATATTTGGCTCCGAGGCCATGGTCTTTGTACCAAAGGAGAAACAGCAAAAGTGGGACAAGAAGCCAAAAAAGATGATTCTAGTGGAATACTGTGTCACTAAAAAAAGATATCGTTTATTAGGTGAACAAACACACAAAGTTATTAAAAGTAGAGATGACACCTTCTTTGAGAATTGCAAAAGTTCAAATTTAACAGCTATTAATGATGTTTCAGCTTCATCTACTCTATCAAGATTCAAAAGTAAAGTCACAGTCGTCAGGCAGTCAATCTACTTCCGCAAGTCACAGCAGTAGAATTCCGGTACCTACAGAAGTACCCCTGTCATCATCTGCCTAGCCTTTCCCAACTATGTTGGGGTTGGCTTCCAGTCTACCGGATGCAGCTGAATACCTGTATTTACATGGAGCGACTGCCTATCTGACCTCCACAACCCAGTTCATACTGGGTAATACGATACCTCTTGGTAAGACTGGTTTTCAGACTTTTTGGGTCACTGACTACCAGTAACGACTGTCAAAGATCTGCAAATGACAGCCAGGTCCAAAGTCTTAACGTGCTTTCCGAGGCACGGAGAAAACCCGGTATGTAATGGGTGGTAAAACCCATCCACAGACCAAACTAGGCAAGCACGGCACGGCGGGGTAGAAGTACCCCTATCTGAGGTAGAAAACCTCATGACACCAGATGAAGAAATTACTTACTGGTGATTGTGTAACAAATGTAAATTGTGATCAGGATTCTAGTGAATATGCGACGGATGCAGGGGATTCAGATAAAACATATGTCCCACCAAGATACATATCTCACAACACTCACGTATCAGCGGAACATCACACTGATTCCTCGAAACAGAACACAAAGGAATAACACAGATACAACGGTTTGTGAGATTACGATGCCAATACCGGCTTTTTTTCTCTTTATTTGTAATTAGGGACTTTTATACAAATGTATGCCAATACATTTTCAATCAGGTTCGGTACTTGTATTTCAATTGCACAAATAAACACATTAAATTTTTGGAGTGATGCAATACATTTTTGATCTGTACAATTTTTACTGACGCTGCAGAGGCCAGCTTGGTCGTCAACTGGGAAAACTACATAATATAACAAAGGTAAAAATTCGAATAACCATAAGCAACATAAAGTAAGGGGTTGAATTAACAATCTTCTCCTCAGCATTGAAAGTTGAAAATCCTACAGCAAACTCCATGTATTTTACGACATTTTAAGTTGTCATCTTCAATTTGTGTTAATTACATGCCCGATTTGTGTCGATTCAATTTGTTTTTACTTGTCAGAAGGCATCGATGTATCGTCAATTCTTTTTTGGGTTTTAATTAGCAACATTACGTTCTTATTTATGTATTCATCATGTCTGATTTTCATTAATTTATGTTGTTATTTTTTGTTTTTATACAATTATTTATGTCAAGTGTATGTTTGTTGGCTTGTTTGTTTGTTGGATGCGTTATAACAAACATGAAGAAATACTTAACCAGCCCGCGATGCTGAGCCTGTTATTTTAGTCATCCTTAGCACACGCCGATTTTTGTGTTTTTGTAGATTCAAACGCGCGTAAAATGCGATACAAGCGCGCGTGGTTAGCGCGTTCGAAACTCGTTTGAAGCGCGTACAAAGGGTCAAAACCAGCGTAAGCAGTGTTGTCTCGACCGTTACTGCCGAGGAGTCTCTGACCAAAACGCGGAAGCTACAAGCGACTCCTGCGCGTCTGTATCGCTGTATCTGCGTGTATACGCATAGTAGACGCGCGATTCACGATCGCCCCGTGTGCTTAGGATAATCCAGCTAAGCAGATTACAACCTCCTTTCTTTTTTTTTTCGCATGGGAATTCATCAAATGACTCCTCCCGTTCTGGGCGGAGCAGGAGGGAGATTCAGACTTTTACTGACTAAAACCCATCCATGTTCTTTCATCGCCCTTTGTGTTCCAGGGCCATGGTACTCTTTCGAACAGTCCCGCAGCCCCGGCAGGCATCGGTCCTTGCGGACCCTTTTCTTTTGCTGACATCTCTTTGAGACGCGCTTGGAATACGAACGCGCCGTCGACACAGCCTGTCGTCATAAGACGGACGGACATAATCTACAGATGACAAGCACTAATAAAAGTTAACAACTTTCTTATTTATATAAATGACTTACCTTACCTCATAAAGGATAATCATGACATAGTATTGTTTGCAGACGACACTTCTCTTTTATTTAAACTCAAACGTCAGCAGTTAGTTACGGATGATGTTAATAGCGCCCTGGCAAAGGTCGTTCATTGGTTTAATGTTAATAATCTACTTCTAAATGAGAAAAAAACAAAATGTATTAAGTTTACGATACCCCATGTAAGACAAGTGGAAACTACTGTACTAATTAAGGATGAAAAGTTGAAACCGGAAGAGAGCACAGGGTTCTTAGGCATAACTTTGGATGCCAAGTTTCAGTGGGGCCCGCATATAGACAAATTGTCGAAGAAACTTAGCTCTGCAGCATACGCCGTTAGAAAAATTCGTGATTTAACTGATTTAGAGACAGCCCGTTTAGTTTACTTTAGTTATTTCCATAGCGTGATGTCGTACGGTATTCTCTTGTGGGGCAATGCCGCCGATATTCAGACAATATTTGTTCTGCAAAAGAGGGCAATTCGTTCAATTTATAAATTAAGACCCAGATACTCCCTCAGAGAAAAAAATAAAGAGATTAATATTCTTACTGTGCCCTCTCAGTTTATTTATGAAAACCTTTTGTACGCACGCAAAAATATTAATTTGTTTAAAAATTACAGCGATATCCACAACATAAATACGAGGAAAAAACACAAATTTGTTGTTCCTGCAACGAGGCTCAAAAAAATAGGCGGTACGTTTAGATGCCAATGTATACGTTTTTACAATAAACTTCCGAGCCATATTCAAGCACTAAGTCTAAATAAATTCAAATCGTTCATAAAACGGAAGTTATGCCTGAAAGCCTACTATCATGTTAATCACTATCTCGAAGATAAAAAGGCTTGGGATTAAGCTGCTCCAATTAAATTTGCTCTGTGAATGGCGAAATTTCGGACTTCGTTTGTTTATTGTTGATTCCTTTCTTTTATACACTCTGACATTGAATGATTTGACATGTATTTTATTATTTTTATTTTTTACTTTATTTTTTTATTATTTTATGTGATATTTACTGATTTGACATGAATACTTATTTCATTAAGTATTTTACTTTTAATTATCATTGTGACATTTAATGATTTTTGTGATTTTTATTTATTTACATTTATTTTGAAAATAACTTGTTATTAATTTTATTTGATTATTGTGAATGTGGGGACCATGTGGGTCACATTTTTATTTTTGTGTATTTTTTCCCACAACTGTCTGGCAGTTTGAGTACTATAAGCGACCTACCCAAATGTCCTTTCTTTGGTATTGTTCGTCGTTTCGTTGAGCTCCTTGAGTTATAAGTCGAGCTTCACGATAACTGACAAATGCTTGCAATGACTGGACAGGTCCACTCAAATCTGTGTGGTTCTTTCTTCAAAATACCATCTCAGACACTAATCTGCATAGTCCTCATGTGAATTGAGCAAGATTATGTCTGGACTTCAAAAGAGACTATGACCTCTGAGTTTGTTTCGGCTGTTTCTTCTCAGAGTAGTCAGGTACGAAACACCGGCCCCATCTAGTTTAAAAAAAAATGACGTGTAAAAGTATTTGTAAAAATCTACTTGCAAAATAAACATCATTTATCATTTAACAGACAGTCAAAAGGTTCTAAACCAAACAACACAATAACAGTCTGTGGACCGTTCGCTGCTGTACCAACTGTTCTTTGTTACAAATCTACGAATTTGCATACATAAATCGCGCCTTTTTCCCATGGCCATGGGGTAGGCCTAAACTGCAGAACCCCATCTGCTACGATCCTTAAAAGAAAGAAAGAAAAAACATTTATTAGCCCGCACAGGACAAAACACACAAATTAAAATGGTAAAATTAACAGCAGGAGCATACACGCTAGGGTGAACCTGACAGGCTTTCCGGTACAGTTGGACTGTACAGGTAAACCGGAGCGTGTATGGTTGCAAAACTGTGCAGGATTCCACACGAGGTAGCTCATGCTTACCTGACGGGTAACCTAAAGGTAGCCATACACGATAGGGTGTACCTGACAGAGTTGCCTGTACAGGTATACCCGTCAGGTAAGCATGAGCTGCCTCTTGTCGAATCCTGCACAGTTTTGCAACATACACGCTCCGGTTTACCTGTACAGTCCAACCGTACCGGTAAACTTGTCAGGTTCACCCTAGCGTGTATGGCTACCTTACAGGCACGCTGGTTGCGAGTACTACGCATCCACGATTTTTTTTAAACCTAAGCTCTCAGGTGTTGTCATGTTGATATAATATCATCAGTGCATCATTTAGGTATCTAACCTTGGCAGACTATAAAATTATTCTAATTTAAACATTGTAGTATAACAATTGATGATGAATGCAGTGTCCTTTGTAACGTATTAGTTAAGCTCTTCTAAGATTTTTTGCTATACTATGTCAGTTTGCATGTTCATTATTTATTACAAGGAGTTATTTAGTATCTGTTTATTAGAAATACTTTATTGTGTAAATGACAATAGTTATAACCGTATTTTCTTTATTAATCACTGTATTTATATTAAAATATGACTAATCACAGCGAGCTCCAATCCGCCTGCCAAGCGTGAAGACTACAGCAAATTCCTCCCATCATGGGAGAGGCTTATGTCCAGCAGTGGACGTTATGGGCTGCTGTTGTATGACTAATCAGAAAACTTTTAGCTATCCCGAATTAATTTTTCGTTTTTACCTGGCGTTGTTTAATTCTTTATAATTGAATGATATAACAAAAACTACATACGTAATCATTCAGGGTGACAGGAAAACTTATGAAACTTTATATTTATTCCTAGAAAGGGGTTATACTAGAACTCGTTAGCAACAAATTAAGTAAAGTATGGGGAACCAAACAAGTAAAAAAAGTTTACAAACAAAAAATAAAAAAACTGATACAGCTCGGTAACGGTTTTGAGTTTGACCCCTAGTTAGCTAGACTTAATTTCTTGCTTGACCTCTAGTATAACTCTTTCAAAGAACAGGGAGAGTTTCCCTGTAACACAGTATAACAAAAACATGAAAAATTCATAATTCATTTATGTAGAGTACCGACAAAAACGAATAGTTTGGTGTCGATTCTGTTGTGCACAAACTAAACTTAATTTAGGCTATTGCTATCTTTTTCTCTATAATGTAACGAGAAGAGACGGACGTAATTTAGAGCTGTCAAATTTAATTGGAACTAATATTTCCATACACACGTAAAAACATGTCGACTAAAAACACGGTGAAACGCAAGACATAAACTAGTTTGACTTCTCTGACTTAGTTCATAGCTATAGCCGTTTTTTTCTCGCACTGCTTTTTTTTTTTTTTTTTTTCGGATGGGAAATCATCAAATGACTCCTCCCGCTCTGGGCGGAGCAGGTGGGAGTGTCAGACTTTTACTGACTAAAACCCATCCATGTTCCTTCCTCGCCCTTTGTGTTCCGGGGCCACGGTATCTCTTCCGAACAGTCCCGCAACCCCGGTTCTCGCACTGCCTTTGAGTAAAAGATAGCAATAGCTTAAATTAAGTTCAGTTTGTGCACAACAGAATCGACAGCAATCTCAATCTTTTGAACATTTCTCGAGTGAGAAAATGTTGATGACTAGTCGCTTCCTCGTCATCTGGTGGCTGATGACAATAAACACGCACCCATTACATGTATGTCAACATACATAGTATGAGCAAGGACTAAAACATTATTTGTAACGAGTTCTTTCTCATTTGACCCAAAACCTATTCTGCACGCTGACTTTTTTTAAAACGCGTGGTGCATTGTACCTAATTTGAATTCCCTTTATTTTTATTGTTTATCGTGCTTGAACTTGTTATTGGATATGTTTGTGTTACATTTACATTTTACTGCTATCGACCGATTATATTCTAAATCTACACTAATAAATATTATAAAAAGGAAAGATTTGTATTTTTGTGTGTGTATGTTTGTAATGAATAAACTCAAAAACGACTGCGCTGGTTTCAAAATTTCTTTCACCATTAGAAAGCTACATTCACTTTGAGTAACATAGGCTATTTTTTATCCCCGTACTCCCACGGGAACGGGAACTACGCGGGTGAAACCGCGTGACGTCCGCTAGTCTTATATAAAATAACAAACATAATATTAGTGATCTTGAAATAATTGTTCCTACTACCTATTAACCTTTCTCCTTATTTCTTCGCCCTTCTTAATACAGATGTATTAATTATTTTATTAATCTGACTTTAACCCTGAAAGCCAAAAAACGCACACAATTATGATACATTCATTTTTGAACGATCATAAATTTAAACTGATTGTCATTAATGGTGATTTTGCAATAACCCTGATTTCGCAATATTGACGCGACACACCTGTAAATATTCATCTACTCGTGCTTCAGAAGTCTCATTATTGCATCGAACGTTTCGATACCCAGATGTACCTACTTTCTGGTCCATATTTTCGCAAAAACTATTTAAAGCTCATATCGTAAAGAAATAATCTAAATCCAGTCCTTCTTGCCGAAAAATTTCGAAATATTTCTTGCGAAAATTCCGAAAAATACATTCTACTAAAAAGTGTAAGCTGTGCTTTGAATTATCAAAATGGTTGTGTTAGCACCAAGACAGATGGAAAAACCATCAGTGGCTGAATTCTACGCGGGAAAATGTGTATTTATTACTGGCGGGACTGGATTTCTTGGGAAGGTAATAAATACAGTATTTGCTAATCTTATATTATTCAGAGTTGCGCATAGTTACATAAATAAATAAATATAACTATAATAAATAAATATATCTAGAAAGATATTCTAGCATTAAGTCCACCTCTAAACATTTGTGTTTATAAAAATAAATACATTTTTGCTTCGTTGGTTTAGTGGTTCGATTTCCAGGTCGGGCCAAGTGGTAGTGTTGTTATTTTTCTATTAGGAATTTCGTAATTAATTTTAGTTAACCTTGTTTTTTTTTTTTAATATTTGTACCTACGCTGTTGACAAAAAAAATATTTACACCTTTTACACCTACGTTTAACAAATAAAGTATTTGACTCTGAATTTTGTACGAGCTCGCGGCTAAATAACTACCTACCTAAACAGCTACTAACAGCCACTCGGATCGATCTTTAGGTTAAGCCGTGCTTGCCTAGGTTGGTCTGTGGATGGGTGACCACTCTTACATACCTACCGAATTTCCTCTGTGCAGTCTGACAACCAGTCTTACCAAAGGGTATCGTATTACCCAGTACTAACTGGGTTGTGGAGGTCAGATAGTCAGTCGCTCCATGTAAAATACTGGTATACAGCTACATTCGGTTAGACTGGTAGCCGATCCCAACACAGTTAGGAAAAGTTGGGACTCTGAATTTTGCGATATACTTACTGTAAGGTAAATGATCCTTCACTACTGCACTAATTAAAATCATTCAGAATCACTGAATTATACGCGCTGTCTATTTTAAAATAAATTTAAATACAATGAATTCAAGGTCATTCAAGGATATAAGCAGGTAATTTGTCAGTATTGAATATGACATGTTATTTGATGATTAATAAACAATCGATAAACGAATTATGTGAATTATTCCCTAAAGGTACTCTGTTGTACTATTATATAGCTACGGCCCTATCGCAAAATTACACCCTGTATATTTCCATGATTTATGTCGTTATTTTGAAAAACTATGAATCCACAGGATTTTTCAAAATTGCTCAGAGGTTGTTACCAAATTAAATTATCAAGTAAAAAATATAATATTGCAATATAATATTGCAATCGATAAACGAATTATGTGAATTATTCCCTAAAGGTACTCTGTTGTACTATTATATAGCTACGGCCCTATCGCAAAATTACACCCTGTATATTTCCATGATTTATGTCGTTATTTTGAAAAACTATGAATACACAGGATTTTTCAAAATTGCTCAGAGGTTGTTACCAAATTAAATTATCAAGTAAAAAAATATAATATTGCAATATTAGAGAGGGAAATGCCAAACTAATATTTTTTTTTAATACTTTTTCCTTTTCAAGCCTTATTTATCAGCTCATCGGATTCGAAACATATGGATAAACCATTATCTAAGTATGACAAAAAATAGCTTTTATCTCTGTAGTACGATACCATCAGATGATTTCCGAACTCCCCTCTAAGCTGCGGGAAGACTTAGTTCGCACAAACACATTTATTTTAAAGAGGTAAGTTAGGTAGGATGTAACACCGAATATATCAGATTAAAAAAAAAAAATTGAATAGTAATTACTTGGACAGTATTATTGGCTGTGTAGGATCCCATTATTTAAAGGAATAATTTTCGACCTCCAAAGGACAAAGCCAATATGAGATAAATAGTACTGTATAAAAAATCAGAGAACATTTTGACATTGGAAATGTTTTTTATGAAATTCAATAAAGGCTCAAAAGACGCGTATTTACTAGAGCTGTAAGGTGCAAAAAAAAATATTAGAGAAACTCAAAAACGAAAAAAGTTATAGCCGAAATATTATATATAAAATTTATATAATTTTATATAATTTTATAAATTTTATATAATTTTATATAATTATATTTAAAACGTATATATTCTTTTATAGTATATTTTTTTTATTTTGGCGCTCGATATTTTGGAAACCAGGAATGATATCAAAAATTTAAGAAACATTTCCTCTGTACAATTTAGTCAGCTACAATTTGAGCCTAAAACAAATACGATCGGGTTAAGAGTTTGCCCTGTAGCCTAACCTTTGTGAAAAAAGTCAGAACGACATGATAATTATCATTCAACGTTGAGGTTTTATTTTGTAATCTTTTCCTTATTCCGACCTTCTCGTCGCTCAGCGACAATATTTTTTCGAATTACGTAGATTCATTTTCAATGTGCTCGATAGTCGTGTGAGGCACGAAATCTGTGTGTTTTTTTTAATGTCTCAGTATTTTGTGTTCCAGGTATTTATAGAAAAACTTCTGTATAGCTGTCCTGATATCAACAAAATCTTCATGCTAGTACGAGAAAAGAAAGGTGTTACTGTAAGCGAAAGGATGACAACGTTTCTTGATGATTTGGTGAGGAAATACTTCTTATCGTTATTGTTTTAAAGTTCTGACCACATTGAAGGCAATTTGATCATTTCATTTCCTATTTCTGACTAGCCTTTTCCCAACTATGTTGGGATCTGCTTCCAGCCTAACCTGTTGCAGCTGAATACCAGTATTTAATATGGACTGACTGCCTATCTGACCTCCACATCCTAGTTAATACTGGACAAACGATACTACTTAGTAAGACTGGTTGTCTGAGTTTCGGGGTACGGACTACCTGTTATGACTATGGTAGCTGTACTCATTTCTATGGAGGTGTAAACTAACATAAAACTAGCATTAACCGCGTGACGTCTTTAAACTGATGTGAATAGTTGCGTGATTTCTTTCATCATCATCATCATTTCAGCCGAAAGACGTCCACTGCTGGACATAGGCCTCCCCCAAGTGTCGCCACATTGACCGGTCCCGTGCGACTTGCATCCAGCGGATTCCCGCAACCTTCACCAGGTCCACCTAGTGGGAGGCCTTCCAACGCAACGTCTTCCGGTTCACGGTCGCCACTCCAGAACTTTTCGGCCCCATCGGCCATCTGTTCTGCGAGCAATGTGTCCTGCCCACTGCCACTTAAGTTTGGCAATTCTTCGGGCTACGTCGGTAACCTTGGTTATCTTGCGGATGTCTTCATTTCTGATTCGATCGCGCAAGGAAACTCCGAGCATAGCCCTCTGATTCCCCCTATGATTTTTATATATATACATGGTTAGATGGTACAGTCAAAGCCCTTTATTACCTGCCTCTTCAGGGCGCAACTGTACTTTTCAAACAAACTTAAAATCAAAAGTTGTTAAAATTACATTAAAAGCTCGGCCTTCGCCAATTCACATTTTATTAAAAGACTCCGATAATCACTTTTTTCAGCACAATAGCTAGCAAGATATGGCACTAACAAAAAATTGAAATTTTTAGTTAAAAATTAATACAAGGCAAATGTTTTTAGCTCTTCAGCAGGCTCAAGGACAAAAGGCCTACAGATCTAGAGAAGATAGTATTTATACCAGGTGATATTACTGCTCCTAATTTGGGAATATCAGCCGAAGACGAAAACATGTTGTTGGAAAAGGTGAGTAAAATAGAATATCCATGTACTTATACACGGTTAGTTTTCATTGACCAGCCAAAATTTAAAATCATGATTTAGGTATCTAAAATAAAATAATAGCATTCATTTGAAAATGTCCTAAATCATGAACCTAGTGGGAATCAATGCACTTATGTGCGCGATTGAGTAGATTTTTATGGCTGTTGACCATACATTTTTTATGATAGACATGATCTGGTCCTGCAGCCAGAATCCTGCAGCTGTGACAGGCCACAGCCTTAGGGGCCGCCTTTTTTGGTATAAGAATACGGTGAATCACCGCGATTCTCTTGCTCGTGGAGGCGGCCCCTAGGGTGAAGGCAAACGAGCGTAATTTTTTGAGTCGCGTAATTTTGGTTTCATACATAATTTATTTTACTTCGTCACTTGACACAAACCAGACTTTCGTAAGAAAATGTGGCGTAAACTCGGCAAATTGACATAAGATAACTGTCAATCTGCAGGACTATCATGTTCATCTATGTTTTTCACCAAAAGCCATCATATAACAAGGACCAAAAACTAAGAGCATATAAGGCTTATAACTAGGACACAATAATTTTAATTCCCTGACTCCTAAACTAGGCGTATTCCCTGACTGTATGTTAATGATATAGGTGTCAGTGATCATACACGCAGCTGCCACGATAAAGTTTAACGAGCCTCTCTCAATCGCCTGGAAGACCAACGTGGAAGGTACCCAGATGTTACTGGCGCTGAGTCGTAAGATCAAACGGATCGAGGTAATACTAGCAAATTAATGGTAAAATCGCAGACCAGCATTTTCTTGCATTGTTTTCCCTTTCTGTCATTTAGAATTGCAACTCACTGAAATGAGAGATCCAATCGCATGTTTAAGTGCTTCCGATGCGAATGAACGCGGATACTTGTGAATGGACTTCTCGCTGTATCAAACGAAGCCTTTGCGTGACAGTATGAGATAGAGATACTCGGATACGCTGATCCGTGCATATAATGTGATTTCACCCATAATTATGGTATTCTTTTAGTTCTTAGCGAGTTGATATAAAAAATTTCAAAACATTATTAGCCCCAAAATTCAGCCATGCTGACTCCGTTCACTGATGCAGTCATATCAAATGCTCACCTCAATATTGAGGATTGTCATATCATCAAAATGTTTTCTGTCAGCAAAATTATCAATAGAGCCGCTATTAGTGGTCAGCAAGAATGAAAAAAACAATCAGCAAATTAAGTCATAGTATGTCTATGTCTACGTTCAGACCAGCAACGAACCCTAAGAGGAACCTTATGAAAGAGAAAAGAAGCGAGGCAGACCAATAACACGATGGGTGGACGAATTTATAAGAACAGCCGGCACGAATTGGAGACACAAAGCAGAGGAGGACTTAATTTCATTGAGCTTCTTGAGTTATAAGTCGAGCTACACGATAACTGACAAATGCTTGCATTGACTGGACAGGTCCACTCAAATCTGTGTGGTTCTTTCTTCAAAAGACCACCTCGGACAATAATCTGCATAGTCCTCATGTGAATTGAGTAAGATTGTCGGAACTTCAAAAGAGACTATGACCTCTGAGTTTGTTTCGGCTGTTTCGTCTCAGAGTAGTCAGGTACGAAACATCAGCCCCATCTAGTTTTTAACCCTACTTGCAAAATAATCATTATTTATCATTTAATTCCATGGGCATTTTCTACCAGTCAACCTTTGGGTGATGCAGAGACAAGCAGTGGTAGGTGTTCATCTATGGAGGAGGCCTTTACCCAAACTGGGGCCTTGCAAAAGAAGAAAACTAAACAATTATATTTAATACAAGAAACTAACCTACTAACACATTCCTACTAGAAATTGAGTTAATATTGTAATACGTTACAAGCAAGGAAATGAATAGGTATTTTTATTTTTATTAATGTTTACGTTTCCTTGTTCAGGTCTTCACACACATATCAACCGCGTACTCGAACTCGAACAGGAAATTGGTGGAAGAGATCCTGTACCCCGCGCCAGCTGATATCGATGAAGTGTACCAGCTGATCAAAGATGGCATTACTGATGAGGAAACGGATGGAATACTGAGTACTTGAGTTTCTTTTATTATTACTACCCGCCTTACGTTCTTAGGGGCCGCCTCCACGAGCGAGAGAATCGCGGCGATATTATCGTCCTTGCCACGTTTTTCTATACACTCTTTTGGGCCGTCTCCACGAGCGAGAGAATCGCGGCGATATTTTCGTATAGAAATATATTGAAGTCGAAATCACCGCGATTCTCTCGCTCGTGGAGGCGGCCCCTTATTAGGGTCTCGGGTTTAAAACCCGGTGTAGGAGCAAGTGTTTGTGTGATGAGCATGGACATTTGTTTCCGAGTCATGGATGTTTTAGGTATAATAAGTATGTATGTACATACCAAATTATCTATATATTGTATCAACTATCTGGTGTCCACGACACAAGCCTCGATGCTTAGTGTGGCACTAGGTGGCGCTGTGTGTAATGTGCAGCGATATTTATATTTATTTTGTACGGTTTCACAATCACTTACGTCATTATCATCATCATCATACACAGCCTGACTTCACCCTCTGCTAAATAAAGATCTCTCTCTGCTTTGCCTGTGCCAATTTCCACGTCCCTGTGCCACCTCATCCAGGATTGTCCTGCAACGGCAACAATAGCATCTGACCATCTCTCTGCCGGATGACCATCTCTCCGCCGGATGACCATCTCTCCGCCGGATGATCATCTCTCCGTCGGATGACCATTTCTCCGCCGGATGACCATCTCTCCGCCGGATGACCATCTCTCTGCCAGATGACCATCTCTCCACCGAACGACCAACACTTCTCCAAAAAATATCGCAACGACAAGAAGAAAAAGTGCCTTTCAGCTTCAATAAGGGGTCTTTTACGGTTATTAGGATCGGGATGTCACGCATCACGTTAGCAAAAAGAAGAAAAGACAAGACAAGAAGCAAGATGGCGAGATGTTTATTTTAAGCGCGACCAATTAAAGGGTCATCTGGCCTGGTGGCCTCGCTTGCATTCCACTTTAGAGCTTTAAGATTCGCTTGGATAAATAAAAAAGACTGGAATTTTACTTATTGTTATACAGATGGACTTCCAAATACTTACACTTTTACAAAATCATTGGCCGAACACCTGGTGGCTGAGAACCAGGCATACGTACCCACAATCATCATAAGACCTTCAATTGGTGAGTATCATTTATTCATAATATTTACAAGTTTTTGAAAAAGAACCTAAAAAGTAGTGGACCGCTGGTGGCAGGAGCATTGTTCAAGCTATCGTGGTTAGGGCCCCTGTTTCTGGGGCCTAACCTAACCTAACCACCGATAGCTTGAACAATGCTCTTCTTCGTCTTTATATTCGGATCTATCCGTCTCTCTCGCGCACGTCTGCAGATGAGTACTAGTGAGAATACTAGTAGCCGTGTCTAGAAGTACCACTTTCTGAATCAAGCCCTTCAGTCGAGGCTCTTTCATTAATAAAATAAATAAGAAGTAAGATGGTCTATTGGTCGCAACTTTGCAAACGCTAGTCATGCTGGGTCCTTGGTTGGTTTCCCAGGTCGGACAAAGTGTTTTGGGTTGTTGTTAGCTTGATAAAGGCACGCCATGCTTGACGGAAATTCCGACGCCGAACTTCCGTTGCGGTAAATCCGTTACAGAGGCCTACTCTAACGTCCGTCCGTCCGTCCGTCTCTCTCGCGCACGTCTGCAGATGAGTACAAGTGAGAGAGACGGATAAAGACAGATGGACGGACGGACGTTAGAGAGTAAGGCCCCTGGACGCAGAGGGCGAGCGGTCTGCAACGGAACGACCGATCTTCCGAGCGGTCCGCAATGGAACGACCGATCTTTCGCGTAGTGTGACCGTTATTAGTTATTTATATGCAATAACATGTACTGGCGTTCCAACGCTGAAGATCTGCGACGGGATTTCCGTCAAGTGTGGCGAAGGCCAAGGAGTTTCTCAGCAGTAGCCACGGAATCAAAATTTTTGCCTTGCAGTCCCATGAAATAGAGGGTGAGCCGATTATTCCATGGGACTTAAAACATAACTGGCGTTTGGGCGACCTATGAGGCACTTCTCTGCCTAATCCTACGAGGATTACAGGCGTGCTGTTATGTTATGATAATCATGAATCAAATTTTCATGATATCCTGATAGAAAATTATGTAGCAGTATACAAAATGAAACTATTCTTCCCTTATTCCCAAACCAATATATAAAAACATGCAAACAATATTCAAGCGCTTCCTTCCTAACATAAACATTTTTATGGTTTAGATAGAAAATTATTATTTTTTATATCCTGCGTAGTTTATTATCTCGTAAAATGTAAAAGATTTATCGTGATCCTTTGACATCTACACAATATGATTGATTGTTTTCAATTGTTGTTACATACACATGTAAAAGCTATAAAAAATGGAGATATATAGGTTTGTAGAAAGGAAATAAATAGGAATGAATTTGATTCAGTATAAAATTGCTCGCAAAAATTGCACGCTGCCTCCCGTAATTATTAAAGTTTTCAAAAACAAAAATGAGAAATAGACTCATTAAAAACATAATATAAAATACCAAAACAAAAAGATTATTTTGTGGTACGTTAAAATTTTGTATTAGGGACAGTGTGTTTGGCTAGCGGTTACCGATACTTTAACGGCATATTATATACACATTTCTATTGACAAATACACGTTAATAAATACTCCTAACCCCACACCCCGTGAATGATAGCCATTTTGTTTTTCTAATTGGCTGGCTAATTAAGAGACCTAGAGACGTTCAAATGATCTTATTGTAAGGGCAAAAGATGAGGCTATCAAATTAATAAATAAATTCTCCCGACAAATAAGCAAAAAGACCCCAAAAAATACGAAATTACAAAATTTTATTTTTTCACATTTTCTTCTCTACTTATAGATTAGCCCCGGAATCTTGCTTAGGTTTTTAAATTAAATCAAAAGTATTTGAGTCAACATACAAAATGATATCAACATATTGACTCAACATCAATTATTTTAAGAGTTAGCCATTTAAACATAGCCCTGTCCCAGCGCAAAGGCTCCACAATATTTTCAGGAAGCATATTTCGAGCATTTATGATGCATATTTAGACCATTTATCAAGTCTTAGCACAATGGTAACATTTATTTAATTTCCAGTGGCTTCAATAAAGGATGAGCCAATAAGAGGTTGGCTGTGCAACTGGTATGGCGCCACCGGTCTGACTGTGTTCACCGCAAAGGGACTGAACCGGGTCATCAATGGACAGGGCAGCAACATCGTCGACCTGATCCCCGTGGATTATGTGGCCAACTTGGTGATCATCGCTGGTGCGAAGAGTGGAGGAGAGAAGTAAGTATTTATGACGTGATAACGTCTTATAATAAACATCGGCTGCACGCGCAAAACACTGTCACGAATCCTGCGATCAACGCTCAGCCCAAACCCTTGGACTTAGAAAACTGAAAATTTGCACAGCGGTTTCCATTATAATGTAGACAAGGAATAAGGAATGATTTTTCAAAATTCAACCCCTAAGGGAGTTAAATAGCGGGATCTCATGGCGACATGGAGAGAGCGACTGTCGCAACCCCGTGCAGGGCACGCCACAATAGTGGCGATAAGTCCCCTCTTTGAGGAGTGGCTTGAGAGACGCCACGGCGTCCTCACCTACCGCCTGACGCAGGTCCTCACCGGACACGGAGTGTTCGGGAGGTTCCTGCACCGAATCGGGCGGGAGGAAACGCCCGGGTGCTTCCATTGTGAGGATCGACCGGAGGACACGGTGGAACACACGGTGGAGGTGTGCCCCGCGTGGGCGGAGCACCGCCGTGTCCTCGAAGCGGCGATTGGCGGCGGCGACCTCTCGCGTCCGGCCCTGGTGCAAGCCATGGTCCGGAGCGAGACGGAATGGGACGCCGTCACCTCCTTCTGCGAAGCAGTAATGCTAGAGAAGGAGGTGGCGGAACGTGAGAGGGAGCGAACCTCTCAACGTCCCGGCCGCCGCGGGAGACGCCCCGGGCGTCGGGGGCCACCACCACGTGGCCCCCGGCCACCGTAGGCGCGGGCCTGTGGACGGTGAGCTATGGGCTAGCTCGCCGTCCGTCCGTCTCATGACGACAGGCCGTGTCGACGGCGCGTTCGTGTTCCACGCGCGCCTCAAAGAGAGTCAGCAAAAAGGAAGGGGTCCGTAAGGACCGATGCCTGCTGGGGTTGCGGGACTATTCGAAAGAGATACCGTGGCCCCGGAACACAAAGGGCGATGAAGGAACATGGATGGGTTTTAGTCAGTAAAAGTCTGACACTCCCTCCTGCTCCGCCCAGAGCGGGAGGGGTTATTTGATGATTTCCCATCCGAAAAAAAAAAAAAAAAAAAAAAAAGGGAGTTAAATAGGGGATGAAAGTCCGTCAGTTTTAAAGTTGTGTCGCCGAAGATTGAAAATTAATTTATACGTGTCTCAGCGTTTTTGATAATTCCACCCCAAAGGGTTAAAAAAAAAGAGGATGAAGTTGTGTATGAAAAGTCCTTAATTTTCGAAGTAAAAATCACAAATATTTTTATTAAATATCTAGGCGTATGGTTGGAAGCTAACGCAACGGTGTTGTTAGAATTTCAATCCTTAAGGGGGTGAAAAGGGGGTTTAATTTTTTTTAAGTTAAAATCACTAGATATCATGAAAAATGACGTTATCACGTAAAATTATCGTCCGTCAACACGTTGAAGAATAGAGTGTAAAGTCCAAACAATGAAGAATTCTCCAAAAAGACGCATCTTGTGGGCTGTCGAGTTTCTGTATTCGTCAAGTGAATACGATAGAATTTCTGTGTGTTTCGTTAATTGGCATATAACAGTAAATATTTCGCTACAAAATCATATTTTTTAAATTTCAGTTTGAATGAGTTCAAAATCTACAATAGCTGCAGCAGTGGCTGCAATCCTGTCTCAGTTGCGAAGGTTCTGGAGATTTTCATTGAGGATACTGTCAAGCAAAAATCCAGTAAGTTTATTACTTAGTACTTAAACCATATAACAAGCATTTTTTTTCGGATGGGAAATCATCAAATGACTCCTCCCGCCCTGGAGCAGGAGGGAGTGTCAGACTTTTACTGACTAAAACCCATCCATGTTCCTTCATCGCCCTTTGTATTACGGGGCCACGGTATCTCTTTCGCAAAGTCCCGCAGCCCCGACAGGCATCGGCCCTTGCGAACCCCTTCCTTCCTTTGCTGACTCTCTTTGAGGCGCGCGTGGAAAACGAACGCGCCGTCGACACGGCCTGTCGTCATAAGACGGATGGACGGCGAGCTAGCCCATAGCTCACCGTCCACAGGCCCGCACCATATAGCAACCTCAGAAGAGGAAGACCGAAGAAGCGATGGATGGACTGTGTGCAAGATGACATGATAAATGATAAATGATAAATGATAAATGATAAATGATAAATGATAAATGATAAATGATAAATGATAAATGATGAATGATGAATGATGAATGATAAATGATAATTGATAAATGATGTTTATTTTACAAGTACATGACTAGAAAAGAGGTGACTGTTGAGATGAGGAGTAATAGAGGAGTATGGAAGAAGAAGACATGCTGCGCCGACCCCACATAAATAGAGAATATGCACGTAATTTTTTCTTCACTTAAATCAATAAACTACAGTACTATCAACCCAAGAAAAGTATTAAAAGTTAAGTTCAACTACTGCTTGTCGCTCAAAAATAATATTAAACTCCTGCAATTTTCTATGACAGTTCAAACGTCTGTAGCTGTCGCGGCCATGATGTGACGTCATTTACCCCAATCTGTCTTGTTTACATCTAATTTTTTGGCCTTATTATTTAATTAGTTAATTAGTTAGTTATTAATTGTGCTTTATTCGAGCAAACATTGCGATAACGATATTATAATAAAATCTTAGTGAAACTTAATAAATTACTTTTCAAATAAAAGTGTTTTTTTGACACATAGACTTTGACGTCACTACCACCGCTATCGAGGACGACGTGTTTTGAGACTGCGTTCCGTTTCACCAAAAACATGGTACATAAAACAAAAAATTGTAAAATAAGTGATCTTTTAGAAACTTAAACAAGACGTACCACAATGTTTTTATGCGCCAATACCTACAAGGCATTTATAATAAATAAAAAGAGTTTATTTTCTTGCATATTCTCTACTGGGGAGTAGGGAATATGCAAGAAACGAAACTCTTTTTATTATACAGAGTGGAATTTTTCAATGCCACCTGGAGGGAACGTACTCTAAATACTGGAGATAGCAAATTTTACTCAAAGGAAACATTCCTTGATTTTTTTAAAGAAACTAAATCTGTATTCACAGATTTTCGATATTTTTTTTGCCACACTCGGGCATCGACACCATACAGACAGTGCAAAACATTAATGTACTACGATACCCCTTCGTAAGACTTACTACTTCGTAAGAAGGTTGTCAGACTTTCGGGCCACTGACTACCTGTAACGACTGTCAAAGACCTACAAATGACAGCCGAGAAGAACGACTAAAAGTGCTTTCGAGGCACGGACGAAACTCGGTATGTAAGGGTCACTCATCCAGGGACCGACCTAGGCAAGCGCGATATAACCTATATATAACCTTGAAGAATTAAAATAATCGATTATTTAATTTTAAAGAAAGAACACAACAGAATTATCAGTACCTGCATCGTCATTAAGAGCAGCGGTGGCCCAGTGGTGGCGGCTCCGACTTACGAACAGTAAGACGTGGGTTCGAACCCAGACAGGCGCATTACTATGTGTAATTTATTTCATCACCACTGCTCTCAAAACGGTGAAGGAAAACATCGCGAGGAAACCCGCATGTCCTAGAACCAAAACATTCGAATACATGTGACATCTACCAATCCGCACTGAGCCCGCGTGGTGGATTATAGCCCATTCCCTCTCATAGAGAGGAGGCCTGTGTCCCAGCAGTAGGAACATTAATAGGCTGATGATGATGATGCATCGTCATTTGAGATGAATGGAGGATTATAAAAGCACTCCCTGGCATGTGAGCATCTGCGGACAGTTCAATACAACACATCTAAGATACGCCTGATAAAACAATACGAGCAATATCTTACCGCTGCTACTAGTTGCAGCTATATCTGCAGCAGGGGTTGCAATTGTCATCTGATTTCAAATGCGCCAACTCGTCAAGGCAGCAGTTTTCAATGGGAAATTATAAGTCTAGCCACAAAATTATTGATTGGACACGTGATTAAACTTCTAATTTTATAACTAAGCAACGGGAACGTGACATAGCCTCTAATAAACTAATTCGTCTTTTTTACAATGCCAACTAAATATTCTATAGAAAGCGTCAAGTAAAGATCATCAATTATTGTGACTTGTCCTTCTTATTTATACATTGCCACCTAATTTACTAACTCGGCCACGGATGTTACATCTCGTCACCATTTTACGTTTTACAGCTTCAACGCAATATCCTCAAAAAAATATAATTCAAGCTTCTACAGAAAGCATCATTTATTATAACTTAGCATGTAAAATGATAGATCATATTCTTTTATCGTGAAAAAGCCACTGTATGATTTGGCGCGAGTACGCGAGATGACAGCGACCGGCCATTTGCACCAATCAGAGAGCGACATTCATGTAACGACGAGTTGAGTTGATCACGTGTAAATAAAGTCTTTTATTTTGTGGGAAAATATAATGACCACCAAAAATAACTTTGTGACCACTAACATCTACCTATCACCTAAAATATCAATTGATCACCAAATTTAGTCAATTGAACACCAAATTTTAATGAGGTGGTTGATGACAAACTAGTTTTGCCTAGGCCAACTTGGGGCACCCCGACACGGATAGATTAGGTTAGAAGGGTATGGCGGGGTCGAATGAGCGAGCGAAGCGAGCGAATAGACCCCGCCATACCCTTCGTGGTTATTTTTTTATAAACCATTCAGAAGAAGGAGCCCCGCGAAGCGGGGCTCCGTCGACCGGGTCTCCCTCGACTCGGATGCAAGAGCATAACAGTTCAATTTCTGGTGACCATTAACTAATTTTGACGACATTTTTAGCAAAATTTTGACGATCAATTAATATGGGATGAGTTACATTTTAAACGTACTGAGTTAAAAAATTTGAAGCTAAATAAATATATTTTTTGATGTCATTTAATAGTATTTTAGAAGTTTACTGTTAGAATGTATGTTACAAATATAGATGATAAAAAATAACCATCATGCTGAGTTGTATTTAGAGTGGTTTACATAGAAGATAACTAGTGGCTAAGATAGTATTATTTAGATGCTCGTTAATTGTGGCTGACTTAGTAATTTAGAAGGCAACATACATTTTTGGAGGCGAATAATGATATTAAAAAGAAGCTTGTTTAATTAGCACCCGTTTTCAATAACATCCTACAACGCCTTTTTCACATGGCATAAATTTACAGAACTCCACCAGCTATGGTCATAACGTAGGTACCTACTCCTTTCGCTTCATACAAATTCATATATCTGGTCATTCACGAGATGATGCGAATATTACGCACCTAACCTTTTATATAAAGCAGTGAGAGAGCTCATCGTGTGACCTTATAAAGAGTAATTAGACCTTATTTTTAATATATTTCATATTATTTAGAACTAGCTGACGTCCCGCGGTTTCACCCGCGTAGTTCCCGTTCCCGTGGGAGTACAGGAATAAAATATAGTCTATAGCACTCACGAATAATGTAGCTTTCTACCAGTGAAACAATTTTTAACTTCCGAATTGACTGACTTCCGAAGATTATCCCCTACATACAAACTTACAAACAAATGTTACCTCTTTATAATATTAGTGAAGATAGTAAAGATGTAAACTTAATTCATGACCACCAAAGGAGCTAGATAACTGTTAGCGTACCTCATCCCACTGTTGGGCAAAGGCTCTCCCCATGACTTCCAGTTGTTTCGATCCAGGTCTAATGTAGACCACTGATCGTTGGTCTTGACCAGCTCTTCCCGCCATCTTCTCATCATCATTCATTATCATCATTTCAGCCGAAAGACGTCCACTGCTGGACATAGGCCTCCCCCAAGTGTCGCCACATTGACCGGTCCCGTGCGACTCGCATCCAGCGGATTCCTGCAACCTTCACCAGGTCATCGGTCCACCTAGTGGGAGGCCTTCCAACGCAACGTCTTCCGGTTCGCGGTCGCCACTCCAGAACTTTTCGGCCCCATCGGCCATCCGTTCTGCGAGCAATGTGCCCTGCCCACTGCCACTTAAGTTTGGCAATTCTTCGGGCTACGTCGGTAACCTTTGTTCTCTTGCAGATGTCTTCATTTCTGATTCGATCGCGCCAGGAAACTCCGAGCATAGCCCTCTCCATTGCCCTTTGGGTGACTTTAAGCTTTCTGATGAGGCCCATTGTGAGCGACCACGTTTCGGTCCCGAATGTAATCACTGGCAACACACACTAGTCATAAACTTTCGTCTTGAGACACTGCGGTAGGTTGGACGAGAAGATACCGCGCAATTTCCCGAACGCTGCCCAACCGAGTCGGATTCGACGATTGTCCTCTTTCTCGAAGTTAGACCTACCTAACTGGACCGTTTGTCCCAGGTACACATAATCGTCTACAACTTCGAGAGTAGAGTCTCCGATCTTGATAGGAGTGGGTGTGACATGGGCATTCAACATGACCTTAGTCTTGTCCATGTCCATTGTTAGACCCACTCTTCCGGAAGCTCTACTGTGGTCATCGAGCATTGTACTGAGGTCCTCCATGGTCTCAGCCATTACCACTATATTATCGGCAAACCGAAGGTGAGTGATGTACTCGCCATTGACGTTGATGCCTAGCCCTCTCCAGTCCAGAACCTTGAAGACATCCTCCAGTGCAGCGGTGAACAGTTTCGGAGATATGACGTCTCCCTGTCTCACACCTCGCTGCAGGAGGATAGGTTTCGATGCCATCTTCTACCTAAATAATAATTAATTAAATAACTTACCAAGTGTTTTACAATTGCCTTTTTGCCTTCCGACTAGAACGTTTGACTGATTAAATAATTAAGGTTGACTGGTAGAGAATGCTTTGTGGCATTAAGTCCATGTACCACAATTGTACATGAAATTTAATTAAATAAACAATTCATATTTTTGCAGATGCTATGCCGCTACCTGCTTGGTTCGTGTTCACTAGGTACAGATGGCTGATAAGTCTACTTACGATAGTATTTCAAATGATACCAGCGTATCTAGCTGATGGTTATCGGGTACTGATTGGAAAGAATCCACGGTAAGAGTTTGTTTGGTTGTTTTATACAGGATGTAATAACCTGCTGCTGAGATGAGTAAAAGAGTGTGGAAGATGAAGTCTTGCTGCGCCGACCACAAATGAATTGGGATAAGGCAAGAGAATGATGCGCAAAACCATATGGTGGTAATTCGATTCAAACCATCCGACTAACAACTTTCCAAAAAGCCATCATCTGCCTAGCCTTTTCCCAAGTTTTATTGGGGTCGGCTTCCAGTCTAACCGGATGCAGCTGAATACCAGTATTTTACATCGAGCGACTGCCTATCTGACCTCCACAACCCAGTTAATACTGGGTAATACGATACTTCTTGGTAAGACTGGTTGTCAGACTTTTTGGGCCACTGAGTACCTGTAACGACTGTCAAAGATCACAAATGACAGCCGGGACCAACTGCTTAACGTGCTTTCCGAGGCACCGAGAAAACTTGGTATGTAATGGGTGGTCACGCATCCACAGACCAACCTAGGCAAGTACGGCTTAAACTAAAGATCGACCTGAGCGGCTGTTATTATTTGGCAACGAGCTCCTCTTTCTTCCCAAAAAGCCATGGGTAGAAAAATTAATTACTCTTCATAGTAGTACCCTAGTTTCCACCATCAATAAATTGCAAATCTATATAGTCCGTCAGACTATTGGAAAATAATGGACACGTATTTTTTGTTTTTGTAAATCAATGAATATTGACTAAGATAAAACGCACCAAATCTCAGGAGCAGGGCTCCTGACGTCACAACGCACTAAAAACTATAGCACGGCGTGACGTATAGAGAATTTTAAAAGCGTCGTATCTTCGTCAATTTTGGTCTACGTAACAAAAGAAAAAATACGTGTCAAATATTTTTTGAAAATCTAACTGTCGGACTAATTCGATTTTTTCCCGACACAAGCCTATTATAGTGACTGCCTCGTTGGTCTAGTGGACCGACTGCTGAGCTAGCAAGAGGACCTGGGTTCGATTCCCGGGTAGGGGAAAGAATTATATACCACGGAAGATATCCCGTAAGTGACAGTTTAAGTTTAGTTTTAAAACGTGAAAACTTAAAAGAGAGCCTAATACTTGTTGGCATACAATTAGCGAACCATCAGATTTAGCAAAATGTAACAGCAAAAAAAAAAACTTTTGTTTGCCAAAATTAGTAAATGATCACCAAAATGAATCCCCATTTTATCGTGAAATTAGAACCAAAAATTTATTTTTTTAGTTAATGACCACCAGAAATTGAACTGTTATGCTCTTGCATCCGAGTCGAGGGAGAGTGGTCGATGGAGCCCCGTTTCGCGGGGCCTACTTCTGAATGGTTTATAAAAAATAACCAGCCTAGGCAAAACAGTTTGTCATAATCATCTCATTAAAATTTGGTGCTCAATTTACTAAATTTGGTGATCAATTGATATTTTAGGTGATAGATGTTACTGATGTTAGTGGTCACAAAGTTATTTTTGGTGGTCATTATATTTTCCCCCATACTTATTTTTCAAACAGGTACATCAAGCTTCAATACCTGGTCATCCAAACGCGTGGGATCCTCGACTTCTTCACATCTAACTCCTGGGTGATGAAGGCAGACAGAGTGAGAGAGCTGTTTGCCTCTCTTTCTCCCTCTGACAAACACATGTTTCCCTGCGATCCTACCAGTATAGAATGGACAGACTATGTCAGAGATTATTGTCGCGGTGTCCGACGGTTTTTGGAAAAGAAGATATGACCGATTAACAAATTCGAAGTAGGTAGTGGTGTCGATTCTGTTGTGCACAAACTAAACTTAATTTAGGCTATTGCTCTCTTTTTCTCTCTAATAAAACGAGAAAGAGGCGGACGTAATTTAGAGCTGTCAAATATAATTGGAACTAATAGTTCCATACAAATGAAGGGTGCACTTAAAATATGTCGACTAAAAACACGGTGAAGCGCAAGGCATAAACTAGTTTGACATCTCTAACTTAGTTCATAGCTATAGCCGTCCTTTTCTTGCACTGGCTTTTAGTAAAAGATAGTAATAGCCTAAATTAAGGTTAATACCCGGTACTAACTGGGTTGTGGAGGTCAGATAGGCAGTCGCTCCTTGTAAAATACAGATATTCAACTGCATCTGGTTAGACTGGAAGCCAACTCCAACATAGTTGGGAAAAGGCTAGGCAGATGATGAGCCTAAATTAAGTTTAGTTTGTGCACAACAGAATCGACACCGGTATGTCTGTACGTGCACTAAAATAATTGTAACTCCAGGTCATTTGCTTAAGGCGCTGTACTTTGTCAAAATAGGCTTCACAAAACAGTTTTTTAGCCAAATGTATACATTTTAGAGCAGCTAAAAAAATATATGTTAATCTTGATCATATTTATGGGTGGCGTTCAAAACACGTTTTCGATAAATTTTCTCGATAAAAAAAACCACAAAATAACCATTTAATTTGAAATTGTAGCAATTGTAACTGTATTATTTATAAACAAATCTTGATAATATTAATAACAGTGATGTAATATATAATAATAAAGGGAACTGTTGTTTTATTTATTCTTTTTTTTAGCACTTTTGTTTATTTCAATATTTATTCATTATTTTCTTCTAAAACCTGGCCGCCCAGTAATAGTGACGTCTCATTTACTCCCATACAAATAGACAGTGTGCGCGATTTTGGTGTTCACAGCGCCTTAAACTATTGTAGATTTAAAATTAATATTAAAGCAACTTGAATGCTTAGTAATGTTTTTTGTTATTTATTTAAAATAAGGTACCCCATTGGTTTCTATTTTAGGGTTCCGTATTTGTATTACTAAACGAGCAGTTCACACTTATACAGGGTGTAAAAGACCTCATCACGAAGCCGTCAACCAAGCATTCTGTACGGGTCTCCCTTGTTTGACCGAAAGGAATTTGACAAATATTCACTTCCCAAAAAATGTTTCGCATAATTTCATTTGCCAAATGATTACTAAGCAAAAAAATCTATTCACAAAAAATTGTAACGCAAACCTAATGTTTGGGAAATGAACGTTTGAACTATAACTTGTTTACCAAATAGTACTTTTAACATTTTTTATTTAGTCAAATATTTCAGTTGGAATAACAGTTTTTACGCAAAATCAAATAAGCCAAATATTTAGTATCGTCAGTTTTCAATTCGTCCTTTCCTATTCAGTCTTTAAAGTGGCACCGAATATCTTGAGGTCACAGTTTTAACCTTATCTAACCATTGTTTTTAATAAGTAGAGTTGATAAGGCAAGAGAATGATGCGCAAAACCATATGGTGGTAATTCGATTCAAACCATCCGACTAAACAACTTTCCAAAAAGCCATCATCTGCCTAGCCTTTTCCCAAGTTTTATTGGGGTCGGCTTCCAGTCTAACCGGATGCAGCTGAATACCAGTATTTTACATGGAGCGACTGCCTATCTGACCTCCACGACCCAGTTAATACTGGGTAATACGATACTTCTTGGTAAGACTGGTTGTCAGACTTTTTGGGCCACCTGTAACGACTGTCAAAGATCACAAATGACAGCCGGGACCAACTGCTTAACGTGCTTTCCGAGGCACGGAGAAAACTTGGTATGTAATGGGTGGTCACCCATCCACAGACCAACCTAGGCAAGTACGGCTTAAACTAAAGATCGACCTGAGCGGCTGTTATTATTTGGCCACGAGCTCCTCTTTCTTTCCAAAAAGCCATGAATAGAAAAATTAATTGTACTCTTCATAGTAATAGCCTAGTTTCCACCATCAATAAATTGCAAATCTATTTAGTCCGTCAGATATTGGAAAATAATGGACACGTATTTTTTGTTTTTGTAAATCAGTGAATATTGACAAAAATAAAACGCATCAAATCTGGAGGCTCGTGACCTCACAACGCACTAAAAATTATAGCACGGCGTGACGCTTTCTTCTTCTTAGCGTGTCGATGGCAATCTAAATTGAGTCGGCCCAGAACTGAGCCACTAGTTTGGCGCTTTCGGTTGCGTCCATCAGTTCCTGTAGTGAGCAAACAACAGGACACGCAGGACACGATAATAAGTGCCCCATCGTTTGTGGAACAGCACCACATTTACACTCCAGGCAAGAGTCATTGATGAATCTCCACCTAACCAGGTTTTCCTTGCTGCGGCCAACCTGGGTCCGGAGTCTATTTAAAGACTTCCAGGTCAGCCATGGCAACTCATGTCCAGGTGGGAGATTTTCAGCGGGTGGAATGAATGGGATTGGTAAGGATGCATTACTGCGCCACAGCTTTAGTCTTTCCGTGGAGCGCTCGCCACTGAAAGGGGTGACACACTTCAGAAAGCTGTTTCCTGTAAAGGGTGACGTGTATCTGAAGCCATTTTGGCTCTTTCGCTAGAGCTTGCCACTATCCTGCGAACTTCTGGTGGCGCTATTCCTGCCAGTGGGTACAGCATCTGTACCGGGGTCGGTTTAAGGCAACCAGTGATAATCCGGCACGTTTCATTCAGAGCTGTATCCACTAACTTTGCATGGGCTGAACGGCTCCACACGGGGCACGCAAATTCACCAGCTGAAAAAGATAGCGCCAGCGCAGTAGTCCGCAAGACATGAGGCGAAGCACCCCACTTAGAAGAGACTAGTCGCCGTAAGAGATTGTTGCGAGTATGCATCTTCTGCTTGATGGTGTTGCAGTTTTTGCTGAAGGTCAATGATCTGTCCAGAGTAACTCCAAGATATTTTGGGAAGTTACTGTGCTCGATAGGCACCCCGTCCCAAACTATATTAAGTTTGCACCTGGCCTCTCTGTTTCGAAGGTGGAAAATGCAAGACTGTGTTTTGCTCGGATTGGGTTTGAGTGAATTAGCGAGGTAGTATGTCGTCAATTCACCAAGAGCATCTGACAAGTGGACCTCGACCTCCTCAAAGGTGGTGGCTTGGGAGGTGAGGGCAAGGTCGTCTGCATAGAGGAAGCGGGACGTGTTCGGACTTGATGGTTGGTCGTTGGTATATATATTAAATAGAAGCGGTGCCAAGACACTACCTTGGGGCAGGCCGTTCTTTTGTGCCCTCCAACGACTTTTGTCTGAGAGAAGGTGGACCTGGAAACGGTGGTTGTGGAGAAGTTCCCGGAGTAATCGAACAAACCTCTGATCGCTTATCAAGGTCTCTACTTTCCACAATAGCCGCTTGAGGTTGACTGTGTCGTAAGCAGCTGAAAGGTCCACGAACACAGCACCCATGACCATTCCTTCCTCGAAACCATCTTCAAGGTGTTGAACGAGTTTAAGGGTCTGGTTACTGCAAGACTTGACGGGTCTGAAACCAGCTTGCTCTGGGATTAATTTCGGGTCAATAACGCTCGTAAGACGGTTTAGCAGCAGTTTCTCGAAAAGCTTGTATGTATGGCTCAGTAGAGAGATTGGACGGAAGTTTTTTGG
Organism: Xestia xanthographa; assembly: GCA_905147715.2. Classification (NCBI taxonomy): domain Eukaryota; kingdom Metazoa; phylum Arthropoda; class Insecta; order Lepidoptera; family Noctuidae; genus Xestia; species Xestia xanthographa. The sequence continues at coordinate 4,474,306 of LR990656.1, read as the reverse complement.
GTCGTCTGCTGCTTTACCTGGCTTGGGTATTGCTATGACCTTAGACTTTCTCCAGAGACGGGGTACTGAAGCTGATTCCAGACAATTGTTGAATAGTTGCAGCAACCACGACACAGCAACTGGGCCAAGATGTTTTATCTGCTCAACCGAGATGTCGTCCATTCCGGAGGCTTTGCCGCACTTAAGGCCCCTAATCGCTACGACGATATCAGTAAGATTGAACGGTTTGCTAATATCGTCGCAAGCGCCATCGAGGTTTTGTGACTACGGGACCTTACTGGGACGGCGTATTGGTTTGCCATTTGCAAGCAGTTGGTGAGCTACCTGGTTGACACATTCACACACGTACCATTCATTCACGTTCATTTTGGTTGACGCATTGAGAATTTTAAAAGCGTCGTATATTCGTAAATTTTGGTCTACGTAACAAAAGAAAAAATACGTGTCAAATATTTTTTGAAAATCTAACTGACGCACTAATTAAATTTTTTGCCGACACAAGCCTATTATAGTGACTGCCTCGTTGGTCTAGTGGACGCGACTGCTGAGCTAGCAAGAGGTCCTGAGTACGATTCCCGGGTCGGGCAAAGTATTATGTTCACGGAAGATATCCTGTAAGTGACAGTATAAGTTTAGTTTTATAACATGAAAGGGCCACTAAACATGATAGACTGGCAACACTGCCCGAGTGACATGTAAATTTTTTGTTCCGTATTTAAAATTTAAATTTAATTAGTAAATAAGTTATATTATGGTGTAATTGTTTGTGTAAACGTATCATAAATGCGTAAATACTCAGGATAATTGTTATCCTGATAATTAATGAAGTTTTTCGGCACTACAACGGTACCGGTAACCTAAAAAAAACAGCTGACGTTCTAACTACGGACATAAACGGATAATTCAGGGGAAGTATTGTTTAGTTTTTATTTAATAACAGCGCACAAACCTCTCTTTATCTCTATTACAAATCCATGCCCATTTCTAGTATAATTTTTCGCGTATTTAGTTCCCTGTACTGGTTCTAAATCTCTTTGTTGACAACCGGTCTTATAACATCAAAACTGAGTAATTCCTTATCTCATCTCTGTTTATTTTTTTTATTTTATTCAAATCAATCTTTTCAATGGAAATGATTAGATATATCGTTTAAGATAATTTATTGTCTTGCATTAATGTAATAGTATTTTTTTTTTTTTTCTTTTTTTAGCAACATACCCACATAGGAAAAAGTAAATCATTAGGACAATAGAACCAATGAAACTGAATATTTATTCAATTATTTACATTGAATTGGATAATATTTTAAAGCTATAGCAGCCTACCTCATTCCATTTCATTACTTTAACTTTTTTTCTTTCCCTTTCATCGCTAACTTCACTTTATTTGTCTATTCTACTAGTTAACACCGTTTCTTTACTTCTAATTTTCAGTAACCAATCCTGTAACCATGCCTGTGATGACCCGTAAGGCTACTGCTCAAGATATGGAGCTAAAATTGAGAACGGCCCTCCAAGAACTCAAAGAATCCAACCTCCAAGTTCAACTACTGTTGCAGGAAAGAGAAGAGAGTGAGGTGGAAGTCAATAAAGTTAATAGCAAAAACTCCAGCTTTAAACGGGAGCTAGTAGACCTACATCAGCAATACTTGGACGTTGTTGATGAACGGGATCAGCTGAAGGTGGTCACGGATGGTTTTCATAATTGTAGTAACTTGTATGAGGAGGCTTTGTTTAAAATTAGGGATCTGGAAGATGAGTTAATTCATGCCAATAATTGTATAGTTAAGTTACAGAAAGAAAAAGAATGTACTCAGGTTATAGAAACAAATCTCTTATATGATGAATTATTAAAAACTAATTGTAACCCCCCTTCCTTAATAACAATTGATCTAACTGAAGATTCCTTACTAAAACAGAATTTTATAGTTAAAAAATATGCAAAATTAAACAGAATAATTAAAAAATGTAATCAATTTAGGAAACAACATAAACGCTTTTCCAAATTTATTCCACTGAGGAAAGAGCGTGTTGATTTACTTAATAAGTTAAATAATTACCAAATAAAATTAGAGGACAGTATAAAAATTTATGAAATTGATACTCAGCATTTGCAGTCTGAAATACAGGTACTTCAGGAATCACTAAGTTCCCTTTCTAGTAGGTATAAGATTTCTCAGAAACAAATTAGGGAACATATTTATGCAGCAAATGAGTTGGTAATGGGTCAATGTAGTTGCCAGACAGTTACCAACCATGATACTATCCAGCCTGAGGTAATGGAGGACCCATACCAGGTTGAGAATTTGTCTCAGGACAGCATATCAAACCAACAAACAACTAATATTACATTAGATTACTCACACGTAGTACAGCCTGAGTTGCATGATAGTCTGCCTGAGATTGGTAATTTTGTTTCTCCTATTAGTCGTGACTGTAATCATTCAGTTATGTTCTCTGACAGTATAGGTAGGGGGCTAGGTAAATTAATTAGTAATAACCTGAGTTATTGTACCCAAAACAATTGTATGCCAGGGTCAAACTACAAACAGATTATGGCATCTGTAACTAAGACTGTTTGTGATCCTAGTACCACCATTACTAAATGTGTTGGTAATAGTGCAAAGATTAAAAAGGAAGACATCACTGATTGTGTCTCAGAGTTGTTGAAATTAAATTGTAATAAAATAATATTGTGCGCTTTTCCATATTTTGAAAATTTATGTAACAGAAAAAACAATTATATTCACTTCTTAAATAGACATTTACATTTTTTAGCAGGTCACTACAGTGACAAACTTATATTTCTTGATATCAACACTTTTGTTGATAAACTTAGTTCGACCCGGGGTAAAGTGTATCTACCTATTAGTTGTAGACACAAAATAGCTCGGCTATTAGCTTATAATATTCACACAGACATAAGTAGTATGTCTAAGTTTAGTTATATTGTAAATACTGCGACTATTAGTAATAATACTAATGAACAGGTGGTGACCTTAAATAAATATAGCATTAGTGCTATTGATGTTTACAAACATTATACTGAGGAGGATCCATATGTCACCGTGGAAAATTCTCAAGTAGGGTATATTAGTGATAGGATCTTGTTGTCTGGCGATGGCACGGGAGTCTCGGGGCTCTCTCCAGATATTAATATTAATTTAAACTAGAAAGTCAGACAACAGAAGGTGCCATTAACAATATTGTTAAACCTACCAACAGCAAGGTATCTTCTTGCACTCAATTAGCTAGTAAAAAAGGGCCTCAGCAGAACACTTTAAAATTATTCCACCAAAATATCCAAGGCATTTCTTCAAAATTATTAGAAATAGAATTGTTTTTAGAAAAAAGTAAGTTTGACATTATTTGTTTTACTGAACATTGGCTTAAGGATTACCAAATGCTTATTAATTATGAGAACTATATGGTGGGTAGCTGCTATAACCGTAAAACTATGCTTCGTGGAGGTTCCTTAATTTTTGTAAAAAATTGTTTAAGATATAAGCAACGTAACGACATAATAGGTCTCTCGGCTGAACATTGCGTCGAACTGTCCTGTGTTGAGCTAGATAAGCATGTTATTGTGTGTGTGTACAGACCCCCAAACTATCAAAACTTTTCCTTATTTGAGTCAATAATGGAAGATGTCCTGGCAAAACTTGCAGCCAGTAATAAATCTATAATTATTTGTGGTGATTTTAACATCAATATTTTAGAAGAAAATTCAAATAGCAGTCGGTTATTAAATCTTTTTAAGTCATTTGACTTGACCAACACTTTTATAGAACCTACTAGAGTCACTCCATCTTCTGCTACTTGTATAGATAATGTTTTCTGTGATTGTGATTACTTAGATAAAGCCATAGTTAATTGTCTGCCGTCTGACCATAGCGGACAAACTGTAACTTTTAGGTGTAATACACCATTGCAAAAAATTCAGATTAAATTTAGACCCATAACTTCTAACAAATTAAATAGGTATAATATTTCTCTACAGAACAAATTAAGTGTTATGAGCCATGACGATATTAATATAAATCAATTTTATGATAATTTCTTTTCAATAGTTCACACTGAATTCAACAAAACTTTTGAAAAGAAGTCAAAAAGTATTTGCCCTAAATTTATATTTAGTGATTGGGCAACTAGAGGTATCAGAAAAAGTAGGGAAACACTATTTGAGCTTTATGGCCTTAAGCCTTATATGAACACTGAAACTTTTAACAAATATGTTGCTAAGTATTCAAAAATTTTTAGAGATACATGCAAGGTTGCCAAAGCCTTGCACATTAGCAACAAGATCAAAACAGCAGAAAATAAAATAAAGACAGTTTGGAAAGTCATAAATAGCGAGACTAACAGGAAGAAAACACGTAATACTAGCTACACATTAGATACAGCATGTGGTCCTAAAAGCTCTAATCAGGAAGTAGCTCAAGAATTTGTAAATTTCTTTACCGATATACCGTTAAAAACTACGGAGGCTCTAAATTCCTCTCCTGAAGTCTCAATTGGTTTACTAAAGGCGAATGTGTCTGGATGCCAGGCTGAATTTAAATTTAAACACATAAACCCGATGATAGTTATTAAAGCTTTTCGGCAAATAAAAATCAAACTGACCGAAGATCTATGGGGAATGTCTATCAAAGTTTGTACATCCATACTTGAGACTATAGCTCCATACTTAGCTTTAATTTTTAATTTGTGCGTAGACCAAGGAGTTTTCCCTGATTTAATGAAATACAGTAAAGTCATACCTCTTTTCAAATCCGGTGATAGTAAAGATACAAATAATTATAGGCCTGTATCCGTGTTGCCAGTTTTTAGTAAGGTGTTCGAAAAGATAATGCTTAATCAAATGGTCAATCATTTTAACACCAATAGAATCTTACACGATCAACAGTATGGTTTCACCAAGGGACGTTGTACAACCGACGCCGGTGTAACCTTAATAAAGCACATATTTACGGCGTGGGAAGAGTCCCAAGACGCTGTAGGAATATTTTGTGATCTCTCCAAAGCATTTGATTGTGTAAATCACGACACATTGCTTTTGAAACTTGAGCATTACGGACTAGGTAAACTTGCACTTAGTTTGTTAAAATCTTATTTGAGTGATAGACAACAATATGTTCAAATAAATGGTGTTAATTCACAGGGTTTAAAAGTAAAAATGGGGGTTCCGCAAGGCTCAATATTGGGTCCTTTCCTCTTTTTAGTATATATAAATGATCTACCCTATTTACTGAAAAACCAACCTCAAAATATGGTGTTATTTGCCGATGACACTTCCCTAATTTTTAAAATCAATAGACGGGCCCAAAATTTAGATGACGTGAATAATGCCCTACTTCAAGTCCATAATTGGTTCACAGCAAATAATTTAGTACTAAATGAAAAAAAAACGAAATGCATAAGATTTGCTTTACCGAATGTTAAAAGTAGCGATTGTGATATAGTACTGAATAAAGAGAAACTTGAATTCGTAGATAAAACGGTTTTCCTGGGGATTACGCTTGATTCAAGGCTACAATGGGGTTCTCATTTAACATCTCTGGCGGGGCGGCTAAGTTCGGCAGCATATGCTATTAGAAAAATCCGTCAATTTACTGATGTAGATACTGCTAGATTGGTCTATTTTAGTTACTTTCATAGTATAATGTCTTATGGCATTTTGTTATGGGGACGGGCTGCTGACATTGAGTCTATATTTATTCTGCAAAAAAGAGCCATCAGAGCCATATACAATCTTCGTAGGCGCGATTCTTTGAGGGAACTGTTTAAGGAAATAAACATCATGACTGTACATTGTCAATACATCTACGAAAACATAATGTACGTAAGAAAAAATCTACATATTTTTGGTAAAAGAGGTGACAGACACAATTACAGTACTAGAAATAGGGACCAATTAGTTCAGCCAGGCTTCAGACTCGCTAAAGTAGACTCATCTTTCATGGGGTACTGTTGCTATAATGTAATGCTATAATAAAATTCCACAAAGCATTCTTGAGCTGAATGAAACAAAATTTAAAACATGTATTAAACGCACACTTTGTAAGCAAGCATATTACAAATTGGACGACTATATCGCTGATAAAACTGCTTGGCTCAATGCCGGTCCTGCTCCACAAGGACAGGGGCGCATAAATTGATAGCATTAAATTGTATTGTTGGAGCTGCTGAAGATTGTACAACTATCTTTGCATTGTATAGAATCAATCTCTTTATTATTATATAGCCGCATATCGCATATTGTGTGAGTGCTATGTACTAGAATGCTATCAGTCGCTAGAAACCTACGTTTTTCCTTGACTTGAATGTGCCGTGGCGATTAGGAGATATGCCATGCTCACTCAAATGTCTCGCTGATGGTGACGCGTGTGTCGGATCATTTAGTTCCCTTCAAAATGGTTGAGTTGAATGGTGCTGATACATGCGTCATGTTCGTGAACGAGCGCTGTCAGTTGGGACTGGTCAGCTCTTGGTTGCCACGGCTTTTGAATTTAATAATTTTATTTTTTAATTGTTTTTGTTTTTTTTTTACTATGGACACCTTTAACGTGCACATCTTGCTACATTGTTCTCACATAATGTACCATCTCAACATGAATGATGTAACCAAGATTTTGTAAAAATATTCTGATTTAAAAGAGTGTCCATGGAGTTTCTTGCCCATTCTTCTCCATAGAGATCTACGCTAGGGAATGGGCAACTACAGTACTTTCACAGTTTTTATGTCTTGTGTCTGGGACTGTAGCTACATTTAATTTTCATATTTGTTTCGACAATTCAAAAGTGCCTGTAACTGGCCTACTTGAAATAAATGCTTTGATTTTGATTTTGATTTTGAAAGCTTAAAACAGAGCCTAATACTTATTGGCATACAATTAGCGAACCATCAGATTTAGCAAAATGTAACGACAAAACAATCACTTTTGATCACCAAAATTAATCCCCATTTTATCGTGAAATATTTTTTTAGTTAATGACCACCAGAAATTGAACTGTTATGCTCTTGCATCCGAGTCGAGGGAGACCCGGTCGACGGAGCCCCGTTTCGCCTACTTCTGAATGTTTTATAAAAAAATAACCGGCCTAGGCAAAACTAGTTTGTCATAACCATCTCATTAAAATTTGGTGCTCAATTTACTAAATTTGGTGATCAATTGATATTTTAGGTGATAGATGTTACTGATGTTAGTAGTCACAAAGTTATTTTTGGTGGTCATTATATTTTCCCCTGTTATATAATATAAGTGGCCTCTTTGCTTCAACTTCATTAATTCTCTCATATATTTCTTTTTTACATTGTCATTGTCATCTGGTTGTCACAGCGACTTAGAATGATTAAAATATTGAGTCTACTATGAAAAGATTTTCTTAATTAGTAAATACATAATATCCCCCATACTTATTTTTCAAACAGGTACATCAAGCTTCAAAATCTGGTCATCCAAACGCGTGGGATCCTCGACTTCTTCACATCTAACTCCTGGGTGATGAAGGCAGACAGAGTGAGAGAGCTGTTTGCCTCTCTTTCTCCCTCTGACAAACACATGTTTCCCTGCGATCCTACCAGTATAGAATGGACAGACTATGTCAGAGATTATTGTCGCGGTGTCCGACGGTTTTTGGAAAAGAAGATATGACCGATTAACAAATTTGAAGTAGGTAGTAGTGTCGATTCTGTTGTGCACAAACTAAACTTAATTTAGGCTATTGCTCTCTTTTTCTTCTCTCTAATAAAACGAGAAAGAGGCGGACGGAATTTAGAGCTGTCAAATATAATTCGAACTAATATTTCCATACAAATGAAGAGTGCACGTAAAAACATGTCGACTAAAAACACGGTGAAGCGCAAGGCATAAACTAGTTTGACATCTCTAACTTAGTTCATAGCTATAGCCGTCCTTTTCTTGCACTGGCTTTTAGTAAAATATAGTAATAGCCTAAATGAAGGTTAATACCCGGCGTATTACCCGGTACTAACTGGGTTGTGGAGGTCAGATAGGCAGTCGCTCCTTGTAAAATACAGATATTCAACTGCATCCGGTTAGTCTGGAAGCCAACCCCAACATAGTTGGGAAAAGGCTAGGCAGATGATGAGCCTAAATTAAGTTTAGTTTGTGCACAACAGAATCGACACCGGTATGTCTGTACGTGCACTAAAATAATTGTAACTCCAGGTGATTTGCTTTTTTATTTTAGTGCACATACACATACCGGTGTCGATTCTGTTGTGCACAAACTAAAAAATAATTGTAACTCCAGGTGATTTGCTTAAGGGCATGCCACGATAGTGGCGATAAGTCCCCTCTTTGAGGAGTGGCTTGAGCGACGCCACGGCGTCCTCACCTTCCGCCTGACGCAGGTCCTCACCGGACACGGGGTGTTCGGGAGGTTCCTGCACCGAATCGGGCGGGAGGAAACGTCCGGGTGCTTCCACTGTGAGGATCGACCGGAGGACACGGTGCAGCACACGGTGGAGGTGTGCCCCGCGTGGGCGGAGCACCGCCGTGTCCTCGAAGCGGCGATCGGCGGCGGCAACCTCTCGCGTCCGGCCCTGGTGCAAGCCATGGTCCGGAGCGAGACGGAATGGGACGCCGTCACCTCCTTCTGCGAAGCAGTAATGCTAGAGAAGGAGGTGGCGGAACGTGAGAGGGAGAGAACCTCTCAACGTCCCGGCCGCCGCGGGAGACGCCCCGGGCGTCGGGGGCCACCACCACGTGGCCCCCGGCCACCGTAGGCGCGGGCCTGTGGACGGTGAGCTATGGGCTAGCTCGCCGTCCGTCCGTCTCATGACGACAGGCCGTGTCGACGGCGCGTTCGTGTTCCACGCGCGCCTCAAAGAGAGTCAGCAAAAAGGAAGGGGTCCGTAAGGACCGATGCCTGCCGGGGTTGCGGGACTATTCGAAAGAGATACCGTGGCCCCGGAACACAAAGGGCGATGAAGGAACATGGATGGGTTTTAGTCAGTAAAAGTCTGACACTCCCTCCTGCTCCGCCCAGAGCGGGAGGGGTTATTTGATGATTTCCCATCCGAAAAAAAAAAAAAAAAAAAAAAAAAAGGTGATTTGCTTAAACTGTTGTAGATTCAAAATGAAAATGAAAGCAACTTCAATTCTTAGTAATGTTTTTTGTTATTTATTTTAAATAAGGTACCCCATTGGTTTCTATTTTAGGGTACCGTATTTGTATTACTAAACGAGCAGTTCACACTTATACAGCGTGTAAAAGACCTCATCACGAAGCCGTCAACCAAGCATTCTGTACATCAAACTAAGTAACTTTACGCAAAACTTATTGCTGGGAAACGACTTTTTTTTGGGGTGAAAATCATGTTTTGTGGTAGAAATCAATGTAACGCACTCAAAACACAGTGCTGATGGATAGATTGAATAGTACAGGGGTCGTGGAGGTGTTTAAAGTAAATATCTTACATTAAAAACTTGTAAAATATCTCCGTAACTAGAAGGTTCCCAGGTATGGTGTAAAACAACAAAAATGATCGCAATGACGGGGAGAACAAGTGCCTTTCGGCTTCGTTAAGAGGTGTTTTACACCCTTTATGTATTGTATATTGATAACTAAGTGTGTGTTTAATTAAATAACACTTACTATTGTTGTTCCTTTATCTCTGCCATCTTTACTTACTTGATCATTTGGCTACCAATGGTACTCGAGTAAAAAAACACTGAAAGAGATGAGGCCGGGTAATGTTTTTTAAGTTAATGATAAAAAAAAATATTCTCATGCCGTCCCTTTCTTTTGTATCCATGGTAAAATGACTTCAGGACAAATAAGCTTTAAAAACGATAATAAAACAATTCAGACGTCTTTTTGAATAATTAAACTGGAAAAAAGAATTGACAGCTATAGAAAGCTCAATAGGCTCAGCTTGCTATGCCCTAAGAAGTCTTCGTGATGTGATCGCTATTGAGATATTACTCGCTTGTAGAGTCAAAGCTTCGGTACAATATCACTCTATGGGGAGGTAGTTAAGCGTACAATATTAATACTGCTTTCATTATACAAAAAAGGGCCATAAGAACTATGGTGAGAATTCCACAGTGGGTATCATGTAAGGAGTACTTTAAAGAACTTCAGATACTAACGGTCCCTTATTTGTATATTTTAGTTCTTCTTACTGATGAATAGGATTTCGAAACACCAGAGGAAAGAAGTAAGCGGGAAGCTACTAGGCGTAGGGACTTACGAAATAAGTTGCAAACACATTTAAAAGTAGAGAGTCATGGTGCAGGTTATCAATCAGTCAAACTATTTAATAAACTACCTGTACAATTAAAGTCAATATACAACTTAAAGCAGTTTAAGCAGCAGTTAAAATCATTTTTGATAGAAAGGTGCTACTACCACCCTTGATGAGTTTCTTTGTGACACATCAACTAGACTTTAAATAAATTTTGTAGTTTGCTTTTGACGTTACATTGTGACATTTGTATAGGTTTATGCAATATTGTTATTTTTGACATTTTGTATGGCAATCTAGTAATATTTTTATTTAGCTTTATATTTTTTTTTGTATTGTTTTTGTTTAATATTTTGTAATGGTTGTTTTTTTTTGTTTTTACGTTCTATATTTAACATTTTATAACATAATTTTTATTACATTTCATATTCTTGACATTGATTATGATGGTGGTGACACTAATTTAATTTGTTTTTTTTTTGTATATACATTTTATTTTGGCACTATTTCTTTTTGATTATTATTTTGTACTGAATGAATCTATTTAATTTGTTTTTACATTTCTCTATTTGACATCCATCATTATCTAACATAATTTTATTGACATTTTATACTTTTGACATATTGTAGCGGTGGTATCTTTATTTGTTTTTATATTATTTATCTAACATAATATTTTAGCAGGGAAATTGAAAATGTTTTACCTTTTTTATTAATTTATGTGTGGTTATTGTTATATTTTTTTTTTCTAAATTTCTATTGTAATTGATGATTCTATTGTAATTCTTTTATTTTCATAATTTAATGTAACATTTCGATACAATGTAAAAATTGTTACTGAAATAAATAAATAATTGAATATTCAAGTAACCGCAAATCATAATAAAAACTTGATTCGTAAAAATTAAGGATGACGTTATTATATTCTATTACCTTCTAAAAACCGTACCTACCTATTGTTTTCAAAATAAACTAATTTTACTTTGAACAGTCTGAATACTGACAACAAGAAAATAAATGAGTTATTCCATCTTACGCAAAAAAATACGCACTAAAATGAACTCTGTAATGTATATTTTTGAAGCCCTTTTAAACAAATCAATGCAAACTCCTTTTACAGGTTACTTAGGTACAGAATGTGACATACCTATTGAATAAAATATTTTTTTTTCATGTACTTTTTTTAAGAAATGTAAAAAATATTAAGTAGGTAAGAACCGGCCAAGTGCGAGTCGGACTAGCGGACGAAGGGTTCCATACCATTATTTAAACAACATTAGACAAAACGGCATTATTTTATTTTAATTTAACTATTTATTTTTAAAGTGAAAATACAACTAAATATTCTGTGAATATTGCAAGCGTCAACCTGTTGCCGTTATTAATATCGAGCAAAAAACGGCTTAAGGCGAAATGCGTTCCAAAAAAGACGTTTTGACGCATTTCGGCTGCTCGCAAAATCAATTTTTGGCCTCAAAAACTACAAATTTGCAATTTTTTTTTTCATGATTATAAAAATTAAAGATATTTTTTAGTGAATTATGAGAGCCAAAACACGATTGACATAATTTGGACGATACAAAAAAATCGCAAAGTTTCCCTAAAATTTGCATTTTTATTCCGTCCATGAAGAGAAAAACCAGTTTTATTCGATTATAGTTAGACGATTTTTAATAAAATTTCGTCTACACGTTCACTATTAAATACATTAGGGGATTATGGTTTTTTGTTTATTTAACAGAGCATATAGAATTTTACAAAAAAATATTTATAAAAAGCGTGCAATAAGTTAGCGTGCGGGCCGGTCATACCACCGCTCCCGAGCCCCGTCAGTCGTCCGCAGCGCGTCTTAGAGAGCAGTAGTGTACAACTTCTTTGCGCCCGCTGTCATCGACTACTTACGAGAATATTGAAACCCGCATTCTTAAAACTGAACGTACTACACAATCAATTATAAACCTTATGCCTTCATACACAGCGTGTATTTACCATGCACCGTACAGCTTACCCACACTAAAACATCTGACGCTATCGTTGTACTGTGCAAAAGCATAGGTACGCTAGTGATTGACTAAACTGGAAAGTTATCGAATCTTCCATATAATTTTGTACAAAAAAAAGTATGAGGTCCTGAGAATAATTAAATAAAAAATAATGTCCAGAATATAATATAGTAATAAAAATAAACAATATGTAGCTAAAAATATATATTATTAAGTAAATTAAAACAATAAAATATCCGATTACGTTGGTTTAGGCTGTCATAGCCTATTGAAACAATAATTAGTAGCACGAGGATAAGGCATATTATACGATAATTCAAAGCCAAAACACTCCACGGATTTAACCTGAAATTTAAATAACTTACTTTACGAAAGTTGATTACGCATTTCAATTAATCAAAATAAATTAAAAGCATTATTTGACATCGATCTTCCAACCGGGTTAAAACGGTTTACAAATTGAAAAATAGTTTTAACTAAAATAGCAATATTTAATTCGTCAATCGACATTGTCGATAGCCTACGGTAGTGGATCTGCACAAGGACATCACCAACTCGTCGCAAGAAGCAGCGGCCGTACTACGCGATTCATCCGTTCAATGAAATATCGTTTTATGATTTTTACATTACTTGTTCTGTCACTTAGCGACAAACTTAGGTAGTGGTTAAGGAGCAATGTATTTATTGCAAAAATAGTACAGTCGGTGTGATATATAGATAGATACTACACAATTATTACAAACTAGAGTTTCGCTACTACTGGCCAGCGGAGTGCGACAGAGCGGGAGGCCCCGCGCGCCTGTTACCCGGCCGCGTCTGCTTCACCCCCTTGAAATCTACATGACCACGATACCATTTTGCCTTAAAAATCACGTTTGTTGTTGGGAGCCTCCCTTAAATATTAATTTTATTCTGTTTTTACAAAAAAATTAACTGTCTAGCTATCACGGTTCATGAGATACAGCCTGGTGACAGACAGACGGACAGTGGAGTCTTAGTAATAGGGTCCCGTTTTTACCCTTTGGGTACGGAAGCCTAAAAAGATGACTAAACTAAAAAAAAATATTTATGACAACATCTCCGGGTATTCTCGTCTCGGAGAGTACTTGCATTGACACAACCGTGTAGTTATCCATCAGGAACTTCCTTTCAAAGGAAGACAATTTTCGAAAATGGCAATATCACAATGTACGAGGAACGATCCATCATCAATAACGGTACTATATTGTAGACAATAAGCCTGATAAAGTGGTGCTCAATCGATTAGAGCGGCGCGTAATGAATGTTGACGTTAGTCCCGCATGACATTTATATATTCATGTTTAGAGAATAAAGCTGCCTCGTTGGTTCAGTGGTCGCAATCGCAACTGCGAAGCATGAGGTCCTGCGGTTTGATTCTCGGGTCGGGAAAATTGTTATTGGGTTGGGTAGTTCTTCAAAAACTATTCTCCGCGTACCTTTTGTGGCGAAAATTTTTTTAGAATAATTTTTCAAATTAACGGATACACATTTAGGACGCTGTAAAAACAATACATACAATTTTTATTATATTTAAATAGATGCATAAACTACAGAGATATTCTTTTTTGAAATTTTGGTGCCCACGAAAGTTACGAAACTTTTTAAGCAAGAGGGATACAATTTGCAAAACAGCCCAGTTTGGTGTGGGGTAAACTGTTAAATTTCTACGAGAAAACATACAAACAGAAATACATTCTATTACTTATTCTATATTCGTTACAAGAAAAAAATTGAAACACACGTATGTATATAAATACTTATACAAATACATAACACCTTTCTTTTAGCTTCACGACAATCGAGTCAATGCATCTACGGCTCACAAAAAAATCTGTAGTTATTATTTAGTGGAGATTTATAGCTTTTATGGTGCGCTAGCTAACTTTCGTGGACAAATAACCACGAAAATTGTGACACGAAAGTTATGAAAATTTTACATTTTTGTGAATTACGATTAAAGTTATATGTAAATTAACAAACTACTTGGGAATAATCTCGAAGATCTATCTTATTCCTTAATTCAAAATGATTTGGAAAATTATAAAGCATTATCCTTCAGAATATATGCATGAAAGTTTCTTGACCATGGCTACCTTAAAATATTCAAAGAATAACTTCCCTAGTATTTTTGTTGTTTAGAAGCGAAGAACGTTCGTGTCTTCCCCTCTAACGCCGGAATACTACAGAGCATAGATAATACACTATATAATACAAGACTAGAGAGTACCCGTGCAGCTAAAACGTGTAGCGACAAATTGGCGCTTTTGGAAGAGAGGTGCAGTTTTGTTGCGCGCTCGCGAAACTAGCAAAATCGTGTGACAGATACATAATGTCTGATAAGTATTGTAATATAAGAGATACAATTAATGTGCTTTACTATTTATGATGCATAGTTAAACACGATCAATTTCATGTATAACATTATATGCTTATGAATTGAATACAAAATTTATTAAAGTTTGCCGTGAACGCGAACCGAGTGTGACGCGCGAAGAACACTGATTTTGCTCCCGTTTTATTTTTATAAGCATTATAAATAATTTTAGGTGTTTAATGTTGAAATTATACACATAATTATATAAGTAAAGAGTACGTAATCTGTATTTGGTCCTAAGACGGAATGTTCAATAGGTTAGGAATTAAGACCGTGTGACCGCCGCGTTTTGAGGCACCTCGAAGAATCGGGTTCCTTCTATCTGGCAGAATCTTGATACTCCGAAATTTATTTGGCATAACACACTTGGCATAATCTTCTTTAAACGAATATTTTTAAGGCATAAAAAATATTTAATATAGTTATTGTTTGGCCGAATGTTTGTATTTCCGAATTTACAATGGCATACTTTTAAGATGGCAGAATTTTATTTGGCATAATTACCTTTAGCAATGTTCAAATTTCGCACAATTTCACTTGGCATATTACGAAGATGGCAGAATTTCATTTGGAATAATTGTATTTGGCATTATTGCCATTTCTATAAAATAGCATTTTTAACCAAACATTTAAATATTGTCTTAAAAAGTACCTAATATGATGGGCTACAAAAGTTAGTGACAGAAACGAATCGCTCCAAAACCGACTTTACGTAGTCTTGTCTGCCCTACCCCTAGAGTGTAATTTAAAATCGCGTAGGCGCGGAGGGGCGAGGCGGCCCGCGAGTTGAGGAGCAGGTTGTTGTAACACTCGCCGCCGCTGCTGAGGCTGGCCGGCGAAGCCGGCCAGCAAGCCGAAGTTGCGGTGGTGAGCGTTAAACACATCTGCGACGATAAGCTCGCGTGGCACCGCCGGAGCCCCGCAGCGCCGGAGCCATGACAGAAACCATGCCTGCTGCATGTTGCATGCTTGCTTGCATGCTGCATGCTTGCTTGCCTGCTACATGCTTGCTGCATGAATGGTGTATGCTGGTGTGCATGTTTGCATATTGTATGCTGGTTTGCATACTGCATGCTTGTTTGCATACTGCATGCTTGCTGCTTGCAAGATGTATGCTTGTTTGCATGTTTGCCTAGTGCTTACAGGAAAATAAAAACCACATGTTCACAATCAACTGTTTTAGAGACTCATCTATCACATCCACATCACAGAAAATTCATTTTTCTGTGATGTGGATGTGATAGATGAGTCTTTTCATTGTTGTGCATAAGAAATGTATGCTAAAAGATGATTCTAACTGTAAACTTTCTGAGATATTATAGTTCTGCTTTTAGTGACTATCGATATAAAATTTATGCCAAAAGATGATTCTGGCTGTGAACTTTCTGCGCTAAGATGGTTCTACTTTTAATTCTTATGCATATGAAATTTATGCCTTAAGATGATTCTGCGTTACAAAATTATGAGTTTTGAATGTATGATAAATGAGTGTCTGCCAAACGATTTTCTGCGAAATGAAGTTTATGCTATCCGCTGTTATGCAAAGTAATATTATGACATAAAAAGTTCTGCTATAAAGGGTGGACCCCGAAGAATCACCCGGTTTTTCCTTCGGGAATTTCTCAGTAGCAGTGCAGTCAAACCTGTGCTCCAAGAGAAAAGGTGGTCATTTGACTAATATATATAATTTTTCTTGACCTAATGTCGTCAATTTTATACCCTTAAATAAACTTTCTGTGAAACGATCCAAATTTTGTAAAAAAAATCTCGTCCAAAATATAGCTTCTCATTGTGGCATTGTTTTTGCCACCTTTTGCATAAAAAGAAAAATACAAAATTCTGCTAAGGTTCATAGTAAATTATGCAATAATATAATTTACACTCAGAACATTACTGTTACACTTTGGTTATACGTTGATACTAACAACAGGCTGTGTTTTATTTTTATGAAAAAAAAAATATATGGTAACAAATTTAAAATAACCACTTTATGGCATTCTTTAAAGCATTTCTAAAACTTTGATAAGAGTATAACATTAGCCTCATGTCATCATCATTATGCCTAGCTTTTTCCCAATTATGTTGACGTTGGCTTCCAGTCTAATCAGATGCAGATGAATAGGTACCAATATTTTACACGGTGCGACTGCCTATCTGACCTTCAAAACCCAGTTAGTACTTGTAGTATATGTAGGTAGGTACCTATATTATGTTATGCACTTGAAGGTACTATAAGAATAAATCAGTGTTCAACCGACATTTCGTGTGTTTCACTAAATGGTGACAGCGGTTTTCAATCATATTCGTTATTGGTGGTCTATTTCTACATAATTCGATTAAAATCGACTTGTACTCGTGTAGGAAGTGATAAATAATAACTGAGAAATATGGAACACGCGCGTCCTCTAGCCGAACTGATTTTAAATGGCGGCCCCGCCACGCGGTCTGATGCGTGGCGCAGGTGGAAAAAGTTGTTTAACGTATTTCTAAAAGCCTCTGGAGTGAGCAAGGAGCCCAAGGAAGTACAGGCTTCTCTGTTGGTGAACCTCGTTGGACCAGCGGGTTACGAGATTTTCACCACTTTTACCTATAGTGAGGGCGAAAGTGAAGATGACATCGGCTGTCTGTTAAAAAAGTTTTATGTTAATTTCGGTACAAAACCGAATATTACTGTTTCGCGGTACAAGTTCTTCACACGTAACCAGGAAGAAGGAGAAAATATAGATCAGTATGTGACGGTATTACGTGTGCTGAGTCAGTCTTGCGAATTCGGCGACCTTCATGACAGTCTGATCCGAGATAAGATCGTGTGCGGGATAAAAAACAACAAAGTAAGAGATCGTCTACTGCGTACAGATGAGTTGACTTTGGCAAGGGCGATACACATCTGTCAGGCGGCAAAAATGTCGCAAGAGGAAAGTTGATGCATCGACGGCGCCTCAGAAGAAATGCAGGTGAACGTGGTGAGGGGTCAAGCCGAGGGCTTGAACGCGCGAGGCGGCTCGCGGGGCGTTCGACCGGTGGGCGAGGAGCGCGGCAGCACGGGGGCAGCGCGGGCGCTAGGGCGCCCCCTGCGGCAGCGGCCGCTGCCCCGGCGACGAGCGTTGTGCTGCGAGAAGTGCGACATGTTTTGTGTGTGATAAAGAAGGTCATTTTTCTATGGTGTGTCCACAAAAAGAGCAACAAACAAAAAGGTGTATGATTTATGTACGCAGTCGGAAGTTAGTGATGATTCGAGTGATGAGTTATTTTATTCTACGTGAATACCGTGGATGAGGACAAAAAACTGAGTAAGTCTCATAAAGAATGGATTGAAAATTTTAAATGTAACGGTAAAAAAATTGTGCTAATAATAGATACCGGTTCAATGCTTAACGTTATCTCTAAAGCTGAATATATGAGGTTAGGTTTATCAATGGAAAATCTAAAACCATTTACAAAGCGCGTTCATTCATTTACTGGGAACCAGTTACCTATTGTTGTCACTGACAAGATTTTTATTATTTATAATAGTAAGAGTTATGTTTTGCCATTTGTAGTAGCGGATTTGAATTGTCAAAATGTGCTTGACCTAGAGAGCAGCGGTGGCCCAGTGGTGGCGGCCCCGACTTACGAACAGTAAGTCGTGGGTTTGAACCCAGGCAGGCGCATTACTTTGTGTAATTTATTTCATCACCACTGCTCCCAAATCGGTGAAGGAAAACATCGTGAGGAAACCGGCATGTCCTAGAACCAAAAATTCGAAGACATGTGACATCTACCAATCCGCACTGGGCCCGTGTGGTGGATTATAGCCCATTCCCTCTCATAGAGAGGAGGCCTGTGTCCCAGCAGTGGGAACATTAATAGGCTAATGATGATGATGATGGCCTAGAAGGTAGTATTATGTTAAAATTGGTTAAGTGTTCGCTAAGCTGAAGTGGGACTGGACTGGCCACGTCTGCCGCATGCCCAATGAGCTGTGGGCCAAATTAGCCACTTTCTGGAGCCCTGACACAGCCAGAAGGCGTCGCGGCAGACCTCGTAGAAGATGGCGGGACGAGCTGGATAAAACCAACGACCAGTGGTCTACATTAGCCCTGGATAGAGAAAACTGGAAGTCATGGGGAGAGGCCTTTGCCCAGCAGTGGGATGACGCAGGCTAACAGTATCAGTATCAGTAAGTGTGTTAATGAAATAAACATTAAAGAGTATTCTGAATTGTTTGAAGGACTCGGAAAAACTACCCGGCAAGTATAGCATAGTAATAGACAAGAATATACAACCCGTTATTTGTCCTACTAGAAAAATACCTCTAGGTTTGAAAGAAAAGTTGCACTTAGAGCTTCAGAGAATGGAAAGTCTGGGTGTTATAAGGAAAGTGTCTCATCTCACAGACTGGGTCAACGCTATCGTTCTAGTTGCTATAAAAGACGGCAGTTTTCGAGTTTGTTTGGACCCGCGACCTCTGAACCGAGCGGTGCGTCGCGCTCAGTACACGCTTCCTACTGTTACAGAACTAAATGTGAAACAGAGGAATGCGTGCTATTTCAGTGTACAGTGATGCTACGTGTGGATTTTGAATGGTGGAAATTGATGACGCAAGTGCGGATTTGTGCACCTTCCGCCGTTTGGCCGTTATCAATTATAAATAAATAAATATAAATATAATAATGCAAGTTTGGTGTTACTGAGATAACATACCTTTTTTTTTTTTTTTTTTCGGATGGGAAATCATCAAATAACCCCTCCCGCTCTGGACGGAGCAGGAGGGAGTGTCAGACTTTTACTGACTAAAACCCATCCATGTTCCTTCATCGCCCTTTGTGTTCCGGGGCCACGGTATCTCTTTCGAATAGTCCCGCAACCCCGGCAGGCATCGGTCCTTACGGACCCCTTCCTTTTTGCTGACTCTCTTTGAGGCGCGCGTGGAACACGAACGCGCCGTCGACACGGCCTGTCGTCATGAGACGGACGGACGGCGAGCTAGCTCATAGCTCACCGTCCACAGGCCCGCGCCTACGGTGGCCGGGGGCTACGTGGTGGTGGCCCCCGACGCCCGGGGCGTCTCCCGCGGCGGCCGGGACGTTGAGCGGTTCTCTCCCTCTCACGTTCCGCCACCTCCTTCTCTAGCATTACTGCTTCGCAGAAGGAGGTGACGGCGTCCCATTCCGTCTCGCTCCGGACCATGGCTTGCACCAGGGCCGGACGCGAGAGGTTGCCGCCGCCGATCGCCGCTTCGAGGACACGGCGGTGCTCCGCCCACGCGGGGCACACCTCCACCGTGTGTTCCACCGTGTCCTCCGGTCGATCCTCACAATGGAAGCACCCGGGCGTTTCCTCCCGCCCGATTCGGTGCAGGAACCTCCCGAACACTCCGTGTCAGGTGAGGACCTGCGTCAGGCGGAAGGTGAGGACGCCGTGGCGTCTCTCAAGCCACTCCTCAAAGAGGGGACTTATCGCCACTATTGTGGCGTGCCCTGCACGGGGTTGCGACAGTCGCTCTCTCCATGTCGCCATGAGATCCCGCCGGAAGTCTGTCCGCTGAGCGACAATTTGTCGCTGCAGCGGAGTTTCCCCCCGGCGTAGTGCCTCCGCGCGCCATTCATGCAGGCGCGCGAGGACTATCGCCTCCAGATCCCATGGCGGCAATCCGGCAAGGAGGCTCGCCGCCGCGCGGGCAATCGTGCGGTAGCCCCGGGCCAGCCTTACGGCTACTACCTTTTGGGGCGCGTTCAGGTAGTGGGCGGCACGCCGCCTCAAAGAACGCGCCCACACCGGGGCCCCGTAAAGGGCCATGGACCGCACGACTCCCGCGTAGAGCCTCCGGCAGGAGGCGTTTGGCCCCCCCAGATTGGGCAGGAGCCGCCTGAAGGCAGCCCCAGTCCGCTCCAGTTTGGGGGCCAAACGTCGGAAATGTTCCACGAAGTTCCACCGGCTGTCAAGGACAAGTCCCAGCTACTTTAACGTCGACTCGACGCCGATGGATACCCCTCCTACCATCAGTGAGGATCCCGGAGGTGGCGCATTCCAGAGCCAAGGAGGAGGAGGAGTGGACTGCCCCATCCAAAGACATTGGGTCAAAATAAGTATAGGTTTATGTTAAATTGAATTAAGGACTACTAATAACACTAACATAGCATATAAGCACAATCTGTTACTAACCACTAACAACGTATGGACTGTTATAGGTCTGAAATAAAGATATTGTTTTTTTTTTTTTTTTTTTTTATTCCGAGGCCCATGAAAGCACATGGCCTCGATTGGCCAGGTCTGCGTGGAGCTTGGCGTTCTCCTTTTGGAGAACCTCCATGGCGGCCGTCAGGCGGGCCACCTCCTCCCGCAGTTTGGCCACATCTCCCTCTGACGAAGGAGGGGGTGGAGGCCTCGCAAAGTTGGCCTCCGCTGCCGCCATGATGGAGGCGGAAGCGCCGGGTATGGCCTTGAGTTTAGATGAGGTCTTCATCTTATTGGCCACGCCCCTTATTGCGGCTTCCACCTCCTTAGCAAACCTGGCCTTACGCTCCGCCTCGGAGCCGCCAGTTGCACCCGCCTCGTCGCCAGACCCGGGAACAGTAGTGCCCGGGGGGCGCACCTCCTCGGCAGGTCTTGCCGACCTCACGGGGGCAGAGAGCCCCCTCCCCTTGCCCCGGATCCCCCCACGCTTGTTGGTGGGGATTTTTCGGGCCGAGGCCTCCTCATCTCCGGATGACGACCCCCGGTCGCCATCCCGCCTGGGCCGCTTGCGGAAGAACTTGCTGTTCTCCGCAGGCGTCCCGGCCCTCACGCGACGGGAGCTCTCTGAGCCTCCCACGCTCACCTCACTTGATGCTACGTCGGACTCCGACGCCACATCCCTCTTCTCCTCTGTTTTGCCGTTGCCGGCGGTGTTTGTTTTTTTATTAATTTCATCCATATTTAATCCCACGAGTCTGGGGGAAATAAGCTACAATCTAGGCAGAGACCCCTGTACCTTGAAGGGCAGATTTAAGCATTTGTTACTCGCCATGGGGGTCTGCAGGTACCCTGGCGAAGAGAGAAGAAGAGATAACATACCTAGGTCATAAATTTGACAAAAATGGAATGAGGACTGACGAGTCAAAGGTTAAAGCGGTCATGGAAATGCCATACCCTGATGATAGGAAGTCCTTGGAAGGGTTCTTAAGTATGTTCAACTACCTGTCCAAGTTTATACAGAACTATGCAGATTGTGTAATCATCTTGAGATCATTATTAAAAAAAGAATCGGAATGGGTTTGGGAACAAAACCATACTGATACGATAGGTAAGCTTAAAAATAAATTGGCTACCACTCCAGTGTTGGCGTTATACTCGCTGGAAGCGCCGATAGTGCTGTCGGTGGACGCGAGCAGCTATGCGGTGGGTGTCGTGCTGCTACAGGAGGGCTGGCCCGTCGAGTTTGCTTCCATGACGCTCACCGACACGCAGTTGCGCTACGCGCAGATTGAGAAAGAGATGCTGGCAATAGTATTTGCGGTGGAGCGATTTAGGCAGTATATCTATGGTAGGTCAGATGTTACAATTCACACTGATCACAAGCCGCTCGAGGTGCTGTTCAACAAACCTTTAGTTTCAGTGCCGGCGCGGCTGCAGTGTGTGGTGCTAAGGGTACAGGGGTATGAATTCAAAGTAGTATATAACCCTGGTAGGTAGGTACATGTATATCGCCGACACCCTATCACGGGCCCCACTGAAAGACTTGCTGTTTGATCGCATTTCAAATGAGGTAAAAATTCAAACATGTTTTATGATAGAAAACATACCTTTCAGCAAACAAAAAATTGACCTTATTTTGAAGGAAACAAAAGTAGATAAAGACAGTAACTTGTTAGTGAAGTATATAGTCAACAGTTGGCCAAAACATAGACGTGACGTTCATGAAAAGGTAAACGTGTTCTGGCACTATCACGAAGTATTGAGTTACATAAATGGTATCATATTTAAAGGAGATTGTGTGTTCATTCCAAGGGGTTTACGTGAAGAAATACTAGCGAGAGTGCATGAAGGGCACTTGGGCATAGAGAGGTTCAAGCGTCGCGCGTGAGAGGTGATGTTCTGGCCGGGCATGGCCGAGGACGTGGAGCGCGTGGTGCACCGCTGCCCCGCGTGCGCGCTGCATGCGCCAACGCCGTGGCGCGAGCCACTCTTGCAGCATCATGTGCCGTCACTTCCTTGGCAGAAGCTAGCTTCCGATATATTTGAATATAGAAAGAAATTATTTATCATACTAGTTGATTATTTTTCAAATTATGTGGAAGTTGGGGAGTTAACGAGCACGATAACGGCCCTGCATACAGTTTTCATGAGTTCAAAAAGTTCATGAGAGAGTGGGAAGTACATCATGTGACTTCTTCTCCACATTATCCACAATCCAATGGGAAAAGCGAACGCCCTGCATACAGTTTTCATGAGTTCAAAAAGTTCATGAGAGAGTGGGAAGTACATCATGTGACTTCTTCTCCACATTATCCACAATCCAATGGGAAAAGCGAACGAACAGTACAAACTATTAAAAACATGCCTAAAAAATGTGTGGAATCTGGGCAAGTCTTTCACATTAGTTTGTTAAATTTTAGAGCTACTCCTCGCTTTAATTTAGATTCTCCGGCACAAATATTAATGGGTAGGAGGCGTATTAACACTAAGTTGCCTGTAAGTTCAAAGTTATTACGCGAATCAGTCGATAAAGATCTAGACACGCGGGAGCGTGTCAAGCCAAGTTCTGGCGCGCAGCTCACAGTGTCTAATATTACACGAACCATTTGGAGCCACTTTTGAGCCCCTCATAACTCAAAAACTAAACCTACACTTCACCTAAACTTGTCAAATTTGGCTCATATATTGAGACTAACGAGATGTATATGTGTTCCAAATTGTATAAACATATCTCTAACGGTTATTTAGATATTAACGTCCAAAAATCGTCATTTTTATGACTGACCTATAGATCAAAACTATGACCCAGTTACAGATGACCTAGAAAGTTCAAATTTGGCATGCAGATAGGTAATTAGGTGAATACAAAGGAGAAAATCAGAAACTGGTAATTTATTATCATTTTGTTATAGATAAATTTCAGGACTGACCATTGAACTTGGCACCCATTTAGATTTCACTTCTTTTGTCGTTGAAGTCAACAACCAAGGCATATATCATAATATTGAACTTGGCTCTCATTTCACATTTATGTTTTTGATGGGTCGTAATTACCGAACGCTAATGGCACAGAGAGAAAAAGATAAACAATACTACGATCGCTCAGCGAAACAGCTGCCATTGCTATCGTCAGGTGACAGGGCGACGCTAATAGATAAAGGATCAAGAAAACCGGTCTTGATAACTGCGCGTGCGTCGGAACCACGATCGTTTGCGGTGCAAGAAGAGCACGGTCAACGTTACAGGACTAGTAGACGTCACTTGGTAGCTCGCAGTAGTGTTTCAGGAAGTCCAGGCGTCGAATCTGGTCCATCTTCGATATTAGCCTCTTCAGTAGACCAACCCAACCTCGATCAGTTCCATGTATCAGAAGAAAGGAAATATAGACGACGTGAGATAACACCAAAGTTCGAGGAACAACTTGGTGAAGGTGAATCGTCTTCGCCGCCTGGAGACAGTGACAGTCCTCGGGACGATGCTTTTCCTGTAGTTCAAGGTCCAAACACTCGGTCCAAGGCTCGAATGCTGACGTCAATAGGTTATAACTTATTGTTTGGAACAAACAATAAAGATAAAGAATGAATAGAATATCTAAATATTAAAAAAAAAACTTACTAATGAGCCTCTATAGTTAATTATTATTTTATTGTAAGTGTAGGTACTATTAGTGTTGTAATACAATGTGCCATAATGTTTGTGTGTACCTATGTTTCCCAAGCTGGACATTACTTACCTGCTTAGTAAAGTAATTAATTGTGTTCTTACCATGATATTGTTGTTAACAGGTATTATTAGCCGATTCTTAGTACTATGACACCTAAGTACTTCAACAAGCAAAGCATGTCCTGTAGTGAGTAGGCAGTAGGGAGTAGGTGGTGGTGGGTATTATGTCGATTAATTAATAACACTGTTCTCTGTTCATTTTTTTATTTTGGAAAGGGGAAAGATGAAGTATATGTAGGTAGGTACCTATATTATATTATTAATTGTCGAGTACGTGGAATCCAGTTTTGAGTATGCTCAAAAGTAGCAGCCGGCATCATGATAAGCACTCCACAAAACCTGGTGATAATGTGAGTGTGTTTTGTCGTGACTTAGTGGCGAGTTCCAATAGTGCGCATAGCAAAAGACAAAGAAAAAGGGTAGACAGATTTGTCTGCTCTTAACAATTTATTTTCCATCCACCCGCATTATCCAGTCAACCCGCGATCATGGCGCTTGCAACAGCGTCGAAATATCGGGAGCTCAAAACAATTTCTTATCACGGAAGATATCCCGGAAGTGACAATATAAGTTTACCTATGTTATGTTATGGACTTGAAGGTACTCAGTGTTCAACCGACATTCGTGTGTTTCACTATAGTACTGGGAAATACGACACCTCTTGGTCTCCTCCGACCTGTAACGACTGTCAAAGATCTGCAAATGACAGTCGGGACCAACGGCTTAACATAATTTCCGAGGCATAGAGGAAACTCGATATGTAATGGTTGGTAAGTGGTAACCCACCCCGCACCAAACCAGGCAACGAGCATAAGGGGATGGTATCTGGTAATGAGAGGTCTTCTCCATGTAACTCCTCTTTGATGGGTGAATATAAATGTGCAAAAAATATATATGTAGCCTAGTAGACTCTAAACTTTAATTGGTAAGATTGAAATAATTCTAACTTTATTATTACTATATGAAAAAAATATTCAAAGTGAAGCATTTTTCTTTGAAATTTCGTAACTACTCATAAACGGCATTAAGTTTCAGTTTTTTTTTTTCACAAATATTTGTAACTTTTCCCTTCACAAAGTGTAGAATTGACATTTTGATCTAATGATCTATTAGGCTACAATTAAATAAAAACAACTCATTTCGTACTATTCGGCCCGCAGTGACTGACGTAATAACCACTTTGTAGTGCAAGCTGATTAGAACTTTATTCTAACAGTGTTTCAAACGAAGTTTGAACCACCACAAATTTAACCACGAGCTCCTCAACACTCATTCCATATTCTATCAAATCAGAAACTACTAGTTGTAAGTTTTATTATGTAACAGTTTGCTATTCCTTTTATGGTTTATTCCCATCTCGGCACCTTCCCATCTCGGCACCCATGAATTTATTTATCTTGTCTACGAAAAATTCCCATTTCGGCACCCTCTCATGAATCATTTTAAGGTACACAAAAAGAAACGGAAACACAGTATCAGTATAGTAAGTAAATCAACTTTATTATTTATTAAATCATTTTTGTTTCTTTTTAAATTACCATTTTCATAGACAAGCCCTTGAATCGCTTTTTAGAGGCTCCATTATCTCTGCCTTGGCAGTAACATAACAAATTTTAAAATATATGAAAAATTCACGGTTCGTAGGAATAATTGTTTTAAAATCTTTCCAGCAATTATGTAAAAACATATTACAAAAATCAACAGATATTATGTACAATTAACGTTTAATCAGTATAACCGGGACGTAGGCAAAAGGGCGTCCATACATTGAGGAGTTTCATACTGGTACTAAATGATACGAGTAGGCTTGATTACGCGTTGACTGTACAGTCCAATGATAATTATTATATAGTAAAAAGAGGTAGATACCGCACTAGCACGCACAAATTGTTGAGGACAAAGTGACACAATTGTTGCACTTTGATAGCTAGCTATCTCTTTCTATCTTATACGTTCCTATCGCTATCTATCGCTGTCGTAGTTTTAAATTACTCGCAACGATATCTGAACGCCATTCAGTATGAACATGGCGTATCTTCTTTATAATATCATTGGTACAGTCCTAGCAATTAGCTGATCCCCCTTTGCAATTCTTTTATATTTTATTTACTTCGCTCAAATAAATAAAATATAAAATAATTGCAAAGGGGGTCAGCTAATTGCTATAACTCGCTGTACATTCATTTTGCTTTTGTACATAGTATTGATGACCTGCGTTTAGAAGTACCTTTTGGCCACGTTGGGACTTCACATAATTTAGCACTGATCTCCCATTACTTGGTCCTGCACTCATTATTATTTCGTAACTCACTTGAACTTAAAACGTGACGATCCGTTTATCTCTAAAAAACTAGAAATACTGATAAAATGACTGAAGAGTAAACACATGCATAACGAATGTAATTGTACATTAAACTGGCTTGGCACCGGCCGCATTGCTAATTGTCTCTATCTCGCTCTTTCTTTTGTTAGTTTGCGCTATTGTCTTATTATACTATCTGGACTGAGCACTTCTAATTTAGTATTACACAAAAATGAACCATAATGTGCAGTCGTTAGGTTTACTTTGGTTTGACTGTGTTAACCGAGGCGAAAGAGATAGCCAGAAAATATGACACTTACTTGCTTACTTATTACTTGCGTATTTTTTTTTAAATCCCATGAAAATATATTTTACTTTGTCCACTAAACACTAAAAATTTAAAATTAAACTTATTTTATAGGTATTTTTTTTTACATTTTTTAGTTTTGAGTCAATTTGATTTACTCACTATACTGATACAGTGTATCCATTTTTTGATGACTGTACTTAGCAACGATTAATGACGGAGTGCCGAGATGGGAATTTTTCGTAAAGATGATAAATTAATTCATGGGTGCCGAGATGGGAAGGTGCCGAGATGGGACTAAACCCCTTTTATAATCAAATACACATGTACTATAACAGTCAGAAGTCGACTGCCAATCTCGCAACACAATGGCAAAGCAATATTAGTTGTACTTATGACCTTCTTCTATAAGAACGTTTGACAACACTTACACATTAGCAACTTGTTGCCCGCTTAAGATTGTTATTACAAATTTCAATGAATTGTGTAAGTGATACGGTGGCCAAATTGGTTAGCACTGCGCCTCGCATGGCGAGTGTTCGGGTTCGAGTCTCACATCAAACATGAAAAACATTTTTTAAGTATTACATGTGAAATATAAATACCGAGCTGTTGTTAACAAAATATAATGTTAAAATATATTCCACAACTAAACGAAGAGCGTCGTTATTAAAATATGAGGGTAGATTTGAAACAAAGTGATAAGTTCACTTTGTTTCAAATCTACCTGCATATTTTAACTACTTTACTAGTTCACACAATGATATTTAATTAAACAGATATGTTATGAGCGCGCAATCGTGAAGACTCGAAAACGTGTCAATTGGCCTGTTTTTCCTTTATTCTGCGTCACTGCGTGTATGTGAGCTGGCTCTCCCCCGCGGCACACTTTTTTCGGTGGTTTTGTAGGTGTATAACATATATTATCTGTTTGTTAGAATATCATTGAGTTCACATAAATAATATTACTTGTTTGTTTCATTTATTATCATTATTGTAATAATAAATTACCTTTATAATATATTTATTATAATATCTATTTGTTCAAAATAACTTATAAAAATAAATTATTAAACATAATTAAATAAAACATAAAAAACCGGTCCATCTTGGATTCGAACTCACATCTATCCCGATCACACTAGCCTCGTTACCGATCTAGCTAATGTTAACTTACGCAAACTTGTCAAAATTTTGCATTACTATGAAAAAAATAATCAGACGGTGATAAAAAGAAGTTACTGATATTGTCATCCTTGTCTAACATTGACCACATCTATATTATTACTCGTAGCGATGCTACACGACATGTTAATTTGTTAGCGTTGGAACATCACTCACACGGATAAATATGCGTATGTGTGTAAAGGCGCCGCAGCCCGTATAGCGCAAACGATAATGTGCATTGCGGTGTAAGTGGAATTTTGACCTTTGACTGTACCTACAACAATCATCATCATCATCACCAGCCTATTCATGTTCCCACTGCTAGGACACAGGCCTCTCTATGAGAGGGAATGGGCTATAATCTACCAAGCGGGCCCAGGGCGGATTGGTAGATGTCACATGTCTTCGAATTTTTGGTTCTAGGACATGCCGGTTTCCTCACGATGTTTTCCTTCACCGTTTTGAGAGCAGTGGTGATGAAATAAATTACACAAAGTAATGCGCCTGCCTGGGTTCGAACCCACGACTTGACGTTCGTAAGTCGGGGCCGCCACCACTGGGCCACCGCTGCTCTTACTTATTCCTACAACAATATTGCTGTGCTATATACAATGAAATATCAAACTGTCATGATTTTCAAATATGTATTAAATAATAAGATCTGCTGTGATCTATCTAAAATAATATTATGTAGGATTTCAAAGATTTTAATAATTCGTTTTATATTTGAGAGATGACAACACTGCCTAACCGTCAATGTTGAAGCGGGAAGGGGTAGTTTATAAAACATGACACTCGACCGAGAGAGCTCTGTTCATTGGGAGAAATTGTGGTGTTAAGACTAACAGTCGAATCTATGTCTGATAAGTGTTGTAATTATTGCATTTTGTATAAAACGTGAAGTAATGTAGAATTGTGTAATACCAAATATTATATTATTTGAAAAGAGTAACCATAGAGTTTCTTGCCGGTTCTTCTCCATGGAAGCCACCAACCGAACCGTGCACCCTTGTCAACGTTCTTAAGTGCCCATCCAGCCCGCGTAGTATGGCGACGTAGAAACGGGGAAAGACTCGACAAATCTTTTGTTCGTCTGTCATTTTGTCGATATTAAATAGACAAAATGACAGATGAACAAAAGATTTGTCGAGTCTTTCCCCGTTTCTACGTCGCCATGCTACGCGGGCAGGCCTATGTAGAATGAAATACTTGGATTTGAATATACTGAAGAGTTGATTGGAGATACAGTAGTTTTTATTACAGTTCGGAAGTGACAAGAACCACGAGCCATCTCTCAGCGAAATAAGGGTACTTGTTCCTGCTGAGTTATCACAGTGAATCGGACGTCGGATCCATGTTAGGCGACTTGGTTAGTTCACTTGATTTTAGGTAGGTATGCCCTACTGATTTATCACAGTGAATCGGTCGTCAGATCCATGATAATGATGATGATAATGATAATGTGAACTAAGTGTGTTCACAGGCGACTTGGTTAGTTCACTTGATTTTATGCAGGTTTGTCCTGTTGATTTATCACAGTGAATCGGTCGTCGGATCCATGTTAGGCGACTTGGTTAGTTCACTTGATTTTAGGTAGGTATGACCTACTGATTTATCACAGTGAATCGGTCGTCGGATCCATGTTAGGCGACTTGGTTAGTTCACTTGATTTTATGCAGGTGTGTCCCACTGATTTATCACAGTGAATCGGTCGTCAGGCAGATGTTAACCCAGTGAACTAAATGTGTTCACAGGGCCTATGTTATGCGACTTAGTGTGTTCGCTGGATTTTTGTAAATGATAAATAATGAATGATAAATGATGAATGATAAATGATAGATGATAAATGATAAATGATAGATGATAAGTGATAGATGATAAATGATAGATGATAAATGATAAATGATAGATGATAAATGATAAATGATAAATGATAAATGATAAATGATAGATGATAGATGATAAATGATAAATGTTAAATGTTAAATAATGTTTATTTTGCAAGTAGGTTTTTACAAACACTTACACGTCATTTTTTTAAACTTTAAATTAATTAATAATGGTGAGCAATGAATTAAAACAAAGGTTATTATAGTAGTTGTTTATTCCCTATCAATGTTACGGGTTATCTTTTCTTTTAATGGAGCCCGTGAGTTGCTCGCTGAATGCGTTAGGGGCGATGGATATTTTTTCTCACTGGATTATTGGGTGAGCTGCATACATTCGTCGGATTTGAGCAAACTATATTTGCTTACTGGTTAATGACTCTTACAACGTTTAGATGAAGCGCAATAAATATATTGAATTCGAATGATTTTTAATTAAATAAATAAGAGACAGATTATGTCGATGAATATTGTACACATTTCAGAAATCAATAGGCGGTTATTGTTGAGAAACTTGACTGCTAAGCTGTACTTTTATGTAGAAGTACTAGCGGACGTCTCAGTTTCGAGTACGGGGATAAAATATAGCTTTTGTTGCTCGCTGGTAATGTAGCTATCCATTGCTGAAAGAAAAATGTCCAGCAGTTTTTAAGTTTATTCGTTACATACAAAGATACAGATCTTTCCTCTTTAATAATCTAGGTATAGACTGACGTCTGACAATTAATGACATTGACGGATAAAAGCAAAAAGCAAAGCAAATTCACTTTCTTATTTAAGAAAAGTTCGTAACTACTATTTAAGTCAGACTAAATAGCTCTCAATTCGAAGTCTAGTCATAATAATTATTATTAGTTTTCTCGATATTATCTTTTCAATTTTTGGTATTTGATAGAATATATATTAGTTAATTTTATCTGTATATGTGTATTAAAATCAATATAAGTATTGGTATTCTCGTTCCCAAAAAACTAGTTTTTTTTAAATATTATTTTGTACCCTATCACTATGTTTTCCTATTTAACCCAAAGGTTGACTGGTAGAGAATGCCTTGTGGCATTAAGTCCGCCTATGTATCACTACTTAATTTCATAAGTCTTCTTACTCACTTTAAATCACTAAAGTGATACATGCACAACAAAATTATAAAACGATGTCTTATAAAATAGGCAAATGTAAAAAAAAAAATACCAGAAATAAAGGCAATTTGAATTCGAATGTACCACTATTGTACATGAAGTTTACATAAATAAATAAATAATAATAAATTAAACAAGATTTTTGGAATACCCTCTGGGCCTTTGTGCCATACAAATAATTAATCAAACTAAATGTTGTGTTGCTAACAGCCTGTAAATGCCTAGCAAACAAATGACATTTTTGTGTTTTACATTGTTGGATTGCTCACTTATTGATTGATTAATCAATTTATATTGATATTTTAGTTCAATTTCTTATTTGTTTGTTTGACCAAGACCAACGTCTTATTTGACGTGATTTGGTAAATAGTATTGTGAGGTATATGTCTTTGATTGATAATAATGTTTTTATGCCTCATCATCTGCCTAGCCTTTTCCCAACTGTATTGTTACTGTGTTATTTGTAATGTTTTTATGCCTATTACCCAAAATATGGATATTTCTGTCATAGAGAATTAAATTAATTAAAATTAATGATAATTAAGCTTATTGTGACCGATCATTCACATGACATCGTTTTTATGCGAGTGTGAACGGATTACTTCTCAAATGATGTACAATGTTTCAGTGAGCCGTGACGATGTCGTCTGATGTTGAGCTTGGTACCCCGTCTGGTACACCTCTGAGGCGCCGGCGTAAGTCCATGAAAATGAAGGCTAAGGCAGAGAAGCCCATTGATATCTACATAGTTCGAGCGAAAAGACTTTCCCTAGTGAAGAAAGTTACGGACGTCTGTTGGAAGAGATGTTGAATCGTATTTTACCTGTTGATGAAAGTCTTCGTGGGTATTTTATGATAAATTAATTAGGATTATTAAATAGATGTTAAATTACTGGTAGCTGTTGGCTGGCTGGCTGACTGACTGTTTGATTAGAAATAGGTCACAGACTCGAAATAGTTTGGAACCCGAAGATTTACTTAACTTTCTTGCATCTCAGAGACCTCAACCGCAGTTTAATAATAAATTACGTGAACATACGACTCAAAACCACGGTTAAGGTCTTTGAGAAAATAGTTTATGACTTCGGTCATCGGTGTTCCAACTAAGATTGTGTCTGACCGTGACACAAGCTTTAAGTTGAAAGACTTTAAAAACCTTTTGTAATACACATGGTATTAGAACATATTTTAAACGCAGTAGCTTGTCTCAGAGTTAATGGTCAGCAGAGAGATTTAATCAAACCATCTTAAAATTCATGATCATCTTAAAACCTATCAAGCATAAACGTGACTGAGACAAGTGTCTGGGAAACATACAATAGGGCACTATCAACACTGTTCGTAATCATAATCATTTATTTGTAATGTTAAGAATAAGAATTATTTATTTGCTTAAAATACAGGTGTTACAGATGTTAAAGTTGGTGGTTTAGGCACAAACCATATTTTGCCTTTTTAGCGCATGCAAATATAATTTTACATTATTGTATAATGCGTATCTATGTGAAATTTAACATGTACTTATTATGTAAAGTAAAATAATTATTATTAATAATAAATATAAAATAATTAGTAAAGTAAAATAATTATTCGTACATTATATATATTATATTATTATATATTTTTTATTTTATTATTATTTTATAATTATTTTATTTTATTATTCCGTTTATTCATTTATATCCTTATCTATTTACATTTTTAAGTCTTTCTTAAAATAAATATTATCATTTTATTATTATTATTATTATTTTTTTTTTTTTTTTTTTTTTTTTTATTATTTTATTATTTTTTTTTTTTTTTATATTTTTATTTTTTTTTTATTTTATTATTATATTATTATTATTATTATAGCGTAATACATAGTCAGATATATTTCATATATCATCACATGCATATTTTACAAGTTACACAATACCATTCTTTAGTATTAGTCTTTAAACATCAATTTTTATCATTAATTATTTTAACAAAACGTTCAATAACGTTACCATAATTTCGATTTTAGAATACATTAATTATTAACATTATTTATAAATTCTTTAGTAAAATTAAATCGTTTTTAAATAATAATAATTGTAAATTAGTCCACACATTAAAAGAGTTCGTTCTTTAGTTACGAGTATATTGTCACTTACGGGATATCTTCCGTGATTGTTCATTGTTTTGAGCTCCCAATATTAAGTTAAGTTAGTTAATTAGATAGTTAGTTCATAAGAAAGTTAGTTAGTTGTGATAAGTTTAGTTTTAAACCGTGAAAGCTTAAAACAGAGTTCGTTCTTTATATAGAAGTCCTCTTAATGCCTCAACACAGAAAACTGCAGCAGAGGCTATGTTTGGGATATATAAATACACGAGATAAATTACATGACATTTTGTCAAATAAGCTTAGCGCCGATAAGTCTAAGTACTAATTTAGAGTTGCCATAAGTCGAAAAACTTAATTTTGATATGATAACAAAAGTACAAAGCCTCTGTCGAAGTTTGCGGGTCCATACAAGATCACTGAAGTTGCAGAACTTAAAATATTTCCTCTTACCGTCTATTTTATTGCAAAACATTTTCTTTAAATGTACAAGCTCAGAAGCTCTAGTTAAATATGTTGTCAAGTTTTAAAATTTTATATATATTTGTAATGTATAGAAATGTTTTTTTTTTGTTTGTATTTTTTGTTTTTCTCTCTTAATTTTTAACTTTTAAGAATGTCATGATTTTATTTCTATGATTGTTGTGTGTGCCAGGAGGCCACACTGTGTCGGATGGCCGAATGTCATGATTTTCAAATATGTATTAAATAATAAGATCTGCTGTGATCTATCTAAAATAATATTATGAAGGATTTCAAAGATTTTAATAATTCGTTTTATATTTGAGAGATGACAACACTGCCTAACCGTCAATGTTGAAGCGGGAAGGGGTAGTTTATAAAACATGACACTCGACCGAGAGAGCTCTGTTCATTGGGAGAAATTGTGGTGTTAAGACTAACAGTCGAATCTATGTCTGATAAGTGTTGTAATTATAACCCACCATCTAGAGACCTGCATGAAGGAGGAATTTTGGCCGAAGGGTGTCGTGTATCGTCGTTTCCGAGGGCGATTACGCGACACCACGCTGCGTAACACGACGCCGACAACTTTGCGTGTATAGTTATAGTCACATAAAGTTTAAAATATGTATTAGTTTATTATTGTTGTTAAATGTATTTTGTGTATTTTATCTATGGGCCTTAGTTGCCTGATAATGAAATGATTATTATTATTATTATTAATTATTGCATTTTGTATAAAACGTGAAGTAATGTAGAATTGTGTAATACCAAATAATTTGAAAAGAGTAACCATGGAGTTTCTTGCCGGTTCTTCTCCATGGAAGCCACCAACCGAACCGTGCACCCTTGTCGACGTTCTTAAGTGCCCATCCAGGCCTATGTGGAATCAAATACTTGGATTTGAATATACTGAAGAGTTGATTGGAGATACAGTAGTTTTTATTACAAAACTGACTAAAAACACCCTGTAGGTACCTAATATTCGTCACTAACACTCAATTTACGTCATAATGAAAATATCGTGACGAAAATGTGCCGAACCTATCTTAACCGAAAACCAGTTTTAATTTCGGAAAAAAGATAAAAATATTAACAGGTTTTTAATGAATATTGCTAATGAGATTGTTCGGAGCAAACGTTTTAATTACAGCAAATAAATTGATGATAACAATTTAGTGGAAAATTGGGCCATACATTCATTTTTTCTGCTGACTGGAGCGACACCGGTGTTAAAATAGAGCTTATGTACTGATAAAATTTCGTTAATTCATTTAAACACATATTTTTGTTATTTTTAAATATTTCTTAATAAAATAAAATAAAATAAAATAAAATAATCTTTAATTCGGATAAGCAACATCCATATGGGTTAGTAAAAACAAAAAGATAACTTATACCTATGTTAGTAAACTTATACATATTATCTATTTGACAACAAGGCTGTTGTTCAAAATACATCTTTGAACAACATCACCTAACAAAGGAGAATCCAACCTCCCCGCTATGGTCTTCAGGATGGAGTTGGAGCTGTCCCGCACTCTGCAGAGCAAAGAGGCAGATTTCTGTCTGACTATGGCGTGGAAGCCATCGACGTGTGCTTGTGCAAACATACCTGATGCACTGCAGAAACGGGGCAGCCCCATCAACATCCTGAACCCATTATTATATTGGACCCGTAGGGCGCTGATAGCCCGCTGAGTATAGTTGGTCCACAGGCTGCACGAGTAAAACACTTGGCAATAAGCTTTACACTTGGCAATTATTATTATTATTATTAATAAAACTACAAAAAAAAAAAACATTTAAAAATATAAAAAAACACCAGCGCTGGGAACAGCGTCCAAGCCACCGGTGGTCAGGGCTCTTGAGAGAGGAACCTCCTAAAAATATGTGCCGTGTCCAGAAGTACCGCTTTCTGAATCAAGCTCTTGATCCAGCTGCCAAGCGAGAGCCTCCTAAGGTGTTGGTCGAGGCAGTTAGCTATTAAGCCATTGGCCGACACGACTATCGGCACAATGACTGCTGCGTTCACGTCCCACATGTCAACAAACCCCCGAGCCAGATTGTAATGTGTATGTCATTTACATGTTTTTTACTTACATTTTTGGATATTATTAACCTGAAAATTTAAGCATTTGTCCTCCCTAGGTAGCTTCATGGTCATTTCTTGGAGGCTTAGCAATGGTTTTGTTCTTTTTACCTTGTAATTCATGTTATTTAAGTTTTTATCTTTATTAAATCTTTGTTTACTTTTGTGATGTCAGTTAGTGGCAACCCTAGTTTTATTTTTAATTTATTGCTGGAGCTATTTGTAGGTTGTATAGGTAAATCACATCGACCTCATTCGATTTTCTTTTTAATAATTTTCTAATTTTAAAATGTAAATTATGTGGAGTTGACAGGAGCCTGGTGGTGGAATGGGCAGTCTACGTTCAGAGCTGAGGGCAGTAACACCTCTGAGAAGCTCCATAAAATTTTATTTAAAAGGGCAGTTTCCCTTATTCTTCGATTTTAAGTCGGCCTCTCTCCGTGCCGCACCCTCACCAAGAACACCTGGAAACCTTGATCCTTGAGCTACACAAGCCTGATGAAGATTTGATGCTCCTCGGCCCTCCTCCTACGGCCTGAGGATTGACGGTCCTCGGCCGTCCACCACCGTCTGAAGACGGATGCCCTCGGCCCTCCTCCTACGGCCTGAGGATTGACGGTCCTCGGCCGTCCACCACCATCTGAAGACAGATGCCCTAGGCCCTTCTCTACGGCCTGAGAGTTGATGGTTCCTCGGTCCTCCTCCACAGTCTGAAGACGGACGTTCTTCAGTTATATATTCCATTCTGCGTTTCATCTTCAGTACTTTCCGCCAGCTTCACTGGCATTAGTAATTAAGTAGCTCCAGCCTTTAGATTATCTTTGTTAATAAATTCTTATAACTCGTCCCCTTTATTTCTTTTAATAGTGCTCCCCTCCAGACTGAAAGTTAGGTAGGTGAGTGCTCAGTGACCTTACAGTTTTGTGGATCCTATCCAGGAAAATGTAACGTTACAGACTGGCGCCCAAATTTTTACTAACCCACCCCTCTTAAATTATTTCTAGGCATTCTGCACTTCTCAAAATTCGAAAATAACACTTCCCCAAGTGAGTATATTTGGTAAGCATTTTATTATTTTCATCTTTTCACTCATCTCAACTCTTACTCAACTCTTTTACAACTAAACATCATCTAGGTATTCTTCATCTCACACACATTCCATTATCGAAAGATAATTGGCACCCTTTCGGCCTCTTGGTTGTGTTAACCCACTTGTGGGCATTGCCAAGGTTGGAGATTGGTTACTCTACAACGGTTATTGGACAATATCCCGTAATCGTTTATCTTATATTATACATACTCTCTACTAAAACATCGCTATACTGCATCCCACAGACTTGCACACCACTACGTTTACCCTCTGGTATTCGTACCCAATGGTCGCTTGATGTGTTAATCCATTCGTGGACACTCCCAAGTGGGTCGTTGGGACACTTCACGACTGAAACAGGAGAATATCCTGTGGATGTTTATATAACCCTAAAATACTACGTTACACCCACTACAAATACTTTACTAATATATTCTGAACTATTAACACTTTAAAGATTACTTCATTTTATTTTGATCTGATAACACGGCTAGTGCAATCTATACATTTTTACACTGAAAAATTACTTGATCCTAGACTATAAATTTGTCATATGCGAATCTGGCGTAAAATGGAATCTTTAGCCTATAATAAAATAACTAAATCTAGATTTTTCTAAGAAATTCTAACGAATTAAATCTAGACTGAGTTATGATAATTTTGGGTGATATTCTTATTCAATAACACCAAAATCTTATAAACATACTCGTTAAAAAAATCCCTCATTTTTCGATAAAAAACGTACTTACATACATACACATAATATACATAACCTCCTTTTTGAGTTTCGCCCTAGTCGGGTAAAATTGCATAAAATTATTTTGGGTTGACTTGTTATTTGTCACGCGTTGCTAGGTAACAGGCCCATAGAGATCTAGTTCTTTTGCAGCAGCAAAAAGTTTTTAATCAAACTTTGCGGTGGCCAAAATAGGTACTAAAGTTTAGCAAACTTTTTATGCATTAGTTCCAAATTTTACCACCATACAGTTTTTATTGGTTTACGATATTTTTAATCAAACCTCTTTGCACCCTCTGTGTCACTCTTAATATTATTTTTTTAATCAAACCTCTTTGCACCCTCTGTGTCGTACTCTTAATATTATTTTTTTAACGAACCTCTTTAGACCCTCTGTGTCTTATAAATTTTTAAACATCTTGGGCCCTCTCAAGTACTCAGACCCTCTTAATGTTTTATTCAGAGCTTACCCGACTACTGTATTACGGGAGCTGCCCTGACGTTTACTGAATACGGTGTTACGGTCCTGACCTGATCCCTCTTTCCCTTCTTCTCCTCTTAAACACGAGTCCACACTCTTAAGGGCTAGTCCACACTCTTAAGGGCTAGTCCACACTCTTAAGGGCTAGTCCTCACTCTTAAGGGCTAGTCCTCACTCTTAAGGGCTAGTCCTCACTCTCAAGTGCGGGGCCTAAGCACGGGCCCACACTCTTAAGGGCGAGTCTTAAACACTCTTAATCTTGAGTGCTCTCTTAGACTTGAGTGCCCTCTCAAACGCTTTCGTGGACTTGAGTGCCCTCTCAAACGCTTTCGTGGACTTGAGTTCCCTCTCAAACGCTCTCTTGGATTTGAGTTCCCTCTCAAACACTCTCGGCCTCCGTAGATTTTTTTAAAATTTCTTTTATCACTTTCATAATATTTTATTTATTTATATTTTTTTCGATACCTTTTACTTTTGAATTTGCTATCGCCTTATTTTCTGTCTGGAGTTCTTTACGGTTTTTATTATTTTATAACTTCAATGCCTAGCCTCTACTCATTCCTTGTAAAAACCATTTAGATTTTAAGTTTTGTAAATACTTCACAAGGTTTACCTTCCTTTAAAACTTTTGGCTTATTTAAATCCCTCTTTTTATTTTGTAGAGCGGTGCACAACTCTTTAAATAAGCCATTGTGTTGAGCGGTGCACAACTCATTAAATAAGCCGTTGTGTCGAGCGGTCGCATTAACTCGTTAAATAAGCCTTAGTGTACTTTTTTTAAACTTAGATAATAATTTTTATATCCTTGACCCTCCTTGACCCTTGACTTAAAGCTTAAAGGCTTCTCTTAAGCGCTTTATGCTCTTAAACCTTGGCTGCTATTCTAAAGCAGAAAAACTTTGTAAATATATTCTTTGAATTTTAACGGGTTTTAGAACAGGTGCGGATTACGACACCTAAATTAAATAAATAAGCCTTCGTAAACCTTAAAAATAATTCCTTGTGGAGTATGCGTCATTGAATGTGAACCATATCCCCTAAGTATGCTGGTGATGTATGATTGAGGAAGTGTGTAGGGTAGGTTGATGAAAGGTGTATGAAAGAGCAAGGTCTTATTTACAACCTCGAAATTTTTTCTAGTTAGTAATTTTCTGGGGTTATGGGGAATCTTAGTTTTAATTGTTTTTAAACTTACTTTATCACTGTAAATACTCACTTAGCTTAATTTCTGTTGATTAATGCTCTCTTAATGCTAAATAAGAAAATTTTTTCATTGTATTCAAAAATTTTCCGGGGTTTTCGGGGTAATGTAATGTGTATGTCATTTACATGTTTTTTACTTACATTTTTGGATATTATTAACCTGAAAATTTAAGCATTTGTCCTCCCTAGGTAGCTTCATGGTCATTTCTTGGAGGCTTAGCAATGGTTTTGTTCTTTTTACCTTGTAATTCATGTTATTTAAGTTTTTATCTTTATTAAATCTTTGTTTACTTTTGTGATGTCAGTTAGTGGCAACCCTAGTTTTATTTTTAATTTATTGCTGGAGCTATTTGTAGGTTGTATAGGTAAATCACATCGACCTCATTCGATTTTCTTTTTAATAATTTTCTAATTTTAAAATGTAAATTATGTGGAGTTGACAGGAGCCTGGTGGTGGAATGGGCAGTCTACGTTCAGAGCTGAGGGCAGTAACACCTCTGAGAAGCTCCATAAAATTTTATTTAAAAGGGCAGTTTCCCTTATTCTTCGATTTTAAGTCGGCCTCTCTCCGTGCCGCACCCTCACCAAGAACACCTGGAAACCTTGATCCTTGAGCTACACAAGCCTGATGAAGATTTGATGCTCCTCGGCCCTCCTCCTACGGCCTGAGGATTGACGGTCCTCGGCCGTCCACCACCGTCTGAAGACGGATGCCCTCGGCCCTCCTCCTACGGCCTGAGGATTGACGGTCCTCGGCCGTCCACCACCATCTGAAGACAGATGCCCTAGGCCCTTCTCTACGGCCTGAGAGTTGATGGTTCCTCGGTCCTCCTCCACAGTCTGAAGACGGACGTTCTTCAGTTATATATTCCATTCTGCGTTTCATCTTCAGTACTTTCCGCCAGCTTCACTGGCATTAGTAATTAAGTAGCTCCAGCCTTTAGATTATCTTTGTTAATAAATTCTTATAACTCGTCCCCTTTATTTCTTTTAATAGTGCTCCCCTCCAGACTGAAAGTTAGGTAGGTGAGTGCTCAGTGACCTTACAGTTTTGTGGATCCTATCCAGGAAAATGTAACGTTACAAGATCTAGATATATTTGAATTGTTTATCTTTCTCTGCTTTCACGAGGTTCTCGTCATGCGGGTCTGTTATATCAACAATCATTGTGTGACGCTCCAATCGATCTATCACCACAATGTCAGGTCTATTGGCAACAATAGTCTTGTCAGTGGTGATAGGTCGATTGCAATACAACGTGATGTTACCATTACCGAGAACTGTAACAACTGTCAAAGATCTTCAAATGACAGCCGGGACTAACAGCTTGCTTTCCGAGGCACGGAGGAAACTCGGTATGTAAGGGTGGTCACCCATCCACAGACCAACCTAGGCAAGCACGGCTTAACCTAAAGATCGACCCGAGCGGCTGTTATTATTTAGCCACGAGCTCCTGGACGTCAACAGAACTAAGCCTTTAAAAATAATTAAGGTAATATTAAATTAAACTAGTCATTGAATTAAAAAAAAATATTCTAATTAGTTCTTATGAATATCATATTAAAACTAAACAACATGTATACTATACAATGTAGATATTTTGGACAATGCCCATTGTGTTTTAAATACACTTGTACATTTTTTACTTGCCCACATATTTTAAAATGATTTATCTACAGGTTAAACCCTAAATAAAAAGGTAAATATAAACCTTATACAGGGTGTAAAAGACCTCATCACGAAGCCGTTAACCAAGCATTCTGTACATCAAACTAAGTAACTTTACGCAAAAAATATTGCTGGGAAACGACTTTTTTTTGGGGTGAAAAATTATGTTTTGTGGTAGAACACAATGTAACGTACTCAAAACATTATGTCCGTAAGGATTGAGGAGCCATTTTTTGTAGCTTAATGAAATTAATATACTTATTTAGTAGTAAGTTTAAAAAAATTGTAGGATCGATCCTCGATTTTGTAGTATAATATTGCAAAAGTTATATAATCTTAAAGGTGGCACCTCAATCTAAATGTTTGGATTGAGGAGCCACGTCAGAACTTCGAACATCATGGATTAATATTTACCATAATTTAATATGATATTGTAGCATTTGAGAGTAGTTAGTAGATAAAATCTGATCACGGTTGTATTAAAATTTAAAAAGTTACCATACATTATGTGTGTGGCTCCTCAGACCATAATACGACTCATCATTTTTCAAAGAAGCAGTTGTTTAATTGATGCGCAATTTCTTTGTTATTTAGTAGTAAGTATATTAGATTTGTAGGACAAGATTCGTTAATTAAAAATGAGTGAATTGGGAGCTATAGCACATTTTAACTGGCTCCTCAATCCTGACGTTACTATACATGAGAGATCACAACGTTACTCTGTAGCTACCTGAGATCACAACGGAATCTAAAACCAGATACACTAACATTTAGTAGTAAATGTCTTCTAAATACAATTGTACAGAACAATATTGTATATATTCGGTACCTATAAAAATAAATTACTTTTCGTTATGCCTTAACAATTCGCTGTTAAAGGTGACCATGGTATATTAATGAAACCAGGATAACTAGTTTTTTTTTATTTTATTTTTTTTTAAACAAGCAAACTCGCAGTGGCTTTCTCTTGTATCAAAATAAAGCACGCCGATAACCAACCAGTACTGTCAGTCCTTTTACACCTGCAGCCTGTGGGTTAAATATACACAGCGGACATACAGCGATCTGCGCGTTCAATACTATAACGCGTTCCGGGTGCTGATGGGGCCGCTGCGCCACTGCAGGGTATCCGCGATGTTCGCGGCGGCTGACACAGACGGCTTTACGTCCATCATGCGCAAACGGTGCGCATCTATCATGCACCGCACGCGCGACAATCCCAACACTAGGGTTTGAGAATTCCCGACAATTTCAAAGTCCCGGGACACGAGACAGCCTACTATCAAAGTCCCGGGAAATCCGAGACCTAATAAA
The DNA here is from genome assembly GCA_905147715.2 of Xestia xanthographa. Classification (NCBI taxonomy): domain Eukaryota; kingdom Metazoa; phylum Arthropoda; class Insecta; order Lepidoptera; family Noctuidae; genus Xestia; species Xestia xanthographa. Next base: position 4,431,881 of record LR990656.1, on the reverse strand, counting down.
AATTTTCTTTTTGCATTTTTTTTTTTGAGGGGGTACTTAAGCCTTATTTGAAGAATTTTAATTGAGTTAATTTCTGGTGAAGCGTATTATAAAAATCCTTTTTTTTTTGTAAAAATCAACATTTATTAAACAGAAAAATAAACTTAATAACTTTAACGTTAATTTCAGTCTTAATAATTGCTTTGTTTATTTCTTTTAATCACACGCAGATTCAGTTTTAAGCAGTTAAATTTTATAAAAACGAACTTAATTAAGAATCATACGAATTCTTAATAACTTGAATATTATCTAGTAATTCGTCATTGGTCATAATCACAACATTGTTAAAATCAAAAATCAAAATCAAAGCATTTATTTCAAGTAAGCCAGTTACAGGCACTTTTGAATTGTCGAAACAAAGATGAAAATTAAATGTAGCTACAGTCCCAGTCACAAGACATAAAAACTGTGAAAGTACTGTAGTTGCCCATTCCCTAGCGTAGATCTCTATGGAGAAGAATGGGCAAGAAACTCCATGGACACTCTTTTAAATCAGAATATTGTTACAAAATCTTGGTTACATCATTCACGTTGAGATGGTATATTATGTGAGAACAATGTAGCAAGATGTGCACGGTAAAAGTGTCCACAGCAAAAACACACAAACAAAAAAAAAAAAAATACAATTCAAAATAATTCATTCAAATAAGCCATGGCAACCAAGAGATGACCAGTCACAACTGACAGCGCCCGTTCACGGACATGACGCATGGATCAGCACCATTCAACTCAACCATTTTGAAGGGAACTAAATGATCCGACACATGCGCCACCATCAGCGAGACAATAGAGTGAGCATGACATACTCCAAACCGCCAGGGCACATTCAAGTCAAGAAAAGACGTAGGTTTCCAGTTAATGATAGCTTTCTAGTACATAGTACTCACACAATATGGGCTATGCATTTATATAATACTAAAGAGATTGATTCTATACAATGCAAAGATAGTTGTACAATCTTCAGCAGCTCCAACAATACAATTTAATGCTATCAATTTATGCGCCCCTGTCCATGTGGAGCAGGACCAGCATTGAGCCAAGCATTTTTATCAGCGATATAATCGCTCAACTTGTAATATGCTTGCTTACATAGTGTGCGTTTAATGCATGTTTTAAATTTCGTCTCATTCAGTTCAAGAATACTTTGTGGAATTTTATTATAGCATCTCAAACAGTACCCCATGAAAGATGAGTCTACTTTAGCGAGTCTGAAACCTGGCTGAACTAGTTGGTCCCTATTTCTAGTACTGTAATTATGTCTGTCACCCCTTTTACCAAACAGGTGCAGATTTTTTCTGACGTACATTATGTTTTCGTAGATGTATTGACAATGTACCGTCATGATGCCAATATCCTTAAACAGTTCCCTTAGAGAATCGCGCCAACGAAGATTATATATGGCTCTGATGGCTCTTTTCTGCAGAATAAATATAGACTCAATATCTGCAGCCCGTCCCCACAGCAAAATGCCATAAGACATTATACTATGAAAGTAACTAAAATAAACCAGTCTAGCGGTATCTACATCAGTATACTGACGGATTTTTCTAATGGCAAAGGCTGCTGAACTTAGCCGCCCCGCAAGAGATGTCAAATGAGAACCCCATTGTAGCCTTGAATCAAGCGTAATCCCCAGGAAAACCGTTTTATCTACGAATTCAAGTTTCTCTTTATTCAATATTATATCACAATCACTACTTTTAACATTCGGTAAAGCAAATCTTATGCATTTAGTTTTTTTTTCATTTAATACCAAATTGTTTACTGTGAACCAATTTTGGACCTGAAGTAGGGCATTATTCACGTCATCTAGATTTTGGGCCCGCCTATTTATCTTAAAAATTAGGGAAGTGTCATCAGCAAATAACACCATATTTTGAGGTTGGTTTTTCAGTAAATAGGGTAGATCATTTATATATACTAGAAAGAGGAAAGGACCCAATATTGAGCCTTGTGGAACCCCCATTTTTACTTTTAACCCCTGTGAATTAACACCATTTATTTGAACATGTTGTTGTCTATCATTCAAATAAGATTTTACCAAACTAAGTGCAAGTTTTCCCAGTCCGTAATGCTCAAGTTTCAAAAGTAATGTGTCGTGATTTACGCAATCAAACGCTTTGGAGAGGTCACAAAAAATTCCTATGGCATCTTGAGACTCTTCCCACGCAGTAAATATGTGCTTTAATAAGGTTACACCGGCGTCAGTTGTACAACGTCCCTTGGTGAAGCCATACTGTTGATCATGTAAGATTCTGTTGGTGTTAAAATGATAGAGCATTTGATTAAGCATTACTTTTTCAAAAACCTTGCTAAAAACTGGTAACACGGATACAGGTCTATAATTATTAGTATCTTTACTGTCCCCGGATTTGAAAAGAGGTATGACTTTACTGTATTTCATTAAATCAGGGAAAACTCCTTGGTCTACACATAAATTAAAAATTAAAGCTAAGTAAGGGGCTATAGTCTTAAGTATGGATGTACAAACTTTGACAGACATTCCCCATAGATCTTCGGTTAGTTTAATCTTTATTTGCCGGAAAGTTTTAATAACAATCATAGGGTTAATGTGTTTAAATTTAAATTCAACCAGGCAGCCAGACACATTCGCCTTTAATAAACCAATTGAGAGTTCAGGTGAAAAAGGTATTTAATTCTCTTAATCACAAATTTATTTCATAATTAAATAATATTAATATTAAAACAGACTTTTAAATCAGTCTTTTAAATAATCAACTAACACATAAATTGGACTTATTTGCTGATTTAATGAAATAGACTTTACACAATCAGTTCCTGATTTTTATAATAATGCCACCGGACAAGTAGAACACTCTCTCGTTTTCAACAGATGTCGGTTTAATTGTATTTAAGACTTTACAGCTAGGCTAAGTTCCTTCAATTATATGGAAAATAAAAATGATTACCTATTACTTTCGACAATCTTGTCTCGTCTCCAGTCTCGACCCGAAAATCCCGGGACTCGAGACAACTAAAATTACGAAAAGTCCCGGGACTTCGAGACACGAGAAGTCCCGGGACCCAAACCCTACCCAACACCATCCTGCGCGCACTGGCGGACCGGTGCGTCTCTAGAGTCTCTACGATACTGGCGCGACGATGGCGCGCTGGATACGGCTGCACGCAGTCGTTTAGTGATTTGCCGCCATCATCGGGAAGTCCACCCGGACCTGCCACTTTTTCTTTATTTTTAGTATAGGTAATTATGTTTCAAGTCCAATAAGACGACCTGAATGGCGCGATTGTGTCCGTATAGTTCTACCGTTCAGTTCTACTAGTAGGACTAAACGGAGAAAAAAAAAAAAAAAAATCCGTTTAGTACTACTATCTGCTGTATGAATTTTAATTGAACTAAACGGACAAAAAAGTTCTTTTCGTACTACTAATTTCAGACAAAACTCAATAGGACTGAACGGACAAAAGATTGAGTCCGTATAGTTCTACCGTTCAGTTCTACTAGTAGGACTAAACTGAGAAAAAATCCATCTAATACTAATATTTTGCTGTATGAATTTTAATTGAACTAAACGGACAAAAAAGTTCTTTTCGTACTACTAATTTCAGACAAAATTCAATAGGACTGAACGGACAAAAAATTGTGTCCGTATAGTTCCACCGTTCAGTTCTACTAGTAGGACTAAACTGAGAAAAAATCCATCTAATACTAATATTTTGCTGTATGAATTTTAATTGAACTAAACGGACAAGAAGAGTTCTTTTCTTACTACTAATTTCAGACAAAATTCAATAGGACTGAACGGACGAAAAGCCAAATGCAGAGTACGAATATTATTATTAGGGACTAAATGACAAACGAACGAAAATAATGTTATGATGTTAATATTTATCCGTGGTGCTAGACAACTGGGCCTATCCCAGTTGTAAACGTCTCTTTGTGCCTATATTGGCCTTGTTTCGTTCTGTCTCCTGCTGATATGGAGGGAAGTGGAAATTACGGTTTTTTCCTACTCCTCCACTATACTTTTCTGATTAATTTCGTTGCGAGATGCAAGACAGTTAAGTTCATTCTCTGGGACTTCGTCGAGCTTCATTGTCTCGGAGCTTTTCTGGTGGTCGCCACTGTTGATTCTGGCTTTCAGGAGTTACAGTGGTTTGGGAATATTGTGGCGGGCTTGACCCATAAAACTAGCTAGACTAAAACAAACTAACAAACTACTAATATTTTAGGTTTCATTTTATGATAAAGATCCTAAAAAAAGAGAAGTATATATTTGGCCATTGTCCAACATCATTTGCTTGTTTAAATATAGGTATTGATCATTTAAAATGGTTTAAATTTTCCTCCTTTTGATCTTCTTATTGGCATTTTCTATTTGTTTGCTTTTAGTTATGTTCAACGACGCATCTTTATATAAGACGTGTAATAATTGCATCATGTTGACATGACCTCTTGTTTTACAATTATTATTAAGCCTCAAATGCCATCCTTCCACATAATTAGTTGTTCTTAAACGTTCCTCAAAAACACACCAAATGTTGATGAATTTCTCACTTTTCATCCAATATGACTCGACATATTTGATGAACTGCTGCATGTTAATGCCGTTGATAATTTATATATTCATCTATTCCTTTATATATAACCAACCTTCTTGGATATTGTGAATCGGCAAAAATGGAAGAATACTGGTTAGTTGAAAAATTATTTTAGTTCGTTTCATTTTTGTTAATTGTAATTGTTTTGCCTTTCTCCAGATTGTATTATTAAAATGATAGAAGCATCCTTTGACAATCACATTTGGCAACACCTCCGCGATTGCTTTTATTGCGGCTTCTTCGACGTCGAAAGAAAACTTAAATGGTTGCCATTGTGGCACTGGAGACTTGATGATATTAAATACAATTTTATATGATTGTTTAGATTGTTTTGTCATTATTATTTATTTTTTAGAAGTTTGTTGTATGTAATCGTAGAACAAAAATGAATATATATTTTTCTGCTATCCGTTCAGTCCTATCCTATCAGTAGAACTCGTCGTAGAACTAAACGAACTTAATAATCTTTTTCTCCGTTAATTTCTACTAGTAGGACAGACTGTCCGTTCTGTCCTATTAGTAGAAATTAACGGATTTTTTTCTCCGTTTAGTCCTACCAGTAGAACTGAACGGTAGAACTATACGGATACAATGAATGGCGCAGCGGTAGCGAGGCTGCCTTGCGTTCTTAGGGTCCCGGGTTCGAATCCCGGTCAGAGCAAGCAAATGTTTGTGTGATGAACATGGACATTTGTTTCCGAGTCATGGATGTATATATGTATAATAAGTATGTATTTACAAACAAAAAAGTATCTATGGAGTATATCAACTATCCGGTGCCCACGACACAAGCCTCGTTGCTTAATGTGGCACTAGATGGCGCTGTGTGTAATGTCCAGCGATATTTATTTATTTATTATATATTACTATAAATATTTTTTTTTATAACACTAGTTTTTAAGCTCGCAATTTTACTAACAAATATGGATAATATAATATAATATATATAATCTAGGGATGAATCTGAAATATAAGATTTTATTTTTTTTATTATTTTATTTATTTAGACATTGTCGATTTGTTCCTAAATAAAATTTCAAAAACTAGTTATCCTGGTTTCATTCATATACCATGGTCACTCTTAACAGCGAATTCTTAAGGCATAGCGAAAAGTAATTTGTTTTACAGGTACCGAATATATACAATATTGTTCTGTACAAATGTATTTAGAAGACATTTACTACTAAATGTTAGTGTATCTGGTTTTAGATTCCGTTGTGATCTCAGGTAGCTACAGAGTAACGTTGTGATCTCTCGTGTATAGTAACGTCAGGATTGAGGAGCCAGTTAAAATGTGCTATAGCTCCCAATTCACTCATTTTTAATTAACGAATCTTGTCCTACAAATCTAATATACTTACTACTAAATAACAAAGAAATTGCGCATCAATTAAACAACTGCTTCTTTGAAAAATGATGAGTCGTATTACGGTCTGAGGAGCCACATACATAATGTATGGTAACTCTTTTACTTTTAATACAACCTTGTTCAGATTTTGTCTACTAACTACTCTCAAATGCTACAATATCATACTAAATTATGGTAAATATTAATCCATGATGTTCGAAGTTCTGACGTGGCTCCTCAATCCAAACATTTAGATTGAGGTGCCACCTTTATGATTATATAACTTTTGAAGTATTATACTACAAAATCGAGGATCGATCCTACAATTTTTTTAAACTTACTACTAAATAAGTATATTAATTTCATTAAGCTACAAAAAATGGCTCCTCAATCCTTACGGACATAAAACATTGTGCTGATGGACGGATTGAATAGTACCGGGGTCGTGGAGGTGTTTAAAGTAAAAAACTTACATTAAAAACTTGTATTTCAAAAATGAGTTGTAATAATCCTCGTATCTCATCTCCTCTCTCCTCCCCAATATCTCCGTAACTAGTAGGTTCCCAGGTATGGTGTAGAACAAAAAAATGATCGCAATGACGAGGAGAACAAGTGCCTTTCGGCTTCGTTAAGAGGTGTTTTATAGCCTATATGATACAGGACGGTAATGTCATCGTCGTCAATCTCCTCCCCTATCTCTATTTCACAACTTCAGACTCCGAGGCTGCTACTGAAAAAACCCTGATGAAAAACCTAATAACATTTATCCCGTCGCGGGCATCGGACCCAGGACCATAATGCTCAGCAGTCACGACCACTCGACCAACGTCTTCTTCCATACTTCTCTATTATTTGTCATCTGAATCTTCTTCTTCTTCTTCTTCAACCCTTGGACATCCAATGCTGAGTGTAGGTCTCTTCCAAATCTCTCCACTTTTGGCGGTTTTGTGTCATGGCTATCCAGTTTCTTCCGGCCACTTTAATGAGATCGTCTGTCCACCTAGTCGGTTGTCTTCCCACTTTCCTCCGTCCCGCCCGTGGTCTCCACTCCTGTATTTTCTTCTCCCATCTTTCATCCAGTCTACGGCGTATAATATTATGATCAAATGAACTTCACGTGTGAAGTTCGATCATTATTCAGTATTCGGAAAACGGCTGGCTGGACAAAAACATCAGAAAAATTCGCTAGTTTTTATCAGCGACCTATTTCTAATGATGGGGATTTTGCAAGAGCAATCCTATGTAATGATTAAGTTAATTTTAAGTTATCATAATAGTTATAAGATAAATATTTTGATTTTGTTCCTAGAAGACAATATTTATTTAATAAACTATTTTGATGGACAAAACTTTTTACTCTAAACTTCTACATGGTCTACCTATCTATTTATATCTGAAAAATGAAGCTAAAGAAATATAATATTATGATCAAATGAACTTCACTTGTTAAGTTCGATCATTATTATATGATTTAGCTTCATTTGAAGATATAAACCCGCCCCCCCATAGCCCTTAACTGAAAAGTTTTGTCTTCTCTGAAAGAATGAAGCTTGTCGGACGCCATAGACTAGAGAAGGGGTATCGATTATTGATTATTTCTTTTTAAGTGTGCGAAAGTTGCCTAATAGGTTGAAAGTACTACATGGTCTACCTATCTATTTATATCTTCAAATGAAGCTAAAGAAATATAATTATGGCCCGCCCACTTCCACTTTCTTTTTCCACATCTGAATAGTCACGCCCTTTCTAGCCATAATTATGATTTCATAGTAAATCAATTCGTTCTCGTATTAATTTTGGTATTTCCCTACCGTATTGCCATAAAAAGTAACTTACTTTAGGGTTCCGTAGCCAAATGGCAAAAACGTCCGTCTGTCTGTTAGTCCGTTTGTCACAGTTTTTTACTCCGAGACTATTCATTTTGGAGAGTTGGTGTCTTTTTTGAACTGCTGCACAAAAGTGATGAAAATGAAACTATAAAAAAAATACGGCTGGCCCTACATACATGTAACTAAGAGCTGAAAAAAATCTACCTACACTGCAATTATGAATGTAAAATATTTCTTTACCTACCTAAGTAAATGGTTGGTGGTAAAAATTGTGCCCGGGGACAGAAATCAATTGAAAAAATAAAAAATGAGGGGCGGCTATTTTTTAAATCAGAACAGGAAAATTTTGAGCGGGTTTATGGCAGGTAATTTTTTTTTTTCGGACTTTATTTTTTTTACATACGTATATACATACTAAAGCTAGAACTATATTATATTATTACAAAAATGAAACTAAAAGTAAGTACCTACATAATTATAACTATATAACGAAAATTAGTAGCATTCGATTTTATATTTATGAAATATTTTACAATTATAATTGCAGTGTTGATAGATTTTTTTTCAGCTCTCAGTTACATGTATGTAGGGCCAGCCCTACATACATGTAACTACGTTACGTACGTACTTTTTTTACTAGTACTATATATTATAATAAAAATGAAACTAAAAGTAAGTATTAATATATTATGAATTAACATAATCATTACTATACAACGAAAATTAGTTAGTAGCATTCGATTTTATATTTAATTTTTCAGTTAAGGGTCTTTTTCGTGAAACTGCAACAGTGACTTTTGCTTTCATTATTGCTGCTGAATGTAATTATTGGAATCGCTTGTTAAAAATATTGTTATCATATTATTAGATGCTACACAACCCTTTGTGTGCGACTCATTCATCATCATTTATGTTAAAAAAAAACTGGCTTTATTTAAAAAATGACTAATTTGCCCACTTAACTCTGACATTCATGACGAGTTAACACGAAATGTACTCATATAAAACGACGACAGTACTTTTCATTTACTTGTTGCTATACATACGCAAACATCTGAGGTCTATCGTTTAGTTAGTTACTTTATTATTTATCAGAAAAACTATTTATATTTTTTGTATTTTTTTTGTATGCGGTTAGACTGAATGCCGACTCCAGCATAGTTGGCACAAGGCTAAGCAGAAATTAGCGTTTTTTCAAAGTGTAAAACTGATTTGTTAAAAGTCATTTTTTATTTAGGTAAATAAAACAAATAAGACTTTGTTCAAAATGTTCGCAGTTCGAATATTGTTAAGTAGAGATAGTTTGGTGCTCAGCAAAAGTGTGAAAATCAAACACATCCGAGGATATTCCGGCTTGCCCAGGTAAGGAAATACAGTTCTGAACGTTAGGGTCAAGTAAAAGGGCACGCCACAATAGTGGCGATAAGTCCCCTCTTTGAGGAGTGGCTTGAGAGGTGCCACGGCACCCTCACATTCCGCCTGACGCAGGGCCTCAACGGACACGGTTGTTTCGGGAGGTTCCTGCACCAAATCGGGCGGGAGGAAACGCCCAGGTGTCACCACTGCGAGGATCACGAGGACACGGTGGAGCATACAGTGGAGGTTTGCTCCGCTTGGGTGGGGCATCGCCGTATCCTCGTAGCGGCGATCGGTGGTGGCAACCTCTTGCGTCCTGCCCTGGTTGAATCCATGGTTCGGAGCGAGAGGGAATGGGAAGGCGTCAACTCTTTCTAAAGCAGTCATGCTGGAGAACGAGGTGGCGAAACGTGAGAGGGAGGGAACTTCACGTCCCGGCCACCTCGGGAGACGCCCCAGACGTCGTGGGCCATGTGGGGGCCCCCGGCCACCGTAGGTGCGGGTCTGTAGGCGGTGGGCAATGGGCCAGCTCGCCGTTCATCCGTCTTATGACGACAGGCCGTATCGACGGCGCGTTCGTGTTCCACGCGCGCCTCAAAGAGATGTAAGCAAAAAGGAAGGGCCGGTGCCTGCCGGGGCTTCGGGACGGTTCCAAAGAGATACCGCAGCCTTGGAACACAAAGGGCTAAGAAGGAACATGGATGGGTTTTAGTCAGTAAAAGTCTGACACTCCCTTCTGCTACGCACAGAGTGGGAGGGGTCATTGATGATTACCCACCCGAAAAAAAAGGGGATCCAGCAGAGTAGAATAGAACCAACCCTTTACACTCACGGGTGTCGTATAAGGCGACTAATGTCTGAGGCAGAACACCTTGCGCCTCCGTAGACCAGAGAATGGGCAGCAGCGTTTTCTGTTAGTCTTTCATCACTGCGATCTCCAATCCGCCTGCCAAACGTGGAGATTACAGCAAATTCTTCCCATCATGGGGGCTATGTTCTTATGTCCAGCAATGGACGTTATGGGCTGTTGTAGTAGTGTAGTAGTAAGTAAAATTATGGTTGATGTTTTGGGTTAAGTTTCTGTTTTATACCGGGCAGTGGACACTGTCCATTCATTTTTTGCTTTGCCTCAGTTGTCCCACGGCTGGGCAAGGCGTCCCCCGTAGCCTTCCACTCTCCTCTCCGTGTGGTTTTCTCTGGCCAATCTCTCACTCTGTACATAATTAAATTTAAAAAAAACCTGAAATACCTACTGAAAGGTTTCCAACTGCATAATATTTTTTGATGTACCTACTTAGGTTCTTCCGAGTTTGTAATTTAATTGACTTAATTATACACATACTTCTATATCTATATAATCTATATATCTTTATCTATTTATCTATATAAATCTATATCTATCTATCTATCTATACTATTATTATAAAGAGGTAACATTTGTTTGTAAGTTTGTATGTTTGTAAGTTTGTATGTAGGGGGTAATATCCGGAAGTAACGAACCAATTTTAAAAATTGATTCACTGGTAGAAAGCTACATTATTCGTGAGTGCTTATAGGCTATATTTTATTCCCATACTCCCACGGGAACGGGAACTCCGCGGATGAAACCGCGGGACGTCAATTAGTAACCTTATAAAGTAGTTAGTACTAAAAACATATTTGTTACACGTAGTATTACAAAGTATTTGTTTAGATACATAAGATTATAGTGATTGATTACATATTTAGTCAAAATGACTAATAATTTTATGCAAATCTGTTTTTAAATACATTTGTACAGTGTTATTACTCAGTAAATTAATCATATTTTATCATGATCTGGAGGTGTATTTTAAAGAATTTTTTATGTATTATTGCGCCTGCGACTTCGCCCGCGTGAAGTTTGACAATTGTCCCATAGGATATTTTTACCGAGATAAAAATTATCCTATGTGTTAATCCAGATTATAAACTATCTGTGTGCAAAATTACATCCAAATCAGTTCAGCAGTTTTTCGTGAAGGAGTAAAACCATCCATACTCACAAACTTTCGCATTTATAATATTAGTAGGAGAATAATAAGTAGAATTATACTATGTTTTTCTTTTGTTTCTGTACTTTAAACAGTAACACCAAGTCATCGATAATCAGCACAATGAAAGCCGAGTTCACATTCCACATTCATGTCGACCACCTCGTGTGCCAAGTCGTCACATCGACTATCATTACGTGGCGCACTCAATCAGGTTCCATCACTATGTCAGGTCTATTGGCGATCGGGATCTCATGGCGACATGGAGAGAGCGACTGTCGCAACCCCGTGCAGGGCACGCCACGATAGTGGCGATAAGTCCCCTCTTTGAGGAGTGGCTTGAGCGACGCCACGGCGTCCTCACCTTCCGCCTGACGCAGGTCCTCACCGGGCACGGTGTGTTCGGGAGGTTCCTGCACCGAATCGGGCGGGAGGAAACGTCCGGGTGCTTCCACTGTGAGGATCGACCGGAGGACACGGTGCAGCACACGGTGGAGGTGTGCCCCGCGTGGGCAGAGCACCGCCGTGTCCTCGAAGCGGCGATTGGCGGCGGCGACCTCTCGCGTCCGGCCCTGGTGCAAGCCATGGTCCGGAGCGAGACGGAATGGGACGCCGTCACCTCCTTCTGCGAAGCAGTAATGCTAGAGAAGGAGGTGGCGGAACGTGAGAGGGAGCGAACCTCTCAACGTCCCGGCCGCCGCGGGAGACGCCCCGGGCGTCGGGGGCCACCACCACGTGGCCCCCGGCCACCGTAGGCGCGGGCCTGTGGACGGTGAGCTATGGGCTAGCTCGCCGTCCGTCCGTCTCATGACGACAGGCCGTGTCGACGGCGCGTTCGTGTTCCACGCCCGCCTCAAAGAGAGTCAGCAAAAAGGAAGGGGTCCGCAAGGACCGATGCCTGCCGGGGTTGCGGGACTATTTGAAAGAGATACCGTGGCCCCGGAACACAAAGGGCGATGAAGGAACATGGATGGGTTTTAGTCAGTAAAAGTCTGACACTCCCTCCTGCTCCGCCCAGAGCGGGAGGGGTTATTTGATGATTTCCCATCCGAAAAAAAAAAAAAAAAAAAAAAAAAAAAAAGGTCTATTGGCGATGGGTTGTGGGACTGTTCGAAAGAGACACCAAGGCCCCGAAACACAAAAGGCGATGAAGGAAAAAAAACGGGTTTTAGTCAGTAAAAGTCTGACACTCCTGCTCCGCCCGCGGGGGGATTCATTTGATGATTTCCTATCCGAAAAAAAAACCGGCCAAGTGCGTGTCGGGCCACGCTCAGTGTAGGGTTCCGTAGTTTCCCGTCCGTCACAATAAGTGTTCCCACCTAAGAGTTTAAAGGTGGGTATCCATTATGTAAAAATGCTTGCATATACGAATATACTACAAACTTAGTCCAGAAATTATTTTGTATAACTTTATGTCTTTTTTGTACAAAAACTGTTGTTTCCATCAAGTTCAAAATGATTTTCCTAGAAAGTCCTTGTAAAGTTTTATTTTTCAGATTTTTTTCATATTTTCTAAACTTATGGTTCAAAAGTTTGGGACACATTGTTTTTTACTTTTGGAGCGATTATTTCCGAAATTATTGACATTATCAAAAAATGTTTTTGGAAAACCCCTATTCATTTTTAAATATCTTTCCAACAATATATCACACGTTAGTATTGAAATTAAAAAAAAAAAAACACTTCCCACTTTACATATAGGGGGGCTACCCTAATAAAACAATTTTTATTTTACCACTTTGTCGGCGTGATTGTTATACATATTGGTACCAAATTTCAGCTTTCTAGTGCTAACGGTCACATAGATTAAGCGAGGACGGACAGACGGACGGACGGACGGACAGACATGGCGAAACTATAAGGTTCCTAGTTGACTACGGAACCCTAAAAAGGTTTATTGGCGACAACAGTCCTGTCACTAATAATGACATAGACAAAACCGTCAGTTTCCCCAAAACGTTACCAAAACAAGCTATGGCACGGATGCTAGAAAATCTACGTCGGGCCCATGAAGGACCCGGGAGAAACGCCCGTGTAACTGCTTCCCTTGCCATACTTCCTTGCGGTAATCGGTAGTAAGTACTACAAGTGTGCACCAGTTTTCTTTAGCCATGGACAGCAGGGATATATTTTCCTAATCCAGTTTTCTTTTCCTTTGTCAAGTTAGCCTTGTAATTTCTTTGTTACCTTTGACGACGATGAAATTTAAGGCACCATAGCTGCCCATTTCCCGCGGCTTATATTTATTGGGATTCGGGGTAACTTTTTATAGAGGTTTTCTACCTTGCGGTCCGGGCGGTTAAGCCAAGACCCTCGGTCCCCTATCGAAGCCGCGAGACGTGATCCACAGCATTCGATAGTGAGATTACGAGATTGGCGGTGACAGAGGAGGACGGATCCTTCTCTGTCTGCTCGGAAGCAGGGTGAGTGCACACCGAGCCCGCCCTCACTCCTCTGCTGTGCCCTCTGCTTTACAGAGGGTCACGCAGAAGAACGCTCCGTTGGTCCTAAATGGACCCCACCCATGTCAGAATCATTAGCCGCGGCGGTCACATTCCCCGAGGGATAAAAGGAAACTCTCATTTCCTCTCATTCCCCGGAGAAGGATAACGCCGCGTCCAGGGTGCACCGGCCCAGCAGCTGCTCTTACCTCCAGACGTATCGAGAGGGACCAGCAGCCGCCAGACACACGTGGAGGACTTCTGACATCGCACCCAACCCAGTAAGTACCTGGTTGTCAGACTTTTTGGGCCACTGACTACCTGTAACGACTGTCAAAGATCTTCGTTTTTTTTCTTTCTTTCTTCTTTCTTTCTTTCAAATGACAGCCGGGACTAACAGCTTAACGTGCTTTCCGAGGCACGGAGGAAACTCGGAATCTAAGGGTGGTTACCCATCCACATACCAACCTAGGCAAGCACGGCTTAACCTAAAGATCGACCCGACGGCTGTTATTATTTAGCCACGAGCTCCTGGACGTCAACAGAACTAAGCCTTTAAAAATAATTAAGGTAATATTAAATTAAACTAGTCATAAAAAATATTCTAATTAGTTTTTATGAATATCATATTATAACAAAAAAATATACAAGTTAGATATTTTGGACAATGCTCATTGAGTTTTAAATACACTTGTATATTTGTTACTTTCCCAGATATTTTTAAAATTTACCTACAGGTTTAACCCCTTAATAAATAGGTAGCTAAATAAATAGGTAAAGGTAAACCTAACACAGGGTGTAAAAGACCTCATCACAAAGTCAACCAAGCATTCTGTACATCAAACCAAGTAACTTTACGCAAAAATTATTGCTGGGAAACGACTTTTTTTTTGGGGTGAAAAATCATGTTTTGTGGTAGAACTCAATGTAACGCACTCAAAACATTGTGCTGATGATGGATGGATTGAATAGTACGGGGGTCGTGGAGGTGTTTAAAGTAAAAAACTTACATTAAAAACTTGTATTTCAAAAATGGTCAAAAAGTTGCAACTTTGACCCCCAATGTCTCCGTAACTAGAAGGTTCTCAGGTATGGTGTAGAACAAAAAAATGATTGCAATGGCGAGGAGAACAAGTGCCTTTCGGCTTCGTTAAGAGGTGTTTTATACCCTTTATACATATGTAAAAAAACAAGTCTGAAAAAAAAACATTTTTACATGCCAAAAACTCAAAAATGTACTGTTCTGACTTAAAAAATCACTCACACATTTTTTATTTTTTCAATTGATTCCTGTCCCCAGAGTACAATTTTTACCACCTACCATTTACATACGTAGGTAAAGAAATATTTTACAATTATAATTGCAGTGTTGATAGATTTTTTTTCAGCTCTCAGTTACATGTATGTAGGGCCAGCCCTACGTTACGTACGTACTTTTTTTACTAGTACTATATATTATAATAAAAATGAAACTAAAAGTAAGTATTAATATATTATGAATTAACATAATCATTACTATACAACGAAAATTAGTTAGTAGCATTCGATTTTATATTTAATTTTTCAGTTAAGGGTCTTTTTCGTGAAACTGCAACAGTGACTTTTGCTTTCATTATTGCTGCTGAATGTAATTATTGGAATTGCTCGTTAAAAATATTGTTATCATATTATTAGATGCTACACAACCCTTTGTGTGCGACTCCGACTCGCACTTGGCCGGTTTGTTTACGTATTTTCCTCATTTATGATATAAAAAACTGGCTTTATTTAAAAAAAATACTAATTTGTCCACTTAACTCAGACATTCATGACGATTTAACACAAAACGTACTCATATAAAACGACGACAGTACTTTTCATTTACTTGTTGCTATACATACGTAAACAACTGAGGTCTATCGTTTAGTTAGTTACTTTATTATTTATCAGTTTTTTTTTATTTTTTTTGTATGCATCAGGTTAGACTGAGTTTAGTACTAAGCAGTAATTAGTGTTTTTTCAAAGTGTAAAACTAATTTGTTAATAGTCATTTTTTATTTAGGTAAATAAAAATAAAACTTTGTTCAAAATGTTCGCAGTTCAAATTAGTTTAAGTAGAGATAGTTTGGTGCTCAACAAAAGTGTGAAAACCAAACAGATCCGAGGATATTCCGGCTTGCCTAGGTAAGGAAATCTGTATTTCTGAACGTTAGGGTCAAGTAAAAGCGCACGCCACAATAGTGGCGATAAGTCCCCTCTTTGAGGAGTGGCTGGAGAGGTTCCACGGCACCCTCACATTCCGCCTGACGCAGGTCCTTAACGGACACGGTTGTTTCGGGAGGTTCCTCCACCGAATCGGGCGGGAGGAAACGCTCGGGTGTCACCACTGCGAGGATCACGAGGACACGGTGGAGCATACAGTGGAGGTTTGCTCCGCTTGGGCGGGGCATCGCCGTATCCTCGTAGCGGTGATCGGTGGCGGCGACCTCTTGCGTCCTGCCCTGGTTCAATCCATGGTTCGGAGCGAGAGGGAATGGGAAGGCTTCACTTCCTTCTGAAGCAGTCATGCTAGAGAAGGAGGCGGCGAAACGTGAGAGGGAGGGAACCTCACGTCCCGGCCACCTCGGGAGACGCCCCGGACGTCGCGGGCCACGTGGTGGCCCCCGGCCACCGTAGGTGCGGGTCTGTGGGCGGTGGGCAATGGGCTAGCTCGCCGTGCATCCGTCTTATGACGACAGGCCGTGACAGCAGGTCGACGACGCGTTCGTGTTCCACGCGCGCCTCAAAGAGATGTAAGCAAAAAGGAAGGGCCGGTGCCTGCCGGGGCTTCGGGACGGTTCCAAAGAGATACCGCAGCCTTGGAACACAAAGGGCTAAGAAGGAACATGGATGGGTTTTAGTCAGTAAAAGTCTGACACTCCCTTCTGCTACGCACAGAGCGGGAGGGGTCATTGATGATTACCCACCCGAAAAAAAAGGGGTCAAGTAAAATTATCGTTGATGTTTTGGGTTAAGTTTCTGTTTTATACCGGGCAGTGGACACTGTCTATTTATTTTTTGCTTTGCCTCAGTTGTCCCACGGCTGGGCAAGGCGTCCCCCGTAGCCTTCCACTCTCCTCTCCGTGTGGATTTCTCTGGCCAATCTCTCACTCTGAACATAATTAAATTTAAAAAACCTGAAATACCTACTGAAAGGTTTCCAACTGCATAATATTTTTTGATGTACCTATCTTAAGAGCCTATACTACCTCAAATTAGCAACTCTATTTGTGGTGGTTCAAACTTCGTTTGAAATACTGTTAGAATAACGTTCTAATCAGCTTTCACTACAAAGTAGTTGTTACGTCAGTCACTGCAGGCCGAATAGTGCGAAATGAGTGGTTTTTATCTACTATATAAAAATAGGTGAGGTTTATAGGTAGGTAGTAGGTAGGTAGTAGGTAGGTAGGTAGTAGGTAGGTAGTAGGTAGGTAGTAGGTAGGTAGTAGGTAGGTAGTAGGTAGGTAGTAGGTAGGTGGTAGGTAGGTAGTAGGTAGGTGGTAGGTAGGTGGTAGGTAGGTGGTAGGTAGGTGGTAGGTAGGTGGTAGGTAGGTGGTAGGTAGGTGGTAGGTAGTAGGTAGGTAGTAGGTAGGTAGTAGGTAGGTAGTAGGTAGGTAGTAGGTAGGTAGTAGGTAGGTAGTAGGTAGGTAGTAGGTAGGTAGTAGGTAGGTAGTAGGTAGGTAGTAGGTAGGTAGTAGGTAGGTAGTAGGTAGGTAGTAGGTAGGTAGTAGGTAGGTAGTAGGTAGGTAGTAGGTAGGTAGTAGGTAGGTAGTAGGTAGGTAGTAGGTAGGTAGTAGGTAGGTAGTAGGTAGGTAGTAGGTAGGTAGTAGGTAGGTAGTAGGTAGGTAGTAGGTAGGTAGTAGGTAGGTAGTAGGTAGGTAGTAGGTAGGTAGTAGGTAGGTAGTAGGTAGGTAGTAGGTAGGTAGTAGGTAGGTAGTAGGTAGGTAGTAGGTAGGTAGTAGGTAGGTAGTAGGTAGGTAGTAGTAGGTAGAGTAGGTAGGTAGTAGGTAGGTAGTAGGTAGGTAGTAGGTAGGTAGTAGGTAGTAGTAGGTAGGTAGTAGTAGGTAGTAGGTAGGTAGTAGGTAGGTAGTAGGTAGGTAGTAGGTAGGTAGTAGGTAGGTAGTAGGTAGGTAGTAGGTAGGTAGTAGGTAGGTAGTAGGTAGGTAGTAGGTAGGTAGTAGGTAGGTAGTAGGTAGGTAGTAGGTAGGGTAGTAGGTAGGTAGGTAGTAGGTAGGTAGTAGGTAGGTAGTAGGTAGGTAGTAGGTAGGTAGTAGGTAGGTAGTAGGTAGGTAGTAGGTAGGGTAGTAGGTAGGTAGTAGGTAGGTAGTAGGTAGGTAGTAGGTAGGTAGTAGGTAGGTAGTAGGTAGGTAGTAGGTAGGTAGTAGGTAGGTAGTAGGTAGGTAGTAGGTAGGTAGTAGGTAGGTAGTAGGTAGGTAGTAGGTAGGTAGTAGGTAGGTAGTAGGTAGGTAGTAGGTAGGTAGTAGGTAGGTAGTAGGTAGGTAGTAGGTAGGTAGTAGGTAGGTAGTAGGTAGTAGGTAGGTAGTAGGTAGGTAGTAGGTAGGTAGTAGGTAGGTAGTAGGTAGGTAGTAGGTAGGTAGTAGGTAGGTAGTAGGTAGGTAGTAGGTAGGTAGTAGGTAGGTAGTAGGTAGGTAGTAGGTAGGTAGTAGGTAGGTAGGTAGGTAGGTAGTAGGTAGGTAGTAGGTAGGTAGTAGGTAGGTAGTAGGTAGGTAGTAGGTAGGTAGTAGGTAGGTAGTAGGTAGGTAGTAGGTAGGTAGTAGGTAGGTAGTAGGTAGGTAGTAGGTAGGTAGTAGGTAGGTAGTAGGTAGGTAGTAGGTAGGTAGTAGGTAGGTAGTAGGTAGGTAGTAGGTAGGTAGTAGGTAGGTAGTAGGTAGGTAGTAGGTAGGTAGTAGGTAGGTAGTAGGTAGGTAGTAGGTAGGTAGTAGGTAGGTAGTAGGTAGGTAGTAGGTAGGTAGTAGGTAGGTAGTAGGTAGGTAGTAGGTAGGTAGTAGGTAGGTAGTAGGTAGGTAGTAGGTAGGTAGTAGGTAGGTAGTAGGTAGGTAGTAGGTAGGTAGTAGGTAGGTAGTAGGTAGGTAGTAGGTAGGTAGTAGGTAGGTAGTAGGTAGGTAGTAGGTAGGTAGTAGGTAGGTAGTAGGTAGGTAGTAGGTAGGTAGTAGGTAGGTAGTAGGTAGGTAGTAGGTAGGTAGTAGGTAGGTAGTAGGTAGGTAGGTAGGTAGGTAGGGTAGTAGGTAGGTAGTAGGTAGGTAGTAGGTAGGTAGTAGGTAGGTAGTAGGTAGGTAGTAGGTAGGTAGTAGGTAGGTAGTAGGTAGGTAGGTAGGTAGTAGGTAGGTAGTAGGTAGGTAGTAGGTAGGTAGTAGGTAGGTAGTAGGTAGGTAGTAGGTAGGTAGTAGGTAGGTAGTAGGTAGGTAGTAGGTAGGTAGTAGGTAGGTAGTAGGTAGGTAGTAGGTAGGTAGTAGGTAGGTAGTAGGTAGGTAGTAGGTAGGTAGTAGGTAGGTAGTAGGTAGGTAGTAGGTAGGTAGTAGGTAGGTAGTAGGTAGGTAGTAGGTAGGTAGTAGGTAGGTAGTAGGTAGGTAGTAGGTAGGTAGTAGGTAGGTAGTAGGTAGGTAGTAGGTAGGTAGTAGGTAGGTAGTAGGTAGGTAGTAGGTAGGTAGTAGGTAGGTAGTAGGTAGGTAGTAGGTAGGTAGTAGGTAGGTAGTAGGTAGGTAGTAGGTAGGTAGTAGGTAGGTAGTAGGTAGGTAGTAGGTAGGTAGTAGGTAGGTAGTAGGTAGGTAGTAGGTAGGTAGTAGGTAGGTAGTAGGTAGGTAGTAGGTAGGTAGTAGGTAGGTAGTAGGTAGGTAGGTAGCTCATGTGACGCAGACAAAGTTGCGTGGGTCAGCTAGTTCTTTATAAAATCAAGTTTTCGTGTTTTGGAAAAATTAACGCGTAGGTAGGTCAGGTATTAGGCGTAACGGAGGATCATGCTAAGCCATTTGAGGTCGTATAGGCTCTTCTGAGTTTGTAATTTAATTGACATAATTATGCATATAACCTTATAAAGTATTTAATACTAAAAACATATTTGTTACACGTATTATTACAAAGTATTTGTAGAAATACTTACATACGATTATAATGATTGATTACATATTTAGTCAAAATGAATAATAATTTTATGCAAATCTATGTTTTTAAATACATTTGTACAGTGTTATTACTCAGTAAATTAATCATATTTTATCATGATCTGGAGGTGTATTTTAATGTATTTTTTTATGTATTTTTGGGCCTGCGACTTCGCCCGCGTGAAGTTTTATAATTGTCCCATGGGATATTTTTACAGAGATAAAAAGTATCAAAATCAAAATCAAATCATTTATTTCAAATAGGCCAGTTGCAGGCACTTTTGAACTGTCGAAACAAAGATGAAAATTAAATGTAGCTACAGTCCCAGTCACAAGACATAAAAACTTTGAAAGTACTGTAGTTGCCCATTCCCTAGCGTAGATCTCTATGGAGAAGAACGGGCAAGAAACTCCATGGACACTCTTTTAAATCAAAAAATAGTTACAAAATCTTGGTTACATCATTCGTGTTGAGATGGTATATGATGTGAGAACAATGTAGCAAGATGTGCAAAGTGTCCATAGTAAAAACAAAATTACCAATTCAAAAATAAACATTAAAATAAGCCACGGCAACTAAGAGATGACCAGTCACAACTGACAGCGCCCGTTCACGAACACGACGCATGGATCAGCACCATTTAACTCAACCATTTTGTAGGGAACCAAATGGTCGGACACACACGCCACCATCAGCGAGACATTAGAGTGAGCATGACATACTCTAACATTTTATCTACGAATTCAAGTTTCTCTTTATTCAATATTATTTTACAATCACTACTCTTAACATTGGGTAAAGCAAATCTTATTCATTTAGTTTTTTTTTTTCATTTAATACCAAATTGTTTGTTGTGAACCAATTATGGACCTGAAGTAGGGCATTATTCACGTCATCTAGATTTTGAGCCCGTCTATTTATCTTAAAAATTAGGGAAGTGTCATCAGCAAACAACACCATATTTTGAGGTTGGTTTTTCAATAAATAGGGTAGATCATTTATATACACGAGAAAGAGGAAAGGACCCAATATTGAGCCTTGCGGAACCCCCATTTTTACTTTGAAACCCTTTGAATTAACACCATTTATTTGAACATGTTGGTGTCTATCACTTAAATATGATTTTACCAAACTAAGTGCAAGTTGACCTAGTCCGTAATGCTCAAGTTTAAAAAGTAATGTGTCGTGATTTACGCAATCAAATGCTTTGGAAAGGTCACAAAATATTCCTATGGCGTCTTGAGACTCTTCCCACGCAGTAAATATGTGCTTTAATAAGGTTACACCGGCGTCAGTGGTACAACGTCCCTTGGTGAAACCATACTGTTGATCGTGTAAAATTTTGTTGGTGTTAAAATGATTGAGCATTTGATTAAGCATTACTTTTTCAAACACCTTGCTAAAAACTGGCAACACGGATACAGGTCTATAATTATTAGTATCTTTACTGTCCCCGGATTTGAAAAGAGGTATGACTTTACTGTATTTCATTCGATCAGGGAAAACTCCTTGGTCTACACACAAATTAAAAATTAAAGCCAATTATGGGGCTATAGTCTCAAGTATGGATGTAGAAACTTTGATAGACATTCCCCATAGATCTTCGGTTAGTTTGATTTTTATTTGCCGGAAAGCTTTAATAACTATCATTGGGTTTATGTGTTTAAATTTAAATTCAGCCGTGCAGCCAGATACATTCGCCTTTAATAATCCAATTGAGACTTCAGGTGAGGAATTAAGAGCCTCCGTAGTTTTTAATGGTATATCGGTAAAGAAATTTACAAATTCTTGAGCTACTTCCAGTTTAGAGCTTTTAGGACCACATGCTGAATCTAACGTGTATCTAGTGTTACGTATTTTCTTCCTGTTAGTCTCATTATTTATGACTTTCCAAACTGTTTTTATTTTGTTTTCTGCTGTTTTGATCTTGTTGCTAATGTGCAGGGCTTTAGCAACCTTGCATGTATTTCTAAAAATTTTTGAATACTTAGCAACATACTTGTTAAAAGTTTCAGTGTTTATAAAAGGCTTAAGGCCATATAGCTCAAATAATCTTTCCCTACTTTTTCTGATACCTCTAGTTGCCCAATCACTAAATATAAATTTAGGGCAAATACTTTTTGTCTTCTGTTCAAAAGTTTTGTTGAATTCCGTGTGAACTATTGAAAAGAAACGATTATACAATTGATTTACATTAATATCGTCATGGCTCATAACATCTAACTTGTTTTGTAGAAAAATATTAATCTATTTAATTTGCTAGAAGTTATAGGTCTAAATTTAATCTCGACTTTTTGCAATGGTGTATTACACCTAAAAGTTACAGTTTGTCCGCTATGGTCAGACGGCAGACAATTTACTATGGCTTTATCTAAGTAATCAAAATCGCAGAAATCATTATCTATACAAGTAGCAAAAGATGGAGTGACTCTAGTAGGTTCTATAAAAGTGTTGGTCAAGTCAAATGACTTAAAAAGATTTAATAACCGACTGCTATTTGAACTTTCTTCTAAAATATTGATATTGAAATCACCACAAATAATTGTAGATTTATTACTGGCTGCAAGTTTTGCCAGGACATCTTCCATTATTGATTCAAATAAGGAAAAGTTATGATAGTTTGGGGGCCTGTACACACACACAATTACATGCTTATCTAGCTCAACACAGGACAGTTCGACGCAATGTTCAACCGAGAGACCTACTATGTCATTACGTTGCTTATATTTAAAACAATTTTTTATTAATATTAGGGAACCTCCACGAAGCATAGTTTTACGGTTAAAGCAGCTACCCACCATATAGTTTTCATAATTAATAAGCATTTGGTAATCCTTTAGCCAATGTTCAGTAAAACAAATAATGTCAAACTTACTATTTTCTAAAAACAATTCAATTTCTAATAATTTGGAAGAAATGCCTTGGATATTTTGGTGGAATAATTTTAAGGTGTTCTGCTGAGGCCCTTTTCTACTAACTAACTGAGTGCAAGAAGAGACCTTGCTGTTGGAAGGATTAACAATATTGTTAATGGTACCTTCTGTTGTCTCACTTCCTAGTTTAAATTAATATTAATATTTGGAGTGAGGCCGGAGACTCCCGTGCCAACCTCAGACAACAAGACCTTATCACTAATAGAGCCTAATAGAGGATTTTCCACGGTGACGCATGGATCCTCCTCAGAATGTTTGTAAACATCTATAGCACTAATGCTATCTTCATTTAAAGTCACCTGTATATTAGTATTATTACTGATAGTCGCAGTGTTAATAATATAACTAAACTTAGACATACTACTTATGTCTGTGTGAATATTATAAGCTAATAGCCGAGCTATTTTGTGTCTACAACTAATAGGTAGATACACTTTACCCCGAGTCGATCTAAGTTTATCAACAAAAGTGTTGATATCAAGATATACAAGTTTGTCACTATAATGACCTGCTAAAAAATATAAATGTTTATTTAACATGTGAATATAAATGTTTTTTCTGGTACATAAACTTTCAAAATATGGAAAAGAACACAATATTATTTTATTACACTTTAACTTCAACAACTCTGAAACACAGTCAGTAATGTCTTCCTTCTTAATCTTTGAACTATTACCAACACATATACTAATGGTGGTACTATGATCACAAACAGTCTTTGTTACTGATGCCATAATCTGTTTGTACGTTGACCCTGGCATACAATTGTTTTGGGTACAGTAACTCAGGTTATTACTAGTTAATTTCCCTAGCCCCCTACCTATACTGTCAGAGAACATAACTGAATGATTACAAACATGACTACTAGGAGAAACAACATTACCAATCTCAGGCAGACTATCATACAACTCAGGCTGTACCACGTGTGAATAATCTAGTGTTATATTTTTTGTTTGTTGGTTCAATATGCTGTCCTGAGACAAATTCTCAACCTGGTATGGGTCCTCCATTACCTTAGGCTGGATAGTATCATGGTTGGTAACTGTCTGGCAACTACATTGACCCATTACCAACTCATTTGCTGCAGAAATATGTTCCCTAATTTGGTTCTGAGAAATCTTATACCTACTAGAAAGGGAACTTAGTGAGTCCTGAAGTACCAGAAGTGGTATTTCAGACTGCAAATGCTGAGTACCAATTTCATAAATTTTTATACTGGCCTCTAATTTAATTTGGTAATTATTTAACTTATTAACTAAATCAACACGCTCTTTCCTCAGTGGAATATGTTTGGAAAAGAGTTTGTGTTGTTTTCTATATTGATAACATTTTTTAATTATTCTATTCAGTTTTGCATATTTTTTAATTTTCTTATTGCTAACTGTATAGTTCTGTTTTAGTAAGGAATCTTCAGTCAGATCAATGATTATTAAGGAAGGTGGGTTACAATTAGTATTTAATAATTCATTAAATAAAAGGTTTGTTTCTGAAACCTGATTACATGATTTTTCTTTCTGTAACTTTATTATACAACTATTGTCATGAATTAACTCATCTTCTAGGTCCCTAATTTTATATAAAGCCTCCTCATATAAGTTACTACAATTATGGAAACCATCCATCACCACCTTCAGTTTATCCCGTTCATCAACAACGTCCAAGTATTGCTGATGTAGGTCTACTAGCTCCCGTTTTAAGCTGGAGTTTTTGCCATTAACCTTATCGACTTCCACCTCACTCTCTTCTCTCTCATGTAACAGTTGTTGGACTTGGAAGTTGGATTCTTTGAGTTCTTGGAGGGCCGTTCTCAATTTTAGCTCCATATCCTGTGCAGTAGCCTTACGGGTCATCACAGGCATGGTATCAGGATTGTTTACTGAAAATTAGAAGTAAAGAAACGGTGTGAACTAATAGAATATACAAATAAAGGGAAGTTAGCGTTGAAAGGGACAGCAAAAAGTTAAAGTTATGAAATGAAATGAGGTAGGCTCTGTAACTAATTGAATAAATATTCAGTTTCAATGGTTCTATTGTCTTAGGGATTTACTTTTTCCTATGTGGGTATGTTGCATAAAAGAAAAAATAATAATAAGATAATTAATACAAGACAATTAATGGTAGACTGGTAGAAAATGCCCAAGGCATTAAGTCCGCCTTTGTACATTTTGTGCATAAAGTTTTAATAAATAAATAAATAAATAAATAATGCACAATAAATTATCTTAAACGATATATCTAATCATTTGTATTGAAAAGATTGATTCGATTACACAATCAGAGTTATGGAATTACTCAGTTTTGTTGTTCAAGACCGGTTGTCAACAAAGAGATTTAGAACCAGTACAGGGTAATAAATCAGCGAAAAATTATACTAGAAATGGGCATGGATGTGTTATAGAGCTAAAGAGACGTTTGTGCTGTTATTAAATAAAAAGTAAACAATACTTCCCCGAAATATCCGTCTAAGTCCGTAGTTAGAGCGTCAGCTGTTTTTTTTTAGGTTACCGGTACCGTTGTAGTGCCGAAAACTTCATTAATCATCAGGATAACAATTTTCCTGAGTATTTACGCATTTATGATACGTTTACACAAACAATTACACCTTAGGTAATCTATCTTATTTACTAATTTTATTTAATTCTAAATAGGAACAAAAATTTTACATCCTATGTGTTAATCCAGATTATAAACTATCTGTGTGCAAAATACATCCAAATCAGTTCAGCAGTTCTTCGTGAAAGAGTAAAAACATCCATACTCACAAACTTTCGCATTTATAATATTAGTAGGAGGATAATAATTAAGTAGTATGATACTGTTTTTCTTTTGTTTCTGTATTTTAAACAGTAACACCAAGACATCGATAATCAGCACAATGAAAGCTGAGTTCACATTCCACATTCATGTCGACCACCTCGTGTGCCAAGTCGTCACATCGACTATCATTACGTGGCGCACTCAATCAGGTTCCATCACTATGTCAGGCTTATTGGCGATGGGTTGCGGGACTGTTCGAAAGAGACACCACGGCCCCGGAACACAAAAGGCGATGAAGGAAAAAAAACAGGTTTTAGTCAGTAAAAGTCTGACACTCCTGCTCCGCCCAGAGCGGGCGGAGTCATTTGATGATTTCCCACCCGAAAAAAAAGGCTTATTGGTAATGATGGCCGTCAGTTTCTCCAAAACATCACCAAAACATAGCTATGACACGGATGCTAGAAACCTACGTCGGGCCCATGAAGGGCCCGGTAGAAGAGCCCGTGAAACTCCTTGCCTTGCCATACTTTCTTGTGGTAATCGGTAGTAAGTACTAAAAGTGTGCACCAGTTTTTTTTAGCCATGGACACCGGGTATGTATTTTCCTAATTCAGTTTTCTGTTTGTTTGTTAAGTTAGCCTCGTAATTTCTTTGTTACCTTTGACGACGATGAAATTTAAGGCGCCATAGCTGCCCATTTCCCGCGGCTTCACTCGCTTTGTCATCATCATCATAATTTCAGCCTTAAGACGTCCACTGCTGAACATAGGCCTCCCCCAAGAGGGTTTTGTCATAATCGCCACGCTTGGCAGGCGGGTTGGCGATCGCAGTACGGTTGTTACAAAAGCACAGAGAACGCTGCTGCCCATTATCTGGTAGTCCCTTAGTCGCCTCTTACGACACCCACGGGAAGATATGGGATGGTGCTATTCTTTACGTCCGGCAACACACAGACACTCGCTTTGTGGTAATAAATTATCGGGTGCGCCAAAGTTCACCTAAATTTTCAACTCCGATAATTGGAAATCCGAAAATGTTCTTCCTAACATTTTTCATCCTAACAATCACAATTCCTAACTACTCTGTCTCTAATGTTCATAATTCCGAAGCATTCAACTTCATAATGTCAGTAGCAATAAACATCGGTTATACTTTTATTTGTTTTCCTATATTTTCTCAACATAACCATTTTTTACACTATTATTCAAAGTCATATCTTTTTTGTTTAGATTTCATTTTATTCATAATAATCAGTATTAGATACATTAATTTTGCGTAACTTTATTTTCACATAACATGTATATAACATATAAGAATAATAGTACCATACAAAATAATAGGGGGGAAAATATAATGACCACCAAAATTAACTTTGTGACCACTAATATCTATCACCTAAAATATCAATTGATCACCAAATTTAGTAAATTGAGCACCAAATTTTAATGAGGTGGTTGATGACAAACTAGTTTTGCCTAGGCCGACTTGGGGCACCCCGATTTTTTTATAAACCATTCAGAAGTAGGAGCCCCGCGTAGCGGGGCTCCGTCGACCGGGTCTCCCTCGACTTGGAAGCAAGAGAGACACTCTGTGAATTTCATTCATTTAAGACAAAAATCAGTGAAATGACCTTTAATAATTCTAAACAGTTGGTTTTTAGAAATAATTATCTCAGGTATAGTTATAGTAATAGGTACGTTATGTAAAGCATACCCCCAAATAATAATCATACTCTCAAATTAAAACTATAAATATCATCTTCTATCCACATATATTTTTTATTACACTTGATAAATGTTTCTTTCCGAGTATGAGTGAAAATATTATGGTAATTATGTTTAGGGTTAAAAGCGTTAGGATAAAAAAACAGTAGGAGATTAAATATATTCACATTAATGATATTATTAATTACAATTTTCGGAAACATGAGTGTTATGAACATCGCCGGTAGCAATACAAATAGTATGAATGAAAACTTTAAGATGAAAAATTTTAGGAAGAGTGATCATTCGGATTACAAATCATTAGGAAGAACAATTTCGGGTAAAGAACTTTAGGTGAGCCAATATGGACCCTAAATTATCCCACTGAAACATTTTCAATATTATACATAAGGATAATATTACTTCCAAATAGTGTTCCTATTTTCGAAATCATGTCGGTAGTTTCGAAAATTACCCTGATACCTTCTATATTATATCCAAAGTTACAAACATACAAACTTTAAGTACCTGTTTATAATATTGATAAGTATTCTAATGATTAGTTTGCAAGCGAAGCAAAGTAAATAAAAAAATAATAATACAAAATATTCAAAAACCCACTACTAAAACAGCCCATAACGTCCACTGCTGGACGACTGCCTCTCCCATGGTGGGAGGAATTTGCCGTAATCTCCACGCTTGGCAGGCGGATTAGAGACACGAACACGAACGCGCCGTCGACACGGCCTGTCGTCATGAGACGGACGGACGGCGAGCTAGCCCATAGCCCACCGTAGGCGCGGGCCGGACGCCCGGGGCGTCTCCCGCGGCGGCCGGGACGTTGATAGGTTCTCTCCCTCTCACGTTCCGCCACCTCCTTCTCTAGCATTACTGCTTCGCAGAAGGAGGTGACGGCGTCCCATTCCGTCTCGCACCGGAACATGGCTTGCACCAGGGCCGGACGCGAGAGGTTGCCGCCGCCAATCGCCGCTTCGAGGACACGGCGGTGCTCCGCCCACGCGGGGCACACCTCCACCGTGTGCTCCACCGTGTCCTCCGGTCGATCCTCGCAATGGAAACACCCGGGCGTTTCCTCCCGCCCGATTCGGTGCAGGAACCTCCCGAAAACACCGTGTCGTCGGTGAGGACCTGCGTCAGGCGGAAGGTGAGGACGCCGTGGGGTCTCTCAAGCCACTCCTCAAAGAGGGGACTTATCGCCACAATTGTGGCGTGCCCTGCACGGGGTTGCGACAATCGCTCTCTAAATGTCGCCATGAGATCTCGCCGGAAGTCTGTCCGCTGAATCTAACGACACCTCTCAAGTTAAAATCCATCGAGCCGTTCGGACCAAAGAGC
Source organism: Xestia xanthographa (assembly GCA_905147715.2). NCBI lineage: Eukaryota > Metazoa > Arthropoda > Insecta > Lepidoptera > Noctuidae > Xestia > Xestia xanthographa. Next base: position 4,403,388 of record LR990656.1, on the reverse strand, counting down.
GTGCCAAACATTTGACGACCCGAATGGCGCAGTGGCAGTGACGCTGTCTTACGTTCTTAGGGTCCCGGGTTCGAATCCCGGTCGGAGCAAATGTTTGTGTGATGAGCGTGGACATTTGTTTCCGAGTCATGGATGTTTATATGTATAAGTATGTATTTACAAAACAAAAAGTATCTATGTAGTATATCAACTATCTGGTGTCCACGACACAAGCCTCGTTGCTTAGTGTGGCACTGGATGGCGCTGTGTGTAATGTCCAGCGATATTTATTTATTTATTTATTATTATACATACTCTCTAAAAACATAATCTCGATAAACAACTTCTGGCGCAGTCGGGTAAAAAGGGCGTTTTTGTTTTATGATGCTCAACCGTCTAAAGGTCGTAATGCAATTGCATCATCAACAATATAATCGTTTTTTTTCGTGACTGCATTTTATTATAATTTCAGTGGGAACTCAACTACAGTCAATAATTGTAGTGCAAGTTATCAGCCAATTGCAGACTTTTATGCTGGGAAATCTGTGTTTGTTACTGGAGGCACTGGATTCTTAGGAAAGGTTTGTTAAATTATACTGTTTTCAAACCTATCTTCTGCTTCTAAAATAAAAATCAATAGGAATGGGCAACTGTGAAACTAACGGCGCTAGCTTAGCTGGTTTCAAGCATCGTCATTGGTTGAAAATCTGGTAATATCATTTGATAAACTTATATTGTCACTTACGGGCTACCTTCCGTGATTAATATACAAACCGTGAAAGCTTAAAACAGTGAATGGCATTTTATATTTCAAAATAGCTTGTTGTTTTTCTAACGGTCCGTAAGCTAATTGTCAAACAGACACAGATAGCAACCTTTGGTTACTTGTTAGTAAGTAATTGAAAATGGCCGTAACAGGTATCAGTAAGATGTTCTCTATCTGTTTTACTTTAATTACCTTACGGACGGTTAGAAACGAAACGTCACAGAAAAGCTTTGATTTTTCTATGAATCAAGTGACAGGTAGGTGACGCGGATAGGATACTTCAAGCTAACTTTGTTTATACAAACATCGATAGCTACGAGTTGTAGGAATATTAACTGATATACGTAAGTAAGTTATAGGAAACGGCCTTTAAAGACGGCTCGACCGGTTTGGCTGTTTTTTGTTGTGTTCATAATTGTCAGGAAAAGTCTTGTATGAAAGTGCTTTATTTTAGTCGCTTTTCATATTTTATTCACAAGAAAACTGCACCCATGCAAAGCCGGGGCAGGTAGCTAGTTAAACAATTAAAGAGATGCTGTCGTACCATGCCATAATTAAAATCAGTATTGTTCTTTTCAGGTCTACCTCGAAAAACTCCTTTACTCTTGCAAAAAGTTAGACAAAGTCTACATCTTAGTGCGAGAGAAAAAAGGCGAAAATGTAAATAAACGTATCGAAGACTTGTTTGCAAATCCAGTAAGTTGACATTCTTAATTTAATTTGAATGATGTGGTTTTTCCGTGTCTTATTGTAGGCGATCGTCGCGTGAACACGATATCACACCTGTAACTATTATTACTATTATATTATTAAATCATTTATTCATTTATATACATATTTTTAACATTTTTAAATATTTCTTAATAAAACTACATAAAAAAACATTTTAAAAAATAAAAAAAGTATAATATATATAATTTATTATATTATTATTATTTATTATATTATTATTATTACTATTTAGGGTTAGGTAGAGGTGTATTGTTAGCTAACATTTCGTCAATTATTTTGATGTATCCTGTAATAAGGAGCGAGCCCATTGCCATCAACCGGGCACAAATCCAGACTTCGTGGCTGCCACTGACAAATTCCTGACTGAACTTTCAATATCACTTTGCTTGATCCGGGAATCGGGCCTTAGGGCCTTACGTTTAGCAGTCGCCCTTGCGACCATCTCGACCAATGAGGCAGTTCTCTCACTTCTTCTTCGGAAAACTGCAAACCACCAGCCCGCGTAGCATGGCGACGTAGAAACGGGGAAAGACTCGACAAATCTTTTGTTCATCTGTCATTTTGTCTATTTAATATCGACAAAATGACAGATGAACTAAAAGATTTGTCGAGTCTTTCCCCGTTTCTACGTCGCCATACTACGCGGGCTGAAAGCGTATGGGCACGACCGATTGCTTTGGTTAAAACACGTGGTTATTATAGTTGCTGCCTGTTAAGATGAGAATAGCGGGCATTGCCCTTTTTCTAATATCACTTTGTACGAACCAAAACAAATAATCATGAATCGTTTTTCATTACAAAAAATGTTGAAGATCACGATAGATGACGATTTAAGACTTATTTTTGGTTTTATAAGTTAAGAAGTTTAATAAATGTAGGTATCAATTACCGCTATTCGCGTCTTAACTGGCACGAACTATAGTTAACATTTTTTTTCTCATCTTCAATTAATGTTGTGTTGCGTAGTCGTTCATCTTTTTAGAATATTTTTTTACGATTAAAAGGGTAATTTTATAATGAAATGCTTACAATTTCCAGCTATTTTCGAGGTTAAAGGAGAGCAATCCTGACTATTTAAAGAAGGTGGTACCAGTCAGCGGTGACGTATCATTACTGAACCTGGGATTGAGCCCAAAAGATGAACAGACTATGATTGACAAGGTAACATTTTTACATCTGTAGTCTTACTAAATGAACACTAAGATAAAAATATTACTTAAACAAAACAAGTGATAATAAAACTAAATTTAAGGTGTACTCCAATATGTTAAGAAAATGTATTCATAATCTACAATCTTTATTGCGTTTATTATATACATTCCGTATTCAAAAAATAAGGGTAAAGCTTCATGGGATATTGTTAAACGTTGTACAGGTAACGAAAGGTCTCAAGAATATATTAACAGTCTAATTGTCGATGATGTTACAGCAACATCAGGCTTAGATATCGCAAATAAATTTAATAATTTATTTATTGATGTTGTTGAAAGCAGCGCTAACTCACAACATCCTCCACTCAAAACGACTAACTTAAATATGAAAACTAACGAAAATAGCATATTTTGAATCCTTCTGATCCCTCTGATATCTTCAGCATATTATAAAGACGCTAAAAACACTAAATTGGCCGGCTTTGATGATATTTCTACATACCTTCTAAAACAAATATCTCCCTATATTGCAGAACCTCTTTCTTATATAATCAATTTATCTTTAGAACAGGGCTGCTTTCCGGATAAATTCAAAATATCTGAAATAAAACCATTGCATAAAAAAGGCTCTAAAACAGACAAAAAAAATTACCGCCCCGTTGCTCTGATTCCGATTCTGTCAAAGGTCTTTGAAAAAGTTATGTATAAGAACCCTCTCTTTCATAGATAAATATAATATGCTTGCAAAATAACAGTACGGATTTAGAAAAAAGAAATCCACATCACTTGCAGCTTTTAATTTAGTCAAATCGGTTTTAAATAACATAAACTCGAAATTTACCACTTCAGCTTTATTTTTAGACTTAAGCAAAGCCTTCGACTTCATAAATCATTAAATTCTTACTGATAAACTAAATAAAATTCGTATTTGAGGCCCAGCCTTAGAGTGGTTACAATCATATCTATCAAATCGTACACAGATAACGGGAATCACTAAATTTGACGACAAAATTAATAGTATTACGCACTTTGATTCTCAACACCGGATCAACTACTTTGGTGTTTCGCAGGGAAGCATTTTAGGGCCACCGTTATTCCTTATATACATGATCTTTCACAAGCGATAGACCAAGATTGTGTTCTGTTTGCTGATGACACAACTGTTATTTTAGACGATAAAAACGATGAATCGCATGAGTGTAATATAAACAACACCTTAAATAGAATTATTACATGGTTAGATATAAACGCCTTAAAAATAAATATAGAAAAAACTAAAGTACTCAATTTTAAAACACATAAGAGTAAATATATACACCTTATAATGGTGGCGATGGAATAAAACCAACGTTGGATGACAGATAGGAGTTTATTCTCTTTACTTCAACACTTTACAGACTTTAGCAAACAAAGTTAGACTAAGGTTAGACCTATTAGTGGACCTAGGGATGGACTGCGGGGCTATCCTATCCCTTCACCTCCTAGCTAGGCTATTCCTGAGGGTGACGGGGCCTCCGCTCAGGTCAAGCTTAAGACAACAGTGGTGACTGCGGGGCTATCGACCACTGTGCCGTCTAAGTAGCGAGTGACTAGTTCCTCGGTGGTGCGGGTTTATATAGGCGGGTTGACAGATGACAGTGTGTGTCTTCATCATCTCATGCTTGTATGTGGTTGTAACCTTCGTTGACGTCACGGATACTTCTCACGACGAATGTTAGATGTCGCTAGTAGTCTGTAGATACTGTTGATGTTATCGTCTTATCGATGATTAATCTTGTGTGAGTTGCGATCTACTCGGGCGGCGTAGTGTTGAGCACAAAATCCGGTAGATGGCGTAAGGTGTCGTGTTATATTCTCCCCCTCTGGTACTCTATAGTCGTCCCGACTGAGTACCAGCACCAGTTTGTTTCCGCGGCCTTCCTCTTCGGCGTATCGGATAAGTTGTTTTGGATATTTCGTTGTCTCTCTTTTCAAACTTCGTTATTGCTGACGTATGATACTTTCCAATAGGCTTGTCTGGAGTTTCTGAGTGAGCAATTTCATAAGTAGAGGTTCCATGTTTCTTTAATATAACATACGGTCCATCTCGTCGAGGAGCAAATTTCGAAGTAAACTGTTTATCGATGTTGCTAACGGGATGAGATTCTATCAAGACTAAGTCTCCAACTTCGTAGTCTGGGTCAGGTCTTCGCTTGCTATTTGCTCTTTGGCGTGTCGTTTCTTTGTTACACTCTATATTTTCTTTTGCTAGCTCCAAGTCTTGGGCTAGTTGTCTTAACTTTGGGGTGATTTCTGCGACAAAGTTTTCTGATTCTACAACCGAGCTTAGATCATGTGTCAACTCATATGGTGTACGCAATTCTCTCCCAAATGTTAGGTATGATGGTGAGAAGCCTGTAGTTTGACACTTAGCTGTATTCATTGCGAATCTTATTGTAGGTAAAGTCAATGGCCAGTTCTTATGTTTGTCTTTGACCATAATTGCAATTTGTGACTTCATGTCCCTATTTTTCCTTTCAACCACATTTGGTTCAGGGTGATATACGGGTGTGAATATTTGTTGAATTTCTGAGCAATATGCTAGTTTTTGCATTATCGCTGAAATAAATTGAACTCCATTATCGCTGATAATTTTCCTTGGCAACCCATACCGAAGAAATATTTCATTGAGTAAAATGTTGGCACAATTTTCACTAGTTGCGTCATTTAGTGGGAATAGTTCAACCCATCTTGAAGTAGTATCTTCTATGATCAAAATCCACTTTTCTCCTGTTGGTCCCTTTGGTAATGGTCCAAAAAGATCAATGGACAATACCTCAAATCGTTTAGAGTTTGGGGTGGACTGGTATAAGCCTGCTGGCTTCTTATTTGTGGGCTTATATTTTTGGCATTCAACACATGTTTTTACGTATTTTATAACATCTTTTCGTAGTCCCGTCCAATAGAAATTATTTGTTATACGTTGTATTGTTCTTTCTACTCCCATATGACCAGCAGTAGGTGAGTCATGGTAAGCGTTCAGAACGTTTTGTATTTCATGACGTGGAACTACTAACTTTGCGTTGTCGTTTTCTTGTTCTGGCATGTAAAGATATAGGACACCTTTATGGACTAGGTACCCTTTTTTAATGTATTCTACATAACTTGGTATTTCTTTTCCTTCTTCTAATATTTCTATAATACTTTGAAGGGTGTCATCTTTCATTTGTTCATTTCTTAATTGTTTTTCATTGTATCTAGGTAGATCTAACTCTGTGCTGCATATTATGCATATTCCATCATGTTGTTCACACGGTGGTCGAGACAATGTATCAGCTACTACATTAGTTCGTCCTGGAGTATAATGGATTTTGAACTCGTATGATTGCAGCTGTAGTGCCCATCGTGCTAAGCGACCAGTAGGTGTTTTAAGGTTCATTAACCATTTCAACGGTTGATGATCTGTAATAGTTATGAACTTTGTTCCTTCTATATAGCCACGAAATTTTGCAATTGCCCATACTATGGCTAGTGCTTCTTTTTCTGTGACACTGTAATTGCGTTCTGCTTGTGTTAAGAGTCTACTTGCGTATTCAACAGGGTGCTCATTGTCCCCCTCCCCCTGCACTAAAGCTGCGCCAATGGCATACTGACTGGCATCAGTCTTGATAGCAAAGGGTAAATCGTCACTTGCCTGTTTTAACACTGGTGACGTAGTCAAGGCATTTTTTAATTTCATAAATGCTTCTTGTTGCTCTTGTTCCCACTTCCAGCTTATTTTCTTCTTCGTTAGGTTAGTGAGTGGTCTAGCAATGTCTGCAAAATTATGAATAAACCTCCGATACCATGATGCGGTTTGTAAAAATGATATTAATTGTTTTAGGTTTTTCGGCGCCTGACGGTTTGCAATAGCAGAGATTTTCTCTGGGTCTGTTTTGATACCGTCAGAAACTATAAGGTGGCCCAGATATTTAATTTCTGAACACATAAATTTACATTTCTTTCTGTTGGCTCGAAGCTTGTATTCTCTCAGTTTAATAAATACTTCTCTTAAGTCTTTTATATGTTGACTGAATGTACTAGATCTTATAATTAGATCATCTAAATAGCTTAATACACAGTTCGCGTGTAATCCTTGTATGAATTTGTCCATTAATCTTTGGAACGTAGCTGGCGCGTTTCAAAGACCGAACGGCATTTGCTTGAAACGGAACGTTCCAAATGGTGATACAAAGCTTGTTTTATCGTAATCATCTGGATGTACCATAATCTGCCAGTAACTTGACTGTAAATCAATTGTTGACATGTATGGCATCGCTTTTGCCTGATGTCATCAATGCGAGGCAACGGATATCTGTCTGGTTTAGTTATCTCGTTGAGTCTTCGATAATCTACGCATACTCGAACATCGGTTTCTCCTTTTGGAACTAGAATTACAGGTGCTGACCATGGGGAATCGCATTCCTCGATAACGTCATCATTTATCATATCATCCAGCTTTTCTCTTAATTGTTTTTGCCTTGTTGGTGATAACCTATAGGGCTTAACACTAATAGGCGGATGATTGCCTGTGTCGATTCTATGTTGTGTAAACGGAGTTGGTTCCGTGTTTTTCTCAAAGATGTCGCTGTGCTCAATTAATAAGTCATTGAACATCTTTTGCTCATTGTAAGTATGGTTCCTTCATTGGGTTTTAAATAAAGATCAACAGAATACAAAGAAGTTGGGTTTATTGGTAAGTAAACAATACGTGGATAAACACAAGATTTGTTGTCAGCGGGTTCTCGTGGACGTGTAGGACCTGGTGGCGTGTCGAATTTGTGTAAGGTCCATCTTGGTCGTTTGTTCACTGGTGGGCTGTCTTGTACGTCGGATATTGGTGTAATGGGTAATGGTGACAACATGTTCAGCTCGTTAGCCCAATGGATGAACTCTGACACTGCTGTAATTTCCACTGGCTCCTGTTTTACTTCAAATGTCATCCGCTTCACTGCCTTCATTGGTATGGCGTCATTATTCAGTTGAATGAAGTCGTATATTGTCTCCGGTTCGTCAATAAAATTCCAACAGCGTTGTGGTGCATTAATCATCATTCCTGCCTGTTCTAGGAATTCTATACCTAACAAGGTACGGTTATCAACAGCTTCTGGTATGACTGACAATGTAATTGGTAATGTGCGTTTTCCAATACGTATGTCAGTTGTCGTTGTCAACAAGTTTGACTTTTTCACCGTTCCATCTGCTAATTTGATGTCGGTTTCTTGCTGATCAAACTGTGTTCCTTTTCGTAATAACGTCTTATATAGTTGCATACTGGCAATACTGCGACGAGCAGCAGTATCTATGTATACATAGCCTTCTTCCCCTTTTATATTTACTTTTATTGTTGGTATTTTGGCTTGTATTTTTAAGTTGTTTTGTACTGTACAAAATGCAATGGGCTTTGGTGGCGTTTCCTTTGTTTTACAGGTATTGCAGCTGCTTCTGTAAACACCAGGTGCTCCACATCCATAGCACTTGATAACTGGCTTCTTTTCTGCTTCGGATACTGCCGTTTCTTTTTGTTCTGCCAACCTTTTGCGACATACGTCAAATAGATGACCCTTCTTGCCACAAAAAGAACATCTTTTCAGCGGCTTCCGTTCCGGTTGGTTTAATGCCGTTACCTCACCAGCTTCCTTGAGCAGACTCTCAATATGACGACCACGATCCAGAAGTTCTGCAAATGTCTTCACATCCGTGCGTGCAATCTCCTTTTTGTAGGTTATGTTAAGAAGTCCGTAAACGTAGTCCAAGTGTTCCACTTCCCTATTTCTTTTTGGAGGTAGCTGAGCGAGTAAGGCACGTTTTTCGCAAACAAACGTGTCAATGGTTTCTGTTGTTTGCTTCTTCGAATATACTTCCAAATAAATTTCGTGAGGCTGCATTTTCGGCGCAAACGCAGACTTAATGGCGTCGAGAGCTTGTGTCCACTTTTTAATGTCGCCTTTCACACCGTTCCACCACGTAGCGGCAGCGCCAGACAATAACAAAGTTAAACCTTCCAAGGCGTCTTCGTCACTGATTTTCTCAATCTTTTTATAAACTGAGATACTGGTAACAAATTCTTCCACTTTATTATAATTTCGTTCACCGTCGTAACGCTTTGTACATGCAGCAAAACTTTTAAAATGTCGATTTCCACTTTCGTTCGCTTCTGTCACTTTTGTTATGAGCGCAGTGAATTGTTCCTGAGTCATCATCACCATTTCTTGTTTTTTCTCAGACATGTCAATACTGTCAAAATAATGTTAATGTTCTTGAGGGTAGGCTCCTGTTTATCCGCCAATATGTGGGTACACCGTCAAATATGTGGGTACTCCGATAAAATTGTTGCGGGTAGAAGAATATTTTTACGTTGGGCGCCAATATAATGGTGGCGATGGAATAAAACCAACGTTGGATGACAGATAGGAGTTTATTCTCTTTACTTCAACACTTTACAGACTTTAGCAAACAAAGTTAGACTAAGGTTAGACCTATTAGTGGACCTAGGGATGGACTGCGGGGCTATCCTATCCCTTCACCTCCTAGCTAGGCTATTCCTGAGGGCGACGGGGCCTCCGCTCAGGTCAAGCTTAAGACAACAGTGGTGACTGCGGGGCTATCGACCACTGTGCCGTCTAAGTAGCGAGTGACTAGTTCCTCGGTGGTGCGGGTTTATATAGGCGGGTTGACAGATGACAGTGTGTGTCTTCATCATCTCATGCTTGTATGTGGTTGTAACCTTCGTTGACGTCACGGATACTTCTCACGACGAATGTTAGATGTCGCTAGTAGTCTGTAGATACTGTTGATGTTATCGTCTTATCGATGATTAATCTTGTGTGAGTTGCGATCTACTCGGGCGGCGTAGTGTTGAGCACAAAATCCGGTAGATGGCGTAAGGTGTCGTGTTATAACCTTAAAATATCACATAGGGATCAAATAGTTGAACAAATTCATAAAACAAAATTTCTTGGTATTACAATTGATGAACATTTCACCTGGAAGGATTATATTGATGAATTATGTATTAAAATAAATAGATTTGTTTTCGCGCTTTTCCTCCAGACAAACTGCGCTATTGGTATATCACGCCTATGTTTGCTCCATCATCAGGTATGGAATCATTGTCTGGGGAAACTCTTCTGAAGTTACTAGGGTGTTATTAGCACAAAAAAAATTAATACGCTCAATTAAACAAATGGACTGGACTGATTCTTGCAGACCAGTGTATAAATCACACAACCTTCTTACAGTTCCGTGTAGTACTTGAAATAAATGCTTTGATTTTGATTTTGTGTATTTATATTTATGAAATTGCAAAATTTGTCAAAACTAACTTCTCTTTTTGAACTGAAAAACAATATTAATAAACGTACAGTTACACAGTATCTACCTACCATGCCTATACCTAGGATTGAATTATTTAGACGTAATTGTGTATATATATATGGCTCCACTCATCTTTAACTCTCTACCTAATTTTATTACTGATCTTCCGCACAGAAAATTCTGCAAAATTCTAAAAAAATGGCTTATTTCACATAGCTTTTATTCGCTATCTGAATTTTTCAAAATATCTAATTGTCAATCATACCATTACCGGAATGTATTGTAGAGAATTTACTAAATTATAATAATAATTATGTTGTTGTGTTTTTATATTAGAACATATTTTATTTTCCTTTATTTTTCTTCTGTTAACAATTTCTTTGTTTGGTTTTAATGTTTAACAGCAAAATTTTGTTTTGTATTGAGTAACTTTGAAACACGCTTAGTTACTTAATTTAATGTTTGTTTTACATTCAGTTATTATGTTTTGAAATTAGCATCTAATTCTATAATGCCATAATAATGCCATGCCAATTTTATGGCGAAATGTGTCATTGTACTACATATTATTTTTACCATCTTTTGTACCACTTTTACTGCAAAAAATAAATCATTTTCACTTTGACTTTAACATCGGCAGTACACCACTGACTGTTTTGATGGGGGGTAATCCAAAACAGAGGGATTTACGAAGTGTACACTGACGGGGTTTAGTCGTATAAGTTCGTTCAATCTATCCAAAAATGGTATGGAATATGTCACTATCAGCGGATAAGACTAGATACAACAACAACAACAGCTCATAACGTCCACTGCTGGACATAAGCCTTTCCCATGATGGGAGGAATTTGCCGTAATCTCCACGCTTGGCAGGCGGGTTGGAGATCGCAGTGATGAAAGACTAACAGAAAACGCTGCTGCCCATTCTCAGGTCTACGGAGGCGCAAGGTGTTCTGCCTCAGACATTAGTCGCCTTATACGACACCCGTGAGTGTAATGGGTTGGTTCTATTCTACTCTGCCGGATACCACACGGCGCCCGGATACCACACGGCGCACTAGACTACGGCAGACTAGATAAGAATTTTGTAAAAGAACTGTTTCCGGAGTGTCAATTTTGCTGTTTGATAAAACGAATGGCGTGTTTTTGAGTTTTTAAGCATTTCGAGTGCATTACATTGAGTCCTACCGTAACCGTAAACCATGATTTGAAGTGGTTTATCAGCAATAACTGTACGGAAAACTTGTTTGACGCCTCCGTGAAGGTTCTGCTTTTTCGAAAGATGTAGACATACCCAGTTAAAGAAACATTATTACACATTTCACACCAGCTCATTAATTTTAGGTGTCAGTGGTATACCACGCGGCAGCTACAGTTAGGTTTGACGAACCGTTACCTGTGGCAATGAACATCAATTTTGAAGGCACGAAGAGGATTCTGGAGCTCAGTCGGCGTATGAAGAATATAGAGGTAATTTTTTATGTTATATTTTTTTTTGCTCACATGTGATTTTTTTTAATAAATTTATACATAATCTTCGAACTATAAACAAACTAACTAACTATTATAGACTGCCAAGTTGGATGGCAATGCTAATTTTTGCCCAAAAAATAGGACAGCCCTCTGATCAGGTGAAGAGTCGACCAACCTAATGTAAATTAAATGTTATCTATCATATTGGTTTCTTCTGAGTCTAAGGTGAGGTCTTGATTTCTGGAGCCTGAAGATGAACGAGTCGTGACAATAACTCATCATCATCATCATCTGCCTTTTTCCAGCTAGATCAGGGTTGGCTTGCAGTCTAACCAGATTCAGCAAAATACCAGTGTTTCATGTAGAGCGGCTGCCTATCTAAATTTCACCACGCAGTTACCGGTCAAACTACGTTACTGAACGATGTCTTCCTTCACCGTTTTGAGAGCAGTGGTGATGTAATAAATTTTACACAAAGAAATGCGCCTGCCTAGGTTCGAACCCACAACTTACTGCTCGTAATTTGGTAAATTCTCAAAGATCACATGACACGTAAATTCAGTCACTTTATCATTTTCAGGCTTTACTATACATTTCAACGGCATTCAGTCAAACACAGAAGCAGGTACTTGTGGAGACGGTGTACCCACCACCAGCAAAAGTGGAAGATGTCTATAAGTTCATCGAAGAATTCGGGCATGATGCTGAAGAAACCAATAAGTTTTTAAGTACGTATTATATTCCAATAATGTCATAGGTTTTTTAGCTCATTGCTAAATAATAACAGCCGCTCGGATCAATCGTTACGTTAAACCGCTTTTGCCTAGGTTGGTCTGTGGATGGATGACCACCCATTACATACAGAAGTACCTCCGTGCCTTGGAAAGCATGTTAACCGTTGGCCCCGGCTGTCATTTGTAAGTCTCAACATAGTTGGGGAAAGGCTGATGATGAATTTTGTAGGTTAAGGTTTACTTTAGTTTACTTTTGTAGGGTATGGCAACGCTAGCTGAGGTCTGTCGGGGTCCGCATTGAAAATAATGAGCAGTGATAGGAATAGGTAGTGCTTATTAGCCTAAACTTCGAAGAAGAACAGAGAAAAGAATCGGAGACTTCCTTAGACTATATTTTATTAGGCGACCACGGCGAGTTTTTTTTTGTAAATTCTAAGAGTGCGTACCTAAGAGAGCGTATCATAGTTTTATGATGAAGAAGTCGTTTCCAAAATGTTCTTAAAAAGAAAACTTTCAGACATTTTGATGGTTGTAACGACTGTGTTATGTTATGTCTAGTCGCTAACTTTAGGTAAACATAGACCAATTACTTATTCCAAATAACATTAATTTTTGATGTACTTACGTGATGTCCCGGAAAAAAATATAGTCTAAGGAAGTCTCCGATTATTGTCTCTGTTCTTCGAAGTTTAGGCTAATAAGCACTACCTATTCCTATCACTGATAATGAGCCAATAACTGGGTGGGGGAGTGTGACGAACTAACCAATTCTCCAGCACATTGGTCAAGGGTAATTTAAGATACCGGGGCTGCGGGACTGTTCGAAAGAAATACCGTGGCCCCGGAACACAAAGGGCGATGAAGGAACATGGATGGGTTTTAGTCAGTAAAAGTCTGACACTCTCTCCTGCTCCGCCCAGAGTGAGGACACATTTGATGATTTCCCATCCAAATAAAAGGCTTAAATTACCCTTTTTTTTTTGATGATGAGGATGGATTGAGGATGTATGGATAGAGATAGTTAGACTCAAACAGATCTATCTCTCCACGGCTCGGAAGATATCCATGACCCTCGTATTTCACACAGAAAAAGAAGCTGCACCGACGTTGTTAGAATGCTAAGAATCCGCTTACTGCTACTAACATAAAGCTGCTTTACTTATCTGCAACAACACAATACGTTTCACGTTTCGTTTTGTTACAGGTGATCATGAGAAACCCAACAGCTATACTTTCACCAAGGCATTATCGGAGTCCTATATCGCGAGGAATCATGGTGATGTGCCTACAGTCATCATCAGGCCTTCTGTTGGTAATAATACAGTTTCAAATATGGTATTTTTGAGGGAATGTCTACCCCGTATCCTTAATTCCTTACCAAAGCGATCCATCTGGTGAATACCTCTTTTGACGGCGCGTTCGCTTTCTCGGTTCGAATAATCGACCATCGTTTAGGTTAGAATGTTACTGTACCCTAAAACATTGGTTTTGATGTGTATTGACACATCAACGCTAGTTGATGACAAAATAGACATTTCATTAGTACTGCTTTGACAAATTGAGCTTAATTTTTTACGTCCCTTTGCTGGGCATAGGGCCTCCCCTATGTCGTTTTAAGGTAGTCTTTTCCCGCACTACGTCAAATAATCATTTCGTGATGGCCATCCAGGTCATCTCAACTCAGGTCATCTCATCCTGGTCGACGCGAAAAATAATACAAAAGAATTTCATTTCTTTCAGTTTCATCGACAAAAGACGAACCTATAAAAGGCTGGCTGGAAAATTGGTTTGGTCTCACCCGTTTCCTATTCTACTCAGCCAAAGGCTGGAATCGCTTTAACCTTGGGAGTAACAGTAATCCCGTCGACTTTATTCCGGTGGATTACGTTTCAAACTTCTGTATTATCGCTGGTGCAAGAGCTAAGTGAGAACACACATTATATTTTGTATACAACTGTTTTTTTTTTTTATATCCCATAGCTCTAGGGTATGATCGAGACCATATCAAAGAATCAACTGGCATATGAATTATGTTTCAAAAATCCTTTTTTTTTTTTTTTTTTCATACAAAATAATTCGGAAAAGTCAAGATTATTAACGTAAAACAGTGAAATATGACAACATCGCATTTTCTTAGCTTTAAATATGAATGATTGGTTTGAATTAAAATGAATTACTCGTATTTATCAATGAAACTTAGATACATCTAAAGAATATAACCCTGGAGTTATGGGATATAAAAAAAAACAGGTTGTATAGATTAAAGCTTTGGTTATACTAATGCGCTACCTGATGGATGGGAAGCCTAAGAAATGAGTTCATTACCTAGATCGACTGCAGTGAAGGTACGATCTGATAATCTAACGACCGTTTTTTGTAACTTACTTTTGTATAACTGTTAGTTAATATGCTTACGTCACGTAGCTATAAACAAAATTAGCTTGAAATATCTGACCCACGTCACATACCTGTCACTTGATGAATTGAAAAAATCAAAGGAAGCTTTTCTGTGACCTTTTGTTTCTAACGGTCCGTAAGCCAAATGTCAAACAGACAGAGAGCAACCTTCTGTTATCTGTTAGTAAGTTATAATGGCCGTAAGTGAGGCTAACATGGCCAGAGATCAATCAACAGCAAGAAAGTTTGGATTGAAAAAGCGCAGGCTTGCCAAACAATGGAAGAAAATAGGTATCATAACAGCGCCATGTTGTTTCTTTACAATACCCATTAACGGTATTGTGGAGGTCTGATAGGTTGATTCCAGGTTAAACACTGATATTCAGCTGCATTCAGTTAGATTGGAACTCAACGATTATTTATTTATTTATTTATCTATTTATCTATTTATCTATATATCTATATATCTATATATCTATTTATCTATTTATATATTTATCTATTTATCTATTTATTTATTCAAATTACAACTATCATTACATTACTTAGTTGGGAAAAGGCTAAGCAGCTGTTAGGCAGGAAGTCTCAATACGGCTGGTAGTTTCAGTCTATTCATCCCTCTTTCTATTTTTTTTTTATCTAGTAATAAAAACTGATCAATTCATATTCCAGAACAAATGAAGTACAAGTATTTAATACCACGAGTGGTTCAGAGAACCCTGTCAATTGGTCGGATGTTCATAAGTACTTCAGCCAAGATATGATATCACGGGGTAAAAGTAAGTGGTAATTTTGTTATTTAACACTAAAAATAACGATGAGCTGACTTCATTGTTATACTTACGAGGTGAAAGGGCCACCTAATGCCCGTTTTCACCAACAATAAGTGACTTAAATGGCATTACAAAACGGGCAATATAGTGCCCGTCGGAAAATAATTCGTGCCGGATTTCAAATCCACATTCACATTTACTATTTCATGAATTAATTATTAATAATTATGGACAATAATTATAAATTATTTTCAGTTAATCATTCTTACCGTAAAGCGGTATTCATTTTGGGTCAAGTTGTAGACGATTATGTGTACCTGGGACAAACGGTCCAGTTAGGTAGGTACCTAACTGAACCGTTTGTCCCAGGTACACATAATCGTACACATAACTTCGACAAAGAGGTCAATCGTCGAATCCAACTCGGCTGGGCAGCGTTCGGGATGTTGCGCGGTATCTTCTCGTCCAACTTACCGCAGTGTCTCAAGACGAAATACCAGTGTGTGTTGCCAGTGATCACATACGGGACCAAAACATGGTCGCTCACAATGGGCCTCATCATAAGGCTTAAAGTCACCCAGAGGGCAATGGAGAGGGCATATGCTCGGAGTTTCCTTGCGCGATCGAATCAGAAATGAAGACATCCGCAAGAGAACCAAGGTTACCGACGTAGCCCGAAGAATTGCCAAACTTAAGTGGCAGTGGGCAGGGCACATTGCTCGCAGAACGGATGGCCGATGGCGCCGAAAAGTTCTGGAGTGGCGACCGCGAACCGGAAGACGTTGCGTTGGAAGGCCTCCCACTAGGTGGACCGATGACCTGGTGAAGTTTGCCGGAATCCGCTGGATGCGAGTCGCACGGGACCGGTCAATGTGGCGACACTTGGGGGAGGCCTATGTCTAGCAGTGGACGTCATTCGACTGAAATGATGATGAATGATGATGATGATTCTTACCGTAACATTTATGTACGGACTGTCTGTTTAGTCGTCGCAAGCGATATGTCTATGGGTTCGATTCCTAGGAGAATATCTTCTATACATATAGTAAATCTGTAGATAAATCGAAAATCCAAAAAAAAAATCTGCTGTTCCATACAATATGCGAACATATTGTAGGGAACAGCAGAATTTTTTTTCATAACCCGTCAAAATGTATGGTAAAGCTGATATTGTTTTCGCGATTCAGGGTTTGGTCCCATAGTAAAAGTTGTTCATAATGATGAGTACAATGACAGGAGTCGTTGTACTCATCATTATGAACAACTTTTAACTTTAAGAGATTTCGTGTATGAATTGGTAGACCTTTTTTTTCCTATCCACCACCATGTTCCTTCATCGCCCTTTGATTTCCGAACAGTCTCGCAGCCCCAGCAGGCATCGGCCCTTGCCTTCCATTTGCTGTCATCTCGTTGAGGCGCGCGTAGAACACGAATGCGCCGTCGGTGTCGGACGGACCGCGAGCTAGCCCATAGCTCACCGTCCACATGCCCGGAATTGGTAGACCTTATTTACGGGTAGGCAATAGGCTTAAGTCCATGTTATAGGAGGACATAACAGGCGAAAGGGTATGCCACCTCTGTCAACTGTTTTAAAACAAAACGGTTTTTAAAAAAATAATATGATGACAAAAATATAAACACACTTTAAAAAAGCACTTCAATGTTACAAAAGGTTTATTTTATATTTTCAGATGATATGCCATATCCGAGTTTGATATTCGTCAGATCAAAAGCAATTGTAAATGTTGGGACTTTCTTGTTTCAAACGACTCCAGCTCATATTGCCGACTTATGGCTGAAAATTACGGGCAGAAAACCGATGTGAGTTATTTATTTGTGTATTTGTTTACGTTGACTGCCTAGTTGGTCTATAGTGGTCGCTGGTATAGTGGTCCTGGGTTCGATTCCCCGTTCGAACAAAGCGTTATTGGGTTTTTCCATCAAGAATTTCACAGTAGCTGCCGCGGAGTATAGATTTGTGCCCGGTTTATGACAATAGGCTCTCTCGAAACCATAGAGTCAAAAGAAACCAGAACACATTATATTTTATATCGAGGGTTTTCAAACTGACACAATCAGTCCCGTTACGGTTTCACCAGAATTTTACCCTTTTTAGGGTTCCGTAGTCAACTAGGAACCCTTATAGTTTCGCCATGTCTGTCGTCCGTCTGTCCGTCCTCGCTTAATCGCCCAATTGGTACCAATATGTATATCAATCACGCCGACAAAGTGGTAAAATAAAAATTGGAAAAAAATGTTTTATTAGGGTAGCCCATAAATGTAAAGTAGGAAGTGATTTTTTTTTAAATTTCAACCCTAACGTGTGATATATTGTTGGAAAGGTATTTAAAAATGAATAGGGAGTTCCTAAAATCATTTTTTGATAATGTCAATAATTTCGGAAATAATCGCTCCAAAAGTAAAAAACAATGTGCCCCCTCTAACTTTTGAACCATAAGTTTAGAAAATATGAAAAAAATCTGAAAAGTAGAACTTTATAAGGACTTTCTAGGAAAATCATTTTGAACTTGATGGAAACAACAGTTTTTGTACAAAAAAGACAAAAAGTTGTACCTACAAAATAATTTCTGGACTAAGTTTGTAGTATATTCGTATATGCAGGCATTTTTACATAATGGATTCACACCTTTAAACTCATAAATGGGAACACTTATTGTGACGGACGGGAAACTACGGAACCCTACACTGAGCGTGGCCCGACACGCTCTTGGCCGGTTTTTTTTAAATCACAGAAGTTAAAGACCCACTTCCCCGGTTCAGCTTGATTGAGCGGAAATTTCGCATACCTACATACTTAGTTTGGATGATAATACAATCATGTTTATCTGGAGGTCTTATTACATTACACGATTTATCGGGCCCTGCCCGCAGGGACCGGTAAGTGTAATAAGAAACAGGGAGTTCAGGGTCTCTTAATAATAGGCAGGGCACACGATCGACAGGGCCCGATAAATCGTGTTATGTAATAAGGCCTTTAAGACCTCATTCGCAATCTAAAATGGCGGACTCCCAAAGATGGCGGACTCGATATTTTTTAGGGTTCCGTAGTCAACTAGGAACCCTTATAGTTTCTCCATGTCTGTCCGTCCGTCCTCGCTTAATCTCTGTGACCGTTAGCACTAGAAAGCTGAAATTTGGTACCAATATGTATATCAATCACGCCGACAAAGCCGCTAACGTGTGATATATTGTTGGAAAGGTATTTAAAAATGAATAGGGGTTTCCTAAAATCATTTTTTGATAATGTCAATAATTTCGGAATTAATCGCTCCAAAAGTAATAAACATTATGTGTCCCCCCTCTCAAACTTTTGAACCATAAGTTTAGAAAATATGAAAAAAATCTGAAAAGTAGAACTTTATATGGACTTTCTAGGAAAATCATTTTGAACTTGATGGAAACAACAGTTTTTGTACAAAAAAGACAAAAAGTTGTACAAAATAATTTCTGGACTAAGTTTGTAGTATATTCGTATATGCAAGCATTTTTACATAATGGATACCCACCTTTAAACTCATAAGTGGGAACACTTATTGTGACGGACGGGAAACTACGGAACCCTACACTGAGCGTGACCCGATACGCTCTTGGCCGGTTTTTTTATGCATTCCCATATGGGTATCAAATGGCTAAGAAAAATACGAGAAATGAAAAATGACGTCACGTTTTCTAAAAGATATTATAATATAACCTAGTAAAATATATTTTTTACATTTATTAATAGGTATCTACTCATTAATTCTTTTAATAATTCAATTGTTTTTTTAATTTATAATTACTCATCGCATAAAACAATAATAACTATGAGCTGCAGTCAGAAATTAATAACCGCAGCCTATTTTATTTAACAAACATCATCAATAAGCTCATACTGAAACAACGAACTCATCACAATTAATAGGAGTTATGCCAAATTTATTTTCTCTCATTATCACCAGGTACGCGAAGATCGTCAACGAAATGATCGTCAGGGGGAAATCCATTGACTACTTCACATCTTCAAACTGGCTGATGCGGGCAGAGCGAATGAGGGACCTTTACACCTCACTATCCCCCGAAGACAAGGAGACCTTCCCTTGTGATCCCACCCAGATCGAGTGGGCTGAATACTTGAGAGATTATGCTAAAGGTGTACAGAAGTATTTGAAGCCAAAGCAGATTTCGAAGTTATGACGTGAATATTATTGTGATGTTTACTTAGTCAGTAAATATTTTTATTGGTCATAGGTAATTTTTTTTTTATTAGTCCGTTTTATTCCCTGAGGAGCTCGTGGCTTAATATAGCAGCCGTTCGGGTCGATCTTTAGGTTAAGCCGGCTAGGTTGGTCCATGGATGGGTGATCACCATTTACATACCGAGTTTCTTCCGTGCCTCGGAAAGCCGTTGACTCTGCTGTCATTTATAGATAAGTAGTAATTACAGGTAGTCAGTGGCCCGAATGTCTGACAACCAGTCTTACTAAGGGGTTTTGTATTACCTAGAACTAACCGGGTTATGGAAGTCAGACAGTCAGTCGCTCCATGTAAAATACTGGTAATCAGCTGCATCCGATTAGACTGGAAGCTGACCCCGATATAGTTGGGAAAAACGAGGCGAGATATGTGATGCCTTATTACTTTCTAAATGAGTATTTTGGGACACAGGTACTCTTTGTTGTCAATAGAGAATATGCACGTATTTTTTTCTTCAATTAAGTAAAATACTGTACTATCAACCCAAAAAAAACCGGCCAAGAGCGTGTCGGGCCACGCTCAGTGTAGGGTTCCGTAGTTTCTCATCCGTCACAATAAGTGTTCCCACTTATGAGTTTAAAGGTGGGTATCCATTATGTAAAAATGCTTGCATATACGAATAAAAAATCATGAAAGCTGGTGCTTCCCGTGTGGTCCCATTTAAATTTTGTGAACATCTGATGCTGATCTTCGGAGATATACAATGGAACTCTTCAGAAATAGACGGCAAAAGTGCCGTGAATGTTGCAATCGCTTGGATTTTTATTGTTTATACAACATCATGACGTAACATTCGCCTGTATGCTCTGAGGGGGTATGTAGATGTGTACAATACACCCAGATTTCGACAGTTAGGTATGTTAAGTTGATGCGATCGTGTTCCGCGTGCGCCTCAAATGACGTAACATCACGCCTATATGCTCTGAGGGGATACGCAGATGTGTACGATACACCCAGATCTCGACAGTTCGTTCGTGTTCCGCGCGCGCCTCAAAGAGATGTCAGCAAAAGGGACTGTTCTAAAGAGATGCTGCGACCCTGGAACACAAAGGGCGATTAAGGAACATGGATAGGTTTTAGTCAGTAAAAGTCTGACACTCTCTTCCGCTCCGCCCAGAGCTGGAGGGGGGTAATTTGATGATTTCCCATCCGAAAAAAAAGGTAGGTATGTTAAGTTCCATATATTGGGGATACTTACGCCTATTCATCATCAGCCTATTAATGTTCCCACTGCTGGGACACAGGCCTCCTCTCTCTAAGAGAGAATGGGCTATAATCCAGCACGCGGGCCTACGGATTGGTAGATGTCACATGTCTTCGAATTTTTTGGTTCTAGGACATGCCGGTTTCTTCACGATGTTTTCCTTCACCGTTTTGAGAGCAGTGGTGATGAAATAAATTACACAAAGTAATACGCCTGCCTGGGTTCGAACTCACGACTTGCTGTTCGTAAGTCGGGGCCGCTACCACTGGGCCACCGCTGCTCACGCCTATTACCAGTCAAATAAATTCATAGAAAATATTTGTTTGGGAACAACTAAAAATGGTAAAATAAAAACTTTTTTGCAAAAAAAAACCGACTTCAAAAAACACAAAAAAGTGAAAAATAACTTTAGCTTCAGAAGTCGGTGACAAAAAAAAATCAATCAAACAAAAGTCACCGATTTCTGAAGCTAAAGTTATTTTTCACTTTTTTGTTTTTTGAGGTCGGTTTTATTCTTTTGCAAAAAAATTTTTTATTATTTTACCGCTTTGTTGGCGTGATTGATATACATATTGGTACCAAATTTCAGCTTTCTAGTGCTAACGGTCACAGAGATTAAGCGAGGACGGACAGACGGACGGAAGGACGGACGGACAGACATGGCGAAACTATAAGGGTTCCTAGTTGACTACGGAACCCTAAAAAGTATTAAAACTTAATTTCAACTACTGCTTGTCGCTTAAAAATAATATTAAACTCTAGCAATTTTTTACGATAGTTCAAACGTCCGATAGCTGTCGCGGCCATGATGTCACTTCATTTACCACAATCTGCCTTGTTTACATCTAATTCTTGCCCCTAATAGAATAATTTTACTAATTATATGTGCTCTAGTCAAGCAAACATTGCAATAACATTATTATAACATAATCTTAGTGAAACTAAGCACTTTTCAAATAAAAGTGTTTTTTGGACACATATACTTTGACATCACTACTGGCGTTATCGAGGACGACGCGTTTTGTGAGTGCGTTCCCTTTGACCAAGAACATGCTATATAAAACAGTAAATTGTAAAATAAGGAAGTTATTAGCAACTTAAACAAGTGTACCACAATGTTTTTATGGGCCAAAACAAGGCATTTTTTAGTTATTTATGCAACTGTTGTATAATGAGGGGTATTAAAACACGAATGTGAGTTTGATAATAGTATCACATGAGTGTTTTAATACCTAATTATGTACAGTTGCATACAAGACTTTATCTACATCCATGATATGAATCCTCCATAAAAGGTTCTGAAACCATAGGGTGTTGCAGTGTTCTAAGAAGTCTATGTAAATTCATGGAAAGTTTAATTGCTTGTATTTAATACTTACAAACCGTGTATAGGTAGTAATATAATTATTTACATTTTAGATTGTTCAATTATCAAAATTCACAAAGCTTGTATCACTCATTTTTATAAACAACAAAGTACCCTATAAGTTTTTTTTTAATTACGGCGCTGTGGTAGTGAATCGCACGTGCTAGACGTTCGATTCACTACCACATTCGATGTTCTTTTTTTAAAACGAGTTGCATAATGAAATTCAGTACAACATTATCACACCCGTTTGGGTGTTATAATGGTTATTATGACACTGACTGTTTTAATGTTGGCCATAAGCTAACTGTTTCAGATACCTTTATAGAGGATTTATAGCATGGGTGTAGATAAAATAAATAAAAAGAGTTTCGTATTTCATCTATATCTCCTATTACTTAATCCGTCTTATTATAAAACTTCCATTAGGTACCAGGTTTAAACCAGGACTAAAAGGTCTAGGATTGTTACGGTACTAACGTTTTGTATTATAAATCGTAGACCAACGAAGGATTACTTAGTACCAAAGATAGTCCCTGGTCTAAACATAATCCACAGATTATAAGCAACAAAATATTAAAAACTATTCAATCATTCGTTCAGCGTTCTCTGCACCGTTCCTTTTCACAAAATGTTGTTACGTAATTTAAAGAAAAACTATTTTATAAATTGTTATTTGTAGTGGTAAAATATAAAGTTTTGTTATTTAGAGGTATATAAATATTCCGAATTGTATTTTTTTGAATGCATGAATCCAATTATTCTGTTTTGGAACAACTATCGAGCTAGCGCGTATAATGGAGTGAACTGGGCGGCGCGCGTAATTCATGTCCGGTTTCACTTCAAGAGTAATATAATACAAGTGAAGGCACAGTTCTTTGGGCACAGTATTCTTTGTGGTGAGATTGTGTGTGCATTCAATTAAAAAAAATGGTACAAACAAAGAAAAAAGAGGTGAAAATTAGAGATCAGAAGAAAAGGTTAGTGATAACTGACATATTAGATTACGTACACAACTACACACAGTATTTGATGCAATAAGCTAAACTTACATAGGCCGCATTACTTAGATTAATACAAATTTCATTCTAGGATTTATAATGCGTCAACTTATTGCCGAGTCGGCTAAAATACTTGAAGATAAGTCGACGAAAACAAATAGAAATATGTTAAAAATCGAGTTGACAATTTAGTACCATAGTTAAATTAGGGGTCACGATGGTCTAACTTTGGTACCATAGTTAGTTCTAGGACTAGCGATAAACTTCGTTTTGTAATAACGTTTATTCAAGGTCATGGTTTAAACCTAGTACTAAAGCCGGTACTTTTTTAAGACCACGTTTTATAATAAGAGGGTATAAGTTTATTGCTGAGCAGGGGGATACTGTTTTATTAGATAAAAACATTTTAAATAATTAAATTGTAAAATTAATTATGAAAACCGAACAAGCGACAACATAAAAGATAATATCTTTATCGAACAATTTCACCTGTCAATCTCAGGCTAATAGAAAGAGACAAAAAACATTTAAATTAGTTCGTTAAAATTAATTAAAATTAATTTACTTTGAGGAGGCGAAAGCTTTATATATAATTAAATTGAAAGTGTCGAGACTGAATCAATTCTGTGTTTTTCCCTTGAGAATAGAATTGTAGGTTTTGTTACCTCTGTCACGGTTTGGATTATAACTTCCGTAAATATTTGTTTCAAAATTAAACAAATATTAAAGTGTATTCTTGTGGAATTTAAAATCTCTCCTTTTTTTGAAGTCGGTTACTTACTTAGGGGTAAAATTACCCAGTACTAACTGGGTTGTGGAGGTCAGATAGGCAGTCGCTCCATGTAAAATACCGGTATTCAACATAGTTTTGACAAGGCTAGGCAGACGATGGTTGCTTAGGGATTTGCGTTACACACTGAGGCCCGTACGGCCCGTATCAATCATTAATGTAAATAAGTGTTAACCAATCAAATAGATTTTAATAAAATTCCAAAGCATCTTAATGCATTTTGACAATTCAACTATATTCATAGCGTTATAATTACGTCGTTTAGCTACTATTTCTAGTCGACTTTAAAAAAGGAGAAGGTTCTATGTTAAACTGTATGATTTTTTTTTCATGATTTTCTAGTACCTTTACAAGTCCTCAAATTGATTGATATTTAATCATTTAAAATAATTATATTTGTAACTGTGGCTAAATAATAACAGCTGCACGGGTCGATCTTTAAGGCTTTTTAAGCAGTGCTTGTTAAGCAGTGCTTGTCGAAGTCAGTCTGTGGATGAGTGATACTAAACTGACCCAACTAGGCAGGTTAGGTGAGCGTTTGTGACATATGCAGGCAAATCTTATTACTCACGTCCTCTGTAGTCTGTACCTTAGTGAGCGGCTTACCTATTAATTGATTTCATTTAAATACACCCACGAGGTACATAAATTACATTTCTTGGATAAGGTATAAATAGTATTTTAATATAAAACTTAGGCTTGAATTGAAAGAAAGAACACATTTAAACACAAAACTTACATAGAAACATCAGAATTGAAAAAAAATTGTGTGATGTAAAAATATTTGGAAAATTGAGGAATGAGCTTATACGAGAACGTTACGGATTAAATGAAGAAATAGTGACAAAAAAGATAATTTTGATTCGATGGTTAAGTCATTTTGAAAGGATTAGTGGAAGGTATTTACAAGGCGATGAGAGTGGCATCGCCAGTCTCCTTAAGGCCACTATCACGCCATAAATGACGTTACGTTACGTTGACGTTATTGCGGCGTGTATGACCCAATGTATGAACGGTAAAGAGGCAAACGACGCGACGTATGTAAGGATCTAACTACCCCATGGTTCAGCCTACCCCTATCTGTATGTATGTCTAGCAATAAATAAATTAATAAAAAACATTTATTTGACACTGTAAAAATACATGTACCAGCCAGTCACAATAAAAAGCACACGAGTGTATTTCCACAAATCTGATCCTAACCCCCAAACTAGGCCTGGACCTCTATTTTAGGGGTCAGCGTTCAGCCATGGATTCTCTTAACAGCATTCAGAGTGTCGCTACAAAGTTAACAGGCAAGGTTATTGCCGTTTGGTAACACATATTACTTAGTAAAAAGACCGGCCAAGTGCGAGTCGGACTCGCGCACGAAGGGTTCCGTACCATTATTATCAAAAAACGGCAAATAAATCACGTTTGTTGTATGGGAGCCCCCCTTAAATATTAATTTTATTCTGTTTTTAGTATTTGCTGTTATAGCGGCAACAGAAATACATCATCTGTGAAAATTTCAACTGTCTAGCTGTCACGGTTAATAGGGTTCCGTTTTTACCCTTTGGGTACGGAACCCTAAAAAATAACTAAAAGAATTACAGTGATGATTACGTATATCTATATCTATTCTATACTAATATTATAAACAGGTAACATTTGTTTGTAAGTTTGTATGTTTGTAAGTTTGTATGTAGGGGGTAATCTCCGGAAGTAATGAACCGATTTCAAAAACTCTTTCACCATTAGAAAGCTACATTCACCCTGAGTAACATAGGCTATATTTTATCCCCATACTCCCTCGGAAACGGGAACTACGCGGGTGAAACTGCGGGACGTCCGCTAGTATGTAATAAAATTAAAGCAAAGTTAAAAATAAAAACAAAGTTATAATGTTAAGGGGTTACTTGTGTTTGTATGTTTGTGTGTGAAAGTGTGTGAGTTGATGAGTGTTTGTGTGTAAGTGTGCATGTGGTGGAGCAATGAATCAATAACAAGAAAATAGAAAAAAAAAATCGTCCATTCATTCATCTTATCCAGTATTCCAGTGTTACTAGATCCTGGTAAAATGTATAACTAATGTAGTCAGAGAACCCTTAATTAAATTCAAACCATTTGTGAGGCTACACTCTCGTGCCTACATCATGTTAACAATATGGATTAATAACATTTCTGAAGCTTCTGAAGGTGACCTGAGTAAGTAAACATAACATAGCCCTATATTTATATATGTACGTATATACAGGTGTCCGGTAATGAATGAATAACCTTGAAATGGCTTATAGTAGAACTTCTGGCCATTCAGAAAAATTCTATAATAAGTAGTATCTGTAAGCAAGTTCATTTATTTTGAAAAATTTGTATGAATTAATTTTGAAACAAAGTTTAAACATCTTGGGTAAAACAATAAATGTAAACATACATGAGTGACCAATAATTTTAATATAATGTCGGTTTCAAGTAGATTTGATAATGGTACAATTCATAATTGTGTTTGCCTTAAATAGTGCATTATTGCTATTAATGTAGACAAGGAGAAAAAAATACAGAAGCAAAAAAATGTAATATGGCCCTCCATTCTTATGCATGCCCCAAAAAAAAAAATAGCAGAACCCATGGCCATTCAGACAAAAATACGAAAAAAAAAATTTGGGTAATTTTTTTTTATTTTTTATTCGGGAATATAAACAGTTATACATTAAAATCTTACACTAAGTTATAAATATACAAGTGTAGCGGGTATGATAAAAACGTAGGCTCAATATAAACAATGAGTTTATTCCACCAACAATGTTGTTTACAAATAGTAACTTAACCAGATACGATGATTATAAAAAACTACACGATACGTTCCCAGCCAGTTCGTGACGCGAGGTGCGTCACGAAACAAGAAGGATACGTCACCGTGGAGGGCGAGGGGAGAGGGGCGTCTAGGCTAGGCGAGCTCTTCCAATGCGTGGAAACAGCGGCGCGCTAACGTAGACTGAGTGCTCGTGTTTTTTTTTTTTTTTAGAAATGGCATCTCGCAGTTCAACCTAGAGAGGTTGTCGTCTGCTTAACCGGACAATCCTGTGGGTACCTTAAGTGTAAGGCCTCCAGCCAGGGCATAAAACTTACAAACTAAACGACTACACGCTAAGGGCACCCCCTGCGGGGTACGGGCCTCGGCTTAGGGCGTCGCTGGGAGAGGACAGCAAGGGGACAGGCTGGATCTGAGTGGTGTCATTAATTAGGGACTGATTTTGAACTACTGGCTCAGCAACGCGGGCTGGCGCGAGCAAGTGACGGGGAGGGTTCGTATCGGGGCGTCGCGACGGGCCTCGACGGCGAGGACGGAATGACGGCTGTTTGCGTCTGTGCTTTCTAAGCGTGCTAGTTTCCTGGCTACTCTCCTGGAGGAGGGTAATACTGAGTGCTCGTGGCCGCGGCGTCCGTTTATATAGGCGAGGCGGCGGCCTAACGTTGTGTGCGTGAGTCACATCTCGACACAGTAGTGTTGTGTGGCGCGTAGCTGTAGGCGTTCCGCGTTCGGTGGTGCTACAGGCTCCCCCTCTGGATGCGAAGTCACCCCGACGAGTGGCCAGTCAAGATGGATGGTCCACCAACGAAGCTGGGCGCGACCCGCGTCGCCGTGGTCGTCCTCGTCCACGAGAGGGCGGAGTGGCGCCCTCAGGGTTAGGCCTAGGTTTAGGCGGACGCCCGCGTTTCTTCAGTGGGCGCACCGGCGGAGGAAGTGGGCTTGCCGCATGGCCTTGGAACGGTGTCAAGGCAGATGTACGATACACTCCAAGAGGTTTATCTGGAGCAGTGGGATCTGAAATCAGATAAGATGAAGCACCATGGCGTGCTAGGATTAGATAGGGACCATCCCTGCGAGGACAGAATTTAGCGCTTATTCCTCGAGCAGCATTACTGATTGGATGGGTAGTTGCTAATACCAGGTCACCGGGAGTGTAACCAGGATCTTCTCTACGTCCTTGGTCTGCCATCTTCTTCCTGCGTTCTTCTAAATTCTCTCTGACATCTCTAGCCTTGTCCAGCGTATTGGCGACTAGTAGTAACTTCGGCGTAATTTCAGGCACAAAATTGTCAGACAGTAAAATCTGACGAAAGTCGTGAGCATTGTCATCCGGAGTACGCAGTTCTCGTGCAAATGTCAAATACGCTGGTGTTTGTCCTGTAGTGAGGCAGGTTGCGGTATTCATCGCAAACCGTATGCTGGGTAACATATCACTCCAACTTCCATGTTCATCCCCTACTAAAATGGCCAGTTGTGTCTTCAAGTCTCTGTTTTTCCTTTCCACCGGGTTTGCTGCCGGGTGATACACTGGTGTGAATGTGTGCTTTATTCGCAGACAAAAGGTTAACTGTTGCATTACAGCACTCACAAATTGGGGTCCATTGTCGCTTATCAGGCGTCTGGGCACACCGTACCGAAGGAAAACCTCGTTCATCAAAACTGTCGCACAATTTTCAGCGCTGGCAGTTTCCAAAGCAAATAATTCTATCCATCCAGTAGCGATATCTTCAGCTATCAGTATCCATGTCTTGCCGCTAGTCGTTGACGGCAAAGGTCCAAACAAGTCAAAGGCGAGGGTTTCGAAACGTTGGTTCACGGGCGTGGTTTGGAGCAAACCAGCTGGTTTCAGGTTGGACGGCTTAAATCTCTGGCATGCAACACAGTTCTTAACATATGCTTCGATATATTTTCTCATACCCTTCCAATGATATCGCTTCGAGATGCGTTGATATGTCTTATCAGCACCGTAATGCCCCGCCAAAGGGTCATCGTGGCATACTGAAAGAACGTTTGCCCATTCATGTTGAGGAACTACGAGTTGAGCCTCATCTGAGTCATCCGACGGGTGATATCGGTACAACAACCCGTTGTTCATGACGTAGCCTTTGTTGCTCCAGTACACGGCATTATCTTTACGATCTGCATCCTCTAAGGCAGTTACGATGCTAGTGATGTGTTCATCCTTTAGCTGTTCTGCCCTAATTTCAGATGTTGGTCTCTGCGGCATATCCACGGCCATGCTACACACTCCACAGGTGTTTTCGGTGCTTTCATCGCAAATAGGCCTGGACAGCGTGTCTGCAACCACATTCGTCCTACCGGGTGTATACTTGATAGTAATGTCATACGCCTGTATCTGCAAAGCCCATCTAGCTAATCGACCAGTTGGAGACCGTAACGACATCAACCACCTCAAGGCTTGATGGTCCGTAACCACTGTTACTGGGAGACCTTCAATGTATCCACGGAATTTTTTTGATCGCCCAAACTACTGCGAGAGCCTCCCTCTCGGTTGTCGAATAATTGCGTTCTGCAGGGATCATCAGCCTACTGGCGTATTCGACGGGATGCTCGTCCTGTCCCTCCCCCTGCACTAGAACTGCTCCAAGTGCATAGTTACTTGCATCACTTTTGATGATGTAGCCTCTCGTCTCGTCGGCTTGACGTAACACAGGGGTGGATGTAAGACGTATTTTGAGCTCTTGATAAGACTGCTCCTGTTCCGCTGACCAAGTCCATACCGCGTTTTTCTTAGTTAAACGGGAGAGTGGTTCACTGATTCCGGCAAAGTTTGGTATGAATCGCCTGTACCAGGAACAGGTCTGCAGGAACGTCATCAGATGCTTCAAATTCTTGGGTGCTGGGTTGGCTAGTATTGCTGCTACCTTCTCAGGATCAGCCTTCAGACCCTCTGAAGTAATAATGTGCCCTAAATACTTAATTGTTGAGCAACAAAATCGGCACTTACTAAAATTTACATGAAGGTTGCTTTCTTTCAGCTTGCTCAGCACCTTACCCAAATCCGTTAGGTGTGCTAGAGAGGTAGACGAAAAAATAATCAGATCGTCTAGGTACGCCATCATCTTCACATTCTCCAAGCTCACTCGAATCCTGTCTATCAGACGCTGGAATGTAGAGGGTGCGTTGCGAAGACCAAAAGGCATCCTCTTGAAACGGTACATACCGAATGGAGTTATAAATGACGTCTTGTCTTGATCCTCGAGCTTTACTTTCACTTGCCAGTAGCCAGCGCGTAAATCCAGGGTCGACATGAAAGGCGTTGGCTTAGCAGCATGAAGCAGATCATCAATGCGAGGGATAGGATACTTGTCGGGGACCGTTATGGCATTAAGTCTACGGTAATCAACGCAAACTCGTACTGAACCGTCCTTCTTTGGTACTATGACAACGGGTGCAGACCAGGGTGATGAGCATGCTTCAATTACTCCACTGTCCAACATCTTCTTTACCTCATTCTTTAACACAGCCATGCGCGGCGGTGA
Source organism: Xestia xanthographa (assembly GCA_905147715.2). Lineage (NCBI taxonomy): Eukaryota > Metazoa > Arthropoda > Insecta > Lepidoptera > Noctuidae > Xestia > Xestia xanthographa. Next base: position 4,373,139 of record LR990656.1, on the reverse strand, counting down.
GAGGCGGTATGGAGGTACAGAGACGGGGTTATGCTCACCTGTGTCGATGCAGTGTTCAGCGAGGGTGGTCGGTTCTCCACCTTCACTGAAAACTTCTTGATAATCCCATAGCACTTCCATCAGCTGTGACTTTTGAGTCGCGTCCAGCGTATCCGATGAGACCTCTTCAACTTCCAAAGATCCAATTTCAACATCATTGCTGCTATCACCTTGGTCGCTAGGGAAGAGTGCCTTGGAGTGTGGAGATAGTTCACACGGAGCATCGTGAAGCTGCATTTGGGCATCACGGAGCATAAAGTCGACGAACCTTGGAGAATACCCATCGAATAATGGTCGGGACCGCTTCCTTGGAATAGGAGACAGCTCAATTGGCACTACGCGATATGGCATCGTGTTTGTAGTGCAGGCACTCGTGGTCGGGAGTGCTGGTTCTCCGCTGGATAATGGACTGCCAGTTGCTGGGGTGCATGCACTGGGTTGTGGCAGTGCCGGTTCCAGTACGCCCTCGTGGCGTGGAGTTATCGACAGAGGAGAAATAAATTCAGGCAGCTCGACATCTTTTAACATAGACCGTAACTGAGGATCAAAATAAACGGGCGTAGCCTCTACTTTGGCCATTGATATCTCCTCATCATCTTCATCTTGGAGGTCGAAGATGTCATCAGGGTAATCCTCGAAATACCATGTCTTCTGCGGAACATTAAGTACCATATTGGCATCTTCTATGAAGCCGACACCCAACAGTGTGCGAGACTCTCGAGCTTCCGGGAACACGATAAAATTCGTTTGCACAACACGGTAACAGACACTGACGGGTGCATTTACCGTCAAAACGTCTCTCGTAGTCTTCGTGCCGTCAGCCAGTTTCACCACAAACTGTTGTGTGTGGAATGCAAAACCGAGTCTTCGTAAGCATTTGTACAGCGTGTATGATGCAACGCTGGCCTTTGCGCAAGTATCCACGTAAGCACTGCCGGTTATTTTGCCTATGGCAATACCAATAACCGGCCTAGGGCGTACATCTGCTTGAGGATTAAAGGAACAAAAACTTACTTCAGTCTTTTCCTTTGGCACAGCCTTGGCGCAGGTTGTGCACTTTGACCGGACCACTCCCGGTGTACCACATCCGTAACATGAAAACTTTGGTGTAGAAGGTGATGGCGCTTGGGTGCCTATAGCGGCATTTGCAGACGCCGGTTTCGTGGCGGAAGTGCCAGTACCAGAAGCGAGATCCTTCTTCTCTTTCTTCCGACATGTCTCAATTGAGTGCCCAGGCAATCGACAGTACGTGCAACGCTTCTTTTTGAATGACGCCTTTTCTGACTCTTTTCCCTTGTCTGTCTCTTTTTCTGGCATCTCCTTTTCAACCAGGAGCTCTTCCACTCCTCTGGCTGCCTTCACTAGGGCATCAAGGGTATTGACAGTCTCGCGTGGCAATTTTACCCTTATTTTGTACCTCAATTGCCCGTATATCATGTCAATTTGTTGGGTCTCTGTGTGTGGCTCTGGCATTTGTGCAATAAGGGCCCTCTTCTTAGCCACAAACACTTCCGTTAGCTCATCCTCACCTTGTTTGATGTTGACAACGTTCTGGTACAGCTGGTAGGCAGGTCTTTTAGGAGCAAAGGCGTGGCGAACTCTTGACACAAACTCGTCCCATGTTTTCACCTGTTCCTTGATCCCATTCCACCAGGTGGCTGCCTCTTCCCTCAAGATTAAGGGGATACTCATGATCGCATCTTCATCGGAGATCTGTTCTACGGACTTGAACACTGAAGCCGCAGCAAGAAAAGATTCCACTGATTCAGTGTCTCTGGCACCATTAAAACTAACCTTGCAAGTGGTGAAAGAGCCTCGTCGCTGTTGGTTACCAATCACTGACAGTAACTTCTCGAATTGTTCAGTTGACAAATTCATGGTCGTTTGCGGTTCCTCCTTTATTCTTCTTCGTAGTCTTGATTTAGGGCTAGCCTGCTTCCGGGCCTTTACGTTGAGCGCCAGATTGTAGCGGGTATGATAAAAACGTAGGCTCAATATAAACAATGAGTTTATTCCACCAACAATGTTGTTTACAAATAGTAACTTAACCAGATACGATGATTATAAAAAACTACACGATACGTTCCCAGCCAGTTCGTGACGCGAGGTGCGTCACGAAACAAGAAGGATACGTCACCGTGGAGGGCGAGGGGAAAGGGGCGTCTAGGCTAGGCGAGCTCTTCCAATGCGTGGAAACAGCGGCGCGCTAACGTAGACCGAGTGCTCGTGGTTTTTTTTTTTTTTTTTTTTTTTTTTTTTTTTAGGAGGGACCACTCGCAGTTGCAACTCTAGACGGTTGCTTGACTGCTTAACCGGACAATCCTGTGGTGGCCAAAAATTACTTTAAGGCCCCCAGCCAGGGCTTACAAACTAACAGGAATTACACATTAAATGAACCGTCACTAAGGGCACCCCCTGTGGGGTTCGGGCCTCGGCTTAGTGGGTCATTGACAAGAGGGCAGCAAGGGACAACAACAGGCTGGGTCGGATCATAGTGCTCGTGGCCGCGGCGTCCGTTTATATAGGCGAGGCGGCGGCCTAACGTTGTGTGCGTGAGTCACATCTCGACACAGTAGTCTTGTGTGGCGCGTAGCTGTAGGCGTTCCGCGTTCGGTGGTGCTACACAAGGTTTATAAATGTATAACCTACGACATTTTCCACAAAATATTTTAAAGTTATATCTAACAGTGCGCTATTCTAATATTTTACATGAAAATAGTAGTCAAAAGTGAACTTAAACATAGACAGGCATGCAAACAAAAAAAAGAGAGAGAATGAGCAAATATTATACTAAATTATTAAACTAACTATTATATTCTAAAATTATTTTTTTGGCTATGGGCCATTTTAAGGTTATCCATTCGTTGCCGGACACCCTGTATACGTATAGATAGGTATGAACTAGGTTAAGCGGAGGTGAAGGTGGACAGGATACTTGACAAGACGTGGTGTTAGCAGATGGAGTAGAGCCTTCACTGAACACCATCCTCAGGAACCTGGTTGAGACGCGCACAGATCAAGAAAGAAGCCGACACAATGGGGGAGGCCTAAAACCAGCAGTGGGTAACCAAAAAAATGACCAACAACTAAGTTCGAAACAGGAGCAGCGGTGGCCCAGTGGTGGCGGCCCCGACTTACGAACAGTTAGTCAAACCCAGGCAGGCGCATTACTTTGTGTAATTTATTTCATCACCGCTGCTCTCAAAACGGTGAAGGAAACATCGTGAGGAAACCGGCATGTCCTAGAACCAAAAAATTGAAGACATGTGACATCTACCAATCCGCACTGGGCCCGCGTGGTGGATTATAGCTCATTCCCTCTCATAGACAGGAGGCCTGTGTCCCAGCAGTGGGAACATTAATAGGCTGATGATGATGAGGTTCGAAACGAGACCTTTATCTCAAATCTTGGTAAAACGAACCCAGTTTCACTGATTTTTAAGGAGAGGACATTATTTTTAAAGTTTAGTCGTCTGCAACCAATCATTGGCCAATAGCATTGATTATCAAAAACAAAAATTACGATATTGCGCATGAAGTTTATCTAGACCGGTGGTTTTAGTTGTATTGAAACCAAAATGAAAATCTATGAAGATCTGTACTTGTTCATCAACTGCGCCACGCGATCCAATAAGTCACAGCAGCTAAACAAACCGAGATATGACAGTCAATTGACTGAACACAGGTTTCCAGAAAATAACAGAATAAGTACTATTCGTACACATCTGCCTAATCTATCGGGAGTTAAAGGTGAAATGCTATGTTCTGTGGAAATATTTGAGTAAATACAGTTTTTATCATTGAGCTATTACTACTACGTATAGAGAAGACAGCGCGAACAAAATCTGAACGCAGTGCGGAGCGCGCGGGGGATGGCTAACCCCGTAGATGTGTGTATGACGAGCAAGCGACTGGGTGAACTGCAGCCGGCCAAAACAGTTGAACGGAGCACAGCACTAGCCAAGTTACAAACATTTCGTATCGATTCTCTTTCTACTATCGTAAACGCCTCGGAGTAAGCGATTGTGAAAGCGCTAAATTGGTAGCCAAGTTGACACGACTGAGTCGATCGCTCGTTCTCTAATGTCTGTAGAAAAAACCTACACTTAAGTCTATTGTGAGCGTTCCTACCAAAGAGTTTAGCGATCAACATTGTAGAAACGATAACATTCTATTCTATCATTTTAAACGATGTAAACTTGTCTACGAATTTTCTATTCGTTTGTGTTGATCACGTGATTTAACGTTGAGATGATGTCATTCCCATTCATTTGAATAGTTTTCTACTAGCGTTAACGATTGTAGATTGTCAACTTAGCTAGGGGTGAAGTTTTTTTTCGCGCTGTCTTCTTTAGACGTAGTAGTAATAGCTCAATGGATTTTACAATCGCACGGAACCCAAAAAATCTCAACGAGTTTTTGATGTGTCGATTTAGATGTTATTACTTTGACAGCCTGTTTAATGTTGTCATAAATCAAGTAACGCCATTTAGCGCAATATGTTGCTAGCTCGAAATATCAGATTGAATTATATCGAAACAGGCGACGACGATAAAAAATAATAATAAAAAAATTTTTTGGTAATAGACATGAAAAATAGATCTCTTTTTATTAAATTCAGGGTACTTAGTACACAGCTGGTCAGATTCAATTAGCTTCATCAGTTTGTGACAAATGATTTTTGTTTTTATTAAGTAAACGAGAACATTAAATAATATACTTACGTATATGTATAATAAATACCTCCTTGGTATGGACAAATGGAATACAGAAATTATCTTCAATTAACTTAATTCAATGATGGCCCAGAATTTAAAAGCTCGCCTCTCATGCACAAGGTTGTGGGTTCAAATCCTGGCAAGTACCAATATGACTTTTTCAATTCATATTTTATGTAGCTTACTTTCTGTTTATCTTGGACATCACAGACTTCGGTGCAGGAATACGTCCGCGTCGTGAGGAAACCTGGAATAATTATTATAAGTCTGAAATTGCCAACCCGTCTTGAGCAAGCGTGGTGATTAATGCTCGTGCCTTGAAAAGAGGCCTTTGCCCAGCAGTGGGATCATAAAAGGCTGGTATTATTATTACCTTTACTCAAGTAATGTTGGAAAAAAACAACATTCAGGCCAAAGTCTCGTCGCAAGAAACATTCAGCTCTGTTCCACTCACTACAGAGTAGAGACTTTTTTAGTTTCTTAAAATAGTACATTTTGATACAAGTGGAGAAAGTTTGTTATTCCATTCGAGGCAGAATTATAACACCCGAGCCGTAGGCGAGGGTGTTTTTGAGCCGAGCACTGCAATAACAAACGTCCACGTGTATCAAACGACATTATTCAATACACTTTTGAAGAAATAAAATAAAATATAACGAAAATTATTTTTCAATACACTTCCTCGAAAACTGGTCCATAACGCACTACGATTAGGTACAACATGCATGGTATTTCACACGCGTGCGATTTTATCCACTTTCCCGCACGTGTGCAGGAATGAAAATTGCCACAGATCACTATACCTATACTTAGTCCAAATTGGTTCAATGCCTATAGTCTGAGGTGTATGTTTTTTTTTAATTTCGGCAAAGCACTACGCGTCTTTACGGCATAAATATTTTTTGAATATTAAAATTGTGTTTATAAATAGAACATCATAGATAAACATGATTATTAAAAACTAATAGTTATTTTTATACACAAATTAACATTTATTTGTGTTCTGAATTCAAAATATAAAATAAATCTATTTTTTATATTAGGCTGTTTAACGGCTTGATACCTTTGCCTCTCCTTCAACCTGGCGAAAGCAGAGCGCGAAAAAAAGAAAATTAAAATCATAGTTTCTTAGTTCGTGACAAAAATATTTTTCGTTATATTTTATATTATTTCTTCAAAAGTGTATTGAAAAACGTCGTTTGATACACGTGGACATTTGTTATTGCAGTTCTCGGCTCAAAAACACCCTCGCCTACGGCTCGGGAGTTATAATTCCGCCTCGAATACAATAACAAACTTTCTCCACTTGTATCAAAATGTACTATTTGTCACGAACGAAGAAACTATGATTTTAATTTTCTTTTTTTTCGCGCTCTGCTTTCGCCAGGTTGAAGGAGAGGCAAAGGTATGAAGCCGTTATAAAGCCTAATATAAAAAATAGTTTTATTTTATATGTTTAAATTCAAAACACAAATAAATGTTAATTTGTGTATAAAAGTAACTACTACTTTTTAATAATCATGATTATCTATGATATTCTATATAAAAACACAATTTTAATATTCAAAAAATATTTATGCCGTAAAGACGCGTAGTGCTTTGCCGAAATAAAAAAAAAAACATTCACCTCAGACTATAGGCATTGAACCAATTTGAACTAAGTATAGGTATAGTTATCTGTGGCAATTTTCATTCCCGCACACGTGCGGGAAAATGAAAAAAAACGCACGCGTGTGAAATACATTGCATGTTGTATCTAATCGTAGTGCGTTAGGGACCAGTTTTCGAGGAAGTGTATTGAAAATACTATTTTTACTTATTTTTCCTAGGCCTACGTGATCTCAGTATATGTTTCATAACTGTATATTTGTCATGCGCGAGCAGGTATCATAACTTTTGTCGTTCCTCTTACATGTCCACGTAAAGCTACTCTCTGTGGTTCGTTTAATTTTAGTGTTAGTACAGAGTGAATTATTACTGCCCCTATTTTGTATGTGGGTTGTGTATTTTTGTAAGACGTAAGTCAAAAGGAGCTAAGACGTCGACTAATCACGCAGAAATCTACAGAATTATTTTTCACGCTAAAAGGGAAAGTTTTAAAGGATTTTGTTATATAATTATATGTCCTAGCTGTATCTTAAGTGTATCTTGTAATTGCAAAAACAGAAATAATTTCATTATTATACACAAACACTTCTACAAATCTAGAAATTTTGAATTAAAAAAACGGCTCACTGGAATCTAAACAGAAAAAGAATGTTATGAAATTTAGACAATGATTAGAACATAGGATACTGTTTATCTCGGTAGGTAATACATTCCTGAGGGGTATTTCCCACTCGGGCGAAGCCGTGGGAAAAACCTAACCTACTGCATCCGCAATATCTGTCTCTGGTTTTACATAGATAGAACATCATAAAATATCATCCCTGTATATCTTATCGTCGAATCCGACTCGGTTGGGCAGCGTTCGGGAAATTGCGCGGTATTTTCTCGTCCAACCTACCGCAGTATCTCAAGACGAAAGTCTATGACCAGTGTGTGTTGCCAGTGATTACATACGGGACCGAAACGTGGTCGCTCACAATGGGCCTCATCAGAAAGCTTAAAGTCACCCAAAGGGCAATGGAGAGGGCTATGCTCGGAGTTTCCTTGCGCGATCGAATCAGAAATGAAGACATCCGCAAGAGAACAAAGGTTACCGACGTAGCCCGAAGAATTGCTAAACTTAAGTGGCAGTGGGCAGGGCACATTGCTCGCAGAACGGATGGCCGATGGGGCCGAAAAGTTCTGGAGTGGCGACCGCGAACCGGAAGACGTTGCGTTGGAAGGCCTCCCACTGGCTGGACCAATGACCTGGTGAAGGTTGCAGGAATCCGCTGGATGCGAGTCGCACGGGACCGGTCAATGTGGCGACACTTGGGGGAGGCCTATGTCCAGCAGTGGACGTCTTTCGGCTGAAATGATGTATATCTTAGCATTATGCATTTATATGTTTATGTTAATATTTACTTATACGTGTATTTATATTATCTTATTAGGTTACGTTAGGTAAGGCACATGATTCCTATTCTCTTCCTTTTCTCACATACTAATGTCTACATTTCTTTTTCATTTCTCCTTTTGCAGGTCTGCTGGCAGAAATTTCTTAGGAAATAAGCGGATCCAATGTAGTCATATTTTATAATGTATTTTCCTATTGTATACTGTGTCTACAGTAAGCGTTGATAAGTGCAGAGGCACGCTAAGGATTGTATTGCTGTGAACGCACGGTCGAGCGACCGTGCGTCTGTATGTGTAAGTGGTCTCAATACAGTACGCACACCAGAATACGCCCACTGTCGCAGGTCGTCACATCGCACTCCACATAACAAAAAAATATATTTCCATCTCTTTTGGTTATACACGCAGCAAACACTCTTATTTGTGTGGCGACCTGTTCTTACCATAGAATAGCTAAAATTCACACATAATAAATAAGTGTTGATAACTGTTTGGGTAAAGCAGTGGCTTCACGATTAACGAGGTCCGAGTTCGAATCCCGTTACCAATGTGTGGGTCTTTTGTTTCTTTGTAACCATATTTATATTTGTATTTTTATGCAAAAATTTGTTAGTGTTTTTTTTTAAGAAGTTAAATATTAATTAAAAACCCATCGTTTTATTATTTAACCATTTAAGTGATTGTTTATTATCTTTTCGGTGTTGGAAGGTGCAAACAAAAAAGTCGTGTTAAATGATAACAAAAATGTTTATTCGTTTTATTTATTTATAAAATTATAAAAAAAAACTTTAATGAGAATTTTAACGTCACATTCCTACCTAGTTACAAGAACTTCTCTTGTAATCGTTCGATTTTAATTGTATACCCACTTACTCTAAGTCAATTCACAATAACATAACAAGGAAAGGATGTTCTAATCTCATAAATAAAATGTTTGATACCCATTTATTAATAGGTATCGGTATTTGGCCGAGTTTATTGAAAACTAATATAAGTATGATTTAGACTTTATGAACATATTTTTTTTATGTGACGTCACAATAAATGTAACTCGCATTGAGGTTATAGTTTAAGTGTTCATTTTCTTGAAGAAAAGAAGATTGAAACTAAACCTCAATTTAAGATCATAATTACTACGGATAAGTAAACAACTCAACATTAACAATTAAATAATATTTTGTTACACGTCTTATTCAAATTAAAACACTAGGATTGAAATTTTGTATAACTCCCATTATTTTCGATGCAGTCAAGTAGACCTTTGCGCCTGGACCCCACAATATTTTGATATATTCCGGTTCCTTCCTCTTAAATATTCCCACACCGCCATGCAATGTGTTGTTAACAATTCAAATAATTCCGCAAAGTGTCTCGTAGGCGTGAAACCATTTGTTTCATACTGGCCTACCATATTATTATGGCGTCGCTGCGCTTCGCTAACAAGCGACGGCCTTCCACTTCGCTGTCGACTAGCAAGGCTCCCTTCTTCCTCATACTTTTTTATCCAACGACTTACAATATTCATCTAGAACAAAAAAAAAGTATTGTTAGGCACCTGTAGAACAAAATACTAAAGTGATCATTCACTCTGCATTTATAAATAACACTAATTATTTATCTTTTAGGCCTCATGATGGATTTAAAAAACAATTAATTAATCCTTAGGTCACCAAAGAAATTAACAATAACATTAGGTTTGAATTTCTAATAAAAGTTTAAGTTACAATTATTCATAAATAAAGTACTCACAAAGTCCGGTTTCTTCAGATATTTGTGTTCTATTAAGACCACATATGCAGAGCGATAATAGTCGCCCTCGCCTCAATATTAATATTTTCCTGCATTTTGCAACAACAATACCGCTATCTATTAAACCACACGTCACTAACCAACAACTTCAACCAAACGAAAACATTCATTCCGGTCAAGCTAAATATTCATAAATCTCATGTCTACCTCATATAAATCTAAACTCCTTACTTATTTTTCTATGATCTACCTTTCAACTTCCAATTGAGTATAAAAACTGGTAAAAACTTACAAAAAATCTAAAAGTAACAATGTGAGATTTGAACACACGGCTTACTGATTCGTTCATAGATCTGCACGCGCCTAACCGCTAGGCTATCTTGACTTATGTTTGCATGTTGAAATTTTGAACTACAATTACTTGTAGACGACAATGTCTATTTTCTTGAAAGTAGAAGGTCGTAAGTCAAACTTAACGTCAAACTATTGCTTTGTGAGATTGCCACTGGACTTTTGGTCGACACTGTACATACATAAATAGTAAAATAAATAAATAAATAAAATTACACACAAAAACTCATTATCTGCTTAGCCTTTTCCCAACTATGTTGGGGTCGGCGTCCAGTTTAGACTGGACGCCGGATGCAACTGAATACCAGTATTTTACATGGAGCGACTGCCTATCTGACCTCCACAACCCAGTTAGTACCGGGTAATACGATACCCCTTGGTAAGACTGGTTGTTAGACATTTTGGGCCACTGGGTACCTGTAACGACTGTCAAAGATCTAAAAATGCAGCCGGGACCAACAGCTTAACGAACTTTCCGAGGTACGGAGGAAACTCGGTAGGTATATAAAAGTGGTCACCTATCTACAGATCAACCTAAGCAAGCACGGCTTAACCTAGAGATCTGCCCGAGCGGCTGTTATTATTTAGCCAAGAGCTCCTCAATTACACACAAAAACTGCGACTCAATTATCTGCGGGTCAAGCCAAATTACAGGTACATAGCTTTTTACATCAGCCAGTTCAAAGGTTCAACCACGAAAGTCCACAGTCTCCAAAAAGCTAACTGATGAGTACTACCGCCTCTCATTTACATTGTAATTACTAGGGATCGTCAGTGGCTATGCTCAGCGAACAATTTGCACCTAAATCATCCCCCGAAAAACGTCCTTAGCGGTGGCCAAAACTGTTTTGAAATTCTCCCTGTAGGTACGGTCGACCAAGCTTTTTGGTCTACGTTTTACAATGTCATTTCAATTTTAAAATGTAAACCAAATATCTTGGTCGACCGTACTTTATTAGGTAATTTTTAATACAAAGCCTGGATGAAGGATCTTTATTTAAGACTAGCCGTTGCCCACGAGCTTCGTCCGCTTTTAATTATAAAAAAATATTTACTTATAATATCAGCTATCTGCCAATAAAAGTCCCGTCAAAATCGGTTCAGCCGTTTTGGAGATTAATCGGAACAAACAGAAAAAAAAGGGTTTTTTTTTTTTATAAATAAGTACCGTATTATAACAGTTTTTTTGCATAATGCATATGACAGTACATAATTATGCATTCAGTAAATAACTGTTATTTCGAAATTAAAGACACTTAAATTTTATTGATTTGTGTTTATACTGATGATTTTATGATGACTGATTACTTTGAACGACGGTTTTAAGGATACCTCCTTAAAAAAAACCGGCCAAGTGCGAGTCGGACTCGCGCACGAAGGGTTCCGTGCAAAGGTAAATTGCGGTTTACGATTTATGACGTATTAAAAAATAAAATATGTAAACGAAGTTAAAAAAAACGCTTGCATATACGAATATACTACAAACTTAGTCCAGAAATTATTTTGTACAACTTTTTGTCTTTTTTGTACAAAAACTGTTGTTTCCATCAAGTTCAAAATTATTTTCCTAGAAAGTCCTTATAAAGTTCTACTTTTCAGATTTTTTTCATATTTTCTAAACTTATGGTTCAAAAGTTAGAGGGGGAGGGACACATTGTTTTTTACTTTTGAAGCGATTATTTCCGAAATTATTGACATTATCAAAAAATGATTTTAAAAAACCCCTATTCATTTTTAAATACCTTTCCAACAATATATCACACGTTAGAGTTCAAATTAAAAAAAAATCACTTCCCACTTTACATATAGGGGGGCTACCCTAATAAAACATTTTTTTCCAATTTTTATTTTACCACTTTGTCGGCGTGATTGATATACATATTGGTACCAAATTTCAGCTTTCTAGTGCTAACGGTCACAGAGATTAAGCGAGGACGGACAGACGGACGGACAGACATGGCGAAACTATAAGGGTTCCTAGTTGACTACGGAACCTTAAAAACGAAGCTGTCTGTGTGTAGCTAAGCTAGATTTCGTGCCCGAGCATGCCTATAACTTATTTTAGCAACGAACATTAACATAATTATTTTAATACAACATAAAATCACGACAGTAATCCCCAAAGGATTTACCGCACGTGTACACCCACATATTCACCAATTATGTTGAAGTCCTATGTTATAGGGTGCGAGCCTATTGCCATCAACCGGGCACAAATCCAGACTCCGTGGCTGCTACTGAGAAATTCCTGATGGAAAAACCTCAATAAGACTTGGACCAACCTGAGAACCCAGGACCTCCCAGGACCAGCGAGGCAGTCGCTTGTTACATTTTAATAATAACTTTCCTGTAACACGATGTTTCAAAGAATTTACTGATAAGAGTTTAGCAAAACAATTTCAATCGAAAGTTCTTATCAGATGCCCTTTTATAAAGGTCGGGAAAAACTCATTTTCTTTACTACAAGAACAGAATATTATGTATTGGCTAAATATTCAGTAATTCATGTACATTTAACCGATTTTATTTGATTTGTTTCCCATATAATTTACGCTAATTGTCTTTTTGTAATAGATCAATTAAATATTTCCCATAGATAACAGAATTTTAGAATAGATTCAGACTGTTTCTGCTTATTACATTCGATTGGTTGATAGGCAGACAAGGATCACATTTTATAAAGCGAGATAGTAATAAAACGCTCCACATTATCACTTGATAGCCTGGGCAATGAATGATTGTGGTTGGAAAAGTTGAAAGCAGAAAATCTGACTTATGAACTTTGTTTGGACTAGTTAGAAGATAAACATATTAAAAGTGACCCCTCTGACTGACCCCTCCGAGGTGAGCCCGAGGGGGGGGGGGAGGCAAAGAAGGTCCCGTTTTTTGGTTTTTTGCTTATATCTCGAAAACAATGCGTCGTATAAAATTTTGTTGTACTACACAATGAAATCTGATAAAATTCTCTACAACTTTGCTAATTTTTTTTTTTTTTTTTTGATATTGGAGATAGATAAAAAGTGTGACAAAGTTGTAGAGAATTTTATGAGGTTTTATTATGTAGTACAACAAAATTTTATACGACGCATCGTTTTCGAGTATATATCTCAAAAAAAATGCAAAAAAACAAAAAACGGGACCTTCTTTGCCCCCCCCCCCCTCGGGCTCACCTCGGAGGGGTCAGGACTTTTAATATGTTTATCTTCTAACTAGTCCAAACGAAGTTCATGAGTCAGATTTTCTTTTTCTGCTTTCGACTTTTCCAACCACATACCCCTTTTGAGCACTCATTTACCAGACTATTTGCGGATTTACATCCGCAGGGGTCCTTTGGGCCCGGGCTCCACCAAGGCGGAGACGAGCGGAGATGTGCGAAGCGAAACCGAGTGCATTTGTGTAAAAGATAAGATGTATCCACCGAAGCTGTGCGGCGATATGCAAAGCGGAGAGGAAATTTGCAAAGCGGCCGCCGCTCACGTCTCTTCACGTCTCCGCTGATCTAAACAAAAACGAGACATCTCCTCTCCTTTCTGCTCAACCGTTTCCACTAAAGCTAAGCTAAGCTTTTCTGTTTTACGTTTTTTGTATAGTAAGCAACTACCTATTGTCGGGCCTACGCTGCCCCCCCCTCACTCAAATACTAATGCTGTAACAAAATAATATTGTAATACCTAACTAATGATTTGAAAATAGTAACCGTGGAGTTTCTTTCCGGTTCTTCTCCTTGGAAACGACCAAGCCGAACGGTGCACCTTTTTGGTGTTTTTTATGTGCCCAAAAAAAAACAAAATCATTTATTTCACATAAATTTTGTTTTTTTTTTAAGCAGAGACGAGACTTGAAAATAACGAAATTCTGTTGATGGTTTACAACACATCTCTCATCTCATCTCATCACCGCTTTGGTTGAGTCCGGCCCTAACACTGGTCGCGTATGTTCTCACTATTCCGGCATTGTGAACTATTCTTGTTTTTAGGGTTCCGTAGTCAACTAGGAACCCTTATAGTTTCGCCATGTCTGTCCGTCCGTCCGTCTGTCCGTCCTCGCTTAATCTCTGTGACCGTTAGCACTAGAAAGCTGAAATTTGGTACCAATATGTATATCAATCACGCCGACAAAGTGGTAAAATAAAAATTCGAAAAATATGTTTTATTAGGGTAGCCCCCCTATATGTAAAGTGGGAAGTGATTTTTTTTTTAATTTTAACCCTAACGCGTGATATATTGTTGGAAAGGTATTTAAAAATGAATAGGAGTTTTTTAAAATCATTTTTTGATAATGTCAATAATTTCGGAAATAATCGCTCCAAAAGTAAAAAACAATGTGTCCCCCCCCTGTAACTTTTGAACCATAAGTTTAGAAAATATGAAAAAAAACTGAATAGTAGAACTTTATAAGGACTTTCTAGGAAAATCATTTTGAACTTGATGGAAACAACAGTTTTTGTACAAAAAGACAAAAAGTTGTACAAAATAATTTCTGGACTAAGTTTGTAGTATATTCGTATATGCAAGCATTTTTACATAATGGATACCCACCTTTAAACTCATAAGTGGGAACACTTATTGTGACGGACGGGAAACTACGGAACCCTACACTGAGCGTGGCCCGACACGCTCTTGACCGGTTTTTACTCTCTAATTCCTTACTTCAAAAGTTTTGAAAGCTTTGTCTACATCATTCAAATATCTAAGCTTGGCCAATCTCGGATTGTCCGAATATCCTGTTAATTATGAAATCAGTGTTTCGGTAATCTAGTCTCGTCCACTCTTACGTCATTTCCACCTAAGATTTTCATTCCTGAAATTCTCTTAACATTAATCTTTACACGTCTTCTACAATTGTTGGAGCAAGCACGAACGATTGCCATTATTAAGCTGATGTCTGCACGTGAAATGTTATTTTTCATCAAAATGCAAATGTTTCTTCATGAATGCTTCTAAAGAAATTACTTGTTTTTTCCCGTTATGCGGTGCTGCTTTTCAAATGAGTATAATGTAATATTTATTATAAATGGAGTTGGTTTTGCATAGTTAATATTATTGCTTAAACCCTATATTTAATCTAAAGCGTAGGTAATGATTGTACACACCGGGACTTATAAATCACACTCGACTCCAGCTTGATGACTAATTTATTACAATAATGAACTTAATTATATACAATTTTTGTGGTATATACACACTGATAATACCTATTTACATGTGTGTCGTGTGTGTATCGTGCCGATGAAGCAAAGATCTCAGAAGACCACTTCTTAGCGCTGACGGTGTGCTGGTGTTGCCGGCGCGTGGAACAAATGTATGTCGCTCTTAATACTGACGCTGTGATGATGTTGTTGGCGCGTGTAACTATGGTATGTTCACGGTTGAATAATTATTTTAAAAGGAAAGAAAGATAGACATAGGGAGCTGTTTTACTTCCTAGTAAAACAGCTCCATAATTGTCCTTCTTTTTTTCTTTTTTTGGTCAGTGTTTGTCCTTCTAGAGCGTTATTGTTCCTACAATAACGCTCTAGAAGGACAAACATTGACCTTATTCATTCTTGGAGGCTTTTCTGAAAGATCAGATGCGTAGTAATCGCAACCGGCGTGTGTGTTGCAAAGTTGAAGAGGTGAATGAAATACTTCATTCACATAAGGATCATTGCAGGTAGCGTTATGTGGTTTCTGCTTACCCCCATGGGATAAGCCATGAGTTGATACATGTCTGATCCGTCATACTGCAGCAAGCATTGTATGAACTAACGCTCGCATGCAAGTTCGACACTCTATTGAGAAGTTATAGTAACTAAAGACTGTCGTTTTTGCCGTCTGTTGCCTAAAGATTGAAATCGATTTTGATGAATCATTGGTCAATTTAGTAGAACGTAATTAAACAGTTATTTGAACATAACTTTACGAGCTTAAAGTCACCCAAAGGGCAATGGAGAGGGCTATGCTCGGAGTTTCCTTGCGCGATCGAATCAGAAATGAAGACATCCGCAAGAGAACAAAGGTTACCGACGTAGCCCGAAGAATTGCCAAACTTAAGTGGCAGTGGGCAGGGCACATTGCTCGCAGAACGGATGGCCGATGGGGCCGAAACGTTTTGGAGTGGCGACCGCGAACCGGAAGACGTTGCGTTGGAAGGCCTCTCACTAGGTGGACCGATGACCTGGTGAAGGTTGCAGGAATCCGCTGGATGCGAATCGCACGGGACCGGTCAATGTGGCGACACTTGGGGGAGGCCTATGTCCAGCAGTGGACGTCTTTCGGCTGAAATGATGATGATGAACTTTACGAGACGTTTATTTCAATCCCATAATATGTGTAAATTGATCTATTATCAGCAAGTCTATAAGCAATTCTTCTGCAAGGTATGATGACTAAGGTCAGTAGCCAACAATATGGCAAACCCTTATGGCAAGGAAATTGTTCAGAAACCCCAAAATCATGAAGAGTTGTATATAAGCTATAAAAGCAAGCCAAGGTTTTAAGTATACAGGGTGTAAACAACCTCATCACGAAGCCGTCAACCAAGCATTCTATACATCAACTAAGTAACTTTAAGCAAAAATTATTGCTGGGAAACTAATTTTTTGTTGGGGTGAAAAATCACGGTTTGTGGTAGAACTCAATGTAACGCACTCAAAACATTGTGCTGATGGATGGACTAAATAGTACAGGGGTCTGGAGGTGTTTAAGTAAAAATCTTACAGTAAAACTTGTATTTAAAAAAAAAACTTATCAAAAAGTTGGAACTTTGACCCCCAATATCTCCGTAACTAGAAGGTTCCTCAGGTTAGCTGTGTGGTATCCAGCAGAGTAGAATAGTACCAACCCATTACACTCACGGGTGTCGTATAAGGCGACTAATGTCTGAGGTAGAACACCTTGCGCCTCCGTAGACCAGAGAATGGGCAGCAGCGTTTTCTGTTAGTCTTTCATCACTGCGATCTCCAATCCGCCTGCCAAGCGTGGAGATTACGGCAAATTCCTTGCATCATAGGAGAGGCTTATGTCCAGCAGTGGGCGTTATGGGTTGTTGTTGTTGTTGTTGTAGAAGGTTCCCAGGTATGATGTTGAATAAAAAAATGATCGCAATGACGAGGAGAACTAGTGCTCTTCGGCTTCGTTAAGAGGTATTTTACTCTCTTTATATGAAAGTGTCGGTACTTTCATATAAAGAGAGTAAAATACCTCTTAACTAACTAAGGTGTATATCATTTTATATTTCACTTTTCATTGCCGTGGTCATTCGGATGGAAAAATTCAGTAGCCCTGATAATTTAATGACGAAAAAGACGCGCTTTAAAAATTCTAGGCTCGACTCGACAGTAATTTTATTTGTAGACTAATATTGTATTCGAAATTGCTATTAAATAGATTCGATTCGTCGAAATGATGAAGAAAAATTCAATTTAAAGTATTTTCTTGAGAACTGGTAGGTACCCTTTTCTTGGAAACGGTTTGATTTACATTTAATTGAGTTGTCTGACTGGCATTAGATCAGTAGACACGGCTGCGACAAACGAATTGAAAGTCGTAGGTTCGAACTCAGGCAGGCACATTACTTGGTAGGTAGCGGAAATCCATGACATTTAATTTTAATCAAACGATCGCTCTGGCTTCGAGTCAACATCTCCCAAGGACCTGTGGAGGGGCCGAACACGTGTCGAGTGTAGGTCTGGGTGCAAGGCATGCTAATTTTCAATACACTTCCTCGAAAACTGGTCCTTAACGCACTACGATTAGGTACAACATGCATGGTATTTCACACGCGTGCGATTTTTTCCACTTTCCCGCACGTGTGCAGGAATGAAAATTGCCACAGATAACTATAACTATACTTAGTTCAAATTGGTTCAATGCCTATAGTCTGAGGTGTATGATTTTTTTTTAATTTCGGCAAAGCACTACGCGTCTTTACGGCATAAATATTTTTTGAAAATTGTGTTTATAAATAGAACATCATAGATAAACATGATTATTAAAAACTAATAGTTATTTTTATACACAAATTAACATTTATTTGTGTTCTGAATTCAAAATATAAAATAAATCTATTTTTTATATTAGGCTGTTTAACGGCTTGATACCTTTGCCTCTCCTTCAACCTGGCGAAAGCAGAGCGCGAAAAAAAGAAAATTAAAATCATAGTTTCTTAGTTCGTGACAAAAATATTTTTCGTTATATTTTATATTATTTCTTCAAAAGTGTATTGAAAAACGTCGTTTGATACACGTGGACATTTGTTATTGCAGTTCTCGGCTCAAAAACACCCTCGCCTACGGCTCGGGAGTTATAATTCCGCCTCGAATACAATAACAAACTTTCTCCACTTGTATCAAAATGTACTATTTCAATGCAGGATGCAAAAAAGATCCAGATCTTTTTTCACGTAACTACATAATATTATGCATAATGTTATGAACTTTACTTTTCGTTAATCACTGCATCCCAGTGCTCTCAAAACGGTAGGGAAAACATCATTAAAAAACTGGCAATCGAAATTTCATAGCTACATAATATGTATCATGTCATCCAGGTTAACTAAGACCCCTTGCTCAGCTACAGTACTGTGTTTAACCTACTAATAATATTATAAATGCCAAAATTAATATGGATGTTTGTTGATGTATGGATTATTATTGTTGATGTATGGATGTTTGTTACTCTTTCACGCAAAAGCTACTGAACGTATTTGAATGAAATTTCGAACACAATTTTTAACCTGGATTAACATATAGTATACTTTTATTCCGGTAGTAAGATCCCATGGAACAATTATCAAACTTCACGCGGGCGAAGCCGTTGGCAGAAGCTAGTAATCATTAGATCAATGAGTTCACTCTTCTGCTTTGTCAGCATCAAGATACATAATATTGACGCCTTTTGGTCATGGTGGTAGGCACAGACTATAGAATGCTACCTACTACGATCCATACTGACTCATTTTGGGTCGTCCACCTTCATACACCTGGTCATACATGCCCGCCCGTTGCGAGTATACCTGTCATATTAGCTTCGACCAGAACTCTCCATATAGTGGCTTCGGACAGGTGTGCAGGAAAAAATATGATGTGTGGTGAACCATGGTTTTATTGTAACGAGGCTTTGCTCTCTCGGAATAGAACCGGACCAAGCTAAACCAGCAGTGATCTGCCTGGCTCCGCAATCAGTTTACTGATTACAATAATCGATTTAAGTAGTATTAACATCATTAAATTGACTGATTAGAATAATCTCGATACAGCTATCAATAATCCAATTATAATGATGTCGGTTATGGATGGACTTAAAAACACGCTATTTTGTATGTACGTTTGTTTGATACGTTAAACACGTCTAAACATGTCATAAATATACAGGGTTAGTTTTCGATGACTAGACAAAATTTAAAATTAAGATCTAGATATCAAATCAAAAGTGCAATATTATTGTCGAAAAATATAAAATAAAATAATAGCATTCATTTGAAAATATCCTAAAAATTTCCTAAATCATAAACCTAGTGGGAAATTGGGAATCAATGCACTTGTGTGCGTGCATGCACCGCCAAATGTGTGTGTGTGCTAACTGCTACCTATCTAGGTTGTTGAACTGAATTGTGCTATTGTAATATCCACATGTTCGCTTTTTAGTGGTGGACAGGAATTAAATAAAAAAATAAAAATTATTTAAAAATAAATAAAAAAAAAATTTTTTCATTATAATTATCGAAAATATTATTATCGATTCTAAACCATCTCTGAAAATGTGCCCGGTCATTGAAAACTAACACTGTATGTATGATAATGACTGTTGGTCTTGTGGTTACAAGCGCTTCGCTGAAACTCCGTGGCTGCTACTGAGGTAATTCCTTTTGGAAAAACACAATAACACTTTGTTTGACCTGAGAATCGTACCCTGGGCCTTATGTGCAGCAGTAGTGCTTCTACAAATAGTAAGTACATAAACAGTTCATCCCAAATACATACAAATATATTACGACCTGGTTGATCCCTATTTTAACACAGTATGACATATCAAAATTCTGCTGAGATGTCGAGTAATACTAGCTACTAATGCTAATAACTGATGTGAATTGAAAGTTATGTAACTAATGTTATTTGAAAGGAAAACGAATGTGATGTAAATAATGTTAAGCAATATTGTAATATCATGTAATTTTAAATTGATCTTGCATATCGTTAAAACGGTGAGACGTAGCACTATGCAATATTATGAACGCACCTTTGTAAACATATCATGTTTCTGGAAAATAATTAAATATAAAAATATTGAAGATGAAGACATGACCCCAAAATAGGGATAAAGGGCAGAAGAAAAAGCGCGGTGCTAGCTGTGGTCAGTGGCAGACGTGTTTTTTGTTATTTTATTTTGCTCAATTTTTTTAAGAGCATTAATTTGTGCAATATTGATTCATAAAGTGTCTTGAAAATAAGAACAACAAGTGCTAAAGTGGTGTGAACTGTTTTGGTGAAAATAATACGCGAGCGCGACATCGCGCCGTCCGAGAACGCCGAGATAGGCTCCTCCTCACCTTGAGTGAAAGAGACGGGCTGCGAAAAATAAATAATTCGTCTCTGTCGTGCCGCTGTGAACCGCGAAGTGCTCGGTTTGATCATCAAGATTTGAAATTATGTCTGCGATACCAATAAAAATGCCTAATAATTGCGGCGCTTGTGGTTCGCCCATAATTGATGATTACATGGAATGTGCCAATGATAAATGCATGAAAAGGTATGATATAGCCTGTCTCGAAATAAACAAAGATGCGTTTAAGACATTCATCCAGACATATATAAAGAAATGGTTATGTCCGGAATGTATTGTGCTAAGCCAAAAAGAGGCAACAGTGAAACCCCGGTCCGCATTAACATTCCTAACCCTAATGCCACCACTCCGTTAAACAATGTAAGCAGTCAGCGCGGAAGTCAGACTCAGTATTCCCCTATAACTATGGATTCTGATTCCCTACTACTCGAAGAATTGAGAGAATTCAAAGCTGACATCATAGCTCGCATGGACAGCCAGGCCAATGCGATATCGCTTCTACTAAATCAATTCTCTGAAACAAAAACCGAGTTGGGCAACATAGTTAAAATGATGGGGGTGCTTGAAGAAAAAGTAATAGCTAAGTTAACTCAGAACAACCAAACCCACGAAGTAACAGCTGATATTCCTCAAAATCCTCCTTCTCCATCTTCTTTTGCCGCGGTCGTAAGTAAACAGAATGATTCCATCGTTTCCAAGAAAACGCTTCATACCCACAACAAAACACAAAATGTAAACAAATGTGGGGCCACAAAGTCTACCGAAATTTTACCGGAAAAAACTTTGTGTAGTACTAGCTCACTTGTGGCTAGTGAACCACCTAAAGATGAAGCGGAGAAGATCGAATCAGGATGGACGACTGTTCGAAATAAAAAAAATAACAGGCAGCCTAAAGAGATCAGAGTGGGAACAAATACGGAGTTGAAGGCAATTCAAGTTAGTGATCGCAAAAAATATCTACATGTTTGGCGACTGCATCCGGATACAACTCTTGAAGCCATAGCCGATCACGTGAAAAATGTATGTGGCCCAGATGTTCAAATTAACATTGACAAAATCAAACACAAAATCGAGAGAGATTATTCGTCGTTTGTTGTTGGAGTACCGGAAAAGAGTTTCGATAAGTTCGACCCAGTCCGAAATCTGGCCAATGAATGCAGAGTTCAGTCAGTGGATTTGGTTTCGGAACTCAAACAGAACAAAACCAAACATAATATAGCCATAACGTCGATATATTCTATCAAAATGTACGAGGTCTGCGAACTAAACTGGATGCGTTCCGAACCAACATTGAGGCATTCAATTTTGATTTATATGCAGTAACGGAATCTAGTTGCAATAACTCCATAGAAGATCCTGAAATAATTCCTCCGGGATATCAAATACTATGTTGCGATCGAGCGGATGGTCGGAAGCAGGGAGGAGCGTTTTTAGTGGCCACACACCGATATGAGCTGCGACAAGCACAAATCGCGGACGCGTCGATAGACACCCGCGTTTTTGAATTGGTTAGTGCAAAGGTCTATTTAAAACATAGATTTTTGTTTTTATGTTGTGTTGTCTATATACCACCAGGGAGTTCTGAGAACGACTACTTGACTTTATTTATATTAATAGAAACATTATGTGATAGATATGGAGAAATAATTGTTATTGGTGATTTTAATTTGTATTCGTGTCCTGTAAATGTTAAAAATTATTATGAATATTTTGTGTCCTATTGCGAATTCACTCAAAGTAACACAGTACAAAACTGTCTAGGTCGTCAGTTGGATTTGGTTCTGAGCACAGGTTTTAGCGGGGAGGTGTCGGCAGTGGCGGCCGACGACGCGCTCGTACCCGTCGACGCGCATTACCCGCCACTCGCGGTCAGCGTGCACTGCACGCGCGCGCTTCCCGCAGCCGCCGCGCCCGCCCCGTCCGCGCCCTCTGCCAACGGCAGTCGCGCAGCGCGTAGTGTTAGGCCGCAGTGGAACTTCTATCGAGCCGACTACGAGATGTTATACTCTATGCTGACTTCCACTGATTGGAGTATGATTTACGACATGCATGATTTGGAAGATATGTTGAATATTTTTTATGAAAAACTGAATGATATTTTAGATAGATGTGTACCCCGGAAAAAGCTTCAACGTGAAAACTCTCGATACGTTTATCCCGAATAGTACACCGCAGATATTATAAGAGACATAAAGAATAAAGCTAAATTTCATAAAACTTTCAAAAAAACAAAGCTGGATAGCGATTATTCTGAATTTTCAAAGTACAGAGCTCGTATTAAAAAATCCATAGAAATTGCACACAAAGCACATAAGTTTAAAATACAAAATCAATTTTTAAAAGATCCAAAATCATTCTGGCAGTACATAAGGTCCAAACGAAGTAGGTTGAATAGGCAAAATATCATAAAGAATGGTCAACATCTTTCGGATGAGGAGTCTGCTCGACATTTTGCGTCATTTTTTGAGTCGGTGTATAATAAAGAGCGGCCGCGGCTGGAGGCGCGGGAGGCGGGGGCGGACGCGGGAGCGAACTGTGCACGAGTGCACATCGAGACCCTCAGTCTTCAAGACGTAAGGGAAGCGCTCATAAAGCTGAAGCCAAAGCGCTCATCTGGCCCCGATGGCATTCCAGCTTTTCTGTTCCGAGACTGTGGCAGGGCTGTGTGTGCTGGCTGAGCCCCTGCATCATATCTTTAATACTTGTTTAAAACAAGCAACGTTTCCGCTTAGGTGGAAAATCACGCGAGTGATTCCGGTTCCCAAAGGTAAGTCAGGTCCGGATGTCAGTGGCTACAGACCGGTGGCAGTGTTGTCGACACCTGCAAAAGTTTTCGAGTCTGCCATCCAACGCTGTGTGCAGGCTCAAGTGAGCGCACAGCTATCGGACGCACAGCACGGGTTCCGGCCGGCGCGCAGCACTGCCACTAATCTGTTAAACTTCATGGCGAGAGTGGTGCCGGCCGTCGATGCTCGTGTACAGGTAGATGCGGCATATTTTGATTTTAAGAAGGCGTTTGATACCGTCGACAATGATGTACTGCTCATGAAGCTGGCAAAAATTGGCTGTACTCAGCACCTCTTGCAGTTCTTCGCCAGCTACTTAAAAGACCGACAGCAGTACGTCGACTACAACGGGTTCGAATCCGAGCCATACTACACCAGGTCAGGCGTGAGCCAGGGCAGCAATTTTGGTCCTCTCGAATTTATTTTAATGATAAATGATTTACCAGACGTAGTCAAACATAGTTTATGTTTATTGTTTGCAGATGACCTCAAATTGCTGCTCGAGGTCAGAGGTGGGTCAGATTGTGAGAAATTGCAAGAAGACATAGATAGAGTGGTAGAATGGAGCCATAAAAATAAACTCTATTTTAATACAGCGAAATGCTCAGTAATGACATTTACGTGCGCGAAGACTGCCTTAAACTACGAATACAAAGTAGAGGAAGCACCGATGCAGCGAGTGTCTCAGGTACGAGATCTAGGAGTACTCCCTACCCCGGATCTAACTTTCCGGGACCATATAGTTAAGATTTGCAAGAAGGCGTACAGAAACCTGGGTTTCGTGCTGAGACAGTCACAGGGATTCACTAACGTTACCACGCTTAGGGTGCTGTATGACGCTTTGGTAAGGAGTCACTTGGAACACAGTGCTGTGATTTGGGCTCCTCATGAAGCGAAATACAATGTCATGCTGGAGCGAGTGCAGAATAAATTTACAAGACATTTGTACTTCAAACTTTATGGGGTTTACCCATTTTACCCGCTGATGTATCCTACACTGTTTGTACTGGGTATGGTGGGGTACAACGAACTCAGAGTGCGCAGGGAATTTACACTCGCGGCGTATGCGCTAAAGGTCCTGCGTGGAGTAGCACATAACCCGGGTGTGCTGCGTCACCTGAAGCTGTGCGTGCCGGACCGGTACGTGTGGAGACGGCGGCAACCGCAACTGCTGGCCGTGCCTGCTGCCAGAACCAACCTGCTGTCAAAAACACCCCTCACCCGTACAATATGTGTGCTAAACGAAGTGCCTGAACGAATTGACATATTTTCGTGCAATCTGAGTGAATTCGCAAGAGTTTTGTTGAATTTTGTGAGTTATAGCTAAATATTAATATGCTCTGTTGTCTGATTTTATATATATATGTAAAGGTTAAGATTTTAAACCAGCTTAGAAGAGAAAAAAAAACAAGAAGTACAAATAATTTTATTCGTTTAGTTTATTGTTTTAGTGTTGTTTTGTACATATTTTTTAAGTTTAGTTTTTAAGTAGCCGTAAGTTGTTATACTATTTATGTGGTGTGTGCTCGCTAACCACTATCGTATTGGGGACACCTGTAAAGATAGTGTGTAAGTTTAATAATAAATAAATAATAATACATAAATAAATAAGAGTGATGATGAATATCAAAATTCTACATCATTGAGGCACAATGATCCATTTGTTTGTACTCGAAACCAATTTAAATATTTACGTCAAAAACAATAAGCATTTAAAATTCAACTCGCGAAGGAACCAACAACCACTCAGTTTATTAAAAACATCGAAAAACATTTAAATAATTAATAACAAAAGTATCCGAGTTTGTATCTGAATTGTTAATAAGTTTAAAAGGGAAATAACGTACTGTTTTTATGAGAAAAGATGAGCTTCAATATTTAGGTTAACCAATGATTTTTATACAGTCAAGAGATTATTTCTGAAATCTATGATCGTACTTGTTTATAGAATTCTTATAATACAATTTCTTGTAGAAAATAAACGTTCTTATTTATTTCGAAGCCTTCGCCAAAGAATTTATTTTATTTTATTAATAAACCAATAAACTTATTACATCATATTGTATCTGTATTCCCTGAAGAAGCAAGCGAGGTGTGTTGTAGTCTGTAGATATTTTGCCAACAATATAATTGTAAGGTTCTAATAGAAAATAATAATATTTTTAATTCTAAGCAGTGATAGCCATAGGTGGTGTGACCGCCGATTTCCAAGTCATAGGTCACGAGTTTGAACCCAAGGCACGCTCTCTCTGATTTTTCGGAATCATGTGCGTATTGAATAATAATATCACTAGCTTCGATAATGGAAAACATCGTGAGGAAAAATATGCCTGAGAGATATTTCTAGACGGCATGTTAAGCCAAGTCAGAGGCCCTTGGGAGGCATAGAAACTCTGATACCAGGTTATAGTCTGCGCCATTTAAGTATCCCGAATAAAGGTGACTGGCCCTTATTCCCTACTTAAATAACCCGCATACATTTATTCAAATATATAATTCCGAAAACAGAAATAATGACATAAAATTTTCCCGAAACTACTTTTATCGTGATCCTTGACTTTTTCTAGTAATAAAAAAACGATTCATAATGTATTGTCGGGGTACCTACGCAGAGAAATTAAGGAAAGAGCAATGACCTTTATTCCCTACTTAAATGGCGCAGACTATAGGCACTAACCACACGAAAATAACAAGAATAGAAAAACTAGATATCGTGGTGCAACGAGAAAATTCCTACATAAGGAATTTGAAGATTCAATCGCAGTTAAACCGATTTTGTAATGAGCATAATATAATATCTCATCATTTGCTCCAGTACCTCCGTCTCTGTACCTGTCTCTCTCGCCAAGCACCACCACCATGTTTGGTGGTAGACAATGGACTTTTTAAGGTTAACTTATGTAACTTTCAAGCTTAAAGGCCTTTGTCAAATGGCTTAGCATGATCCTCCGTTACGCCTAAAATACTGCAGCATTAATTTTGAAATAAATATATGGTATAGTTGAGGATTAATGCTAAGTACTATGTGTGACGAAAACACGATTCCATAAACTTGAAAAAAAATATCCAAAGTTACCTCCAAATCGAACAATAAACCGTATTCAAAAAGTACTTCAAATTAGATCATGAAACTTTGCATACTAACTGAACTAACTATAAAGCAGGTCATATGTGTTTTATTTTTTTAGTCCAATCAATGGATTTTTTGTAAATCGCAAAAAGCCACTCATTTCGCATTATTCTTTATTCTAACAGTATTTCCTTTTCGAACCACCACAAATAGAGTTGCTAATTTTAGTGTTAGAAGAGCCTTAACAAGTACTCATTCTCAGGTTTTTCAATAAATAATGTTTCATTTAGTAAACTCTTGTGGAAACTAGACAGAAAAAATCTCCGCGCGACATAAATTCGCTGTGATTCTGTTACTACGGGATCATACACACTACGCACCTAGGACCAAGCCACGACCGGCCGCTATCTTGAACAGAACTGGTCGGTTTCCCGGTTGTGCGACCAAACTTCCTTCCTGGTAGAAGCTTCTGCGGCCAAAAGTAGTTACCATGGCCGCGTAGTGCGCGAGGGAAGTCCCTATAGTTATTTAAAAAGCATTGCAGACGAAAATTGACACGCAAAACCTTTGCATAATTTCGGCAGATATTCCTACACTACAGTCTGTTTTGTCCATTAATTCCTTTATATTTTATAACACTTGAGAAAAACTGTGTAACTTACCTCCTAAGAGATCACACAGCTTATTTATTTATGAGAGACGTTCCCGAATATATTCGGGAGGAACTACCGGCAAACCACCTCAGTCGATTCGTAGCATTCGTAGCGGACGACCGCTACGCCGCCTACGCGCTACGAGCAACGCGAAAACTTTCGAGTCTTGGTGGAATTTCCAGACTTTTTATTTACGAATATACGAATGTTTGTGAATTTATTTAATGAAAATGTTATTCATTTAAATATTTTTTTGTTTTAAACAAAAATAATAATTGTGTGTTTACTTTTAAGTTTGGTTTTGAGTGAATCAGTTTTATGAATGAATTATTAACTTCTGATAATGTTTGACTTAAAACTTATTTGATTAAAAGTTTTAAAATAAAATGTGAATTGAAAGTGTTGTTAAAATGACTGACAAAGTGTGATTTTGTGATCTTTTGCCGTGGGAGGAATGGTAAGTGAATGTTTTAATTATTTTGTATAATTAAGAAAAATGCGAATATTCTGACAATATGGATATTTTGGCGCGATATCGACTTTTACCGAAATTGGATGAATGTTTTATAATATTGAATTTTTAAGACCAGGGATCATCGAAAGTTTTTTATTTGATAAAATAGTCATAAAACGTCAATCCGTTTCGTGAAACTTATTGGTATTTTAACTTGTGCTTTCTCTCAAAATGTGAACTCATTTACCATAAAAATGATAAGAACGCAAAAACTTTGACTCACCCTTCGATCTTCTTAACATTAATCTTCAAACTAAGATTATTCCAGAACTGGGTCAACATTTAATTACGGATCTAATCTTTTAAGCACAAATATTTTATCAAACTTATTTAACGAGTTAATTACTTAGTTGAAGTTTTAATGTCTTAAAGACAACTTATAAATCAAGTATTTGTAAGATATTAAACCAGACTTATTTTAAGACTGATGTTTATTGATGTAAGCGCCTATTAGAAAAGTCAATAAAACTTAAATTCGTGTATCGTCTATATTCGATTGTGTTTGAAATAATAAATCCAGATTACAATATACTCTGAATATCTTCCTAGTACCACCATTTAATCTATAATAATGATAATCGTTTATTTATAAAAAGGAACACATTTACAATAAAATATCTTAACATTTAAAATAGAGCACAGTTGCTTATTTGCCTGAACTAGTTTAAACCTGTGTTTCGGGCAACTAAGTGCGTAAATACCTTCTTAAAAAATAAATTAATAATAAGTAAAAAGTAAAGTACTAAACTTAAAACTTTACGTTTAATAAAAATAAAAAAAACAATGTGTTTATTTGCAGAAAACATCTAGATCTTCTGTCTGTGCATAACAGTTGTTTTTAAAACAATATATGATTTGTAAAAAAGTGATATGGTTTAAAATTCCGTCTTTTTCTGTTTAAGAAACATAATTATAAAAAGTTATAAATAGTTCCAGAGATATAAAACTTTGCAGGCCGTTAAGTACCAGAATTTATAACGATTCCATCTCTTGCAAGGGTATAACCCACATACTTCTTCACTAAATATACGTTATTAAACTTAACTGCTAAAATAACCGCCACATCCAGTTATTTTCTGGTCTTTTACTTAACAACAAATAAGTGAAAAACGGGTGTTTTTTTAACCGATTCTCGCTTTTTTGCCACTATCGCAAAAACAACTTTTTGAGCTTATGGCTTTCTAGTTAAAGGACCCCAGCAGCCTCTGACTCTGTTACCACAATCGGCTACTTGTTGAGCAATCATTTTATTGCCTCGCAGTTCACACCTATGCGTACACCAGTTAGATCTGCAAAACGAAACCTTTTACATAACAACTGCTTTTAAAATCATATTTTGCAAAGAATGATAAGTATCATAAATCTGTACTTATATACTCAGTCTAAACCTGTAACTGATTATCTGAATGCTTCGTTTTTTTTAAATTTAAGTATGCCAAACCTTCGAAGATTGCACAGAAGATGATAAAAAATAAGTCCTTATTTTCATGGTCGTTCTAGACCAAACGGCCAAGGACATAATTGTCAGGGAATAGGTATGTTTACTTCATCAGTTTTATCATAAATCGTAATAAATAACTATCGTTACTCATAATAACTTCAGATAATAATAGGTGTAGGCGTAAGGAACAATTACATATTATTCCATCGGCTTATTCCCAGGCGCTCCATAATTTTATTCCCGGCGGCTTCAAATTAAAAAAGCAATATTATAGTAATAAACAAAATCTTTCCCATGAGCTCCAAAATTTTCAAGTACTTACCACGAAATTATAACATTGATGGTAGCAATTTGTGTTTTGTTGACCTTACGCAATTTGGTTTGGAGCCGCTGGGAAGAATTTTAGTATTTTTATTATTTAACTAATAAAATCATGGAGCTGTTGGGAATCAATGTATGGAGAGAAATTGTTTGGAGAACAATAGATTTGGAGCTCCTGGGAATAAGCCATTCCATCGTCACTTTATCGAACTCTAATTGTGTAGCGATTCCTTTTGTTGGTCAATACTGCTTACAAAAATGTCAACAAAATTAGTATGAGACTCAGCTCTTTTTTCACGTCAAAAGTCACAACAAAATCATTATCTGCCCAGCTTTTTACCAACATGTTAGGGTCGGCTTCCAGTCTAACCGGATGCAGTTGAATGCCAGTATTTTACATGAAGTGACTGCCTATCTGACCTCCACAACCACTGGGTTGACCATACTGACTGCAATATTAAGTAATACGATACCAAACGGTAAGACTGGTTGTCAGACTTTCGAGCCGCTGACTCTCTGTAACGACTGTCAAAGATCTAGAAATGACAGCCGGGACCACGGCTTAACGTGCTTTCCGAGGCACGGAGGAAACTCGGTATTGTAATGGGTGGTCACCCGTCCACGGACCAACCTAGGCAAGCGTGGCTTAACCTGAAGACCGACCCGAGCGGCTGTTATTATTTAGACACGAGTTGCTCCCTCAAAAGTCACAAGAAAATAGTGTACTTAATTTGTTTCTATATTCGTCATGTTTAAACCCATTTTAAGACATATTAATCAGTCAATCCTATCATCACAACGCCTACGTAACTTATAGGTTAAACATTTCCAATCCCGATTGAGCCCTAAATAATTCCCAATAGAAATTCCAAAAGGGAATTCTTAATTATAGCTGAGAAATGTCGGAGATTAACAATGCATCTTAATGATGGAGACTGGGGAGACCTCACTGTGTGAAATCGATATACGTTACGCTTGTATAGATTTAGGGGTAAGCAGGGATAGAAGTGTTAGGAAAATATTGTTTTAACTTTTTTGATGACTGATTGAATTGATGATGAGTCATTGATGAATTGAAGATCGTTAGTGTATTTAAATATTTTTGAGTCTTTTTAGGGTTCCGTACACAAAGGGTAAAAACGGAACCCTATTACTAAGACTTCGCTGTCTGTCCGTCTGTCCGTCTGTCCGTCTGTCTGTCACCAGGCTGTATCTCATGAACCGTGACAGCTAGACAGTTGAAATTTTCACAGATGATGTATTTCTGTTGCCGCTATAACAAAAAATACTAAAAACAGAATTAAATTAATATTTAAGGGGGGCTCCCATACAACCAACGTGTTTTTTTTGCCGTTTTGTCTAATGTATAGATAATGGTACGGAACCCTTCGTGCGCGAGTCCGACTCGCACTTGGCTGGTTTTTTATTTGAACATTTTTGTCTTTTGGTCGATTTATTTGGTTTCACATCAAAAGTATTTTATAATTTTAGCGCTTTATCTTTTCATTATCCGCTTTCTTTCAGAATTTGTAAAAAATAATAAAGCTCTTTTTTTTTCTTCTAAATCGCTATTTTTTTTGCGTTAACATGTATTTTCACACATTGATCGATTGTAAAACTGTGAACTGTGTATGTTGTTATGATTATAATTTTAAATCTATTTCTTACTCGTAGCTTGTAATGACGTGCGATAACATTGATTAACACTTCACTCTTTCGAGTGCAAACTATACATGCAATAGATCATGTTAACTGTGAACATGGAATCATCGGCGTAGTTTCATATTGACATTATTTATGTTTACTCTATCAGAACTGCGAATGGCTTTTCTAACCATCCCAAATACTCATCCTGGGGAGCAGCGGTGGCCCAGTGGTGGCGACCCCGACTTACGAGCAGTAGGTCGTGGGTTCGAACCCGAGCATTACTTTGTGTAGTTTAATTCATCAGCACTGCTCTCAAAACGGTGAAGGAAAACGTCGTGAGGAAACAGGCATGTCCTAGTACCAAAAATTCGAAGATATGTGACATCTACCAATCCGCACTGGGCCCGCGTTGTGGATTATAGCCCATTCCCTCTCATAGAGAGGAGGCCTGTATTCCAGCAGTGGGAACATTAATAGGCTGATGATGATGATGATGAAGCCGAGTTACTTTTTTCCGCATTTACTTATAAAGAGTGTAAAAAGACTCTTAACGAAGCCGAAACGCACTTATTCTCCCCATCATTGCGATCATTTTTTTGTTATAGACCATGCCTGGGAACCTTCTAGTTACGGAGATATTGGGAGCAAAGTTCCAACTTCTTCACAAGTTTTTTTTTAATACTTGTTTTTAATGTAAGAACTTTACTTTAAACACCTCCACGACCCCCACACTATGCAATCCATCCATCAGCACAATATTTTGATGAGTGCGTTACATTGAGTTCACGTACATTGTTTGGATTATAGCCCATTCCCTCTCTTTGAGAGGAGGCCTGTGTCCCAGCAGTAGGAACATTATAAGCTGATGATGATGATGATTATCCTGTCCTTCTCTCAATTTATTTGTGGTCGGCTCAGCATGTCGTCTTCTTCCACACTTCTCTATTACTCGTAATCTCTGCAGTCACCTCTTTTCTATCGATATCATTCTTCACACAGACCATCCATTGTTTCTTTGGCTTTTCTCTACTCCCACATATATAAAACCTGTTTTTTTTATATCCCAAAACTCTAGGGTTATATTCTTTAGGTAAAAATAATACTAAAACTCCTAGAAAAGGTGGTCCAAAAATGCATAGTTTCGGAGATATCATTAATCATAATTATGAAATATGTATCTAAGTTTCATTGATAAATACGAGGAATTCATTTTAATTCAGACCAATCATTCATATGAATATGCGACGTTGTCATATTTCACGTAAGGGTGTTTTACATTAATAATCGTGACTTTGCCGAATGATTTTGTATGAAAAGTTAAAAAAAAGGATGTTTGAAACATAAGCCAGTTGATTCTTTGATATGGTCTCAATCATACCCTAGTAGAGCAATGGGATATCAAAAAAGACAGGTTGTATAGCCCTCCACGATCATACCGAAAACTTTCCTCACGAAATTTTCCATCCGAAATTTGTACATATCAACATGTTTAATTGGACTTCGGATACTTACATTTAGGCTTAGGTTAAGCAACCTACTAACGTCTCTCCAGTGTTCTTGTATAATACACAGGGGAACTAGTAATTATGAACTTGTACATATGTTATTACCCAACCGTAGAACGTGTGGGATATGTTCAACTTACGGTCGGATTAACTAGAGAGAGCTGCTACGTTGTTTGAAATGGTGTTGAATAGCAGACCGCACGTCTGTGGTATCACAACCATTACAAGCTGGTCTCTTATTTTAGTGAAACTCCATACTAAGCTGGGCTAGCTGGAGGTCAATGATACCACCATTGTGGTGTCGTGTAGTCGGACTGTACATAATTATATGAACGTCAGAATGGCTGGTTGTCTGTATCGCTCCGCGCCAGGCTGGTGACCAAAAATTGCTACCTATTTGCTACCCATTTCTACCTATAGTCAATTAACTGCTACCTAACTTGGAAACAAAATAAAGGGACTTCAAAGTTACCAGCCATTCTGATATCAGGATGGCTGGTCAACTCTCCGTTTGCGTAAACTATTCAAATTTGTGTTATTATTTTAACTTGAGTAATAGTTTTTGAGTTTATTCATTAAAAACATACACACACAAAAATACAAATCTTTCCTCTTTATAATATTATATTATAGAGTAGATTCACATGTTACAGCGGGTAGACTACTGCCATCAGCATAAGTATAGCATAATCAGCCTATAATATTCCCACTGCTGGGACACAGGCCTCTCTATGAGAGGGAATGGGCTATAATCCACCACACGGACGCAGTGCGATTTGGTAGATGTCACATGTCTTCGAAGTTTTGGTTCTAAGACATGCTGGTTTGCTGACGATGTTTTCCTTCGCCGTTTTGATAGCAGTGCTGATGAAATAAATTACACAAAGTAATGCCTGGGTTCGAACTTGCGACTTACTGCTCGTAAGTCGGGATCGCCACCACTGGGCCACCACTGCTCTTGACACCACCACTACCATAAATCGGGCACTGTTTGTGGTTTCATCAGTCATCATAATCATTTCAATTCAATTCAATTCAATTTATTCAGGAACAATTCACATTGTGTTTGAAATCATTAATGTATACAAAAAAAAAAAAAAAAAATCACGTGCATCAAAATTATAAAAGTAACACATTCAGCAATAAATTATAGAAAAAAAACAACAATAAAAATAAAATAAAATTCAATTACATTACAAATTATGAAAACGATACAATTAAAAATTTAATAACATTAGATTACAACCAAAAAAGAATACTCAAACAATCTATAATATACCAATATTACCCAGTCTCACATTAACTGATATAAATAAATAAAAAAATATTAAAATGTGGATATGTCATCGTCTATCGAATACAGACATTTCTCCAATAGGAATGCTTCAGCTGCAAGACGTCCACTGCTGGACATAGGCCTCCCCCAAGTGTCGCCACATTGACCGGTCCCGGGATTCTTGCAACCTTCACCAAGTCATCAGTCCACCGATTTTGTGTTTTGCCTACTAAAAATTTTGTTTGTTCGTCTAGTTACTAATTTTATTTGTTGATTGTATTAATCTATACATTCTATAGGGTTATGTCCGTAATCTATAAGTACCTTACAATAGAACTTCTGAGAAGTGACAAGAAAATCATGGATGAAATTGATACTAACGAGTGATCCACGCTTCAAGTATGTATTTTGATATCAGTAGTAATCCAAGCCGTGCATTGCCGTGTGGTAACCGGCAGAGTAGAATAGAACCAACCCATTACACTCACGGGTGTCGTATAAGGCGACTAATGTCTGAGGCAGAACACCTTGCGCCTCCGTAGATCAGAGAATGGGCAGCAGCGTTTTCTGTTAGTCTTTCATCACTGCGATCTCCAATCCGCCTGCCAAGCGTGGAGATTACGGCGAATTCCTCCCATCATGGGAGAGGTTTATGTCCAGCAGTGGACGTTGTGGGCTGTTGTAGTAGTAGTAATCCAAGCATCGTGTTTATTATTGATATGTAAACATGTTATGTTCTTAAAACGGTGGAGGAAAACATAATGAGGAAAAAATTCCAAAACATGAAGTACCTACATCCTATCCTATGTGGTGGGGGGTTCCTCCTCTCCGCTAGGGGTTGTACCCCTAAAAGGCCTTTTTTTTTTTTTTTCGGATGGGAAATCATCAAATGACTCCTCCCGCTCTGGGCGGAGCAGGAGGGAGTGTCAGACTTTTACTGACTAAAACCCATCCATGTTAGGCCACGGTAGGTGGGGCAGGTGGGGCCACGGTATCTTTTTCGAACAATCCCGCAACCCCGGCAGGCATCGGTCCTTACGGACCCCTTCGTTTTTGCTGACTGTCTTTGAGGCGCGCGTGGAACACGAACGCGCCGTTGACACGGCCTGTCGTCATGAGACGGATGGACGGCGAGCTAGCCCATAGCCCACCGTCCACAGGCCCGCGCCTACGGTGGCCGGGGCCACGTGGTGGGGGCCCCTAACAGGCCTTGTCCCAAAAATTTAAACAATATGTGTTGATTTTACACATAACATAACATCACGCCTGTAATCCCCGAAGGGTTAGGCAGAGGTGGAGGTGTGTAGTACACCCACATTTCGCCAGTTATGTTTAAGTCTCATGTAACAGGGGGCGCGCCTATTGCCATCAACCGGGCACAAATCCAGACTCCGTAGTTACTACTGAGAAATTCTTGATGAAAAAACCCAATAACACTTTGCCTGACCCGGGAATCGAACCCAGGACCTCATGCTCAGCGGTCGGGTTGCAACAACTAGAGCGACGAGGCAATCAGGATGATTTTCTCGTGTCTAAATTGCTACTAGTCTAAGATACCTTACAGAACGAACTTTACCGAGCTGGTTAATGGATAATTAGTTATTTATGATACTAGTGCGGTAAGTTGGTCTTTACAAACGAGTAGACGAATGTAAGTCCGAGACGAAGTCGAGGGCTTACCATAGTCACGAGTTTGTAAATACCAATTTCTGCACGTGTGTCATACAATGTTTTTCAACACATTTGCGAGAATTGTAATGAAACAAACTTTTCAGATAATGATTGAGTATTTCTTCGAGTCTTCCATGCTATAAAATTATTATAAATCATTGATTAGCGCTCTCGCGATTTTGGCGGCAAGAGACCGTTTTCTGCAATTTGCGTCACATTCATCAGGCGGAGTAGATTCCATGTTAATATCCTTCCTCGCTTGAACTCATATTATTATTTTGTTAATATCAGTCGGAAAGTCGCAACAATCTTTGACGTTTCTAATATGAAAATGGCGCGAATTTGCAAATGGCGCCACATGCACGTGGCGAAAATTAGAACTACATTTTTCGTCTCATTTACTCTTCAGTATTAAAGTGAGACAAACGTATTGAGCAAAAGCGCTTCCAAGGGGGTTTGATCAGTCAGCTTATTTATTCTCGTAATGTGAAACTCCTTAGTAGAATTCTTTTCACTTCTCATGCTCTGAAAGTGCTTGTTTGTGCAGGATATAGGCTGCACAAAATCGAATTTTGTGCACAAGGGCATTAATGGATCTACTCATAAATGTATCTATATTAAGGCAAAGAAAATGAGCCATACAGCCAAACGCAATAAGAAGTTCATAGATAGAATTTGTTATTTTATAATATTTACTTTAATTTATTTGCCTTATGTGTTTTTTAAGACATAAAAGACATAACAAATTTGATTCAAGTACCTACGGTAGGTTATTTAATTAATTTAAGAAAATTATTATTAAAAAAAAAAATTCATAGTAGGCTGTATAGGTCTGCAGCCCAAGTCTTATATCAATGTCGCAAGATTTCAAAAAAAGAAAGCGGCGGGAAACAGCTCTTGTT
This sequence comes from Xestia xanthographa, assembly GCA_905147715.2. Lineage (NCBI taxonomy): Eukaryota > Metazoa > Arthropoda > Insecta > Lepidoptera > Noctuidae > Xestia > Xestia xanthographa. Next base: position 4,336,952 of record LR990656.1, on the reverse strand, counting down.
TTTGCGTGTTTATTAATTTCTTCAATTTATACTACTGTTTTATTTCCTCGCAATCGAAGTGAAAAGCAGAGTTTATAACTCGTCCACAAAACCATTTTATCCTCGACATTACTATCAGCCCTCGCCTTCGGCTCGGGCTGCTAAAAATCTCGGATAAAAATGGTTCGTTTTGTGCACTTGTTGTAAAATCTACTATATAATACATTTTTTGGAAATAAAAAAAAAAAAACAGTAAAGAATACGCACGGTGTTTTAGATGGTGGTATGCGGTAAAATAGGTACATAAGTGAGAGTACCTATTTTACCGCACGTTCCGTTGTATGGTGCGTAATTTTCAACTTTCGAACAATGTATACAGGCTCCGTAAATGCAGTTTTTGAGCAAATGTGTTGAAAAAGTATTTTATATCAAATTAAATATGTCAATAAATATATTGCAAATGGGTTGACTAAAAAATTTCAGTCCAGAATATGATTAATTAGCAATTTAAAAACATTTTTTTTTTATACATTCCAGTTTCCAGTTGAAAACCAGCGTCGGGCACTAGCTGCTCGGCAGTTTGCTGAACTGGGCCTATTTGGCGCAGCCGTGAGACACAATATTATTTATATTATTTTTCTCTGTTACCTACAGTATTTTCTTACATAACATATGTTGTAGGATTAAAAGTAATTTTAATGAATATCTTTCAAAGTAATTTGCAACCGTTCTTACTCCCTACATTTTAAATCCAACCAGTCTTGGTACTAAAAACTTTTACCCATACTCTCCCGGACATTTATATAAGCCTGTATTAATTATTCAATTTAATGGGAAAGGCGATAAACCAATTATTGTATCGAAGCCATAAAATTGCTTTACGTGCAGTAAATTGAGTCTAGCTAGCCCGGTTAGACTTAGGTTAGCCGGTTTGGGCTTAAGACGATTATCTAGATCGATGACCCGGTGTGATGGTGATTTAGATGGTTATTCCGTGATAGGTCGATGATAGCTTCTTGCGGGTTTCGGGAATAGGCAGCTACTGCTCATTTTAACTAGCGCGTAGATGCAAAGGCGGTGATATAAAATTTAAGGCATTTACGTAGGATTTTGTGAGGTGAGGAATGATATGAAAGACGAAGAAGAAGGCTGACGGGGAAGAATGGAAGAACGGAACGTGTTGCATCGACCCCAAGTGGAATGGGACAAACGCAAGAACTTCTTGCGTTTCTTGCCAAGAAGATTATGACTGAGTCGCTTAGTCTTGATGTACGGTGTAGTGTGAACGGGAATCTACATGTCGGATCCGGTCCTTAGTACGGACACGGAATGAAACGCAAGCGCGCCAGTGGTGGCACCACGCGACCAACTTACCAGTCTACCCACACCATGGCGTGCTTCTACAGAGTCCTGATACTCTTAATGTAACATCTCGCGGCGAGGACGACATTCTGGGTCTGATCGCAGCGGAGTTGAGACATCCTGAAACTATCCGTATCATTGTGCCCCGAGTTATTGTTAAGTGTAATTTCAAGTTATTTCTTAGTTTATTATAAACAGTGTATCGCATCCAGTGTTTTCATAGCATGAAACCCATCTTCTGCCCGCATAATACTCGAGCCTTACGGAATAAATCCTGACAACCCGATTAATTACTAATATTATAACGCTGAAGAGTTTGTTTAGTAGAAGGCGTTAATCTTAGGAACTACTGGATCGAATTGAAAAAATCTTTTAGCGTTGAATAGCCCATTTAACGAGAAAGGCTATATTCCATTTAACATCACGCTACGACCAATAGGAGCGGTGCAGCAATGAGAAATGTTGCGAAAAGGGGGAAAAGAGTATTTTATTGATAATTTCACGTGGACAGCAACTACACACATCAAAAGTGTCTAGGGATCAAGCATTTTTATGCGGATTTCTTGAGATTGAGATGTGGCTTTGTAATAAATTTATGATTTTATAAATTTATATGGATCCTTTTTGGTGCATTTCATAATTTGAATCAGGAACTCTCAATCAAATTCGAGTAAAAGATGAAAATAAGCTGTCAATATTTTCCCTATAAAAACATACAACGCATTGAAGACATTATTAATGCTACTGTTTCCCTACTACTGATTAAAACCAACGTTATTATGGAGCGGCGACGTCATTTAAGCAGGGAAGAAATGCTCAGAGCCGTGGGAATGATAGAAGCTGGTTCCCGGCAACGTACTGTAGCTTTAGCTCTGAATACAAGTCAGAGTGTTATCAGTCGACTTTGGACACGTTACCGAAGCACTGGTACCGTGGCTGAGCGCCATGGAGGACGGTATCGCTGCACCACACGGAGACAAGACCGATACATTCAAATCTTAACTCGAAGAGCTCCAACAATAACCGCCATGATGTTAGCCGTGAGGCTTCATCACTCTTCAGGGAACTTAATTAGCGACCAAACAGTCAGAAACCGCTTGCATGAAGTGAACCTTCATTCCCGAAGACCGCTACGGGTACCACCTATAGCAATGCACAATCGTAGGATTCGATATCAATGGGCTCTTGAACACAGAAATTGGGCAGAAGAACAATGGCGTTTCGTGTGCTTTTCTGATGAGTCTCGTTTTGGTATGAGACCGGATACAAGACGTATACGACACTGGAGAACCCCTGGACGCCAACAGCGATTAAAATCCTGCCAGGAAGTCCATCCTTATAGTGGTGGAACCATCATGGTATGGGCGGGTATTTGGATCGGCGGCAGAACTGAGTTGATTTGGATCAGAGGCAACCTCAACGCTCAAATTTATGCTGAGACGATTGTATCAGACGTCATCGTTCCTCTACAAGTGCAAATCGGTCCCTTATTTCAGTTAATGCATGATAATGCACGACCGCACACCGCAAGAGTTGTAAGACAGACTCTCGCCGCAGCTAACATCAATGTCCTGCCCTGGCCTGCTCAGTCGCCAGACTTGAACCCGATTGAGCATGCATGGGATATGCTACAGAGAAGAGCTCTGCCGAATATGGAGGGTATCCAGTCGCAAGAAGACCTTTTTTTGTTGTTGCAACGAACATGGGCGGCCATTCCACAGCGTGATTTGGATGAACTCATTTTGAGTATGCCAAACCGATGTTCTTGTGTTGTTAGTGTTCGCGGTAGAAACACGGATTATTAATTGTTTAAGTTACCCAATAAAATTTTAAAGAAAACTGTGTTTTCAGTCATTTTTTCGAACTTTAATGTTAGTGGTTCAAATGTCAAAAATCCCTTTATTAGGAAAATGGCAAATTTCTTTATTAATGCAAAGGTGACTTGGTTTATCGTTACTGTGACAAACGAAAACACTTTATTTGATGAATCCTTAAAGAAAATTTTAATTAATATCAATCAGGAGAAAAGTTATTGCAAAAATATATGTTGATCCCTAGATACTTTTGATGTGTGTAGTTTAAGATATAATGAAGATTGGATGTAAAGACGTTTCATCATCTGCCTAGCCTTTTCCCAACTGTTGGGGTCGGCTTCCAGTTTTACCGGATGCAGCTGAATACCAGTATTTTACATGGAGCGGCTGCTTATCTGACCTCCACAACGCAGTTAGTACCGGGTAATACGATACCCCTTGGTAGGACTGGTTGTCAGATTTTTGGGCCTCTGACCACCTAACGACTGTCAAAGATCTACAAATGACAGTCGGGACCAACGGCTTAACGTGATTACCGAGGCACGGAGAAAACTCGGTATGTAATGGGCGGTCACCCATCCACAGACCAACCTAGGCAAACACGGCTTAACCTAACGATCGACCCGAGCGGCTGTTATTATTTAGCCACGAGCTCCTTTGCTGGAGCTGGATGTAAAGACGTTTGGACAACATAATAAATTGTTACCAAGCCTGTTGAAATAAAGAAATATATCCAGGAGAATCGAATAGATCCAATCCATCATAATAAGCCCCCTATCAATCAGAAGCAACCTATTTCAGAGCACTGCTAAATATATAACCTTCGCTCAATAGGAACATACGTTAAGTATGTAAGGGATTCTATTTCGAGATAAGAAAAGTATACTAGCTGTTGCTCGCGACTACGTCTGCTTGTTTTTAGTATATTTCATTATTTGTAAGAAAACTTCCCGAATGAAAATCCATTGTCTACGAGTTACAACCCGATTACATTATCTCTAGACCTGACGTCGATGACTTTTTAACCGACTTCCAAGAGGAGGAGATTATCAATTCGTCTGAATTTTTTTAAAACCGACTTGAAAAACACAGATAAAGTGAAAAAATAACTTTAGCTACAGTAGTCGGTGGCAAAAAAAAAAACTGAATCAAACAAACAAAAGTCACCGACTTCTGAAGTTCGGTCGGTTTTATTTTTTGCAAAAAAGTTTGTGTAACAATAAAAGTCCAAAGATAACAATAATGTTCAAAAACAAGAACTCTCGTTGCCGATACATGCTATTTTTTTAATATTTCATTGTTACTTTTGGACTTTTATTTTTATAAAAGTCATAGACGCCAGGTTCAGCGATAATGTAACCGGGTTAATATACTTTTGCATTTATTATACTTGAGTGGATCCTTATGAAGATCTCAATCATTCACATGATAACATACCCAATTTTGTTTTTTGTTTGTGAGTTGAGACTGTTTGCAAACATTTGTAGCATCCCCATATACCCACTGCTTAAAACGTAATTTAAATCCACAAACAATTCTTAGAAATTTAAACGCAAAACATACTACCAACTAATGTTAAATGATAACAATGCTATGCAGGTCGCAGTCATCATCATCATCATCATCTGATGATGATGATGATGATGATTCTCCTGCTCTAATCCCAATTTTTCAGCGTAAAATATCTTCTTCCTCCATAATTCTCCATTACTTACCATCTCATCAGACACCGCTATGCAATTCGCAGTATGCGAGCTAATATTCCACGTCGAAATTCGCCAATTTCATCATAATCGGTTTCAGACGCACTAATTAGTTGGCTCGTCGTTCATTAGTCGGGTTCTGTCTTCGGCGAATACCTTGAGTGTATGATGGAGCAGTTATGCTGAATACTAGTCAGTAATATTCCCCTTATACTTATGTGTCGACGGGCTCTATTTGTGCAGTCGATTAAGACTTATGCCCGTTCTGAGCAACATTTGTGAAATCTAATGAGTGCCTAAAAAATCTTAGGTCTTATCTCAGGTTAGCGCAGCGTCAGGAATTTAAATTTCAGTCAACATCATCTGCCAAGCCTTTCTCTATTAGGTTGGGGTCGGCTTCCAGTATAACTGGAAGCAGCTGAATACCCACAATATCCATAATACGTATATGATGCCCCTTGGTAAGACTGGTTGTCAGACGAAGCCACTGACAATCTGTAGAACCAACGGCTTAACGTGCTTTCCGAAGCACGGAGAAAACACGGTATGTAATAGATGGTCACCCATCCACGGGCCGACATCATCATCATCATCAACAGCCTATTAATGTTCCCACTGCACACACACACAGGCCTCCTTCTCTACGAGAGGGAATGGGCTATAATCCACCACGTGGACCCAGTGCGGATTGGCAGATGTCACATGTCTTCGAATTTTATGGTTCTAGGACATGCCGGTTTCCTGACTATGTTTTCCTTCACCGTTTTGAGAGCAGCGGTGATGAAATAAATTACACAAAGTAATGCGCCTGTCTGGGTTCGAACCCACGACTTAACTGTTCGTAAGTCGGGGCCGCCACCACTGGGCTGCCGCTGCTCTCCGACATATGCAAGCTCAATCGACTCGTGCGGCTGATATTCGGAGGCATGCCACATTTGCCAACCAGCATAGGACCCACGCCGCGTGTTGAATTTTAATCGTTCCCTCTCAAAAAGTGGAGGCTTGTGTACCAGCAGTCGGGACGTAGACTAAAGACGCATTTTATCAATGAAAAACTGAACGCTTTAAATACATGTAAACCGCTTTTAAGAGCTGTTACTGTCAGTCCCGCCTTCCTCGCGTTCTGTTGCTCATTACTGAGGGTTGTGCTTGTGATTCCCTCCGAGCAATCTTCTTCTTGACGATGTGTCGCCGTCTATCCTTGGCATCATGAATATAGAAAAAGTATTTATTAGTCTCACACAGGACAATACAAGAAAAAAAGAGAATGATTGAATAAACATTAAAACAAAATTATAAAAAAAGCGAACAAAAAAAGAGAATGATTGATTAAACATTAAAACAAAATTATAAAAAAGCAAACATATGCTAGTTTCCACTATCAATAAATTGCAAATCTATTTAGTCCGTCAGTTAGAGTATTGGAAAATAATGGACACGTATTTTTTGTTTTTGTAAATCAATGAATATTGACAAAGATAATACGCATCAAAACTCGAGAGTGGGGGTTATTCACCAACTGGACACGAAAGACTGGACACGCGTGTGTCCAGTTGGTGAAACTCACAATTAGTATCACTTATTATTTCGTCATCTGGACACGCCAAAATTTTTACGCGTGTCCACATAGTGAAACTTAAATTAAATCACTTTTATGTTTTCGCCAACTGGACACACGTTCGCATTTTATCTGAATTCATGAGAAAGTACAGTCATGCAGATTAATGTTCTGTATCACAATCATGTTCGACCACGTTTCACTGTTGGGAACAGGTGATTTTGAAAAATTCTGAATAAAAAATGATATCAGAAATGTTGAATATTTTACATTGACGTACATAATCAGCGTCCGTGTGGTGTCGGACGTAAAGAATAACACCATCCCATATCTTCCCGTGGGTGTCGTAAGAGGCGACTAAGGGACTTACCAGAGAATGGGCAGCAGCGCTCTCTGTGTCTTATGTAAGAACTGCACTCACTGCGATCGCCAACCCGCTTGCCAAGCGTGGCGATTATGGCAAAACCCCCCCATGAATAGCGCAACAAAGAAATGGCCCCTAGTGCCCGGCAGCCCGTCTACCCTCGACTACGGCAGCGGTCGAGGCTACGGCGTGGCAAGGGGTGCGAAGAATCTCCGGAAGGGATCCGGCTGCCAATACCAACGACTGGACCTGGCAACATATAACACGCGCACACTCCGGACCGACGAGAAGATAGCGGAACTAGAAGAGGAATTGAGCAGGCTGCGATGGAGTATTGTGGGATTATCTGAAGTCCGAAGAGAGGGGGAGGACACGATAATCCTGAAATCCGGTAACCTGCTCTATTTCCAAGAGGGTGACCGGCAGTCCCAGGGTGGTGTTGGGTTTATCGTCCACAAGTCCCTTGTGAACAACGTGGTGAAGATCGAGAGTGTGTCGACCAGGGTGGCGTACCTTATACTCAGAATATCCTCAAGATATTCGCTGAAGGTCATACAGGTCTACGCCCCGACCTCGGCACACCCCGACGACGAAGTGGAGACCATGTATGAGGATATATCTAAAGCCATGCATGGTTCCAAAACTCACTTCACAGTTGTCATGGGGGACTTCAACGCGAAACTGGGCAAACGAGACGGGGATGAGCTGCAGGTGGGGCAATTTGGAGTTGGACATCGGAATCGCCGGGGTCACCAACTGGCTAGTTTTATGGAGAAGGAGGGCCTCTATATGATGAACTCCTTCTTCAGAAAGCGTGAGCACAGGAAGTGGACCTGGCAGAGCCCCGATGGTGCAACTAGAAATGAGATCGACTTCATCATGTCAACCAAGAAGCAAATGTTCAATGATGTCTCTGTGATCAATTCGGTGAAAACCGGGAGCGATCACCGCATGGTAAGAGGCACATTGAACATCAATATCAAGCTTGAAAGGTATCGACTGATGAAGTCTACGCTCCGTCCAGCACAGATCCAAATCCAAAACCCCGAGAGCTTTCAGCTTGAACTCCAGAACCGTTTCGAGTGCCTAGGAAGCTCAGTGGACGAATACAACGATGGGTTCGTGGAAACTGTCCATACGACCGGGTCTAAGCTCTTCAAGGCGCGTCGTACAGATCAGAACAAGAGGCTCTCCGATCACACTCTCAAGCTCATGAAGGAGCGGCGTGAGATGATCCTGCAGTCTTCAGACGAGGCGTGTAAATACCGGCAGCTCAATAGACGGATCTCTAAATCCTTGAAGAGCGACCTCCGCCGCTTTAATACCGAGCGTATTAAAGACGCGATTGAGCGGAATAAAGGCTCCAAGGTATTTGCAAGGGATCTGGCTATTGGGCAGAGCCAGCTCACGAAACTGAAGACCGACGATGGTAGGATCTTATCCGCCAAACCGGAGCTTCTGAGGGAGATCGAGAGCTTCTATGGACAGTTGTACACGTCAACCAGTAAACCCGTCGTAGATCTAGCCAACGACCCAAGAGCTAGACTGACCCGACACTATACCGAAGACATCCCGGACGTCAGCCTGTACGAGATTAGGATGGCTCTGAAGCAGCTCAAAAACAACAAGGCACCGGGTGATGACGGAATTACGGCCGAACTCCTGAAGGCGGGTGGAAAACCGGTACTTAAGGCCCTTCAGAAGCTGTTTAATTCCGTCATACTTGAGGGAAAAACGCCACAGGCATGGTGCAGGGGTGTGGTGGTCCTCTTCTTCAAAAAGGGTGACAATGCCCGGCTGAAGAATTATAGGCCCATCTCACTTCTAAGCCATGTCTACAAGTTGTTTTCTAGAGTCATCACGAATCGTCTCGCGCGCAGGTTTGACGATTTCCAGCCACTCGAACAAGCCGGTTTCCGAAAAGGCTTTAGCACCGTGGACCACATACATACGCTGCGGCAAGTTATACAGAAGACAGAAGAGTATAACCTGCCTCTCTGTTTAGCGTTTGTGGACTACGAGAAAGCCTTCGATTCGATCGAGACCTCGGCTGTACTGCAGTCTCTCCAACGGTGCCAAATCGATTATCGGTACATCGAGGTGTTGAAGTGTTTGTACAAAAACGCCACCATGTCAGTCCGACTTCAGGACCAAGCCTCGAAACCTATCCTTCTGCAGCGAGGTGTGAGACAGGGAGACGTCATATCTCCGAAACTGTTCACCGCTGCACTGGAGGATGTCTTCAAGGTTCTGGACTGGAGAGGACTAGGCATCAACGTCAATGGCGAGTACATCACTCACCTTCGGTTTGCCGATGATATAGTGGTAATGGCTGAGACCATGGAGGACCTCAGTACAATGCTCGATGACCTCAGTAGAGCTTCCGGAAGAGTGGGTCTAAAAATGAACATGGACAAGACTAAGGTCATGTTGAATGCCCATGTCACACCCACTCCTATCAAGATCGGAGACTCAACTCTCGAAGTTGTAGACGATTATGTGTACCTGGGACAAACGGTCCAGTTAGGTAGGTCTAACTTCGAGAAAGAGGTCAATCGTCGAATCCGACTCGGTTGGGCAGCGTTCGGGAAATTGCGCGGTATCTTCTCGTCCAACCTACCGCAGTGTCTCAAGACGAAAGTCTATGACCAGTGTGTGTTGCCAGTGATTACATACGGGACCGAAACGTGGTCGCTCACAATGGGCCTCATCAGAAAGCTTAAGGTCACCCAAAGAGCAATGGAGAGGGCTATGCTCGGAGTTTCCTTGCGCGATCGAATCAGAAATGAAGACATCCGCAAGAGAACAAAGGTTACCGACGTAGCCCGAAGAATTGCCAAACTTAAGTGGCAGTGGGCAGGGCACATTGCTCGCAGAACGGATGGCCGATGGGGCCGAAAAGTTCTGGAGTGGCGACCGCGAACCGGAAGACGTTGCGTTGGAAGGCCTCCCACTAGGTGGACCGATGACCTGGTGAAGGTTGCAGGAATCCGCTGGATGCGAGTCGCACGGGACCGGTCAATGTGGCGACACTTGGGGGAGGCCTATGTCCAGCAGTGGACGTCTTTCGGCTGAAATGATGATGATGATGATGACATAATCACCTGTTCCCAACCGTGGAATCTGGTCGAACATAATTGTTGTTCGCGACGAACGTCACCTGATCAGCATATAGTGTTTTTGTCATAGTAAAACAGTGTAGAGTCAGTGTATGGGAAATATAGTGACAAATAATAAGTGCCTTCAGTGATTAGAATAGTAAAAAACAGTAATTTACATAAGCGCTAGACTCATATAAACTCGCAAGTGGAGTTTATAGTTTAATTTAGTATTTTAGTAAGATCCAGGTAGCCTATATTGGTTGCGACCTAGGCTTAGATATATTCTTTTTTAATAACTTAGCCCTTCAGGAAAACCACTTTGATGAGAGTATGACTATCTAGTGCAGCTATATTCGTCAGTAATAGGAAAATTTGGTCTTACAGAATAACAGTTGAAGGATCGATAAAGGCTGAAAAATACAGACACGACAGAATAAGTAACAGTTTTCGACAGGCCATGTACTCTTCTAGTATATGGCAATTAAATACTTACAGTCACAGCAACAGTTTTTGTGTAATTCAGCCTGGAAGATCCTTCAACCAGCCACTGTTAGAAAAGTTGTCTGGTTTTTTGGAAATAATTTCCTAATTACAATAAAGATTATTGTGATTTTAATGTTTGTACATAAATAACTTTATGTAAAAGCCATATCATGTATATAATGTACTTAGATATAAGCACAAAATTGTAATTTTCCGAAAAGATGCATAAAATAAATAAATAAATATTGCTGGACATTACACACAACGCCATCTAGTGCCACACTAAGCACTGAGGCTTGTGTCGTGGACACCGGATAGTTGTATACTACATACATAGATACTTTTTGTTTGTAAATACATACTTATTATGCATACAAACATCCATGACTCGGAAACAAATGTCCATGCTCATCACATAAACATTTGCTCCGACCAGGATTCGAACCGGGGACCCTAAGAAGCATGTATCAATAATCAAAATTTTCATTAAAATTTTCCAAAATCAGGAAGCGAATCAGGGTTCTCGTTACAGTAAAGTTCCGGAGTACCTTAGTAAACACAACATTTCTAAGAATTGTAGTCATCAGTACGGCAAATATATTATGAAGAAAAACAGTGAAAAAGTTGTGCGCGAAAAGTCCTGAAGCTTCGAATCGCTTCCTGAATAGTTATGAAAGTTTATCAGTGTATTATTTCCCAGTAAACGGCCCCCTTCCCTCGTTAGGTTCTACGCCTGAGATTGCGTAGATTGGCTACAGTTAAATAGGTGTAGGACGTCAGCGCCGTCTGAGATTGAAGTATAGTGTATGCGTGCGCCCGGTGTAGAAAGGGTATAGGCAGACCGCTAGGTACACGTTATACTTCCACGCCTTCAGCGGATCACGCCCGTCCGTCATAATTGTGATACAGAAAATCAATCTGCGTGACTGTACTTTCTCATGAATTCAGATAAAATGCGAACGTGTGTCCAGTTGGCGAAAACATAAAAGTGATTTAATTTAAGTTTCACTATGTGAACACGCGTAAAAATTTTGACGTGTCCAGATGACGAAATAATAAGTGATACTAATTGTGAGTTTCACCAACTGGACACACGTATGTCCAGTCTCTCGTGTCCAGTTGGTGAATAACCCGAGAGTGGGAGCTCGTGTCGTCACAACGCACTAAAAATTATAGCACGGCGTGACGTATTTAGAATTTCAAAAGCGTAGTATCTCCGTCAATTTTGGTTTACGTAACAAAAGAAAAAATACGTGTCAAATATTTTTTGATAATCTAACTGACGGACTAATTTTCAGGACACAAGCCTATTAGTAAAAGATAAAACAAGCGCGTCGTGGAGTTTTGATTTTAGCGATGAGCGAATTGGATCCGTCTATCTAATTGGACTATGACCCCTCGGACGTTTGCTATCGACATTGCCAGTGACCATCAGCTGTTCTAGGTTGTGGCCATTTTTTCTTGCGGTGTGACTGAAAAAAATCAAAATTCTTTGCAGACATGTCCGTGTGGTATCCGGCAGAGTAGAATTAGCCGTGTGGTATCCGGCAGAGTAGAATAGAACCAACCCATTACACTCACGGGTGTCGTATAAGGCGACTAATGTCTGAGGCAGAACATCTTGCGCCTCCGTAGACCAGAGAATGGGCAGCAGAGTTTTCTGTTAGTCTTTTATCTATCACTGCGATCTCCAATCCGCCTGCCAAGCGTGGAGATTACGGCTAATTCCTCCCATCATGGGAGAGGCTTATGTCCAGCAGTGGACGTTATGGGCTGTTGTTGTTGTTGTTCTACAACAGGCTTTTATTTTTAGGTCACAGAGAATAAACTTGTTAGTTCGAAATGCAGTCCAAGGTATCTGGAGCATTTTCCTATAAATATTCCAAAACAAAAATGGTACTGACCGCTCTTAAACGCAGCTTAGATAAACTGGTTTTAATTAAATTTGTCCTGCTTGTGCTAGATGTCCAAACAAATATCTACTCTAAGTAACAAACACGAGATCAGTAAACTAATTAGATTTCCACTCCATGTTAGATTCACTAGCTCCTACTAAATTGAAACACTACCACTCCTCGTAAACGTAACGTAAATAGGTACGATTTTTGAAGTGAAAGCTTCTTTAGGCGCGTTGAGTACGATGATTTTCTTTTTTTAATTGAAATGTTAAAATGAAATTATAGTCAATTCTGTGAATCGGTTAAATAACAACTAACTACTTACTAACAATATTGAATCAATGCAATCCAGTCAAGTGTTATTATAATTATTACATATTTCAATCCAGCGGTTACAGGCCACTTGACTGGATTGTTTTGGATTGTTAGTAAGTAGTTAGTTATATATATTATTTATATAGAGAGGAGCTCGTGGCTAAATAATAACAGCCACTCGGATCGATCGTTAGGTTAAGCCGTGCTTGCCTAGGTTGGTTTGTGGATGGGTGACCACCCTTTGAACATCCTCCATGCCTCGGAAAGCACGTTAAGCCGTTGGTCCCGGCTGTCATTTGTAGATCTTTGACAGTCGTTAGGTAGTCAGAGGCCCAAAAAGTCTGACAACCAGTCTTATCAAGGGGTATCGTATTACCGGTACTAATTGGGTTGTGGAGGTCAGATAGGCAGTCGCTCCATGTAAAAATACTGGTATCCAGTTGCATCCGGTAAAACTGGGAGCCGACCCCAACATAGTTGGGAAAAGGCTAGGCAGATGATGATGATAATATATTAGGTATAATAATCTAAAAGTGTAGGCGAGTTTGGCAAATAATCAGTGTAAAAGCACGTGCATTAGTTCAGATTATGCTCCTGTTTCTACCTTGATCGTTGTGAGGAAACCAGCATGTCCTAGAACCAACAATTCGAAAACATGTGACATCTACCAACACGCACTGGGCCCTCGTGGTGGGTGACAGCCGATTAGGACCAACAGAGAGGCTTGTGACCCAGCAGTAGGAACATTATGGTCTGATTATGCTGTGCAATGACTATTTTCAATTTACATTCGTTCCCATTTACGTAACGTTCGTCCGCACGCTCGTGTTAAAGCCTCAGTTACTTGAAATGACAAGTTTAGGTACTATCCGTCAGTTGCAGACCACCATCTGCCTAGCTAGGGTACCAGTCTAAACGGAATGCAGATATTTTACATGGAGTGACTGCCTATTTGACTTGCACAACCCAGTTACTGTTTAACATATACCTCTTGACAATTACCCCTAAGGGTGACTTGGACTAGACTTTCGAGTACCTAAAGCACGGGACAAATACAAGAAGCGTCGGGCGGAGGTGTGGCGTGGGTGCGGCGCGGGCGAGGTGCGGGCGTGGCGCCGGTGCAGCGAAGAACAGGCGCGCTAACGGTGTCGGAAAGGCGAGGCGCGGGCGAACACAGGGATGAAATTCTATAGCGTCACGCATTTTCGCCGTCTAGTTCACCCCTGTGTACTATCGGGGTCTTTTCCGCCTGAAGAGTTTAATTTTTTTTCGCTTAAATCATGCGGAGGTCAGCTACGCCCCCTTAAAGTTTGGGCCTATTAGGAAAGCGTCAACTTTGGCGCGCAAAATAACAATAACTCTCGTTTGGCGTGCGTCGTCAGTGCGCTCGGCCGATTCGGTATCTTTTCATTCATTCTTTCTATTCTAAGTCAACGGGGTGGGGCTAGAGAGCGTTTCTATGTTGCGAGTGCAAGCAAAAATAAGTTTAGTGGTGATCAGGCGGGAGTGTCCTCGATAGTACATTGTCAGCATGCCACTGCTAACTGCAGGTGCGCCGAGGGCGAGGAAGTGGAACCGCGCCGTCTCAGTATGTCTCACGCCTCACCTCTTATACCTATACATTTTGTATGAAATTTCAGAGAAGTGGCGCCGCGCCTCGCTTACGCCCGACGCCTTTTGTATTTGTCCCGCGTATACTTGTAACGCGTCAAAGGAGTACAAATGTCACCCGTGTTCAACGGCATAATGCGCTTTGCGATTCGGGGACCCCTCCCCGAAGCACAAAGCGATACACGTATTAGGGATGGTCACCCACCTGCCGGGGTTGCGGGATAGTTTGAAAGAGATACCGCGGCCCCGGAACACAAAGGGCGATGAAGGAACATGGATGGGTTTTAGTCAGTAAAAGTCTGACACTCCCTCCTGCTCCGCCCAGAGCGGGAGGAGTTATTTGATGATTTCCCAAACGAAAAAAAATAAAAAATAAGTGATGGTCACCCATCCAAAGACTGACCTCGGCAAGCGTTGCTTAACTATACAAATCCACCCGTTGGTAATGTTATTAATTATTTCCACGAGCCCCACATTTAGGTAACAAACACTAAACGGTTCCCTATCCATTTGCATAAAATTTTAAGCCCTAATAATATAACTTGGCATACTTTTGTTACTCCTTATTATATTTTCGCATAACATTATTTACACATAACAGCTTCCGCATAATTTATCTAATATTAATAATGATTAAGCATAACATTCTTAGGCATAAATTTATTTACGCATTATGACATTAAAACATATTTTTAATAGGCATACCAAGAAGCATAATAACGAACTCCTAAAATGTTAGACATAATTTATTTTGACGATTGGAAAAAAAACCATACCTCCTGAAGCAGGTAATACATAACATTTGTTTTGAACATAGTTGTTTGTGAACATATGTCAGTTTTTTCCTGTAAAAAGCATGCAAACAAGCATACACTATGCATGTAGCAAGCACGCAGCATGCAAAAAAGCATACACCATAGCATGCGTGCAGCAAGCATGCGTGCAGCAAGCATGCAGCATGCAAGCAAGCAAGCAGTATGCAACATGCAGCAGCCATGGTTTCTGTCACAGCTCCGGCGTTACGGGACTCCGGCGGTCCCACGCGAGCTTATCGTCGCAGATGTGTTTTACGCTTACCACCGCAGCTTCGGCTACGGCGGCGAGCGTTAAAACCATCTGCTCCTCAGCTTGCGGGCCGCCTCGCCCCTCCGCGCCTACGCGATTTTAAATAACACTCTAGGGGTAGGGCAAACAAGACTACGTGGAGTCGGTTTTGCAGCGATTCGTTTCTGTCACTAACTTTTGTTGGACAAATTATTGAATTTTTATTTCAAATAAATACGTAAAAGTAACTCAAATTTGATTCCGGTATTTATATTAATTGTATGCCTAAATACTATTATGCTAATAGTCATTATGCCTAGTAACATTATGCGTACTCAATTTATGCCAAAAAAAATTAGCCTTCAAGATGATTATGCCAACATAAACTATATGCCAAAACATAATTTGGCAAAGTATTATTATGGCAAAACAAATTATGCCAAAACAGTTATGCCAAAGTATATTATTAAAAAGAACATTATGCAAAAAGAAGGGATCCCACACTAAACCAGTTAAATTATGTTTTCTCTTCATGTTAGATTCAGTAAGCTCTTACTAAACTGAAACAATATTACCTAGTTGCTTGAAACGACGCGCTTACACTGTATCTGTCACTCGCAGACCGCCATTGTAAAATATAATGTATTACTGATTAGTAAGCAAATATGCACATAAATTACAATACATTTCAATCACAATCTATAAGGCTTGAAATGCTGTGAATTTAAAATGTTGCATTTTTTTGTATTCTGTTTAAGTGCCCGAGTTTTATAAAATCACTGTGAATAATCAATATTACCAGTAATTTTACGCCGTACAACATCAGATTTGAAAGGGAATCGACTGTCTTGATAAGATAAGATAAGATAATATTTTATTTGCTAAACATGCATCATACATACAAGAAATTTGGTATGTGATTAGGAGGGACGAATTTCATGTGACTAGAAAAGTGATGAATATAAAAGTTGATGGATGGAGAGAGATATGAAGACCAAGGCAACGACGACGACAATAAAATTGTGTCAGGAACGATATAAAAGAGAAAGAAGTAGATGATGATAAAAAACATACTCTACTCATACCCGACGACCCCACCACCCTTATTCAGGAGAGTTGTAGGGAAACTAGCACATTACGTAAAAACATAACTAAAAAACACAAATACAAACCGCGAATCCGAACCCGACCCCGCCACCATGGCGTACCGCGAGCGCGACCCCCCCGTAACATCACCGCCCGACCCTTGCTCGACGAGCCAGCCCACGCCGCTGAGCCGCTGGCCCGAACCCCACAGGGGGTGCCCTTAGTGATGTTCATTTAACTGAAAATCCTAGTTTGTAAGCCCTGGCTGGAGGCCTTAAAGTAATTTTTGGCCACCACAGGATAGTCCGGTTAAGCAGTTAGACAACCTTAACGAGTTGTAACTGCGAGTGGTCCTTTCTAAAAAAAAAAAAAAAGATAAACTTCAGATTTCACTTAAACTCATTTTTATAGCTAACAGTAAACTTATTATGGTAAACTAATAATAATAAATAATAATATCAAGAGCTTGATTCAGAAAGCAGTACTTCTGGCAGCTCGGACCTTGTTCCCAGCGCTGGTGGGCATCTTTTTTTTATATTTCCAAATGTTTTTATGTATATTGTTTTAATTTTAAGAATATTTAGAAATGTAAATTAAATGTAAAGAAATGTTTAAAGGAATAATAAAATGTTTATTGTGTGTGAAATGCTTACATACTATACATGTGTTGAGACAGCCCCAGTAAGTAAACAGAAACACTTGTGTTGGGGTTGACTCGCTACTTCCCTTAATTAATACAATATTGAGACTAAACTATAAGAAAAGAATACAAAATAAATACAAAAACAAAACAAAAACAATATCCAGATAAGAAGCAAAGCCCAAACCGCAACTTGAAAATAATAAAAAAATACCAGAAAGGTACAAGCTGGGTTCGCTCACCGAGGGTTTTGTACCATGGCTGTTGGATACGAATGGAATGGAAAGCACTTGTTCTCTACGTCATTGCGATTTTTTTTTGTTCTGGACCATTCTTGGGAACATCCAAACTAACGCGTCAGTTGCGTACGGTCGGTCGCGTACGTCAGTACGTACAGTTGCGAGAAATACAGTTGCAACATACGCGCTGCTGACGTCAGCGTCGCAGGATGGTGGTATATAGAACACAATTTAACATTACTCGTAGCACATTAGCATTGCAGTAATTCAGGCCTTACTATTCAATACATCCATCAGCACAATGTTTTGAGTCCTACGTAAACAACTATTTCGCAGCAACATATTTTATATCAGTTACGTCAGGCCTACATCGCCGCTATATCGTTACCGTCTCGTGCAATAACTGCCATCCATTTACATGAGGTAATTGAACCGGGACAGGCTCTATCGGAACCCAGTTAGCGCCATCTATTGGCTTGTTAAGTTAACTATATTGCTGTACAGTCGGGCTGGAAATTCATTATAATTTGTGTTATGAAGTATGATCGTTAAGTTACTATGGATAAGTGTATGCAAAGGTCCTCTACGAAGACTGCACAATATATTAAATTAAAATCAATTTTCACATTTGTACATTACATAAAAACAAATTAAAAACAATTTTAACATTATTATCCGTAAATAAAATTGAATAAATTAAACTTTTTTTTTACACAAAGTGACATAATGTTTATTAATTTTTTTTCGTCATCACGCCGTACTCCATCATCTATCTATGGTGGTTGCGGTTTAGCATAGCAATAGCAGTTATTGACCCACCTACATTTATTTACATCCTTCATTTCAAAAACAGGGGCACGAATCTTCAACACTTTTTACAAATGAAAAATGATGCATTGTTTATTTTTTTGGTTTGTGCGGTATGGTATAATTGCCCTCAATTGCGTTACCAGCCAAGGTTGAATAATATTTACACGTCATTAACGGTCGTTTTCTATAACTTACTTACGTATAATCGTTGGTTATTATACCTACGTCTCGTAGCTATCGGTGTTGCTATAAACAAAGTTAGCTTGAAATATCCTATCCGCGTCACCTACCTGTCAGTATTCATAGAAAAATCAAAGAAAGCTTTTTTGTGACGTTTTGTTTCTAACCCTCCGTAAACTAAATGTCAAACAGTCACAGATAGCAACCTACTGATACCTGTCAGTAAGTTATTGAAAATGGCACTGTTTGCTTAAAAATCAATGTGACAGTTCCATATACTCAACACTAGTGTTTAAAACTAAACTATCTCTATTAGTTTACTAATTACTTGGTCAAAAGTACATGAGGTATATTTAGCTCGATCCCTGCAAAGGTCGATCAAGCATCACACAACAATTAACCTGCCCGTATGCATCTCACGTACAAAGTGTAAACTCAAACACGCTTGAACAAGGTAATTTTATACCGTATTGTGAACCTAAAACAACAAAGGAACCATGGCAGTTACCAATTTTGGTCAGATATTATGTTGTTGGACTAGCTTCCGAACGTTGTTATGCCTGCCTGCATAAACAATTTTTTTACACAGCTTATCATTTTCAATTATAGCTTAAAGTGTTATCTTGTTGTATAAACTATTTAAAAGTAGTTTTTGCTTGAAAAAGTAACAAATATCCATGGATCCATCCATCCTCTGAAATGTTTGCATTTGTAATATGTAGTAGCAGCTAGTAAGATACTACATTCTTGAGAGGAGCTCGTGGCTAAATAATAACAGCCGCTCGGGCCGAGCGTTAGGTTAGGCTGTGCTTGCCTAGGTTGGTCTGTGGATGGGTGACCACCCATTACATACCGAGTGTCCTCCGTGCCTCGGAAAGCACGTTAAGCCGTTGGTCAGAGGCCCAAAAAGTCTGACAACCAGTCTTACCAAGGGGTATCGTATTACCCGGTACTAACTGGGTTGTGGAGGTCAGATAGGCAGTCGCTCGCATGTAAAATATTGGTATTCAGCTGCCTCCGGTAAAACTGGAAGCCGAGCCCAACATAGTTGGGAAAAGGCTAGGCAGATGATGAGTAAGATACTAACTACACTCTAATGTCAAGGGGAAAAAACTACGGGGAATGTGTTGTGTGACACGAATAGACAGAATAGGAAATTAATAAGTAAGAAAGTCTGAAAGTGACCCCGTGACTGAAGAGTTGTTTGAAAATTAAATCTATGCATATTGTGATGCGGAAAAATGAGGAAAACGTCGTGAGGAAATACATAATGTGTATGAATGTGGATGGCTATTAGAGTAGGGGAAAACCAGAGAAAGGATGGAAGAGCTGTGTGAAGGTTTATATGGTTAGAAAAGGGGGTGGCTCCGGAAATGACGAGTTAAGGTTGCACTTGTATTAATATGTATGCTATTTGGAAAAGTTCGTTCGTGTTCCGCGCGCGTCATAGAGATGTCGGCAAAAGGGACTGTTCTAAAGAGATACTGCAGCCCTGGAATACAAAGGGCTAAGAAGGAAGTTCCATATATTGGGGATACGCCTATTTATCATCAGCCTATTAATGTTCCCACTGCTGGGACACAGGCCTCCTCTCTATGAGAGGGAATGGGCTATAATCTACCACGTGGGCCCAGTGCGGATTGGTAGATGTCAATTATGTCTTCGAATTTTTTGTTCTAGGACATGCCGGTTTCCTCATGATGTTTTCCTTCACCGTTTTGAGAGCAGCGGTGATGAAAAATAAATTACACAAAGTAATGCGGCTTACTGTTCATAAGTCGGGGCCGCCACCACTGGGCCACCGCTGCTCTCCAAAATTAATTAAATTAATTTATCTAGTTTTATTTATTTAATTTTCAATTATCTAGTTTTTCTTTATTTATTTATTTAGTTAGTGAAATAAACTACGATTTATATCGAAAATGAGCGCGTAAAATTGAATAACCTTAGGGCGTATAGATATTATGGAAAAACTACTGGATGTATCTTCTTAAAGTAACTTATTTGAACTTTTGAATAAATTATCTATCCCTGTACGGTTTTACTTTTCCATTTTCATGCTACATAATGTTAGGTTTCCGGATTTTACTAGTCAATTTCCTATGTTTTCAGAAAGAATTTTGTTTAAAATGTAAAATATTAAATGTTTTATATTTTATTATGTAAACTGATAACATTGATTCCGTAAGAATGGCAATATTTCTATCATTTGATTTGTAAAATGTTTGGCGCGAGAATGAAGCGGTTCTCTGATTGGATCACGAGACTGACGTGGCGTAAAGTCGTGAGCCAATCAGGGCGCTGGATTTTCCCTCCAACGGCAGGAATCTTGGTCAGGAGCCCGAGCGGGCAAGTAGGGCATTCTGGTGCTGAACGTTGAAGACAATTGACAATTATTAAGAAGTCTTGAAACTGTACCCGAATCATTGCGCCCAGTGTTAATGTGTCAAAGTGTAATGTGAAGTAATTTGTTAGACTCAATGTATCTGTTTGAAAAGAGTAACCATGGAGTTTCTTGCCGGTTCTTCTCCATGGAAACTACCATGCCGAACCGTGCAATGTGCAATGTGAAATAAAATAGTGTATCGCATCCAGTGTGTTTTCATAGCACGAAACCCGTCTTTTGCCACATAAGCTCGAGCCTAGCTAATAACCCCCTACAACTATAATAAGTTATTTATTTACGCCCAAATATGAGTTAAAATTTGTGTTAAAATATGGAAGTTACGACGTTCATAACTTCCAAACCAATATTTTTTTCCAATTCTGTGTCCATACAGGGCTAGATAATGACAAGACCAGTTAATATAATTTTAAGTTTTGGACCTAAATCGTCAATCACCATACTACGTTTGTATGGATGACCAACTTGTGTAACCTCAATAGACAAGTATGTCAGAAGAAAACAATTGCTGCGCTGCAGTGCAAGTACGTAGCACTCGATTCGATACGATTCGATAAATCTGACAGTTATTCTCGATAAAATGAGTTTTTAACCAATCGAAAAGTCGGATTTATCGAATCGTATCGATTCGATCGTTATCGATTGCTACGTACTTGCAGTGCTGAACCGATAAAATAAATTGGAATTATGACTACCGTCCAGTACTACGTCGGATGTACACAGAAAGATTTGCCAAGTTAGTAACTTAATACGTTATTACTTAAAATAAACTTATATTGTCTCTTACGGGATATCTTCCGTGATTGTTATTTATTTTGAGTTCCCGATATTTCGACGCTGTTGCAAGCGCCATGATCGCGGGTTGACTGGAGAATGCGGGTGGGTGGAAAATAAATTGTTAGGAGCAGACAAATCTGTCTACCCTCTTTCTTTGTCTTTTGCTACGCGCACTATTGGAACTCGGCACTAAGTCACAATCACGGAAGATATCCCGTAAGTGACAATATAAGTTTAGTTTTATACTGTGAAAGCTTATAACAATGATTACTTATAATGTTTGACAGTCACGCATTCGTAGTAGCGATGGTTATGAAAGTGCTTTGATCTAGAACTGTCAAATATGGCACTCGGCCACCAAATACCTCATATCGTATCTTCTGATACGATCCTATCCTCAAAAAATTTCAAAACGCCTATTTGACGCTTCCCGTGACCCAAGGGCTGGCTTTAACCTTGGACAGAGGCTAAGTGTTGCCATACAAAGTGGCGTCGCACAGCGTTGAGTAGGAATTTTTCGATGCCCTTTTATAGTTTGTTGTTAGTTAGTTTATTTAATAGTTTTTTTATTAATTACAAGCTGACGTCCCGCGGTTTCACCCGCGTAGTTCCCGTTCCCGTGGGAGTACGGGAATAAAATATAGCCTATAGCACTCACGAATAATGTAGCTTTCTACCAGTGAAACAATTTTTAAAATTGGTTTATTACTTCCGGAGTTTACCCCCTACATACTAACTTACAAACAAATGTTACCTCTTTATAATATTAGTATAGATGTATATAGTTAGTTTATCCTCACAAAAATAATATTGACTTACCAAAACTAAAATCTAACATTGTGAAAATGTACGCCCGCGAGCGTTCCAACGTAAGACAAAGAAAGCGAGTAGGTGTCCAAGAACAACATAAGTTAGTCAAGCAAATTGTTCACGATCCCGACGTTTCGTTAAAAACGTTTTGTGTGATTATAAAAAGGTTTTTTGTTCGTTTTAAAGGTTGGTCTGTGGATGGGTGAACACCCATTTCATATCGAGTTTCCTCCGTGCCTCGGAAAGCACGTTAAGCAGTTGGTCCTGGCTGTCATTTGTGACCTTTGACAGCCGTTACAGGTACTCAGTGGCCCAAAAAGTCTGGCAAACAGTCTTCTTACCAAGGGGTATCGTATTACCCAGTACTAACTGGGTTGTGGAGGTCAGATAGGCAGCCGCTCAATGTAAAATACTGGTATTCAGCTGCATCCAGTTAGACTGGAAACCGACCCCAACATAGTTAGGTAAAAGACTAAGCAGCGGATGAGTGTTTGTGATCGCTCTCCTCCGAAACGGCACGACCGATTTTGTGGCAGAACGTTTGCGGGGTCAGCTACTAATACATTTATTATCATAATTTTACGGACCGTTTTCGATCATGGCAGTCAATTTCAGCGGTAGGTAGCCATCAACGTGAGAAATGGAACACCCAGACATGTAGAAACCTACGCGTGCTACTTAGGCTAGGTACTATCGAGGACACTCCCGCCTGACCACCACTAAGCTCATTTTTGCTTGCACTCGCAACATAAAAACGCTCTCTAGCCCCGCCCCGTTGACTTTGTGTAGAAAAAATGAATGAAAAGATACCGAATCGGCCGAGCGCACTGGACGACGGACGCCAAACGAGAGTTATTGTTATTATATTATATTTTGCGCGCCAAAGTTGACGCTTTCTTAATAGGCTCAAACTTTAAGGGGGCGTAGCTCGGCGCCTCCGCATGATTTAAGCGAAAAAAATTAAAATGGTCAGGCGGAAAAGACCCCTATAGTACATCCGTATACGAGTACATGAACACTTTACGATACCTAAACGACTTCACTACATCACTATCAATACATATTATAAAACAAAGTCGCCCGCCGCGTCTGTCCATATATACCTATGCTTAGATCTTTAAAGATCTAAGCATAGGTACGCAACAGATTTTGATGCGAGTTTTTTTAATAGATTCAGTGATTCAAGAGGAAGGTTTTAGTATAATTTGCGGGCGGGCAAAGCCGCGGGCATCAGTTAGTTTCATATAAAACGCTATGTTAGATTCAACACTCAACTCAAAGCCAAGATACAACCGTCGAAATTACAACAGTATCATTGAGGCGATAAAGATGTCTCGTATTGATTGTTACTAACACGGGCGTTAAAAATGATTTATTATCTTTATCTTTTATTATTGTTATCTTTAGCTGACTACAAAGGTACTTTCCCTCCAGGTGACGTTATATTTATTAATACAATTGATTTCAATTGTAATAATAAATATAGCGTCACCTGCAGGGATCGGGAGGGAGGGATCGTAGATAAATATCTATGATTGCAAAGTTACGGATATCTGATAAAAAGTAGATTATGATATTGTTTTGTTTTCAGTGGCATAAATCGATGGCTTTTTCGTATTATTCAATATATATTCAATTTTTTGTGCTGATTTATACAAGGTGTAACTTTAAAAGCACAATACTTTTCCTACGCAACAACTTTCCCTAAGGAACATAAGTCGAAAAAAAAATTGACTTCATAAAGTCTTCTTACAAAATATCGCGTGAGCTGGTGCAATAAGTATAAATTGTTACAAACTTTTGCGAACTTTTTTTCTTAACGAAAGTTTTCCAGTTTGATGGTCTGCCAGGTTACCATGACCATGAAATAATGGTTATTTGAATTGGTCAGTTTGATAGAACGTAATTATTATTTATACAAAGGGCTCAAATATGTAAAAAAAAAATGGTTTTAATGGGTTCAAGTATAATTATATTGAACTAAAGAATAAGTACTTAAAAAAATATAGTAGAATGAGAAACGTCTAAAAAATCAACAAGGATTCGGAAAGGCGCATGGGCAAAATCAGAACTAACATCGCCATCTTACTTTTCAATACAAGTCATAAAAAAATTTACAAATGTGTACCACGCCGTGTACAACGCGTACAACGCCTCTCTATCAATGCCACATGAGTGCCAAAAAATCCTTGTATCTCTATAATTGCATGTAAACAAAGTCATCCCCAGTTTGGGATTTATAGGGCTTACTGATATTTCTACAGAATCATTATTTTAGTAGACCATAAAATTACAAATACATAGACTGAGAACGCGCTTTAAAAGAAGTCGGTTGAAAAGAACACAAAACACGCAATTATATTATAGCATTTACATTTAATATTTTATTGCTTTAGTATTACCAGTACCAGTAGTACCAGTAGTATTATTATTTACATAATTAATTAAAAACTAAGTATTAAATAAACTAAAATAAATAAACTAACAACAAACTATAAAAGGGCATCGAAAAACTTCTCCTCATCGCTGTCAGCTGGTAATGTGCCCAAGAGACTGGTGGCGTTGCCACGTTGTATGGCATTTAATTCACTCACTAACAACAAAGCACAGCCTAATGTGACTAAAAGTTTCATTTTCAAACCATTCTAATATATCATAATTCTCAGAAAAGGTAAAGAAGATCACATATAAACAGCACAATTTAATCATCTTTTTCTCTGTCTTCAAACATAGTCTCCCAATAAGAGGGTGGGGCTCCCATGGCTTCACGGACCCCGCTTGCTTCAGCAAATTCTTCAACACTTTCTCCAACAAACACTGGTATTTCCACAGAAGCATTTGCATGAGGCATTGGTAGCTTCAAAGTCACTCTTATTTTATACTCTCTGTTGATTATGTTAGAGTGTCTTACCGTGCAAATATCAGGAGCCACTGTTATTATACTCGACAAGTTTGATACACAATTATCCGGTATTTTCGGAGTCTCCACGGTGCTGGCACTAATAACTTTTTTCTTAGATACTTTTTTATTACGTTGAGGTATTATGTAATAGGTTTTGCATAATAATTCTGTTTTTACCTTCAACATTTTATCACTGTTATTAGTAACAACGAAAGCTATGTTTCTTTGACCACCAGGAGTCAAATATTCTCTTGCAAGTACAGTTTCCAAGCTTATTTCTTGATTCTTCGAAGAAAAGCATTTGCATAGAGTTTTGTTCAACAAAGCCGTCACTGGATGGTCTGATAATTCTGAATCGATTCTAGGATAGATTGTTATTTTTGATTTGTATATCTTATTCCAAGTGAGAAATTCAGGTCTTTTGAATTTTAGTACCAAATGATACTTTATTTCTCCAATCATTGTCTTCACTGATGGCGGCATAGTCTCTGGTACTCTAATTTTGAACGGATACTGATGTGATCCGGCACTCAATTTTATAGCTTGATCTGTCTCATTGCTCAGCAAGTACACTTTGTCTGCAAAGATTGTTTCCGTGCTTGTAATTACAGTGTTAGGATTTGATTGAATCCGCCACATTCCTTTGCCAAGAAGAGATATCGCAATGTTCTTATACACTGTGTCTTTGTCCAGATGAAACTTCACTATTCCTGTTATAGGTTCCCCGGTTATATGTTTCATTTCTCTGGGAACATGTATAAATATTTCAGCAGATACACCCATTATTGTTTCGATTATTATTTACGTCGTTCTTAAGGTATGATTCGTTTTGTACTAAAACAAGTTATATTTACGCTGACCTTATATATAAATTGGTTTGATAAAAGATAAGCAAAGCGCAATGCACCGTTATCAAAGTTATTATCCGTAAGATTTATTTTTCACCGACTTCAAAAAGAAGGCAGTTGCCAACTCTTGTGTGGACGTAGATGACGTATGTGTATTCGTATTATATTTTTAGGTATGTCCGCTTTACTTGGGCTTTGACATTTATGCACTGATTTGGATGACTCGCTATTTTCGTTCAGAATTTTAAGAATATACTTTTTAAGAATTTTATAATATACAATAAAATATGTTTTGCAACAAAACATACTTTTAATTCCAGGCTTAGATCTAAGCCTGGAATTAGAACTATGTTTTGTTGCAAATATTTTTTTTTACTTTTTAAACGAGACCTATTATACTCTTTCATCAATCGTGCATCTCTCTCCCTCTTCTGTTATTGCATAACAACTAGTGTCATGGGTTTTTCGCAAAGTAACGCCTGATTTTATAACTTATCGATGGTTAACATCCACTGTCAAAATTTGGAAATAGTCAGCAAGTGGATTTTCTAAACCAGAGTGAAGTCTGTAAAGTTACACTATTTTAATAAATTGAAAAAAAAATTAAATGTTACTTTTATCATTATTCCTTAGAAAGTAGATACCGAAACGATTTTCCTGTTGATAACAAAAACAACAACAAAATAATTACTCATGGAATTACCAATATTATCAGGTATTTATTTTTATGTGTTAATAGTATTTTACGATATTAAAATTTATCAGTGATTACTGTCAATACTACCAGGTGTTACCAGTACGATCCAGTGTATTATCAGGTATTATCGGAAATATTCCGTATTTTTCGTAATAAATAACGTGATTTAGACCATTACTATATCAGCTGCACTGATAATGGTTTGTACAACAAAATTTAACACGGTAAATTAAATGCGTAGTCTTCATACTAATATTAAAAAATGGGAAAATAATTCTGTGTATCCTTAAATACTTTACATTGCACTGCTGTATTTAATTTCTGTGTATTAACGAGTCCTTGTTACTTGTAAAACAATGAGTTATTGTTATTATTATTAAACTAGCTGACCCGTGCAACTTCGTCTGCGTCACATGAGAGAGAGGGTTAGAGAGAGTATGACTCAACCTTAAAAGAAAGACATTATGCTATCGCGGATATTTTTTTTAACTTTTTAAGAGGTACAATTCCATTATACATGATTGTTGCGTAACTTTAACCGTTTATACATCGCTCGCAACGGAAGCTCTCAAAAGAAATACATTTTCCCCGTTTTTGCAACATTTATCGTTGATGCTTCGCTCCTATTAGTTGTAGCGTGATGTTAGATAACCTTATAGCCTTCCTCGATAAATGAACTATCTAACACTAAAAGTTTTTTTTTTAATTCGAACCAGTAGTTTCTGAAATTAGCGCATTCAACCAACCAAACAAACAAACTCTTGAGTTTCATTATATTAGTATAGATTCAAGTCTGTAACAATTTAATTTCCCCGATATATTTGCATTAATTGCTAAAATAATCTACTTAAGTTTTTCCAAATAAGGGCTTGCCTCGGCAGCCTTACGTCTTCATCCTTAGACACTCGATGATAATTACGTGATGCTTGATCATCGAAACAGACAAACAGACAAAAATTCAAAAAATGCTGGAAATGGGTTCTGTTGGTTATCCTTTAACACCCTGGCAATTTTTTTTCAAAATATTTTCGATGCACAAAAACGATTTTTCTACAGATTTATTATATGCATAGAAGATAATATCCCCCGGCCGACTGCATTGGTCACGGTGGCTAATCTGAACACGGAATAGCCAAGTGCGCAGTGCATATTATAGTGCACAAGTGTGTGTGCAAATACAGGTGCTATCTTTGTTCCTTTACTCTCATGGTCCGATAGTTCAAGTCCTGTCCTGCTCAATGTGTAATTTCCACCTGCACTTTGAGGGACCTTTCCGAAGTTACCACCAACGCTGCGGCGCCGTGAGTTCTGGTTAAAACTATTTCGATTATAAAAAGAAAATCATCGACACGACGAAGAAGAACGTGCTTTTTGAGGCTTACAATCACAGGACCAACGGAGCAGTGTATTCTTATTAATTTTTTCGCGGCGCGATGGAACCGAAAGCTTCTGGATTGGCCAAGGCGTACTGAAAGCTACTGTGTGGGCTCCCAAGAAGATGGACCCATGAATAGAAGGCCTAACAAATGGCAATTGCTTTCAAAGCATTCCCTATTTCCACAACGACTCTCATCAGAATTGAAGCTTTACGCTAGTTTGTGAGAATCCAATATTTTTTTTATTTTCCACCAGCTTTGACGCTGATAGCCGTAACCACTAACTGGGCTCAAACAATCTAAAAAGAGCAAGAACACTTAACGATTACTAACTTATGCCCGCGGTCTCGCCCACGTGAAGTTCGATAATGGTCTCCACAGGATCGGAATACCGGGGCAAAAAGCTCTATGTGTTAAGGGCCTATACTACCTCAAATGGCTTAGCATGATCCTCCGTTACGCCTAAAATACTGCAGCATTAATTGTGAAATAAATATATGGTAAAGTTGACGATTAATGTTAAGTCTTATGTTTAACGAAAACACGATTCCATAAATTTTTATCGATAGAAAAAAAAAACACAAAGTTACCTCTAAACTGAACAATAAACCTCTGGCAATCATAAAATACTTAAAATTAGATCATGAAACTTTTTATACTAACTGAACTAGTTAAAAAAATAACATAAGACCTGCTTTATAGTTATAAAGCAGGTCTTATGTTATTTATTTTCTTCGTCCAATCAATAGATTTTTTGTAAATCGCAAAAAAACACTAATTTCGCACTATTCGGCCCGCAGTGACTGACGTAACAACCACTTTGTATTGCAAGCTGATTAGAACTTTATTGTAACAGTATTTCAATCGAAGTTTGAACCACCACAAATAGGGTTGCTAATTTTAGGGTTAGACAGGGCCTTAATTTAGGTTATACACTATCTGTGTGCCAACTTTGATCCAAAAGCGTTCAGTAGTTTTTGCGTCAAAGAGCAACCATCTTTCCTTCAACCAACTATCGGATTTATAATAGTAAGTAAGACCATCTGGATCTTAGATCCTCTGGTGAAAGTCGCAGGAATCTAGTGGATTCGAGTATGTGACTGATCGTTGTAGCAATGTCCACAACTGTCTGGCAGTCCCATAACTGTCTGGCAGTTTGAATACTATATGCGACCTACCCAAATGTCCTTTCTTTGGTATTGTTCGTCGTTTCGTTGGGCTCCTTTTATAAGTCGAGCTACACGATAACTGACAATTTTTTGCACTGACTGGACAGGTCCACTCAAATCTGTGTGATTCTTTCTTCAAAAGACCATCTCAGACACTAATCTGCATAGTCCTCATGTGAATTGAGCAAGATTATGTCTGGACTTCAAAAGAGACTATGACCTCTGAGTTTCTTTCGGCTGTTTCTTCTCAGAGTAGTCAGGTACGAAACACCGACCCATCTTTTATTTTTTGAAAATGACGTGTAAAAGTGTTTGTAAAAACCTACTTGCAAAATAAACATCATTTATCATTTAATGCTGTGGGGAGGCATTATGAGTTATAAGCCTACTATCACTATCACTTTCTACTTAGATCACTTACGTCACTAATAAACTTATCGAACCATCAAACACAACAGCATAGATAATACTACCACCTATCATGCTGATAACATTTAGTATAAAACCAATCATATTATGTGATCGACGCGGAAAACTCGGAAATCAATCATGGCGGCAGCAGCAACTGATATATTAATACAAATTCCTAAAATCAGAAAACGTATTACTGGAGAACCCATAGCTGCAATAGTTAAGAATCATCTGGAAGAAGAAATTATGTACAAGGAGGTTAATCTGTCACTTGTAGAGAAGAAATCCGGTACCTTTTATAAATATGTGCACAACTATCGAGTCCACCAGGGTGAGCGAGGTCGTGAAAGAAATAAGGTGAGGAACCGTCACAAGCTTGAAGACCACAAGACATATGTACTCCTGAACATTAAAATGCTGAACAAGAACCTAGATGACAGTGTAACATCGAGTAACGGATCACCTAAAACAGAAAACGTAACACCATCAGGAGAGACAGATATAAGTGAAGGTATAAAGAGATATTATGTAGAAATCTTATTCAAAAAGCCTACAGGCATTTTCTGTTTGAAGAAAAAGTTTAAAGCTATCATAAAAGTCTATCCCACAGTCGTTTCACCATTTCCAGAGGATCGATTCTTATCAGCACTGGACAGAACTCTCACGCAACTCTTCGCTTCGAAAAAGCATGAAATTAACGTGAAATCAGAACTTGAAAAAGGATTCATTACTCCATCAAGAGAGATCAAAGTATCATTTGTTGTGGCTAATAATACTGATGTTATTATTTCTCTTAGGACAGTGAGTAAAAGAAAAACTTAACTGAAACTGTAGCAAATATTTGGGAAAGAAGTGAGGACAGAACCGGAGAGAACGACAAAAAGAAAAGAACGATCTTATCTTCGGAAGGGTTGATAGCGGTTGAAGCAGTCAAACCATGAGTGAAGACATCGAATCAATAATCGCAATGAGGGTTTCCCCTGGATAAGATCGATGACCAGCAGATAACGACAGGAATACGAAACATGGTACTGATATATGGGAACATGCATTATGCGTTTGGTGAAGAAGCTGTATTGTTAAAAATAATTTAAAAAACAATAGTGATAATGATGTGGCAAGTGATTCTAATAAAACGATGGAAGAGCTAGCATCATAACGAGAGACTGATTAACAAAACCTAAAGCAATATACTTTGTTTTATGCATCATGGATAATTTTAGATATTGTAATGTAAGTAATATTTCTACTAAAACATGCTACATGTTAGCCTTACTTAGGAAGAGACCCCACGACACAGGGTATTCTAGTGTGGATTCAAGGGAATATGTTAAAATTTAGTTTTTTTTTGTTACTAGCTTTTTAATATTGTACCATGTTAGGCGAACTGAATAAAACTTTGTTTATTTATACTCAAAACAAAGGAAATGTTAAATAAATTAATAAAATATCATGTTAAATCTGTATTTTATATTAACTACGTACTAGCTGACCCACGCAACTTCGTCTGCGTCACATAAGAGAGAGAAAGCTCACAAAAGGAAATAAAAAATCCCCGTTTTTGCAACATTATTCATTTATGCTCCGCTTCTATTAGTCATAGCGTGATGTTATATAGCCTTATTACCTTCCTCGATAAATGGACTATCCAACACATTTTTTTTTTATTCCAACTAGTAGTTCCGCCGTGTGGTATCCGGCAGAGTAGAATAGAACCAACCCATGACACTCACGCGTGTCGTATAAGGCGACTAATGTCTGAGGCAGAACACCTTGCGCCTCCGTAGACCAGAGAATGGGCAGCAGCGTTTTCTGTTATTCTTTCATCACTGCGATCTCCAATTCGCCTGCCAAGCGTGGAGATTACGGCAAATTCCTCCCATCATGGGAGAGGCTTATGTCCAGCAGTGTACGTTATGGGCTGTTATAGTATTAGTTCCTGTGATTAGCGCGTTCAACCAAACAAACAAACTCTGCAGCTTTATTTACAAGCTGATATCCGCGGCTTTGCCCGCCCCCGCAAATAATATACTAAAGCCTTCCTCTTGAATTACTCTATCTATTAAAAAAACCCGCATCAAAATCCGTTGCGTAGTTTTAAAGATCTAAGCATACATAGGGACAGACGGAGGCGGCAGGGACTTTGTTTTATAATGTGGTGATTCCTTCACACACAAAAGACTATTCATTATTAAATTGTTTATTTTAATATTAAGTTTAGTCTGGTAAATGTAGCTCGCACTAGGCCTGCATTTCCCACTTCAATTCATAGAGAAAACGCCTGTGTCCCAACGGTGGGAACATTTCAGAGTGATTAAGCTTAAATTGTCGCCGACACGGCACAGTTCACACCCACCACAAACATAATAAGCTGTTTATTATAAAGATAGTTTAATGATCGGTACCCGCGCGAAATAACGGTATATCTCCCTGTCGCACCATGCCGCAACACTTAGTTACGTCATCGCATGCGTCATCGGACACCGATAACGAAAACACTTATCGTTCGAGTTCCAAGAGCCCTTATCTCGAACCGTAAACATTGTCGTCTTTGTTATGAATCAGACTGCGTTTTATAATATAAACAACACTTGTGAAACCACTTCAGTATTATAAACAAAGGATATGAGATAGATGACATATGAGAATTTGCCTCGTTATGACCTGTGGCCGTATTTTATTTAATTTTGGTAAAACTACTGATTCAATTTACACGAAACTTTAGAACCAATGTAACAAATACACAAGTAACCTAATACATAATTCATATAAGAGTCTTACTGATACATTCTAATCAGATTTCAACTAGATTGTAACTAAAAATTCTTATACGGCGAACTGTCATTTTATTGTCATTGACCTCGATTTGAAAACACTTGAAATCTATATAAATATGAATATGTATGCTTATTCTTATATTAAATAATGAATTATGATTATTACTTACCTTGTTTTTGCTGTTTCCAAGACCATATTTCATTTTAGAACAGTCAAATTCACATTTTCAATTGTTTACTCCATTTTGACAAAAAATCGTTCGACAAAAAATTTTGTTGGCTCACAAAATAATTTTGGTTCATTGTTCTACGTAAATATCTTGCTACAAAGTAGCATTACACAATAATAAGGTAATAAACATTCACTTCACAACGTTTTCAAGCACTTAACTAAACAAAAACACAATAAATCACTCGAGTGGCACTCCAATGTTTACCTGCACTGACGTTCCAACGACCGACGCGCTTCTATATTTTTTTTTTTAAGTTGCCCGTTTTAAGTTCATAGTGTTTGGCATCGTTAGAATCGACTACTGTCAGGCACCAGAGGTAAAAATTGCCTAACGATTTCGAACCATAGGTTAAGTAAAAATAAGGTTTGAAGTTGTTCGTACGAGGTGGAACGACGGCGTGCCAGCGGGGCTCAACGGTATGTTCGTTATGTGGAATGCATGTCGGCACTCCGGTACCGAGAGGTTAAAATGTTTTGTTATTGCAGATTACTGATAAAAAATACGCAAGTCAAATTATTTCTGAAACGTATTGATTAGCTACTTTGATAGATGACGCACATTACATATTAGACTTAACATAGCATCATGCCTTTATACCTCGAAGGGTTAGGCAGAGATAAACCAAATAGTTCCTACACCAACATTTCGCTAATTATGTTAGTCCCAGAGCGAGCCTATTGCCATCAGCAGGATGCAAATACAGACTTCGTAGTTCCTACTGCTTCATGATACTAATTCCTGATCGAAAAACCCAATAACACTGTCCAACCTAGGAATCAAACGCAGGACCTCACTCTCAGCAGTCGTGCTTGCGACCACTTGACTAACGTGGTTGAGGAGATCGTGGAGTATGTCCGAGCGAAGACCAGCTGGACCTAGAGGGTCGAGAAGTTGGAGTCGCGCCACAACACGAAATTTAAGTCTTTCGTGGTGCGAGTTCCGACTCATCATATTGAGACCTTCCTCAAGGAAGAGTTTTGGCCGAAGGGTGTCATGTATCGGCGATTCCGCGAAAGGCTACGCGACACCACGCAGCGCAACATGACGCCGTCTCTTCGTGTAAAATAGTTTAATTAGGTTTTTGTGGTTTTTATGAATATGTATTTTAGTCTATAAGGTATATATGAAATGGGTCTTTTGTTACCTGAATTAAATGAAATATTATTATTATTATAAGCAAGTCTTTAAAATTGAGTACCAATAAATTCAATAGATGGCGCTGGACAGTTCGTCTCGCATCTGAATTGCAGTATCAGAGTCTCTGATATTGAATCTCTGACCACCATACTGTCAACTTATAGAGACTGATTGTGTCTGACTAATCACGAATAGACAAGCATATACAAGATTTATAAGGACCCTCCACAAAACCGTCAACCAAATTCAATTACGCAAAAATTATTGCTGGGATGAGAATTTTTTTAGGGTGTAAAACACGTTTTGCGGTAGGACTTAACGTAATGCACTGGAATCATACGCATTTAATAGTATAGGAACAGGCGGCCTACTGTGATTTCTTACAATATTGTTTTAATCTTACTTCAGTGTGGGAGAGAGATGAAGCTAGACATCCTGTATAGCTCCATCACCTTCCCACACTGAGGTGGTTCGGGTCCAGGTGATCAATAAAACGTCATCGACAATTTGCTCATGACTGATCAGAAAATGTCAACTTCTTATCAGCATTTTATCCCTGACTTGAAAATCATATTTTGCTGATTATTCGTTAGATAAGTATTGATTAGATAGGTAATTATAATTCTTATGTCACCACGAGGGGATATACCTATAAATTCTTGTGACCCATTCATGACTTCAGGCGATGCGAATTGCGTCAATCAACACGCGCGCGTGCAACTTGTTTTTTTCAACGTAAGTTTCGTCATCGCTGTGATTCGTGGCATGTACTAAAAAAATATTTTTATTAAATTTTTCCAGTCATTGTTGCTACTAGCTTGTCACTTGAACTTGTAGCTCGTGGTCAAGCGGTAATAACTTCAACAACATACTAATTAGTTAAAGACGTAAAATGATTAAATAATTTTTATACTACCGGAATCGGGTTTATCGAATTTCTATTTTGTTCTAGGTTTGATTCGCTGCGGCAAAGTGTTTAAGTTTTTCCATAATGAATTTCATTAGGGTTTACCCCAGCCTGATTCAGGATTTGTATGTATAATCCACTGTTACCTTACCCATTATGGACTTAAACATAACTGGCAAAATGTGGGTGTTTTTATGGATTTTAAAAGGTTTGTAGGATTAAATAGTATTTCTAGTGGACTCATAAATAAAAACTATTTTCTACCAAAATAAATTACTAAAACATAAATATCATCATCATCATCATCAGCCTATTAATGTTCCCACTGCTGGGATACGGCCTCCTCTCTATGAGGGGGAATGGGCTATAATCCACCACGCGGGCCCAGTGCGGATTGGTAGATGTCACATGTCTTCGAATTTTTTGGTTCTAGGACATGCCGGTTTCCTCACGATGTTTTCCTTCACCGTTTTGAGAGCAGTGGTGAAGAAATAAATTACACAAAGTAATGCGCCTGCCTGGGTTTGAACCAACGACTTACTGTTCGTAAGTCGGGGCCGCCACCACTGGGCCACCGCTGCTCTCTAAACATAAATAGTGCATACAATTTAAACATTATTCTTTTGTTAATATGTAGAAAAATTGCATCCGTTTTTTTATTGCAGCTAAAAAGTTTTTCGTTTACGATGTTGAATAATTTCCTGCCATACTGAAAAAAAAATATTGAACATCCCTGGGTAGCGGAAGGGGAAAGGGAATATGCATGAAACACAAAATTCCAATCAAAAAAACCCTTTTATTTGAAAAGTGCTTAGTGTTTCACTAAGATTTTATTATTAATATTGTTATTGCAATTTTTACTTACATACAATTAGTAAAATTATTATTCTATTAAGGGAAAAAAAATGATGATTTCTTGGGTTGATAGTACTGTATTTCATTGATTTAGGTGAAGAAAAAATTACGTGCATATTCCCATCCCTCCAGCGCTGGGTCATTTCCTCGAACTGTGACTATAACCCTTTGATTATCCAAAACTTGTCGTGCATACTTATTCCTAACAAATGAAAAGGTAAAAGTAGACTGAACAATTGCATTTATTAAAAGGAGATAAAAAATACAGTTGTTATAAGAAGGACCTACCTATCACGCACTCAAGGGGAGGTACGAACACTACCTGAACGCGCCCCAAAAGGTAGTAGCCGTAAGGCTGGCCCGGGGCTACCGCACGATTGCCCGCGAGGCGGCGAGCCTCCTTGCCGGATTGCCGCCATGGGATCTGGAGGCGATAGTCCTCGCGCGCCTGCATGAATGGCGCGCGGAGGCGCTACGCCGGGGGGAAACTCCGCTGCAGCGACAAATTGTCGCTCAGCGGACAGACTTCCGGCGGGATCTCATGGCGACATGGAGAGAGCGACTGTCGCAACCCCGTGCAGGGCACGCCACAATAGTGGCGATAAGTCCCCTCTTTGAGGAGTGGCTTGAGAGACGCCACGGCGTCCTCACCTTCCGCCTGACGCAGGTCCTCACCGGACACGGAGTGTTCGGGAGGTTCCTGCACCGAATCGGGCGGGAGGAAACGCCCGGGTGCTTCCATTGTGAGGATCGACCGGAGGACACGGTGGAACACACGGTGGAGGTGTGCCCCGCGTGGGCGGAGCACCGCCGTGTCCTCGAAGCGGCGATCGGCGGCGGCGACCTCTCGCGTCCGGCCCTGGTGCAAGCCATGGTCCGGAGCGAGACGGAATGGGACGCCGTCACCTCCTTCTGCGAAGCAGTAATGCTAGAGAAGGAGGTGGCGGAACGTGAGAGGGAGAGAACCTCTCAACGTCCCGGCCGCCGCGGGAGACGCCCCGGGCGTCGGGGGCCACCACCACGTGGCCCCCGGCCACCGTAGGCGCGGGCCTGTGGACGGTAAGCTATGGGCTAGCTCGCCGTCGCGTCCGTCCGTCTCATGACGACAGGCCGTGTCGACGGCGCGTTCGTGTTCCACGCGCGCCTCAAAGAGAGTCAGCAAAAAGGAAGGGGTCCGTAAGGACCGATGCCTGCCGGGGTTGCGGGACTATTCGAAAGAGATACCGTGGCCCCGGAACACAAAGGGCGATGAAGGAACATGGATGGGTTTTAGTCAGTAAAAGTCTGACACTCCCTCCTGCTCCGCCCAGAGCGGGAGGGGTTATTTGATGATTTCCCATACGAAAAAAAAAAAAAAAAAAAAAGGGGGAGGTACGAAGGAGGTAGTTTTAGGATACTATACTTCAGATGGCGTCAGGCCAAGCCAGGTCAACTCCGATGATCAGGCGTCAGAGCAGCTCGGAAGATCAGGCGTCAGGGCAGCTGCTGCTCTGTAGGACAGGCGTCAGGTCTGCTCTGTAGGGCAGGCAGTAGGCCAGTAGGCCAGGACAGTTCCGAAGATTAAGCGTCAGGGCAATGCAATACAATGCGAGGTCTACCGTTATATTCGAAATATTGTCCATCTAACCGCGAGCGACACACATGTTGTGACAGCGCCTGCAGAAAAAATAATTCAAGAAATAAAATTGCCAAGAGCATGCCACAAGTCACTGCGCCGCGATTTGTGACGTGACGTGTTCATTATACATGAAGCAATTAAGTGTCACACGCGCGTGTGTTTGGCGCAAGTCGCAACTTATGAGGTCGTGAAGGGGGCGTGTGAAACGTGTCTCTAATAATTATAGACTGTGATTAGATAAAAATCAACAATAACTCGTATTATTGTGATATAAAACTGTGTTTTTTTTAAACAAGATAATTTGGAACTTTATCTATTTCTTCGACAAATTTGTTCGTAGTCCATCTTCAAGTGACGTAATATTCTGATTCTGTAGATAATCCGATAAAGTTCTATTATCAGGTAATATGCGCATTTGCTTATCATTTCTCAACACTATAAGTACAACAAAAGCAACTATTTATTTAATCATTTAGTACGAAGCGAATCATACCTTAAGAAGGACGTAAAAGTAAATAAGTAATGGGAGCGATCGGCCAAATATTTTTTAACGACTTGAATGTAAAATATATAGGTTATGGTAAATATAAATACATAGTAACTAGAAATCCAGAACCTATAACCGGAACAGTGAAAATTCAAATAATAGAAGAAACAGAGTATAAATATATTGCTCTGTCACTCATTAAGCAAGAAGATGGCGTTATAACTCATGCAAGGAATGAGATAGAGAAGATTTACTTTCTGTACAATATTACGGATGGAAATATAACGCTGGATTCAGGAAAATACGAATACCCATTCAAATTTATCATACCAGAAATACCACCATTGGATAAAAGAATTGGAATGATAACATATGAATTGGTGCTACAGTTTAAAAACCCTGGAAGACTCAGTTTGAGTAAAAGATTCAAAGAGACGATCATCATATTCCCAGAAATCAAACATTCCATTCAGACGTATTCATAATTGCTCCGCTTAACGCCTCCGAAGAAGTATGAAAGTCGGAAAAGGAAACAAATGTGGTGAAACAAACTTTGTGTTGTTTAATGATGACATTTTTTGGTTAAAACAGAATTAAGTAGTAAGTTGTAAGTATCAAATACAGGGTGGAAGCGATACCGATGCGCAAACGGCTACCACGTATTCATTACTTTATTTTGAATAATTTCTTAATTTCTATGTACCATAGAAATTATTAAAAAATAAAAAATCTGTTGTTCTAAACATTTTGAACATGTATTTATTGCACTTTTTAATTAGTATGAAAATATCAAAGTTCCTATTTACTGATAATTTTTAAACTGACTTGTGAATTAACCGGACTATGAATGTTGACTTAGGACGAATAATGATTAAGATGTTAAATATTAAGTAACCAAAACTAAAAATATTGTACACCTTATAGGTATGTTACAGCGATCTTTTATAATAATAATAAGAACAAATATTTCACCTATGACAAACAATCTGGCTGAAGATAATTATATTTATTTTTAGTAATTAGTACCTAACAATAAGCTTAATCAAAACCTATTTTGTGACGTACATTGTACATGTAATTTCTTACATAGTGTATATTAAAACGTATTTTTTTTATCTTATTTAAATACAACTTAATCGCTGGCCATTAGTTGCACATTTACGCGTAACGCATCTTACAACGGTGACTGCGTTTTGTTAGAATTTACCACGTCTCCCCACAACAAGCGCAGAAGTCGCATCGCCCCGGGTTGTGAACGGGGCTTTATAGGGAAATTTTCAATTATTATTTCAGCACAAGATTAGGGGTTTATACTGTGATGGTTGCTGGATGATCATCTAATTCTAATTATGCTTTATTAGGTGGGTTACGTGCTGTAGCTCAAACTATTTCTTATGAAGTTAGATTGGCTTTAATTTTAATATCTAGAATTATAATTATAGATTTTAATATGTTGAGTTTTTTTTAATTATCAATGTTACTAAATATTTTAATATCTTGCTCTGTTTAGACCTGAAATATTAATTATAAATAATTGCATAATAACACTGAATTAGGTCGCAGTTTATTACTGAAACTTAATACTACGTGTTACGATTTTAATTATTGCAATTAATTACATATGTCAATGCACTACAAAGCAATATTTAAAAATTCAACTAAGTAAAATAGATAAAAAAAAATCCAAAAAAACTGCTTCGCCAGTTTGCAAAATACAGTCATAGTCAAGTCATTAATTAATTTAACGATATATACGTATGTATTAACATACACAGCTGATGCTCTATAAATCATTAAAAATTAGGTTATTAACAGGACTCCGTATTATCCTCTTTACAAACTCGAAAACATTAATTTAGTTCATCAAATTTCTCGATAGATGGCGTTGTAAGTTTCGACCTCATTTATCTGAGATACCTACGCAATAACCATGCAATAACTAAAACCTAAACTACTACGTTACTACTAGCTACTACTGCTACTAGCTTTTTAAATTAATGGAGTAACTGCCTACCTGACCACCACTGATCATTTCTTTGTAATACTGTAGGTACTCCTCGGTAAGACTGGTAGTCAGACTTTCTGATTTCTGACTACCCATAACGATCCTTGCGATTCACTCTACATATATACAGAACGGTTGGCCGATAGGGCCAATAAGTTCTGTAGTGGCGACCGCGAACCGGAAGACGTTGCGTTGGAAACTGGAAGGCCTCCCACTAGGTGGACCGATGACCTGGTGAAGGTTGCGGGAATCTGCTGGATGCAAGACGCACGGTACCAGTCAATGTGGCGACACTTGGGGAAGGCCTATGTCCAGCTGTGGACGTCTTTCGGCTGAAATGATGATGATGATGGAAACTCCTTCCTCTTATTGGAAGGCAATTTATGAAGACAAAATAGTGCCGAATTCAAATTTCCACGGGAGTTTGCAGAAGTACACGACAGACCGATACTAGAAGACTATGTCTAGAACTGAAAATCTACTGGTTGGATGATAATAATTTCAGTAACAGAAACCTTAATTTAAACTCCATGTTTATAATGTTTATGGATAACATTGGTACCTCTATATATTAAAATAAATTGTTGCTTCATTTTTTGTAAGTAAGACACACTGACATACTTTTGTGCAAACGACACCCGCCATAGCTTCCACTTATTTCGATGCTGTGCTTCTTCTTACCAATTCCAGGAGCCATCCTGATACAGAATAAAGACAAAACCAAAGGAAATCTTGGTTTTATTCAACAATAAAATTACATAGCGTATTTCTAAGCAGACAAATCGTTTGACACCACGATTTGACATTACTACGACAACATAGTATAAGATGGAGTATCGATAATAATATGATCTCCTTATTAGATAAGAAGGTTTCATATCATTCACCCATGCTCTATGAAGAAACGTAGTCATGAAGATAAGCCGGAGGCCTTCTTTCTCGAGTAGAACGACGAGGAACTTCTACGTCTTCAATTTCAGCTGGCCCACCTGCTTCAACAGGCTCGTCTTCATTTGTAGGTGCAGTAGATGGTCCACGTGGTGGTTCATCGTCGGAGTTTTCTTCGTCATCTACTGTATATGGAAGAGGCGCCAGGGATCTATTCGAAACAGTTGTCTCACGGCCATCAGGTAGGCGTACATATGAGTATTCAGGGTTGCTTTGTAGTAGTTCCACTTCTTCTACCGCTGGCTCATATTTGGAGTTCCGTACGTTTCTCTTCATAAAGACTGGCCCTGGAGAGTGGAGCCATGTCGGTAGTGATTGTCCATTTCCTGAGCGACGAGGATGATTGAACATGCGCTCGTGAGGAGTGGCGTTAGTTCCCGTGCAAAGCAAGGATCTAATAGAATGTAGGGCTGGAGACAAGCCCTTCTCCCAGTCACTAATGTCAGCGTTGTTGGAGCGAAGATACAGTTGAATCGTACGCCACAAGGTTCCGTTTAAGCGTTCAACCAAGCCATTCCCTTGTGGGTTATATGGAGTAGTGCGACTGCACGCAGTACCAAGTGACGTCAGGTACTTTCTGAGCTCATCCGATAAGAACGACGTCCCTCTATCGGAATGTATGTATGCTGGCGTGCCAAATGTGGAGAACAGATCAACTAAGCATTTTATAACCGTTGCCGACGTCATGTCTTTACAGGCGTAAGCAAAAGGGAACCGACTAAACTCATCAATTATGGTTAGAATGTACTTATTTGAAGTTTTTGAGGGAAGTGGGCCTTTAAAATCTAAGTTTAATCTCTCGAATGGTGATGTAGCTTTTATGAGACGCCCTTCATTTCTTATGTAGCGGGGTTTGATTTCGGCGCATACTGGACAGGCAGCGGTCATTCTTTTGATGTCTTCGATTGAATAGGGTAGATTTTTGGACCGTACCCAATGAGTCATGCGTGAAATACCAGGGTGGCAAAGAGAGTTATGTAGAGAAATGAGTTTGCTTGGAGAGTTGCTGTTGATGTGCATGCAAACTCTTGATAAGGCATCAGCAGCAAAGTTCTGGCTGCCTGGCCGATAGATTATGTCGTACTTGAAACAGGAGAGCTCCAGGCGCCATCTCTCGATTTTCTCGTTTTTTATCTTATTAGAGTGCGTCTGGTTAAACATAAATGCTACAGATCTTTGGTCTGTGATTAGTAGGAAATGTCGTCCAATCAGAAAGTGCCTCCATTTTCGAAGTGCTTCAACAATGGCGCAGGCCTCCTTTTCTATTGATGGCTGTCGCCTTTCTGTATCATTTAGCGACCGAGAAAAAAAAGCTACAGGTCTTCCTTTTTGTGATAGTGTCGCAGCAATTGCAAACTCCGATGCATCGGTTTCGACTGAGAATATTTCCTTCTCGTCAATTCCAGCCAAGGCCGATTTAGCAATATCCTTCTTAAGTTCGTCAAAAGAATTAATAGCGTCTTGAGATAAGGGAAATGTTGCTTCAACCAGTGGTCTTAATTTGGATGAGAAGTTTTCTACCCATTTCGAATAGTGAGCGAATAGGCCAAGGGCTCTTTTCAAGGCTGCTAAGTCAGTTGGAACAGGAAGATTCATCAGGGGTTCAAGACGGTTCTCGTCTGGTTTCATAATGTTTTTGTGTATGTTATAACCAAGGAGGTTGATTGACTCCGCTTCGAACGTGCATTTGTTAGTATTAAGCGTAAGTTTGTACTTTCCAGCAGCTTCCGTAAACTTGCGAAGGTTTTCGTCATGGTCCTCTTTATTGACACCGCATACAGTGACATCATCCAGGTAAGCGAATGTGCCTTTGAGGTTCTCCGAATCGATAATATATTGTAAAGTTCTCTGGAAAGCTGCCACGCCGTTCGTTACTCCAAAGGGAATCCGTGTGAACTGATATAGGTTCCCGCATGCTTCAAAAGCGGTATATTTTCGTTCTTTGGCCAGAATAGGCACCTGGTGATATGCACTTTTGAGGTCTATTTGACTAAATAAGTTGTACTGTGATACTCTCGTTATAATAGAATCGATACTTGGAAGAGGGTATGCGTCAAGTTCCGTAAATCTGTTTATAGTCTGTGAATAGTCGATCACAAGACGTTTTCGATGGTGGCCTCCTCCAGCGACAAGAACCTGAGCCCTCCAGGGTGACACACTGGGCTCAATAACATTATCCTTGATCAAATTGTTTATTTCATTCGATATGAAATCTTGATCTTCTTGTGAGTGACGTCTTGAGCGGATTGCGATTGGTTTGATATTTGGAGAAAGATTCGTAAAGACTGATACAGGCGGAACGGAAGCCTCTAGTACGTTGCAGACTTTTAACGGTTGTTTATCACCTCCAAACTGAAGTTCAAGAGAAGAATGCTTTTGGAGTAGGTCATGTCCAATAATAACGTCAGCGCAAAGATTATTGATGATCAATAAAGGC
The DNA here is from genome assembly GCA_905147715.2 of Xestia xanthographa. Classification (NCBI taxonomy): domain Eukaryota; kingdom Metazoa; phylum Arthropoda; class Insecta; order Lepidoptera; family Noctuidae; genus Xestia; species Xestia xanthographa. The sequence continues at coordinate 4,293,967 of LR990656.1, read as the reverse complement.
TGGTTTCGGTGTATATGGCCACCTATTTGAATTGTCGCGTAACATAATCCATCGACGTAGGAAACGTTGTTGAGAGATGCGAGTGTTATAGCTTGTCTACAAGGCTTAAGTTTGAGTTTCAAAATTTGAGCGAGATTCTTGTCAATGAAGCTTATGGAACTGCCAGTATCGACGAGTGCATCAGCGCGGTAGTTGTTGAGAGTAATGGGAGTTGTAGCTTTGCTGAGACTAGAAGGAGCAGCGGCAGAAAATGCTGAGAGATTGTACTTGCGTATCATCATCTGTGACAGCTGCATTTGTAGAGTTATTAGTAGAATCGCGGTTAGAGCTTCTGCAAACCTTGGCAAAATGACCACGCTTCGAACAGAGTTGGCATTCCACGTTGCGGGCGGGGCATTTTAATCTTTGATGAATATTACCCCCGCAAAAGAAACAACGACGGCGATGTGTTGTTGCTAGGTTCGGCTGCATTCGTGTTTCTGCCTCAGTGGCAGCATTGACCGGGTTAGAATTGAAGGAAGGAGATGGTACTAGTAGTTGAGAAGTGTTCTCGGCAGTTTCCAAGGTAATCGCAAGGTTCAAAATCTCTTCTAGTGTCAGAGATTTTTCTAGAAGCCGTTCCTTTATTTTGCTTGATAAGATCCCGCTGATAAATGTCCCACGTATGGTTTCGTTCTGGTGTTCTTCCGCTGTCACTGCTTTAAAATTACAGTCATGAGCAAGGATGCTAAGCGCTCGAGAGTATTCTGCGATGTTTTCTCCAGGCTGTTGTTTCCTAGTCGTAAGTCGATGCCTTGCCAAGGTTATGTTCTGTTTCTTTTCATAGGCATCATTAAGTTTGCTTATTGCGTCGCTGTACTTAGTGCAGGAGCGGATGTTGTTGAAGATTGTAGGCGAAATGTGGTTGACAAGTACCTTCAGTTTGAGCGATTCATCGGGCGATCCTTGTTGTGCAATAAAGTTTTCAAAGGTGTATTTCCAGTGGGCCCACTTTAGATCGGCACCAGGTGCAGCAGGCTCCACGTCAAAACGATCGGGTCGGAGATATTGTGTTACTTTCTCTTGAGACATCGTGCTTGATATTATTATGCGAGAACAATTATTGTTGAATAAATTGATACAGAATAAAGACAAAACCAAAGGAAATCTTGGTTTTATTCAACAATAAAATTACATAGCGTATTTCTAAGCAGACAAATCGTTTGACACCACGATTTGACATTACTACGACAACATAGTATAAGATGGAGTATCGATAATAATATGATCTCCTTATTAGATAAGAAGGTTTCATATCACATCCAATGCAACCTGCCATCTTCTCGGTATGGTGTTTCCCCTTCGAGTTATTTCAGGACTTTATGAATCTTGCAATGATATTCGACCGTTCACGAACGTGGCAAAATATTTTTTTTCATCAATTTTATTATACCTTTTTTCCATACACAATCATGTCGAGTAACTTAGGTAGAATGACAAACACTCATTTTGCCACACAGCAAACAAATAAAACCTCCTTTGTGTTCTGATACATATTTTCACCAGAAATGACAGAATGTCAGTATCATTGATTGACATTTCTCTCTGCTTTGGTCTGGTTTTGTATTAAACAACGGGTTGTTTAGATTTAAAATTAACCTGAATACCTGACTGAAAATATAGGTATTTCATTCAAGATGCGATTTATTTGGTTATTATAAATACAGTTATTCTAGTTTTAAAATATTTGTTTACGATGCGTGGACACGCCTATTGAAGAAAAAGTACGTTTAAGAATTAGCAATTTTTTTATTTATTTAAAAACGAGCACATCCACAACTAACCTATCCGCTTGAGCTGTATGATTCATAATTAATTAATTAATCTTTTGTTCACAAACTTATCTTTTATCAACACCGAATACTGCACATTGATAAAACAATCCCCCACGTATCTGATAATTTAGTACGAAACTAATCGTAATGGAAAAACGACGTAAAAAATAACAAAATGGGAGTAACCAGTGATATATTGATAGAAACTCCTGCAAATAGAAAGCATATAACTGGAGGACGTATTAAAGGTCAAGTGAAGTTTCATCTGGAAAAAGATACAGTTTACAAGAAGATAAATCTGTATCTCGTTGAGAAAGGTTACTGCCAGTGGTACGAATGTGAACCAAGTTGTATTGCTCGTCGCGGTCAACAATATTGTCGAAAAAAAGTGGGAAAGCATTTCAAATTTGAAGGCCACGAAACAAAAGTAGTAAGTAAAATTGACGTGCTAAACAAAAATAATAATGAAAATATAACATTGAGCGCTGGATCATATGAGCACCAATTTGAAATGATAATTCCAGAAAATATACCACCATCAATGAAGACAGACATTGGAGAAATAAAATATTATTTAGTCTTAAAATTTAAGAAGCCAAGGCTTTTCAGCTTGAATAAGAAGTTCGAGACAAAAATAACAATACATCCAGGTATTGATTATTTTGTTGCAGATAAAAAAATAACTTTTTCAATAGACAAAACTCTGAATAAATTATTTTCTTCTTACAAGCATGAGATTAATCTAAAAGCAGAACTCGACAAAGGGTATCTTAATCCTTTCAGTGAATCACAAGTTTTATATATTGTGACTAACAACAGTAATGTTAATGTATCAGTAAGAACTGAACTAATAAGCAAAACCAAGTACAAAGATGACTTTTTTGTTAAAAAGTACATGTTTGATGGTCCAAAAACTGTGAGAGAAGTTATTTATTCCAATACAGTGGGGTCAGTAAGCGAGTCTGAGAACAGTATGTCATGTTTGTTTGCAGTAATACCAGTGGCTCCAGAATTGTGCACAGTAAGATACTCCAAGATTATAACTAGAGAGTACAAGTTAAGAGTGACATTAAAATTACCGCTCCCACATGTAAATTCTTCTGTTGAAATTCCCGTGTTTATTGGGGAAAGAATTCAAGGTAATAAAGAAGTAGTTGATGCAAAAGCGCCCCTGGAACCGCCGCCGTCTTATGAGGAGACTGTCTGAAGAAAAATCTAAAGAATACATTGAGATTGAGATATGTTGGTGTTTTATACTGCTCTAAAAGCAGCCTTACCTTATCATCAAACGTCATTACGTTATCATTAACTTTTTGTTGTTTGATATTGCTGAGTGTTCTTTTGATTGATTTTGTTTTTTTTGGTTAAATTCTTAGATATAGAATGGAATAGTGTCTTTTATTTGTTTACAAAAGAAGCTCCCAATGATTTAAAGCGTTATCTACGAAACTTTTATTTTGACTTATTTTTAAGAAGAATTATTTTGGTGCAGATTTTCATTGATCTAACTATACATACGTAACTCATATACCTTTTGAAAACAATTAATAAGTAAATAATTTCAAAACATTTACTTGCGTTTGGCATCTATTGTTTTATTATATTGAGCGGTTGAACGTTAGTTGTTCAACCATTCATATTAAGGTTGACATAGGCGAGCAGCAAAATTGTGTTTTTTATAGATACTAGCACACGTCACAATCAGTCGAGTAGTTGAGTTATATCGTAACAAACAAAAAATCAAATCGTTCCTGTACATAATATTATTTCCTTTATTCATTTATAAACAAATTTGTTACATTTTTAAATATTAATTAAAAAATATATAAAAAAACATTTAAAAATATAAAAAAATTGTAGCCCACCGGTATCGGGAACAGGGTCCAAGCTACCGGCGGTCAGGGCTCCAGAGAGAGGAACCTCCTAACAATACGAGCCGTGTCCAGGAGTACCGCTTTCTGAATCAAGCCCTTGATCCAGCTGCCTAACGAGAGCCTCCTCAGGTATTGATCGAGGCTCTTGGCAATTAAGCCATGGGCTGATACGACTATCGGCACAATGATTGCTGAGTCCACTTCCCACATGTCAACAACCTCGCGAGCCAAGTCAAGATACTTGATTTGTTTATCTTTCTCGGCTTTCACGAGGTTCTCATCATGCGGGACCGTTATGTCAACAATCATTGCGCGCCGCTCTGATCGATCCACCACCACTATATCAGGCTTATTGGCTACAATAGTCCTGTCAGTGATGATGGATTGATTCCAGTACAATGTGATACAGCCATTATCGAGAACTGGGTCGGGCATATACCTATAGTAAAGCACTTATTATTTTATATTATTATGAGTATAGAAGTATAGACCTAACACTTCATCCGCGACTTCTTCCTCAAAAATTGTAATATAGCTCGGCTAAATTTTTTAAATATATTTATATCATGCATATTAATTAATGCATGATATAAATATATTTTATAGCCAATAGCACCCACGAATAATGTCGTATGTATGTAATTACTGCCAGTGGAAGTATTTTAAGAATTGGATTATTAGTTTCGGAAACTACCCCAAACATAAAAACTTACAAATTTCACCTCTTTCAAATATTACTAATATTACAGGGTGTAAACGGACCCTTCACGTCGTCAACCAAGCATTCTGTACATCAAACTAAGTAACCCTACGTAAAAAATATTGCTCGGAACAAACATTTTTTTTGGGTGAAAAATCAAGTTTTACGGTAAAACTCAATGTAACGCACTCATCAAAACATTGTGCTGATGGATGGATTGCATAGTGTGGGGGTCGTGGAGGTGTTAAAAGTGAAGTTTTACAAGAAAAAAAACTTGTAAAAAAGTTGGAACTTTGCCCCCGATATCTCATAACTAGAAGGTTCCCGGCATGGTCTATAACAAAAAAATGATGGGGAGAATAAGTGCCTTTCGGCTTCGTTAAGAGTCTTTTTACACTCTTTATAAGTAAATGCGGAAAAAAGTAACTCGGCTTCATCATCATCATCATGGCTGGAACACAAGCCTCCTCTCTATGAGAGGGAATGGGCTATATAATCCACCACGCGGGCCCAGTGCGGATTGGTAGATGTCACATGTCTTCGAATTTTGTGGTTCTAGGACATGCCGGTTTCCTCACGATGTTTTCCTTCACCGTTTTGAGAGCAGTGCTGATGAAATAAATTACACAAAGTAATGCGCCTGACTGGGTTCGAACCTACGACTTACTGTTCGTAAGTCGCGGCCACCACCACTGGGCCACCGCTGCTCTCTCTCTCTCTAACTCGGCTTAGCTCGAATTATGTCAAATCTACTCGAAAATCTAGATGATGATGTAGATGATGTACGAACCGAACGAAAGTTTCCCGATCGGCACGAGCCAAATGAAAGCCGAAATTACGTTCAGTAATATCTTCAGGACTTTCAAGAGCTCGTGGCTAAATAACAACAGCCGCTCGGGTCGATCGTTAGGTTAAGCCGTGCTTGCCTAGGTACCAACCTAGGCAAGCACGGCACTCGGTATGTAATGGGTGGTCACCCATCCACAGACCACTGTGGATGGGTGACCACCCATTACATACCGAGTTTCCTCCGTGCCTCGGAAAGCACGTAAAGCAGTTGGTCCCGGCTGTCATTTGTAGATCTTTGACAGTCGTTACAGGTAGTCAGTGGCCCAAAAAGTCTGACAACCAGTCTTACCAAGAGTTGTCGTATTATCCAGACTAACTGGGTTGTGGAGGTCAGACAGGTAGTCGCTCCATGTAAAATACTGGTATTCAGCTGCCTCCGGTTAGACTGGAAGCCGACCCCGACATAGGAAAAGGCTAGGCAGATGAATGTCTTCAGGTCAGCTTTGTGGTTTAACAACATTACTGCCAAGTGAAATGTGCCAACCTGAACAAGTAGGTATAGTACGTGGCACACCTTAGGCACTTTACCATAAAAATAAGCTTTCTCGCTCCTTCAAACAGGAAAAATTGTTTACTGTCAAACATATTCCATATTATCCTGAAAGGCTTTTCAAAGCCATCATCCCATAAATGATTTCTTATAAAATGGGAAAGCAAAAATATTCAATTTTCTCATGCGAACGAGATACATCGCTTGTTTCTTTTTTTTTTTGTATAAAGCCAGATAATTTAGTTTGTATTTAGCAGAAGATGCTCTTCTAAACCGATTTTAAGAATTTGGAAACAAGTAAAGCTCATTGTTTAGTAATATCAACGTCATGTTAGTTGTCAAAACTAAATATGAACCTGGAAACACTGACTCCGCCCTTCTATCTTCGCGATAAACAGAGCGCACACGTCTCTTGTGATCTATAATAAAATGTATTTAAAGTGCTTATCCTACCAATGTACAATAGTGTAACAAAACAGTGTCAATAAACGATATTAAGTACAGTGCATAGTGGTTTCCATCAAGATCCCAAACACTCATTATGATAAATTACTCAAATTATTTTATTTCTGACAATGTCCATTAAGTTATTTAGTACACGAAACTTATAATAGAATCTAGTGTTAGTATACTTCTACAAGAAAAATAAGCACTACAATATTATTATTTACGTATATTATACGCCGCATGTAGGTGTATCCAATGCCTCAGTATGGGACTGACCCACCTGCTCGTTATAGTTTTCAAGATGCTTGGGGCTGGTGCATGATGATGGCGTGAAAGCCATCTATGCTTGCTTCTGCGAACATGCCGGAAGCACTGTAGTAGCATGGCAAACCCTATCAACACCCGGAATGCATTGTACGCGCATTGAAATGCCTACGCGCAGAGTGCTGTACACCCTCTGCGTGTAGTTGAGCCACAGACTGCTTGTATAGAACAACTGACGGGACGCTATAAACAGCGTAGCCTTTACTTCAGTCGAGCATTTAGCAAATCTGCGAGCCAACATATTGCAGCGGACAGCCAACGCTCCGCGCTTACGCCCATTGTCCAGGTTGTTCTTAAGGTCCTCGGAAACCCAGTGACCCAGATACTTGAAAGACATGATCTGATTTAAGAGACATCCGTTAAGTTTCAGCTGTAGTGCAATCGGGTAGGTTTCATTGGCTTGAATACTAGTACTTCACTATTTTTAACATTGTATCCGAGCCCATGGGCCTCCGCGTACCTATATTGGCGAATTGCCGATTTGACCAATTTCAGACTTTAACAATGTCGTTCAACCTAACTGCGCATCGAGCAATTCGATGCGTGTCGCCATAAGCCTATCAAGCAAACTGTCCAGCACCGTGGCAATGACAGTAGCAAGCGATATGATCCTATTGTTCGAGAAATCTGCCTGAGTCTTACTTATCCTTCACAACAGCCACAAGCACAGTTTTCATGAGATCGCTGGGCAGATGAGCGTGGCTTAGACAGAGCCAGAAGAACATCGCCCCTTGGCAGGTGAACTCAGTGTGCTCGATGCTGAGGTAGTCATGCCCTGGAGACTTTCGCATAATCATATTTTTATAACAGTAGCGGGATCTATCGCTGAGAACCTGACATATAACTCTATCAGACAATCCTCAGCATCGACCACCTGCGATACTGAACCAAGAGAAGATTCCTCTTTGAAATGATCCACAAACAACTTTACTATGGCGGTAGGTTTATATTGCCCTGCCACACTCAAGGGGAAGCCCGGTCTAGCATTAAATCTATTGGTGTTTTTCAGGATCTTGAAAAATCTTTACATGAAAATCACTAGATTTACAGCTACAATTTTTTTTTTCAAACCGACTTCTAAACCCACTAACTTTCCGAAATCGGTGACTTTTGTTTCTTTCATTGACTTTTTGCCAAAAAAGGTCATTTAATTAATCCCATAAAATCCATTCAATAACTATTTCATGAAAATCATTAAATTGGGCTAACTAAACTTGGAGAGTTGTTTTGATGATTTTAATGATTATAATTCTGTAACTAACTAAGTACAATATACTCGTGTTATGGACGCGAATCATATTTTCATCAACATTCAACCTGATCATCATCTGCCTAGCCTTTTCCCAACTATGTTGGAGTCGGCTTCCAGTTTTACCGGATGTAGCTGAATACCAGTATTTTACATGGAGCGACTGCCTATCTGACCTCCATAACCCAGTTAGTACCGGGTAATACGATACCCCTTGGTAAGACTGGCTGTCAGTCTTTTTGGGCCTCTGACTACCTAACGACTGTCAAAGATCTACAAATGACAGCCGGGACCAACGACTTCACGTGCTTTCCGAGGCACGGAGGTAACTCGGTATGTAATGGGTGGTCACCCATCCACAGACCAACCTAGGCAAGCACGGCTTAACCTAACGATCGACCCGAGCGGCTGTTATTATTTAGCCACGAGCTCCTCATTAACATTCAACCTGACACTGACCTGCAAAAAACGTATGAAAATTTGAATTGAATTGTAATTTGAATTTCGCGGGCTACCTGGCACTTCCATCACAGTAAATTTATAAGCAGTAGGTTAACTTCAAAGAAACGACCGAAACGCTCTGACGTAATTAACCAAGCGCCCCTTCCCCAGCCCATAAGGACACTTCAAGGTGCGACGAACAGACTGATAGTCGCGCACGCCTCGTCATTGGAATTTGCCATGTGTCGTCAGTGTTAATTTTACTGGTGTTAGCGTAGCCGTAGATACTTGCCATTTTTGTAGCGGTATTTGCTAAAATTGTTTATAAGAATGAGAATGTTTTTTATTATAAAATTCAATAATACGGAATTTCAAATATTTTTCAGTAACTAATATATAAAATACCTGCTGCAGCCAATACAAGCCAATTTAGGTACTACATAATTAATAAGATTTTTATTTTATTATAAATATTGATTTGAATATTACAGGCTTATAATTTCTTAACGACAAACCACACAGTATACACAATAGTAGCAACCATAGCCCTCTGATTGACGGTAGGCATTGAATTCAAGGACACGTCCGAGTCACACTACTGCATATCTTTTTACCGTGCTTCCACCTTAACGTACAATCAAGAATGCTGAATAATGACGTCACAGTATGATGTAGATGTTTATAGTTATTAATAGGGATTCCCTCGTTGCAATTAGCGTCCAACCCATGTAGCCACTTATGACTAACCGGTTTAGTTCTATTACACAAGGTTGACTTTTCCTTGTTTCCAAACATCTTTATTTATGTGCCCTATAATTATTGTCATTCTAAAATATACTTAGTTCTGATGCCTTTAACGTCGATATTTCTACAATAAGCTTTACTAGTGTACATAATAAAAACAAACGAGGTTTAGTACTACGCGGACAGCGCTTCGGTGTGGTTGTGTGTATTTAACCAACATGGGCGTGAAAGGTCTGATATTACTCCAAAATACAAAAGGAGGTGTCTTTAGATCTGGAGAACCTGTGAGAGGAATACTGAGGTACTCCTTAAACAAACCAACGAAGTTTACAAGTATAAACATTTGTCTTGTGGGCAAAGGAAAGTGTCAGTGGTCAGAAACCACTAAAACAGATGAAGATGACAGAACAACATACTATCGCAACAAAGAAGAGTATGTAAATGCAAGCAAATATGTGTTAGCAGGTCAAAAACTTTTAGCGGGAACTTACGACTGCCCATTCGAATTATTTTTGCCAGAAAACATACCAACATCGTTTAAGAATAAAACCTGCACCATAGAGTACAAAGTTATCGCTACATTTGTGAAGGACAACTTCTTTGGAACCAAAACTAAATTAGAAGCAGACGTAACTGTTTACGGTTATGTAGAACCACTGTCTTTAGAGCCTCTGATATTTGGCTTACAGAAAGAACTCTTTTCACTCTCATTAAACAAGAAACTTGAAGTAAAGGCAGAAATAGAGAGAACATGTTTGACTCCAGGAGAAAACATTAAACTAAAGCTGAAGGTAATCAATGAAACAGATGTCCCAATAACTATTAAAACAGAGCTTATGAAATATTTCACTTATGTATCAAGTAACAATAGAACAAAAAAAAATGATAAGGAGTCCGTGAAAACTACAAAGGCATATTCTCCAACTATAAAGGGAAAGAGCGTGACAGGATTCAATTGTGTCATCCCAACATTACCAAGTTTATACTCAATACAGCATACGAAGGTTATGATAGGAGAGTACAGAGTGAGATTAACTGCTAAGCTTCCGTTCCCTCACATCAATGCATCAGTGGAAGCTCCAGTGGTTATTGGAGAGAGAAGAGGTCATCTTGGAGCTACAGTCATGGGTTTCGATCATGGGAGGCCTTGATCTTCAAAAATGCCTGCAAACATATGAGAAGCAACAAACTGTTGGAGAATCCTTTGATAAATACGATAACAATTGGAAATATTTGCAAGGAAAGATGTTCTAACAACAATATTGATGGAGATTGAAAATGCATTGACTTTCAAAATTATGCAAACCTATGATTGTGAAGTGCATGAATATGCAGTACATGTGTATTAAAATATTTTTCTGTTAATTATAAATTGTTTATTCATAATTATTAAATATTGGTTATTTATATTACAAGTTCACCTTGACTGAGAAGGGTTTTTTCTTTACTTAAATATTATAATGACGAGGTAAAACTTGTTTGTTTGTATGTAGGAGGTAATCTTCGGAACTACTGATCCGATTCCAAACATTATTTCGCTAACGGCAAGCTACATTATCCCCAAGTATCATAGGGAAGGTCATAGGCTACATTTAAAACGTCACTGTCTTAATTTCCGTACATAACGAGAACAAAACCGCGTGAAAAATCTAGTAAATAATATTTTATAACGTGGGTCTTTTTTTTGTTCGATAGGTGTTTTCTGCTGATTTAGTGCCTGCATTTAATACTAGTACTTCACTATTCGTAAAATTTCATCTGAGCCTATGGACCTCCGCGTATCTCACACATGTCGTAAGGTTACTCATCATTGAATTAATCGATGGGCTCATTAACACCTTATCACCAAAATAACGGAATATAGTAGACACATAATTATCCCATCTACGTAACAACCTTGATAAGTGCTGCTGAGCTCAACGATCAACCTGTTTATGTACAGATGGAAGAGGCGAGGTCAGACTGCTCCGCCTCACTCCTCACTCGAGTCTATACACATCCAATAAAGAACCTGTCCACCTCACACAATAGATCTAGTTGATAACCAGTACCGTAGTATTGATATAACTCCCCTATCTACTGTGGTATTGTTCAACAGTTTCTGCCACAGTAAGTTGTACGACACCAGATCAAATGCTTTGGACAGGTCCAGGAAACACGCGTAAACAGGCGTTTCCTTAGATGCTTATTACTGGACAGTATGCTTGAGAGACAGTATGGAACTTTCCATGAAGAGACCAGGTCGGAACCTAAACTGTGCATCATGCGATTTGATGTGGGTCGCCGTATGCCTAGCAACTGTCCAGGACGTTGGCAATGAGAGTAGCAAGCGATATGGGCCTATAGTTCGAGAGATCTGATGTGTCCCCAGTCTTATCCTTCACAATAGGCACAATTACAGTTTTCATGAGATCGCTGGCCAGATAAGTGTGGCAATTTAAAACGTTTCGTATTTCTAAAAAACAATGTCGATTGTCGACACATCCTTCCAATGTTTTTATATCATTAGCGTATAGTTAATGTACAATCAAGAATGCTGAATGACGTCATAGTATGATGTAGATCAGATATTTGTAGTTGTTGATGACGGGATTTATAATAAAATAAATAAATAATAAATGTCGCTGGACATTACACACAGCGCCATCTAGTGCCACACTAAGCAACGAGGCTTGTGTCGTGGACACCAGATAGTTGATATACTACATAGAATACTACATAGATACTTTTTTGTTTGTAAATACATACTTATTTATATTATATAAAACTACAAAGCCACTGACTGATTGACATGCCGTTTCTCGGAATGGGTGAGAGATGGGTTAGGGGAATGTTTGGGAAAAATGTAGAGTACCATAGAGTGAGTAGAGGAAAATTATAGAGGAGATTCAAATTCAAGATGGCGGCCGAGTACATTTCCGGTTTCGATGGGGAAAAGACTTGGACGAGTTTCAACTCATAGGTCCTATTTAAAAAGTTAGAACGATTTAAAAAAAAAGTAAAAAAAAAAAAAAAAACAAGATGGCGGCTGCGCTGGGACGTTTTGAAATCTTCGACTTTTTGCACTAAACTTTGACGAATTGTTTTGTTCTACCGATTTCAAAAGTTGGCAACACCAGTTACACCAGTCGGTGGCCTATATCCTTGAGATTTCAGAAAAATTGTGACTTTTCAAAAAAACAAAATGGCGAACAGTATAGCGGCCATCTTGTAAAAAGTTGTAATTTTCGACTTTTTTCAAATCCATTTTTCGGGTAGTTGGCAACATCCGACGGGTTCAAGTTGTACTGAGCGGTTGTGTGTTTTGATAAGGAGTGTTGCCTGGTTTGAAAAAATTCCCCATTTTTAGGGTATTCTTCCAGATTTTCCCCGAAAACATGAAAAGTAGAAATAAGGACATTTTGAATGGAGACTTTGACTAGCGGGCACCATTGGGGTCCCCAAAATGACATTTGACCATTTTGGTTCGTTTTAGTTGGCAACCCCAAAAAATATTGAATATTTAAATTTTTGGGACTTTTTGACTTTGGCGAGTTCTTTTGTTCTACCAAACTCAAAAGGTGGCAACAATACGTACACCGATCGGTAGCCTACATCCTTGAGATTTCAGGAAAATTATGACTTTTCAGAAAAACAAGATGGCGGACGCTGTGGCGGCCATTTTGTAAAAACTTGAAATTTCGACTTTTTTCAAAACTATTTTTCGTGCAGTTGGCAACACCTCACTGGTTTGATTTGTACAGAGCGGTTATGTGTTTCGTGAAGGAGTGTTGCCTGGTGTAAAAAAATTCCCCATTTTTAGGGTATTTTCCCATATTTACCCCAAAAACATGAAAAGTAGAAATAACGATATTTTGAATAAAAACTTTAACTAGAGGGTAACATTGGGATGCTTCAAATGACATTTGACCATTTTCATCACTTTGAGCTGGCAACCCCGAGAGCCATTGGGGTTTGAATTTTCGGGTCAGACCCGACTTTGGCGAGTTCTTTTGTTCTATCAAACTCAAAAGTTGGCAACACCACGTACACCGGTCGATAGCCTATATTCTATAGATTTCAGGAAAATTATGACTTTTTAGAAAAACAAGATGGCGGACAGTGTGGCGGCCATCTTGTAAAAATGACAAAAAATCCCAATTTTCGACACGATAAATGGGACAGCTGGCATCCCCCCACTGGATTGTGTTGTATGAACCGGTTGTGTGTATTGCCAAGGAGTGTTGCCTGGTGCAAAAATTCTCCCCACTTTTGGGGTAATTTTCCCAGATCTTCCCCGAAAACATGAAAAGTAGAAATGACGACATTTTAAATAGAGACTTTGACTAGCCGGCAACATTGACGTCTCCCAAATGACATTTGACCATTTTTATTATTTTGAGCTGGCAACCCCGAGAGCCATTAGGGTTTGAATTTTCGGGTCAGACCCGACTTTGGCGAGTTCTTTTGTTCTACCAAACTCAAAAGTTGGCAACACCAAGTACACCAGTCAGTGGCGTGTATCCTTGAAATTTCAGGAAAATTATGACGTTTCAGAAAAACAAGATGGCGGACGCTGTGGCAGCCATTTTGTAAAAAAGACGAAAAATCTAATTTTTCGATACGATAAATGGAACAGCTGGCATCCCCCGACTGGATCGTGTTGTATCAACCGGTTGTGTATTTGGTCAAGGAGTGATGCCTGGTGCAAAATATCTCCCCACTTATGGGGTAATTTTCCCCAAAAACATGAAAAGTAGAAATGACGACATTTTAAATGGAAATTTTGCATAACCACCAAGAATAGGGTGCCCGAAATGACTTTTGACCATTTTCATCACTCTCAGCTGGCAACCCCGAGAGCCATTGGCACTTGAATTTTCGGGTCAGACCCGACTTTGGCGAGTTCTTTTGTTGTACCAAAGTCAACGTACAGCCACCGTGTTTTCACTTACAGGTAGCTCATATCCAGGTTATTTTAGAAAAATTGTGACATTTGTGAAATTCAAGATGGCGGCCGTGCCACTTCCGGTTTCCAAAACCTTGTCCGATTGTGGTCGTTCAAGCGGTTCATCCCACTGAGGGGTATTAGTTTGTAACGGTATTTTGGATTAGTAAACAAGTTACTTCCACGTGTGGGGTAAAAGTGCCAAGCCCCACCTTTTTGCCCCCCTGCTCCCCCCGTCCCTATCTCGTAACTCGGAAACTAAGAGCCCCATGTTCTGTTTTTTTACGGATTCGTATAGAAGAGACTTGGAAAAGAAAAACCATTTTTCAAAGTTGTCCCCCTTGACCCCCTTATTTACCCCTGTAGGCGTATCTCGAAAAATAAGGGACTATGAATTTTTTTTTTAGATTCATAAAAAGAGGCCCAGAGTTATTCAAAATAATTTTTCAATACTGCCCCCTCTCCCCCCCTCTCCCCCCTCTCTTCACCCCTTTTTATACAACTGAAAAAGCTTTTGATTTTTACCTAAAACTATTGAATGGCGTTAAAATTTGAATACCTTCCCCTCCCCACCCCAACATCCCCTAAAATTGAAAGGGCTGTAACTTCATAACGGTTAGACATAGCAATTAGGTGTTTGAACAAATTATATAGTAGGCGTCGAAACTTGTCCGGTCTCTGATGGTGGTACGGCAATGATAGCTTTCCGATGGTAGGTAGGTCCTGAATGGAGCAAACCTGCGAGACCGAGTGAAGCGAAGGGGGAGGTGGCGAGTGAAGCGAGCCGGCGACCTCCATTGCGTAACCAGGGTTGAGTAGGTGAAGCGTAACTCAGAGGTGACTATGTACATTCGGAAAAAATATTTTCTCAAAAAAAGAAAGGGCTGTAACTTCATAACGCTTAGAGATACGGGTTTGAACAAATATTATAGTAAGTGTCAAAACCTGTCCGGTGGTGGTAGGGATAAGGTCAAGATAGCTTATAGGTCTGAGTTTTTAATGAAGGTTTTAGATTGTTTTAGCGGATCCTACGGGTTCTTAGACTGCTTCATACTGATTTAGGGGTTCCTAAAGACTTGGATGAATTTCGACTCATAGGTCCCATACAAACTTTTTGTACTAAACTTTGACGAATTATTTTGTTCTACCGATTTAAAACGTTAGCAACACCACTTACACCAGTCATTGGCCTATAACCTTGAAATTTCAGGAAAATTGTGACTCTTCAGAAAAACAAAATGGCGAACAGTGTGGCGGCCATCTTGTAAAAACGACGAAATCTCCCAATTTTCGACACGATAAATGGGACAGCTGGCATCCCCCGACTGGATTATGTTGTATGAACTGGTTGTGTGTTTGGTTAAGGAGTGTTGCCTGGTGGAGGAGTGTTTGGGGTCCCCTAAATGTTATTTGATCATTTTCATCACTTTCAACTGGCAACCCCGAGAGCCATTGGGGCTTGAATTTTCAGGGTCAGACCCAACTTTAGCGAATTCTTTCATTCTACCAAAGTCAACGGACAGCCACTGTGATTTTACACACAGGTAGCTTGTATCCTGGTTACTTTAGAAAAATTGTGACATATTAAAAATTCAAGATGGCGGCCGTGCCATTTCCGGTTTTCAAAACCTTGTTCGAATACCACTCACTGACATTATTGTTCTCCCGGACGGTGGAGAGGGAGAGGGGTATATTTTGACAGATTCATAATCAAGTTACTCTCACGAGTAGGGAATATGTGCCAAAGCACTTTTTGCCCCCCTTCCCTCCCCTCCTTATCGTATCTCGGAAACTAAGAGACCCGTGTTTTGTTTTTTTACTGATTTGTATAGAGGAGGCGGCTCGGGGAAGTATAAAACATTTTTCAATGTTACTTCCCTTCTCCCCCCCTTTAGGCGGATCTCGGAAGATCAGAGAATTGAAACTTTTTTTTTCAGATTCATATAAAGGAGCAATGCGTTAGTCAAAATCATTTTTCAAAACTCCTCACTCTCCCCCCTTCAACCACCCCTCTTCACCCCTTTTTTTACTACTGAAAAATCTTTTGAATCATACCTAAAAGTATTGAGGGCCGTTGAAATATATGTATGCCCTCCCCTCCCCAACCTCCTCTAAAATTGAAAGGGCTGTAACTTCATAATTAACGGTTAGAGATAGCCGCTAGGTGTTTGAACAAATATTATAGTAGGCGTCGAAAACTGTCCGGTGGTGGTACCGGTAAAGCGAAGGGCGAGCGAAGCGAGCCCCCGTAGTGTAGGGACAAGGTCACGATTGCTTTCCGGTGATAGGTAGGTCCTGAGTGGAGCGAACCTGCGGGACCGAGTGGAGCGAAGGGTGGGAGGTGGCGAGCGAAGCGAGCCGGAGACCTCCGGGGCGACGACAAGCAAACTTTATGGTAATGTTTTTTTTTAATGGGAAAAGGTCTGAGTTTTTAAATAAGGTTTTAGACTGTATTAATGTTTTTTAAGGGGTTTCAAAATCTTTAAAATAAATTCTCATTTTTTTTTACTTTAATTTCTTTTTTTATTGAATTAGTTTTTAGAATGAGGGGTTCTTTGAGGTTTTCATATTGATTATTGGTTCCTTGGGGTTTTCGTACTGCTGTAAGGGTGCTCATAAAGGTTTTAAAAATATTCAAAAGCATTTAACAAAATCTTCTAAGGGCTCTAATGGATTTTCCAATTCTTTAAGGATTCTTAAGGATTCTCAAAATTTTATAAGGGTAAGGAATACTTCTCAATAACACGAAACCGAACCGAACCGAATAGAATGATACATGTGTAACGGACAACATGATTAACTGGGCATTATTAATAAGGACCGGCCATTCTTAATGCCCAGTTAATCACGTTGCCGAGGAAGAGCGATGGGCAAAGTGATTAATTTATCACTTTGACCGGCCATTATTAATAATGTCCAACGGCCCGTGGGGTATGTAATAAGTCAGTGTTTGAGATAGCATCATCGGTCTAAATTTTAAAGTATAAAAGTTGTTTTCTTTAATACTTGCCCTGCATAGGTCGACCACCGTGATTGGTCGAATTAGTATTACAACTTTATGTCCCAGAAGTCCGAATTTGGGACATGAGGAGCGTAGGCCGAAGGCCGGCGGAGCTCCGACGACATGGCTGACGGGAGATAGGGCGGCAGCTTTTTTTTTTAGACCGCCCGATCCGACCATCTGTTTAGTGTAATTTCTATTTTTACATGATGATTGTTTGATTAGTAATATTTTTATCACCCCGAAAACTCGAAAAGTACAAAATATAAAGAAATTTTAAATGGAAATTTTGCATTACCACCAAGAATGGGGTGCTCCAAATGATATTTGACCATTTTCATCACTTTCAGCTGGCAACCCCGAGAGCCATGGGGGCTTGAATTTTCAGGTCAGACCGGACTTTGGCGAATTCTTTTGATCTACCAAAGTCAATGGACAGCCACCGTTTCTTTAGGTACCTACTGACAGGTAACTTGTATCCTGTTTATTTGAGGAAAATTATGACATTTCAGAAATTCAAGATGGCGGCCGTGCCATTTCCGGTTTATTACCACTCACTCACTGACGTAATTGTTCTCCCAGATGGTGGAGGGGGAGGGGGGTTATATTTTGGCAGATTCGTAAACAAGTAACTCTCACGAGTGGGGAAAAAGTGTCAAACCTCCCCTCTTTGTCCTTGTTCCCACCGCTCCCTATTGTATCTCGGAAACAAAGAGACTTGGAACATTTTCTTTTTTAGATTCATATTAAGGGGCCCAGAGTTGGTCAAAATCTTTTTCATAAGTCCCCCCTCTCCCCCACTTCACCCCTCCCCCCCATCGTATCTCGGAAACCAGGACACGTAGCGGTTTTTTTTTATTCTTACCTAAAACTAATAGGGGGCGTTGAAATCTGTAAACCCTCCACTCCCCTTTCCAACCTCCCCTAAAATTTGAAGGGCTGTAACTTCTTAGCGGTTAGAGATAGCCATTAGGTGCTTGAACAAATATTATAGTAAGCGTCGAAACCTGTCCGGTGGTGGTACCGGTAAAGCGAAGGGAGGAGCGAGCGAGTGTAGCGAGCCGGCGACCCCCGTAGTGTAGGGATAAGGTCACCATAGCTTTCCGGTGGTAGGTAGGTCCTGAGTAGAGCGATGGGGTGAGGTGGCGAGCGAAGCGAGCCGGTGACCTCCGTAGTCGTTATGCTACGGAGGTCGCCGGCTCGCTTCACTCGCCACCTGTTTTTTTCACGCGGCCTTTGGTTAAGTAAGAGAAGCGTAACTCATTGATGACTATGTACATACGGAAAAAATATTTTGAATTCTAATTTTAAATTTCGCGCCACGCCAAAACGCTCCGCAACTAACTATATAAGTGCTACGCACGCATACGCATTTGTATTGATTCTGACCTAAAACTATTGATGAGCATTGAAATTTTTAATACCCTAACCTCCCCTCTCCAACCTCTCCTAAAATTAAAAGGGCTGTAACTTTATTATGGTTAGACATAGACATTAGGTGTTGGAACAAATATAATAGCAGGCGTCGAAACCTGTCTGGTGGTGGCAGAGATAAGTTCACGATAGCTTTCCGGTGGTAGGTACTTTAGGGTAATGTTTTTTTTAATGGGAAAATGTCTAAGTTTTAAAAAAAGGTTTTAGATTGTTTAAGGGGATCTTAAGAGTTCTTAGACTGCTTCATAATAATTTAGGGGTTCCTTAGGGCTTTAGGTTTAGGGTTTTTGTTCAGCTGTAAAGGTAAAGGTTTTCAAAATGTTTAAAAAGTTCATTTTTTTTTTAAAGCTTCAGAGTTAGCTAACGGATTTTCCAATTCATTTAATGATTACTATGGATTCTCAAAATTTTATTTTAAGGTAAGGAATACTTCTCAATAACACGAAACCGAACCGAACCGAATAGAATGATATGCATGTTACGGGCAACGTGATTAACTGGGCATTATTAATAAGGACCGGCCATTATTAATAATGGTTAAGAGCGATGGGCAAAGTGATTAATTTATCACTTTGACCGGCCATTATAAATAATGCCCGACGGCCCGTGGTCTATGTTATAAGTCAGTGTTTGAGATAACATCATTGTTTTCTTTAATACTTGCCCTGCAGTAGGCGTCGAAACCTGTCCGGTGGTGGTACCGGTAAAGCGAAGGGGAGAGGTGGCGAGCGAAGCGAGCCGGTGACTTCCATAGCGTAACGAAGGTTGAAAGGGTGAAGCGTAACTCAGAGGCGACTATATACATACGGAAAAAATATTTGAATTCTAATTTTAAATTTCGCGCCACGCCAAAACGCTCCGCAACTACAGTTCCCGGCACGTAAGTTGGCAAGGTTTTGGCGTAGTGGGGGCAAGTTCGCGCAACGTGCACTTAGTGGAACAAAAAACTGGTCACTTTTATTGATTGTCATTATGGTTATTGCCATTATTTATTTTTGATGATGTTGTTAAACAAAGCAAAGGAATTCGTGACATTTATTAGGTGTTATAAATAAAATATAATATGCATTTTTTTTATTAAGTATGTAAAAAAGGTATTATTATTAAAAATTATAGGTTCTCGTCGTCACTATCGGTTAATAATACTGTTACCCCTGGCATCAAATTAGACCTACCACTTGAACTAGCATATTATGTAATAAACATAACAAAAAACTAAATTTAAAACAATAACAACAACTCGTAACAAAAACTAAATTTAAAACAATAACAATAACTCGTAACAAAAACTTAATTTAAAACTAAAACTGAACTCGTACCTAAAAGTCAACAAAAACAAAGGGTACAACTTTCGTGCACGCAAGTGTAATCGGGAGCGAACGGAATGTAGGACGCGGTGCGGGAGGCAAGGGTCGACTGACGCACCAATCGCGCGCTTTGATCGGCGCTACGTCATACCCCGCGTCCCGCTTGACCACCAAAGAGACCTAAAAAACGACTTCTGCGCATCTAACGACTCTTGCCAAGTTACGTGCCGGGAACTGTAACTATGTAAGTACTACGCACGCATACGCTTTCGTATTGATTCTAACCTAAACTATTGAGGGGTGTTGAAATTTGTATACCCTCGCCAATCCCCACCCCAACCTCCCCTAAAATTTAAAGGGTTGTAACTTCATAACTGTTAGAGATAGCCATTATGGGTTTGAACAAATATTATAGTAGACGTCGAAACCTGTCCGGTGGTGATACCGGTAAAGCGAAGGGCGAACCCCGTAGCGTAGGGATAAGGTGGCGATAGCTTTCCGATGGTAGGTAGGTCCGTAGCGTAACGATGGTTGAGTGGGTGAAGCGTAACTCAAGGGGGTGACGACAAACAGAGAGTCAGCAATAGGAAGGGGTCCGCAAGGGCCGATGCCTGCCGGGGTTGCGGGACTGTTCGAAAGAACAACCGTGGCCCCGGAACACAAAGGGCGATGAAGGAACACGGATGGGTTTTAGTCAGTAAAACTCTGATACTTACTCGTGCTCCGCCCAGAGCGGGAGGAGTCATTTTGATGAATTCCCAACCGAAAAAAAAAAATAGGGGCGACGACAAGCAAACTTTTGGGTATTGTTTTTTTTATGGGAAAAAGTCTGAGTTTTTAAATAAGGTTTAAGACTGTATTAATGTTTAAATCTTTAAAATAAATTCTCATTTTTTTTCCTCCATTTTTTTTTTTACTGAGTTAATTTTTAGAATGAGGGGCTCTTAAAGGTTTTCATATTGATTTAGGGGTTCCTTAGGGTTTTCGTACTGCTGTAAGGGTTCTCTTAAAGGTTTAAAAAATATTCAGAAGTATTTTACAAAATCTTCTAAGGGCTCTAATGGATTTTCCAATTCATTAAGGATTTTTAAGGATTCTCAAAATTTTATAAGGGTAAGGAATACTTCTCAATAACACGAAACCAAACCGAACCGAATAGAATGATATATATGTTACAAGCGACGTGATTAACTGGCCATTATTAATAAGGACCGGCCATTATTAATAATGCCCAAGAGCAATGGGCAAAGTGATTAATTTATCACTTTGACCGGCCATTATTAATAATGCCCGATGGCCCGTGGTCTATGTAATAAGTCGGTGATTGAGATAGCATCATCGGTTTTTATTTTTAAAGTTTAGAAGTTGTTTTCTTTAATACTTGCCCTGCGTATGTCGACCACCATGATTGGTCCGAAGTAGTATTACAACTTTATGTCCCAGAAGTCCGAATTTGGGACATGAGGAGCGTAGGCCGAAGGCCGGCGGAGCTCCGACGACATGGCTGACGGGAGATAGGGCGGCAGCTTTTTTTTTTAGACCGCCCGATCCGACCATCTGTTTAGTGAAATTTCTATTTTTACATGATGACAGTGTTTGTTAGGTAATATTTTTATCAAAATAAAAGTAGGTAACTACTGATGTTATTACATTTTTGATTGTTTATTAAAACTATTGAGGGGCGTTGAAATTTGTATACCTTCCCCTCCCCACCCCAACCTCCCCTAAAATTGAAAGAGCTGTAACTTCGTAACGGTTAGAGATAGCCATTAAGTGTTTGAACAAATATTATAGAAGGCTTCAGTGACCCCCGTAGCATAGGGATAACGATACGGGGGTCACGATAGCTTTCCGGTTGGAGTTAGGTCCTGAGTGAAGCGAACCTGCGAGACCGAGTGCAGTAAAGCGAAACGTAGCGTCCGTAATCCGTAGCGTAACGAAGGTTGTGGTTGAAGTGTTACTCGGGGCGACGACAAGCAAACTTTAGGGTAATGTTTTTTTTAATGGGAAAAGGTCTGAGTTTTTAAATAAGGTTTTAAATTGTATTAGATTGTATTTTTTTTTACTTTAATTTCTTTATTTTATTGAATTAGTTTTTAGTAAAGCGAAGGGCGAACCCCGTAGCGTAGGGATACGGTCACGATAGCTTTCCAGTGGTAGGTAGGTCCGTAGCGTAACGATGGTTGAGTGGGTGAAGCGTACCTCAAGGGGGCGACGACAAAAAGAGAGTCAGCAATAGGAAGGGGTCCGCAAGGGCATCGGCCCTTGCGGACCCCTTCCTATTGCTGACTCTCCCGCAACCGCAACCCCGGCAGGCATCGGCCTGCCGGGGTTGCGGGACTGTTCGAAAGAACAACCGGAACACAAAAAGCGATGAAGGAACATGGATGGGTTTTAGTCAGTAAAATTCTGACACTGCACGTGCTCCGCCCAGAGCGGAAGGAGTCATTTGATGATTTCCAATCAAAAAAATAAAAGGGGGCGACGACACGCAAACTTTTGGGTAATGTTTTTTTAATGGGAAAAAGTCTTGAGTTTTTAAATAAGGTTTTAGACTGTATTAACACTTCAATACCCGCAATTACAGACACAATTAAAATAACAATGCACCGTGCCTCTGGAGGCACGGCCGGGAGCATACGGGTTAATGTTTTTCAAAATCTTTAAAATAAATTCTCATTTTTTTTACTTTAATTTCTTTTTTTTTTATTGAATTAGTTTTTAGAATGAGGGGTTCTTAAAGGTTTTCATATTGATTTAGAGGTTCCTTAGGGTTTTTGTACGTAGTACGTAGTATGTAAGGGTGCTCATAAAGGTTTAAAAAATATTCAAAAGTATTTTACAAAATTTTCTAAGGGCTCTAATGGATTTTCCAATTCATTGAGGATTCTTAAGGATTCTCAAAATTTTATAAGGGTAAGGAATACTTCTCAATAATACGAAACCGAACCGAATAGAATGATGTATATTTATGTTACGTGCAACGTGATTAACTGGGCATTATTAATAAGAACCGGCCAATATTAATAATGCCCGACGGCCCGCGGTCTATGTAATAAGTGTTATGAGTAGGCCCGTGGTCTATGTAATAAGTAGTAGTGTTTGAGATAGCATCATCGGTCTAAATTTTAAAGTTTAAAAGTTGTTTGCTTGAATACTTGTCCTTCATAGGTTGACCACCATGATTGGTCCGAATTAGTATTACAACTTTATGTCCCAGAAGTCCGAATTTGGGACATCAGGAGCGTAGGCCGAAGGCCGGCGGAGCTCCAACGACATGGCTGACGGGAGATAGGGTGGCAGTTTTTTTTTTAGACCGCCCGATCCGACCATCTGTTTAGTGTAATTTCTATTTTTACATGATGAGTGTTTGATAAGTTATATTATGTTTATCAAAATAAAAGTAGGTAACTACTGATGTTATTACATTTACACACATTTACACACAAAAGTAGGTAACTACTGATGTTATTACATTTTTGACTGTTTATTTTTTAACTACTATGTTCAATAGTTTATTTTTTGTTAACTTTTCATGAAAATTTTGTAAGTTTAATTTAATTTAAAAAACAAAAAGACTACAATTCACCTATTTTATTACTTTGCCCAAGATAGGGTGGGCATTATTCATAATGGCCGGGAAAAGTGATTAATCATGCTGTTTTAATCACATTGCCCAATTGAGTCGGGCATTATGAATACAGACTGGCCATTATTAATAGTGCCCGGACTTATCAAATTGCCCGTAATATATATACAGCTTAACCAAGTGGAAACCTTTGGGCTTTAGTTGGCTTTCAACAGAGTTTAAAAAGTTTTTAGAGTAGACATTTATGCTACATTTAGGGGTTTTAAAAGTTAAACATATTAAAGGACAAGCACGCGAGGTGCTTGCACCTCGCGCAACACGCAAATACTAGTTATACTATATAAAGCTCGATTACCACTCACTGACTGACTCACTGACAGAATTGTTCTCCCAGATGGTGGATGGGGAGGTGGGTATATTTTGACAGATTCGTAAACAACTAACTCTGAATGGTTTGGGAAAAGTGCCAAACCTCCCCTTTTCGCCCCCCTTCTCCCCCCTCCCTATTGTATCTCGGAAACAAAGAGACTTGGAACATTTTTTTTTTCAGATTCGTATAGAGGAGGCTCGGAAAAGTAAAAACCAGTTTTCAAAATTGACCCCTTTTTCCCCCTTCTCCCCCCTTTAGGCGGATCTCGGAAGTTGAGAGACTTGGAACATTTTTTTTTTTTAGATTCATATAAAGGGGCAACGCGTTAGTCGAAATTATTTTTCAAAAATCCCCACCCTCCCCCCCCCCTCCTCACCCCTTTTTTTACTACTGAAAAATCTTTTGATTCTTACCTAAAACTATTGAGGGCGTTGAAATTAAGAATTTGTATACGATTTCCTCCCCTCCCCAACCTCCCCTAAAAATAAAAGGGCTATAACTTCGTAACGGTCAGAGATAGCCATTATGTGTTTGAACAAATATTTTAGTAGGCGTCGAAACCTGTCTGGTGGTGGTAAGTCCCGAGTGGAGCGAACCTGCGAGACCGAGTGGAGAGAAGGCGGGAGGTGGCGAGCGAAGCGAGCCGGCGACCTCCGTAGCGTAACGAAGGTCGAGTGGGTGAAGCGTAACTCAGGGGCGACGACAAGCAACTTTAGGGTTATGTTTTTTTTAATGGGTCTCAGATTTTAAGTAAGGTTTTTACTTTTATTTTATAAGGTTTTTTTTTATATTAATTTTATAATGTTTTAGGGGTCCTTAACGGTTTTCATACTGATTTAGGGGTAGTTGTAACGGATTTTCCAATTATTTTAAGGATTCCTATGGATTCTCAAAATTTTATGATGGTAAGGAATACTTCTCAAGAACACGACAACACGCGAGCTGCGCGCAGCTCGCGCACCCACGCAGATACTAGTTATACTATATAAAGATCGATTACCACTCACTGACTGACTCACTCACTGACATAATTGTTCTCCCAGATGGTGGATGGGGAGGTGGGTATATTTTGACAGATTCGTAAACAAGTAACTCCCGCGAGTATGGGAAAAGTGCCAAACCTCCCCTTTTCACCCCCCTTCCTCCCCCTCCCTATCGTATCTCGGAAACAAAGAGACCCGTATTTTTCGTTTTTTACCTATTCGTATAGAGGAGGCTCGAAGAAGTAAAAACCAGTTTTTAAAATTGACCCTTTTTTCCCCCTTCTCCCCCCTTTAGGCGGAACTCGGAAATTGAGAGATTTGGAACATTTTTTTTTTTCAGATTCTTATAAAGGGGCAACGCGTTAGTAAAATCATTTTTCAAAACTTCCCACTCTCCCCCCCCTTCACCCCTTCCCCCATTGTATCTCGGAAACTAGGACACGTAGCGGCTTTTTGATTTTTACTATAAATTATTAATGAGGAGCGTTTAGATTTGTATACGGAGGGTATCCTCCTCTCCCCACCCTCCCCTAAAAATAAAAGCTCCATAACTTCGTAACGGTCAGAGATAGCCATTATGTGTTTGAACAAATATTATAGTAGGCGTTGAAATCTGTCCGGTGGTGGTAAGTTCCGTAGCGTAACGAAGGTCGAGTGGGTGAAGCGTAACTCAGGGGCGACGACAAGCAACTTTAGAGTTATGTTTTTTTTAATGGGTCTCAGTTTTTAAGTAAGGTTTTTTACTTTTATTTTATTAGGTTTTTTTTATATTAATTTAATAATGTTTTAGGGGTTCTTAAGGGTTTTCATACTGATATAGGGGTAGTTGTAACGGATTTACCAATTATTTTAAGGATTCTTAAGGATTCTCAATATTTTATAAGGGTAAGGAATACTTCTCAAAAACACGACGACACGCGAGCTGCGCGCAGCTCGCGCACCCACGCAAATACTAGTTATACATATAAACATTCATGACTCGGAAACAAATGTCCATGCTCATCACACAAACATTTGCTCCGACCGGGATTCGAACCCAGGACCCTAAGAACGTAAAGCAGCCTCACTACCGCTGCGCCAATCGGGTCGATTTCTTCGTTGCTATTAACGTGTAACCCACGTAGCCAGCCACTTATGACTAACCGGTTTAGTTCTATAATACTAGTTTGACTTTTCCTTGTTTCTAAAGATCTCTATTTTTGTGCATTATAACTATTGCCATTCTAAAATATACTTAGTTCTAGTAGTATAGTTAATGTCGATATTTAAAAAAATCGTCTACGATTTATAAATTGTAAACGAGGTTTAGTATTTTACGGGCAGTGCTTCGGAGTGGTTGTTTTTTATGTTTAAATCTTTGTATTTAACCAACATGGGCGTGAAAGGTCTAATATCACTCCAAAATACAAAAGGTGTCTATAGATCTGGAGAACCTGTGAAAGGAATTCTAAAGTATTCCTTAGACAAACCAACGAAGTTCACAAGTATAGACATCTGTCTTGTGGGCAAAGGAAAGTGTTGGTGGTCACACAGTGGAAATAGCAATTCAAGATCCTACAGGAACAAAGAAGAGTATGTAAATGCAAGCAAACATGTGTTAGCAGGAAGAGTTAATCAAAAACTTTTAGCGGGAACTTATGACTGCACATTTGATTTTACTTTGCCAGAAGACATACCAACATCGTTTAAGAATAAAACCTGTACCATAAAGTACAAAGTTACTGCTACGCTTCTTTGGAACGAAAAATAAATTTAAAGCAGAAGTAACTGTTTACGGTAAAGTAAAACCACTGTCTGCAGAGTCTCTGAGATTTGGGTTAGAGAAATATCTCTTTTCTCTCTCATCAAACGATAAAGTTGTAGTAAAGGCAGACATAGAGAGAACATGTGTGACTCCAGGAGAAGACATTAAACTGAATCTGAAGGTAATCAATGACTCAGATGTCCCAATAACTATTAAAACAGAGCTTATAAAATATTTAACTTATGTATCAGATAACAACAGAACAAAAATAACTAATAAGGAGTCCGTGAAAACTACAACGGCATTTACTCCAACCTTAGAGGGAAAGAGCGTGACGGAACTGAATTGTGTCGTCCGAATATTACCAAGTTTATACTCAATACAGCATACAAAGGTTATGATAGGAGAGTATTGATTGATAGTGAGATTAACTGCTAAACTTCCATTCCCTCACTTCAATGCATCAGTGGAAGCTCCGGTGGTTATTGGAGAGAGAAGAGATCATCTTGGAGCTACAACGGGTACACAACAGCAACCCATGACGGGTTTCGATGATGGGAGTCCATCGTCATCAAAAATGCCCGCTGAAGATGAGAAGGAAGAAACTGTTGAAGAATTCTTAGAAAAATACGACAACAAGTGGAAAGATTTGCAAGGAAAGATGAGCCGACAACAACATTGATGAACATTTTGAAATTATACTAACCTGTGATTGTGAAGTGCATAAAATTATGTATGGTTGAAATCTAGACTAAATGTATTTTGATAACATATTTTCCTGTTAACTAAGAATTGGTTGTTTATATTTTATAACAAGTTCACCTTGACTGAGAAGATTTTTGTTCTAAACTTCTGTACTAATATTATAAAGAGGTAAAATTTGTTTGTAAGTTTGTATGCAGATGGTAATCTTTGGATTTGATTTCGAATTTTTTTCACTAACGGGTAGCAGCTACGCAGATTTGTGACCTGTTGATGGCAATATGCTTGCCCAAATGGACTTAAACAAAAATGGTGAAATGATAATGCACCTACTATTAGGTATGTAGTGCCTAACACAAATCCAGTCACCGGCCTATATCTGAAAGATTCTATTAGGAAAAACCGGTAGGTAAGGTTTCTTTCACGACCTGGATCGAACCCCAGTTGTGGTAATTTGTTTATCGCACTCACGACGTGCAAGCTGTCAACTATTTTTTTAAATTTACTTTTTGTTTATGTTCTGTTTTGTAATACTCTGAATGTTTGTTATGTTTATTGTTTCTGTTTTCAGTTTTGTATGCACGTCATGTTGGGATAAATAAATATTTTTTTCTTTCTTTCTCTCGCTCAGTAATCACGCTACCTTAGATGATTTCGGAATACATTCACAAGAACCAAAGCTTCCTACATCATCTTAATTACATTTACCTTAATTTCCAAACAGGGTTGATTTGTGGGTTAACCCTACACAGTTCACGGAGTATGGAGTCCAATTTATGCGTTGCCTGGGGCTCTTGTACCTTGAATTTAAATGTAATCTAGACTAACCCCTTGTGTTTTGTCTATTATACATATATACATCAAAGGTTTCAAGAACGTTCCTATATTCATACTTCCATACTCCATCTTTACACGGTATAAAACCAAGTCGCTCCCGTTGTTTGTAAGCTAAGATCTTTTAAACTACGCAACCGATTTTGGAGCCACAGATAGAGTGATTCAAGAGGAATGTTTACATAAATATTACTACTTACATTGCACCCATGCGAAGCCGTGGCAGATCGCTAGTACTATTTACCTGACTGCGCAGGAGGGATATATATTTCGAGAGTATGTATGTATGTATAATTGTTTGGCGCGCTCTGTGGCTGAACGGCTCGATGGATATTAACTTGAGAAGTGTCGTGTCGTTAGATTCGTATTTACTGTGAGAGTGACACTGGGGTATATCAAAATAAAAAAAAAAAAATAAAAAACAAAATGGCGGATTTCTGGCGCCAAATTCAAATGCTTGGCACGCTCTGCAGCCTGAACGGCTTCCTAAAGGGCTCATCATGAGGATTTTAAAATGGTATATCTAACTAAAAAGTGTAAAATTAAAAAAAAAAAAAAAACCCGACTGCGTAAGAACAAAACAAGACTAAGTGTAGAATAAAACAAGTCCAGGAGACAGGATATATTGACTGCAACAGTCGGGCGGGACCCATATTGGATGTAATGATTTTAGTGGGTCCAGACTGTTGCAGTCAACATGTCACTTGTTTTGTTCTTACGCAGTCGGGTTTTTTTTTTTTTTTTCATACTTATTATTATGAATGCGAAATCGTAACCCTGTTTGTTTATTTATTTGTTACCTTTTCACGACTAAACGGCGGATCGGATAGTAACGAGATTTGGCAAGGAGATAGATTACATCCTGATGAAGGACATAGGTTATATTTAATTATCAAACATAATCATCAACCACTCGCACGAAGTCACGGGCAACAGCTCGTTTCCTATTAATTATATTAAATCTTACACCCATTGTTTCATGTTTGATGGGGTTTTGACATTACTGGTGGCAAGTGGGTCTGTAATAATATTATTACAATAAGACAACATCATAATTGCGAACAAAATCAGCTGTATTGACATTTGTATGGAACAGCTGTATACGTATATTTTCTCACAAATTCGATGATGGTTCCATAAAAAAAATAGTTTAGTTTGTACTTCACATCCCTATGAACACACATTTCTGGTACACGCTGTCTTATTATTCACCTCTTCATTATTGCATGAATTAATCAGATTTCAATCAAATGTATTTTAAAATTCGTAAGAAATTTTGAATTTGGCGGGTTACAAAAATATTATAAAGAATACACTAGCAATGTATCAAAACAACTGTCTGAATGTCAAGGTTACAACACGAACAGGCGTGAAAGAGATAGCACGATGGCAGAGCGAGACATCGACTGCCATTATCTGTGAGTTCGAATAACGAATACCAGTTCGGCAGTTTTAGAACTTATTTTGGGTCCGTTGGTTCAGGACATTTAAGGTCGATTTTTGTTTAATTTTTATGTAACGGGTAGCGTTATCAAGTATTATTATTCCGTGCCCGATAAGTTTTTAGAACACATGTAATAATCTGACAGAAATGCAATAAATGGTAGAGACATAACTAAACTTATGTGCATTGAAAAGTATTAATTTGTTGGCTATCATTATGTTAATGATATTATTTTTGACATAGATAACAATCTCGTTGAGAAGTGAGGAAAAATGAGAGTGAGAGTATGAGGTCACAGGGAAATACAAAATGTAGGTGACACAGAAAAGAAAGCTAAGACCATAGTTCGAAAAATATAAATTGTAATTAAGAAATCACTTCAATCAATAATAATAAAAACTTGTTTTAATATTTCCATAATGACTAACAGTACCTAACAAGCATTACAGTTATAAGCATAGACGCTTCAATCAGCCTTCGTTTGTAAATGTACTACACAATGACAGATTTGGAAGAATTTGACTATACAGTCCACTTTCAATATTAAATCCATAGAACCGCAAATCATTCACTTAGCACTCATTTTTTCAAAACAGTCCCCAACAGTCTCCTTAACTAGTGGTCATATTTAAGGGGCGTATTCAGGAGGGTCCTCATCTTCAATTCCGAAGGCTGCAGCTCCATGATGATCTTTTCTCTCTCCAATTACCACTGGTACCTCCACTATGGCTCTATTGCCAGGGAGTGCCAATGGTACTTTGGCAGTCACCCTCACTTTGTATTCACCTATCAAAATCTTCGCATGCTGTATCGAGTATAAACTTGGCAACGTTGGAATACTAAGGGTCAGGTTTGTCACACAATTTGCTTCTAAAGGCTCTGAATATGTTTTTGTAGTATCCACGGTCTCTTTTTGAATGCTTTGCTTCAGACTTGTGGCTGCTCTGTACGTAAAATGTTTAATAAGCTCTGCTTTAATAGTTATTGGGGTATCTGTGTTATTGTCCACTGTTAGCGTCAGTATGAAGTTCTCTCCTGGAGTCAAAAATGTTCTGTCCAATTCTGCTTTTACAGTAAACCGGTAGGTGTTTGTGAGAGAGAAGAGATCTTTCTTAAAGCCAAACTCAAGCGGCTCTTGAGAACACGGATTCACATACCCATAAACAGGTACTTCTGCTTCGAATCTTTTCTTCTTTCCAAAATAATTATCCTTTATGAATGTGACGATTACTTTGTAGTCTATGGTACAGATGGGATTTTCAATTGATGTGGGTAAGTCATCTGGCAGTAAGAACTCGAATGGGTGTTCAAAAGTTCCTGATACTAACACTTCTTCATCTCCGGGGGTGAACAAGTTCTTGTGTATATTTACATACTCTTCTTCGTTGCTGTAGGTAGTTGTCTCATCATCTGAATCCGTTTCTGACCATTGACAGACTCCTTTGCCAACAAAATCAATAAATATACTTGCAATCTTCGTTGGTTTATCAATAAAATAGTTCGCAGTTCCTGTCACAGCTTCTCCAGGTCTGAAGACACCTTCTTTTGACTTTTGGAGTAATATTTCACACTCGACACCCATTACGGTAGAAAAACTGAGGTTAAAACGTGCAAACGACTTCTATTGAGCATTGCTCGCGAAATACTAGCGCCGAGCGCGTATAAATAAAATATAGACTCGTGACTACATGATTGTACAAAACATTGCTATAGTGTATAGACGAAAAGTAACCTTAAACTCAATACGACGAAGTTGATTTCAAATTGACAAAAACACTATCAGAAACGTTTTCGGACGAGTATGTAGCAATGCAATGTGAACTTTGTGTAATAGAGCTACGGTCTTTTATGGCTTCAATCGTCAGAGGATGAGTAGGTTACGTCATCGTTAGATGGACCTCCTTTTCGACAGCAAGCGTGTATTAGGAATAAGCAGAATGGTAGACAATGTGTAGACGCGAATGGCGTATAAAATTTACCCAGTGACACTTGACGCATATAAAATAGGTAAATATCGCGCGTCGTCAGAAGTTTTGTTTTCTATAAACAACCCGGTTACATTATCTCTGGACCTGACGTCGATGACTTTTTATTTTATTTAACTTTTCGTCGTGATAGTTTCGTGCCATCAACTGCTTTAGTTTTAAACATTTTATTGTTACGTTTGGACTTTTATTATTATATAAAAGTCATCGACGCCAGGTCCAGAGATAATCACGTAACCGTATTGTAAGTTGTGAGGTTTTATAACGTCTAATAAGTTTTGTCAACTTTGCCTTTGCACTTTATTTTTCTTTACATAAAAAAGAAAGAAAAAAAACTATATTTATCGCAGGGACATGACGTGCGTACAAACTTAGAAAACACAAACAATAAACATAACAAACATTTAGAATATAACAAAACGGAACATAAACAAAAAAACCTGTTATGATCGCGTATATACTGGTGCACGGGGTCAGGGGCCTTTACTAAGATTTTGTACTTTGAAATTTAAAAAAAAAAAAAACATGTTTACAAAATAAAGTCATTTCACTCATATCAATCAAGAATGTTTACAAACAATGTAAGACGGGCTAGACAATGAACAACAGGTTGTCTGACCTTACCATTAAAATAACAATACTTTTAATAATATTACGAAAGTTAGATAAGATGGACGAATGTGTATAAGAATGTTTGTTTCTCTTTCGCGCAATAATCAAATCGTATTTATACCTTTTTATTGACTTGGAAGTCTTGGAACTTACGTTTCTTGGTTGAGATTAATAATCGAAAGCTAGTCGTTTTCTTGTGGCGGTTAACGTGTACCCTAAGGTTATTCTTTGGGTTCTAAATTAAAAATATCTTTATTAGCTGGCTGTCTTTATATTTCTCAGCTTTCAATAACAAAAAATACAATAGTACAAACTGTTACAACAAATAAAAACTTAAACATAGCTGTGCCCCTCATGGCTTTTAGTCATTCTATGTCTGACGTATGGCTATCGTACCGAGTAACGACAGACGTATCTTTGTAATGGGGGCGCGGCGGAGCGCAAAATGTTTCCGCACGCCGTGACCTTGTTGCGGTGGCAACGCTCGTTATAATTATAGAGTAATTGAGCTTTAAATTAAAATTAAAATAAATCACTGTTGTGGCCTAAATCATATTAAAACATAAATGTGTTTTAATTACTTACAGTAAAAGTTAAGAGACAAAGAGGATATTCCTAAACATAAAAAATCTTTTATTACGCACTGTCACAATCTTGCAGTAGCCTAGCGTTGTAAATATGTTGTCATTATCAAGTTCACACAATGACAAGAGATAATTAAAAAGCAGACATCCATTTCCAGTCTACTTCGATATTCATATCACTCGAACTGCAACTCTTTCAATTGCTTGCTAAGATCAAAAAAGTTCTCAACGTTTTCACTTTCTATATTTTTATCATCACCTTCTATGGTAACTTTTGAAGACGAAGGACTCTCATCTTCCATATCCACGGCTGTGACTCCAAGCTTGTCTTTTCTCTCTCCAATAACCACAGGTGTCTCTACTACAGCATTAATGTGAGGGAATGGAACTTTGACGGTCACTCTCACTTTGTATTCTCCTACCAAAATCTTCGAATGTTGTATCGAGTAACAACTTGGTAACGTTGGAACAATACATGTTAGCGTTGAAACATTCTTCTCCTTCAAAATTGGTGAATATCCTTTTGTAGTTCTCACGGATTCTTTTTCAATATTTTTTACAAAATTACCTTCGTCTATGTAAGTAAAATATTTCATAAGTTCTGTTTTAATAGTGATTGGGAGGTCTGAGTCATTGTTTACCGTAAGTCTCAGTGTGATGTTTTCTCCTGGAGTCAAAAATGATCTCTCTATTTCTGCTTTTACGTCAATCATCCTTTTGGTTGTAAGAGAGAAGAGATCTTTCTGTAAGCCAAATATCAGAGGCTCGGGAGAACATGATTCTACATATCCGTAAACCGGTACTTCTTCTTCAAACTTGTACTCAGTCTCAAATAAGTTTGCCTTCACAAATGTTAAGATGACTTTGTACTCTATAGTGCAGATATGATTTTGGACTGCTGTTGGTAAATCATCTGGTAGTAAGAATTCGAATGGATGTTCGAAATTTCCTGATAGATCCTTTGGGTCACCTCTCACTATGAACAAATTCCTGTACTGCTTTGTGTATTCTTCTGCATTCTTATAATATAACCATTTGTCGTCCGAATCCTTTTCTTGCCACTCACACTTTCCATTACCAGCAAAATATAAGTCTATACTGCCAAACTTTGTCGGTTTGTCGATGGAATACTTGACTGTTCCTGCCACAGTTTGCCCGGGTCTGTAGACGCCTTCTTTCGTTTCTTTAAGTATAATTTGACACACTACACCCATTTTAATTAAAAAATGTAGGTTAATACATGCGAACGACTGCTATCGAACAATGCTCGCAAGATACTAGCGTCGCGTCGTTCCATAAAACAATGACTCACGAAAATCCAATGTATTCAAAACATTGATATCACTTTTAGTTGAAAAATTACCTTATGTTATTGACAAGTAAGTTGTTTTCAGAATAGCAACATCGCTCGGGCATGTTATATGAGATGATTTGTAGCAATAGAATATGAACTTTGTTTAACAGACTTAAGGTGTATTATCGTTTGTGGCTGAGTAGGTTACGACATACATCGCGATCGCTTAGTGGAACTCTCGTTCCTTAGCAAGCGTATACCATGAATGTATTTAGAAAATAGTAGACGTCATAGCACGCGAATGGCGGCAAAGTTTGAAAGTTTGAAATTATAAAATAGATGTTTATTTAATTATCTTTGTTTTGCTCTCATCAATCAAAACAAATCATGTTTATTTACATGTCAATTAAATTAAGTATCGTCAACCTAGTTCTGTTCTATGAATATTGCAACAAAAATTCAAAGTGTTGAAATGGCTTCTTCTTTCTTCGTCAGAGGAGCTGGTTTACAGGCATGTGAAACATAATCTGAGCAGTATAGCGGTGGGTAAAAAAAACTTCACCAGGAGACATTTTTTTTTTTTTAAATAAAACAATGGTTAATCAAATGATAATGTACAATAAAAACTAAGAACTTAAAAAATTGGTTGATATGGGTGTCGATTCTGTTGTGCACAAACTTAACTTAATTTAGGATA
The DNA here is from genome assembly GCA_905147715.2 of Xestia xanthographa. Classification (NCBI taxonomy): domain Eukaryota; kingdom Metazoa; phylum Arthropoda; class Insecta; order Lepidoptera; family Noctuidae; genus Xestia; species Xestia xanthographa. The sequence goes on along the minus strand of LR990656.1, from coordinate 4,259,528 downwards.
TTGCTATCCTTTACTAAAAGGAAGTGCGCGAAAAGAACGGCTATAGCTATGAATTAAGTTAAGAATGTCAAACTAGTTTATGCCTTGTGCTTTACCGTGTTTTTAGTTGACATTTTTTTACGTGCAGGGTGCACGTAAAAAATATTTTTAAATGTATGGAAATATTAATTCCAACTAAATTTGACAGTTCTAAATTACGTCCGTCTCTTTCTCGTTTTATTAGAGAGAAAAAGATAGCAATAGCCTAAATTTAGTTTAGTTTGGGCACAACAGTATCGACACCATGGTTTATAAATGTTAAAATCCAATATTTCACCGCAACATTAAATGTCCTGTAAAATTACCGTTGGTATACAAACGCAGGGTTATTACTAAATAACCTCTGCTTTACCATTTCTCACGGCTGCTGGCTGTTGCGGTCCAATCTGTCATTACATTCGTCTTCTACTGGGTTACCATTGTCTCGTTTTTCACCTATAGTTCGATCAAATTAAAACCATCTATTCCTGACGTTTTTGAAGACGAAGGATTCCAATCATTTCCCACTTCTGCAGGTCGGACATTATCTCTTCTTACTCCAATTACTACTGGTACTTCAACTTCAGCATTATCGTAAGGGTCTGGCAGTTCAGCCACCAATCTCACTTTATATCCTCTTATCAAAATCTTCGCTTGTTGTACCGAATACAAATTCGGTAAGGTTGGAACAACGCAGGTTATATTTGATATACTCTTTTCCACTATACTTCTGGATCTTTGTTTTATAATTCTAACTGGCTCGTGTGTTCTTTTATCATCTGATGTAAAGGAAAAATATTCAATTAGTGCTGCTTTAATATTGATTGGGACATCCGAGTCATTGTTTATAGCTAGTCTCAGTCTGATGTTTTCTCCTGGAATCAAAAACGTTTTCTCTATTTCTGCTTGTATTTCAACTTTAATATTGGATGTTGTAGAGAGAAGATTTTTCTGTAAGCCAAATATCAAAGGCTCTGGAGAACAAGGTCTAACAAAGCCGTAAACAGGTACTTCTTTAATAAAATCGTTTATAATTGTCAACCCTTTTGCCTTTACAAAAGTAACGATTACTTTGTATTCTATTTTGCATCGTGTGTTATATTTTACTGATGATGGTATATCATCTGGCAATAAGAATTCGAATGGGTATTCAAAAGTTCCTGAAATAAGACACTCTTGGTCATGTCTGGCTTTGAACAAGTTCCTATTAACCTTGATAAATTCTTCTTCATTTTCATATTGGCATCCCTCGTCTATCCAATGACATTTTCCTTTGCCCAGAAAAGTGATATCAATAGTTCTTATCTTTGTTGGTTTGTTTATGAAATACCTTACTGTTCCTGCCACTGGTTGCCCGGGACTAAATGCACCGTTGTTTGCCGATTGGATTAATATTAGACACTTCACACCCATTTTGAAAAATCTGTAAAACTTAGGTTAATACGAACTAACGACTGAGTTTAAGCACTGGCCGCCAATAACTGGCCTTGTTCAAATACGTAATGACGCAAGAAAACTGAAGAGTTGGATATTATAATGATGTTACTTTCAATGTGTATAATTCAGACATTGTCTCGAAAGTCATAGGAGTAGAGCCCAAATAAATTTAAGCAGAAGTGTAGGTCAATATACACTTTCTTGTTGGAGGTCGTGAGTGAAAATACATGACAATCAAGCACTTTGTGTTTTGATGGAAAAAATCGTGAGGAATGCAGCATGTCCTCGATGTAAAAATTGAATCCTTTTGCTGGATTACAGGCTACTCACAAAGAGGAGATGTATTTTCAGTCACAATGGAAAAGTTACTTTGATTTAGTTTGACCATGCGATACGAGTGCACTACCAAAGTTTCTTCTTGCGTGCCCTCGATAAAAACTTCGTAAGAAGAAATTTAGGTTAAGTGCGTAAAAAATAAAAAGGTATTTAGATAAAGATAGACTGATAGTAGACGGAAGTCAATAATATGAATCACATTTCAATAGGATTATCCTTATCAGGAAAGTATAATAAATGTCCAAAGTACATAATTCTGCGTTAATTTCAGCACATGGAATCCAATAAATACTTAGTGATAATGATCATAATTATTCTTTATCAAATCTTATGTTCTTATTGCGACGTTACACTGGTATCAAGATAATTCTGAAGTGTCTAATAATCACTGATACGATTAATTACCGGTGTTAAATTATCTTCAATGCCAGTAAATATCAGTTTCAATTGTTATTTTACGTATCATATTTCAAGTATCAATTAAGTCTATTTCTAAAAATCAATATCAATGTCACCACATGGGTGAAAATGCTTCTGAATCATTAAAAGAAATACAATAAACATTATTTTTACATGTTATTTATAATATCTTTTTTCAGTACTAACTGGGTTGTCGCTCCATGTAAAGTACTGGTATTCAGCTGCATCCGGTTAGACTGGAAGCCGACCCCGACATAGTTGGAAAAAAGGCGTTCATTCTCAGAATATCCATTGGTCAGATCTATGATGAATGTAGTGAGCATTGTTTTTCTCATTGGATTCTGATTACAAGATCCTTAAAATATATGTTATTTACTTATTTTATGAATCCACTTAAAGTCGTTTTCTGTCTTCCATGTAGATAAAACTACAGGCTATGTATTTTATCAATAACATTTCATCCATGTATTAAATATTCTAGATTAGCAATAGTTTTGATAAGATAATATTCCCTTCACTGCCAAAATATAAACAATTACATTTTTCGTGATATAGAGTTAGTTTGCCTCAGCTGCTTACAAAGAGAGGTTGTTTTCGAGAATATTTAAATTAAAATGGGAGTGACTTGTGACATTTTACTAACAACCAACACACAAGGTGACTACAAAGCGGGGCAGGCAGTGCAAGGTTTGGTGAAATATACTATAGACAAACCGACGGAATTCACTAGTGTTACGATATCGTTAAGAGGCCAAGGATCATGTCGATGGCTGGGAGGCCTAAACCATATAGGATCTACATGCATTGGTACAGAAGACTATGTTGATCAACGCATGGATTTACTTGAAGCTAAGAAGGGAACAATTGCAGCAGGAATGTACGAAAAAGAATTCCGTTTTGTACTACCACAAGTAATTCCATCTTCTTACAAAGACTTCAGATGCGTTATCGAGTACTTCGTTGAACTGGTATTCTTAAAATCAAACGGTAAAATAATTTCTAAAAGGTTAGACCTCATTAAGGTTCAGGGTGGCATAAAACCACGTCTTGAACAGCAGGCTACAACATACAACGCAATCGCAACAGCGGGATTTTCGTCGTTAATAGAAACAATAACTTTTGATGTAGACATTGAAAAGACGCATTTAAATCCGGGGCAAACTATAATACTAATACTTAATGTAAACAATTTATCTGCAGTGTCTGATATTGCCATAAGAACGGAATTAATTGAGGATATCACTTATAAATCAAACTGTAATCATGAAAAGAAAATATCAAGAACAGTAAACGGAACAGAAGTAAAGTTTTTTGCTGCAGGAATGAACGTTGAACGCCGTGACTTAGAGAAGATTACTACAACACCAGACATGTATACTATGCATTGTAATATGTTAACAAGAGAGTATAGAGTAAAAGTTGTTTTTAAGTTACCTTTACCGTATAAAAAAGTTTCCATAGAGATTCCAATGGTTATTGCAGAGGAAATTGAGGTCTCTGAGCAAGTCAAGTCAGTTGATCTACCACCATCATATTCGCAAGTCATGAATCAAAAAGAAAAGTAATGGACGAACAGAAAAAGCAACCGTATAGAAAACCATCATCATCTGTCTAACCTTTTCCCAACTATGTCGAGGACGACTTCCCGTCCACCCGGATGCAGCTGAATGCCAGTATTTTTCATGGACCGACTGCCTATCTGAACTCCACAACTCAGTTAGTACTGGGTGATACGATTATACCTTAGTACCTGTAACGACTGCCAAACATCTACAAAAAACAGCCAGCAGAAAGGAAATAGGATACTTCAGGATGTATTAAACATCATCGCGATACATAGGTTATAAATTTAAAATCCCTCATCTGAGTTACAAGGAATGATGCGTACAATTTCACTTACTTCCACTTGTTACTCGAAGAAGTATTTCTGACAAACGGTTCCTAGTGAAAATAGAACAATCAAGGATCGAGTGTCCTGAACTTCTTTCTAAGCTGTCCCTGAATATGCCATCACGCCATTCTCGTTTGAGAAATCTTCTTCGTGTTCCTTACGCTCGCATAGGTTACCGTAGCAATTCTTTTTACACGACTGCCCAAAAAAAGGAGTGTTATGTTTTCAGGGTTCATGTATGTATACGTATGTATGTATGTAAGTATATTTACGAGTTTCTTTATTCAACCATAACTTCGGGATAAAGTAGGGACCCATTTAATAATCTAGACTAAAAATAACATCCAAAATGGTTCCCGACTGTTGCAGTCAATATGTTCCGCTTTAGAATTTTTTATTTCTTCTTGTTTTTTTCTTTTCAGTTTTTATTTTATACACAGTCGGGTTTTTAAATAATTTGATTTTTTTTTTGCTTCGTTCAATCAAAGCATTTATAACCAAATTGTAATGACTCCCATCAATTGATTTATTTGCAAGCAGTTTAGCGACAATTAGTACTGCCTTGTCTAAAAGCAGTGTTTGTGAAAATTTAAAATTTATTAGTTAAATAAATTGGTAGTATTAAATTTAGTCCTATTCTTTTATTTTTTATGTTTAATTATATTATGCTTAGATATGAATTTGTGCAACAATGGTTTATTGCTAACTGTGGAAGCTTTTAAATGGCTTTTCGTTGTTTGTATCACTGTAATTGTTTGTATTGCTAGCTGTAAGCCACCCAAATACAATAAAATAAAATCATCAAACTGAACCACTATCTTCCCGGGACCAACACCGTAAACGCGAAAGAATAATCAGCTGAGTAATCAATGAATTTGGATTGAGTAGATATTGAAATTTTGTGTATTTAATGGTTGTTTCCGTTCTTTTCCAAAGAGATTTACGCTTTGGAATGGACAACTACAGTACTTTCACAGTTATTATGCCTTGTGACTGAACACCGTACAGTAGCTGTGGAGGCTCGTAAATGGCTTTTCGTTATTTGTATCACTATAATTATTTGTATTTTAGCTGTAAGCCACCCAATTACAATAAAATCACCAAACTGAACCACTATCTTCCCGGGACCAACACCGTAATCGCGAAAAGATAATCAGCTGAGTAATCAATGAATTTGGATTGAGTAGATATTGAAAATTTGTGTATTTAATTTTTGTTTCCGTTCTTTTCTATAGAGATTTACGCTTTGGAATGGGTGACTGCAGTACTTTCACAGTTATTATGCATTGTGACTGTACACCGTACAGTAGCTTCATTTTGGTGTTGTCTTTTTTCGACAGTACAAAAGCAAAAGTGCCTGTAACTGGCCTACATGAAATAAAATGCTTTGATTTTGAATTTTACCAATGTATTTAATAAATAATCATATTACCTCTACATAATGAAAGATTTTTCTGTTTGACTTAATTAATATTTTTATCGTTTCTTGACACTAATACTAAATTTATATGAATATGGAATTTTGACATTATCAAATCGGAATATTTTTTTTAATTTATAAAGTTGTTAAATTTTAAACTTTGCATGTGCCTATTGTAAGTAATTTTAAAATCACTTCCTAATTTTAATTTATTTTTTGTGTCTCAAAGTTATGGAAATATTTAGCCGTAAGTATCGGCGTACAAATATATTTCCATAACATTCTGTACTAAAACAATGTAATAACTTGCATGCTCTTGTATGTATACAATGTTTAAACAAATAAAGAAATCTTCTAACTTATCTTCTCTTCATCTATCTTGTAATGTTTTTGTAAAGTGCAATTTTGAATTTCTTCACTTTTTCAAAAATTGTATGTAGATATTTTACGTTTAGTTTGAAATATTTCAGTTAGAACAATAAACAGATTTTTCAATCTAACTGTCTTTTCTTATCTCTTTCTTTTATTTTTTTCTCGCCAGGTTGTTAGTCCAGCAAAGTTACCACTATCATTTACAGCACCACTTCATCCACTACTAGGTGTAATCCTCTCTTTGCTTCTGCCAATCTACGAGTTCCTCGGATAGATTAAGGGCCATATTATATTCCTCAAATGGCTTAGCATGATCCTCCGTTACGCCTAAAATACTGCAGCATTAATTTTTCAAATAAATATATGATAAAGTTGAGGATTAATTCGAAGTCCTATGTGTGACGAACACACGATTCCGTAAACTTTTCTCAATAGAAAAAAAATCCAAAGTTACCTCCAAATCGAACAATAAACCGCTGGTATTCAAAAAGTACTTCAAATTAGATCATGAAACTTTGCATACTAACTGAACTAACTATAAAGCAGGTTTTACGTGTTTGATTTTTTTTTCGTCCATCGTCGTGTGATTTTTTGTAAATCGCAAAAAAACCACTCATTTCGCACTATTCGGCCGCAGTGACTGACGTAACAACCGCTTTGTAGTGCAAGCTGGTTAGAACTTTATTCTAACAGTATTTCAAACGAAGTTTGAACCATCACAAATAGACTTCCTAATTTTAGGGTTAGAAGGGCCTTAAGATAATAATTATGTTAAACCTACCGTTTATCTATGCGGCACAGCACACCCTGGAACTAGGGCATTCAAACTCCGGAGCTAGTTACGATGTTGAGCAATCAAATCCGGAACTCCGGAGTTAGCTCCGGAGTTGACAGCTTTTTTAGAAATTACTATAAAGGCCCTTTATTTTAATCAATAGAAGTTTTTTTTATTAAGGAATCAGTGTTTTTATTTAAAAATTACTACAGACAGACGTTTTAATAGACAACTAATACGCATTAGAAAATATTAAAATAATCCACAATCATAAAAAATAAACATTTGTTTGGCAAGTTACAATTAAATAATAATCATGAACTTATAGGTAGGTAAGTACCTAAAAGATCGGTGTTCTTGGTAATATGTTTTGAAAAACGATAAGGCATTTAAAGATGAGTCAGAAAGAGAGCTTCTAAGCTTCGTGCAGAAAAAGCCTGCTGCCGAGTATGCTCGTTATGACTCCACGCTCGTCGGCAAGACACACAGCAGATAGTGGTACGCTTCCGAAAGGTGTTTTCCTCTGCATCCGCCATTGTCATAAATTGCTTTTTCTACTCTTACGAATCCAAGTCTCAACTAAAATCAACTCCCTCAAGAATTAAGATGCGTTTTTCGTCGTTTTGTGAATAATGTTTACATGGTTTTTGAAAACCGGTTACAACTCCGGTGTTCTATTTGAACTCCACATTTGAAAAATGCTTAAAATCGCTCCGGAACTCCGGAGTTACGAAACTCCGGAACTCCGGATTGAAAGCCCTACCTGGAACTTAAGGAGTGCCCAGCCTGAACAGTGCAGCGTCGCACGTCGTGACCTGGCATCGGCAGTCGGTGCTGTAGATACCGACCCGACTATTGACTAAACTTCGCTTCCAGTTGAGAATTATCAACAGTTGGAAGTGATAGACAGGGGAAGGTAATGAGCCTTACTAGACGTGCCTTATTTTTGTTCAGTACTTAGATAAGTTTTCTTTAAAAAAGAACCTTTTTGCTTATGACGGAGGTAGTAAATGATAATAAAACTCATACACTTATCATACACACACTTGGAATTATTAGGTATTTTTATTCAGAAAAACACGAAAAATACCTGACCTAACATAATATCCAAGGTCATATTAATCAAAGATACCTACAAAAATTATTCTCAAAAAAAAATATACCTCACCACACACAAAACCGTATTTAACTGAAACGCTGTAGAATCTTCAAAGAACGTAAAAGGGTTTTCTTTCAACAGCACTTTGTACCATTAGGTATGTCGCTGATGGTCCCAGTGAGTCAAATCCCGAAAAAGTCGACAGCAGACACTTCATTTTTTGTAATTTTTTGCCTTTAAATGATAAATGATGTTTGTTTTGCAAGTAGGTGTTTAGAAACACTTTTACACGTCATTTTTTTTTTTAACTAGATGGTGCCTGGTGGTTAGCCGTGTGGTATCCGGCAGAGTAAAATAGAACCAACCCATTACTCTCACGGGTGTCGTATAAGGCGACTAATGTCTGAGGCAGAACACCTTGCGCCTCCGTAGACCAGAGAATGGGCAGCAGCGTTTTCTGTTAGTCTTTCATCACTGCGATCTCCAATCCGTCTGCCAAGCGTGGAGATTACGGCAAATTCCTCCCATCATGGGAGAGGCTTATGTCCAGCAGTGGACGTTACGGGCTGTTTTAGTAGTGAGTTAGTAGTTCAGTAGATGGTGCCGAGTGTTTCGTACCTGACTACTCTGAGAAGAAACTGCCGAAACAAACTCAGAGGTCATAGTCTCTTTTGAAGTCCAGACAATCTTGCTCAATTCACATGAGGACTATGCAGATTAGTGTCTGAGATGGTCTTTTGAAGAAAGACCACACAGATTTGAGTAGACCTGTCCAGTCAGTGCAAGCATTTGTCGGTTATTGTGTAGCTCGACTTATAACTCAAGGAGCTCAACGTATATCTCTTTTGCTAGTAGCTTCGGTCCCGTCATGTACAGAATGTAATCACGGGTAGGTACGTTTAAAATGTAGCCTATAACACTCGGAGATAATGTAGCTTCCCGTTAGTGAAAGAAGTTTTGGAGTCGGAATAATAAAATCAAAATATTTTATTTTACATAACCTACATGGGCACTTATAAATCGTCGAAAAGGCGCACGGTTCGGGTTGGTCGTTTCCATATATAGAAGAACCGGCAAGAAACTCAATGGTTACTCTTTTCAAATCAATTGGTATCACAATATTAATGTGTTACAGCAATTAAGTATGGGTGGCAGCGTAGGCCCGACAATTAAATAGGTCGTTGCTTACTTTACAAAATTCGTAAAACAAGATAAATATAACAAAAGTTAACAAGCATCTGGGAATCTACAAAACCTATGTTCACACATTCACAAATAATAGGTAAAAAAGGAATCTATACAAAGGTAAGAAAATATTGTATAAAAAAAAAACTAAACAAGTGACACAACAATAGTTTCAAACTTTCACGATCAGAACACATTATTATTACACATGTAAACGGGTATTAACGTCGGGCTTATATTAAAGGTAAAATTCGCGATAAATACCCGTTTACATGTATAATAGTTCCGAAGATTACCCCCTACATACAAAATTTATAATATTAGTATAGATAACACATACATATTAATACGCTTGTAATCCTCGAAGGATTAGGCACAGGTGTATAGGTACACCATTTTTATATTTTTATTTGAATAAAATGTATTATTATTATTATTATTTTTTTTTTTCGAATGGGACATCATCAAATGGGAGTCATTTGATGATGTCCCGCTCTGAGCGGAGCAGGAGGGAGTGTCAGACTTTTACTGACTAAAACCCATCCATGTTCCTTCATCGCCTTTTGTGTTCCGGGGCCACTGTATCTCTTTCGAACAGTCCCGCAACCCCGGGTATAGGTACACCTTACGGATACTACTAGGTAGTAGTATGCAAAACCATCTTTCGTCAGTTATGTTATAGTCCCGTGTCATACCAAATCACAGATCCCGACTCCGTGGCTTCTTATCGAGAAATTCATGTACAGCATGAAGGTCTGGATGGCTGATGGGGCCGAAAAGTTCTGGAGTGGTGACCGCGAACCGGAAGACGTTGCGTTGGAAGGCCTCCCACTAGGTGGAACGATTACCTGGTGAAGGTTGCGGGACTCTGCTGGATGCGAGTCGCACGGGACCGGTCAATGTGGCGACACTTGGGGGAGGCCTATGTCCAGCAGTGTAAGTTTTTCGGCTGAAATGATGACGATGAAGTTCTGCATGCTCAGCAGTCGCGCTTACGACCTCTATTAGCATCTTTATTATTTGCAATTAGTATTATCTATGTTATCTTTATTATTTTCAGCGAGCAGGCTTTCAGTTTCAACATCAGACTATTTTAATGTGCGTAAAAATTGGGGAATTCCAAAACTATCGAATCGTATCCGGTTGTAAAGACGAAAAGGTGTAACTAATCAGAACGGCCTTGTTATTTGCGATTATTCGATTCACGTACGATTTAAAGCCTTTGATAAAGAACGATAAAAAACATCTGATGTGAAATGTGACCAGTAATGATAACAACTGTAACATGTGGACGAGCCCCTCAGATTACAAAAATAGGTATAGGGTAATGTCGTGACGGCCCAGAGGTTAAAGCCTCGCCTCTCACACACTAGGTTGTGGGTTCAAATGCGGGCAAGTACCAATTAGTAACTTTTTCAATTCATAAGTACTTTCTTAATTTATCTTTGACATCACTGGTATCGGTAAAGGAAAACATCGTGATAAACCCTGGACTTTATAATTATTATAAGTCTGAAATCGCCAATCGGTCTTGAGCAAGCGTGTTGATCGATGCTTACCTTAATAATTTTAGTTTTCAATTAATTATGATATAGTTAGTACAAGGTAACTTGAAAATAAAAGCTTACAAAATACATGTACCTATAAATAGTACAAAATAATGTTTTAAGGCCGTCTACGCCAAGCAAAGTAGGTATTTAACGCTACCACCCTTTACGCGAAACGAGTCGTGCACACGCGTCGCCGACTTGAACCCAAAGCTGAGCGAAGTGTCACAGTATAGGTAAGCGTGTCGTGTAGGCAGTAGGTCAACTTATTTTATTAAATTGTCAGCTTGATTTATTATAATAGGTAGTAATTGCGAAAAGCTAACATTTAAATGTAATAAATTAATTTGAATAGATATTGTTAATGCAAATTGCTGCAAGTCGTAATTTATTCAATTATTTGTGTACCAGACGGGTGGACTCGTGTTTGGAAATTCAAAAACTATAACGGAACCAAATCTGAGCCACTAACCGCCCTGTACCGAAAGTTCCGGGTGTAAACGTTAGCTTCGTGGAACGGAGAGGTGGGTTTGGAAAATACTGCACTATTATTGTAGATGGAGAAGAAAGGAAACACTATTTGACTATGGTAAGACACTACAAGCAGACAATACTGGAAAAACTGAGCTGAAACTATAATCGGAAAGAACTGTTAACTATTCCGATATCGAAACGAAACTGACTGCTTGAATATCGTAAACAAAACTGACTGTTCCAATGTCGAAAACAAAACTTACTATGCGGTGCCTGCGCTGTGCTTTCATACTATTAGCAGACACACAAAAAATATTCGCGAATCCTCTAGCGGTGTGTTGTGTAGTATTTGTTCGCTAGACAATCTTTTAATTCATACAAAAAGCATGAACAAAAAACATTAACAAAAAATACAAAGGAAACTATAAACAAAAGGATAATAAATAACTCGAACGGAAGAAGGAAGTAGGTACTTTACGCTCTCGGCGTACGGTCGAAATTAAATTAACATTTCTCGATGTTTTTTATAAGTAGTTTGCGTACGCGCACCTGTGACGAGACTATTCTCGAGGGAATTTGTACCTACTTACTTTTAAAACTAATAATAACAGAAAGTACTCGACAAAGAATCACAAACACGGCAATAGCGTACTTTCTCGAACGTTCTTTCTATAGACTATATAAAAACACTGTTTGAGACACTTGTCGCGAACAATTTGACTAGGTTTCTTACATTGTTTTTATATCACGAAGAGACACATGCTTTATTTGTTGTATGTGTCACCGTAAAATTGTAAATACCGTTAGATTATAATCTATCTCGTGAGATTGTAAACTTGTTCGTTGAGGAATTCCCTCGACTGTCTATGGTCTCCATCATCAGACCAATGGCACTTACAACCCATATGGGTGCAAAGTTCTCATCAATAGAAATGAATTAAATCCAAACACAAGGTAGCTACTGTAAAACGTTGAGGAGTTCCTTTGACTGTCTTTCGTCTTTATCATCAGACCCCTAAAGATGACCACAACCCATTTAGGTGTAAAGTTCTCATCAATACAAATTAATCAAGCCCAAACACCAGGTAATTATTGTGAATCGTTGAGGAGTGCCCTCGACTGTCTTCGGGTTCCATCATCAGATCGAGTCCAGACTTTCTTTAAGTAGTAGTGCTCTAAAATACTCAATGAACAAAAAAACAAACGCACTAGTCGCACTACGATGTTCAAAGGTTCCCCTCGATTTTTCTGAGATGCCATCATCAGATCCCAGTTTCATGGTCATGGTACTACTTTTGGAATATCTTCTTTCCAACAAAAAAAGAATTATCTAAATCGGTTCATAAACGACGAAGTTATCCTACGGTCAAATTGTGAAACCTCCTCCTTTTTTTAAGTCGGTTAAAAAAGACTGTACTGTTATAATTACACTACGTTCTTTAAATAAATCGTTCGATAAATCGACGGGACAGCCGTGCGCCAGCAAAAGGGACATAGGTCCTACCTCGTCAAGGCCTGGCGGGCGACTGAATCCACGTGCGCAAGCCGTTTTCTTATATAATAATTTATTATTAAAAGGATTAAATTGTTTTGAAAAAATTAACCACAAATAATCGTTCTATATGTTATTAACTTTGCTTAGATATTTTTTTTGGAAGTAAAACTTTCATATTCTCCAAGTAAAATAAGAAAAACATAAAAAAATATTCGAATTAGGCTCCTGTTCGGATTTTTTTTTCATCGAGTGAAGTTTTTGATATCATGTTTTGAACCACAAATTATCTTAGTAAATATAGTCAACTATAATATCTATTTTTTTGGCTTTAAAAAATCACTATTTCTTTGTTTACTATTGAATCAAAGTTATGTAAAATTGGGAAAATTGGGACTACCTGCCCTTAAGGACAAACAGAAAAACGAAGGAATTGTTTCATTATTTATGTATTTCAGATTAGCCATATTATCATTAATCTAGAAAGATAAATTCAGCTACGCGGCCAAAATAGTGATGTATATAAAAAAAAAACACGCATCATTTTCATTCAGTGTTTATCTGTTAACCAAGAAAAGGTCTTGTCAACTTTATATAAAATGGGAGTGAAGTTTAAAATACACCTAAATGATACAAAAAAAGTCTACAAAGCTGGAGACTCGGTGCAAGGGACCGTGAAATATGTTATAGACAAACCAACGGAGTTTACTAGCGTTATTGTCTCAGTAAAAGGAAAACCATTTTGGTTTTGGTATTTACACCTATCCAAAACCGTGTACAACGAATCCAAAAACTTAGTTGATCAGCAAATGGATTTGCTTGAAGAAAAGACAGGTGACTCCATGATAATTCCAGCGGGAACCTACGAAAAACAATTCTTTTTTATACTACCAGAAGAAGTTCCGTCCTCTTTTAAATCACGTAATATATGCTATTTTGCATTCTTTGTTCAACTGGAATTTACAAAACGGAACTCGAGAAGCATACAGAAGTTTTACTCAGACATTAATGATGTTATTATGAGACCACGAGGAATTGAGATGATGATAGAGTACCGGGAAAACAAGCTTATGATGACAAAGAAAACCGTAACTCTGCTGGCATGTATACAAAAGCCGTTTTTGTATGCGGGGGATGATATAAAAGTGATTTTATATATTATAAAAAACTGTCCAGAACTGCCTGTTATTTCAACAACATTTCAGTGGATACAGTGGTTGGTCACTGATTCTTATACAGGATCACTTCCCAAGGAATATTTCAGGATCCTAAAAAGTGTAAAAATAAAACATCTCGGGTTAAACAGATTGCAGACTATGTTGCAACATACCCACACATTTACTACAACACCAGATACCTTCACGACACATTCTAAAAAGTTGAGAGTAGACTATAAAATTAGAATCATTATTGGGCTTCCGTACCCGCATGAAGATATTTACATGATTATGGGTTTGGCAATCGCAGAGAAAATTCCAGAAGATGATTTAGAAAAAGAGAACATTACAACACGCCTGTAATTTAAGAAGGAAACAAAGGTGTACCTAGAAGTACTCCTATATTTCACCAATGTTATAAGTTACATGTAATAGGGGGCGAGCCTATTGCCATCAACCGGGTCCTAATCCATACTGCTGCTACGGCTGCTACTGGAAAATACATGATGGAAAAACCCAATAACACTACCTGACCTAGGAATTGAATCCAGGACCTCATGCGCAGATGCAGACCAACGAGACAGTACAAGGAGAGAAGTTAAAATAAAAAGAAAGCGTTTAAAAATCTTGGTTTTGTCTTACGTGAAACCCGTGACTTCACTAATATGGCAGCAGTGAAAGCCCTTTACAATGCGTTGGTGCGAAGCAACTTGGAAACTAGTGCTATCATCTGGAATCCTTATGAAGTATTCCCAGATGCTGGAAAAGATGCAGAACAAATTTACCAGATACCTGTACTGGAAGCAGTTTGGTGTCTACCCTTTCTACCCACTTATGTATCCAACACTCTTTGTTATAGGGATGGTTGGGTACTATAAGTTGGAAGTAAGGCGCAACCTCGCCCTGGTAAAATATGTTTTTATGATTTTTCGTGGTATGCTGAATAATCCACAAATATTGGAATCGTTGGGATTGGTTGTTCCAAACAGGAGGCTACGGTTGGGACCGAGGGAGGGGCTTTTTAAAGTTCCGGCAAACCGTACAAACTTATTAAAGTTTGCACAAGTGATTCGTGCAGTAAGAATACTTAATGATGTCTCTCGGCGTTTAGACATATTTTCTTGCTCTTTGGCGGAATTCCAGAGGGTGACACTTAGTTTGTTGTCCCCTGTGTAATTTGTGTAAATATGACTACTTTTGTTAGCTTGGGTTTTACCTGTTAAAACAAATGTATGTGTTGAATAAAATAAATAAATAAAGTTGGACAAATAAACGTATACCTAGTTAAACCAGAGAAGAGCTTCGGGGAATCTTTGTTTCTGAATAGCCCGAACGTAGTGACACAGAGTAACCCCCCTCAGAGGCAAAGCATGTAAAGCATCTAAAAGCTGCGTACATTCATCATTCATCATCATCATTTCAGCCGAAAGACGTCCACTGCTGGACATAGGCCTCCCCCAAGTGTCGCCACATTGACCGGTCCCGCGCGACTCGCATCCAGCGGATTCCCGCAACCTTCACCAGGTCATCAGTCCACCTAGTGGGAGGCCTTCCAACGCAACGTCTTCCGGTTCGCGGTCGCCACTCCAGAACTTTTCGGCCCCATCGGCCATCCGTTCTGCGAGCAATGTGCCCTGCCCACTGCCACTTAAGTTTGGCAATTCTTCGGGCTACGTCGGTAACCTTGGTTCTCTTGCGGATGTCTTCATTTCTGATTCGATCGCGCAAGGAAACTCCGAGCATAGCCCTCTCCATTGCCCTTTGGGTGACTTTAAGCCTTCTGATGAGGCCCATTGTGAGCGACCACGTTTCGGTCCCGTATGTAATCACTGGCAACACACACTGGTCATAGACTTTCGTCTTGAGACACTGCGGTAAGTTGGACGAAAGATACCGCGCAACTTCCCGAACGCTGCCCAGCCTAGTCGGATTCGACGATTGTACATTACAGTACCTATAAGACCAAGGAAACGATGGATGGATCATGTGAGGAATGATATGTAAGACAAAGGAGTAAATGATAGAATGACATTTAACGGAGGATAATGGAAGAAAAAAACGTGTTGCGCCGACCCCAAGTAACATGGCACAAGGATAGGAAGATTATGACATCACAGTACAGATCTACTGAGTGCACGTACTTGTCTTATTGCGCCTTTGTATGAAGTATCTCGTCTATCGAGGAGCTCGTGGCTAAATAATAACAACCGCTCGGGTCGATCGTTAGGTTAAGCCGTGCTTGCCTAGGTTGGTCTGTGGATGGGTGACCACCCATTACATACCGAGTTCCCCCGTGCCTCGGAAAGCACGTTAAGTCGTTGGTCTCGGCTGTCAGATAGGCAGTCGCTCCATGTAAAATACTGGTATTCAGCTGCATCCGGTAAAACTGGAAGCCGACCCCAACATAGTTGGGAAAAGGCTAGGCAGATGATGTATGAAGTATCTCTCTGTCGGATTATCTGCTCCGGTCGTACCTCGTTATCTATCTATACTTCTATACTTATACTTATTACTTATATACTTATACTTATTACTTATTACTTATAATATTATAAAGAGGAAACCTTTGTATTTTTGTATGTTTGTATTGAATAGGCTCAAAAACTACTGGACCGATTTCAAAATTTCTTTTACCATTACTTAGAAGGATTCTTCCGAATCCGTATAGGCTATATTTTATTCCCGTACTCCTACGGGAACGGGAACTACGCGGGTGAAACCGCGGGACGTCAGCTAGTCAATTATAAGTTGTTTGGTGATCAATGTTCGTGCCTTCTCCGTATGAGAAGAGACCTTTGTCCAGCAGTGGGAAAGTAATAGGCTGGTATTATTATCATTTTCTGGTTTGATGGTTTTTTTCTAGTATTTTTTTTTTCCTACAGATATGGATGTTTAAATTTGGAAGTATGTATTTACAAACAAAAAGTATCTATGTAGTATATCAACTATCTAGTGTCCACGACACAAGCCCCGTTGCTTAGTGTGACACTAGATGGCGCTGTGTATAATGTCCAGCGATATTTATTTATTTATTTTGTAATATTACACAAATATAGCATTTTTTATGTTATGTTTCTTTATTGTAAAACGTGTTCCTTGTGTCGAATTAAGGTTTTTTTCTGAACATTGTAAATTGAGATGATAAGAATTTATACATCGATGGATTTCAGCAATAAACAGTTTTATTTGTATTATTAACCACTTTTACTACTTCTTTCTTTGAATTTCCCCACGATAAGAAAAACTTTTTTATTTGCAACCCCGGTTGCACATAAAATTTCTGACTTTTCGACAAAATCAGATCTATAGCTAATCAGAATAGGGAATATACATGAATTTTCTTTTTTTGATTTCGATACGGAATGTTAAAGTACTATAAAAATAATGACAAAAAGCAAAAACAAGACATGAATCGGCCAAACAACACAAAAGTTATAACCATTTAAACTTTTGTTTCTATCTCTTTCTAGATAAACGGAATTTAGTGTGGATTTTGCGTCGATGCAGAGAATGACGTCATTCGCTTTGTCGGATCTCTCTGTCTAATCAGCAGTTTCAAATGCTTATAAAATTTCACTTTGCTATTTCTGATGTTAATAAGCTTTGTTTAGAGTGATAAAAAAAAATCATGCATATACCCTATTCCCAGGTGGAGTAGATTTACCACTATACTCCAGGTGCACGAAAACGAGTATTTGATAACCAGTATCAGTAAATAGTAACCAGTCTTATACCAAAGGGCATTCCATTGGTAAGACGGGGGGACCTTTCATCCTATCCTAATTCCTACTACCTAATATTATAAATGCGAAAATTTGGGAGGATAGATGGATGTTTGTTACTCTTTCACGCAAAAACTACTAAACGGATTTGCATGAAATTTAACACACAGATAGTTTATAACCTGGATTAACACATAGGATACTTTTTATCCCGGTATTATGATCCCATGGGACAATTATTGAACTTCACGCGCGGACATAAGCTAGTTTATCATATTAGTACGCACGATACTTGGTCTGATCAAAGCACTTAGGGGCAGCGCAGACGACAGACTTTTGTGTGCGACAGACCAAGACTCTGCGACAAATTTTGGGTGATATCAGTCAAATTTTGGATGATGATGTGTTAGTAGTCAAACACATCAGTGTTTGACTACTTTTTTGTCTATTCTAAGGGCTCATTTGCGGAGACGCAGCGCGTTGCGCGGCGCGTCGTGCGGCGCTGCCCGCTGAAAATTCAAACATATGGCAATGTATGAGAGCGTTTACGGAGAGGCGTTTTTACGCGCGTTTGCTTGAGCGCCGCGAGCAACGCGCTGCAACACGCGCCGCGTCTCCGTAAACAACATCGTACATTGCCATATGTTTGTGTTTGGGCGTGTGATAACGCGGGCTGCTGCACGCGCCGCCTCTCCGTAAACGGAAAATACGCACAACAGGCCGCCCGACGCACCGCGTCTCCGGAAATGAGCACTAAGGCAATCAGTAGGATCCTTTCCATCAGCAGATCCTTAAAGTGGAGAAAAAAGTAGTCAAAAACATGAATCACGCAAAATTTGTCGCAGAGGATTTTTTATAACCTTGAGATTGTTACATTTTTTTTTGTTATCCCGGTAGTACGCTCCCGGGTGAAGTCGTAGGCTTAGTCTTGTGTCAATGTTTTTTTCCGAAATTCTGTAAAAAACCTGACCTTTTTTTCGGATGGGAAATCATCAAATGACTCCTCCCACTCTGGGCGGAGCAAGAGGAAGTGTCAGACTTTTACTGACTAAAATCCACCCATGTTCCTTCATCGCCCTTTATATTCCGGGGCCACGGTATCTCTTTCTAACAGTCCCGCAGCCCCGGCAGGCATCACGTGTGGAACACGAACGCGCCGTCGACATGGCCTGTCGTCATGAGACGGACGGACGGCGAGCTAGCCCATAACTCTCCGGCCCAGGCACAGGCCCGCGCCTACGGTGGCCGGGGGCCACCAACAACTATGTTGGGGTCGACTTCAGTCTAATCGGATGTAGCTGAATACCAGTATTTTACATGAAGCGACTGCCTATCTGACCTTCACAACCCAGTTAGTACTGGGTAATACGATACCCCTTGGTAAGACTGGCTGTCAGACTTTTTGGGCTGCTGCTGAGTACCTATAACGACTGTGTTTTTATCGGAGGGTGATTGTGACTCGATATTAATTGAGATTAGCTTTATTATCATTGATAACATTACCTATAAAGTTGCAAAACATGTAACATATAAATACGCAACACTTTCGTTTAGTCTACCTCTGCTGTCCGGGAAGGAACAAGTCTGCTGTCAAGATCATTTTATTTATGACTTTAAATAAAATGGGAGTGACGTGCGAAATATTACTGACGAACACAAAAGATGTCTACAGAGCTGGAGATTCGGTGAAAGGAATAGTGAAATATTATTTAGACAAACCAATGGAGTTCATTAGTGTTACTCTTTCTTTAAAAAGTAAAGAACTAAGCTTTTGGGAACCCATTACTCCCAAAACAATTTACACTAAGACGGAAGACTTTGTCGATCAACGGTTAGACATACTTCATGCTAGCGAAGGTGAAATATTGACGCTTCAACCAGGAAGTTATAACAAACACTTCTGTTTTGTACTTCCAGAAGAAATTCCATCTTCTTTTAAATACTTTAAATGCTTTATAACGTTCTTCGTTCAATTGGAATTCGTGAAACCGAACCCAATAAGCGTACCTCAGGTGTTTTACATAGAAATTAAAGTAGAAAGTGGCATACAACCACGACCTGATATGAGAAACCGCCAATACGAAGTACAAAAAGAGTTCAATATTATGTTTTCAAAGAAAACAGTAACTTTATTGGCAGAAATTATAACGCCAGTATACCTTGGGAAGGATATACCAGTATTGTTGGATATTTATAACCCCGCAGAAGTCCCTCTTGTTTCGATAAAAGCTGAGCTAATTGAGGTTGTGAGTTATAAATCTCACGGGAATCATGTTCAGCAAACATCAAAGCCACTAAAAGGATTAGAAATTACATTTCTTGGTATAAATAGATTAAAAACCAAGCACTTACTTAGCCTTGATTTTTCTACAACACCTGATAAGTTCTCAATACATTCTAATATGTTAAGAAAAGAATATGAAATTAAAGTGACTCTTAAGTTTCGTTTCCCGCACCGAGAACTTTTTCTAGTGGTCCCGGTCGTCATCGCAGAAAAAATGGAGGAAAGTTCAGATGTTCAAGGTTCTTCATTTTGGCAGATCATGAAGGAACAGAGAATAATTGAAAGAAATCCGAAGATGAAAAGCTTACTAGAGGAGATTTTATGACTTAAAGTGGTTTCAGCCTATCGTATTTTTTGCGCGTGTGAGCTCGTATCGAATTACGCCACCTAAACGCGCGCCACATTTTATCACATTTTGCCATTTTGTATTTAAGTATTTAGTAGTTTTTAACATTAGAACTTTGAAATAATTAAGGTGAAGGTTTAACGGGTTTTATCAATAAACAGACTTATTTGAAATTGTATTGTTTTCTTTCATGGCATTTCTTCTGTCTGCTTCTTTTCCCAGCTGCTTCTTTACAAGACCGTCCTGTAAGTGCCTTGAGAGCAAGACCTCCAACTAGCACAAGATAATAATCATAAAATAAATGACTTCAAGCACCCACACCTTAGGCTTACCTTAGGCTTAGGCTCATTTCCCTTAGGGTCGCTGGACTGGACCGGAACTATTAAGAATAATAATAATTTATTTAAAAAGTAGATAATTACAAAAGTGTAAATTTAGGTGCAGTAGTGTTACTTCTTAAAGAATTGTATAATTAGTGCATAAAAGTAAACTATAACTACAATATAATAAGTATAACAGTTGCAAGTAAGGAAATTGTGTGAGCACAGTAACTGGTTGTGGACATCTGATGGGCAGTCCCCCCATGTAAAATACGGGTCTTCAATGCCCCAAAAATAAAAAATAAAGGCTAAGCAGACGATGATAGTTACTATGTCTGTGTGTCTTGTTACCCTTAACGACAGAACCAACTTCAATTCCGATTCTGTCTGTTCGCGATTAACTCGAAAACTACTGCACCGATCATGCTGTTTTCACCAATGGATAGAGTGGTCCTCGAGGAAGGTTTTAGTATATAACAAGCGGACGTCCCGCGGTTTCACCCGCGTAGATCCCGTTCCCGTGAGAGTACGGGGATAAAATATAGCCTATGTTACTCGTGGATAATGTAGCTTTCGAATGGTGAAAGAATTTTTTAAATCGGTCCAGTAGTTTTTGAGCCTATTCATTACAAACAAACAAACAAAGTTTTCCTCTTTATAATATTAGTATAGATTTGTCATGTTTTTGTCGCGATAACCGACATCCACGCGGGCGAAGCCGCGGGCATCAGCTAGTTAGTCATAAAATATTTAAAGTTCTTGAGCAAACTGAAAATGTTAAAAGTTATGTTTCTGGAAACACATTTTTATTTGGTTGCTAGGAAACTAAGTTGCGATTGCTGGAATGCTTGTAAAATAAAATAAGACTTCCATTTTTATAAACTTTATAATAAATAAATCAGTATCACACATAATAATTTAACAAGCTGTTGAAAACAGACATATTTGAGTCTTACAACTCAAAAGACAAAGTTAAAATTTTGTCGATGGAAAAATTCAGTACTTGGTTTGGCAATTTAGATTAAAACACAACATAACAATAGTAATGAAAAAATATTTACACATGTAACTAAAATCTAAACGTTAATTTATAGTTTACATAATATAGCTCTAGTCTAGTAGATACTTACCTATGAGTTTAATCAGACTGCATTCATTTTCGATATTTCTGACGCTTATGGGGGTGGTATCTGCTAACGAGAGGTTTTCTCCATGTAACTGCTCTTTGATGAGTGAATATAAATGTGCAAAAAAATATATACCTATATTGCTTATTTATAAGACTCTAAATTTTAATTGGTACAGTTGAAATAATTCTAACTTTATTAATACTATATCAAAAAAATATTCAAAGTGAAGCATTTTTTATTTGAAATTTCATAACTACTTCTAAACGGCATTAAGTTTTAGTATTTTTTTTCACACAAATATTTGTCACTTTTTTCTTCACAAAGTCTATACCTACAATGATTATGATTAATTATTAATAATGATTTATTATGCTACGATTAAATAAAAACTGGCCAAGTGCGAGTCGGACTCGCACACGAAGGGTTCCGTACCATTGACTATATTTAGTATTTGTTGTTATAGCGGCAACAGAAATACATCATCTGTGGAAATTTCAACTGTCTAGCTGTCACGGTTCATGAGATACAGCCTGGTGACAGACAGACGGACAGACGGACAGACGGACAGACGGACAGACGGACAGACGGACAGACAGCGAAGTCTTAGTAATAGGGTTCCGTTTTTACCCTTTGGGTACGGAACCCTAAAAACCACTCATTTGGCACTATTCGGCCCGCAGTGACTGACGTAACAAACACTTCGTAGTGCAAGCTGATTAGAACTTTATTCTAACAGTATTTCAACCGAAGTTTGAACCACCACAAATAGAGTTGCTAATTTAGCAGATACGCCAGCTTTAAGAGTCCTATTACATATTTTTCGCAAATTTTTGATTTTTACTTCCTGGATCAAATTAATTCGATCGGCGTACACAAGTCGATAATAATAGCGATCTCCGGACGATTGTTGATTGTTATTGACGAAAATTAGAGACGAGACTGACATAAGACTGAGGAGCGAGCTGAATTGACGCAGAATTTTAGTACTTCAATTTTATTTATTGTAATTGTGTCTTATTATATTGACATACGAAAAGTAACGAATCGTATTCATTGTCAATTGAAGTTTTATTATCATATTAATTTATTTGATAAAATTGAGTATATTTGGAATATAATCGACGCTGAATCAAGACATTTATGGCTTAAATTACGCTTTCTTTACGTTGTTTTCCGTGAAAACTCAAGGAATTTAAAGAAATTCTAGAACTCCAATAAACAAGTAAAACATTCAACTTATCTTTTAGCAATTTTAGCTTTAATAAGAATTGAATGTAACAATGTGAATTTGAGCGTCAAAGTTCCATCACCGACGGTTTTTCTTGCAAACTGAGTTCGTAAAATATTTATAGTAAATTACACGAAAAGAAAAATGAAAATGTGTAACTCCAACTTACTAGAAAGAGAATAGCACTATCGTTATTCATAAGCAAATAATTAAAATATCATACTGCTGCTGAAAATTACTGCGTTAAAAATCATGAATTTTCGTAAAAAATGTAATAGGACTCTTAAACAATTTCTGAAATTATTATTATACTGTAAATTCTAAACACATACAGCTTTGAAAAGTATTGGTGTTTAAATTTCTGTATTAAAGAAGCAGAAATTTTAACAGTTACAGATCTGATAAATAAAATTCATATAGAAGGATAAATTTACAAGTGGGCGTGAACAACGCACAGCCTAAACCACTGACAGTAGAAATGCAGCAATTTGCATAGATAAGTTCCTTTTACAACGAATGTGAGCACTAAAGAAGGATTTATTGTCAATTCATGCACACAAATGATGAAAGTTCGTATGGAAGTTGATTAATTTTGACAATGAGAAATCCACAACAAGCCGTGTATCCACACGGCTTGTTGGGAAAAAAATGTAAGTATAATGTTTTAAGACTTTTCTCCCTTTTCTGACTTTTCGTTTTCTCTCTTTTCATCACCATCTGCTTCATCATCGCTTCCATCTTCGTCATCTTTCCTTGTTTCCCCCATCGCTTCCCAATACGTTGGAGGAGGAGCACAAACCTCATCTCTCTGCACATTGTCTCCTATCTGCACAGGTATGTCCAACACAACATTTCTATGAGGCATCGGCAGTGCAGCTGTTATTCTAACTACGTAATCTTTAGAAACTATCTGTGAGTTATCTAAAGAAACTATATCAGATGGAACTATGATATCTACTGGCATATGTAGGGTAGCTCCGCTCTTGATAGACCCTGTCTTAGTTTCGCAATTCGGTACATCTTCACAAGCCTTTACGTCACCGTGTCCTGATGCCTTAAATGTATGCATTTCTACAAGTTTCACTTCAACGCTTTTTATATTGATATTTGTATCATTCTTAATTTCTGATTCTATTTCTATTTTACCTCCATTTGTAATTACGGAGTTAAGAATATCTGCTTTCATGATCACGGTGCTAACTTTGCTGGAGAATAGTTGTAGTAATTTGCTTCGTTCCCCATACATGACAGGTTCCATTGATAGTTTTGGTGTGATAGTAGACGCTACAGTAATTTCCTTTCGAAAATGTTTGGCGAAAGCGAACCAGCCTGGTCTATCGAATTTTATGCGAACATAATATTTTATCGTACAGTGGACGTTGTATCTTGGAATGTATTTTTTGTACTCAAATGTTGGAGGTACGTTCTGAGGCAATCGAAAATTGAATTTCAACTCGTAAGATCCTGGAAGTACGGTGTATTTGCCTTCTTGAATGACCTCATCAGTATCAATGTAGACTTCACTGCTTCCATAATGACGTCTTCTGTTATTTTTGTTGGTTCTCTCTGTTATTCTTAAATTACCCATTCCTTTCAAAGAGATCGTTATCTTTTCCATTTCCATTGGTTCGTCAAGTGCGTATTTGATCATTCCAGAAACGACTTCTCCGCTGTAGAAGGCGCCGTCTGGTGGTTTGTACAAGTTGATCTGACAAAATATTCCCATTTTGAAGTAAACGGTTTTTACGAATTCATCAATTTAAATCACTATTCACTGATACATATTTTTCTTTATATTTCAAAGTCACACACGCACTCTTCGTCACTTTTCGTCTTCAACGAACTCCCATGAATTGTTTAGTTAGATTATCAGAATATCATCATGATAATGGTTATCGATACGAAAAGATAACAAATATCAATGTCTTAGAATCCTATTTGAATACACAAACACGATGAGCAACGCCCAACACAAGAAATAACAAAGTGTCGACTATTTTCTGTAGCGCTGTTTTCCAACTATCCAACACTGTGTCCAATTATGATACGATTTTAAGTTTATAACAACACCGTGCCGTACTCTCTCGACTTCAAAACAAATAATTTTGTAAACACAAAAAAACACGTCAATCCTTGTATTCTTTCTGACAGCATATTTTTCCTACAGGTATGTTCGGAAACACACTACGTTGTTGAATCGTAACTTACAGAAGAAAAACTCCTTTCTTTTTCAATAAACCAAACAACGTGGGGACTCAGTTTATTAAAATAAAAACAATATTCGTTCTATCAAAAAACTAGATAGGTTAAAGATTTAAAATATCGTTTCAACATATTTTTTATCAAACTAACGCGGCTTTATCAGTCAATGTATCCGAACAATCCGTGTAGAGGGGCAGACGATCACTATCGCCTCGTTGTGTGTAAAAGGGACAGAGATATTGTTTTCTCTGTTCGCGTGACGTATCACTCACGGATGTATAAGACGTCACAACATTCAACAGGCCAGAATAATAAACAATGACCGATTTAATAGCAGTGCTGCGTAGTTCTTTTGGCGCTAGATATAAAAATATTTGTAGAATTATCTGTGAAAATCGTAATACACAAACAGGAGGCGGATGGGTGGCGGCTTTAGTTCCGCTTAAGGCCAAGCGCCAAAATACCCATGTTTGTTAATTGGATTTCTTTTTTGCATTAAATCCTCCTTTTTACACGACTGCCCAAAAAAAGAAGCCTGTTCATGTATTGTACACAGTCGGGACCCATTAAATAATCTAGATTAATCAATACATCCAATATGGGTCCCGACTGTTGCAGTCAATATATTCCGTATTAAAATTTCTTAATGAACTTGTTTTTTTCTTATCAGTTTTTATTATTAGTTATATTTTACGCAGTCGGATTTTTTTAATTTTTTTAATTAGTTTTTTTTTTTTATAATAATCTTTTATTTAACTTGCCTTGTTAGTTAGTAAATATTGTTCTAATCTCCCCAACCGATTGAACTGTTTGCACACACAACACCTTTGGTTCAGATTCTGGTGACAATATACGTACATTCTATACCAGACATGATTTGATCCTGCAGTCAGGATCGTCTCCTCATGCAGCGGCTAATTGCACGGACACTAAACTTTGTATGTAATGGATGGATTGAATAGTACGGGGGTCGTGGAGGTGTTTAAAGTAAAAATCTTACATTAAAAACGTGTATATAACTATTTAAAAAAAATTTGTGAAAATGTTGGAACTTTGACCCCAAATATCTCCGTAACTAGAAGGTTCCCAGGTATGGTCTCGAACAAAAAAATATTGTAATGACGAAGAGAATAAGTGCTTTTCGGTTTCGTTAAAGGGCTTTTTAAAAAACTTCAAAAAGGAGGAGGTTCTCAATTCGAGCAGTTTTTTTTTTCATGTATGTACAACGATTACGCTGAGATTTATGATCCGATTTACGTGATTCTTCTTTAGTTTGATGCGGAATAGTTGCCATTTTGTCCCATAAAAATAACATAGTTTGGCCCAGGAGTTTTCATTTTATGAACATTTTTGCTTCTGTCGTGTGGTATAATTTCATGTATGCTCACCGATTTCTCCTCCATTTGTGGAGCAACTCTCAAAATTCTTTTTTTTATTTGAAAGAGTATACTTCTGAGATGGTCTCATTTAAATTTGGTGAAGATCTGATGCTGATTTTCGGAGATATACAATGGAACTCTTCAAAACTAGACGGTAAATCGGTCGTGATTGCTGTAATCGCTTAGATGTTTATTGTTTATACAACATCATGACGTAACATCACGCTTGTATGCTCTGAGGGGTACGCAGATGTGTACAATACACCCAAATTTCGATAATTGAGGTATGTTATGTTCCATTTATTGGGGATAAGCCTATTACCATAACATGTATTGTTAACAATGTAAAATAAATGCATATCAAATATTTGTATAGGATATTACAACTAAAAATGGAAAAATAAAAAAAACTTTTTGCAAAAAAAAAAAAAACAACTTCAAAAAACACAAAACACAAAAAAGTGTAAAATAACTTTAGCTTCAGAAGTCGGTGACCTTTGTTTGATTCATTTAGTTTTTTTTTGTCACCGACTTCTTTGAAGTCGGTTTTATTTTATTGCAAAAAGTTTTTAGAAACTTTAGATATAACATGATCAATTTTCATAGCTAAACCTAATTTTCTTTTTTCATTGTAATAAAAGCTAGTTATTTTTAAGTTAAATTATTTTTTTCAACCAGTACCTGTGGGTGACCGATCTAAAACTTGAACCTTTTCGAATTCACCTTCGATTAATAATCCTTAGTTGCTTTTTTACTATTCAAGTAAATTGAGTTCTATTGAGGCTCCTTTGTCCATAGCTCTACATCTCTCGGTTGAGAATTTTGCCTTGAAGTTCCAGATTTTGCGTCGCAGCTAATATGAGACTTAAGGGTATCGCATATGCAAATTTAAATTTGCATATAGCTCTATAAAGATTTATCTTGAAACGCTTTGCAAAGTTCTGTTGACAGTTTAAGAATATGGGCTGTAAGTCCCATGTGATAGGGAGCAAGCTTATTACCATCAAGCGGGCACAAATCCACCCTCCGTGGCTGTCTAAGAATTCTTAGTGGAAAAACCTAATAACACTTTTCCTTACCCGGGAAGCGAACCCAGGACCTCATCAACGAGGCAGTTGACCAACGAAACAGTTATAAAAAACCGGCCAAGTGCGAGTCGGACTCGCACACGAAGGGTTTCGTACCATTGACTATATTTAGTATTTGTTGTTATAGCGGCAACAGAAATACATCATCTGTGAAAATTTCAACTGTCTAACTGTCACGGTTCATGAGATACAGCCTGGTGACAGACAGATGAACAGACGGACAGACGGACAGACAGACGGACAGACAGCGAAGTCTTAGTAATAGGGTTCCGTTTTTACCCTTTGGGTACGGAACCCTAATAAAGATACTTTTATTATTTAGGCATTGCTGTAGTTGGGTGATTCCTTCCTGATTTCTTAAAGTTCCTCAATACCGTTAATGATAATAATATTACACATTCTGTGCATAACCGCGTGGAAGCTAATATTTCCATACCTACACTTAAGGGCCTATACTACCTCAAATGGCTTAGCATGATCCTCCGTTACGCCCAAAATGCTGCAGCATTAATTTTGAAATAAATATAATGGTAAAGTTGAGGATTAATGCTAAGTACTATGTGTGACGAAAACACGATTCCATAAACTTTTCTCTATAGAAAAAAATTCCAAAGTTACCTCCAAATCGAACAATAAACCGCTGGTATTCAAAAAGTACTTTAAATTAGATCATGATACTTTGCATACTAACTGAACTTACTATAAAGCAGGTCTTATGTGTTTTTTTTTTTTTAGTCTAATTAATAGATTTTTTGTAAATCGCAAAGACACTAATTTCGCACTATTCGGCACGCAGTGACTGACGTAACAACCACTTTGTAGTGCAAGCTGATTAGAACTTTATTCTAACAGTTTTTCAAACGAAGTTTGAACCACCACGAATAGAGCTGCTAATTTAGCTCCTATAGTTGCCTTAACCCAACTGATGAACACTTGGCTTAGGCCCATTCAGAACTTCCTAGCTAGCCGGAGGAACAGAAATGTCAAAACAAATAATAATAATATATTTATTCGAAAATAGAATTAGAACAAAAAATAGAATTTAAATCTTAGAAATAATGTTGGTATAACAAACTACGATGCCTGTACTGTACAAAAATAGAATCAGCACAAAAAATACAATTTAAATCTTAAAAATAATGTTGGTTTAACAAACTACGTTGCCTGTACTGGTGTGTGATGTGTGTGTGTGATGTGTGTGTGGCTTGGTAGGTTAGGTGGTTGATAAAAACAAAAGTATTTATTACCTTTGCCCCATTTATCTTTAATCTGAAGTCTATACTTATAGTAAAGGTACTAATCTATAAGTAGACCTAAATTTAATCTTATCTTACCTATATTTAAATTCTGAGGGGCTCGTCAATAATCACATGTGGATTTTAGTCTTCATTACTTGCAAATATTTCAGGTGTTATTGTAGATTTTTATCAAAGGCTTAACTCGTACGTGAATCTATGAATCATAACTAACAAGGCCGACTTGATTACCTAGTTATAATCTTGAACTAGTTGTACGTAATTACAACCGGATACAATTCGATAGTTTTGATAAGGGTAATTCCCCGATTTTTACACGCAATTGAATAAACTGACGTAGACACTGAAAGATGTTTGGTGAAAATAAACCAATTAAGTCCTGCCACTGAAAGCAAGAGGCGTAAAAAATATTTATTGAAAATGTAACCCGATAGAATAGACTGATTTTGAACCCATTTTTTAGAGTGATTGTCTAGCTGACTGCCGGTGATAAAACCCATTTTCAACCGACTTCCAAAAAGAGGACGTTCTCAATTCGACTGTATTTTTGTTTGTGTTTGTTACCTCAGAACTTTCTACTGGGAGAACCGATTTTGATGATTCTTTTTTATAAAAAACTTTTTTGAAAAAAATAAAACAGACTTCAAAAAACACAAAAAATTGAAAAATAACAAGCTTCAGAAGTCGGTGACAAAAAACTAAATCAAACAAAGGTTACCGACTTCTGAAGATAAAGTTATTTTTCACTTTTTTGTGTTTTATTGTAAAAGCAAGAAACCAACTTAGGTTTTCCATTCGTGGTGTTTATCACAGCCATAATGGGGCACAAATTACTGACGTTGCTCAAAAAATCGCTAAGCTAAAGTGGGACTGGGCTGGCCATGTCTGCCGTATGCCTGACGAACTGTGGGCCAAAATAACCACGATGTGGAGCCCTGACATACAAGGCGACGCGGTAGATCTCGCAGAAGATGGCGGACAGAACCAGCAACCAATGATCCACAATAGCCCTCGATCGAAAGTTAAGGAGCTATGGGCTATGGGGAGAATCTTTGCCCAGTAATGTGTAACGAAATCACTTGTCTAATTTCCATTTTCGTGAAAAATTGCAGATTTTTCGTTTTACTTCAATCTGACGACTTCGCAATTTATCAAAAGGTACAACGTCCTCCAAAGTTTTCGTCACGATGCCTATCTCTCTAAAAATAGAATTTCATATATTGAATTTTTTTCTGATTATCCTTTTGTAATCTTTTCAGCGATGGTTTCAGAAAGCAATTTAACTGAAGTACTGGATTATCTACTTATACTTTACCTTAGTCCTTAATATGGTAAGCAGTGGTTTAGTGTTTTTTGTGAAGCATGCAAAGATTATGGTGTTTCTGCATGGTGTCGGACGTAAATAATAGCACCATCCCATGTCTTCCCGTGGGTGTCGTAAGAGGCGACTAAGGGACTTACCAGAGAATGGGCAGCAGCGTTCTCTGTGTTTTTGTAACAACCGCACTGCGATCGCCAACCCGCCTGCCAAGCATGGCGATTATGGCAAAAAACCCCCTTTGGGGGAGGCCCATGTCCAGCAGTGGACGTCTTTCGGCTGAAATGATGATGATGATGATGCAAAGGAAGGAGAGAGGGATACGATTTCAGGAATAAAATACTTATTTGTAGTGTAACAGTTTTTTTTTTTTTTTTATATTCTGTATATTCTTCCAGGCGTCAAACGCAGTATTGCAGTTCTTGACAACGGAGTAAACAGATGGCTGGACACTAAGGCAGATTCGTGCTAGCGCTTTTTCCTGTTTCTTCTTGTCTTCGCATTCTGGTTTGTTTTTCATATCGACCTCGTTGACACATTCAAACAAGTCTTCATGAATAAGCAACATCTTCATTTGAAATTTCCAGGTGGTGTAATTATTTACTCCGGAGAGTTTTTCAATTGCGATAGATTGGTTACTCATTTTTGCGATTTCGTAATTATTAATTATATCATACGCGTTCTGCTTCCTCACGCTCTGCTACCATATTAGAGAATGGGATACGATTGCAGGAAGAAAATACTTATTTGTAGTGTAACAGAAACAATATATTTTTTAGACTAACGTTATTAAGGTTGCTAGGACACACCAAGCAGTAGACAAGATGTAGTTTATATTCAACTTATAGGTTTGCAACCTCTAACATGCCTAACCCTTCAGGGTTTACAGGCATGTTATTGTGGTAGGTATGTCTTTTCAGTCGTGCAAATATTTATGTCACATGCGTTATAAAATGGTGGCTATCGCGTGTGAATTTGCCGCTAGAGGCGATGGTGTAGACTAAGGTCCTCCAAAATGTCAGATGTCATAGAGTGTTCGCGCGGTGTGTGCTTTTTATCACGTATTTATACTAATACTCACGATTGTGTTCTAGATTAAGCCATTCCTGATTAATTATGACTTGAAGATTTTAAGTAGCAACTTAGGATCATAATATTGTTAGTACTTGGAGGTAGAATGATTTTTAAATGTTTCATGCTTGCTAATTTTAGGAAGAATATTGTAAATATGTATCTAAAGCTTACACTATGTTGTTATACGTAATAAAATAAACATTTTTATGAAGTTCTTGGTGCTTTAAAGTATCGAATAGAATTACTGACAGGACCTTACTAGACAGTGCGCCATCTGGTGAGCTCTAAAACGATAGCCCCCATTACACTTGAATACAGAACTATACATTTATCTTTTACGCTCTATTCATTCAGCATTAATCGAAATTATATTAAATTGTAATCGAATGTGCATGTATAATTTTATTTTTATTAAATACTTTAATGTACATGTGTTTTATGTGTTTTTATTTTTTTATATTCTGTATGGAACTATGGACCATGTCTGAAATAAATGAATTTGTTATTATATTAACAAATAACGAATTAAAGTTCGTTTTTATCCTGCACTAAAAACTGCTTTTATTTATGAGTAGTCCCTTTATTTTTTATTCAGAATCTTAATCATACTGAAAAGAAAATAGGCCCTCGATTATCTTATAAAAGATATTATTTTGTATCTACCTTTCGTATCCAAGTTGGATTTATGATAAGAGTTATTTCTATATTTTGAGCTCCTATCGCCGTCCAAGTTATTATGTAAGTAGTTTTAATATGAGTTAACCCTGTGTATGTACCTACCAGGATAATTGGAAAAATCGACACATGCATAATATAACGCCGGTTATACCCGTAGAGATAGGCAGTGTGTTAGGTGCTGCGCCTATATTACACCAGTTATCTTTAACATAACATAACATCACGCCTGTAATCTCTGAAGGGAGCAGAGGTGTACCTAATAGTACACCCATGTTTTGCCAGTTATGTTTAAAGTCCTATGTAATAGGGGGCGCGCTTAATGCCATCAACCGGGCATAGATTCAGGCAACTCCGTGGCTGATACTAAGAAATTCCTGATGGAAAAACCCAATAGCACTTTGCGCGATCCGGGAATCGAACCCAAGACCTCATGATTAGCAGTTGCGCTTGCTACCACTAGACTAACGAGACAGTCAGTTATGTTTAAGTCCCAAGTTATAGAGGCCTTTTTGTCATCCACAGGCTACCCGCCAGTGGATGACAAAAATCTAGGCCTGTCAAGTCCAGCAGGCCTATTACGTTACGTACGTATTACGTATTGTTATAACAGAGATCTGTTGACAGCTCAAAATGATAGTAATTGGGCTCAGTGTCCATCAAATAACTGTCAAAAGGTTAGTTTCGTATTATGAATTACCAGTCGCGATCAAATATGACGTCATCGGTGCCCATCGTGGCTGATAGTCACCGTAACTCATTTTGATAGACGCTTTCGTATCGATTCTTACGATTCGATTTGATTTCTTTCGATTTTTCGATTATTGCGATTATGTAATCATAGTTGACATCAAATTGATGACAACTGAGTTTGAAGTGGCTTTCGTGAAAGACGTTACACCGTACACGGGCTATTAGTCACCGTAAAGTGATATCCACTCTGTGTAATACGTAATACCAATATTTTGACATTCTCGGTTGTCATGAAAGTTCGGTGTACAACCGAAGCTTAATAGTCACTGGAGATCAAAAAGATCCTACTTATGACGAAGGTTTTTCTTATCATACGAGCTATTAAATTAGGACTATTAATAATATCTGCGCATGTACACTTTCATGAAAACCGATGAAAAGATTTTTATTCAAATAGGAATCTAGTAAATGTAAATAATGAATGTGCGGCGCAGTGGGACGATCAGATCGAAGTCACCAAAAAAATATGTACATAAAATTTTATACACTTTAATCAAGTCTGACCTTTTTGTTAACAAAGTCAATGGCGTAGTTATAACGAATCCAATAAGCCCAACCCAGAAATAATTGTACTGTTCAGTTTTAAAAGTTATTGTGCAGGTTTTAACAAAATATTATTTTGTGACTTTCAGAACAGTGAAATGTTGTTCTCTTATTCACCACCCTTGGTGAGCAAAATATTATAAAGAGATATTTGTTTATGAGGTTGTAAGTATAAATGCAGGGGGTAATCGTCGGAACTACTGATCTGATTCCAAAAAATCTTTTACTAATGGGAAGCCACAATTATTCCCGAGCGTCATAGACTTTAAAACGTTTGCGTTGGTTAATTTCAGTACATAACGGGAGCGAAGCCGCGAGCAAAATCTATGTATGTTTATGTGAAGGCATCAACAACAACAACAACAACAGCCCATAACGTACACTGCTGGACATAAGCCTCTCCCATGATGGGAGGAATTTGCCGTAATCTCCACGCTTGGCAGGCGGATTGGAGATAGCAGTGATGAAAGACTAACAGAAAACGCTGCTGCCCATTCTCTAGTAACCTTTTATATGACTTAAGTCGCAAACACATCACTGTATGCTAAATATGGAATACATAGATATGGAACACGGAAACAAACCAAAGAACCCATTCCATTCCAGCAGATTATCCTAAATACCCACGAATTCCCCAAAGCGAAGTGAGTTTATTTTCATGAATGCAATAAAAGACATTTTGCTTCCCATTATGTTCCCAAAACACTGCTTTTGGGAATATACAGAATCGTGGAGGTTTTTAAATTGCTCCCAATTCTACTAAATGTAGGATCTGTTGTTTTAATGGCAATCGATTCTTTTTCAACAAAAAATATTGTAAATTACATTTTTGCTGACTGTTTTTTGTGCATTTTTAAAAGGCTCGCTCTCTATGTCCTTAAGTCAATCCTTGTAAAAAACTGGTATTCAGCTGGATCCGTTTAGACTGGAAGCCCTCGCCAACATAAGGCTGGCAAAATGTGGGTGTACAATTGCATTATATGACGGTCCCATAGCAGTAGCAGCAAGCAGTAATAGTCTAGTGGAGTGACGAACGGACCTCTGACTTTTCGGATTTATGTGCGTATTGTACGCTATATAATGGGCTGTATCACACCGTTAAGAGGAAACACGGAGGGCGAGAAAAATTTGAAAAATCGGAGCAGTCTTTGGGGAGTGCTGATAGAAGTGAAAACGAAAAGTACACAGGCCCCGCCCCAGTCGTAGCACTGGTTGTGCCCCGCGCATGCCTGTGTGGTGCTACGCCGTAGTGGATGCTACGAGTGTTACGAACGGCTACGAAGCGTGACCACACGTTACGTTACGTGACGATGAGTTCAATGCTTTTCCTTCACCCAAAAAGTGCTCAACGCGCCTAAAGAAGTTTTCACTTAAAAAAAAAAACAAAACCTTTGAATTGAGAAATATGTATTTGTAAAATGTATTGCTGTCGCGCAGTGCCCAAACGACCGCGCGCAGAGCGCGAAAGAGACAACAGCAAAAAACAACAATTAAAAGTACACAAAAGCAACGTTTCGTAGTCCCCTGATTACTTCTCCAAAACTTGTTCAATTTAACTACTTTTTTGATTAAAAATTAAGAAAGGTTTTGGCCGTGTTCCTATGTTGTCCTTTTTTAAACCTAGTCAAATTTGTTTTCTGCATGTTTGAACACAGCGGAAAATCTGGCCAATTTTTAGGTTTTTGAAGGTTCATCTCTTTTAATACATCATTTTTGAAAAGAAACAGAAATCATAGGGAATAGTGGTAATAGATTTTTTGGAAAAGAAAATATTACTCTACTGACATTATATTGCGTGTCCAGTATAATAATGTGTTCAGGATGCTGTTGGGTCTACCACGCTTTTGTAGCGCTTCCGAGATGTTCGCCGACGCCAGGGTTGATGGTTTCCATGCCATTATGCGGAAAAGGTGCGCGTCTATTCTCGGTAGAGTACATGCTAGCTCCCACAGCATTCTGAATGTATTTTGTGATAGGTGGGACAGCCCCATGCTGGCTCACTGGATAAGGCTGCACGCGTAGGTGTAAGTCGTATCTATTTTGTAAATAGTGTGCGTTTCTTATTTTTTATTTTTTACTTTTTTACTAACATTAGGTTCAGACTTACTAACAACATATGGATTGTATTTGATCTGAAATAAATTCAATATTATTATTATCCAGGGAGAAAACAACGGACTACGTTTGTATGGAAACAACGGCCGTTTTGTGTCCTCTTAAATATAGCCACAAATTTCTAATACATGCTGTACATACAATTATATGAAACTTTTTAATATGAATAAAATATGCCAGCTTACACCACAGCCATTTGCGGCAACAAGCTGCCTAAAATTCGAGTGTCAGTTTCCCGTACATTATTAACACCACAAAAATTGTGTCTTATTTTTTCCCAAGAAAAAGTCTCAGAGCCTTGTTAGGATCAAGTTTCCGAAATAACTTTACTTAAAATTCTACACCACCTCCCAAAGCCACAAGCCATTAAATGAATAAAAGAATGTTATAAAAATTGAAGATTACTGTACCATAAAACGATGACTATGTATACGTATATACTACTGTGTATATATTAGTGTTGGAGATTTTAATTCTTATTTTGCAACACAAACATTAAATGTAAATCATTATGGAAATAGTGGCAACACTATTCCCTTCCATCTGCGACACGGTACAATATAGGCGTTTCTTGTATTACTTGTCTTGATTTATTTCATCATCTTCCTCGGCACCAACATACCAGCACCTCATCAGCTACCATCCAACTACAAGCTACACAATTAGTATAAAAAAATAAATAAAGAAAGAATGAAAATACATTTACTTATCGCAGAGACATGACGTACATACAAAATAACAAAAAATAAATTTAACAAATAAACATAAAACGGATAACACTAGTACATTTTGATACAAGTGGAGAAAGTTTGTTATTGCATTCGAGGCGGAATTATAACACCCGAGCCGCAGGCGAGGGTGTTTTTGAGCCGAGAATTGCAATAACAAATGTCGACGTGTATCAAACGACGTTTTTCAATACACTTTTGAAGAAATAAAATAAAATAACGAAAAATATTTTTTCAATACACTTCCTCGAAAACTGGTCCTTAACGCACTACGATTAGGTACAACATGCAAAGTATTTCACACGCGTGCTATTTTTTCCACTTTCCCGCACGTGTGCGGGAATGAAAATTGCCACAGATAACTATAGCTATACTTAGTCTAAATTGGTGCATATAGTCTGAGGTGCATGTTTTTTTTTTATTTTAGCAAAGCACTACGCGTCTTTACGGCATAAATATTTTTTGAATATTCAAATTGTGTTTATAAATAGAATATCATAGATAAACATGCTTATTTAAAACTAATAGTTACTTATAGACACAAATTAACATTTATTTGTGTTCTGAATTCAAAAATATAATAAAACTATATTTTATATTAGGCTGTATAGCGGCTTCATACC
Source organism: Xestia xanthographa (assembly GCA_905147715.2). Lineage (NCBI taxonomy): Eukaryota > Metazoa > Arthropoda > Insecta > Lepidoptera > Noctuidae > Xestia > Xestia xanthographa. Next base: position 4,223,121 of record LR990656.1, on the reverse strand, counting down.
ATTGCCTCTCTTTCAACCTGGCGAGACCAAACCGCGAAAAAAAAGAAAATTTAAATCATAGTTTCATAGTTCGTGACAAAAATATTATTCGTTATTTTATTTTATTTCTTCAAAAGTGTATTGAAAAACGTCGTTTGATACACGTGGACATTTGTTATTGCAATTCTCGGCTCAAAAACACCCTCGCCTACGGCTCGGGAGTTATAATTCCGCCTCGATTACAATAACAAACTTTCTCCACTTGTATCAAAATGTACTATTGTCCCGAACTATGAAACTATGATTTTAATTTACTTTTTTTTCGCGCTTTGGTTTCGCCAGGTTGAAGGAGAGGCAATGGTATGAAGCCGTTAAACAGCCTAAAATAAAAAATTGATTTATTTTATATTTTTGAACTCAGAACACAAATAAATGTTAATTTGTGTATAAAAGTAACTATTAGTTTTAAATAATCACGTGTATCTATGATATTCTATTTATAAACACAATTTGAATATTCAAAAAATATTTATGCCGTAAAGACGCGTAGTGCCTTGCAAAAATTTAAAAAAAAACATTCACCTCAGACTATAGGCATTGAACCAATTTGGACTAAGTATAGGTATAGTTATCTGTGGCAATTTTCATTCCCGCACACGTGCGGGAAAGTGGAAAAAATCGCACGCGTGTGAAATACATTACATGTTGTACCTAATCGTAGTGCGTTATGGACCAGTTTTCGAGGAAGTGTATTGAAAATATATTTATAAATGGTCATATACATTTATTAGGTTTTTCCATGAGTTGATAGCATTAGGCTCGCCCCCTATACATGTGACTTAAACAGAACTGGCGAAGTGTGGATGTACTAAGTATACATCTGCCAAAACCGTAGGTTACGAATGCACTGATAGGCTTACTCAGCGTCTTTAGGCTATCAAGAACAAACGTTTTAAAATCTTCGCAACCGGCAGTACTGCACGCTTGGCGCCTCAATAGTCGCCTAGCGCAGTGTTCCGCAAACTTTTTGTGTTCAAGGTACATCTACAAAATCAGAAAATTTTGGAGGTACACCATAATTGAAAAATAATTTTACATCATTTTAATCAACATTTGTTATTAAAGTTTTACGGCTGTTTAAGTAGGTATTTTTGTTCAGTTTATCTATTTATTAACTTATAAGATAACTTTATTTTTTCGAGGCACACCAACTAATGACCACGGTACACCAGTGTGCCGCGGCACACACTTTGCGGAACACTGGCCTAGCGTATACGCTGAAAACTAGCCAAGTCAGACCTTAGGCTACAATATATTCTCCTAAGTTATAAGAAAAAATGATATTTTATGTTGTTATAAATAATTTCAGGACCGACCATTGAACTTGGCACCCATTTAGATTTCACTTCTTTTGTCGTCGAAGTCAACAACCAAGGCATATATCATAATATTGAACTTGGCTCTCATTTCACATTTATGTTTTTGATGGGATATCATTACTTTTTGTACATACGCCATTTGTGTCACTTTTAAATAAATCAATGGAAGCGGCATGGTGCAGTGAGTGAGTTTCTGAGAATGATAATAGGTGGCGCTAGTGGTTGTAGAATACGGGTAGTTACGCATAATAAATACGAAAATCTACTATATTCTCAAGAAGTACAAAAATGGAAATATTTGGATTACAAAAATGAAGGGTGGTATTCAACTCGTTATATATTCACGTAAAGATCTTCAAATCCACTTATAGAGATTTAAAGGCACTAATTATAAGTTAAGTGAAAATTATAATAAAATGATAAAAAATTACCAGTTTCTGATTCTGATTTTTTCCTTTGTATTCATCTAATTACCTATCTGCATGCCAAATTTGAACTTTCTAGGTCATCTGGAACTGGGTTATAGTTTTGATCTATAGGTCAGTCATAAAAATGACGATTTTTGGACGTTAATATCTAAATAACCGATTAAGATATGTTCATAAAATTTGGAACACACCACGAGCTCCTTTCATGCATCTATTTCACCTAATATGTTTTCTTTAGAAAGATAGTGGCGCATAATAACTTCGGTCTAAAAGCATATTATAAAACATTCTTACTCAGTTGTATATCCAGACGTCGGGTCATGGGTGACGGAAATATAACACTAAGTGGCATCTCGCATAAACGGCATTGGACCTCTGCATTTTATTTGGGAAAACTACTCATGAAAACGGAGTTTCTACCTTTTGCATTTTGACTCGGGTAAATAATATTGCGTGTAAAAAACCATAAGCGAAGCCGAAAGGCACTATAATTCTCCCAGTCATAGCTATATTTTTTTTTGTTCTGGACCATTCCTTAATCATACGAAAGTTTCAACTTTTTCACAACTTTTTGAAGTGAAAACTTCTTTAGGCGCGTTGAGCAGTGTTTGGGTGAAGGAAAAACATTGAACTCGTCGTCACGTAACGTAACGTGCGGTCACGCTTCGTAGCCGTTCGTAGCACTCGTAGCATCCGCTACGGTGTAGCACCACATATGCATGCGCGGGGCATAACAAGTGCTACGACTGGGGCGAGGTCTGTGTACTTTTTGTTTTCACTTCTATCGGCGGTCCCCAAAGACTGCTCCGATTTTTTTGAAGTCTAAGGTTCACTGCTACGTGGGATACGCACTAAGAGATTTGCAACAAAACGAAGCTAGCCGTGGGCCACTGTCAAGCACCGCCCAGGTAAACTTAATTTAAAAAAGCATTATAACTTGTGTGATACATTACAGAGAAGCACCAGTTTCTGTAATACTGGACCATACTTCGTTAACGCTGAAATTGTGTTTCGTCCGCTTTTTTAAACTTCGAACATCGTCAGAATTGCGTGGGAAGTCAGATAAAAGTCTGCATAATTTTTTTTTTTTTTTTTACGTCTACAAATGTTAATTTATACGCTCATTACGCTCTACTAGAAAAATACTGTGAGTTTTTTTGGGTATTAAAAAATCTACATATCATCACGCCTGTTATCCCCGAAGGGTTAGGTAGAGGTTGTACCTAATACTAGACCCACATTTCCCCAGTTATGTTTAAGTCCCATGTAATAGGGGGCAAGCCTATTGTCATCAACTAGGCACAAATCCAGGCTCCGTCATCATCATCATCATTCATCATTTTAGCCGAAAGGCGTCCACTGTTGGACATAGGCCTCCCCCAAGTGTCGCCACATTGACCGGTCCCGTGCGACTCGCATTCAGCGGATTCCCGCAAACTTCACCAGGTCATCGGTCCACCTAATGGGAGATATTTCAACGCATCGTCTTCTGGTTCGCGGTCGCCACTCCAGAACTTTTCGGCCCCATCGGCCATGTGTTCTGCGAGCAATGTGCCTTGCCCGCTGCCACTTCTGTTTGGCAATTCTTCAGGCTACGTAGGCTCCGTGGCTGCTACTAAAAACATTCTGATAGAAAAACCCAATAACACTTTGCCCGACCCGGGAATCGAACCCAGGACCTCATGCTCAGCAATCGCGCCGGTGACCACTCGACCAACGAGGCAAGAAAATCTAGTCATCATCTACGTAGCTTTTTCCCAACTATGTTGGGGTCAGCTTCCAGTCTAACCGGATGCAGCTAAATACCAGTATTTTACATGGAGCATGGAGATAGGCAGTCGCCTATCTGACCTCCACAACCCAAATTAGTACTGGGTAATACGATACCCTTGGTAAGACTGGTTGTCAGATTTTTTGGGCCTCTGACTACTTAACGACTGTCAAACATCTACAAATGACAGCCGGGACCAACGGCTTAACGTGCTTTCCGAGGCACGTAGGAAACTCGGTAAGTAATGGTGGACCAACGTAGGCAAGCACGGCTTAATTTAACGATCGACCCGAGTGCCTGTTATTATTTAGCCACGAGCTCCTAAAATAACAAAAAAATCTAGAAAATCAAGAAGAAGGCAAGAACATCTTGTGTGAGTTTAATATGTTTAAGTGCATCTTAGTTTTCGATATTTTAAATTGCTTTTCGGAATTAAATTGGAATTTGGCAGGACACCTGTCCTAGCAAGGCGCGGTGATGGCAGGTAGAGTGAACCCGTTAAGGATTACAGACTTACTATACTTATCGTATGGTTAGTGTCTAACCAGCACCCCTAGCCAAGTTGACAATCTACAATCGTTAACGCTAGTAGAAAACTATTCAAATGAATGGAAATGACATCTTCTCAACGTTAAATCACGTGATCAACACAAACGAATAGAAAATTCGTCGACAACTTTACATCGTTCAAAATGATAGATTATAATGTTATCGTTTCTACAATGTTGATCGCTAAACTCTTTGGTAGGAACGCTCACCATAGACTAAACTGTAGGTTTTTTCTACAGACATTAGAGAACAAGCGATCGACTCAGTCGTGTCAACTTGGCTACCAATTTAGCACTTTCTACAATCGCTTACGCCGAGGCGTTTACGATTGTAGAAAGAGAATCGATACGAAACGTTTGTAATTTGGCTAGGCCTGGTGTCAGTGTTTTTATGCCGCCCATGGGCCTCTGACCTGGCTTTACATGCCGTCGAGAAAATCTCTCAAGCATGCTGGTTTCCTCACGATGTTTTCCTTCACCGAAGCTAGTGATAATTTTACAATACGCACATGAATCCGAAAAATCAGAGGTGCGTGCCTTGGGTTCGAACTTGAGACCTGTGACTTGGTAGTCCGACGGTCACACCACTAAGCTATCACCGCTTAAATGTATGACAATGTATGTATACTAAATACACACATCAAAAAAAGTTTGTGATCACTTTGAAAATTCGAAATCTTTTTGTTACGTTTTTTATAAAAAAAACTAGCGGACGTCACGCGGTTTCACCCGCGTAATTCCCGTTTCCGTGGTAATACGGGGATAAAATATAGCTTATGTTACTCAGAGTGAATGTAGCTTTCTAATGGTGAAAGAATTTTTTAAATCGGCGCAGTAGTTTTTGAGTTTATTCATTACAAACAAACACACAAAAATACAAATCTTTCCTCTTTATAATATTAGTGTAGAAGTGTAGATAAAAAATAGTTTTATTTTTTAATTTCAAACAGGGTATTTCTATTTAAAGAAAACACACAACAAAGTTTTTTTCTTGATAAAGTTCAATTTAAATAATTATATCAGCTTATGCTAGTGATCACAAACTTTTTTTGATGTATGTATGTATGATAAATACATATTTTCAAACACATTTACCCCTCTTTCCACGTAGCAAAGACAACCGTCGTAACGTTATATTATTACGTCTCATTGCAACGTGTTTTACGAGACAATTCTGTCGGTACCCGTCGGTTGTGTCGTCGTAAACATAATAGTCGCTGCTGAATTTTTTGTGAGAAACATACGCAGTACGAATATGTTGAAGCGAAAATATGATGTTGCCAAGACAATATGTTTTGATGGATGATATTGTTGTTATTTTTCTTGTTTGATAAAGTTTTTCTAGGTATTTCTGTTCTCGTTATTTTTTCTCTTTGCTGTTGTAATGAGAAATCAATTAGTGATTACAAGAAATCACCTCCTATAGTAGGTATTATTTTAGGTAAGAAAGGAACTCATTACCTACTTCTGAATAAATATTCTGAATGGTATTGACTCAAGGATAAAATACAACAATTATGTTATTTATTCTACACACTTCGTCATCATCAACACCTGCCTAGAGTTGTTACTGGATGCAGTTAAATCTAATATTTTACATGGAGCGACTACCTATTCAGCCTCCACAACCCAGTTACAGGGTAATACGATACCGCTTGGTAAGACTGGCTGTCAGACTTTCGGACCACTGACTACAATAGTAACGACTGTCAAAGATCTAGAATCACTTATAGTGATATCTTTACAGTCTAAAAACGTTGTCATCAGTCTATTTTTATGGTTTTGGATCCATTGCTTCATAAGATGATTACACACACATTTTTGTGACATTATTGTGTAGTATTGACATTTTCAATCTTAAACAGAAGGGTTTAGGATTGAAAACGTGCTACACAATAAACTGTGCCAGTTTTGAATCGCATCGTCTTATTATTTCAAATTCATCATATAAGATCATACATAGTGAAACTCATATAGTAGAGCCATCAAATGAAATGACCAACGAATCCAACTAAGTCTTAAACGCCTTAATTTTTACTCTAATTAAGCAGAGTTGCTCAACATTTTTCACTACCTTACATTCAGTCTTGCATAACAAACGCACTAACGGCCCACTGTGAAACCGACTCTAACTTACTGAAATAGGGTCGTAAATCGATCGGTAGGGGTGTCTTCTAATAAAATAGGCCAGGCCTCGAGAACACTTGGGCAGTGTAAGAGGCTGCTAACATCGAGTGGGGGTGAAGGGGTACTCTATAAATGTGAGTCATGGGTTTTTTGTTAGGCAAGCGGGTTGTTGAGCACTATTCAAGTTCCGTTGATAGGTGCCAGTTTAAAAGATGACACACTTTTTTCATACAAGGTGAGATGGTGTGAATTAAATCAAACGACATGGAAGCATTTGAAGGATTTTGTTTCGGGTTATTTTTATGATAATTATATAAGAACAATATTATCTTAACTTTTTATTTGAGGAAGGTTATGTGTTTGACATGTATGTATGTATGTCCGTTTCTTTGTTCCCTTGTAACACCTAAACGGATGAACGGATTTGGATACATTATACGTCGTTAGATTTGTCTTGGTGGCGCGAGTGCCACATTAAAAAACTAAGATAAATGTTGGCTTTGAGTGACATATTGTCATTGTAGAGTTTGTTTTTTTTTCAATACCATTGAGTGGGATATCAAAATGAAGGGTTTTAGATGTTTTAAAGTTAATCGAAGTGAAAAATTGTATAAAAAGGGAAAAAAAACATCCTTTAACCTTAGGCTACACGCAACAAAAAAACCATGCTTCACTATGGCACACTTTTAATAAATTGATAGTAAAAAATACAATAGAGACTTGATAAAAGGTTTCATATTTCTGATTGTAGCGTTCGAATTTCCAACGTTTTGGTAAAAGATTTTCTAGTGTTGATTTTTGCTTTTTCATATCGGGTTTATTACATTCGAAAAGTTTGTAAAACGCATGAATCTATTTTTTATCTGTCATTCGTTATTTGACTCTCAATGGCTCAAAGCTTTCTGTTAAATTAAATAATATATACGTTCGATTTTTTTTAAGTTAAAAAGTGGGTGTTGCTTTTGATTTCATTACATTACATTTTATTTACGTGTTTGTAAAATTAAAGCTTTACACCGTAGCCTTTGAGCTGACCTAGCGTAATATGGGGTTTCAATAACATGTGAGGCATATAAAATGGATCTCGTTGTGTTCATCAAACTGCGCTGCATTCAGAGCAGTTACATATAAATGATTTCGAGGGAAAATATAATGACCATCAAAAATAACTTTGTGCACTAACTAACATCTATCACCTAAAATATCAATTGATCACCAAATTTAGTAAATTGAGCACCAATTTTTTATGAGGTGGTTGATGACAAACTAGTTTTGCCTAGGCCGACTTGGGGCACCCCGACACGAATGAGCGAGCGAAGCGAGCGAATAGACCCCGCCATACCCTTCGTGGTTATTTTTTTATAAACCATTCAGAAGTAGGAGTCCCGCGAAGCGGAGCTCCGTCGATCGGGTCTCCCTCGACTCGGATGCAAGAGCATAACAGTTCAATTTCTAGTAGTAATTAACTAAAAAAAAAATGTTGGTTCTAATTTCACGATATAAAATGGGGATTAATTTTGGTGGTCATTCACTAATTTTGGCAATCAAAAGTGTTTTTTTTGCAGTTACATTTTGCTAAATCTGGTGGTTCGTTAATTGTATGCTATTGATTTCTAGTGCCAATATCATCCATTCTCCTCCCCTTATCCCAATTCATTTAGGTTCGGCGCAGCATAATATATCTTCTTCTTCCACACTTCTCTATTACTCGTAATCTCATCAGACACCTCCTTTCTAGCTATATCATATTTCATCACAGTCTATCCATCGTGTCTTTGGTCTTTCTCTACTCTTATAGCCATCTACATGCATACTCAACATTCTCCTCACTACATCTACATGCATACTCAACATTCTCCTCACTACATCTACATGCATACTCAACATTCTCCTCACTACATCTACATGCATACTCTACATTCTCCTCACTACATCTACATGCATACTCAACATTCTCCTCACTACATCTACATGCATACTCAACATTCTCCTCACTACATCTACATGCATACTCAACATTCTCCTCACTACATCTACATGCATACTCAATATTCTCCTCACTACATCTACATGCATACTCAATATTCTCCTCACTACATCAACATGCATACTCAACATTCTCCTCACTACATCTACATGCATACTCAACATTCTCCTCACTACATCTACATGCATACTCAATATTCTCCTCACTACATCAACATGCATACTCAATATTCTCCTCACTACATCTACATGCATACTCAATATTCTCCTCACTACATCAACATGCATACTCAATATTCTCCTCACTACATCAACATGCATACTCAACATTCTCCTCACTACATCTACATGCATACTCAACATTCTCCTCACTACATCTACATGCATACTCAATATTCTCCTCACGACATCTACATGCATACTCAACATTCTCCTCACGACATCTACATGCATACTCAACATTCTCCTCACTACATCTACATGCATACTCAACATTCTCCTCACTACATCTACATGCATACTCAACATTCTCCTCACTACATCTACATGCATACTCAATATTCTCCTCACTACATCTACATGCATACTCAATATTCTCCTCACTACATCTACATGCATACTCAATATTCTCCTCACTACATCAACATGCATACTCAATATTCTCCTCACTACATCTACATGCATACTCAATATTCTCCTCACTACATCAACATGCATACTCAATATTCTCCTCACTACATCTACATGCATACTCAATATTCTCCTCACTACATCTACATGCATACTCAACATTCGCCTCACTACATTTTCCTCATTCCTCCGCATCACATGTCCTTACCACGATAACCGATTACTACACAACTTTTTAGTCTAGTGCCAATGTGCGATGTAATTAAAAAAATAAAATTAATTTAATTCAGATAACAGTGATCCAAATTTGTTAGTATTACACACAGCTTATATTGTAGTGTTAGTAACATTGATATAAAAATAATCTTATTAAAACAAAGGACGATCAGGCAGAAAGACATGTTTCCTACCTAATCAACCTCCGCACAAAATGCTTGATATTTGGAGTATAGCTCTCCGCCACAGCTCTCAGGATATAGTTGCGACTTACTCCGCACTCTGCTCAGAAGCGAAGCTATTTTTTGCGTATTATGGCATGAAAGCCGTCTGTTTTGGTTCCAGCAAACATTTCTGAAGCGCTACAGAAACGACGCAGTCGCAACAACATCCTGAAGCATTATTATATTGAACTCGCAGGACATCCAGCGATCTCTTAGTATAGTTACCTAGAGAACCCTTTAGCTATTCAGTACTCACCTAATTTAAAATGTCACTTACGGGATATCTTCCGTGATTATTGAATTATTTTTATATGTTGACGCTTGCGACAGCGTCGAAATATCGGGAGCTCAAAAATAATGCAATAATCACGGAAGATATACCGTAAGTGACATTTTAATTATAGTAATGAACCGTGAAAACTCACCTAATTACCATTTAAGACAATATATCGAACCAAACATTTTCTTTGACACCATGAAAAATGTAAAGAACAAAAAAAAAACTCTAAAAATGGTATTAGCTTGAAAAATACACAATACGATACCGACAGGCGAGTGATGACGCCATTGTGACGCGGATAGGGTTGTCACACAAGAATTTTTGAGCTTCCTACGAGTGCGGTGCTCATGCGATGAGCATGAAACTGCATTTTATAAAAAATATAAATTAAAAACCTTTTTAAAAATAAGTTTTTATAAAAATGCACTGAAAAGAAAAAAATAAACCTTTTCGTAAATGAAAACGAAAAACTTTCATAAAAGCTTGTCGAATTAAAAAAAACTATACGCGAGCTTTTATTAAAGTTTTTTTTTTTTTTACGAAAAGGTTTATTTTCTTCTTTTCAGTGCATTTTTATAAAAGCTTATTTTTCAAAAGGTTTTTTAATTAATAATTTTATTTTTACATTTTTAGTTTTGTCGTAATCTTTGAACTCGTATAAAACAATTCGTGTGCGCGCCATTAACCATAGAGGAGTTCTCTCGTGAGAAGACAATCCTGGCTGTAGGATCTGGTCATGATAGAAATCATGTTTGAATTCTGGTTTGAATTTTAGTTCCGATTTGACCAATACATACTACTAACTAACACAGCAAGTTGAATAAAAGCTTTTAATTATGCCCATCCATCTGCATCTGCAACCTTGACGATCTGACCCACCTCTGACCTCACACTCATCATCATCATCTGCCTAGCCTTTTCCCAAGTTTTATTGGGGTCAGCTTCCAGTCTAACCGGATGCAGCTGAATACCAGTATTTTACATGGAGCGATTGCCTATCTGAACTCCACAAACCAGTTAGTACTGGGTAATACGATACCCCTTGGTAAGACTGGTTGTCAGAATTTTTGGGCCACTGACTACCTGTACCGACTCTGACCTCACACTATTTTTAGTATTTTTAACCACCAACTTGGCCCAAATGTACATAGATGAACAGTTGATATGAAGAAAAGAATCTGATGGTTACAATCGTGACTGCTGAACATGTATATAATATCCATGACTCGGAAACAAATGTCCATGCTCATCACACAAACATTTGCTCCTACCGGGATTCGAACCCGGTACCCTAAGAACGTAAGGCAGCCCACCGCTGCGCTATTCGGGTCGTCAAATATTTTTGTCCAGCATGATTATTGAAGATTGAAGAAATATGGGTCGATGATGATTGATTAATGATTGAGCACCACACCCAGCCAAGAGCAAGCCTGACCCGGACAAGCCAGATACACCAGGGGGCACGATTGTAAGGAAAGACATGCTCTGGGATGGGAGAGGAAGCCCGACCAACCGCAGCCAGTCGGGCACAATCAGCCGACTATGCAGCCTAGAGCCAATATAGGGATAGTGGTAAAGACAGGTACAATTCATAGGGCATTGGTGTTTTGACCTTCATTTGATTGGTCTCTTCTATCATTGGAGAATCATATTCGTTTCTGGTGGTTGGGATTTCTTTCGTTTTTGGTCTTATGTAACAAAATTATGTTCGCGTATTTGTTTCACTGTCAGTTTCGCTAAGCTGATATACTCCCTGGGTGCCTGATTTGAATTTATCTCTATCTGCTGCTAACTGAATCCATTCTTCTTTGCTTTTATTGAAAAAATCCATATCTTGTTGGAGTGATTCGTTCCATGTATATATTGGTCTTCCAACTATTAGCCGTTTCGCCTTGTATCTAATAGCTGCGTGTAGTAAATGAGGCTCTGGTCGTCGGAGGATGTGCCCGTAGCTGCGTGCTCCACCCTTGATACAGTTTCGCAATCTTGCCAAGTTCTCAATCGCGGTAAACTTGTAAATGCTCGATAAGTTTGAGCTCGATTGAAGAAATATGGGTTGGCAAAAATTGTGTTTTCAAGCAGCTAATAATAATCATGTCAAAACTCAAAAAAGGTTACAAACATAATATATTCCTTATTCCCGCCAACCCTAGTCGTGAGGCACCTAAAACCGATCACAGCTGACAATACAGAGTATTTGGTGCAAAATAATGGAGCAGATATTTTCTGAAGACAATAAGTTCCATTAGGATTGGTTTACATTACGACACAGTGAAGACAAAAGGGAGAGTGTTTTTAGGTGGCATGTCAATCTCGTTATTACGAAAATCTTTATTATTTTTGATAACAGGACAAAATTATGTCAAATATTTGGGTAGGAATCTGAGTGGTTGCCCAAGCACTGCAGTGAAATTTCTACCAACTAATCCAACTACAATATAACTATCTATATCTATTAATATTATAAAGAGGAAAGATTTGCATTTTTGTGTGTATATTTGTAATGGATAAACTCAAAAACTACTACGCAGATTTTTCTTTCACCATTAGAAAGGTACATTCACCTTGAGTAACATAGGCTATATTTTTATCTCCGTACTCTCACGGGGACGGGAACTACGCGAGTGAAACCGCGTGACGTCCGCTAGTACTACATAATTTTATACCCTCTTCGTAGATGTTAGGTACAATGTAACTGACTCCTTGTGTAGTCTGTGGTCCGTGGTCGCAAGCGCTTCTGATGACCATAAATTATAGATTTTGGAGAAACGGTTTAGCTGAGATGTGGCCTACTATAGTACAACTATACTATAATAGGCCACATCTCAGCTAAACCCTTCGGGAAGAGGCGTGATGTTATTCTTTTTTTTATTCAAGAGGAACAGCAAACAGCTACAAAATAAAGTATAAAAAAGAGATACACATAACATTTGAACAATATTGTAGCCCACAACACTGTTCACAGATTAACTGTAGAATATATTAAACAATTAATTAAACGCTAATGCAATAATATGAATAATAAAAAACTTTTTTGCAAAAAATAAAACCGACTTCAAAAACCACAAAAAAGTTTTTTTATTTTTTCCTTTTTTAGTTGTTCCAAACAAATATTTGCCATTAATTTATTTTACATTGGTAACAATAGATGTCATGTATTAGGCTTATCCCCAATAAATGGAACTTAACATACCCAACTGTCGAAATCTGGGTGTATTGTACACATCTGCCTACCCCCTCAGACCATACAGGCGTGATGTTACGTCATGATGTTGTGTAAACAATAAACATCCAAGCGATTCCAGCAATCACTGCAGATTTGCCATCTATTTTTGAAGAGTTCCATTGTATATCTCCGAAGATCAGCATCAGATCTTTACCAAATTAAAATTGAACTACACGGGAAGCACCAGCTTTCAAATAAAAAGAATCATCAAAATCGGTTCACCCAGTCGAAAGTTCTGAGGAAACAAACACAAAAAAAGCAGTCGAATTGAGAACCTCCTCTTTTTGGAAATCGGTTGCAAACTAAACTTATTCAACTAACATATTTATCTGTACTTTTACACATCAATCAAGAGAGCTCCATAAGTAATGTTTATGTTCAAACTAATGTGAAAAGTCTCTCCTTTTAAGCCGATATCTTTTGTATACTTTTCTGAATAAAACGTAGATCTAGATTTGATTAGATTGACAAACCCGATTTAGAATGTTGTCAGAGCGGCAGATTGTAACTTGAAGAAGTGATATTTTTAAAGGAACCATTTTCTATTACTTTCTGCGTCAGGATTCTATGTCCTACTATTAATATAAAGACTTAATTTTCTCAAGTACTTTTCGAACTTCATCATCATCATTTCAGCTGAAAGACGTCCACCGCTAGACATAGGCCTCCCCCAAGTGTCACTACATTGACAGGTCTCGTGCGACTCGCATCTAGCGTTTCACTGCAACCTTCACCAGGTCATCGGTCCACCTAGTGGGAGGCCTTCAACGCAACGTCTTCCGGTTCGCAGTCGCCACTCCAGAACTTTTCGGCCCCATCGGCCATCCGTTCTGCGAGCAATGTGCCTTACCCACTGCCACTTAAGTTTGGCAATTCTTCGAAAATAAATAGTGTTGTTTATTATTTCGCAGTATTAAGTACCCTCAAGATTTCGCTAAACTAAACTAATACCCAAACTAAAACACCAACAAGATCCCACCGCCATATTACAAGTACATTCATTTTCAAGTTCAGTTCAAGTTCACACACAAACGTACATAACACACAGATGGACATAAAAACTCTTTGATGTGCCAGTAAGAGTACTTAGTTCTAATTTCTTTGTACACGTCTTCAGTACAATTTGGTGGCTAACAAGGGCTCAGATCAAAGGTATGGTTGAGTGAACTTTATTCCTTTTTTTCCTTTAGTAGGATTGGACGGAGTTTTCTGGTCCTATGAGATTATTTTTGGCTAGCTGGCCTTTGTAGTTTTGAGGTTCTTAAGCAGTTTTTCGTAGTGTTTCGAGAAATGTATGACTTAGGCAATATTGAAGCTTGATTTTTTATTCATCTTTGGTCTCCTTTCAACAGTGAAAGTGAAACGTCTGAACACAAAATAATTGAATGTGAAAAATGGATTAATTAGTGAATCTGCACTATCATGTTGGATTTCGGCATTCAACCGGATCTTTTGATTGATTTTTTGCTGAAGGAATTATCGAAAATAGAATTTAAAGGACCAGGGCAAGTTCATAATGACTGTAATCTATTTAAGTCATGAGTTAATAGGCTTCTTTTGGATTAGTGTGTTCCATCATCGACCTCATCTTTGTCTTCAGGACTAGATTGAGGTCAAGAGGTGGCCCAAATAATTTAAAAAAAGATAAACATTCGTTATTAGGTTAGGTTATCAGTGTCATAGGAACGTGGAATGAATAAAAAATGAATGGTGATATCCATGGCTTAAAAGAAAGTACAGAGTGATTGTGTATTTTGACCGAGTAGATAATGCACTTTTGTAGGACTGAAACAGAAAATTATTTTTTAGATAATGATAAAAAAATGTAGAGCCTTAGAATTATGTATTAAATGAATACGTGATAACTGTTTGTGTGACTAATCTTCGAACCTGTTTAAAAAATATCAACCACCACCAGCACCACCACCACCATTACAGCACCACCATTTATTCATATATTATGTTTAAAACTGTTTTTCCATCACTTCCCTCTCAACATTCATTGGAAGACCAGCGTCAGACATCATCAACTGTCTGCCATGAATGCTGAAATGGAGCTTTTTGTAGCAGCCGTGAGGCACACAGCACATACTATGTTTTCCTCCTTATTTTGTATCTTTTTAATATATTTTTGTGTGTGTGCTTTATTAATTGACGTCAAATAAATATTTCATTCTTTCTTTCTAAAAAAATGTTTCGGATAAAAGGTTTAAAATCTATAACAGATTGTGTATTTCAAAAGGACCATCCGTTTCTATACATCCGTTTCTATGTATGTAATATTTTTAATATAAAAAAACGCTGTTACTAAAATGTATATATGCACAGCAGGATATTGAAATTTTGGCACATCTGTTACGATATTATGTACACAAGGACTGAGAGCAAAAAATAATATAGAATTCATCAATGTCGGGTTTAGCTCCGTGATGAGACGACACGAATTAAGGGTCGACTAAAAGCGAAATTTCCAATCGTTGACTGTTGTATGTGTCGCTCGGGTCAATCGTTAGGTTAAGCCGTGCTTGCCTAGGTTGGTCTGTGGATGGGTGACCACCCATTACATACCGAGTTTCCTCCGTGCCTCGGAAAGCACGTTAAGCTGTTGGTCCCGGCTGTCATTTGTAGATCTTTGGCAGTCGTTAGGTAGTCAGAGGCCCAAAAAGTCTGACAACCAGTCTTACCAAGGGGTATCGTATTACCCGGTACTAACTGGGTTGTGGAGGTCAGATAGGCAGTCGCTCCATGTAAAATACTGGTATTCAGCTGCATCCGGTGAAACTGGAAGCCGACCCCAACATAGTTGGGAAAAGGCTAGGCAGATGATGATGACTGTTGTATGTGTGTTTAAGGCACGATGCCTATGGTCCTATATAACCCAACCCGGATGGGTACCTGGGAATCCAACCCGAGGGTCCTGGGTTCGATTCCTAGGTACGGCAAAGTATTATTTGGTTTTTCCATCTGGAATTTCTCAGTAGCAACGGAGTCCGGATTTGTGATCGGTTGATGGAAATAGGGTCGCCCCCTATTACATGGGACTTACACGTAACTTGCAAAATGTAGGTGTATTATTAGTACCACCTCTGCTTAACTCTTCTAGGATTACAGGCGTGATATATGTTAATTTTAAGGGAAGGTATGATTGATTTAATTTATAGTTGTTAGGGTTCCGTACCCAAAGGGTAAAAACGGAACCCTATTACTAAGACCTCGCTGTCTGTCCGTCTGTCTGTCACCAGGCTGTATCTCATGAACCGTGACAGCTAGACAGTTGAAATTTTCGCAGATGATGTATTTCTGTTGCCGCTATAACAATAAATACTAAAAACAGAATAAAATTAATATTTAAGGGGGGCTCCCATACAACAAACGTGATTTTTTTGCCCTTTTTTGCCGTCTAATGTTATATATAATGGTACGGAACCCTTCGTGCGCGAGTCCGACTCGCACTTGGTCGGTTTTTTTTTTAGTTTTTGTTAGACTTTGTATGACTGTATGACACTCCATGAATTTTCTCTTAAATTCACTTTTCGCAACAAAGTTGACTTATGTTATTTCTAGACTTTCATCGTTCATTCATTAAGTCTGAGTCTTAGGTAGGTACTGTAAACTCTCCAATCAATTTTCTCAAACTTCTGACTGTAAGATGCCAAGGAAACGAACATTCATCCTGGAAAATTAATGACCTTACCCGGGAGGAGCCAGGGGTATAGCTACTGTTCAATAAAACTTTGCTTATAAATCAGGTGCCAGGGGAATTTCGCCCGTAACATCGAACTAGCAACAATTGGAAAACTAAAACTATTCGATTTTGCGTCTAGAAATAGGGCTTTAAAACTAAGAATACAACAATGTTACTTTGTGTATACATATATTGCGATATTCATCTTCATTTTTGCCTTTAGCTACCCTTTTAAGGAAATTTACACAAATTAGTTCCGTATTTTCATTTCGTATGTAGGAGCCCATGGCTAAATAATAACAGCCGCTCGGGTCGATCGTAAGGTTAAGCCGTGCTCGCCTAGGTTGGCCTGTGCATGGGTGACCGCCCATTACATACCGAGTTTCCTCCGTGCCTCGGAAAGCACGTTAAGCAGTTGGTCCCGGCTATCATTTGTAGATCTTTGACAGTCGTTACAGGTAGTCAGAGGCCCAAAAAGTCTGACAACCAGTCTTACCAGGGGGTATCTTATTACCCAGTACTAATAACTGTGTTGTGGAGGTCAGTTAGGCAATCGCTCCATGTAAAATACTGGTATTCAGCTACATCCGGTTAGACTGGAAGCCGACCCCAACATAGTTGGGAAAAGGCTAGGCAGATGATAAAATATAGGGCTCGTAAAAACTAAGAAGACTACAATGTTGTTTTGTGTAAATATTGCGATATTCTTCTTCGTTTTGCCTTTAGTTACCCACTTAAGGCCCTTATAACCCTTAAATTAGCAACTCTATTTGTGGTGGTTCAAACATCGTTTGAAATACTGTTAGAATAAAGTTCTAATCAGCTTGCACTACAAAGCGGTTGTTACGTCAGTCACTGCGGCCGAATAAAGCGAAATGAGTGTTTTTTTTGCGATTTACAAAAAATCCATTGATTGGACTAAAAAAATATAACACATAAGACCTGCTTTATAGTTAGTTCAGTTATTATGCAAACTTTTATGATCTAATTTGAAGGACTTTTTAAATACCAGCGGTTTATTGTTCGATTTGGAGGTAACTTTGGAATATTTTTCCATCGAGAAAAGTTTATGGAATCGTGTTTTCGTCACACATAGGACTTAGCATTATTCCTCAACTTTACCATATATTTATTTCAAAATTAATGCTGCAGTACTTTAGGCGTAACGGAGGATCATGCTAAGCCATTGGAGGGATATATAACCCTTAAGTGAATGTACACATAGTAGTTCCGTATTTGCATTTGCATAAAAGGCTTAATGATTTGCCTCGTTGGTCTAGTGGTCACAAGTGCGACTGCTGATGAGGACCTGGGTTTGAGTCCCAGATCGGGCAGTTTTATTGGGTTATTCCATCAGGAATTTGTGAATAGCAGCCATAACTGGTGAAATGTGGATGTAGCATTAAGTACACCTCTGCTTAACCCTTCGGGGAGTTTAAAAATTAATAATAATCTAACAGGTTCTGTCAGATAACGAATAACTTAAGGCACTGTATGGAAACACAAAATTTTGGACAAAGGTATTTCTTGTAGAACGGACGAGTGTACAAAATGAAAGGTTTGGCAAAAATTCATAACCTTAATTGAGGGGTCGGACACGAACAGTAATGCTAGAGAAGGAGGTGACGGAATGGGAGAGGGAGAGAACCTATCAGCGTCTCGGCCTGGCCTGTGGACGGTGGGCTATGTGCTAGCTCGCCGTCCGTCCCTCTCATGACGACAGGCCGTGTCGACGGCGCGTTCGTGTTCCACGCGCGCCTCAAAGAGAGTCAGCAAAAGGGAAGGGGTCCGCAAGGACCGATGCCTGCCGGAGTTGCGGGACTGTTCGAAAGAGATACCATGGCCCCGGAACACAAAGGGCGATGAAGGAACATGGATGGGTTTTAGTCAGTAAAAGTCTGACACTCCCTCCTGCTCCGCCCAGAGCGGGAGGAGTCATTTGATGATTTCCTATCCGTAAAAAAAAGGTGTCGGCCTCGGAAGGAGGGAAGTATTTAATGAAGATGCGTCATTTTTGGGAAATTCCATCGACCACAACCTAAAGCTAAATACTTAATTGTTTTGTCTTACAAAATGCTAAACACGCCTGTATACCTAAATAAAAAATTCAATTTCTCCTCCACAAATCCCAAATTATACGTTCACAAAAACGTAATAAAAGCCGCTTAAATTGTACAAAATAAGCTTCATATCCATAAACGTAATTATCTTGATATTTTAATTAAACATTACCGGGATTAGGGCGGGCGCCGGATGTCCCGGGATCCTTATCCCGGAGTACGGGACCAACAATGACGAACCCTTTATAGGACGGCTCATACAAAGTGGCCAGTAAACTGGACACTCACTTCAAGGTCGTTATCTCATAGATTTTTATTTATATATTGAACCTTATAAACATTTACGACCCGCGTTAGAGCACACTGGCCCGTCAACTAGCCAGGCGTTCAAGTTCGCCGCGCGACATTTTAAATTCGCGCCTTTTTTCAAGATGGCCTGTGAACTGGCCACCGTGCACCCGCGCAGGAACATTTGTTGTCATCGCAAGTGTACGTTACGTGTTTACAAGTTTTATGGTGAACAAAAATCATGTCTTCTTGGAAAAGGTAAGTGAAACTATTCCTTTATAGTATATACTTCGATGTTATGTGCAAATGTAATCGAGGATAATAAGAAAAACATATATTATTTGCTATTGAATACAAACCGGTGTGTTGAAAAAATATAACCTAAGAATTGGCTACCTAACTTTGAGATGTTGTATTGAGTATTTATTTTCGAGTAATCCCTATGAACCATATTGTTTTACAACAGGTATATAAGCATGTGTTATGATATTGTAATAAATTTGCGATAAACAATCTTGTTCGGTAGTTATAACCTATTTTTATGTACGTTTGGGGTTTTTTTTGGCGGTTTTTTTGCAGGTGTGTGGGTACTTATGAAATTCGTAATGTAATAGTTAGACATTGTAATTTTCTCATTGTTTTAGACACACATACACTTATCGGGAGTTGGAGTCACTAGACGAGGACCAATGGAATGACTTCGTGGGTATTACTGATGACCAGGCCACACAATCAGACATCGGTGGTGATTCTGATGCTGATGATTGTTTCGACGAAAGTTTTAGTACCAGCACCGTGAGCACACGTAGTCAAAATCAAGGATCATGCTCTGGAACATCGTCTTCATCACAACCACCACAGGAGTTTTTGTTTCTACCACCACCGCCTATCCCACCATCGCCACCTCCGCAGCCGCCTCGATCTCCACCGCCACAGCCGTTATCATCAAACGTGTGTAGAATGTTTTGTACCATTCCATAATGACGGATAAATTAAAAAACGTAGATGATCATTCAATTCATAAAATAAATATTTGATTGTGATAAGAAAAATTAAAAATGAAGAAGTTTTGTTTCGGAAGAAATATGTTATGTTAATTCTATTATTATTTATTAAAGGCTGATTATTAGGAAATACATTTTTTTATTATTATTATCGTCTTTTCCTAAAAATAAAATAGATTTCATTAGTGTCCATTTTACTGGCCAGTGATATTGCTGTGATGGTTAGTGACGCAGAACGTTCAATGGCCAGTTTACTGGCCGTATGATTTTCATGATTTTCTCGAAAAACAGAGATTTTCAGGTCTTTTTTCAAGAACATGTCATTATGATTTACGGCACAGAATATATATTTATCACAAAATATTAAGAATTAAAAAAAAAGTTAGGGTGTGCGTTAAAGGGTTAAAGTGAATAATTAGAACGCGGGACTTCAAACGGTTGATTTTTCTCTTTTTATTCCGTTGTTGTTATTTGCGTTAAGGATAATGTCGTTATGGATGGTAAATGTTGATTATCTGATGATTTTATGCAGTGGAAACACTGATTTTTATTTCTGATACAACGTAGACTGAGACAACATCGACATCATAATAAATACGTACCTACTGTTTATTTGTCTTTAAATATAATTGAAATAGACTTACTGCCTACAACCAGTGGCGTAGCTAGCATGGGTGACACCCGGTGCGGATATTGTAGGTGTCACCCCAAAAATCAATCAAAACAGTTAAAATAAAAATTGCGTTTGTCTATTCGTACAAGGAGTCATTTTCTCGATTTATACAGAAAATACTATCAATTGAAAAAAGAATAAAGTGGTAAACTCAATAGAAGACTGGTATTGTACGGAACCCTCTCCCTCCACGCGAGTTCAACTCTCACTTGGCCGGTTTTTATAGGTGACACTAGTGATGTTCACGGTTACCCGCTTAAGGGTGACACCCGGTGCGGGCCGCTCCTGCCGCCCCCCCCTTAGCTACGCCACTACCTACAACCCAGTTAGTACTGGATCATACGATACCCCTTGGTAAGACTGGTTGTCAGACTTTCGGGCCTCTGACTACCTGTAACTCTCAAAGATCTATAAATGACATCCGGGACCAACGGCTTTAACGTGCTTTCCGAGGCACGGAGGAAACTCGGTACTTAAGTAATGGGTGGTCACCCATTTTGCGGTTTACTCAAAAAATCTACTCAAGCGGCTGATATTATTTAGCCACGAGCTCCTCAAATTAAGAACGCACGCACGTAAGCAGATGAAATGAGCTGTCGCGTAAACGATTCATCAGCAAAAAAAATTGTGTTTAACGAAAAAATGTCAGCTAAGCTTCACCTGCGCCGAAAAGGTTTTCACTAAACAGTTTTTCCGTCCAATTTAGGTAAGAATATCTTCTTTGCTCAGACTTTAGCATAAAAATGGCTGCCTTATCTACCATAACACACAATTTCGTTGGTCGGAGTGAACGTAGACGAGGCCTAGCGAGCTGTCATTTTGATTTATAGCGAACCTTTTAAACCTAAGTTATGACTCTGCTGCCTGTTTTCACCAACAATAGGAGACAGCTAAATGAACGTCCCAACGAAAGTGTGCTGTCGGATTTTTGACTTTCAGCTCCAAGTCGAAGATTAAAAATCCAATAATGCGGATTGATTTAGGTGTTGACTAGTGTTTATGAATAGGCACGACTTGTAAGCAATGAAATATTTAGAAGACAAAAAATAATTTTCTAACTACATGGTGTAAAAGACCTCATCACGAAGCCCTCACCAAGCATTCTGTACATCAAACTAAGTATCTTTACGTTAAAATTATTACTGGGAAACGACTTTTTCTTGGGGTGAAAAATCATGTTTTGTGGTAGAACTCAATGTAACGCACTCAAAACATTGTGCTGATGGATGGTATGAAAAGTGTGGGGGTCGTGGAAAAAACTTACATTAAAAACTTGTATTTAAAAAAAAAAAAACTTGCCAGAAAGTTGGAACTTAAATATCTCCGTAACAAGGTTCCCAGGGTTCTCTATTGTATTACCTAACTTTTTTATTCATAATTTAAAGTGCCATAACTTTTTTTGTCCTAATCATCATTTGTCCGAATGATAACTTACCCGAACTTAATATCACATAATATCACATGCCATAAAATTGAAATCCCTAAATACAATATGCTCTAAACCCGTTTGTCATAAATATTACAATCAATAATATACAAAACACTTAAAATCGTTTTCAATAATAGTTATAAATGCTAAATTAAAAAAAATGTTTAGATCTTAATAATAGTTTTAAAACAAACCGGTATGTTCCCAGACGTTCCCAAAAGGGAACAGAACTTTGTTATTTTAATTGTGTCTGTAATTACGGGTACCTACAGTAAAGTAAGTATTACTTAGCTTTTGCTATGCTATGAACTTCTCTCAACACAACACATTTTTATACAATATTGCTCTTATGAAATTTGTAAGAATGAAAAAGTAGAACCATCATATCGCAGAAAGTTCATAGTTAGAATCTTCTTTTGTTTTGGTATACATTTCATATAAGTAGTCACTAAAAGGCAGAAAATCAATCAATCAAACCGTCAATCATTATAAAACAGTTGAGTGTGAACATAATTATGTGGATTTTATTTTTCCCTGTAATAAGTATGCAAACATGCAAACAAACATGCAGCAAGCAGGCAGCAAGCATGCAGCAAGCATGCAGCAAGCATTCAGCAAGCATGCAGCAAGCATGCAACAAGCTTGCAGCAACCATGCAAGCACGCATACAGTATGCAAGCAACCATGCAAGCGAGCAAGCAGCATGCAGCAAGCATGCAACAAGCTTGCAGCAACCATGCAAGCACGCATACAGTATGCAAGCAAGCATGCAGCATGCAAGCGAGCAAGCAACATGCAGCAGGCATGGTTTCTGTCACGGCTCCGGCGCTGCGGAGCTCCGGCGCTCCCACGCGAGCTTATCGTCGCAGATGTGTTTAACGCTCACCACCGCAGCGTCGGCTTGCTGGCCGGCTTCGCCGGCCAGCCTCAGCAACGGCGGCGGTGTTACAACCACCTGCTCCTCAACTCGCGGGCCGCCTTGCCCCTCTGCGCCTACGCGATTTTAAATTACACTCTAGGGGTAGGGCAGACAAGATTGCGTGGGGTCGGATTTACAGCGATTCGTTTCTGTCACTAAAACCTCATTTTTAGCAAATGTTTTAGGACCTTACATTTTATTGCACTTATATGGACATTAGGAATAATACACATTATATAATATAATACTTAGGATAATTGACTTTATGGCATATACAATTAGAAGATTAAATTATTATAGTATTCGAAATTATGACAGAACAGTTTTAGAAATAAAGATAATTATGTAAAACAAAATTTCGGGATTTTGAACATTTTGGTAACTGATGTTTATAGCAAACGTTTTATGGACAATGATTTTCGGACAAAAATTTTTAGGAGATATAAGGGAGTACCGGTTCCCAGGTATGCTGTAGAACAAAAAAATTAACGCAATGACGTGGAGAACAAGTGCCTTTCGGCTTCGTTAAGAGGTATTTTACAGCCTTTATGTTACTTCGGCTCTCGTTCTAGCTGTTTTTGGGCCAGTATATTAGCGTCTAAATATCATAATAACATAAATAACAATCCCCGAAGATTTAGGAAAAGGTGTACAGTCGGGGTCTTTTCCGCCTGACCATTTTATTTTTTTTTCGCTTAAAACATGTGGAGGCGCCGAGCTACGCCCCCTTAAAGTTTCGGCCTATTAGGAAAGCCTAAACTTTGGCGCGCAAAATAACAATAACTCTCGTTTGGCGTGCGTCGTCAGTGCGCTCGGCCGATTCGGTATCTTTTCATTCATTATTTCTATACAAAGTCAACGGGGCGGGGCTAGAGAGCGTTTCGTGTGCAAGCAAAAATAAGCTTAGTGGTGGTCAGGCAGGAGTGTCCTCGATAGTACCTAATAGTACATCCACATTTCGCCAGTTATTTTTTAATCCCATATAATACGGGACGAGCCTATTGCCATCAACAGGGCACAGATCCAGACTCCGTAGCTGCTACTGAGAAATTCCTGATGGAAAAACCCAATAACAATTTGCCCGACCCGGGAATTAAACCCAGGACCTCATAATTATGCTCAGCAGTTGCGCTTGCTGCCAACGACTCAGTATTTTATAATAATTAATTGTAAACCTCGTCAACAACTTTTGGCTAAGACAAAGATACATCTGTCAATGGTAATTATGTTATTTCAAGTCGCTGTAGAAATCCAAAAACGCGTCGTATTTATATTATGATTGCAAATACAAAAACAGTTTATTTAGTCAAGAATAACTGAAAATAAACTTTATGTATTTTTTGAGTGGTCTCTGACCGTCCTTTTTAATGCGTTATTAATGCGAGACTTGCGGGAGCAGCGGTGGTCCGGTGGCGGCCCCGACTTACGTACAGGAAGTCGTGGGTTCGACAGGCGTATTACTAGGGTAATTTATTTCATCACCACTGCTCTCAAAACGGTGAAGGAAAACATCGTGAGGAAACCGGCATGTCCTAGAACCATCGAAGACATGTGGCATCTACCAATCCGCGGATGGGAATGGGCTATACCAATCCACCACGCGGACCCAGGCGTGGTGGATTGGTATAGCCCATTCCCTCTCACAGAGAGGAGGCCTGTGTCCCAGCAGTGGGAACGCTAATAAGCTGATGATGAATGCGAGACTTTAATAATTATGATCAAAAAACCTACAAAATATACCTAAGCAAAACTTCATATAGACACAGCCTATAATACCCTTACTTGGTCCCAAAGACTAACATCAACCCTCTTCAATAACGGTGGCTAGGCACCACTATAGGGTACTTTACAAAACCTTGCTAGTACTCGACTAAAATTGGGGTTTGGTAATAAAAGGATCCCTACTGTGTTGTCATGTGAGACGACCCGTAATCTTATAAGATCTTTTGCATATCCATACCACTAAAAAGATGTTTTTTCAACCGAAAACGGGGTAGGAAAAAAACTAGTGGACCCATTCAGTTCCACTTGAATTTTACTCAAGCCTTTACTTCTTCTGCAGGGTGGGTAAATAAATTGTAAAGAGGAATAATCCAGTGGGTTGTTTGAGTAAAAAATACTGTAAAAAAGGGTACCGTTCCGTTTTGATGGGGACGCGTATAGCTGCTTTATTGTCGTTTAGTTTCTTGCGAGAAAATATGGTTACGTCGTAACACTGTTTTAAGCTATCACGGCTCATAACTGACGACCCGAATGGCGCAGCGGTGGTGAGGATGCCTTACGTTCTTAGGGTCTCGGGTTCGAATCCCGGTCGGAGCAAATGTTTGTGTGATGAGCATGGACATTTGTTTCCGAGTCATGGATGTTTATATGTATACTATGTATGTATTTACAAACAAAAATGTATCTATGTAGTATATCAACTATCTGGTGTCCACGAAACAAGCCTCGTTGCTTAGTGTGGCACTAGATGGCGCTGTGTGTTAATGTCCAGCGATATCTTATTTTATTTTTATTTTATTTTGAACTAAACTTAAAATGTCACTTACGGGATATCTTCCGTGATTACTGTTTATTTTGAGCTCAAAGTAAACAATAATACGGGAGATATTCGTAAGTGACATTTTAAGTTTGGTTATGTCGTACTCTTTCAGACCATAAAGTCGACCGTCCACTGATACTTTAGACATGTTACCGGCCAAACCCAATTTCAGGCCAAATTAGTTTTTCCTAGGCCAAACTGGTTTATTGTGTCCGTGTACACTAACTCAAGCAAAGCCACGTTGAATGGCAATGCTGCCAGCCTTCTGGGCACTTTTCCTGTTGACAGCGATGTGGACGAATTTTTCGACGCCCTGTAACCCTTTTTGATACTTGTAATTTTTTTTATTTCTATTATAGAGTTAGTATGTGAATAATGTAAATATTATAGAAAATAGCAAAGGAAAGCAGTGTACTGCATCCAACTTGAATGTAGTGTAGTTTATCACAGTTCTAACCTAACCCATTAAGACGGAGTGTTCTATGATCGTCTTTTTGTGATGAGCTCTAGTTTATTCGGTAACAGAATTTACTGACTTTACATATTATTATGTATGTGGAGATAAATATACGTGTGTAAGTTTAGCAATGGTGCTGTGATTTTTAAAGCGCAGCTGTAAGTTCACGGTATTCCCCTTGTTATCATGTAATCATGTTTCTTTCTTTCTTTCTTTCTATTTATGACCCTCAAAACCTTTGACAGTCGCTACAGTCGATGGCTCGAAAGTCTGACAACAACCAAGGGGTATCGTATTACCTGAGATACCGTGGCCCCGGAACACAAAGGGCGATGAATGAACATGGATGGGTTTTAGTCAGTAAAAGTCTGACACTCCCTCCATGCTCCGCCCAGAGCGGGAGGAATCATTTGACGATTTCCGATCCGAAAAAAAAAGGAGTATCGTATTACCTAGTACTAACTGGGTTGTGGAAGTCAGATAGGCAGTCGCTTCATGCAAATCCCCAACATAGTTGGGAAAAGGCTAGGCAAATGATGATGGTGACCTTCAAAACCACCACAATGTACCCACTCCAAATCTCCGTTACTGAAACAAATGAACAAAGCCTGTAATATAAGCCCCTTTAACGCTAAACAGCGACCATACAATGTGATAATGTGGTCTAATCCTGGTCGTAGTGTTCTAACCTCCACATTATTATCCCGGCATTACATTCTAGTGGAGACCACAAAGCTTCTTATTGCACTATCGCTGTGGAAATGTTGCCATGTGTGAGGCTTAATTGTGAATGCCTCCGTGTGATAATCTGTACTTATATTCAGAATATGCAATGCTGTCGACTGCTCCTGACAATTAAGTTTAATTTGATAGATAAAAAACCGAACATTTACAATAATTCGAATGTGACCTGTTCGTTTCATAAAGTCGTAAGAAATGTATAAAACAGCTTGTGTCTAATAAATAAATAATTGTGCCTTATATTAATTAAATCAGTCCATTTGTGGACTTATTTTATTTATTAGACACACGCCGCTTTACACGTTTCTTACGACTTGACAAAAACATCTATATTTAGTTCCTTGCCCGTGGTACAGTTGGCTAGGTCCGGTTGAACCCCAGTGGATGGTTTTACCATGGTAAAAAAATTTAACAGTGTTACAGCTGACAGGACCATTTTTTTTTTCTGTGAACCGTGGTACAGTTGACCAGACCAGTGTTTTTTTTTAACTATAGTACTTTAATAAAATTGTGGACGGAATGTACAGTTAAAATGAAAAGCTAAAAAAATCGCATTCCAATATAAAAAAAACAACGTGACTCTAGATTAATAAAACTGTGTGTTTTTATTGTTTTTTAATTATTATGATTTGATTGTGTGCCTATATTAAAAAAACAGCGTGATAAAAAACATAGGTACGTGGCGAAAAGCAACTTCAACGTATAATATGTATTCATATACACACAAAACTCCTAAAGAAAAAATGCATGCAGAAAGAAGAGCAAAAAAGTAGTACTTATTTTGTTTGTTTAACACTTCTATAACCCTGTATGTATATAGGTCACAACAACAACCACTTCCTGTTTTAAGGCACTCGTGCACTGCATTATATCTGTACTAATACCAGGTGAATACCTTTTGTTTTAGTCGTGCGAGGCTTACTCTGAATCCGGTCGTGTGATATACGACGCTGCGTCACGGGTTTTAGCGTAGATGTTGCTGTAAAAGAACAGGGTTGGACTTGGGTGGAAAGTACCTATCTGTTCTGAATTTTACTATAGTGAATAAGTATAATACTTCCAGCCGCTTCTTTGGAAGTCAAACATGGGCAAATAAAAAAGATACACTAAAAATTCAAAAGGGTAGATGACAAAAAGAAACTAATTAGTCCGTCAGATAGATTTCCAAAAAATATTGGACTCATATTTTTTCTTTTTTCACGTAAACAAAAAATGAAGACGATACAGTGCGTTGGAAACTCGTGTGACGTCACATTGGAGTATATTTTTACTCAAATATGACGTCACAAGCGACTCATTATCTATTAATGCTCTAACTGCTGGGACACAGGCCTCCTCTCTATGAGAGGGAATGGGCTATAATCCACCACGCGGGCCTAGTGCGGATTGGTAGATATCACATGTCTTCAATTTTTTTGGTTCTAGGACATGCCGGTTTCCTCACGATGTTTTCCTCCACCGTTTTGAGAGCAGTGATGATAAACTAAATTACAAAAAGTAATGCGCCTGTCTGGGTTCGAACCCACGACTTACTGTTTGTAAGTCAGGGCCGCGCCACTGGGCCACCGCTGCCCTCAGAATGAAAATAGCATTTCATCATAAAATGATAATCCCAAGCAACTAAGAATAAAAGTCTCCGCTTACTCCGTCTCTGTACCCGAGCGTGTTATCTGCCCGTTCACAACCGTGGTAGAGTATCACCGAGACTGTACCACACACTGCTGCACACAAGAAGCCTGACCTTGTACATTGTAGCAAAGAGCTCTTCCTAACTACTAGTTAACTGACTGCTAAATGGAAAGGAAATGTTTTTATATGTACGAATGTTTTAGTACCTACATCTGTTCACTTAGCGTAGGATTTATTTACAGAGGAAGTACTTATATCCAGATGGCCAGACAAAGTGGTGGTTGCTATAAAAACGTTATTTGTTTTTCTACAGTGGCTTTTAACTATAGTTGGTGCCAGTTAAGATCGCAAAAACGGTCATTGACCCACCTACATTTATTAAAGTTCTTAACTTTGAAAAAAAAAAAACCGGCCAAGTGCGAGTCGGACTCGCGCACGAAGGGTTCCGTACCAATTATTATAAAAAAATCACGTTTGTTGTATGGGAGCCCCCCTTAAATATTAATTTTATTCAGTTTTTAGTATTTGTTGTTATAGCGGCAACAGAAATACATCATCTGTGAAAATTTCAACTGTCTAGCTGTCACGGTTCATGAGATACAGCCTGGTGACAGACAGACGGACAGACGGACAGACGGACAAACGGACAGACAGCGAAGTCTTAGTAATAGGGTTCCGTTTTTACCCTTTGCGTACGGAACCCTAATAAGCCTGTTCAAGTATTGAATCGACATTTATCGTTATCTTCAACATTTTTTCTAATGAAAAACGATACATGGTTCATTTGTTTGGTTTCCTAGGAAGACATATTAGGGAAAGGGCAATGACCGCTATTGCGATCTTAACTGGCACCAACTATAGTATGATCGCGAAGGTGATCGGTAGCATTGTGTAAGCACTCAGATTTTTAACAGACTTCCTTATAGAGGAGGTTATCAACTCGTGTATTTTTTTTTTGTGTGTATGTTCAGCTTTATCTTCGCTAATTGTGAACCGATTTTGATTGTTATTTTTTTTTGTTTGGAAGAATATTATTTCATGGTGGTCTAGTTTAAGTTTGGAGAAGATCTGATGCTGATCTTCGGAGATATACAAGAGAACTGCAATCACGACAGATTTGCTGTCTATGATTGAATAGTTCCCTAAAAGGGTTCCCTAAAAATGGAAAAAATAAAAAACTTTTTTGTAAAAAATAAAACTGACTTCAAAAACACAAAAAAAGTGAAACCTTAGCTTCAGAAGTCAGTGGCAAAAAAAACTGAATCAAACAAACAAAAGTCACCGACTTCTGAAGATAAAGTCATTTTTTACTTGTTTGTGTTTTTGAAGGCGGTTTTATTTTTTGTGTAACACTAAATGCACACTTAACATAGAGCCTCTTTTGGATAGAACAGTTTTCGAAAAGGCACTATCATTATGCATGTGACAGGTACAGGTTAAATGAAGAATTATATTAATGATTCCCATTGTGATTGTTATTTTTATTGTACTAACACAATGTGTAAGATATCTGTTATACTAACCATTCACATTTGTTATTTTAGGTACTCCCTTAATTCTCCTAAAAATTTTTGTCCGAAAATCATTATCCATAAAACGTCTGCTATAAACTTCAGTAACCATAATGTTCAAAATCCCGAAATTTTGTTTTACATAATTATCTTTATTTCTAAAACTGTTCTGTCATAATATCGAATACTATAATAATTGAATCTTCTAATTTTACATGCCATAAAGTCAAATGTCATAAGTATTTTATTATATAATGTGTATTATTCCGAATATTCATATAAATATTATGAAAATTTGACCCTAAAACATTTGCTAAAAATTAGGTTTTAGTGACAGAAACGAATCGCTGTAAATCCGACCCCACGCAGTCTTGTCTGCCCTACCCCGAGAGTGTAATTTAAAATCGCGTAGGCGCGAAGGGGCGGGGCGGCCCGCGACTTGAGGAGCAGGTGGTTGTAACCCTCGCCGCCGCTGCTGAGGCTGGCCGGCTTGGCCGGCCAGCAAGCCGAAGCTGCGGTGGTGAGCGTTAAACACATCTGCGACGATAAGCTCGCATGGGACCGCCAGAGCCCCGCAGCGCCGGAGCCGTGACAGAAACCATGCCTGCTGCTTGCGTGCTTGCATGCTGCATGCTTTCTGCATGGTTGCTGCAAGCTTATTGCATGCTTGCTGCATGCTTGCTGATTGCCTGCTGCATGCTTGCTGAATGCTTGCTGCATGCTTGGTGTATGTTTGTTTGATTGATTTTCTGCCTTTTAGTGACTACCGATATGAAATGTATGCCAAAAGAATATTCTAACTGTGAACTTTCTGCGATTTTATGATGGTTCTACTTTTTAATTCTTTAATAAGAGCAATATTGTATAAAAATGTATTGTGTTGAGAGATGTTTATAGCATAGCAAAAGCTAAACCTGTAGTTACCCGTAATTACAGACACAATTAAAATGGGATCCTGCCGTTTTGCCGAAAAGATTATGACAAAATTTCATTACCCAAACAAATTTTAGCAACCTTTTTTTATACCATTGCAATATTTCGAATGATTTTAGTACGCATATTTTTATTTGGTCAAATTTTTACTTGGCAAAATATTACCAAGTATAATGTCATTATGGCATTTGGTCTTTAATCAAATGATTTATTACAGCAAACAATCTTCAGACAATAAACGTTTGGTGAAATGATTTGTTAAGACAAAAAATATTCAGGCAAAAATAAGATTTTTTGGGAATTATATAATTAAAAAATGCAATTTTAATATAATCATTTGTTTAATGCATAATATTTTTACATTACAATTTTAAATTTTTTGCAATGGACATTAGCAATTTTATTTCGGAGTATCCAGACGGGCGAGTGCCAGACACGACTTGCATTAATATAAAAAAAGATTTTGTTTATATTAGGTTACCCGGAACTCGACTATTTAGATTAGGTTAATTTCTTCTTTAAACAACATGGGTAGGTTAGGTTAGGTTAAAACTGTGACCTCCTACGAGCGAGCCGAGCGAGCGAAGCGAGCAGTGCCGCGGCAGCGGCCAGCGAGTGCCAGAAACGACTTGCATTAATAGAAAAAAGAGATTGTTTTTAGTAGGTTACCCGGAACTCGACTATTTAGATTAGGTTAATTTCTTTTTTAAACTAAATGGGTAGGTTAGGTTAGGTTAAAACTGTGACCTCCTACGCACGAGCCGAGCGAGCGAAGCGAGCGGTGCCGCGGCAGCGGCCGGCGAGTGCCAGAAACGACTTGCATTAATAGAAAAAAGAGATTGTTTTTAGTAGGTTACCCGGAACTGAACTATTTAGATTAGGATAATTACTTATTAAAAAAAAAATGGTTAAGTTAGGTTAAAACTGTGACCTCAAGATATTTGGTGCCACTTTAAATACTGAATAGGAAAGGAAGAATTGAAAACTGACGATACTAATTATTTGGCTTATTTGATTTTGCGTAAAAACTGTTATTCCAACTGAAATATTTGACTAAAAAAAAATGTTAAAAGTACTATTTGGTAAACAAGTTATAGATTAAACGTTTATTTCCCAAACATTAGGTTTGCGTTACAATTTTTTGTGAATAGATTTTTTGCTTAGTAATCATTTGGCAAATGAAATCATGCGAAACATTTTTTGGGAAGTGAAAATTTGTCAAATTCCTTTCGGTCAAACAAGGGAGACCCAATTAAAATAACAATGTTCTGGTCCCTTTTGGCAACGTATGGGAACATACCGGTTTGTTTTAAAAATATTAAGTATTAAGATCAAAACATTGAATATTTTTTTGAATTTAGGATTTATAACTATTATTGTAAACGGTTTTAAGTCTTTTGTATATTATTGATTGTAATATTTATGACAAACGAGTTTAGGACATATTGTATTTAGGGATTTCAATTTTATGGCATGTGATATTATGTGATATTAAGTTCGGGTAAGTTATCATTCGGACAAATGATGATTAGGACAAAAAAAGTTATGGCACTTTAAATTATGAATAAAAAAGTTAGGTAATACAATAGAGAACCGTTATTTTAGTTTTGGTACCTAATAACATAGTTTATACGATTTCCAATGATATATGCCATTATGACTTATTTGTCTGAAAATAAACAATTTTTATTTTATTATCATTCTACTGCTCTTATCTCAATTTATTTGTGGTCGTCGCAGAAATAAATTATCTAAATTGTTAATAATAATTATAATTAATTATTATTATTTAATTTAATTATTTAAATTTTTTATCTTCTTCTTCCACAATTCTCTATCACTCGTCAACTCATCAGACATCTCCTTTCTTACCATAATTATCATCCTTCACACAGTTCATCCATCGTTTCTTTAGTCTTCCTCTAATCTCCGGATAGACACTATCTCTATCAAAAAAAGTGTAAAATGTATGAAATTGTTTTGTAAATATTTTTTTTTCACTCACTCTTCCGAAAGTAATTAAATTTAAAATTTAATATTTTTAATTATCAAGTTTCATGGTCAATATTAGTACTCGTATTATCAATTAAACTTAAGAAACGCCAATCTCCCAATCATGAAACTTAAATTGACGCGTGAGGTATATTCCTAACTTTAAATAATAACATTTTATTTTGCACGGGAGAAAATTGAAAAAGAAAATTATTTCTAGTTTTCCTTTTATCTGCGCCTCCGCCTACCGGAGATTGTCAATCTTCCCGTCTTCAACGCCACAAGATGCAGGAATTATTCATCATAATGATGTTTTAAAGTTTCAACGTTTTACATTTCACGCTGCAATACTTATTACCTACATGATTATGAGAAAGCATGCTGTCTTCCCAGTAAAATAATTAATGACGCTAACGTTCTATAACTCTGAATTGAGTACCACTATTTTAACCAAATAACATCGAAAACATTATATAATAATAATCAGCTGTTGTTAGGAGGTTCTCTCAAGATCTCTGATCACTGTTACCTCGGACCCTGTTCCCAATGCTGGTGGGCT
Source organism: Xestia xanthographa (assembly GCA_905147715.2). Taxonomy (NCBI): domain Eukaryota; kingdom Metazoa; phylum Arthropoda; class Insecta; order Lepidoptera; family Noctuidae; genus Xestia; species Xestia xanthographa. The sequence goes on along the minus strand of LR990656.1, from coordinate 4,189,905 downwards.
ACTATTTCATGTTTTTTTTTTTTTAATAAATGTGTAATAATAAAGGAAAGGAGAGGAGAGAGGCGGAGAGAGAGGAGAGAGAGGGAGAGGCAGAGAGAGAGGAGAGAGAGGGAGAGGCCTTTGCCCAGCAGTGGGACACAAGCTAACAGTAACAGTGTTATAATATAATCGATGTGTGTAAAGTTCTTGTTGTAGTTGTCGCAAGCGCGACTATCTTGGGTTTGATTCCCGGGTCGGGGCTAGTGGTAAGTGTGTAAGCAGCCACGGACTCTGGATTTGTACCCGGTTGATGGCAATAGGCTCGTCCCCTACTTCATGGGACTTAAACATAACTGGCGAAAAGTAGATTTTGGTTTGCCCGTCTTTAATCGAATCTAGATAATCACTCGTGGCTAAATAATAACAGCCGTTCGGGTCGATCTTTAGTTTAAGCCGTGCTTGCCTAGGTTGGTCTGTGAATGGGTGGCAACCCATTACGTACCGAGTTTCCTCCGTGCTTCGGAAAGCACGTTAAGCAGTTGGTCCCGGCTGTCATTTGTAGATCTTTGACAGTCATTACAGGTAGTCAGTGAACTGAAAATCAACCAGTCTTACCAAGGGGTATCGTATTACCCAGTACTAGCTGGGTTGTGAAGGTCTGATAGGCAGACGCTCCATGTAAAATACTGGTATTCAGCTGCATCCTGTTAGACTGGAAGCCGACCCCAACATAGTTGGGAAAAGGCTAGGCAGATGATGATGATCGAATCTAGATAATCTTCGAACGAACGCTCAATTCACATAAAAAGAGTACATTTAATTTAAAGCGGGGTTCTTAAATTACATCAGAGACCCCTAACCCAGCCAAAGCATATCGCCCGTCTAACTTATATGAGAGAACAAAGTTAGCAGATACAGAAACGGTCTGTGAGTTTAAAATAACTCTCATACGGTTATCCGAAGGTCTAGAATATTTCGCTAGAATTATTAACGCTGGAACGTGTCTAGATTCCAGCCTAGGCGTTTTAGTAAAGTGTTAAACTTGGGGCAACTAGCGCGTTATGAAAGCCGTTTTCAGGTGAGATAGACACACACAAAGGCGAGACTGTATATAACTTACATATACTTAAAGTCTCGCGTATGTGATTGGCAAAGTTATAAAGCGATTATTTCTTTGAGTGGCTATTATAAGGATAAGAATTTATATTGACAAACATGAGTGGCATGTTATAGGAGACACTGTAATTGGGTGTATAATAATTAGTAAAATAAATATGCTAGTTTCCACCATCAGTAAATTGCAAATCTATTTAGTCCGTCAGTTAAAGTATTGGAAAATAATGGACACGTATTTTTTGTTTTTGTAAATCAATGAATATTCACAATGTTAGTACGCATCAAAACTCTGGAGTGGGGGCTCGTGATGTCACAACGCTCTAAAAATTATAGCATGGCGTGACGTATTGAGTATTTTAAAAGCGTCGTACCTTCGTCAATTTTGGTCTACGTAACAAAAGAAAAAATACGTGTCAAATAGTTTTTAAAATCTGACGGACTAATTAGATTTTTTCAGGACACAAGCCTATTCTTGTCTATCCATACTAATATTTGGAACACTTTAGTGTGAATATATATTTTAATTCAGCATGTACATTATTTACAAACCATAAATATATCTAAGAATAATAAAAAGAATTACAAGACGTCAAAAAATTCGTCCATACTTGTATGTTTTCGTAGGAAAATTTCTGACACTTTCGCGTGTTAAAGCATCTGATGATTTGAATTTTTTTTAAACCCTTCTCCTTAAAAAAATCACGGAGGTTTATGACTAGTGATATAGGCATAGTTATTTCTAGATAACACATTGTTTGTAAACCTAGACCTGTTAAAATAATTAACAGTTAACCTTTATTTTTATGAACTTTTCATCATAGTACGAACAACAGCGAACCACCCACACAGACAGTACCTAAATAAAAAAACCCACTTCATAATACAAAATTACAAATAAGAAAGCAACCTCCAATTGCTTCTCCCATTCTTTCAAAAATTACTTACTTCTAACAAAGGACTTTCAGCAATACATTGATACCTTTTCTTTTAAAAAAAGATAAAAAGGATAACATTTATTTCAATTGAAAAATACACTCGGTAACGCTAAACGAAACGACAGGAACAAGCGAAGAATAAATTGCTTATTTCTTGCGAAAAATGAATTTAAGCTGAGAAAGATATTTTTTCCTGAAAAAGGCTTAAAGACGTTTTCCTCTGAATTGTTTGGAAGTAAGCTAATTATGAGTATGTTGAATATTGTTTTATATATAATTCTAAGGTAAAAGCCGAACAGCCGTTTCGATTCATTAAATATTCCTGAGACAACTACTAGCTTCTGCATTTGGCTTTGCTCGCATTATAGTAGGAAATCATGCCATAATTATAATCATTTAAAATAGCCTATTCTTTCACTAATAATAAGTGGAACTTCTCATCAGTGAAAGATTTTTCGAAATCGGACCAGTAGTTTACCCCCTAGGTCCATGCTTACTAACATGGTAAGTTTACCTCTTTATAATATTACTTTTAAAGTGCGATCCAACTGACTGGACAGGGCTCCAAACACGGCGATTAAAATATTCCTTTGCGATTATTTTATAAGTCGCATCTTAAAAAGCTTTACACAACTCATCGTACTCCTAAATCACAGCGACGAGTTTTCTTTTCTCCTTTCTAGATAAATAGTATACAGATAGCTGCTAGCTATGCTTATAGGCCCGCGTAGGCGGCTACGTGCGTAGCGGCAGCTAGGCACCAATATATTGCGTAGCAATGCCTACGCACGTAGCGTTTAGCCGCACGGCTACGCACTGGTTGCTACGAGTATCTGTGGATACGGAATAAATCGCTTGGAAGTAATCTTGAATAGATTAGTATAATTTAATTGTATGTCTTTAAGAATCATTGTGGAAGCGTTATGTATGTAGTTTTTGCCTACCCTCATGGGAAAAAGGGCGTGAGTTTATGTATTTCTGATATTTTTTCTTGATATTTTGTTTCTGTCTAATGAGTATAGGTTCAATTTTCTCTCACTTATCATAATATATGAGAGAAAATTGAACCTTCGATAATGATGATAATGTTTAATGTTGTTTGATGTTTATGTTTCTGTCTTTTGTTATTTTGTGTTTATTGTAGGTAATTTATTTGATATGTTGATTATTCTTTTTTTTTATAACAATGACTGTGAATGTGAAAGAGTGTACACCGTTAAGGTAGATTTTTGAGGAACTATTTTTTTATTTTAAGATCTCATGTAAAAATGTACCAAAAATCACACCCAATAAATGAATTTGAATTTGATAATTTATACTCATGAATTCAAACTTACAACTTTTAGTGCTTTTTATACAATTCGGTTCGGTTTCGGTTCGATTCGAATCCCGGTCGAGGCAAATGTTTGTGTGATGAGCATGGACATTTGTGTCCGAGTCATGGATGTTTATATGTATAATAAGTATGTATATTTACAAACAAAAAGTATCTATGTAGTATATCTATCTTGTGTCCACGACACAAGCCTCGTTGCTTAGTGTGGCACTGGATGGCGCTGCGTGTAATGTCCAGCAATATTTACTAATTTTTTTATTTATACAAATTGTGTGTTGGAATTTTCAAACATTGTCATGTACACTAAACTTAAAGTACTTACCGGATAATATCCGTGATACCGTGAAAGTCTAAAACAGTGCATTATCATGCACGTCTAAGGTTTAGGTGGGATATATCACACGGTAGCAGCCCCGAGTCTGAATTTACGCCAGGTTAATGGCAATAGGCTCACCCCTATTACTTGGGACTTAGACATAACTGGGGCAATGTGGGTGTACTCAGGCACACCTCTGCCAAACCTTTGAGAGATAAGGCGGGATATGTTAAAATCACTTATATCTATTGTAAACACATAACACGTTTTCTAAGCCTTATAGGTAAGGTAACTCTCAGTCATAGTTCTAGATCTATAATCACAGATTTACGGCGGTAAAGCCGTCCGCACAATTTGTAGGCTCTTCCGACGATTTCCCGCGAGGCTTGACTATCAAGAATAACCGCTAGGCTTTTGTTTCTGAAGCGAGAGATTCTATCGAGGACAGTGCTGTGGGCTCGGTTTTGTTATAAACAATACACGATATAACGCGATTTAAAATAGATAGAGAATGCACTTGCCAAATTATTATTACTATCTCTCCAGCGTTTATAGCGGACTAGATCAGAATGCTTTAAGGTTGTATATTCTAAAGCAAATGGCTGTCTAAAATTCGCAATTTTTATTAATTTATCAAAATTACAGAATTAAATTAAGAAAATATCCCTGAAGCGCAAACTCATCGACATGTGCATTCTGCCCAGTATACCGTGCGGTGACCAAACTTGGTCCCTGATCGAGTCGTAAAAGTGAAAACTCAAGGTTTGCCAAAGGGCAATGGAGCGTAGCGTAAGACAGAATTCGCTATACCACAATACGCTCAAAAACTGGTATCGCTGATGTGGGCAATAAGACTGCAGAGTTGAAGCGGGATTGGGCGGGCCATGTCTGCATCAGGATCGATGGGCCAGAATCGTCACGGAGTTAGGCTTAGGCATACCTACAGTCTTAGCGAACGTATTGCCGTTAACCGGCACATAATCAGACTCTAGGCTTCTACTAGTGTCCACGCGCGCCTCAAATAGAGTCAGCAAAAGGAAGGGGTCCGCAAGGGCCGATACCTGCCGGGGTTGCGGGACTGTTCGAAAGAGATGCCGTGGCCCCGGAACACAAAGGGCGATGAAGGAGCATGGATGGGTTTTAGTCAGTAAAAGTCTGACACTCCCTCCTGCTCCCCCAGACCGGGAGGAATCATTTGATGATTTCCCATCCGAAAAAAGAAAAGGCTTGTACTGGGTTATAACGTTATTAAAATCACCATTCGTAATATATAAAAACATTAATTCAATTGTTACAAAATACCACAACAAGATAACAGTATTCGCTTACGTTTCAAACGCATTGTTTCGACGTCTGCCCGAAAACATGTGGAACAAAATGCTGTAACCATTCGACCGCTACCACAAAAGCTGTGGAGAATTCACAAATAAAAATAAATTGTAGATAAAATTCCAACAAATAAAGAGGAATCGGTTCGAATTTCTGCAACGAAAAGTTTAAGAGATAAATATTTATATTGTATTTTATTTCAAATGTTTTTCAAACTTTCTTTTCTTATTTACGTGTGATTGCCGGGCGGTTTATACTTATCTATTCTAATATTATGAAGAGGTACAATTTATTTCTATCTAGGGAGTAGGTAATCTTTGGAACTAATGATCCTAATCTATTTATTTTTTTCACTGATTGAAAGATACGTTATTCGTGGGTGCTATCGGCTATACATTTTATTTATATCATGAATATTGGCCGAGCTATCTATATATATCTATTTTTCGGACGAAGTCGCGAGCGAAGTGGTAGTCTTAAATAAAGAAATAGGTACCCTTTTCTACGGTTTTTCGATGAAGTCAATAATACCTGATTTACTTTTCGACTTGATTATCAAGCAGCAAAACCTTGAATTCTACCATCACCACAAAGTAAAATAGTGTTACGAGCTGGGTACGGGATAAATTAATTACTACCGATGAAACAACTGAATAACTTTAATAATCACAAAACACTTCAAACTCAATCACTAATACACTACTGATCACTATTCACTTAGATATCGCACTTACTAGATCACCTCGATTCGCTCCGTACTGTAGCCAAAATAATACTGCCTCCTCCCGCAAACACGTCGACTATTTATATGACGACCGAACGTTTGAGAAAGATCCAGAATCTTCTAGACAATTCATACTAGGTCATTGTCCTACGAGAAACTTCCACAACTTTTGTACAAAGGAAAGAAATAGGTACTTTATGTCCTGGGCGTACGGTCGAAATTACAATGACAACTTTCTGATGTATATTATAGGTAGTTTGCGAATTTGTACCTACATCATTCGATACATACCTACTACTACCTACCTACTTACTTAGTTGTAGGTACCTACTATTAGAAGCTACTTATATTGTAGGTATGGCTACGACGTAACACTGCCCCCTCCTTAGACATGCTCGTCCCGAGCATCATTAGGCCCGTAGTATCGCGCCAATCGGTCTACATGGACAATCTTAGGCGCACCTCGTGGACCCTTCTGTATTCGGTAGGTGACATCGTTGATCCTAGTCACGACTCGGTATGGTCCATCCCAGTTTGCTTGTAATTTCGGAGACTTCCCTTTGCTCCGTACTGGGTTATGCAACCACACCAGTGAACTCTCGTCGAAACCCCTACTATTTGCTTTCCGGTCATAACGGGTCTTCATCTTCTCAGACATCTGTTGGCCGGATTGTCTAATATGCTCATAAACATCATTCAACTTGTTACGCAAGTCATTTGCGTAATCTGTTACACTGCGTGGAGCATCAGGGGGAGTTCCAGTGATTAAATCTGCAGGCAACCGTAATTCCCTTCCAAAGTTCGCGAAGGCGGGCGTCACAGTCGTACTTTCGTGGACTGCGCTGCGGTAGGACAGAAGAAACGGCTGTATGTGCTTGTCCCAATCCCTTTGTCTGCTTTCCACGACTTTTGCCAGATATCTTTCCAACGTTTGGTTGAATCGTTCCACCATTCCATCAGATTGTGGGTGGTAAGAGGTGGTTCTGGTTTTGTGGGTACCCATTAATCGACAAGTCTCCTGAAATACTTGCGATTCGAAATTCCTTCCTTGATCGCTGTGTATTTCTAAGGGTACTCCAAAACGACAGAAGACTTCCTGAACCAATTTATCTGCGACAGTTGTAGCTTCTTGATTAGGAATGGCGAAGACTTCTGGCCACTTTGTGAAGTAATCCATGACCACCAAGAAGTACTTGTTCCCGCTCTCACTTTCTGGAAATGGTCCCGCAACGTCTAGTACTATCCGTTCCCAAGGGGCTCCAACGTTGTACACTTTTAATGCTCCTCTGCTGCGTGTTTGGGGTCCTTTCACGGCCGCACAACTGGTACATTTGCGACACCAGTCCTCCACATCATCTCGACAGTAGATCCAGTAAAAGCGTTCTCGAATTTTTAGTAAAGTCCTTTTTACCCCCATATGTCCTCCCGAACATCCATCATGGTACAGCCGTAAAACATCCGGTACCTTAGCTTTAGGGACAACCATTTGTAGATGACAGCTGTCCCCTCGAGCGTTTTCCCATTTACGGCACAAGACTCCATCCTGGATCACCAAGCTGTTCCATTGCGCCCAATAACTCTTCGTGATGGAACTCATCGCAGCCACATCACACCACTTGGGTTTAGGAGCACCAGCTTTGATCCACTCAAAGATCGGTTTGATGTCCGAGTCATTTTGCTGAGCCTGCTGTAGGGTTTCTTTCCATTCATCGCTGAGATCCATTCTAAGCATCCTCACGGGCACTACTTCCTTAGTCTCTTGCCTGGCACAGTGCTTACAGTCTTCAGGACAAGGTCTTCTCGACAAGGCGTCTGCGTTACCGTGAGTTCTTCCACTGCGATGTTCAGTTACGAAGTCAAACTCTTGCAATAGCTCAATCCATCTCGCCACTTGCCCCTCTGGATTCTTGAACTGTAATAGCCACTTCAATGCAGCATGGTCAGTTCTTAATTGGAATTTACGTCCCAACAAATATTTACTGAAGTGCTGCAATGTCTTTACTACGGCGAGTAGCTCCCGTCTTGTAACGCAGTAATTTCTTTCTGGTTTGGATAAAGACTTGCTGAAGTAAGCTATCACAACCTCTTGGTTTCCTTTCCGTTGAGACAGCACGCCCCCAATTCCAGTATTACTTGCATCTGTGTCAACTATGAAGTCATTTTCTGTGTCAGGATATCCCAAAATAGGCGTATTGCACAGACGTTTCTTTAATTCTTGAAATGCAACGTCGCAGTTCTCGTCCCAACAGAATTGCCGCTTTTCCTCAGTGAGTTTGTGCAGAGGTTTTGCAATGTCGGCAAAATTCTTGACAAACCTTCGATAGTAGGAGCACAAACCCAGAAATGCTCTGACCTGTGTTTTGTCTTTCGGAACTGGCCAATCCTTGACGGCGACTACTTTTTCTGGGTCTGTTCGAACACCTTCCCCCGAAACTATGTGCCCTAAAAAGTTCACTTGTTGTCTGAAAAACGAGCACTTTTTCGGACTTAACTTGAGATTTGCTGTTTGGATTTTCGACAGCACTTGGTTGAGGTTTTTAAGGTGATCTTCAAATGTACGGCCCACGATGATTATGTCGTCTAGATAGACAAGACATGCGTCTCCAATCAATCCGGCGAGTACTTGCTCCATCAGCCTTTCAAACGTCGCAGGAGCATTGCACAATCCGAACGGCATAACTTTAAACTGCCACAACCCTTTCCCTGTTGAGAATGCAGTTTTTTCCTTATCCTTGGGGTCTATTTCTACTTGCCAGTAGCCACTTTTCAGGTCAAGTGTGGTAAACCACTTCATACCAGTCAGCGTATCCAGTGTGTCATCGATCCTAGGCAGCGGATAGCTGTCCTTTTTCGTGACATCGTTTAGTCGTCGATAGTCCACACAGAAGCGCATACTGCCGTCCTTTTTCTTTACCAGGACCACAGGAGAACACCATGGACTCGATGAAGGCTCTATAACACCGTCCTTCATCATTCCCTCCATCATGGTTTCCACCTCTTTTTCTCGTGCAACTGGCAGTCTTCTTGGTCGCTGACGGATTGGTAACTCGTTACCCGTATTAATCTTGTGCTGAACTAGTCCAGTTCTCCCTATGTCAGCATCATTTGAAGAGAAAATGTCGGCGTACTGAAGTAACATCTTCTTAGCCTTGTCCATTTCTTCTTTAGATAAATCGCAGTTTCCCAAAAGTGTTGATACGTCAAACTTTGTACTACAAATTTTATTTCCGGTAGGCAGATTTTGCAATTGACGCATCCAAGCTACTTCCTCGCAAGTGCCGATTAAGGTGCCCTTCTTAATCACTTGCTCCTTGTCACTTGGATTCAGTATGCGTAGTGCTGAGACGTTGTTGGCCTTGACCAGAGTCCGTGCAATCTTCCATGGAAAGTCATTGTTCACCCTTTCTATCAGAACACTTCGATCTTTTTGTCCAGAATTCCGTGGTAAACTAATTGGCACAATCGTTTCTGATCTGCGAGGAAGAACAATCTCCTTCAAGCAGTACACTTTCCCTGATGGTGCACCTTCCATGAAGATTTCCTCTGAACCACATTTCAATACTCCTTGATCAACGTCGATCTCACAACGATATTTCCGCATAAAATCCAAGCCCAAGATGCAATCGTCCACTATGTCGGCCACGATGACATTGTGCTTGTAAAATCTGTCACCCAATTTTAACTCCACCTCCTGCTTGCCTCGGACGGTTATGTGCTGACCGGTAGCTGTTAGTAATCGTATACGGTCGTGGTTATCAAAGTAGTCCCCAAGAAACCGACTTGCTAGGTGAGAGTTAACGACCGTGTAAGAAGCTCCAGTATCCAACGTCAGTTTGCATGGTGTTCCGTTGACTTCGCCTCTGATGGTCAGGCTGTTCCCGTCATGTGCTTGCGAGATCAAGATTCTCGGGGCTCTTTCAATACCAGCCAGCACCCGCCCCCCAGTCCTGGCATTTACTCGTTTCCCTGCTGTGGCTGGGCAGTCACTTCAGCCACCCTTCCTTGCTGATCTTCTCGCGGGGTGTTGCGCTTTGGACAGCTTGACCGAAGGTGACCCCTTTCTCCACATGTGTAGCACCTAGGACTGTACCCTTGCGGGCGCTCGCGTACAGGTGATGCTACAACCTCCCTAACGCGGTGCGTTCGGTGGTCTTGCCTCACTGCCTCTACTTCTAAAGCATGGGCTAAGGCGTCCTTCAATGTTTCATGATGCCCAAGTCTCACGGCGGCTCTAACTTCTAAGTCACGTATTCCATCAACGAACGCTTGTACCAGATTCCCATCGATCAGTGCAGGGGCAGACTGGTATGCTTTCCGAACAAGCTTTTCAACTTCCAAGGCCCACTGCTGTAGGTTCTCGGCACTACGCTGGACACGATCCTTCAACTTAGCACGAAATACGTGCTCCAGGTGCGCGTCGCCGTATCTGGACTCTAACGCCTCCAGCAGCTGTTCGTAGGTCACATCCTTGCCAAGCGCTTCAAGAATGTTGAGGGCCTGGTCTCGGAGGCCCAAAGTGAGCGCGGTCATGGCTTGAGATTTTGTCCATCCATTCGCCTTCATAACGGCCTCAAATTGAATTTTATAAGCCGACCACGAAGATGTTCCATCGAATGGAGGCACCTTAAAGCCCCGCGCTGAAGGTGCAGCAACCACTGAAGCCACAGTCACGTCTCCAGTCTTCAGTTCCCCCAAAGCCTTCTTCACCCCAGCGATCTGAACTTCGGCTTCTGAGATGCGATTCTCATGCTGGTGAACCTGATCCTTCATTACCTTCAGCTCTTTGCCAAAAGTTGAATGAAGATCCTTTATGAGGATCATCTGTTCTTCTTGACGACGAGCCTGCTCCTCCTTGTCTCGTTGCAACTGCTCTTCCAACCGGCGAGCCTGGTCCTCTTGACGGCGAGCCTGCTCCTCTTGACGGCGAGCCTGCTCCTCCTTATCTCGTTGCAACTGCTCCTGTAACTGGCGAGCCTGGTCCTCTTGACGACGAGCCTGCTCCTCCTTATCTCGTTGCAACTGCTCTTCCAACCGGCGAGCCTGGTCCTCTTCACGGCGAGCCTGCTCCTCTTGACTGCGAGCCTGCTCCTCCTTATCTCGTTGCAACTGCTCCTGTAACTGGCGAGCCTGGTCCTCTTGACGGCGAGCCTGCTCCTCCTTATCTCGTTGCAACTGCTCCTGTAACTGGCGAGCCTGCTCCTCTTGACGGCGAGCCTGCTCCTGCAGCAGCGCCATTAAAGCTGACAAGTCTGGCGCCACTGATACTGGAGAAACTCCGGATGGACCAGCGACTGGCACTGACGTAGGCTGGACTCCACCCGGTGTCTGTGTCGGAGAGTCTCCAAACCGCCTTTGGTCCATGTCCTGCTGTCGCTGACTCCTGATACGGATACCGTCCGTGTTGTCCTTTGGTAGAACTGGCATAATTTATCCCTCACTTCTGGCACCAAATTGTTACGAGCTGGGTACGGGATAAATTAATTACTACCGATGAAACAACTGAATAACTTTAATAATCACAAAACACTTCAAACTCAATCACTAATACACTACTGATCACTATTCACTTAGATATCGCACTTACTACCCAAGTAACACAGGAAGCATTATAACAAACGAATAGTAAACTTATTTAGAACTTAAGGTCCGTATAAACTCTTAATTGAGTTCACTGAGCATCTTGACGCTTTATATTGGTATTTCAAAACCATTATGATGCTTTACGATGTATAACGAATGCATAATGGCATATGAAAATGCTTTTGTAAAGCCTTTAGTTTGAGTGCAGCAAACCACAAGGCAGCTGTATAGCTTTCAGCTGTTTTTAGTGCGTTTGGATCAACAATAGCATTTTTAAGTAGTACGATAATGCCTATTGCCGCTTAATAGCATAAACTTGTACCATTATAATGCACCGTAAATCCGTTATACAGCTTTGAGCTGTTTTTAGTGCCCTTTGTTGTGTAATAGCACTATTAAGCGGTAAGTAAAAGCCTAGTACCGCTGAACAGCATCAACGTGAATCAATGTAATGCTTGCATTTATAGAGTTCAACTGAGTTCTGTTGTACAGCTAGCAGGTATTTAATCAAATACACGTGAGTTTTTGTAATGCGTAAAGCTGTATATACATTCATTTCACTGTATTCGTAAAACCATTTGTCGGCCATATTGGGGAAAAGCACATATTATATGATCAACAAAACAACAGCCATTTTTAGGGTGGATTTTTTTTAATTTTTATTTCTTTTTGATTTTGAACTACGGTCGTCCGGGGTCCAACCATGCCTATGTCATTCGAATCTGTGTCTGATTTTCTCCATTATAGATAATTAAAGTCTACTGGTATACCGGTGAACCCATATAGAGCTACTTTATAGACAATGGTATTACAGTGGCACATCAAAAGTCTTTTCTCTGGCCTCTAGCTTAATAATTGTTCACGTGTGAGTATTGATACTACCGGTGGCATTAATTAGCCTTTTTAAGGGCTCATCTGGCTGCTACAGATCGACACCATTTTGTAAATATTTTATAACCAAAAAATATTATCATTTGGACCATTTATAAAAGCAATAGACCTATATCATAATAATATAACATTATTTAATACTGCTCAACCAATACTATTATGTTAATTATGCAAAATTGGTTCTATACTAGGAATACACAATTGTTTTGGGCATTTCACACATATTTTAATGTCACATTTTATATGAAAACCACAAAATAACTAAGGCGCGTGAAAATTTTCAATGAAACTTATATAGACATTTACAGTAAACTACATTGCGAATAATATTTACATGCATGAAATAATAAAAGAGTCAAAAACGTATCCAGTATTATAATTTTTGTTTTGATGCAAACAAATATGGTGTCATTCACTCAGTTTTGACCGGCTTCGTCCATAATATATTGCTAGACAAAGTTAATTGTATTATAACATTTGTACCGTAGTAATAAAGATGTTTTTGCAATGATGTAGGATTTATTTAAGTTCTAACTGTGAACACTAAAATAGCCTCAATCATTCTTTTAGAACAATCTAATGCTAGTATAATGCTTTTGTAATGCAATTAACATCTTCATTATCAATAATATTGCTAACATAATGTTTCTGTAATGCGATTGGCAACTTCATTGTCCGTAATAATGTTTCTGTAATGCGATTGGCAACTTCATTGACCGTAATAATGTTTCTATAATGCGATTCGCAACTTATTTGATCACACTAATGCTAACGTAATGCGCCTGTAATGCAATTAAACAACTAATTGTGAACTTATTTAAGATCTAAAGCCGTATAATTTGTGCCCAAATAAGCATTACAGTAGCCGTATAAACGTTTGTAATGCTATCATAGAACTAATTCAAAATGTGAAAACGATACAGAAATGCTGTAAGTCGGCCGATATACTGCTTTGATGTGTTACTTGGGTAGATCACCTCGATTCGCTCCGTACTGTAGCCAAAATAATACTGCCTCCTCCCGCAAACACGTCGACTATTTATATGACGACCGAACGTTTGAGAAAGATCCAGAATCTTCTAGACAATTCATACTAGGTCATTGTCCTACGAGAAACTTCCACAACTTTTGTACAAAGGAAAGAAATAGGTACTTTATGTCCTGGGCGTACGGTCGAAATTACAATGACAACTTTCTGATGTATATTATAGGTAGTTTGCGAATTTGTACCTACATCATTCGATACATACCTACTACTACCTACCTACTTACTTAGTTGTAGGTACCTACTATTAGAAGCTACTTATATTGTAGGTATGGCTACGACGTAACAATAGCGTAAAATAAATAACGATCAGAATAAAATCGATATCTCTACTGAGCCGTTAAATCTGCATACTGCGCTTAACCATCGCTCGTTTCTTAAACTAATCAAATAAGACTTTAATACCTTGAAGATAAGTTTCAATTTTCTTCGGTGAACGATTTTCTGTGGCTTTACATTTCACATTTGGGTTGAAGCTGGTGTGAACTTAGATATCAGTTGATGTGGGTTTTTGTGAAGATAGGTGATTTTTATCTTGGAAATGGTCGTTCCAGAGTAGGTCATCTTTTGCGTTTAAAAAGAAAACTACAGTTGTGAGATAAAACGAGTATTACTTCCTTTTTCTATTGAACTACGAGCACTAGGTACAGTTATAAACAGCATTTTTAGGGTTCCGTACCCAAAGGGTAAAAACGGAACCCTATTACTAAGACTTCGCTGTCTGTCCGTCTGTCCGTCTGTCTGTCAACAGGCTGTATCTCATGAACCGTGACAGCTAGACAGTTGAAATTTTCACAGATGATGTATTTCTGTTGCCTCTATAACAACAAATACTAAAAACAGAATAAAATTAATATTTAAGGTGGGCTCCCATCAGGCTCCGCATCCGCCCACCGGATGCGGCAGCCATTGAGGCGGAGCTTTATGAGGGGTACAGAGCGGCGAAGACCGCCCTCCGCGAAGCGGTCCTGCGGGCCAGGGATCAGGCCCGCGAGGAGTTGCTGGGGACTCTCGACAGAGATCCGTGGGGGCGCCCTTACAAGTTGGTGCGGGACAAACTCCGCCCCTGGGCCCCCCCACTGACGCAGAGTCTCCGGCCTGAGCTCGTGGAGGACGTGGTGAGCACTCTGTTCCCTTCGCGAGGGGAACACCCACCCCCGCCTATGGCTCCGCCGCCTGCGATGCTGGAAGCGGACCAACAGGACGACGACGACAACGCTCCGGAAGTGACTGGGGTAGACCTGAGAGTGGCGGTACGCAGGCTCAGTGCCAAAAATACCGCCCCGGGACCCGACGGCTTGCCTGGTAAAGCCTGGGTCCTGGCCTCGGAGGCTCTCGGGCCCCGACTAGAGGGGCTCCTTAGCGCATGCTTGGAGAGAGGCCAGTTCCCGCTTCGTTGGAAGACGGGAAAGCTGGTCCTCATTCGGAAGCCGGGGCGCCCTGCGGACTCTCCGTCCGCATACCGGCCCGTGGTGCTGCTCGACGAGGTGGGCAAGCTCTTTGAAAGAGTAATTGCAAACCGCCTCGCCGAGCACCTTGCGGGGACTGGGCCGGACCTTGCGGAACACCAGTTCGGTTTCCGCAAGGGGCGCTCAACGGTGGACGCCATCATGCGCGTGAGAGCCCTCACGACGGGGGATGCGGTGTCCAGAGGTGGGGTTGTCTTGGCGGTGTCTCTCGACATCGCCAACGCCTTCAACTCCATGCCCTGGAGCTGCATTAGGGAGGCACTCCGGTATCACCGGGTGCCGACCTACCTCCGTCGAGTGGTCGGGGACTACCTGACGGACAGGGCAGTCATTTACCCTGGTCGCAGCGGAGAATGGAACCGGCGAGAGATGTCGTGCGGTGTTCCGCAGGGATCGGTCCTAGGGCCGTCCTTGTGGAACATCGGGTACGACTGGGTGCTGCGCGCCGACCTCCCTAGCGGTGTCAGCGTGGTTTGCTACGCAGACGACACGCTGGTGCTAGCACAGGGGGGGTCGCACGAGGCGGCGGCCGAAGTGATGACACGCGGGGTTGCGATAGTCGTTGAGAGGATCCGGCAATTGGGTCTCGAGGTGGCATTGCACAAGTCCGAGGCCATGTGCTTTCATGGGCCTCGGAATGCGCCACCTCCGGGATCCTCACTGACGGTAGGAGGGGTATCCATCGGCGTTGAGTCGACGTTGAAGTACTTGGGACTTGTCCTTGACAGCCGGTGGAACTTCGTAGAACATTTCCGACGTTTGGCCCCCAAACTGGAACGGACTGGGGCTGCCTTCAGGCGGCTCCTGCCCAATCTGGGGGGGCCGAACGCCTCCTGCCGGAGGCTCTACGCGGGAGTCGTGCGGTCAATGGCCCTTTACGGGGCCCCGGTGTGGGCGCGTTCATTGAGGCTGCGAGCCGCCCACTATTTGAACGCGCCCCAAAAGGTAGTAGCCGTAAGGCTGGCCCGGGGGTACCGTACGATCTCCCGCGAGGCGGCGAGCCTCCTTGCCGGATTGCCGCCATGGGATCTAGAGGCGATAGTCCTCGCGCGCCTACATGAATGGCGCGCGGAGGCGCTACGCCGGGGGGAAACTCCGCTGCCGCGACAAATTGTCGCTCAGCGGACAGACTTCCGGCGGGATCTCATGGCGACATGGAGAGAGCGACTGTCGCAACCCCGTGCAGGGCACGCCACGATAGTGGCGATAAGTCCCCTCTTTGAGGAGTGGCTTGAGAGACGCCACGGCGTCCTCACCTTCCGCCTGACGCAGGTCCTCACCGGACACGGTTGTTTCGGGAGGTTCCTGCACCGAATCGGGCGGGAGGAAACGCCCGGGTGCTTCCATTGTGAGGATCGACCGGAGGACACGGTGGAACACACGGTGGAGGTGTGCCCCGCGTGGGCGGAGCACCGCCGTGTCCTCGAAGCGGCGATCGGCGGCGGCGACCTCTCGCGTCCGGCCCTGGTGCAAGCCATGGTCCGGAGCGAGACGGAATGGGACGCCGTCACCTCCTTCTGCGAAGCAGTAATGCTAGAGAAGGAGGTGGCGGAACGTGAGAGGGAGAGAACCTCTCAACGTCCCGGCCGCCGCGGGAGACGCCCCGGGCGTCGGGGGCCACCACCACGTGGCCCCCGGCCACCGTAGGCGCGGGCCTGTGGACGGTGAGCTATGGGCTAGCTCGCCGTCCGTCCGTCTCATGACGACAGGCCGTGTCGACGGCGCGTTCGTGTTCCACGCGCGCCTCAAAGAGAGTCAGCAAAAAGGAAGGGGTCCGTAAGGACCGATGCCTGCCGGGGTTGCGGGACTATTCGAAAGAGATACCGTGGCCCCGGAACACAAAGGGCGATGAAGGAACATGGATGGGTTTTAGTCAGTAAAAGTCTGACACTCCCTCCTGCTCCGCCCAGAGCGGGAGGGGTTATTTGATGATTTCCCATCCGAAAAAAAAAAAAAAAAAAAAAAAAAGGGGGGCTCCCATACAACAAACGTGATTTTTTTGCCGTTTTGTCTAATGTATAGATAATGGTACGGAACACTTCGTGCGCGAGTCCGACTCGCACTTGGCCGATTTTTATTTTTTTTATTTGTGTGGCTTACAGCTAACAATACAAACAATTACAATGATACAAACAACGAAAAGCCATTTACAAGCCTCCACAGTTAGAAACTAGTTATTAATTATAGTTAAGAAAACTTAATTTTGTATTCATATTAAAATTAACCAACATCCTTTCCAACGACTTTTAAGCCATAAAATAAGTAAAAACAGAAAAGACGGTTCAAACATTTTACACAATTTCTCGCCGCTTTTAAACCTTTTACAACTCGGCACAGGTTTCTGCTGAGTTGTGCCATTAGGGAACTCTCATTATCGGCCGGTTAGATGTTAAGGCACTTATTTATTTTTAATTTTGATTATTCGACTTAGATGGTTTGTTTTTCCTTTTTTGTTTAAGTTGTATGACATAGAATGATTAATTCAGTATTGTAATTGTTTGGGTTTTTTTAAATCTAGATATAATTTTACTATGTACTTATTTTTTTCGGATAGGAAATCATCAAATGTCCCCCTCCCGCTCTGTGCAGAGCGGAAGGGAGTGTCAGACTTTTACTGACTAAAACCCATCCATGTTCCTTCATTGCCCTTTGTGTTCCGGGGCTGCGGTATCTCTTTCGAACAGTCCCGCAGCCCCGGCAGATATCGGCCCTTCCTTTTGGTGACATCTCTTTGAGGCGAGCGTGGAACACGAACGAGCCGTCGACACGGCCTGTCGTCATAAGACGGACGGACGGCGAGCAAGCCCATAGCTCACCGTCCACAGGCCCAATTTTATTATGTACTTAGGGTTGAAATTAATGTTTTTAGTTTAGTCGCTTACTTTTTAATGAAAATGTTGAATTACTCTTTTTGGCCAACATGGTAATATCGAAAAAAATATTAGCTGTCCCATGCAAAACTTCAATACCTACTCGATCCGAAGTACCTATAGTAACTCACCTTTTAATATGACCACAAAATTCTGGTGCATGTTATAAAGGATGTAAAAATCCCCTTAACGAAGCCGAAAGGCACTTGTTCTCCCCGGCATTGCGATCACTATTTTGTTCTAGACCATACCTGGGAACCTTTTAGTTACGGAGATATGGGGGGTCAAAGTTCCAACCTTTTCACAAGTTTTTTCTTAAATACATGTTTTTAATGTAAGATTTTTACTTTAAACACATTCACGACCCCCGAACTATTCAATCCATCCATTAGCACAATGTTTTGAGTACATTATATTGAGTTTTACCGTAAAACGTGATTTTTCACCCCAAAAAAAAGTCGCTTCCCAGCAATAATTTTTGCGTAGTTACTTAGTTCGATGTACAAAATGCTTGGTTGATGGCTTCGTGAAGAGTCCGTTTACACCCTGTATAGGTAAACGCAATAAGGGGTCAGCAATGACAATAGCACATGCAGCATTGCGTTATTGCGATCATGGAGAACAATGAGGCTTTTTAGTCCCGTCAGTTTATTCTTTCTCTACTTTTCCACGTGATTTTACTAATCACCTGCGTTTAAAAATTAGTTCACCACAAAATCTAAAATAAAGTAAAATATACATCCAAATGACATCGCTTCGAAATGGATCCGAGAGAAATTACAGTAATTAATATCGAAAGCGTGGCTGTGGTTTGCTGTAAAATGTTTAGATCGAAGATATAAATCGTTGAAAGTCCCCTTCACGAAACCGTCAACCAAGCATTCTGTACATCAAACTAAGTAACTGTCATACAAAAAATAAATGCTGGGAAACGACTTTTTTGGTGTGAAACGTAACGGTTAATGGCAGCGCTCAATGTAACGCACTCAAAACATTGTGCCGATTCATTGAGTAGTACAGGGTTCGTGGAGGTATTTAAAGAAAAGTAATAACATTTTTTGGTGCTTCAATATTTCCAAAACTATTTAGAAGGCTCCTAGGTAAGATCCAGAAGGAACTTAAAAAAGGATCAAAATAGTGTCGATTCTGTTGAGCACAAACTAAACTTAATTTAGGCTATTGCTACCTTTTACTAAAAGGCAGTGCGAGAAAAGGACGACTATAGCTATGAACTAAGTTAGAGATGTCAAAGTAGTTTATGCCTTGCGCTTCACCGTGTTTTTAAGTCGAGTTTTTTTTTACGTGCACTCTTCATTTGTATAGAAATATTAGTTCCAACTAAATTTGACAGCTTACGTCCGTCTCTTTCTGGTTTCATTAGAGAGAAAAAGATAGCAATACCCTAAATTACGTTTAGTTTGTGCACAACAGAATCGACACCAATGACTAGAAGACCAAGTGCCTTTTAGCGTTGTTAAGGGTGTTTTTGTTTTATAAAGAGTGAGCTCATGCATCCTTCAAGGAACGACAGTGAATTTAGTACGAGTGAACGACATAATAAGTATTCTATTCAAAGATATTCAAATATTTACGAGCGATAGACGGGACACGACGAAGAAAATCGTGTTCTAAATACTTATTACTACTTAGAAACAAATCGTGCTGTCTAGTGTCATACACCCGCTTGTCAGGTAGCATTCGTATGTCAAAATCGAAAACGTCCGGGATAATTTTTTTTTTGTTGTTGATTATTCCCAATATCCGCTCAATATACCTAACTATTTCAAATCTCTTTGATTCTATTCAAATATCATCAACGAAACAGTTTACGTGGCCACATTTTGTAGCGGATCTAGAGTTTTAAATCTTTGGTTTAGACGCTTTTTAAATCCTTTGCCATTTATTTCCGCTGACCTTAATTTTTCAAAGCAAAACACAACATAAGAGAAATGAGGATTACGAACTTTTATCAAATTCGTTGAGATTTAAAAGAATACTTTTGAAACACAAATTCACGACTATTTTCCCCGGTGGGATAGGCAGAGGTGTATTTAACAGTAGACTCTTATTTCGCCAGATATCTTTAAGTCAGATGTAATAGGGAGCGAGCCTATTGCCATACACCGGGCACAAATCTAGACTCCGTGTCTGCCACTGAGAAATTCCTGATAGAAAAACCCAATAACACTTTACCCGACCTGAGAATCGAACCCGGGACCTTCATGCTCAGCAGTCGTGCTTGCGAACACTAAACCAACAATGTAGTCTTGGGTCCAATGGACCAATACCGATGATATTCTAATAAACAGATATGTTATACACCTACAAAACCACCGAAAAAAGTGTTCCGCGGGGCAGCGCCAGCTCACATACACGCAGTGACGCGGAATAAATTAAGGCAAAACGACCCAATTGGCCCGTTTTTATTAATAGAATATCATTGTGTGAGACTGCACCAGCAGACTCACGATGTCCGCGATTACGCGGAGCCCTAATCAAAATAATACTTGTCCAATCGACAAGGGGAAAACAACTATTAGTTACACTTACCCATCACGTTGGAACTGGAGATGTGGCGTAGTCCCAGGTCACGTCGTATCTGGGTGGGGTGTAAGTGTAAATGTGTTTTGTGTCGTGCATGTGAAGTTATGTCAGATTCAACGGTATTCCAAAGGACGCCCCACAGCGCGTACCGTCCACTGCCTGGTCAAACCTTCCAAGATCACACACGTGGCACTTTCCAGTCAATGTCCAACTAAATCTTATCCCGGTTAGCTAACCCAAGTGGGGATTTACAATAGTTCAGCACTAAGTTCAGGAAGTTACCGGCGTCCAAACGACACAAAAGCCGGCTACTTAACCAACAAATTATTCGCGGTCACGACTCAAGATGGCGAAATGTCTTAATTTTCACTCAATTATCAACAAAATATCAAAAACCGATCAAGATTGTATCGGATTAACATTAACTCAAGGTTTTTATCAATAATTACACAACAACAGCGTGCATCAAAAACCGAAGCGAGTTTTTCCAAACCAAAGATCGCAAGCCAACAAAAACGTCATCTGTCAAACGTCAAAACTGCGTTCGGAAACTTGTGGGATGAAACAATCATTAACCAATACTAAAACATTACATACATAAAATCTCGCATGTATTCCCATTCCCCAATTGTCCATTCCCCAAAGGTGTACTTTAGCACACCCATATTTAAAACATTAATATTTCAGCATCCATTTGATAACCTCAGCCTTAGTCTAACATTAAATAGTTGATTGATGTTTGATTGGTCTAGAACCGAGTTCAAAACTAAAGTTCAACAGGTGAAATTAAACTCGTGCCTCCCGATAGCCTAGTTATTTAGTTTGTTTGAGCTATTGTTTTACTGAATACTAGCTTTTGCTCGCTGCTTCAGGGTTCAAAGGTCAGAACTCACGGGAATAGACTACCTACTTCTCGTATGCCAAATGATCTATAGCCACATGTCATCGATATCTGTTCAACCTATAAGATGTGAAAATTTTGCTACCAGACAGACAAACAGGATTACTTTAGTATTTACAATAATAGGGAATTTGCATAATTTTTATTTATTTATTTTTTAAACTTTATGTAAAATAGTGGTACATAGGCGGACTTAATGCCACAAGGCAT
The DNA here is from genome assembly GCA_905147715.2 of Xestia xanthographa. Lineage (NCBI taxonomy): Eukaryota > Metazoa > Arthropoda > Insecta > Lepidoptera > Noctuidae > Xestia > Xestia xanthographa. The sequence continues at coordinate 4,168,660 of LR990656.1, read as the reverse complement.
TCTCTACCAGTCAACCTTTGGGTTCAATAGGAAAACATAGTGATAGGGTACAAAATAATGTATCAAAAACTAACTTGTTAACGAGAATGTATATACTTATATTGATACTAATACACATATACAGATAAAATAAACTAATAGATATTCTATCAAATACCACAAATTAAAAGGAAAATAACGAGAAACCTAATAATAACTATTATGACTAGACTTCAAATTGAGAGCTATTTAGTCTGACTTATAGATATAGTAGTTACGAACTTTTCTTTTGAAAATGAATTTTCTTTTTATTATTTCGATACGGAATGTTAAAGTACTATAAAAATAATGACAAAAGCGAAAACAAGACATAAATCGGCCAAACAACACAAAAGTTATAAGCATTTAAACTTTTGTTTCTATCTCTTTCTACGTATAGATTAACGGAATTTAGTATGGATTTTGTACGTCAATACAGCGAATGACGTCATTCGCTATACGCTATGCTATATGTTGATATGACAAGCGTTATTAGTATAAATGATAATAGTGCAAGTAAATATTATGACGGGAGACGATTATGGAAAACAATAATAGTACAAATCATTTTATGGAAAGAAGGTATTACCGCTTCAAATGTTTGGTAGTGACCTGTTCGATCTAGGTTTATTCAAAAACACATAACAGCCTAGCAAAAAACCCCAAACACCATTTCCTTTAAGATAAAACTTACAAGAGAACCCAACCCATCTTCATCTAATCTTAATTACGAATACTTCCGGGTCTCCTAACATGGGCCGATCAAATGAACCCCCGATACGGTCTATAGGCCATTATCAGGACCCCAATTGCAATCAACTTCGGAATCGGTTCGTTATTAAGAATAGTCCGGTGAGCAGGTCTCTAAGCTATTTGTATGATATAAGTAGTTTGATTCGATGTAGAAGTTACAAGAATAATATTCTTGAGGAAAAATCTTCTTCAACACGCTTTTATTGGTTTCATCTGTAACTAATTTTATTTTGTAAAATATCTGGGAAGTGTCCTACTTCCCGATTTTTGATTGAGCTGAAATTTCGCATAAGTACATGTTTAGTTTGAATGACAATGCATGGTTACATTAAATCCGCCTTTGTACAGTTTTACTTGTGCATAAAGTTTTAATAAATAAATCCAATATGGCGGACTCTCAAAGATGGCGGACTAGTTATTTTTTATGCTTTCCCATGATGTGGGTATTAATCTAAATATATAAAAGAAGAAACTGACTGACTGACTGACTGACTGACTGACTGACTGACTGACTGACTGACTCATCTATCAACGCACAGCCCAAACCGCTGGGTCTACAGATTCCAAATTTGGTAAGTAGGTTGCTTATGTGGTCTAGGGATGCACTAAGAAAGGATTTTTCAAAATTCACCCCCTAAGGGGGTTAAACGGGGCTCCAAAGTTTGTATGGGGAAACAAGATAAGTTAGTCTATTTTATTCGAAACTTTACAGGAGTGCTCCTATTGATAAATGAAAAGAAACGGGTTTCAGGATTTTTCAGAATTTAACCCCTAAGAGGGGGAAATGGGGTGACAAAGTCTAAAAATCAATGCACAGACCAAAACGCTGAGTCCAGAGATTCCAAATTTGGCACATTGGTTCCTTATGTGGTCTAAGGGTGCACTAAGAAAGGATTTTGCAAAATTCACCCCCTAGGGGGGTTAAACGGGGCTCCAAAGTTTGTATGGGGAAACAAGATTAGTTAAACTATTTTATTCGAAACTTCACAAGAGTGCTCCTATCGATAAATGAGTAGAAACGGGTTTCAGGTTTTTTCAGAATTCAACCCCTAAGAGGGGAAAATGGGGTGGCAAAGTATAAAAATCAATGCACAGCCCAAACCACTGAGTCTGGAGATTCCAAATTTGGCACATAGGTTCTTTATGGAGTTTAGGGGTACATTAAGAAAGGATTTTCAAAATTAACCCCCTAAGGGGTTGAAACGGGGGTCCAAAGATTACATGGGGAAATAAGATTAGTTAGACTACTTTATTCGAAACTTAACAGGAGTACTCCTATCGATAAATGAGTTAACATTTGTGTTTCAGGTTTTTTCAAAATTCAACCCCTAAAGGGGGAAATGGGGTAACAAAGCCTGAAATTCAACATAGGTATTGTTTGTATGGTGAATTGGGTCGCGTGTATTACAAAAACAACGATTTTAAGATTTAATGTGGCGGACCTGGATTACCATCATTCCCTGTTGGGGTGCGATGGGGTTGAAATGTCTAAAAATCAATATGGGTGTCGAAACCGAGATTATCAGGGTTGCTGATGTCGAAAATGGCATTTATTTTGAGATCCAGAAGATAGCGGATTCAACTTCTATACAGGGTTATTGTTGATTTATTGTGATGAGTGTGATAACGATGATGATGATTGTGATAATGATGATGATGATTGTGATTACGATGATGGTGATTGTGATAGTGATGGTGATGGTGATTGTGATTGTTATAGTGATTGTTATGGTGATGGTGATAGTGATGGTGTTTGCGATAGTGATGGTGATTGTAATAATGATGATGATGATTGTGATGATGAGGATAGAGATTGAGATGATGATGATTGTGATTACAATGATAATGGTTGTGATTACGATGATAATGATTGTTAAAATGATGATAGTGATTGTGATCATGATTGTGATTGTGATGGTGATTGTGATTGTGATGGTGATTGTGATGGTGATGGTGATTGTGATGGTGATTGTGATGGTGATTGTGATGGAGATTGTGATGGTGATTGTGATGGTGATTGTAATGGTGATTGTGATGGTGATTGTGATGGTGATTGTGATGGTGATTGTGATGGTGATGGTGATTGTGATGGTGATTGTGATAGTGATAGTGATGATCATTGTAACGGTGATTGTGATGGTGTGTGATAGTGATGGTGATTGTTATGGTGATGGTGATAGTGATGGTGTTTGCGATAGTGATGGCGATTGTAATAATGATGATGATGATTGTGATGATGAGGATAGAGATTGAGATGATGATGATTGTGATTACAATGATAATGGTTGTGATTACGATGATAATGATTGTTAAAATGATGATAGTGATTGTGATCATGATTGTGATTGTGATGGTGATTGTGATGGTGATGGTGATTGTGATGGTGATTGTGATGGATATTGTGATGGTGATTGTGATGATCATTGTAACGGTGATTGTGATGGTGTGTGATAGTGATGGTGATTGTGATAGTGATGGTGATTGTGGTAATGATTGTGATAACGATGATGGTGATTATGATAGTGACATTGATTGTAATTGTGATGGTGATTGTGATGGTGATTGTGATGGTGATTGTGATGGTGATTGTGATGGTGATTGTGATGGTGATTGTGATGGTGATTGTGATGGTGATTGTGATGGTGATTGTGATAGTGATTGTAATGGTGATTGTGATGGTGATTGTGATGGTGTGTGATAGTGTGTGATAGTGATGGTGATTGTGATAGTGATGGTGATTGTGGTAATGATTGTGATAACGATGATGGTGATTATGATAGTGACTTTGATTGTAATTGTGATGTTGATGGTGATTGTGATAATGAAAGTGATTGTAATGGTGTTAGCGATGGTGATGGGGATTGTGATGATGATTGTGATGGTGATGGTGATTGTGATAATGATGGTGGTTGTGATAATGATGGTGATTGTGAGTGTGATTGTGATAATGATGGTGATTGTGATAATGATTATGATAATTATGGTGGTTGTGATAGTGATGGTGATTGTGATAGTGATGGTGATTGTGGTAATGATTGTGATAACGATGATGGTGATTATGATAGTGACTTTGATTGTAATTGTGATGTTGATGGTGATTGTGATAATGAAAGTGATTGTAATGGTGTTAGCGATGGTGATGGGGATTGTGATGATGATTGTGATGGTGATGGTGATTGTGATAATGATGGTGGTTGTGATAATGATGGTGATTGTGAGTGTGATTGTGATAATGATGGTGATTGTGATAATGATTATGATAATTATGGTGGTTGTGAAAGTGATGGTGATTGTGATAATGATGGTGGTTGCTGATAGTGATGGTGATTGTGATGATAATAATAAATTGTGATGATTATGAAATTTGGCACATACTAAAATAGTTTATAACCTGGATTAACATGTAGGACACTATTTATCCCTTTAGTATGCCTCAGTGGGACAGTTACCGAACTGCACGCGGGCGAAGCCGCGGGCAACAGCTAGTATTAAATAAAAGGGTTTGCTGATAAGAATACGAGAAATATAATGACGCCACTCTAAATGCGCGTGTTTTATTGATATTTTTTTGCGACTGTAATTGGCAAAACGCAAATTATAAAGATATCATTGGTGGTTTATTTTTTCTAACTGCACCTGCCTTTTCCCTACTATGCTGAGGGTGGATTCAAATTTTACCAGTTACAACACTCAATATCTGAACTCCACAACCCGCTTTCTAGGTAACACTATGACCCTTGCATAAAGCTGGTTGTCAATCATCAGGGTTTGTATTTTGGTTCAAGAATATCATAACGTGGTGTGCTGACGTCTGTACATAATATTTTTCTTTATTAAACACAGACTAATTAAATTTACATACTAACTCTATAATAGAAATAAAAATATTTACAAGTATCAAAAAGGGTTACAGGGCGTCGAAAAATTCATTCACACCACTGTCAACAGGAAAAGTGCCCAGAAGGCTGGCAGCATTGCCACGTTGGATGCAATGCTGATTCTTTGGCCAAAAAATAGGCCCGCCCTCTGGTCACGTGAAGAGTCGACCAACCGTTTGGCGATTTCCCTAAAAACTAGGTGGACACTCGGACCTATGGCCCTAGTGTTTCAACCCCAAACGGCTCAAACACATAATTACCAATTAAATTTGAGTTTGAGGTTTTCGCCGTTTGAGGTTTTCAGCACCTGCAGCAGCCGCCCCAGCGCAGCACACTGTGCTAGGAAGATGGGATGGGTGCAAGGGTGTCGACGCAAGTTGCGTCCCACAACATAGGCCTACCCAACTTCCATATAATAACTAATCGGTAAAACGTTGGCTAACCAAAGCAAATAAAACCCACCTATGGAGGCAGTCGGATAAAAAATACAGAAATCCTCAAAAATACTGAACATAAAAGTATTATTTTCACATGAAAAACCTGCACCCACATTATATACAAGTTTTCTGTAGCATTTTTCTACACAAACGGACATAAATATGTAAATATCACCTGACCCTTCTCAGTAGAAGCTATGTTTTATACAACAAACATTTTTATAAGAGTCTTTATAAGACAATATTTATTTTTCTGTACGGGATAACCCTCACTTTCAAAGATTGATACTACCTACGGTACGCCAAATTTTTTCCATAATTTATGACAAGCCAAAATTTATTCTTACGCGGTAGTCTTGGGAGACAAACAAAAATATTAACCGGTAACTTTATTTTGGTCGCTTCACCCACCTTGAGATTAAAAAAGACGACTGGCAGTCTATCCCTTTGGGCTAATACTGCCTTTACTTTTTCGTGAATATGTACGTAAAAGGAAATTTCCTGTACAGTCTTGTTTTAGGCGCTACTAGGCGCGAATTATCTTAATTGCCTTTCTGACATGCACCCGAGTTCACTGCAAATAGACCTCCATACGAATTCACGTCAAAAGTATCCAATGGTAACGTATTCCCATGATTAAAAGTCCTAGGCTAGGCCATGGTCTACCCCTTCGCCAAATTTCATTCAAATCCGTTCAGCTGTAAAGACGTGCAAAGGTAACAGAAAAGCAATCTATAACCGAAGCTGAATTTGGAAAGAGCAGCCGCTAATTGGTCAACTGATTCAGTGCTTCGAAATTCAAACGGTGGATTGAATATTGGATCAATGCGATCCAGTCAAGTGGACTGTAACCGCTGGATTGGAATAAATGCACCCAAAAATGTAGGTGAGATTGGCAAATTCTCAGTGTAAAACCACGTGCATTAGTTCAGATTATGCTCCCGAATCTACCGAGACTACTAGAGAGGAGACCTGTGTCCCAGCAGTTGGAACATTGTAGACTGCTTATGATTTAGCTCTACTTTCCACTTCTGCGCAGGCGCACAGCGCTCACCACACACTGCTCACGTCTCTTCTCGTCTGCACTGAACAAATATGAGACATCTCTTTTCCTCTCTGCTCAACCTTTTCCACTAAAGCTAAGCGGAGACATGTGCAAAACAAAATTCTATTGGTGGTTTACTTCACATATTATCCTCTCCTCTCGTTTCATCTCCGCTTCGTTGGACTCCGGGACCTAATGTTGCTTGAACGTCTAGCACATGATTCAGAGGTAATTTTTAATTCCAATTTCTTGCAACTTCGTTCTCGTATCCAACTGCCCGACCTTTCCAAAACTAGATTTGGCAATTACGTGTATATCGGTCCCAGCGGTATCCGACTTCGTTTGAAACAGTCTCAGAGTCCCATACACGTTTGACTTCCAAATACGACTCGTAAAGTCGTTTGATAGCCACCTTGTCGACCAAATGTGACCTAATCTTGTCTTTGGGTTGAGCGGTTGCAGCTGGGTATCGCTGTAATGATGTACTCTTTTTTGGGGTAGGAGAGTGTAGTTTGGTTGGTGATAATTATGGTTGTTTTTTATGAAAAGGTTTGCAGTTCTAGCTTTTTTGACCTACACTGCCTGCAAAAATAAGTATAACACTTTTAAAATTGCAATATACTTTTTAAGTACACAATATACTTTCGAAACAAAAAGGACTCAAAAAAGAGTTTAATTTTGTATATAAAAACTAATAAAGCTGTTAAAAATTGCTAAAAAACGTTTTTTAATTTTAAATGTCTAACTTCTATAAAGATTAGAAAAAAATAAAATTTTAGAAGTGCTTAGTTTTGCAGGCCAGTGTATGTAGGTAATGTAGGTGAAAAATCAATTTCCAAGCACCTGATTGAGTCTTTACACTTTTGGGGCAAAATTTTGCTGTTTTGATTTTGTCTTCCAATTTAATTAAAAAAAAAAAAAAACCTACAAACACATCATCGTTCTCTTACCCTAATCATGTCCCTGTTCATTCAGGGTCGGCGCAGTACGTCTTACACATGATTCAATAATAATTACAAGCTATCAGTTTGGTTTAAGTGACACTTTTCTGTCTAAAATCAATCAACTAAGTTTTATTCGAAACACAACATAAATCTCCTTCAAATTATTTCAACAAATCACACAAAGAAACACATTTTCATTACGCCACATTTTCATACACCTAAAATCAAGAATGACACATTTTTTCCGCACCGAAAAGCGTCGAATGGACCCACTGATTCGGAAACATTTGTGCTCAGTTTACCGTCGTAAGAATAGGTACCTCGGAGGTTCATTGGGACCCGAACACTGTCCACCGTCTGAGATTAGGTCACTCATGCGAGAATTCATGTTTAGTGTTACGATGTCTGAGCGGGTTGGTAAGGTTCTTTAGTGTCCCTACAACTGTGCCCTTGGACAAATATTTAGTAAATACGTTCAATTAGCGTTTGTATACGTACAGTTATCGTTGAGTCGTCAAGAACAATTGTGTCTAGATAAGGCGACACTTGGGGGAGGCCAATGTCCAACAGTGGACGCCTTTCGGTTGAAATGTTGATGAAGGCAACTCTTTCTCGGCATCGCTCTTCCGCGCGGAAGCAAATGTGGTGGCGATGATCCGCGCGGTAAACCGATCAGCGCCACTCGTCCGCGCGGTCGGGCGGCGCGTGTTCTAGGCATCAACGGATTTGATACAAGCCAATGCGGAGTGAGATTCGCTTCATAAGTAAACAACATCACAGTTTAAAACATAAAATAAAAATACCCAGTCGAATAAAATATTTAATCAAAGTACACTAGGTCAATACAATAAGAATCAAAAACATTATGTCCGTAAAATAATAATACAACAAGCTATAGTAAAAAACCCGACTGCGTAAAAAATAACTAATAATTTTAAATAAAAACTTAATAGATTAAAACAAGTTCAGAAGACAGGACATTTTGACTGCAACAGTCGGGACCCATATTGGATGTAAAGATTTTAGTCTACTCTAGATTATTTAATGGGTCCCGACTGTTGCAGTCAATATGTCCTGTCTTCTGAACTTGTTTTATTCTATTAAGTTTTTTTTTACTACACTTTTTAGTTACTAAGATAAACCATTTCAAAATCCTCATCCCTTTATCGAGCCGTTCAGGGTGCAGAGCGTGTCAAACATTTGAATTTGGCGCCAGAAATCCGCCATTTTTTTTATTTGTATATACCCAGTGTCACTCTCACAGTAAACACAAATCTAACGACACCTCTCAAGCAAAATCCTATCCAATCAATCCAATCCTAAAATCCATCGAGCCGTTCAGGCTACAGAGCGTGCCAAACATTTGAATACATACATACTCTCGAAAAACATAACCGTCCTTCTGGCGCAGTCGGGTAAAAAATCATGGGGTATATGAAAAATAACTAGTCCGCCATCTTTGGGCTTCCGCCATATTGGATTTAGAATAACGTCACTTAGCGAACCATGCATTGTCATCCAAACTAAGCATTTATGCAAAATTTCTGTTAATGTTAGGGATAACTGTTTTAAAATTTAGTTGCAAAATTTGACCTAAACAAACATACATACAAACATTGCAAATTAAATAAAATTTTGTTATACAAACCTCATTTTGTCCAAGCCTCGAGGACACCAAGCTCATCGAATGCGAACACTGATCAACGATGCCGTCATGTACTTGATAGAGTTAGGAAAGCAGTGGACGCGAAGGAGCGCTAGGTGCGCGTAGAGAGGGTGAGAAAGGCGAGGGACCAAAAGGTCATCACGGGGTGTAATTTGTCAAAGTACTGTTGAACACAGAATGTAATCTGCGTGCGATCGGATCATCTTACAAAAGCGAGAGATTGGTACTCCCATCAATGAGGAGATTGGTCCTAATCAGTGTCACTTGAACGAAGAGGTGATATAGGTAGTACAAATAAATGAAAAATTGTTCCATCTTCTATTAATTATGACTGTACCAGGGAAAAATTACTTTTCGATAGTTCGGTTAATTGTACCAGCGAAAAAGTATTTTGTACGGTTTACGTACATAACATCAGGCTGCAAACGCTGCAACCTACTTTTCTCTTTAGTATTGTTACGAGCTGGGTACGGGATAAATTAATTACTACCGATGAAACAACTGAATAACTTTAATAATCACAAAACACTTCAAACTCAATCACAAGTACACTACTGATCACTATTCGCTTAGATATCGCACTCACAAGTTCACTTTGATTCGTCCCGTACTGTAGCCAAAATGATACTGCCTGCTCCCACAAACACGTCGACTATTTATACGACGACCGAACGTTTGAGAAAGATCCATAAGTTCCCAGAATCTTCTAGGCAATTCATACTAGGTCATTGTCCTTAGAGAAACTTCCACAACTTTTGTACACAGGAAAGAAATAGGTACTTTATGCCCTGGGCGTACGGTCGAAATTACAATGACAACTTCCTGATGTATTTTATAGGTAGTTTGCGAATTTGTACCTACATCATTCGATACATACCTACTACTACCTACCTACTTAGTTGTAGGTACCTACTATTAGAAGCTACTTGTATTGTAGGTATGGGTACGACGTAACAGTATTTAAAACCATGTTTAATATAATTTTAAGTTAGTTGACAAATTACATCTTTACGCGAACACCGCGGATTAGCATCCAACCTAATTTTACTTTGTTGTGATTAGTACTCTAATAAACTTTTAGTGTTACCAAATCTGTGTGTGTTTACGTCAACTCACCTAACTCCAAGTACTTACTTACTTGCCACTTCTTACTTAAACTACAAGTGTAAGGTGCCGACTACTACGGGATCTTACATATTTCTTCCATTGTCCAGTCAACCGTACCAAGGAACAATAAAAAAATTCCGTAGTCCGGTCAACTGTACCAAGGAAAATATGTTTTTTGTAGTCCAGTCAACAGTACCAAGGAAAAAAAATTACCCGCTGTCCGGTCAACTGAACTAGCCAACAGTACCTACCACGGGCAAGGAATGCTCCCATCTATGAAGAGATCAATCAAAGAGAACTGTTCCATAATACCGATATCAAGAGTTTTGTGAGCCATTGAGCTCCGAGAGCCATTTGAGCTCCCTGAGCCATTAGAGCTCAATTTTATATTTCCGTTAACTCAGCACTTTATAGCGTTCACGTCGTTAACGGAAGCGTAGTGTTTAATTTTTTCGTTAACGATTAATATCGGGGATTGAAGTACGGTTTAAGAGCTGTGTGCACGGAAATTCTTTTATTAATCTTTTAATATTTCAGGCCCATGATTACTTCCAGGCTTTACTTTTATTACATCATCATTATCACCTGCTTGCCTGTTCACAACTATCTTTAGATCGGCTTCCAGTCTAACCAGATACAGCTGATTACCAGTGTTTTATATGAAGACTGCCTGTCTGACCTCCACAACCCAATTACTTTACTGGGTAACACGAGACTCCCTTTAGTAAGATTAGTAGTCAGACTTACTGATATAATGTGGATTCTCACACCTAGATTCTTCACAATGGTATACCAGCCTATATAATAACAGCAACAACTTGTCCATGGCAGACGGCTCTGGCTTAGCTAAAGGGAAAGCTTAAGGGTAACCCAAATTAACCCCTTAACAAAGATTAATTAAGGATAACCCAAATTCATAATCTTAATGTACCTGTACGCATCAAGGTCTCATCTCCTGTATGCACTTGCAACTTGAAATAAAAATCTATACTTGTATTCTACTGTTACTGTGACTTCGTATGTTTGCGGAGTAATCTCCGGAATCACGGTACCTATTTGAAAAATTCTTTTACCTTTTGAAAGGTACATTATTCCAAAATGATTGTTATTTTCGAACGGACAAAGGCAACGTTTTTTCCAAATACCATACGGGTTAAACCACGCGCAGAAGCTAGTATCTAAAAATTACGAAATAAACCATGACATGTGTACATAAAAACCACAAAATACACAATTTACGACTACCATACAGACCAACATTGTTCGTTTTTGTACGCAATTGAAAAATACGGAACTCCATTAATAACGCACCCGTTTCACATAATCCCCTCGCCTTATGAGACCCACGGGAAATTATGATGTAGGTATTTTTAGCAAAGGACATACCTACACGTTACGTACACACATAAATCACATCTGATTGAGTACGTAGTCAGGAGCTGGAGAATCTAGCAAACAGTCTTACCAAGGGGAATCGTGGTACTCAGTCACTAAGTTGTGGAGGTCAGATAGCTGGGTTCTGAAGTAGCATATAGAACAAAAAGTACCTCTCAAAGAACTAATATTAAAATCCTACGTGGCGATATTTAAACTCCGCGAGTTAAGACCATTATAGAAAAACCCGACAACTGCCAGGCAGGTAGCCCACTAGACACAACACTCGTCTGAGGATCCTCCGTTTTTAGGATTCCGTACTTCAAAAGGTAAAAAAGGAACCCTTTTAAGATCACTTTCTTGTCCGTCTGTCCGTCTGTCTGTCTGTCTGTCCGTCTATCACCACCGATTTCCTGAGGAACGGGTTGACCTAGCAAAATAAAATATACCAGATAATGAGGTTTATAGTCCCTATTAGGTGTATAAAATTAAGGTCCTGAGTCAAAAATATGGGCAAATTTAGAAAACTTGTAAGTACCAAAATTTACTTTAATTTTCAACTTTTTTTTATTTTAGGAATTTTCTCTGTACTTATGCTGTAACACCTTGCTTTTAACCAAAATTGACAATTCTAGGTCAACCGGAAGTACCCAAGAAGGTTTTGGATTGAAAACCTATATGGTAGTTCCCGTTGACCTAGAATCACGAAATTTGGCGAGAAGCAATGTCTTACAGCACAGTTGTAAAGGGAAAAATCTGAAAACCGTAAATTTGTAGTTTAATAACAAATAAAGTGATTTTACTATTACAAACTTATTATTTGCGGTTGGTGCAATAGCCGTTTCATGGGATCGAACAGCAAAGTTAAGTTTGACCTTTAAAAAGTTTGTACGGAACCCTCCGTGCGCGAGTCCGACTCGCAAAATAAACCGGCCAAGACGGTTTATTTTGGAGGCGAAGAACTTTTCACCTTGTTCTCCATATCCCTGAAGGCAGTCTAACCATGTAAAATATAGTATCCATCAGGTAACGCTGAGAGCCGACCCCACCTTAGTTGTGAAAAGGCAGATGATTATGATCTAAGAGCCTAGACAAGTGTAAAAAAACTTTTTTACAAAAAAATAAAACCGACTTCAAAAAACACAAAAAATTGAAAAATAACTTTAGCTTCAGAAGTCGGTGACTTTTGTTTGATTCATTTAGTTTTTTTTTGTCACCGACTTCTGAAGCTAAAGTTATTTTTCAATTTTTTGTGTTTTTTGAAGTCGGTTTTATTTTTTTGTAAAAAAGTTTTTTTTATTTTTCCATTTTTAGTTGTAATATTCTATACAAATATTTGCTATGCATTTAGATTACATTGTTAAAAATACATGTCATGGTAATAGGCATATCCCCAATAAATGGAACTTAACATACCTAACCTGTCGAAATTTGGGTGTATTGTACACATCTGCGTACCCCTCAGAGCATACAGGCGTGATGTTACGTCATGATGTTGTGTAAACAATAAACATCCAAGCGATTGCAGCTATCACGACCGATTTACCATCTAGTTTTGAAGAGTTCCATTGTATATCTCCGAAGATCAGCATCAGATCTTCACCAAATTTAAATGCAACTATCGTAGGAGTATATTCTTTCAAACAAAAAAAGAATTTTGAGAATCGCTCCACAAATCGAGGAGAAATCGGTAAACATACATGAAATTATACCACACAACTGAAGTAAAAATGTTCATAAAATGAAAACTACTGGGCCAAACCATGTTAACTTTTTATGGGACCAAATGGCAACTATTCCGCATCAAACTAAAAAAGAATCACGTAAATCGGATCATGAACGGCAGAGTAATCGGTGTACATACATAAAAAAAAAAAAAAAAAAAAAAAAAAAAACAATCGAATTGAGAACCTCCTCCTTTTGGAAGTCGGTTAAAAAGTACTTAGTACACGTTAAACTTTCAAAGTAGCGTAAAAGTGTACAAATATTCAAGGACTTCTAACCGTGTTCTATTAGACCCGTAATCGCATCTTTGCCGGATATAATCCTAGTGGACAGAACGCAATAAAACGAATATCGTTCATAGAATTGTAAAGTATAGGTGCCGATTTATAAGCGTCAGCGAGAATCGGATGCAAGCAACTGTTAGAACTATTTAAGAAACAAAAAATCAGCATATAGTACACTAGCTTATGCTCGCGGCTTCGCCCGCGTGGAGGTAAGTTATTAAACCACGGAACCGTTTGTATTTAGTCATCATCATCATCATCAGCCTATTAATGTTCCCACTGCTGGGGAAACAACCTTTTCTTTGTGTGAGAGTAAGTTGGCCGTGATCTACCTTGCGGGGTCTGTGCTGTTTGGTGAATAACTAAGACCTTCATAGACGGAGTTGTTTAAATTAGATCATGAAACTTTGCATACTAACTGAACTAACTATAAAGCAGGTCTTATGTTTTTTATTTTTTCCAAAGGACGAAAATTTGATTTTATAAAGAATAAAAACCACTCATTTCGCGCAATTCGGCTGCAGTGACTGACGTAACAACCGCTTTGTAGTGCAAGCTGATTAGAACGTTATTCTAACAGTATTACAAACGAAGTTTGAACCACCACAAAGAGTTGCTAATCTGAGGTAGTATAAGGCTCTTAAGATTCTTGCCAAAAGAGATCCTGTAACTTGCACCAATCGCCCGCTGGGACTGAGTTACCCACGTCTCGGACAGTCCTTTTGTTCCGAACAAGTTATATCCATTACAGATATATGTGTGATCACAGTTTACTGATTGTCTTAACTGAAAACATTGCGGCTTAACGTTTACGTTCTGTTCTTGTTTGATATACATACGAGTTTTTTTCAGTTTACTTTGTTGGCGAATGACATTTTCAAATGCACAGTTTCTATATCCTCGCTAGCGTTGACCACCAGATCGTTGACCAGATGGATATCCTGATGGTTTTATGATAAAGCCAAGTAATATAAGGGGACTACAGGAGCTAAACGCGAGTTTTATAATGCAAAAAAGCATATGATTCACTGCAATAAACAAAACCAGAAAAATGTATGATATTCTTCAGGATATATGCTATGATAGTGTTTTGAAAACATGATACAACTAATTTTACTCGATAGAAGAAAATCACAAACTTATCTCTAAATATTTCTTTTAACGAGTAAAAGCCATACCAAAATATATGCGATTATTCTGATTTTTTTGTAAATAATTCTACAAGCAGCATAATAGCATGATAGTGATTTATTTTTTTAGTCCAATCAATAGATTTTTTGTAAATCGCAAAAAAACACTCATTTCGCACTATTCGGCCTGCAGTGACTGACATAACAACCACTTTGTAGTGCAAGGTGATTAGAACTTTATTCTAACAGTATTTCAAACGAAGTTTGAATCACCACAAATAGAGTTGCTTATTTAGCTCCTGTAGTCGCCTTAATGCCAAAAGAAAGGTCATTTGCTTAGATTTAGGATCTCAAAATAGTGTAGTATCTTGTTTAATTATTAGGCCTATTATCTAAATTGGATAAAGCAGAAGTTCATTCTCAAGCAGTCACCAAAGACCAGTTTACAAGAACTCTTTGCTCCTTGCCTAAACGCTTTTACAAAAATGAACTCTAATTAAAAACTATGTAGGTACTTTAACAGTCCAAAAAATACGAAAAGCTTTTAATTTTCACACTAAATTCCTTTAAAAACATCTGTAGCTGAAGGCATACAATAAAATGGAGTCTAGTTTGTTTAAATGTCGGGACAGAAATTTAATTTGTAGGTGCTTTTGTTGTGGATTTACACTTTTGAACTGACTTAAATGATTGCTGTGTATTCTTAAATAAACTTTTGGTATGGCTTTATTGCTTTTCACTGTACTAAGGTAGTCAAAGGGGCATTTATTATTTTGTGACGTGCAAGAAACGTGGACGGTAGGACTAGAAGGAGGTGACTGCTGAGGTGACGAGCAATAGAGAAGTATGGAAGAAGATAAATGATATACACACATAAAAAAAAGTTTGTGATCGCTTTGAAAATTCGAAATCTTTTTTGTTACGTTTTCATAAAAAAACCGGCCAAGTGCGAGTCGGACTCGCGCACGAAGGGTTCCGTACCATTATTATCAAAAAGGGCAAAAAAATCACGTTTGTTGTATGGGAGCCCCCCTTAAATATTAATTTTATTCTGTTTTTAGTATTTGTTGTTATAGCGGCAACAGAAATACATCATCTGTGAAAATTTCAACTGTCTAGCTGTCACGGTTCATGAGATACAGCCTGGTGACAGACAGACGGACAGACGGACAGACGGACAGACAGCCAAGTCTTAGTAATAGGGTTCCGTTTTTACCCTTTGGGTACGGAACCCTAAAAACTAGCGGACGTCATGCGGTTGAACCCGCGTAATTCCCGCTTCCGTGGTAGTACGAAGATAAAATATAGCCTATGTTACTCAGAGTGAATGTAGCTTTCTAATGGTGAAAGAATTTTTGAAATCGACGCAGTAGTTTTTGAGTTTATTCATTACAAACAGACACACAAAAATACAAATCTTTCCTCTTTATAATATTAGTGTAGAAGCGTAGATAATTTTTTTTTTTTTTTTTTTTCAAACAGGGTATTTCTATTTAAAGAAAATACACAACAAAGACTTTTTCCTGATAAAGTTCAATTTAAAAAATTATATCAGCTTAGGCTAGTGATCACAAACTTTTTTTGATGTGTGTATGTCTGTATGGTGTCGGACGTAAAGAATAGCACCATCCCATATCTTCCCGTGGGTGTCGTAAGAGGCGACTAAGGGACTTACCAGAGAATGGGCAGCATCGTTCTCTGTGCTTTTGTAACAACCGTACTGAGATCGCCAACCTGCCTGCAAAGCGTGGCGATTATGGCAAAAACCCCCCTTTGGGGGAGGCCTATGTCCAGCAGTGGACGTCTTTCGGCTGAAAAGATGATGACGGAAGAAGAGGATATGATGCTGCTAAATACCAGTACTTTACATGGAACTATGCCTATCTGACCTTCACAACCCAGTTCATCATCGTCATCAGCCTATAATGTTCCCACTGCTGAGACACGGCCTCCTCTCAAGGAGAGGGAATGGGCTATAATCCACCACACGGGCCCAGTGCAGATTGGTAGATGTCACATGTCTTCTAATTTTTGGTTCTAGGACATGCCGGTTTCCTCACGATGTTTTCCTTCACCGTTTTGAGAGCAATGGTGATGAAACAAATTACACAAAGTAATGCGCCTGTATGGGTTCGAACCCACGACTTACTGTTCGTAAGTCGGGGCCGCCACCACTGGGCCACCGCTGCTCGCACAACCCAGACTGGGTAATACGATACTCGTTGATAAGACTGGTTTGACTTTCAAAGATCTACAAATGACAGTCAAAACCAACGGCTTAACGTGCTTTCCAAGGTACGGAGGAAACTCGGTCCGTGACGTATGGTCACCCATCTGCGTACCAACCTTGGCAAGCGCTGCTTACCCTTGAAGATAGATCCGTGCATCTGATATAATTTATCCACGGGCTCTTTCGTTCCGTTACATTGCCATTACGCGTTCAAATATTTGCGCATCGTCTTATTATGGGCTTGGGGATCGCTCCCACATTTGGGCACCGATGTAATTGCTGCTGAAATTGTTCCGATTCCCTAAGGGGTTGACTAAGGAAATTACACCGATGCGTGGATATATCTTATTGCTATGTCGTTGGGGGATAGGCTGAACTGACTCAAGAAAAAACGTAATACATTTTTAGGGTTCCGTACCCAAAGGGTAAAAATGGAACCCTATTACTAAGACTTCGCTGTCTGTCTGTCCGTCTGTCCGTCTGTCCGTCTGTCTGTCACCAGGCTGTATCTCATGAACCGTGACAGCTAGACAGTTGAAATTTTCACAGATGATGTATTTCTGTTGCCGCTATAACAACAAATACTAAAAACAGAATTAAAACAATATTTAAGGGGGGCTCCCATACAACAAACGTGATTTTTTTGCAGTTTTGTCTAATTTTTTTAAATAATGGTACGGAACCCTTCGTGCGCGAGTCCGACTCGCACTTGGCCGGTTTTTGAACACCGCGAGGGCAAGAGCGACATTTTATCAGCGATATCGACGATTAAAAAATAAAGAGGTAAGTATAAGACTGATAATAAGCCAGGAGGAGCTCGTGGCTAAATAATAACCTAGATCGTTAGGTTAAGCCGTACTTGCCTAGGTTGGTCTGTGGATGGGTGACCACCATTACATACCGAGTTTCCTCCGTACCTCGGAAAGTACGTTAAGCAGTTGGTCCCGGCTGTCATTTGTAGATCTTTGACAGTCGTTAAGTAGTCAGAGGCCCAAAAAAGTCTGACAACCAGTCTTACCAAGGAGTATCGTATTACCCGGTACTAACTGGGTTGTGGAGGTCAGATAGGCAGTCGCTCCATATAAAATACTGATATTCAGCTGCATCCGGTAAAACTGGAAGCCGACCCCAACATGTTGGGAAAAGGCTAGGCAGATGATGAAGACTGATAATAAGCCACCAGAAAACTTACGTCAATCCCGTGGAAAGTCATTTTAAAACAACATATCATCAGGCCTGTTTTCCCAAAAGGTTAAATAGAGGTATACCCGCATTGCATCTGTTATTTTAGAATAAAAAAACCGGCCAAACGAGAGTTGAACTTGCGTGCAGAGGGTTCCGTACAATGCCAAAGTCTTATATTGAGTTTACCACTTTATTTTCAATTGATAGAATTCTCATAGGTTTTCCTGTATTCTATAAGCAAAGAACTATATTTTGTATTTTTTTTCAAAATTTTAGACTCAGTAGTTTCGGAGATCAAGGGGAGAATGGTAATTTTTTTGTCTTCATCCATGAATGATGCTTTGCTGATATCCGAGTCTTTCCTTAAACCCTCTCTTTTATCGGTACATTATGCCCTTCCCGGTTTTGTTCTTATCCGTAATGATAGAACTGGAAAGGGTGGTGGTGGGGTTGCTATCTACTTGCGTGCTGATATTCCTTACAAGGTTGTTAGTACATCGCCATCCCCGTACTCGGGGTCAGCGGAGCATCTATTTATTGAAATTTCCCTACATCGCGTTAAAATGCTGCTGGGTGTATTGTATAGTCCTAATCTTAGCATCGATTACTTTGACTCTTTTGACTCACTTTTAAATGATTTCTGTCCCTCTTATGACCACGTAGTCATAATGGGTGATTTTAATACTTGCCTACTTAAAAATGACAGTCGTACTCACAAACTTCAAGCCCTCATAACTTCTTTTAATCTTAGTATTCTGCCTCTTTCTGCTACTCATCATTTCCCTAATTGTACCCCTTCTCTTTTAGACCTGATTATCGTCTCTAAATCTAGTAATGTATCTATCCATGGACAGCTCACTGCTTGTTTTTCGTATCACGATTTCATCTTTTTGTCCTATAAGATACGCCCTCCAAAGCGCAAATCACAACATATTCTCCTTAGGAACTACAAGGGCATAGATCTGGAGGCATTGCAGTCGTCTGTGTAGAGATGCTAAGAGACGCTACTTCCACAATTCTCTCGACAACCGCAACTCTTCTGAAGTCTGGAAGTTTCTAAAAACTGTCGGCATTGGCAAGTCTCCAGTTGTTTCCAGTAATTACGTTGACGTGTGTGCTCTTAACAATCATTTCTCACTACCTCCTGTTACTTTGGATCCGCACGTCAAGTCAGCTACTTTAAATAAACTTTCCGGTTTGCCTTTGCCGCAATGTTCTTCTTTTAAACTAAGCCCAGTGAGTGAGGATGAGGTTAAAAAATCGATGTGTGCCATCTCCTCCACTGCAATTGTTAATGACCTCCTTTGCTCAAGAATGATCTCTCCTATCCTTCCCTCTATCCTTCCCGTTTTGACTCACATTTTTAATTACTCCTTGTTTTTTTGTACTGTTCCCGAGGTCTGGAAACAAGCACATATTATCCCATTACCTAAAATTCCAAACCCGGCCTCACCAAACGATTTCAGACCCATTTTCATCCTCCCTTATCTCTCTAAAGTTCTTGAGCACATTGTTCATCAGCAACTCACTGCCTTCTTGTCTAGGAATGATCTGCTGAGTAATTTTCAATCCGGCTTTCGTCCAGGCCATAGCACTGTAACGGCTCTTTTAAAAGTTACTGATGATATCCGCTGGGCTATGGACCACAAATCTCTTACTTTACTCGTACTTCTGGACTTTAGCAGCGCCTTTAATTCTGTTGATTTTGACATCCTTCTTGGAATCCTTAAATCTATTAATTTCTCCTCTTCCACTATTGCCTGGTTCGATTCCTATCTTAAAGGCCGCTCGCAGCGTGTTCGTCTTGATGAGTCTTTTTCCGATTGGTGCCCACTTAGCGCGGGTGTGCCTCAGGGTGGCGTTCTCTCTCCTCTTATTTTTTCTATTTTCATTAACTCTGTCACCAGAGTCATCACTTCCTCCTTCCATCTCTACGCCGACGACTTGCAGCTTTACCATCATTTCTTGAGGGAAGATGCGGAAGCCGCCGTATCTGTCATGAACCGGGATCTGGATTTCATTAGTGAGTGGTCGCGGTCCTTTGGACTGCAGATCAACCCTAAGAAATCTCAGGCCTTGGTCATTGGCGGCAGGTATATGCGGAACAGGCTTGATGTTGCGTCGCTGTCTCCACTCAGGCTGAATGGAGTTCAGATAGAATACGCGAACAAGGCCAAAAACCTGGGGGTGATAATGGACTCCTACTTATCGTGGACTGCCCAGGTTGCTGAAGTAAGTCGCAAAGTGCACTACACATTTCACTCGTTGAAATGCCTTCAGAGCTTCTTGCCTTTGAAGACTAAAATCTCCCTTGCGCAAACTCTCATCCAGCCCATCATAGATTACGCCGATGCTTGTTGTCATGGAACTATGCCTATCTGACCTTCACAACCCAGTTCATCATCGTCATCAGCCTATAATGTTCCCACTGCTGAGACACGGCCTCCTCTCAAGGAGAGGGAATGGGCTATAATCCACCACACGGGCCCAGTGCAGATTGGTAGATGTCACATGTCTTCTAATTTTTGGTTCTAGGACATGCCGGTTTCCTCACGATGTTTTCCTTCACCGTTTTGAGAGCAATGGTGATGAAACAAATTACACAAAGTAATGCGCCTGTATGGGTTCGAACCCACGACTTACTGTTCGTAAGTCGGGGCCGCCACCACTGGGCCACCGCTGCTCGCACAACCCAGACTGGGTAATACGATACTCGTTGATAAGACTGGTTTGACTTTCAAAGATCTACAAATGACAGTCAAAACCAACGGCTTAACGTGCTTTCCAAGGTACGGAGGAAACTCGGTCCGTGACGTATGGTCACCCATCTGCGTACCAACCTTGGCAAGCGCTGCTTACCCTTGAAGATAGATCCGTGCATCTGATATAATTTATCCACGGGCTCTTTCGTTCCGTTACATTGCCATTACGCGTTCAAATATTTGCGCATCGTCTTATTATGGGCTTGGGGATCGCTCCCACATTTGGGCACCGATGTAATTGCTGCTGAAATTGTTCCGATTCCCTAAGGGGTTGACTAAGGAAATTACACCGATGCGTGGATATATCTTATTGCTATGTCGTTGGGGGATAGGCTGAACTGACTCAAGAAAAAACGTAATACATTTTTAGGGTTCCGTACCCAAAGGGTAAAAATGGAACCCTATTACTAAGACTTCGCTGTCTGTCTGTCCGTCTGTCCGTCTGTCCGTCTGTCTGTCACCAGGCTGTATCTCATGAACCGTGACAGCTAGACAGTTGAAATTTTCACAGATGATGTATTTCTGTTGCCGCTATAACAACAAATACTAAAAACAGAATTAAAACAATATTTAAGGGGGGCTCCCATACAACAAACGTGATTTTTTTGCAGTTTTGTCTAATTTTTTTAAATAATGGTACGGAACCCTTCGTGCGCGAGTCCGACTCGCACTTGGCCGGTTTTTGAACACCGCGAGGGCAAGAGCGACATTTTATCAGCGATATCGACGATTAAAAAATAAAGATGTAAGTATAAGACTGATAATAAGCCAGGAGGAGCTCGTGGCTAAATAATAACCTAGATCGTTAGGTTAAGCCGTACTTGCCTAGGTTGGTCTGTGGATGGGTGACCACCATTACATACCGAGTTTCCTCCGTACCTCGGAAAGTACGTTAAGCAGTTGGTCCCGGCTGTCATTTGTAGATCTTTGACAGTCGTTAAGTAGTCAGAGGCCCAAAAAAGTCTGACAACCAGTCTTACCAAGGAGTATCGTATTACCCGGTACTAACTGGGTTGTGGAGGTCAGATAGGCAGTCGCTCCATATAAAATACTGATATTCAGCTGCATCCGGTAAAACTGGAAGCCGACCCCAACATGTTGGGAAAAGGCTAGGCAGATGATGAAGACTGATAATAAGCCACCAGAAAACTTACGTCAATCCCGTGGAAAGTCATTTTAAAACAACATATCATCAGGCCTGTTTTCCCAAAAGGTTAAATAGAGGTATACCCGCATTGCATCTGTTATTTTAGAATAAAAAAACCGGCCAAACGAGAGTTGAACTTGCGTGCAGAGGGTTCCGTACAATGCCAAAGTCTTATATTGAGTTTACCACTTTATTTTCAATTGATAGAATTCTCATAGGTTTTCCTGTATTCTATAAGCAAAGAACTATATTTTGTATTTTTTTTCAAAATTTTAGACTCAGTAGTTTCGGAGATCAAGGGGAGAATGGTAATTTTTTTGTCTTCATCCATGAATGATGCTTTGCTGATATCCGAGTCTTTCCTTAAACCCTCTCTTTTATCGGTACATTATGCCCTTCCCGGTTTTGTTCTTATCCGTAATGATAGAACTGGAAAGGGTGGTGGTGGGGTTGCTATCTACTTGCGTGCTGATATTCCTTACAAGGTTGTTAGTACATCGCCATCCCCGTACTCGGGGTCAGCGGAGCATCTATTTATTGAAATTTCCCTACATCGCGTTAAAATGCTGCTGGGTGTATTGTATAGTCCTAATCTTAGCATCGATTACTTTGACTCTTTTGACTCACTTTTAAATGATTTCTGTCCCTCTTATGACCACGTAGTCATAATGGGTGATTTTAATACTTGCCTACTTAAAAATGACAGTCGTACTCACAAACTTCAAGCCCTCATAACTTCTTTTAATCTTAGTATTCTGCCTCTTTCTGCTACTCATCATTTCCCTAATTGTACCCCTTCTCTTTTAGACCTGATTATCGTCTCTAAATCTAGTAATGTATCTATCCATGGACAGCTCACTGCTTGTTTTTCGTATCACGATTTCATCTTTTTGTCCTATAAGATACGCCCTCCAAAGCGCAAATCACAACATATTCTCCTTAGGAACTACAAGGGCATAGATCTGGAGGCATTGCAGTCGTCTGTGTAGAGATGCTAAGAGACGCTACTTCCACAATTCTCTCGACAACCGCAACTCTTCTGAAGTCTGGAAGTTTCTAAAAACTGTCGGCATTGGCAAGTCTCCAGTTGTTTCCAGTAATTACGTTGACGTGTGTGCTCTTAACAATCATTTCTCACTACCTCCTGTTACTTTGGATCCGCACGTCAAGTCAGCTACTTTAAATAAACTTTCCGGTTTGCCTTTGCCGCAATGTTCTTCTTTTAAACTAAGCCCAGTGAGTGAGGATGAGGTTAAAAAATCGATGTGTGCCATCTCCTCCACTGCAATTGTTAATGACCTCCTTTGCTCAAGAATGATCTCTCCTATCCTTCCCTCTATCCTTCCCGTTTTGACTCACATTTTTAATTACTCCTTGTTTTTTTGTACTGTTCCCGAGGTCTGGAAACAAGCACATATTATCCCATTACCTAAAATTCCAAACCCGGCCTCACCAAACGATTTCAGACCCATTTTCATCCTCCCTTATCTCTCTAAAGTTCTTGAGCACATTGTTCATCAGCAACTCACTGCCTTCTTGTCTAGGAATGATCTGCTGAGTAATTTTCAATCCGGCTTTCGTCCAGGCCATAGCACTGTAACGGCTCTTTTAAAAGTTACTGATGATATCCGCTGGGCTATGGACCACAAATCTCTTACTTTACTCGTACTTCTGGACTTTAGCAGCGCCTTTAATTCTGTTGATTTTGACATCCTTCTTGGAATCCTTAAATCTATTAATTTCTCCTCTTCCACTATTGCCTGGTTCGATTCCTATCTTAAAGGCCGCTCGCAGCGTGTTCGTCTTGATGAGTCTTTTTCCGATTGGTGCCCACTTAGCGCGGGTGTGCCTCAGGGTGGCGTTCTCTCTCCTCTTATTTTTTCTATTTTCATTAACTCTGTCACCAGAGTCATCACTTCCTCCTTCCATCTCTACGCCGACGACTTGCAGCTTTACCATCATTTCTTGAGGGAAGATGCGGAAGCCGCCGTATCTGTCATGAACCGGGATCTGGATTTCATTAGTGAGTGGTCGCGGTCCTTTGGACTGCAGATCAACCCTAAGAAATCTCAGGCCTTGGTCATTGGCGGCAGGTATATGCGGAACAGGCTTGATGTTGCGTCGCTGTCTCCACTCAGGCTGAATGGAGTTCAGATAGAATACGCGAACAAGGCCAAAAACCTGGGGGTGATAATGGACTCCTACTTATCGTGGACTGCCCAGGTTGCTGAAGTAAGTCGCAAAGTGCACTACACATTTCACTCGTTGAAATGCCTTCAGAGCTTCTTGCCTTTGAAGACTAAAATCTCCCTTGCGCAAACTCTCATCCAGCCCATCATAGATTACGCCGATGCTTGTTGTCATGGAACTATGCCTATCTGACCTTCACAACCCAGTTCATCATCGTCATCAGCCTATAATGTTCCCACTGCTGAGACACGGCCTCCTCTCAAGGAGAGGGAATGGGCTATAATCCACCACACGGGCCCAGTGCAGATTGGTAGATGTCACATGTCTTCTAATTTTTGGTTCTAGGACATGCCGGTTTCCTCACGATGTTTTCCTTCACCGTTTTGAGAGCAATGGTGATGAAACAAATTACACAAAGTAATGCGCCTGTATGGGTTCGAACCCACGACTTACTGTTCGTAAGTCGGGGCCGCCACCACTGGGCCACCGCTGCTCGCACAACCCAGACTGGGTAATACGATACTCGTTGATAAGACTGGTTTGACTTTCAAAGATCTACAAATGACAGTCAAAACCAACGGCTTAACGTGCTTTCCAAGGTACGGAGGAAACTCGGTCCGTGACGTATGGTCACCCATCTGCGTACCAACCTTGGCAAGCGCTGCTTACCCTTGAAGATAGATCCGTGCATCTGATATAATTTATCCACGGGCTCTTTCGTTCCGTTACATTGCCATTACGCGTTCAAATATTTGCGCATCGTCTTATTATGGGCTTGGGGATCGCTCCCACATTTGGGCACCGATGTAATTGCTGCTGAAATTGTTCCGATTCCCTAAGGGGTTGACTAAGGAAATTACACCGATGCGTGGATATATCTTATTGCTATGTCGTTGGGGGATAGGCTGAACTGACTCAAGAAAAAACGTAATACATTTTTAGGGTTCCGTACCCAAAGGGTAAAAATGGAACCCTATTACTAAGACTTCGCTGTCTGTCTGTCCGTCTGTCCGTCTGTCCGTCTGTCTGTCACCAGGCTGTATCTCATGAACCGTGACAGCTAGACAGTTGAAATTTTCACAGATGATGTATTTCTGTTGCCGCTATAACAACAAATACTAAAAACAGAATTAAAACAATATTTAAGGGGGGCTCCCATACAACAAACGTGATTTTTTTGCAGTTTTGTCTAATTTTTTTAAATAATGGTACGGAACCCTTCGTGCGCGAGTCCGACTCGCACTTGGCCGGTTTTTGAACACCGCGAGGGCAAGAGCGACATTTTATCAGCGATATCGACGATTAAAAAATAAAGATGTAAGTATAAGACTGATAATAAGCCAGGAGGAGCTCGTGGCTAAATAATAACCTAGATCGTTAGGTTAAGCCGTACTTGCCTAGGTTGGTCTGTGGATGGGTGACCACCATTACATACCGAGTTTCCTCCGTACCTCGGAAAGTACGTTAAGCAGTTGGTCCCGGCTGTCATTTGTAGATCTTTGACAGTCGTTAAGTAGTCAGAGGCCCAAAAAAGTCTGACAACCAGTCTTACCAAGGAGTATCGTATTACCCGGTACTAACTGGGTTGTGGAGGTCAGATAGGCAGTCGCTCCATATAAAATACTGATATTCAGCTGCATCCGGTAAAACTGGAAGCCGACCCCAACATGTTGGGAAAAGGCTAGGCAGATGATGAAGACTGATAATAAGCCACCAGAAAACTTACGTCAATCCCGTGGAAAGTCATTTTAAAACAACATATCATCAGGCCTGTTTTCCCAAAAGGTTAAATAGAGGTATACCCGCATTGCATCTGTTATTTTAGAATAAAAAAACCGGCCAAACGAGAGTTGAACTTGCGTGCAGAGGGTTCCGTACAATGCCAAAGTCTTATATTGAGTTTACCACTTTATTTTCAATTGATAGAATTCTCATAGGTTTTCCTGTATTCTATAAGCAAAGAACTATATTTTGTATTTTTTTTCAAAATTTTAGACTCAGTAGTTTCGGAGATCAAGGGGAGAATGGTAATTTTTTTGTCTTCATCCATGAATGATGCTTTGCTGATATCCGAGTCTTTCCTTAAACCCTCTCTTTTATCGGTACATTATGCCCTTCCCGGTTTTGTTCTTATCCGTAATGATAGAACTGGAAAGGGTGGTGGTGGGGTTGCTATCTACTTGCGTGCTGATATTCCTTACAAGGTTGTTAGTACATCGCCATCCCCGTACTCGGGGTCAGCGGAGCATCTATTTATTGAAATTTCCCTACATCGCGTTAAAATGCTGCTGGGTGTATTGTATAGTCCTAATCTTAGCATCGATTACTTTGACTCTTTTGACTCACTTTTAAATGATTTCTGTCCCTCTTATGACCACGTAGTCATAATGGGTGATTTTAATACTTGCCTACTTAAAAATGACAGTCGTACTCACAAACTTCAAGCCCTCATAACTTCTTTTAATCTTAGTATTCTGCCTCTTTCTGCTACTCATCATTTCCCTAATTGTACCCCTTCTCTTTTAGACCTGATTATCGTCTCTAAATCTAGTAATGTATCTATCCATGGACAGCTCACTGCTTGTTTTTCGTATCACGATTTCATCTTTTTGTCCTATAAGATACGCCCTCCAAAGCGCAAATCACAACATATTCTCCTTAGGAACTACAAGGGCATAGATCTGGAGGCATTGCAGTCGTCTGTGTAGAGATGCTAAGAGACGCTACTTCCACAATTCTCTCGACAACCGCAACTCTTCTGAAGTCTGGAAGTTTCTAAAAACTGTCGGCATTGGCAAGTCTCCAGTTGTTTCCAGTAATTACGTTGACGTGTGTGCTCTTAACAATCATTTCTCACTACCTCCTGTTACTTTGGATCCGCACGTCAAGTCAGCTACTTTAAATAAACTTTCCGGTTTGCCTTTGCCGCAATGTTCTTCTTTTAAACTAAGCCCAGTGAGTGAGGATGAGGTTAAAAAATCGATGTGTGCCATCTCCTCCACTGCAATTGTTAATGACCTCCTTTGCTCAAGAATGATCTCTCCTATCCTTCCCTCTATCCTTCCCGTTTTGACTCACATTTTTAATTACTCCTTGTTTTTTTGTACTGTTCCCGAGGTCTGGAAACAAGCACATATTATCCCATTACCTAAAATTCCAAACCCGGCCTCACCAAACGATTTCAGACCCATTTTCATCCTCCCTTATCTCTCTAAAGTTCTTGAGCACATTGTTCATCAGCAACTCACTGCCTTCTTGTCTAGGAATGATCTGCTGAGTAATTTTCAATCCGGCTTTCGTCCAGGCCATAGCACTGTAACGGCTCTTTTAAAAGTTACTGATGATATCCGCTGGGCTATGGACCACAAATCTCTTACTTTACTCGTACTTCTGGACTTTAGCAGCGCCTTTAATTCTGTTGATTTTGACATCCTTCTTGGAATCCTTAAATCTATTAATTTCTCCTCTTCCACTATTGCCTGGTTCGATTCCTATCTTAAAGGCCGCTCGCAGCGTGTTCGTCTTGATGAGTCTTTTTCCGATTGGTGCCCACTTAGCGCGGGTGTGCCTCAGGGTGGCGTTCTCTCTCCTCTTATTTTTTCTATTTTCATTAACTCTGTCACCAGAGTCATCACTTCCTCCTTCCATCTCTACGCCGACGACTTGCAGCTTTACCATCATTTCTTGAGGGAAGATGCGGAAGCCGCCGTATCTGTCATGAACCGGGATCTGGATTTCATTAGTGAGTGGTCGCGGTCCTTTGGACTGCAGATCAACCCTAAGAAATCTCAGGCCTTGGTCATTGGCGGCAGGTATATGCGGAACAGGCTTGATGTTGCGTCGCTGTCTCCACTCAGGCTGAATGGAGTTCAGATAGAATACGCGAACAAGGCCAAAAACCTGGGGGTGATAATGGACTCCTACTTATCGTGGACTGCCCAGGTTGCTGAAGTAAGTCGCAAAGTGCACTACACATTTCACTCGTTGAAATGCCTTCAGAGCTTCTTGCCTTTGAAGACTAAAATCTCCCTTGCGCAAACTCTCATCCAGCCCATCATAGATTACGCCGATGCTTGTTGTCATGGAACTATGCCTATCTGACCTTCACAACCCAGTTCATCATCGTCATCAGCCTATAATGTTCCCACTGCTGAGACACGGCCTCCTCTCAAGGAGAGGGAATGGGCTATAATCCACCACACGGGCCCAGTGCAGATTGGTAGATGTCACATGTCTTCTAATTTTTGGTTCTAGGACATGCCGGTTTCCTCACGATGTTTTCCTTCACCGTTTTGAGAGCAATGGTGATGAAACAAATTACACAAAGTAATGCGCCTGTATGGGTTCGAACCCACGACTTACTGTTCGTAAGTCGGGGCCGCCACCACTGGGCCACCGCTGCTCGCACAACCCAGACTGGGTAATACGATACTCGTTGATAAGACTGGTTTGACTTTCAAAGATCTACAAATGACAGTCAAAACCAACGGCTTAACGTGCTTTCCAAGGTACGGAGGAAACTCGGTCCGTGACGTATGGTCACCCATCTGCGTACCAACCTTGGCAAGCGCTGCTTACCCTTGAAGATAGATCCGTGCATCTGATATAATTTATCCACGGGCTCTTTCGTTCCGTTACATTGCCATTACGCGTTCAAATATTTGCGCATCGTCTTATTATGGGCTTGGGGATCGCTCCCACATTTGGGCACCGATGTAATTGCTGCTGAAATTGTTCCGATTCCCTAAGGGGTTGACTAAGGAAATTACACCGATGCGTGGATATATCTTATTGCTATGTCGTTGGGGGATAGGCTGAACTGACTCAAGAAAAAACGTAATACATTTTTAGGGTTCCGTACCCAAAGGGTAAAAATGGAACCCTATTACTAAGACTTCGCTGTCTGTCTGTCCGTCTGTCCGTCTGTCCGTCTGTCTGTCACCAGGCTGTATCTCATGAACCGTGACAGCTAGACAGTTGAAATTTTCACAGATGATGTATTTCTGTTGCCGCTATAACAACAAATACTAAAAACAGAATTAAAACAATATTTAAGGGGGGCTCCCATACAACAAACGTGATTTTTTTGCAGTTTTGTCTAATTTTTTTAAATAATGGTACGGAACCCTTCGTGCGCGAGTCCGACTCGCACTTGGCCGGTTTTTGAACACCGCGAGGGCAAGAGCGACATTTTATCAGCGATATCGACGATTAAAAAATAAAGATGTAAGTATAAGACTGATAATAAGCCAGGAGGAGCTCGTGGCTAAATAATAACCTAGATCGTTAGGTTAAGCCGTACTTGCCTAGGTTGGTCTGTGGATGGGTGACCACCATTACATACCGAGTTTCCTCCGTACCTCGGAAAGTACGTTAAGCAGTTGGTCCCGGCTGTCATTTGTAGATCTTTGACAGTCGTTAAGTAGTCAGAGGCCCAAAAAAGTCTGACAACCAGTCTTACCAAGGAGTATCGTATTACCCGGTACTAACTGGGTTGTGGAGGTCAGATAGGCAGTCGCTCCATATAAAATACTGATATTCAGCTGCATCCGGTAAAACTGGAAGCCGACCCCAACATGTTGGGAAAAGGCTAGGCAGATGATGAAGACTGATAATAAGCCACCAGAAAACTTACGTCAATCCCGTGGAAAGTCATTTTAAAACAACATATCATCAGGCCTGTTTTCCCAAAAGGTTA
The DNA here is from genome assembly GCA_905147715.2 of Xestia xanthographa. NCBI lineage: Eukaryota > Metazoa > Arthropoda > Insecta > Lepidoptera > Noctuidae > Xestia > Xestia xanthographa. The sequence continues at coordinate 4,139,087 of LR990656.1, read as the reverse complement.
AATAGAGGTATACCCGCATTGCATCTGTTATTTTAGAATAAAAAAACCGGCCAAACGAGAGTTGAACTTGCGTGCAGAGGGTTCCGTACAATGCCAAAGTCTTATATTGAGTTTACCACTTTATTTTCAATTGATAGAATTCTCATAGGTTTTCCTGTATTCTATAAGCAAAGAACTATATTTTGTATTTTTTTTCAAAATTTTAGACTCAGTAGTTTCGGAGATCAAGGGGAGAATGGTAATTTTTTTGTCTTCATCCATGAATGATGCTTTGCTGATATCCGAGTCTTTCCTTAAACCCTCTCTTTTATCGGTACATTATGCCCTTCCCGGTTTTGTTCTTATCCGTAATGATAGAACTGGAAAGGGTGGTGGTGGGGTTGCTATCTACTTGCGTGCTGATATTCCTTACAAGGTTGTTAGTACATCGCCATCCCCGTACTCGGGGTCAGCGGAGCATCTATTTATTGAAATTTCCCTACATCGCGTTAAAATGCTGCTGGGTGTATTGTATAGTCCTAATCTTAGCATCGATTACTTTGACTCTTTTGACTCACTTTTAAATGATTTCTGTCCCTCTTATGACCACGTAGTCATAATGGGTGATTTTAATACTTGCCTACTTAAAAATGACAGTCGTACTCACAAACTTCAAGCCCTCATAACTTCTTTTAATCTTAGTATTCTGCCTCTTTCTGCTACTCATCATTTCCCTAATTGTACCCCTTCTCTTTTAGACCTGATTATCGTCTCTAAATCTAGTAATGTATCTATCCATGGACAGCTCACTGCTTGTTTTTCGTATCACGATTTCATCTTTTTGTCCTATAAGATACGCCCTCCAAAGCGCAAATCACAACATATTCTCCTTAGGAACTACAAGGGCATAGATCTGGAGGCATTGCAGTCGTCTGTGTAGAGATGCTAAGAGACGCTACTTCCACAATTCTCTCGACAACCGCAACTCTTCTGAAGTCTGGAAGTTTCTAAAAACTGTCGGCATTGGCATGTCTCCAGTTGTTTCCAGTAATTACGTTGACGTGTGTGCTCTTAACAATCATTTCTCACTACCTCCTGTTACTTTGGATCCGCACGTCAAGTCAGCTACTTTAAATAAACTTTCCGGTTTGCCTTTGCCGCAATGTTCTTCTTTTAAACTAAGCCCAGTGAGTGAGGATGAGGTTAAAAAATCGATGTGTGCCATCTCCTCCACTGCAATTGTTAATGACCTCCTTTGCTCAAGAATGATCTCTCCTATCCTTCCCTCTATCCTTCCCGTTTTGACTCACATTTTTAATTACTCCTTGTTTTTTTGTACTGTTCCCGAGGTCTGGAAACAAGCACATATTATCCCATTACCTAAAATTCCAAACCCGGCCTCACCAAACGATTTCAGACCCATTTTCATCCTCCCTTATCTCTCTAAAGTTCTTGAGCACATTGTTCATCAGCAACTCACTGCCTTCTTGTCTAGGAATGATCTGCTGAGTAATTTTCAATCCGGCTTTCGTCCAGGCCATAGCACTGTAACGGCTCTTTTAAAAGTTACTGATGATATCCGCTGGGCTATGGACCACAAATCTCTTACTTTACTCGTACTTCTGGACTTTAGCAGCGCCTTTAATTCTGTTGATTTTGACATCCTTCTTGGAATCCTTAAATCTATTAATTTCTCCTCTTCCACTATTGCCTGGTTCGATTCCTATCTTAAAGGCCGCTCGCAGCGTGTTCGTCTTGATGAGTCTTTTTCCGATTGGTGCCCACTTAGCGCGGGTGTGCCTCAGGGTGGCGTTCTCTCTCCTCTTATTTTTTCTATTTTCATTAACTCTGTCACCAGAGTCATCACTTCCTCCTTCCATCTCTACGCCGACGACTTGCAGCTTTACCATCATTTCTTGAGGGAAGATGCGGAAGCCGCCGTATCTGTCATGAACCGGGATCTGGATTTCATTAGTGAGTGGTCGCGGTCCTTTGGACTGCAGATCAACCCTAAGAAATCTCAGGCCTTGGTCATTGGCGGCAGGTATATGCGGAACAGGCTTGATGTTGCGTCGCTGTCTCCACTCAGGCTGAATGGAGTTCAGATAGAATACGCGAACAAGGCCAAAAACCTGGGGGTGATAATGGACTCCTACTTATCGTGGACTGCCCAGGTTGCTGAAGTAAGTCGCAAAGTGCACTACACATTTCACTCGTTGAAATGCCTTCAGAGCTTCTTGCCTTTGAAGACTAAAATCTCCCTTGCGCAAACTCTCATCCAGCCCATCATAGATTACGCCGATGCTTGTTATTTGGATGCCACCGAGGAGCTTTTAAATAAACTTGAGCGTTTGCAAAATATCTGTATTCGTTTTGTTTTTAACCTTAGAAAGTATGACCATGTTTCCAACTTTCGCAAGATACTCAAGTGGCTCCCAATCCGACTTCGCAGGAACTCTCGGATATTGTGTTTGCTATTTAACATCCTTCATAACCCTAAAACTCCATCCTATCTGCGGGAACGCTTTTCCTACTCCCGTCCCTTTGATGCACCTTGCCGGTCGCATCTTAGGAACCTCCTTAAATCCCCTCCCCACTCTACCGATTTCTACTCCTACTCCTTTACTGTACACGCTGTGCGGTTGTGGAATTCTCTTCCGCCTGATATTAGAGACTGCCAAACTATTGCAGTATTTAAAAGAAGAGTGAAAGAACACTATCTGTCCAATTCGTCATAGTTGCATAAGTATTTATTAATATATATTATTTTGTAGTTTATATATTTGTGTTATATATTTTGTCTTGTATGTATGTACGTATATTCTTGTATTGTATGTTATATTTAAATTCTATATTTGCTTTAAGTTTTTATGTATTCTATTTCCCATTTTTTACATACTATGTCTACATCTCATTGTATCTTCTCTTCTTTCGCAGGTATGCTGGAAGAGATTTCTTTAGAAATAAGCATCACCTTTGTACCTATTTTTCCATTCCTTTCTTCTTTTCTGTATTTAGTGTGTACATAAACCGTTAAATAAAATAAAATAAATAAATGAAATCAAATAATTTATTTTACAATAATAACAAAAATATATTTGAGATCCTCATAACAACCCCTTTCATTTAATACCTATATGACACAGTAAGGTTTGCAAAACGTTTTTCTTTTATTTCCTAATATGTCCCCCAAAAATCACTTTATGTTCAATTGATAGAATTCTTATAGGTATTCCTGTAATCTACAAGCAATTAAATATATTTCCTAATTTTTTCAAAATTTTAGGCTCAGTAGTTTCGGAAATAACGCCGTAGACACGAAAGAGACTCGACAAATCTTTTGTTCATCTGTCATTTTGTCGATTCAATGACAGATGAACAAAAGATTTGTCGATTCTCTTTCGTGTCTACGGCGTTCATGCTAAGCGGGCAGGTGGTCAATTTTCGTCTTCTTTCATGAATAAAATCAAAACTATTTATTTTACAATACTAACAAAAATACATTATAAAACACATCTAAACGGGTATTTATCGCGAATTCTACCGACGTTTCTACCGGATTGCACCAGCCGTGGTCGCGGGAAGACTGAAGTATTAGGGCTATATATCCCTCAAATGGCTTAGCATGATCCTCCGTTACGCCTAAAATACTGCAGCAATAATTTTGAAATAAATATATGGTAAAGTTGAAGATTAATGCTAAGTCCTATGTGTGACGAAAACACGATTCCATAAACATTTCTTGATATAGAAAAATTCCAAAGTTACCTCCAAATCGAACAATAAACCGCTGGTATTCAAAAAGTACGTCAAATTAGATCATGAAACTTTGCATACTAACTAATCTAACTATAAAGCAGGTCTTGTGTGTTTTTCTTTTTTAGTCCAATCAATTTTTTGTAAATCGCAAAAAACCACTCATTTCGCACTATTCGGCCGCAGTGACTGACGTAACAACCGCTTTGTAGTGCAAGCTGATTAGAACTTTATTCTAACAGTTTTTAAAACGAAGTTTGAACCACCACAAATAGAGTTGCTAATTTTAGGGTTAGAAGGGCCTTAACTTTAATTCCCCAATTAAACCACCACAAATAGAGTTGCTAATTTTAGGGTTAGAAGGGCCTTAACTTTAATTCCCCGATTACTCTCACTCTCATGTCTGCTTGATCTTGTTACTGGAACGAGTAACGGTCGCAAAGTAATTCCACGATTATTTTAAATTGCTTTAGCGTGAGATGTTGGGATTGAACGTAACGAAGTTTTGGGAATGGCAATTAGGAAGCAATTGTTTAAGGCTTTCGAGTAAAAAGGACATTTCCTTGTTGAAAAGGTAAACTGACTTTCAATAAAATAAAAAAACAGAAATTGTTGTTGTGGCGGCTGTGATATAAGAGTGTGTTCTTGTTTCGTGCGGAAAAACTTGGCTCATATTTTCCATCAATTTTGAAAATATTATGACGTCATGGACTTCATTCCCTACAGGAGTTGAACAGGAGCAAGCCGGGAAATGCCACCAGGCACACGGCTTGTGTTTAATGAAATCGTCTCAATCTCATTTTTTCAAACAAAGCATTATTTTGAACAAACAACTGATTTTCACTCAACAAATTACACAAGGATAATAACGCCAAACACAATTCACTTTGGTAACCATAATTCAGTAATAGCATCCGTAACAAAATCCCTTTGGCTCGCCACAATTTCCTAAATCAGACAATTCACTTAAACCAACCTCAAAATGTAATGATCTCATCAGAAAAACTGGCCAAGTTCGAGTCGGACACGGAGGATTCTGCACCGTCGTATAATATTTTGACAGTCCATATTTTTTTCAATACACTTCCTCAAAAACTGGTCCATAACGCACTACGATTAGGTACAACATGCAATGTATTTCACACGCGTGCGATTTTTTCCACTTTCCCGCACGTGTGCGGGAATGAAAATTGCCACAGATAACTATACTTAAACTTAGTCCAAATTGGTTGAATGCCTATGTCTGAGGTGAATGTTTTTTTTTAAATTTCGGCAAAGCACTACGCGTCTTTACGGCAAAAATATTTTTTGAATATTCAAATTGTGTTTATAAATAGAATATCATAGATAAACATGATTATTAAAAACTAATAGTTACTTTTATACACAAATTAACATTTATTTGTGTTTTGAATTCAAAAATATAAAATAAATCAATTTTATATATTAGGCTGTTTAACGGCTTCATACCTTTGCCTCTCCTTCAACCTGGCGAAACCAAAGCGCGAAAAAAAAAGAAAATTAAAATCATAGTTATAGAGTTCGTGACAAAAATATTTTTCGTTATTTTATTTTATTTCTTCAAAAGTGTATTGAAAAACGTCGTTTGATACACGTGGACATTTGTTATTGCAATTCTCGGCTCAAAAACACCCTCGCCTACGGCTCGGGTGTTATAATTCCGCCTCGAATACAATAACAAACTTTCTCCACTTGTATCAAAATGTACATAAATAAAATAATAATAAATATATCATAATATATGTAGTAAATTCGTGTACAAAACGGCGGTAAAGACACGTTTGTGATTATGAGAACCCCGTCTATTTTTTACACATACACATATTATCACGACTGTAATCCAACAAGTACAGCCTGGTTTCAGGCTTGCTAAGGCAGATTCATCTTTCATGGGGTACTGTTTAAAATGTTACAATAAAATACCCGATCTAACCAAGATTCTGTAACAATATTTTGATTTAAAAGAGTGTCCATGATGGAGTTTCTTGCCTGTTCTTCCCCATAGAGATCTACGCTAGGGAATGGGCAACTGCAGTACTTTCTCAAGTTATTATGTCTTGTGACTGGGACTGTAGCTTTGTATTTTTGACATTCAAAAGTGCCGTAATGGTCTAATTGAATGCTTTGATAAATGATGTTTATTTTGCTGATCGTTGTTTATACCTCTCTACAAAAAGGGATCCACAAAGAAATGCAGTAACTATCGTCTTATTTCCTTAATATCACACAGCAGTAAAATTCTACTGCATATAATAAACACCAGGCTTCAAGCTTACTTAGGTAGGGAAATAAGTCCGGAACAGGCGGGCTTTGTCAAAGGTCGTGGCACTCGTGAACAGATACTTATCCTCAGACAAATCATTGAGAAAGCCAGAGAGTTCAATAGTGCGCTGTATATCTGTTTTATTGACTTCAGCAAAGCATTTGACACTGTCATCTGGTCCAAATTATGGAAAATACTGCTGAAGATGGGTGTGCCTCACCATCTGGTACATCTTATCAGGAAACTTTATGAGTGCGGAACAGCAAGTGTGCGCTTGAATGGTGTCGATTCAGAATCCTTCAAAACACAAGCTGGTGTCAGACAAGGATGTATACTATCACCCCTGCTGTTCAATATATACACCGAATACATAATGCGGATTGTTCTAGATAACTGGGATAAGGGTGTGTCGGTTGGAGGCAGGATGATATCCAACCTGAGGTATGCTGATGATACAACCCTCCTGGCGTCGTCTAAGGAGGATATCAGTAATTTGTTGGGTGTTCTCGAAACCACTAGTCTAAAGTTTGGACTCGCCCTGAACCGCGAAAAAACCAAGATGATGATAGTGGATAGAGCTCACGAAAACAACCCAGATACCACACCAGTTGCCAACTGTGAAGTCGTCAACAGCTACATCTATTTGGGCTCTACTATCACTAATTGTGGGGGCTGTGACACCGAGATTAGACGACGTTGCGCCATAACTCGATCGGCTGCACAAAAACTAGACAAAATCTGGAGAGACCGCCGAATAACTAAAAATACAAAAATTCGTCTTATGAACACCTTGGTTTTTCCGATCTTCCTCTATGGAGCGGAGACATGGACATTGCGTATGCAGGACCGACGCAAGATTGACGCCCTTGAGATGTGGTGTTGGAGGCGCATGCTAAAGATTCCCTGGACCGCTCATCGGACTAACGTGTCAATACTCAAAGAACTCAATATTAAACAAAGACTGTCGTCGCTTGTGCAATTACGAATCCTCAGATTCTTTGGACACGTTACCCGCAACAATGATTCCATGGAGCGTTTGGTAATTCAGGGTAGAGTCGAAGGCACGAGACCACGTGGTCGATCACCAACCCGATGGACAGACTCCATTAAATCTATCACCAAGATCCCTCTGGCAGAATGTGCTCGCCATGCGACCAATAGAGACCGGTGGAAAAGGATCGCGAAGGCAGCGACCGCTGTTGTGGGCGATCCCTCATGACCACGACCACTCTGTCAAGAGTGAACGACTAAGAAGAAGAAGTTTATTTTGCAAGTAGGTTTTTACAAACACTTTTACACGTCATTTTTTTTTAAACTAGTTGGGGCCGGTGTTTCGTACCTGACTACCCTGAGAAGAAACAGCCGAAACAAACTCAGAGGTCTCTTTTGAAGTCCAGACATAATCTTGCTCAATTCACATGAGGACTATGCAGATTAGTGTCTGAGATGGTCTTTTGAAGAAAGAACCACACAGATTTGAGTGGACCTGTCCAGCCATTGCAAGCATTTGTCAGTTATCGTGTAGCTCGACTTATAACTCAAGGAGCTCAACGAAACGACGAACAATACCAAAGAAAGGACATTTGGGTAGGTCGCTTATAGTAGGTCGCTTATAGTAGTTTGAGTTTGAGTTTGAATCCCAGAAGGTTTAGGTAGAAGTGTACCTAATAGTACACCCACATTACCGGTTTTCTTTAAGTCCCATGTTATAAGGAGCAAATCATCAACTGAGCACAATTCCATACTGCTACTGAGATTGAGAAATTCCCCAATAACACTTTCCTCGACCTGGACATCGAAATCAGAACCTCAGCAGTTTTCGTGTAAAAGTGTTTGTAAAAACCTACTTGCAGAATAAACATCATTTAGCAATCAACCAACGAGGCAGTCACTCTTTATTTTAGCCTTTATTTATTTACTTTATAATTATTATCTACATCTACACTAATATTATAAAGAGGAAAGATTTGTATTGTTGAGTGTATGTTTGTAATGAATAAACACAAGAACTGTTGCGCCGATTTCAATTTTTTTTTACACCTTTAGAAAGCTACATTCACCTTGAGTACTATAGGCTATATTTTTTTCCCCGTACTCCTTCGGGAACGGAAACTACGCTGGTTAAACCGCGTGACGTCTGCTAGTTTGTTATAATAGTGTCTATTGTAGCACAGACTCCATGATTTTTTAAGTATCCTACCTATTACGGTCCAAATGATAGAGCCCTACACGGCTTTGTAATTTTCTCGACATTTCGAGAATTCTCGAGAAATTCCTGTCGGGAATTCCAGGGACTCGGGAAAAAAACGTACGGGACCTTAAAATCGTTGCCCTCATCGCTGAAAATCAACTCAACGCTTGCAATCACTTGCTAATTGTCATTTTACATAATGAAGGCACTTATTAAACCTCGTTTCCGACTGATAGGTATTCTTGAAACTCTCATTTGGACTTTAATACGATGGGGAAACCTTTGAACTTGTAGGTTGAAACAATTGGCGGTGTTATTTGAGTTTGGGATAAGGCTATGGCGTGAGATTTGACGGTCTTGTGGTGAAACGATCGTCAGGCATTACTAGAATCTGACATTTATCGACTAAACCACGTATATTGCACGGTCTGCATGACTTAGGCCTGAATTCCTCGCTCGTACGAGTGCACACACACCCATTATGAACACACTATGACTATATTATGGCACCATACTGCGACGCTGAAGTCAGCGGCGCGTGTTTGCTACTGTTTTTCTCGCTGACGTACGCGACCGACCGTCAGCCGTACAGGAATTCTGGCCTTATACTTAACTTCTTTCCTTGTTTCAGAAATAATTTTTATTTAGGCCTGTTTTTTCCTTTTTTCTTCTTATAATAGTCGTCAAGGAAACTCGTGGCTGAATAATACCAACAGCTCGAGTCGATCTTTAGGTTAAGTTGGTCTGAGTTGATCCATGGATGGGTAACCACCCATTACATACCAAATTTCTCCTTGCCTCGGAAAGCACGTTTAGCCGTAGGTCTCGGCTGTGATTTTTAGATCTTTGACAGTCGTTACAGGTAGTCAGTGGTCCGAAAGTCTGACAACCAGTCTTACCAAGGGGTATCGTATTACCCAGTACTTACTGGGTTGTGGAGGTCAGATAAGCAGTCACATTAAGTAAAATACAGGTATTCAGCTGCACCCTGTTTGACTGGAAGCCGACCCCAACATAGTTGGGAAAAGGCTAGGCAGATGATGATTAGTCATACTTATTAAAACTACCGACCTAATCTAGTTTTCATAACATCAAAAGACAACATTTATAGTACATTACTGCAGCGCGGCCAGCAATAACGGCATTGATGGACTAACGTGTAAATGTGGGCCGAGACACATATACGTAATGCCTAGTTGTGGCCAAGGCTTGTTTAGTACTTTTCTCAAGTAATGCGAGGAAATTAAAACTCTCGCGTTGAAGAGTTCACTTGTTTTTTCAATAAACCGCTTTCTATTTGCAAGCCAATTTGAAAGGAGACAGTTTTTTTTAGGCCCTCTGCGATGTTGCGTATATTCATATTACTTACACCAAAAAAAAGTAACCATTTTATTATAGTAATAAACAAAAGATTACATAGAAACGAAACCGGAATCTTAAAATCATAATAAATTAGTTGTATTATGATATTTTTTTGCGAGTCAAATCATTCCTGTTGTGATCAATGCCATTTGACAGAAAATACTTACGTAAATAGGGGCGTTTTTTCCGTTTACAAAAAAAAAGTATGGTATCCATTGGTAATAATATCTGCTTTAATTAAAATAAAATATAATAAACAAAGAAATAATATTAAACTGTGAGCTTTTTAATGCTATTTTAGAAGTTTCCGCAATATTTTAGATGGTAGGTACCTATAGAAAATCATCATGGCACGGAACGTTGTAAATCCGTCTTTTTGGTGGTTGACAAACAACTTCATTTGACATTTAATCTTTCCGTTTATTTTGATTGTTGTGAATGTGCGATTTTTTTGCATATAATAAAAACTATTTTATAAAAATGACATCTGCTGGTCGTTGTGTCAATTGTGCAGTAAGATTACAACGCAATGTGCGAATACAATTACTTTCAGAGACTGGTACAGACGTGTTATTATTATTGTTTATTGTTAGATTCTCGTTTTCATTTTCGAATTTCTCATCATTCCGGTTAGACATGGCTTAGCTAATATTTGCACTGTAATCTAGAGATTATAAGGAAGAAATCTATATACGTTTAATTAATATCTGCTACAATTTATGTGGGTGGCCTATTCTCCAAACAAAAAAAATTGTCTCCTTTAAATAAAACCTTTGATAAGTTACCTCTTTGGTTGCCATGTTTCAGAGTAAAACATCGTTCCATTTTTAAATAACACGACAGATATGAGTTTTCATACAACTTTTGCCTTCCGCTGGTAGCATGTATCTGGCCAGTACAGCAATTTCGATTTGTCTCGAAGAAGGTTGTCAAAATAATGCTCAAATTTCCAAGCATGTTTAGGAAAACATATTTTACCCAATAAATCAAAATAATACTTGGCAGTCGTTCAAAAACTGAAGATATCATTTATGATAGAATTAATCAAGTGTTTGCTAATGACTACTTGACAAGTTTACTCAGAGACAATGTATATTGGCGATGAGCCAGAAAAGCACTAGCTCGGACAAACTAAGTAAATCCATTTTGTTATGGGCTCTTGTTTCAGTTATTATTTTGATTATTTCATACTCTATGCGTCGCGTGAATGTGTCTATTAGTCTAAGATCCCTTACAGAACGACCTTCACCGCTGGTTAATGGGTGAAAAGTATTTTATATCAAATTATACGTAAATGGCGATTATAATATGGCGACACTTGGGGGACGCCTATGTCTAGCAGTGGACGTCTTTTGGCTGAACTGATGATGATGATGATATGTAAATATGTCAATAAATATATTGCAAATAGGTTGACAAAAACAATGTTGTATGTGTTATGTTATTTAAAATAGTTATTATATAAGATAGTTTAAGTAAGGACCACGCTAACGCATTAGGATTTCCCTGTAATGTTAGTAGTGTTTGTGATAAATAAATAAATATTTTTGTATAAATTAAAAAAAAAAAATGTTTTCTTAAACATTTCTCTGGTTTGGTTAATAGACAAATTCCATCACCACCAATTGAAAGTATGAAGCCTATCGAATATTATGCAAACGTTAACAACGTTATGCAACGTTAAGTTAACCGGTTAACCTAACGTTTCCTTATTCTATAGGCTATAGAATATGCAACATTTATGAAGCCTCTACAGCTTTCATACTTTCAATTGGTAGGTATGGAATTGGTCTATTAGCCAAATGAAAAAAAAAAAAAATTGTATTCTGAACTGAAATCTTTTAGTCAACCCATTTGCAATATATTTTCAACCGACTTCCAAAAAGAGGAGGTTCTCAATTCGACTGTAGTTTTTTTTTTGTGTTTATTACCTTAGAACTTTCGACTGGGTAAACCGATTTTTAAGATTCTTTTTTTTGTTTGAAAGCTGGTGCTTCCCGAGTGGTCCCATTTAAATTTTGTAAACATCTAATGCTGATCTTCGGAGATATACAATGGAACTCTTCAAAAATAGACGGCAAATCTGCCGTGAATGTTGCAATCGCTTGGATGTTTATTGTTTATACAACATCATGACGTATCATCACGCCTGTATGCTCTGAGGGGGTACACATATGTGTACAACACACCCAGATTTCGACAGTTAGGTATGTTAAGTTAGCGCGTTCGTGTTCCGCGCGCGCCTCAAAGAAATGTCAGCAAAAGGGACTGTTCTAAAGAGATACTGCGGCCCTGGAACACAAAGGGCTAAGGAGGAATATCGATGGGTTTTAGTCAGTAAAAGTCTGACACTCCCTTCCGCTCCGCCCAGAGCGGGATGGGTCATCATCATCATCATCATCAGCCTATTAATGTTCCCACTGCTGGGACATAGGCCTCCTCTCTATGAGAGGGAGGGGTAATTTGATGATATCCCATCTGAAAAAAAAAACAAGGTAAGTATGTTAAGATCCACATATTGGGGATACGCCTATTACCATGACATGTATTGTTAACAATGTCAAATAAATTCATGGCAAATATTTGTTTTGAACAACAAAAATGGAAAAAAAAAAATTTTTTGCAAAAAAATAAAACCGACTTCAAAAAAACACAAAAAAGTGAAAAATAACTTTAGCTTCAGAAGTCGGTGACAAAAATAAAACTAAATCAATCAAACAAAGGCCTTCTGACGCTAAAGTTATTTTTCACTTTATGTGTTTTTTTTTTATTAATAATACCTTTCATCCAATAACCAGCTCGGTGAAGGTCGTTCTTTAAGGGATGCTATACTATAAATTGATGGATTAAGTTTTTTGTATGTACCTACAGTCTATTCACATTGGTGGCAACATTTTAATCGCAGTACTAGCGCAGCACTTTTCGTAATGACATTTTTTTACAGTGGCAACCCTAAAAATATTGTCGTCTAAAATCAGTGTTACCGCAATATGTCACGAGAAATTCCATATTTAAAATTTGAATAATTCGCAAGCACAAGTCCATTACCTTTCGTATGTAAATCAGTATTAACATACTTTTCAGGATTGGCAACATTTATAACTCGAATTTTGATTTTTCCGAGGACTTATAAAGTGCTGATTTAGGGTTTTTTTTCTTCGCATTTATTTTCTTTGACTGCGATCCGTTACTGTTAGGTGTGCTCAAATTATAACTTGGTATTCAAGGTCATAATGCCGTACTGGTTTTATAGGCGGGTTTAAAGGTCAAAAGGTATATTTACCCGACCGTGGCGAAGCCAAAAGGAGGGTTATGTGTTTGACCTGTAGGTATGTATGTCCGAATGTGTGTATGTCTGTTTCTTTGTTCCTTCGTAACTACTAAACGGATGAACCGATTTGGATAATTTATCCGTCGTTAAATTCATCTTATTGGCGCGAGTGTCAGTGGCTACATTAAAAATTTAAAGGGTCAGCCCAGCATTCTCTTCCTTTTCCATACTTCTCTATCAGTGGTCGACCCGATTGGCGCAGCGGTAGTGAGACTGCCTTACGTTCTTAGATCCCGGGTTCGAATCCCGGTCGGAGCAAATGTTTGTGTGATGAGCATGGACATTTGTTTCAGAGTCATGGATGTTTATATGTAAGTATAATAAGTATGTATTTACAAACAAAAAGTATCTATGTAGTATATCAACTATCTGGTGTCCACTACACAAGCCTCGTTGCTTAGTGTGGCACTAGATGGCGCTGTGTGTAATGTCCAGCAATATTTATTTATATTTATTCATTAGTGGTCACCCTTTCAAATCATATCATATCATATCACACATTCATCATAATCATTCTCCTGCCCTTGTCCCAGTTCATTTGCTTCATTGTCACTAGTACCATTAAAAGTTCCATGATGGAACTAGTGTTGTTTTTTATAATCACTATCCATTTTTAAAGGCTTTATTGTCACTAGTACCATTAACAGTTCCATGATGGAACTAGTGTTGTTTTTTATAATCACTAATTCCATTTTTAAAGAATCTGAAAATAATGGAACTAGTGTTGATTTTTTTAATCACTTGTTCCACTAGTAAGATTAACAGTTCCATGATGGAACTACTGTTGATTTTTATAATCACTAGTTCCATTTTGAAAAAATCTGAAAATTATGGAACTAGTGTGGGGTCGGCGCAGCATATCATATCACACATTCATTCATTATTATTCAAAACTACCATTTTACTGCACTATCTTTATAGAAATGCTATAAAACTGAAGTGAACGTATGTACGCTAAACGTGAAAGGAGATGAACAGCCAACTAATTTCCGTTTCTGTAGCGAACACTCCAGAACACCACCCCTGCAAGGAACGTAAGCTAGAACGTAAAATACCTTTTAAAAACTAAAAACGAAAGCTGTCTTTAAAAATGGTGTTAAACAATGTTCTTGAGTGTGAATATTTAAATTATAAGAAGCTTCGCGTTGTTAGTCTTTTTCTGGATTTAAAAAGCACTTTGGTTTGACAAACTGAGCCGGTTTCAGACATCGCTAAAATAACATTTTCCGGGCCTATACTACCTCAAATGGCTTAGCATGAAGGACCATGCTAAGCCATTTGAGGTATAGTAAATACTGCAGCATTTATTTTGAAATAAATCTATACTTAATATTATAAAGCTGCAGTGTTTGTTTGTTTGTTTGTTTGTTTGTTTGAACGCGCTAATCTCTGGAACTACTGGTCCGATTTAAATGATTCTTTCAGTGTTGGGTAGTCCATTTATCGAGGAAGGCTATATAACATCACGCTGCGACCAAAGGGAGCAGAGCATAAATGAAAAATATTGCAAAAACGGGGACAAATGTATTCCTTTTGTGAGCTGTTTCTCTTTTATGTGACGCAGACGAAGTTGCGTGGGTCAGCTAGTATATGGTAAAGTTGAGGATTAATGTTATGTTCTATGTTTGGCGAAAACACGATTCCATAAACTTTTCTCGATAGAAAAAAAATCCAAAGTTACCTCTAAACTGAACAACAATAATAATAATAATCATTTATTTAACTTATCAACAATCCAATTTTTAAGTAGTACATGCCTATCTTTAAACACTAGTGTTAGTGCATAATTATATTTCGAACAATTTTGTTAATAATTATTAATTTAAAACAAATCGAACAATAAACCGCTGGTATTCAAAAAGCACTTCAAATTAGATCATGAAACTTTGCATACTTATTAAACTAACTATAAAGCAGGTCTTAACCATAACCATAACCACCAACCAACCAGTTGGTACAGGTTGGAACCAACCGGTTGGTTGGTCCAGTTGGTGGTTGGTTGGTTGGTTGGTGGTTGGTTGGTTGGTCGGTTGGTTGGTTGTTGGGTTGGTTGGTTGTTATTTAACCATTTTTATTTGTGTTTTGTCCTGTGCGGGCTAATAAATGCTTTTTCTTTCTTTTTTTCTTTGTCTTGTGTTTTTTATTTTTTCCAAAAGACGAAAATTTGATTTTATAAAGAATAAAAACCACTCATTTCACACTATTCGGCCTGCAGTGACTGACGTAACAACCACTTTGTAGTGCAAGCTGATTAGAACGTTACAGTATTTCAAACGAAGTTTAAACCACCACAAATAAAGTTGCTATGTTGAGGTGGTATAGGCCCTTAAGGTTCGGCAGAAGTGTACCCAATAGTACAGCGAGATTTCCCCAGTTATGTTTAAGACCCATGTAATAGCCTATTGCCACCAACCGGGCATAGATATAGACTCCGTAGCTGCTACTGAGGAATTCCTGATGGTAAAACTAAATAACATTTTGCTCGACCTGGGAATCGAACCCAGGACCTCGTGCTCAGGAGTCGTGGTTCCGACCGCAAGACCAACGTGGCATCTGACCCGTCAATTGAATATATTTAATCCCATTACAAGAACATATAAAAAAAATCGGAGCAGTCTTTGGGGACTGCCGATACAAGTGAAAACAAAAAGTACAGAGGCCCCGCCCCACTCGTAGCACTGGTAATGCCCCGCGCATGCCTATGTGGTGCTACGCCGTAGCGGATGCAACGAGTGCTACGAACGGCTACGAAGCGTGACCGTACGTTACGTTTGACGATGAGTTCAATATTTTTCCTTCACCCAAAAAGTGCTCAACGCGCCTAAAGAAGTTTTCACTTCAAAAATACATGTATCCTATCTTCTAACACGAGACTATAGACAGAAACGAAAAAATTCGTATCTTAAACATTTTCGTATTCTTCATTAGGTACACGTCGTATATGTCGCGACACAGGGCCCTTTCCCCAATCTCATTTAGTGACGTTTTAAGAACTGAGTGCTCGGCCCCAGACTTCTTATAAATTCATGCGATCCTGGTACATCTCGTTGAAATCTTATGAGAGAGAATTTTAGGTAATGTTTATTTTTTTCGGTGTTTCTAGAACATGAAAATGGTTAGGAATTTTGTGACGGATAAAAAGTGAAAGTAGATAAATTACAGCTTCATATTATCTAGTTACGCACTATATTGTATTATCACACTATTAAGGATACCTTTTAAATTAATTTTATAAGTTTATGTAATTTTGTAAGATAGAAGCGCTGATTTTTAGGACTGACGTGCGTGTATCACTTGCTTCGGTAAAGCAAAACATCGTGAGGAAACTAGCATGCCTGAGAGATATTTCGCGACGGCATATAAAGCACAGTCAGAGGGCATGAGCGGGATAAAAACTCTGACAGCAGGTTAGTCACTAACCACACGAAAAAAAAGAAAATTATGTATGATTTTTTTTATTAGCAATTTAATAGTACATTATTTGTTATTGTTACCCTAGGGGGTTTGGTGCCCGAGCGAAGCAAGGGCGCTAATAGTTCGAGGGACTAAATAAGTCTTTAACCCGAGGTAAACACTGTGCTTTTCATTACGAATACAAGGAAAGTAAAAATAAAAACATTCAATCAACAAATGGAGATCGGACCACGGAAGACCGCTTTCCCGCCTATTTTGCTTTTTTTTTCTGTGGCCGGCCATCTATTCAGCCATTACCTATTTTTCATTTTCATCATCGAAAAAATGGTAAATATTTTGCCCAAATCTATGTTATTTTAAAGAAATAGTTGAAACTTAATAATAATAAAGTTATTTAAAAAATATATTTTCTCTAATAATTAATACTTAATTATATGTTATTTCAATTTTACATTCGTGGCTGTATAGAAAGTTGGAACATGGTTCAATAGAAAAATGGACTATTTCATTACTCATACTCTGAAAGTAGGTCTGAAGTTGCCTGTGGAGCGGGTTGAAAAGTAATACTTTTCAGCCCTAGGGAGAATCGTTTTCAACTGACAGCTGTCAAATTATAAAAAAAAATTGTTCGTTTTCTATTGAACCATGTTCCAACTTTCTATACAGCCATCATATATAATTGAAATAATATAAAGTTAAGTATTCATTAAAGAATTTCTAATTTTGAAATATTTTTTTTAAAATAACATAGATTTGGGCAAAATATTTACCATTTTTTTTGATGATGAAAATGAAAAATAGGTAATGGCTGAATAGCTGGCCGGCCATAGAAAAAAAAGGAAAGTAGGCGGGAAAGCGGAAATCCGATCTTCATTTGTTTTTTCAAGTTGATTCATGTTTTTATTTTTACTTTCCTTGTATTCGTAATGAAAAGTAAAGTGTTTACCTCGGGTTAAAGACTTATTTAGTCCCTCGAACTATTAGTGCCCTCGCAGCGAATAAGTTACTTTCACCCCTAGGGTACTGGGTAACAATGTACTATTTTTTTTTTTAATAATTTGACAGCTGGCAGTTGAAAACGATTCTCCCTAGGGCTGAATAGTATTACTTTCAACCCGCTCCTCAGGCAACTTTAGACCTACTTTCCGAGTGTGAGTAATGAAAAATACCTAACTTTAACACTCTGTGTTTCAGATAGGCAGTAGCTCTATGTAAAATACTGTTTTAGCTGCTTTTGGTTTAGACTGAAAGCAACATAGCTGGGAAAAGGCAAAACAGATAACTAGGGCTCATTCTTCTTCTTAAATTTGCGTGTCGATGAATCACGAATGAAACTAAATTGTGTCGGCAAAGAACTGAGCCACTAGTTTTCAGCCTTCAGTAGCGTCCATCAGTTCCTGTAATGAACAAACAACAGGACACGCAGGACATAATATTAAGTGCCCCATCGTTTGTGGAACAGCACCACATTCACACTCCAGGGCAGAGTCATCAATTAATCTCCACCTGAGCAGGTTTTTCTTGCTGCGCCCAACCTGGGTCCGGAGTCTATTTAAAGAATTCCAGGTCAGCCATGGCAACTCATGTCCAGGTGGGAGATGTTTAGCAGGTGGAGCGAATGGGTTAGATAAGCATACACTACCTCACCACAGCTTAAGTCTTTCGATTGGCACTTAAGATGCTCATGGACAGGATTAATCTCAAGAAAAGATAAAACAATCCTTCATCATCTGCCTAGCCTTTTCCCAACTATATTGGGGTCGGCTACCAGTCTAACCGGATGCAGCTAAATACCAGTATTTTTACATGGAGCGACTGCCTATCTGACCTCCACAACCCAGTTAGTTCTGGGTAATACGATACCCCTTGGTAAGACTGGTTGTCAGACTTTTGGGCCACTGACTACCTGTAACGACTGTCAAAGATCTACAAATGACAGCCGGGACCAACACCTTAACGTGCTTTTCGAGGCACGGAGGAAACTAGGTATGTAAGGGTGGTCACCCATTCACAGACCAGCCTAGGCAAGCACGGCTTAACCTAAAGATCGACCGGAGCGGCTGTTATTATTTAGCCACGAGCTCCAAAAGATAAAACAATCCTTACAAGTTCAATAACAACTTAAACCATGTAACCTTCTCGCCCTTATTCTCAATAACTGTCAATAAATAACAATAAATAACTGTACAATTTGATAAATCTTACACGTGTTTAAACTACTAAAACTTGGGTCCCAATAACAGAGGTATACACCTCACAAAACATTGTTTTCAAGCAACCCCTAATACATCATTTATTTTGGGAAACATCTCAAGTTACGCGTGTTTCAGAAAGTTGTGAGGGTCACTGACATTAATATTCTTGTCCGGACCCTGATGTCCTTTATTTTGACACTAAAGAATCGTAACTTGTTATGTCAAAGTTTGTTTAGGCCCCATGTGCTTGTAAAACCGATATCTTGGTGCGATGTTCAAGTGTTTTCGGTTGGAAATGTACATAAATGTGTCTACATACAATATATATATATATCTCTGAAAATGGTTAAATAATGGTAAAAGGTGTACAGAATGCTTCACCAAGCATTCTGTACACCAAACTAAGTAAGTCTGCGCAAACATTATTGCAAGGAAACTACTTTTTTTTTGGGTGAAAACTCATGTTTACGCCTTTACGGTAGAACTCAATGTAACGCTCTCTAAGCATTGCATTGTGCTGATGGATGGATTGCATACGGGGTCGTGGAGATATTTATATTATAGTTATAACATTAAAAACTTGTAATAAAAAATAAAAAACTTGTGAAAACGTTGAAACTTTGACCTCCAATATCTCTCTAGTTCTTTCTTGCAAAAAGAAAATAAGAAAGTTTAAAAATAAAAAAGCTATGAACATTAGAAAACCTTAAAGTTTTGGTAGTTTTTAGAACTTCAAAGAAAAGGCGATCATCATTAGGAGATCAAAGTTTTTCAGAGGCTGGATTACATTATTTCTTATAAAGTTTTTTGTTTTACCCTTTTTAGTGTGGTATCTCACACAAATCCTTATAAATTGTTCATTCTTTGGTGCCAGCTAAGATGAGAATAGCGGTCACTGACCCACCTACATTTATTAAACTTCTTAACTTTGAAAACCAAAAATAAGCCTGTTCAAGTCTTGAATCGTCATCTATCGTGATATTCAACATTTTTTCTAATGAAAAACGATACATGGTTTATTTGTTTTGGTTTGTACGAAGAGATATAAGGGAAAGGGCAATGACTGCTATTCTCATCTTAACTGGCACCAACTAGACTCTGTGTGAGTCGTGGCCTTTACAGGCAACAAAAACTAGAATTTATTAGCACACCATCAACACAGACTCATAAAATCCCGAAGCAAAGTTGATAAAATTCACATGTGACCACCGCCGCTTCTTTTACCAAATGAAAAAAGAATCACTCAAATCGGACCAGTACCTAATCACAAAGAAATCGGAGAACATTCATGAAAATCTTGCTGGTGGAATGAACAAAAGTATCATTAGTACTAGAAGTCAGATTTCTTTCTTTTTCAGGTTTTTCGTGACGGCACGTAAATAAAAATAAAGCCACAAGTAAAAAGCTCACAATAAAAATAAGATAACAAAACGTGAAGAAAACGTTACTGTCGATGACACAGAATGTGATTGGTTCAGTCACTCAGGCACAAATAAAATACGTACGATAGACTAACGTCAGTGGTAAAAATAAACCATTGTATGCTGGTCTCTTATTCTACTGAAACTGCGTACTGTGATAGGCCACCTGAAGATCAAAGTTTTACAATGTCATGTGGCCTAATTTTTTATTTATTTTATATCATCACTTCAGCCGAAAGACGCCCACTGCTGGACATAGGCCTCCCCCAAGTGTCGCCACATTGACCGTTCCCGTGCGACTCGCATCCAACGGATTCCCGCAACCTTCACCAGGTCATCGGTCCACCTAGTGGGAGGTCTTCCAACGCAACGTCTTCCGGTTCGCGGTCGCCACTCCAGAACTTTTCGGCCACACCGGCCATCCGTTCTGCACGCAATGTGCCCTGCCCACTGCCACTTAAGTTTGGCAATTCTTCGGGCTACGTCGGTGACCCTGGTTCTCTTGCGGATGTCTTCATTTCTGATTCGATCACGCAAAGAAACTCCGACCATAGTCCTTTCTATTGCCCTTTGGGTGACTTTAAGCCTTCTGATGAGGCCCATTGTGAGCGACCACGTTTCGGTCCCGTATGTAATCACTGGCAACACACACTGGTCATAGACTTTCGTCTTGAGACACTGCGGTAAGTTGGACGAGAATATACCACAAGATATAAATAAATATAATTGAAGTGTCTGTTTGTAATTTCAAAATAACAGCTTTTT
Source organism: Xestia xanthographa (assembly GCA_905147715.2). NCBI lineage: Eukaryota > Metazoa > Arthropoda > Insecta > Lepidoptera > Noctuidae > Xestia > Xestia xanthographa. Next base: position 4,118,389 of record LR990656.1, on the reverse strand, counting down.
ACTGAATGTATATGAAAGTATATACGATACTTTTATGAGAAAAAAAAACCTTGTTTTTATTTTTGTGTTTCTGGCTGCCTATTTGTTCCGGCTTATCTCCGAAACGGATGAACCGATTTTGATGTCAATTTTACTGGCTGATAACTAATTTTATAAAGAGTAACGTAGGGTTTATTTTAGAAAAAGGATTAAGGTTTCGTGCAAAAATTTAAAATCTATGAAATTGTTAACCGAAAATCCGATTCCGAAGTAATATTTTTATAAGAATTTCACCCGGATGAAAGTAGCGGGCAAACGCACGAACCATTGAAAGGATCAATATAATAATAAATCAAAATATTACTTTTCCTTATTTTGCACAAAGGATTCAGAATTGCCTTCATCTGTATTATCAATTGTGATGTCATCACAATACGTTCATAATCATTATCACATTCAATCAGCGCTGATTTAGTCCTCGGTGATTATAAGTACGTAGTTTAGTCGTGAATGCTCCTACTAAGCATGAGGTCCTGGGTTCGATTCCCAGGTGGGGCAATATGTTATTGGGATTTTCTAGTAGGCATTTTTTAGTAGCAGCTACAGAATCTGGATTTGTGCCAGATTGATGGCAATAGGCTCGCACCTATTCCATTGCGCTGAAACATAGCTAGCGAAAAGTAAGTGGGTAGATACCATAGGTGCCCTCTGCCTCGATTTACAGCCGTGATGTTGTGTTATAGAATTTCTCAGTAACTGCCTCGGAGTCTGGATTTGTGCCCAGTTGATGGCAATAGGCTCGCCCTCTATTACATGTGACCTGGCGCAATATGGGTGTGCTATTAGGTACACCTCTGCCTAACCCCTTAGGGATTATATACAATCGTGATGTTACAACAAACAATAAGACACGTAATCTTAAAACACACCCGAAAAGTTTTTCTAGAAACACATTACAAATTCCAACCGTAGATCGTGAATCTAGGACTGAAATTACTTATCACCCCCACCTAGACCACCCCCCTCGTTAGTATTCCACCCCAGCTCTGTAACATTTCTGTTATTATATTACCACGCAACATGATGTGGAGGTAACTGTTTTTTTTTCATAATTTTCCATTTCACCTAGCCACGATGAGATTGGAAAAGCTGAGAATACACATGGCTTGTATAGTTGACCTAGTACTGGGTTTACCAGTCTTAGGTTGATATCAGGCTGAAAATGACAGGGTTAGAGCGGTTTCGCACTATGACCGACCCGAATACGATCCGTGAAGTGAAGACTTAGGGGCCGTCTCCACAAGCGAGACAATCGCGGCGATATTTTCGTATAGAAATACGTCAAATCACCGCGATTCTCTCGCTCGTGGAAGCGGCCCCAAAGTGTATTGATCTGGGCCTGCCCCGCGATCCGCAGGACTTTTTCTGGTAATTTTATAATTACCTACATACAGGGTGTAAAAGACCACGAAGCCGTCAACCAAGCATTCTGTACATCAAAGTAACTTTACGCAAAACATATTGCTGGGAAACGACTTTTTTGGGTGAAAAATAATGTTTTGTGGTAGAACTCAATGTAACGCACTCAACACGTGCTGATGGATGAATAGAATAGTACGGGGGTCGTTGAGGTGTTAAAAGTAAAAATCTTACATTAAAAACTTGTATTTAAAAAAGACTTGTCAGAAAGTTGGAACTTTGACCCCCAATATCTCCGTAACTAGAAGGTTCCCAGGTATGGTGTAGAACGAAAAAATGATCGCAATGACGAGGAGTGCCTTTCGGCTTCGTTAAGAGGTGTTTTACACCCTTTATGTGTGTAGAATACTAGTACATACTTGTGGTTTATAAAGGTAAACAGACATACCACACATTATGACTGACTTTTCACGGTTACAGATCGGACGTAGTACAAAAATGTTCTAAGTATGTTTGTCTTTGTTTCAGTTAGTTTCAATCTTAGCGACGTCTTAATCTACTGGGAATTGCGTTGTAAGGAAACCTGCATGTCACTGGAGCTACTTCTGCACAAGAAAGAAATTATGCTGATGTTTTAACAGAACACAAACATCATCTGCCTAGCCTTTTCGCAACTTTGTTGGGATTGGGTCCAGTCTTACTGGATGTAGCTGAATACCAGTATTTTACACAGAGCGACTACCTATAATCTGACCTCCACAACCCAGTTAGTACTGGGTAATACGAAACCCCTTGGTAAGACTGGATGACTTTTTGGGCCACTGACTACCTGTAACGACTGTCAAAGATCTACAAACGACAGCCGGGATCAACTGCGAGGCACGGAGGAAACTCGGTACGTAACCCCATCCACGGGCCAACATAGGCAAGCTCGGTTTAACCTAAAGTTCGACCCGAGCGGCTGTTATTATTTAGCCACGAGCACAAACATCAGAACCAATTCAAAGCGTTTCCTCAAAGAAGTAACATTCCAGATCAAAGTTCCCAACCCTTGACACCAAAATTTACTTTTCATGTTACTCAAATCACCACGAATCTAATCATATATCAGCTTGAGCATGAATTTTCCACTTTATCGCTTCAGCAAACATATATACGAGCAAAGGACTTTTCTCTTTTAGGCGGTAGACACATCGTATTGAAACAAGCAGGCCGTATTCCGCTCGAGTGTGTTTTGTGTACACCCCTTTATATTATTTATTTATCTGTTCAGTTGATTTTGATGGAGGATGTTGTAGGAGCCTTTGGCTGTTATTAGCGTTTGTAATGTGTGTGTGACAATGACAAATACTAATCTTCAAAGCTTCAAATTCCGTCTCTCTAAATGTATAGCACTAGACACATCCTGGGTAGTTGCGGACTAGCACTATCAAATAAAAGGTATAAATAGACCCTTTTTTTCGGATGGGAAATTATCAAATGACTCCTCCCGCTCTGGGCGGAGCAGGAGGGAGTATCAGACTTTTACTGACCAAAAACTCATCCATGTTACTTCTTCGCCCTTTGTGTTCCGGGGCCACGGTATCTCTTTCGAACAGTCCCGCCACCCCGGCAGGGGTATAAATAGACCTGATGTACAGAATGCTTGGTTGGCGACTTCGTAAAGAGTACGTTTACACCCTGTGTAGGGTGGAAGGGACTTCGATGCACAAACGGTTCCCACGAACTCAGTACATCGTACTGAATCCCCTCGTAGATATTTTTCGTTGGTTGACTGGTCTACCAGTTACTACCATAGGCATTCTCTAGAATGCCTATGGTAGTAAATCTAAAAAATATAAATATTTTAATAAAATACGGTGAAAAAGTATGGCACATCTGTTCTTTTATTAATTACCTAAATGTGCGTGGATGTCTGTTCCACCGTGTATTCCAACGATTTTAAAATGGGAATGTTTTGAACATTACATTTGCTTCCACTGGTTTTAAAACTTTTTGAGTACCTATGTATATTATTATCACATTATTCATATAATTTTGTTTTCAAAAAAATTCAAAATGCTTTATCATAAGTACATAGTTGTCTTTACTGTTCAAAAATTAATCGAAATTATGTTTCCTTTATGTCGTGCGTTCATGCTAGAGCCTACGTAAGTTATTTTCGTTCGTGTTCCGGAATTTGAAAATATGATAATGTTTCAAAACTATCTTTAAGAAAGAGTTGGAGGGAAAATCTTCAAGTTCGAAGAGCAATGTAAAAAAAAACACACACACACAAACGAACTCGTTGGTGAAAAGCTAGTCACTATCACTAAATATTATAAAACAAAGTCGCCCGTCTGTCCCTATGTATGCTTAGATCTTTAAAACTACGCAACGGATTTTGATGCGGGTTTTTTTAATAGATAGAGTGATTCAAGAGGAAGGTTTTAGTATATAACTTCCGGGTGGGCGAAGCCGCGGGCATCAGTTAGTTCTCAATAAGAAAAGAAGTGATCCGCCTAGTAATAGTTGCAACAATTCCTGAAAAATCATAAAAAAGAGAACCTTTATAAAATGCTGGTACGTGTAACCTCGACTCCTTCCATTAAGTGTTAATTTCTAACCGGTAATTAGAATGATGAGTAAGCCTTTATAACCTGATTAGTAAGACGTAAGCGCAAACTGACTGAGCTGGTACGTCCAACGAGAACATTTAACAAACGTGCAGGTGTGTATCTACAAGGTGTAAAATACCACATCACGGAGCCGTCAACCAAGCATTCTGTACATCAAAATGTAACTTTACGCAAAAATTATTGCTGGGAAACGACTTTCTTTTTTGGGGTGAAAAATCATGTTTTGTGATAGAACTCAATGTAACGCACTCAAAACATTGTGCTGATGGATGGATGAATAGTACGGGGGTCGTGGAGGTGTTTAAAGTAAAAATCTTCCATTAAAAACTTGTTGGAACTTTGACCCCCAATATCTCCGTAACTAGAAGGTTCCCAGGTATGGTGTGGAACAAAAAAATGATCGCAATGATGAGGAAAGCAAGTGCCTTTTGGTTTCGTTAAGAGGTGTTTTACACCCTTTATACTAATTACTTTTGGAATTATTTTAATTTAAATACTATGAACTTTGAGCCAGTTCTCAGATCACGTCTATTTGTCCCTTTGTTCCAGCTAATCTCCGAAACAACTGTACAGATTTTGACGTACTTTTACTGGCAGATAGCAGATGTTACAAAGAGTAACTTAGGCTACTTTTATTTAAGAAAAAGAGTTAGGGATCCGTGAAAACAAAACCCCTGTGTCAAATAGGGAACTAATATTCCGAAGGTCTTGGACAACCAAGAGCTTGTTAATACTAACCTTCAGCCAGTCTTCAGATCACGGACACTGTTTCTTTAGTCATTTGAAAATGCTCTTAAAGCTGGGGTATCTGCTAAATTAGCAACTCTATTTGTGGTGGTTCAAACTTCGTTTGAAATGCTGTTAGAATAAAGTTCTAATCAGCTTGCACTACAAAGTGGTTGTTACGTCAGTCACTGCGGGCCGAATAGTGCGAAATGAGTGGTTTTTTATTTAAATTTAGCCTAATAAATCATTAGATCAAAATACCAATTGTACACTTTGTGAAGAAAAAAGTGACAAATATTTGTGTGAAAAAAAAAATACTAAAACTTAATGCCGTTTATGAGTAGTTACGAAATTTCAAAGAAAAAATGTAATAATAAACTAAGAATTATTTCAATTGTACCAATTAAAGTTTAGAGTCTAATAAGTAACATAATATGTCTTTTTTGCACATTTATATTCACTCATCAAAGAGGAGTTCCATGGAGAAAACCTCTCGTTAGCAGATACCACCGCCTTAAACTTACCGTAAATTTTTTCCTTGTATGGCTCATACTGAGCTAGATACCACCATTATAAACGTGAAAGCACCCTGTTTACATGCCTGTAATCAGGCCTTAAGAGCCTATACTACCTCAGATTAGCAACTCTATTTGTGGTAGTTCAAACTTCGTTTGTAATGCTGTTAGAATAACGTTCTAATCAGCTTGCACTACAAAGCGGTTGTTACGTCAGTCACTGCGGCCGAATAGTGCGAAATGAGTGGTTTTTATTCGTTATAAAATCAAATTTTCGTCTTTTGGAAAAAATAAAAAACTTAAGACCTGCTTTATAGTTAGTTCAGTTAGTATGCAAAGTTTCATGATCTAATTTAAAGTACTTTTTGAATACCAGCGGTTTATTGTTCGATTTGGAGGTAACTTTAGGATTTTTTTCTATCGAGAAAATTTTATGAAATCGTGTTTTCGCCAAACATAAGACCTAACATTAATCCTCAACTTTACCATATATTTATTTCAAAATTAATGCTGCAGTATTTTAGGCGTAACGGAGGATCATGCTAAGCCATTTGAGGTAGTATAGACCCTTAACGGCTATCTATTTACTGATATATATTTTATTATTCATATGATTGAAGCACACGGATAGTCCATGACTTAGGCAAGTTCATAGGATACCTAATATCCCCGGATAGATCATGACTTAGGTAACATGATACTGGTTGTACCTACACGCTCGTGGGAAATTTTCCGACCTCAACGTAGCTAAAGCCGCGGAAAATAAAATTGCCAGTGGGTAAGGAACAATTTGTAAGAAGTCGGTGACAAAAAAACACTATATGAATCAAACAAAGGTCACCGCCTTCTGAAGCTAAAGTTATTTTTCACTTTTTGTTTTTGTGTTTTTTGAAGTCGGTTTTTTTTTTGTAAAAAGTTTATTTGTTTATTTTTCCATTTTTAGTTGTATTTAATATCCTATACAAATATTTGCTATCCATTCATTTTACATTGTTAACAATACATGTCATGGTAATAGGCTTATCCCCAATAAATGGAACTTAACATACCTAAACTGTCGAAATTTGGGTGTATTATATACATCTGCGTACCCCTCAGAGCATACAGGCGTGATGTTACGTTATGATGTTGTATAAACAATAAACATCCAAGCGATTGCAGCTATCACGACCAATTTACCGTCTAGTTTTGAAGAGTTTCATTGTATATCTCCGAAGATCAGCATCAGATCTTCACCAAATTTAAATGCAACCATTTCAGGAATATACTTTTTCCAATAAAAAAATAATTTTGAGAATCGCTCTTTAAATGGAGGAGAAATCGGCGAAAATTCATGAAATTATACCACACGACTGAAGTAAAAATGTTCATAAAATTAAAACTACTGGGACAAACTATGTTAAATTTTTATGGGACTAAATGGCAACTATTTCGCATCAAACTAAAGAAGAATCACGTAAATCGGATCATAAGTCTCAGCGTAATCGGTGTACATACATAAAAAACAAAAAAACAAAATACCGATCGAATTGAGAACCACCTCCTTTTTGAAGTTGGTTAGAAAGTACACTCCAGTGGGTATCAATTTTCAGTTCAACTTTTCTCTAAAGCACATCACAAGATAATCAGCAAACATCGAATCGAAAATTAGAAAATCAAAAATAACCACATTAAATCGAATCACGTTTAAATCGAATAATTTACCCAGGGGGAATTTAACACCCAATCGTAAGGGTAAGCACACATCATAACATGTAATTCTTCAATTCCCTCTGTACCCCCAATTCCGTCATCCTGCCCAAATAATTAACGAGGTGCGAAACGAGACGATTAAATCCGACATGTAAATATTTTATTGGACGAGTGCGTCTGTATGTGTGTACGTGGGTTTTAAAAAAAAGTTTCGTTCAAGGGCGCCTGTAGGGTTGTCAAGAGGCAAATACTAATTTACGTAAGATGTTTTGACTTTGATGTATCCACGTCAGAAACTCAGACCAAATAAAGAGATGACTCTTCTACTACTACTATTTCAGCTGAAAGACGTCTACTGCTGGACATGGGCCTCCCCCGAAGGGGGGTTTTTGCCATAATCGCCACGCTTGGCAGGCGGGTTGGCGATCGCAGTACGGTTGTTACAAAAGCACAGAGAACGCTGCTGCCCATTCTCTGGTAAGTCCCTTAGTCGCCTCTTACGACACCCACGTGTGGGTAAGAGACGGAGCTATAGAGGACGTGTAGCGCCATCTCTTTCCTTCAATGGAATAAAATTAAAACGATCCTGCTTTAAGACGTCGTGGTAGGCCACCTCTTCTAGGCCGACTCAATTTACACAATTTACACGCTAAGAAGAAGAATAAAAAGATGAAGACGGAACTCTGCGAACAGTAAAGTGAGGTCCGTCAAATTACATCTCGCTCTGTTCATACACGCTCACACGCACTCATTTACATCAAACTACAACTAAACTATGTCTCAATAAATGCACAACATGTTTACAAAACCGGACTCACTTCTCTGTTCGCAGAATTCCGTCGTAACTTTTTTATTGGTCTGAGTGTACACGGCGACCGGGGTTGCGGGACTGTTCGAAAGAGGTACCGTGGCCCCGGAACACAAAGGGCGATGAAGGAACATGGATGGGTTTTAGTCAGTAAAAGTCTGACACTCCCTCCTGCTCCGCCCAGAGCGGGAGGAGTCATTTAATGATTCTCCATCTTTGCTGTTTGGCATGGTTTCCCACTTTGCTTTTCGCATAGTTCCGTCTTTAACTTTTCATTTGGTCTGAGGTCAGAAATAGATGTAATATGACGGCAGTTGTTACAAACGCTGATATTTGTACATACCATCACGACTGTTATCCCTATAGAGCAAGGCAGCAGTACCTAATAGTATAACCAATATCGTTAGTTACGTTTTAAGTAGCATGAAATAGGGAGCGAGTCTATGGCACAAATCCAGAGTCTGTGGCTGCTACTGAGAAATTCCTGATGGAAAAACCTAATGACACTTTACTGCACTTACCGCAGTGTCTCAAGACGAAAGTCTATGACCAGTGTGTGTTGCCAGTGATTACATACGGGACCGAAACGTGGTCGCTCACAATGGGCCTCATCAGAAGGCTTAAAGTCACCCAAAGGGCAATGGAAAGTGCTATGCTCGGAGTTTCCTTGCGCGATCGAATCAGAAATGAAGACATCCGCAAGAGAACCAAGGTTATCGACGTAGCCCAAAATATTGCCAAACTTAAGTGGCAGTGGGCAGGGCACATTGCTCGCAGAACAGATGGCCGATGGGGCCGAAAAGTTCTGGAATGGCGACCGCGAACCGGAAGACGTTGCGTTGGAAGGCCTCCCACTAGGTGGACCGATGAACTGGTGAAGGTTGCGGGAATCCACTGGATGAGAGTCGCACGGGACCGGTCAATGTGGCGACACCTGGGGGAAGCCTATGTCCAGCAGTGGACGTCTTTCGGCTGAAATGATGATGATTATGATGATGACTTTACCCCACGTGTGCCTGGTTGATGGCAATAGGCTTGCCCCCTTTTACATGGAACTTAAAATACAACTGGCGAAATGTGGGTGTACTATTAGGTACACCTCTGCCTAACTCTTCGAGAATTACAGGCGTCATGTTATGTTATCAATATCACAAAACTTTTAAGTCGAGGTTTACTACTAGATAGGTACAATTAGTATACAATACAATAACTGAGCTTTGCATTTACACTACACTACAACAGATGTTTCATATCCCTTTTCGCAAATCAAACCTTGGTCTCAATGCTCCTTTGCTCAGAATATGTAGAAACTATAACAGCTCCCACACATCACTGGAAACCGATTTATTCGGCGTTTCCCTTAACAAGTTGAGAAGATCAGTTTCTAAGGTACGGGAGAGCACTAATTAAAGGTAAATTAGTGCTCTCCCGAGCACTAATTTACCTTTAAATTTAAATAACTAATTTCTGTTAACTCAACACATTTACAACTGCGCAACCATTTAATAAAAAATGTAATTTTATAGATATCACACTCGTAAGTCGTAATGCATAATTATGTATATCATCATAATTCATATCACTTCATTTAGTATTAAGTAAATTTTATTTTAAGTATATTGTATTCAAATTTTATTATTAAGATTTGAAAAATTATATATTGTTGTCTTATGGTGAATGCTGCGTATACCTATAATAGGCATATATACAAGCACTTATATGTTATTTTCATTGTTTCACATTAATTCTTAGTATGTATTGCTTTTGGTGTACCAAATAAATAAATAAACAGCCCATAATGTCCACTGCTGGACGTAAGCCTCTCCCATGATGGGAGGAATTTGCCGTAATCTCCACGCTTGGCAGGCGGATTCGAGATCGCAGTGATGAAAGACTAACAGAAAACGCTGCTGCCCATTCTCTGGTCTACGGAGGCGTAAGGTGTTCTGCCTCAGACATTATTTGCCTCATACGACACCCGTGAGTGTAATGTGTTGGTTCTATCCTACTCTGCCGGATACCACAAGGCTACAACTACAACTATTATTGTGTATTGTACATATTTGCAAAATGAAAATTCTATTGTATTCTATTCTATAGACTCAGGGACGTGACAACCCTAGTACACAGAGAGACGGAATAACGTATTTTTCCGTGCGTATATTAACTTCACGCTCGTAGTTTATTTGTCATGAATTGACAGGTACATGTTCGCGACATGTTTGCCAAAGAGTAGCACTTTCGCAGCAATGTTAGCTTTACATTTCATGATGGAATATACACAATATTGTGAGATATTCAATCTTCTTTAGACTTAAAATAGGTAAATTAGTTGCTTCACAAGCGAAGCTTGTGGATAAATAATAACAGCCGTGCGGGTCAATCTTAAGGTTAAGCCGTGCTTGCCTAGGTTAATCCGTGGATGGGTGAACGCCCATTATATACAGAGTTTCCTCCGTGCCTCAGTAAAGCACGTTAAGCCGTTGGTCCTTCCCATTTGTGAAAGAATTTTCATTATCGGATCAGTAGCTCCGAAGAATACCTCGTTCATTCAAACTTACAATCTTTACCTCTTCATAATATTAGTCATCAATTCATTATTATCTGCCTAGCCTTTTCCCAACTATGTTGTGATCGGTTTCCAGTCTAACCGAATGCAGCTGAATACCAGTATTTTACACTGAGCGACTGCCTATCTGACGGTTCAAATAAGATTTTAACAAATTATTTTATCAGGACCTTTTAAAATTTCAGGTTAAACCAACCAAACCAAAAAAATACCACTGTAGGCAATGATATTATATAGTAAAAAATAAAACCGACTTCAAAAAACACAAAAAAGTGAAAAATAACTTTAGCTTCAGAAGTCGGTGACCTTTGTTTGATTGATTTAGTGTTTTTGTCACCGACTTCTGAAGCTAAAGTTATTTTTCACTTTTTTGTGTTTTTTGAAGTCGGTTTTATTTTTTGAAAAAAGTTTTTTTATTTTTCCTTTTTTTGTTGTTCCCAAACAAATATTTGCCATGAATTTCTTTGACATTGTTAAAAATACATGTCATGGTATATGCGTAATAGGCGTATCCCCAATATATGGAACAACATACCATGTTTTTTTTTTCGGATGGGAAATCAAATTACGGGTCCCGCTCTGGGCGGAGCGGAAGGGAGTGTCAGACTTTTACTGACTAATTATGTTCCTTCTTAGCCCTTTGTCTTCCAGGGCCGCAGTATCTCTTTACAACAGTCCCTTTTGCTGACATCTCTTTGAGGCGCGCGCGGAACACGAAAGTGCTAACTTAACATACCTAACTATCGAAATCTGGGTGTATTGTACACATCTGCGTACCCCCTCAGAGCATAAAGGCATGATGTTACGTCATTTGAGGCGCGCGCGGAACACGATCGCACCATCGCACCAACTTAACATACCTAACTGTCGAAATCTGGGTGTATTGTACACATCTGCGTACCCCCTCAGAGCATACAGGCGTGATGTTACGTCATTTGAGGCGCGCGCGGAACACGATCGCACCAACTTAACATACCTAGCTGTCGAAATCTGGGTGTATTGTACACATCTGTGTACCCCCTCAGAGCATAGAGGCGTGATGTTATGACATGATATTGGATAAACAATAAACATCCAAGCGATTGCAACATTCACGGCAGATTTGCCGTCTATTTTTGAAGAGTTCCATTGTATATCTCCGAAGATCAGCACCAGATGTTAATAAAATTTAAATGGGACCACACGGGAAGCACCAGCTTTCAAATAAAAAAAGAATCATCAAAATCGGTTCGCCCAGTCGAAAGTTCTGAGGTAACAAACACAAAAAAAAAAAATACAGACGAATTGAGAACCTCCTCTTTTTGGAAGTCGGTTGAAAAGAGGTAGATATCGCACTAGCACGCACAAATTGTTGAGGACAAATTGATACAATTGTTGCACTTTGATAGCTAGCTATCTCTTTCTATCTTATAAGTTCCGTATTATCTATCGCTGTCGTAGTTTTAAATTACTCGCAACGATATCTGAACGCCATTCAGTATGAACATGGCGTATCTTCTTTATAATATCATTGACTGTAGGTACTTATTATATTCTTTTACATTCCTGTTCGTGCATTTTTGACTATGTAGAATATTCTTTTTATTGTAAATAATCTTAATTTAACTCAATGTTTTAGAAGGTTTCAGTTTAAATACACACATCAAAAGTGTCTAGGGATCAAGCATTTTTATGCGGATTTCTTGAGATTGAGATGTGGCTTTGTAATAAATTTATGATTTTATAAATTTATATGGATCCTTTTTGGTGCATTTCATAATTTGAATCAGGAACTCTCAATCAAATTCGAGTAAAAGATGAAAATAAGCTGTCAATATTTTCCCTATAAAAACATACAACGCATTGAAGACATTATTAGTGCTACTGTTTCCCTACTACTGATTAAAACCAACGTTATTATGGAGCGGCGACGTCATTTAAGCAGGGAAGAAATGCTCAGAGCCGTGGGAATGATAGAAGCTGGTTCCCGGCAACGTACTGTAGCTTTAGCTCTGAATACAAGTCAGAGTGTTATCAGTCGACTTTGGACACGTTACCGAAGCACTGGTACCGTGGCTGAGCGCCATGGAGGACGGTATCGCTGCACCACACGGAGACAAGACCGATACATTCAAATCTTAACTCGAAGAGCTCCAACAATAACCGCCATGATGTTAGCCGTGAGGCTTCATCACTCTTCAGGGAACTTAATTAGCGACCAAACAGTCAGAAACCGCTTGCATGAAGTGAACCTTCATTCCTGAAGACCGCTACGGGTACCACCTATAGCAATGCACAATCGTAGGATTCGATATCAATGGGCTCTTGAACACAGAAATTGGGCAGAAGAACAATGGCGTTTCGTGTGCTTTTCTGATGAGTCTCGTTTTGGTATGAGACCGGATACAAGACGTATACGACACTGGAGAACCCCTGGACGCCAACAGCGATTAAAATCCTGCCAGGAAGTCCATCCTTATAGTGGTGGAACCATCATGGTATGGGCGGGTATTTGGATCGGCGGAAGAACTGAGTTGATTTGGATCAGAGGCAACCTCAACGCTCAAATTTATGCTGAGACGATTGTATCAGACGTCATCGTTCCTCTACAAGTGCAAATCGGTCCCTTATTTCAGTTAATGCATGATAATGCACGACCGCACACCGCAAGAGTTGTAAGACAGACTCTCGCCGCAGCTAACATCAATGTCCTGCCCTGGCCTGCTCAGTCGCCAGACTTGAACCCGATTGAGCATGCATGGGATATGCTACAGAGAAGAGCTCTGCCGAATATGGAGGGTATCCAGTCGCAAGAAGACCTTTTTTTGTAATAAGTAAGTAAGTAATAAGTAATAAGTAATATTTATTTCGCAAATATATGTACATTTTTTACAAATACAGTGCTTAATCTAAACTTAAAGTACACAAAAGTATTAGCATTTGGGGCCGAACTAGGCAGAGCCTGTATTTCAGCCCTCAACGCCGATCCCCCTGGGTAACAATTTAATTATTTTGATTAGTCTATTGGAATGATCCCATGTATAAATGTACGTATCACAATAAAATTTAGAAGAAAAAGGTTACAAAGTTTAGGAGGTAATATTATAGGTGTGTCCAGTCCTCTCTTTGTGTGTGATGTAGGTGTGCGTGAATGAGTGTGAGAGGGTGTGTAAGATTGCGGAGCATGATTTTTTATTTTTTGTAGAAGATTACTTAATTTAGTTTAAATGATGCCACAAGTAATTGAGTCTTAAGTTGTTTAGCTAGGTATCTGAAGCAGATTCTCTGTCTCCTCATACGTGAGTTTCTTTAGGTACTCACTTACTGTAATTTTGCAAGACTTTTTTGTCATCGGGTAAATGTTCAGGCTTTTATTTATTTTGTTGTAGATGTAGGGGCCAATAAATGGAGCGAATCTGTTGCTAAATTTGGTTCTAAAGGCGATGGGTTGTGGGCAAACCAAGTGTTTTGTACGCCTATTTAGAGTGAGAGGGTTGTAAAATATATTCTTATGTTGCATTAATATAATATTGAGCAGGAAAAGTTGTCTTACTGAAAGGACTCCACAGAATTCGTAAAGTTGCGAGGTAGGGAACAATCTAGGTTTTAAAGTGCTAACCTTCAGGATGGCACGCTGGGCAACCTCAACAGGTTTCATGATAGTTTTAGGTGCTCCTCCCCATGATGTAATACAATAAGTAATGAGGGACTGGCAGAGGGCAAAGTATATCCGCTTCAGCACAAAGGGTTCGGTAACGTCTCGGAGGGTCTTAAAGATGTAAATTAGCTTCCTGATCCTCCCACAGAGGGCCTTAGTGTGCTCCTTAAAGTCGAGGTTCTTGTCTATGGTTACGCCTAGATATTTTATTACTGTTACTCGCTCTAGTTTGGGACAAGAACATTTTTCTCTAGAGGAACATTCATGCGCTATGATGTTATGTTGATCATTGTTGATTTCTGTGTTTGATCGTATACTGAAGCAAACATATTTGGTTTTATCCACATTTAGAGTTAACACATTGTCCTCAAGCCAGTCCCTCACAGCATTGAAACCATCTTGGGCAGCCTCGAAAGCCCCTTCCCATGTATCTGCAGAGAAAGCGAGAGCAGTATCATCTGCAAAGGAGAAAATTTTGCCATGGCGAAGCTTGAGACTCGTGAGGTCGTTTATATAGACGAGAAATAGGAGTGGGCCTAGGATACTGCCTTGAGGAACCCCGTACGTGACTGGAAGATCTCCACTGTTGACGTTGCCAATCTTAACACTCTGAAGCCGACCAGTCAAATAACTTTCGAAGAGTTTTAGTTGGGTTCCTCTAATTCCTAGGAGTTCCAGCTTTTGGAGTAAGATCGGGACAGAGATCGTATCAAAAGCTTTGGCCAAGTCCAGGAATACCGTGAGTGATTTTTGTTTTTTATCAAGGTTACTGCTAACAAAGTTGATGAGATCATTAACAGCTTGATCTGTTGATTTACCTTCACGAAATCCGTATTGGTTTGTTGAAAGCAGATGTTTTGTTTCAAGATATCCAACTAACCTTGTATTGATAATTCTCTCTAGAAGTTTAGAGAGCGCTGGAAGGATAGAAATTGGCCTGTAGTTAATGATACGACCCCTGTCACCGCTCTTGTATACAGGGCTGACAACAGATTTTTTTAGGTTGTCAGGGAAAACACCCTGCTGAAGACATGAGTTAAATATGAATGTAAGCGGAGGGACCAGAAAGTTTTTAAATGTTTGTAAGAAGCAGCTGCTTATTGAGTCATAGCCTGTAGCACAATCTGGCTTTAAGTTGACGATTAGACGATCGACCTCTACTTCAGTGGTGCCTTCCAAGACGAACGAATTCATTTGTGTAAGAGTTTGAAAACTGCTACTGCTACTCGTAGGTATGTTATTTGCCTTCCTTTGTTCTACCTTATTAGCTAGTGTCTTACCCACATTTACAAAGTACCTATTGATTTCATTTAGAGATGACTGGGGTGTCGTTGATAGAGACAGTAGTTCATTAGGGTGGTTTGTATTTTTTGAAGTATTTGTGATTTCTTTTATTGCTTTCCATAATCTTCTGTTATCACTCTGCGCCGCCCGCACCTTATCTTTCTCGTAGGCTCTTTTAATTTTTTTTAATAGGTTATTACAGAAGTTTCTGTAGCGCGTATAGGTAGTTTTTAGGGTTAAATTGTCAGGAGAGAGTTTACATTTACGGTGCATCTTATCCCTATTTCTCATGCAGCGTAAAAGGCCTTGCGTTATCCACGGCTTTATTATCTTCTTCCGTCTTGACAGGGTTACTACTTCGGTGTTATTAACTATCGCTTGTTGAAGACTTTTTGTCAAATAGAGCAGAGAAACATTTGGATTAGGTGATTCATAAATAGGATTTAAGTTAATATTCAAGATATCTTGTTCCAAGCTTTTCGTGTCAACTTTTTTAACTGACGTAGAAGAGAATTGAGTGGTTTTCTTGAAGTTTAGGTTTAGTAAGACGGGGTAGTGGTCTGTCAAAGTGGAGTCAAGAACGACGGTCTTAGCAGGGCTTTTAGTTTTTAGTAAAGCATGGTCAATGCATGTTTCACTTTCACTACGTGTAATTAGAGTATGGGCTGGAAGAAGGCCATGGGAAGCTGCTAGCGTAAGATAGCGTTCGCCATTTATCTCTAGTTTGTTATGGTTAATTGCAATATTTATATCTCCCATGACAATTATATTCTCAAAGCTCGAGAATTTTGTGAGAACTTCGTCTAAAGATTTTAAGAATGGATCCAAGTTGTTAAAAGAAGGTGAGCGATACATAGCAATGATTGCTGTGCGATTATCATAAGTAGCAACTAAACAATTACAGTCTTCGACATTTGGTTCAATCACTTTTATTCGAAGATGTTCTCTATAGTAAATAACCACACCGTCATTTTGCCTCGGATTATTTTTAGTTGTCTCAAAGCGATAGCCAGGTAGGTTGGGAATTACGGATGTGCGTGAAAGCCAACATTCAGTTAGTATGATTATATCACAGTCGAGTTTTAGTCTGGTCAGTAGAATTTCTAGACCTGGCATATTGCAGTTGATGCTACGTATGTTTTGCGTTAGTATTAGAAGGTGATCTGACGATGGGTTTATAAGCCTGTGACAATCTTCAATATCGGCGGTTTGCGAATGTGAAACTGTCACCCTGTCTATGTCTTCCGAAAGATCGTTAATATTATTGAATGATAATGATTAGGTTCAATTCTTCGTAATATTTTTCCATAACCATAATTAAATGCTGCCAGACTACATAAGTTGCTACAAAAGAAATAATAAATATGTGTAAATAACCTGCGAACAGCGCAAAAATAATAATAAGGTAGTTCCTGTAAATATTTCAGAACATAAACCTCTATAATAGTGATCAATTTTCCGTGGAATGATGGTACCCTTATAACATATGGGCGACACTTAACTATAGAGGCTGTAAAAAAGTAATTCTCTGTGGTCCTACGAGTAAAAGTTTGTCCATAAAGAAGGCTTGAGAGAGCGGGAATTGTGTAGAGTGTGCATGTGTGTAACAGCATAAACATAGTTAAGAAAATATGAGATAAAAAAGCATTTAAAATAACATAACTAAGCTTATCTAATAATAGTCATTCTGACACTCTTAGTTTTTCAAGATCATTGACATTGTTTATACGAATCTGGGAAGAGTCTACGTTTTTCTTGAGGTACACTATGCCATTTGTAGTCCAGCAGAAAGTGTATCCGTAGCTCTTCTTAAACATTCGTGCTTGGTAATATATTTTTTGCGTTTTTTGGGTAAGAGTTTCCGAAATATATATTGGCTTTAGTGGGTAATCAGCGTTAATGTACTTTGTGTTAAGCTTATTTTCTTTTGTTTTGGACTTGTTGAAACTTTTCACCTCTCGTAAGACACTATCTTTAGTAAGGGTCGAGATAAATTCAACAATGACAGGATTAGAGCCATCTTTTGCCGGAATTCTATAAATGTCCCTGATTGTGGAGCAATCAATTTTGAGGCCCAGTGTTTGCCCAATTTTGATGACGTCATTACAAAGATGGTCTTTCGTTTCTTTGTGGGTTTTTGGTAAATTTCTAATTTCGATTCCAGTACCGCGTGACTTACGTTCCTGCGTTTCCAGTTTTTCCTCCAATAATTTAATAGTATTTTTGTCTTCAATCCGTTCGGACTCGAGGTGCGATATTTCATATTTCAGTCAAGAACTCGTCGTACTTGTTTGACATGAGCTCAACGCTATTACGTAGTTCGACATTTTGAGCATTAACTTCTTTAATTGTGTTGTTTAAGTCCTGGAAACGTGCTTCTTGTTCTTTAGAGAAGATGTCAAACATCTCCTGGATAATAGTATAGAAATCACAGTCATTTTCGTCGATCTTACGTTTCTTTCGCTCTGTTATATTTGCTGCAAGTGCGCGAAGATCGGGTACTGACTCACTGTGTTGCATGTCACTGGATGGAGTTAGTTTTATGGTTGACTTTTGGAGATGATGCTGGGGGGGGTGTTCGCCTTAGCATCATGGCGTTATTGACTGCTCACTTAAGTTACCAGGAGATTATGTGCTTGTCAGAGCTCAATTTGCTTTGTACTTAGTAAAGAAGCAACGAAAGCGAGAATTAATACTCTTCACCAACGGATGTCAAGTGTGGTGAGTAATACTGGGGTACCAGGAGCGCACAGATACTGAGGAGGTGACAGTAGCGGCGACGCTGCGTCACAGTTAGAGCGGAGCTTTAGCGAGCAAGCAGGATAGAAGCGCGTACCTTGTGTGTGACGTTGGTGGTAGGCGGGCTCGCGCGCAGGTGAGATGGCACGATGATCTTGCGCAGGGAGGCGGAGCTTCCGTCACTGGGCTGGGTACCAGGTTGAATTGATGAAGCGCGGCTAATATCTCCTATGAGTTCTGCAGTCCTATTTTTTACTTCTTATTTAAAAAGTTAAAAAACGAATTTAATTTAAAAATAATAAGTGTGCGGTGACTTAAAACACGTCTGCTCGTATTCGAGGTCCGGGGGGAAGGGGTTTTTGTTGTTGCAACGAACATGGGCGGCCATTCCACAGCGTGATTTGGATGAACTCATTTTGAGTATGCCAAACCGATGTTCTTGTGTTGTTAGTGTTCGCGGTAGAAACACGGATTATTAATTGTTTAAGTTACCCAATAAAATTTTAAAGAAAACTGTGTTTTCAGTCATTTTTTCGAACTTTAATGTTAGTGGTTCAAATGTCAAAAATCCCTTTATTAGGAAAATGGCAAATTTCTTTATTAATGCAAAGGTGACTTGGTTTATCGTTACTGTGACAAACGAAAACACTTTATTTGATGAATCCTTAAAGAAAATTTTAATTAATATCAATCAGGAGAAAAGTTATTGCAAAAATATATGTTGATCCCTAGATACTTTTGATGTGTGTAGTTTTAATTACTTACTTTTTTTCTGTAGCAAATTTTTTTTGGGCCAATTTTGCCGCCTCCCTAATTTTGCCGTCCTAAGCTTCAGCTTTTTCAGCTTCTATGGTAAATCCGGCACTGCTCTGACCTCAACAATCCACAACCCAGTTAGTACTGGGTAATACGATACCTATTGGTAGACTGGTTGTCAGACTTTCGGGCCACTGTCAAAGATCTACAATTCACAGCCGGGACCAACGGCTTAACATGCTTTCCGAGGCACGGAGGCAACTCGAGATGTACCTAATGGATGGTCACCCATTCACGGAACAACCTAGCCAAGCGCGGCTCAACCTAAAGATCGATCCGAGCTTCTGCTATTAATTAGCCACGAGCTCCGAGCTCTATAATACATACCTATCTTACCTTAAAATGTCCGGTCCATCGACGAAAATAGAATACAAAAAAATAAAATAAAACTTAGAACACGTGTACCCTTCATCTCCGCAATCACACACCGTCAAACACATTGATTGGATCTGATAATGAACGGATTGAACAACAAAAGAATGATTGACAAAATTAATGAATCCTTCAATCATTCTTCCATTCAGTTCACGTTCATTGCGTCTGCGTCTATTGCTGTTGTTGATTGAACGAATTTCATTCATGAATGAATTGTTGTTATCGATTGTTTGTTTTCTGTACCTTTGCATCTACAGAGTACAGTGTTTTTTTTTATATTACGTGCATCATCATCATCAGCCTATTAATGTTCCCACTGCTGGGATACAGGCCTCCTCTCTATGAGAGGGAATGGGCTATAATCCACCACGCGGGTCCAGTGTGTCACATGTCTTCGAATTTTTGGTTCTAGGACATGCCGGTTTCCTTACGATGTTTTCCTTCACCGTTTTGAGAGCAGTGGTGATGAAATAAATTACACAAAGTAATGCCGCCCCTGCCTGGGTTCGAAACCACGGCTGACTGTTCGTAAGTCGGGGCTGCCACCACTGGGCAACCGCTGCTCTGATATTACGTGCATAAAGTTTTAATTACCTACATTACTGTGTCATCGAACTGCTCGGCAAAGATCTCTCCCCATAATTCCCAAATTCTTCGATCCAGAGCCAATGTGGACCACCCGTCGTTAGTTTTGTTCAGCTAGTCCTACGTGGTCTACCGCGTCGCTTCCAGGCTGTGTCAGGGCTCCACATCGTGGTTATTTTAATAAAGTTTTAATAAATAAATAAATTATTGATTTTCGTGATAAAATTGTGGTCTTTCACAAATTATTTGTTAGACATTATAGTTTGGCCGCTGAGAGAATGCGTTCCTAACAGGTCGTGAGCGAAAGGACGATGTAACTTTGAAGTGGCGAAGAATTTACGATAAACATATAACTATCGCTCTATTAACAAATAAAATTAAAACGATATCTTTAAATCAAGAAACAAAAAATGTTATAATTTCGCGCTAAGTTTATGTACTAACTGACAGACATCAGAAATGCATTCTCTCAGCGGCCGAACTGTAACAAAAAAAACTTTTTTGCAAAAAAATAAAACCGACTTAAAAAAACACAAAAAAGTGAAAAATAACTTTAGCTTCAGAAGTCGGTGACCTTTGTTTGATTCATTTAGTTTTTTTGTCACTTTTTTGTGTTTTTTGAAGTCGGTTTTATTTTTTTGCAAAAAAGTTTTTTATTTTATTTTTCCATTTTTAGTTGTAATATCCTATACAAATATTTGCTATGCATTTATTTTACATTGTTAAAAATACATGTCATTGTAATAAACTTATCCCCAATAAATGGAACTTAACATACATAAACTGTCGAAATTTGGATGTATTGTACACATCTGCGTACCCCTCAGAGCATACAGGCGTGATGTTACGTCATGATGTTGTACATAAACAATAAACATCCAAGCGATTGCAGCAATCACGACCGATTTACCATCTAGTTTTTAAGAGTTCCATTGTATATCTCCGAAGATCAGTATCAGATCTTCCCCAAAATTTAAATGCGACCATTTCAGGAGAATAGTCTTTCAAATAAAAAAAGAATTTTGAGAATCGCTCCACAAATGGGGGAAAAATCGTTGAACATACATGAAATTATACCACACAACTGAAGTAAAAATGTTCATAAAATGAAAACTACTGGGCCAAACTATGTTAAATTTTTATGGGCCCAAATGGCAACTATTGCGCATCAAACTAAAGAAGAATCACGTAAATCGGATCATAAATGTCAGCGTAATCGGTGTACATACATAAGAAAAAAAAATACCAATCGAATTGAGAACCTCCTCCTTTTGGAAGTCGGTTAAAAACGATTGCCACGTCGCGTTGGTCGGGTTATCCCAAGCAGCTTTGGATAGCTTTGGAGCTTTGGATTCCCGTATCGTATGGTTTTCCATCAGGAATGTCCCAGCAACTAGCCGGAGTGTGAATTTGTGGTGATGTGGTGTCTTTGACTTTCACCTCTGCCAAACTTCTTCAGGGATTATAGGCGTCAGGTAATTATGTTACAATGAAACTGTGATAACCATTTTGTTTTTTTTTGTTTTGTCCTGTGCGGACTAATAAATACTTTTTCTTTTTTCTTTCATATTTTACATGAAATCCTAGAAAACGTGAAAGTTTCTTAGTGAATTTATGGTAGAAAAGATTCTGAACACTGTTATTCTCGCATATAACAGACGGCTTTATAAAACGTGACCAGTGAATTATCTTAGCAGACCTTTTTGTAGAAAATAACATTGAAGATAGAAAATAAAATCTGTTTATAAAACTCGGCGAGTTTTTAACTTAGAATTTTGGAAATTACAAAATCATTTACTTAGCAGTTCTACTATGTATTTATTGTACACAGCCAAAGTTAAAAAAAAACACAATCAATGTGTTATGGAGTGCTTCCATCTGGATTTTTTTAGCAGCAGACTGGAGTCTGAGCTTTCTCTCGGTTGATGGTAATAGACTATTGCCATGTGACTGAAACATAACATAACAGGCCAATTTTTTTTTGCGCTCACCTGTTCGCAAAATGATTGATGCCTACAACATGACTTTTGAACATATTGATATTTTTGCTTGTTCTCCCAGTAAGTTCAATTGTCTTTTATTCAAGGAGCTCTCTTGATTGATGTGTATAAATACAGATAAATAAGCATGATAGTTAAGTAAGTTTAGTTTTTAATATTATTTTGTATTATTTATTACCCTAGCGTTTTAAATTAATTGTTTATTATATTCCACAGTTAATCTGTGAACAGCGTTGTGGGCTACAATATTGTTCAAATGTTATATGGATCTCTTTTTTATACTTTATGTTGTAGCTGTTTGCTGTTCCTCTTGAATAAAATAAAATAAATGTGGTTATGTAAGTAATCAATATCTTTATTACACATGAAAGTGGTAACAAAATTGTGTGACCCCTGTGCTAGTGATATACCTGTGTTACAAGAGCCTGTAAATATAAGTATATAAGGTCACAGATAATATAATACGACAAGGTGTAACATAATAAACGCAAAACATCTCGTATGGTCTCTCGGACCATGAAACTATACAACTTTAGTTTAAGAAGTTTTAAAAATTCGAAAAAAAAACTTTTTAAATGAATTGACATGATCAGCTGATCAACATGTATGCACGACTTGGTTTGGTGTCTCAGACCATGAAACTGGACAGCTGGAAACACGTAACTTTATTTTTACCATACATGTCTTCGATCAACAATTATTGTTGATCAACAATTATTGTTGATCGAAGACATGTATGGTAAAAATAAAGTTACGTGTTTCCAGCTGTCCAGTTTCATGGTCTGAGACACCAAACCAAGTCGTGCATTTGCTGTGTTACAGCCTGTATATTATGTATTACTTCACAAAGTGACTCAATACTCCCAGCGTTCTCTTGATAAGTTAATAGTTTATCTAAACCGCAAACTATTAACTAACTGCTATCCCCTTTTTTTTTTTTTTTTTTTTTTTTTTTTTTTCGGATGGGAAATCATCAAATAACCCCTCCCGCTCTGGGCGGAGCAGGAGGGAGTGTCAGACTTTTACTGACTAAAACCCATCCATGTTCCTTCATCGCCCTTTGTGTTCCGGGGCCACGGTATCTCTTTCGAATAGTCCCGCGACCCCGGCAGGCATCGGTCCTTACGGACCCCTTCCTTTTTGCTGACTCTCTTTGAGGCGCGCGTGGAACACGAACGCGCCGTCGACACGGCCTGTCGTCATGTCATGAGACGGACGGACGGCGAGCTAGCCCATAGCTCACCGTCCACAGGCCCGCGCCTACGGTGGCCGGGGGCTACGTGGTGGTGGCCCCCGACGCCCGGGGCGTCTCCCGCGGCGGCCGGGACGTTGAGAGGTTCTCTCCCTCTCACGTTCCGCCGCCTCCTTCTCTAGCATTACTGCTTCGCAGAAGGAGGTGACGGCGTCCCATTCCGTCTCGCTCCGGACCATGGCTTGCACCAGGGCCGGACGCGAGAGGTCGCCGCCGCCGATCGCCGCTTCGAGGACACGGCGGTGCTCCGCCCACGCGGGGCACACCTCCACCGTGTGTTCCACCGTGTCCTCCGGTCGATCCTCACAATGGAAGCACCCGGGCGTTTCCTCCCGCCCGATTCGGTGCAGGAACCTCCCGAACACTCCGTGTCCGGTGAGGACCTGCGTCAGGCGGAAGGTGAGGACGCCATGGCGTCTCTCAAGCCACTCCTCAAAGAGGGGACTTATCGCCACTATTGTGGCGTGCCCTGCACGGGGTTGCGACAGTCGCTCTCTCCATGTCGCCATGAGATCCCGCCGGAAGTCTGTCCGCTGAGCGACAATTTGTCGCTGCAGCGGAGTTTCCCCCCGGCGTAGCGCCTCCGCGCGCCATTCATGCAGGCGCGCGAGGACTATCGCCTCCAGATCCCATGGCGGCAATCCGGCAAGGAGGCTCGTCGCCTCGCGGGCAATCGTGCGGTAGCCCCGGGCCAGCCTTACGGCTACTACCTTTTGGGGCGCGTTCAGGTAGTGGGCGGCACGCCGCCTCAAAGAACGCGCCCACACCGGGGCCCCGTAAAGGGCCATGGACCGCACGACTCCCGCGTAGAGCCTCCGGCAGGAGGCGTTCGGCCCCCCCAGGTTGGGCAGGAGCCGCCTGAAGGCAGCCCCAGTCCGTTCCAGTTTGGGGGCCAAACGTCGGAAGTGCTCCACGAAGTTCCACCGGCTGTCGAGGACGAGTCCTAGGTACTTCAAAGTCGACTCGACACCGATGGATACCCCTCCTACCGTGAGTAAGGATCCCGGAGGTGGCGCATTCCGAGGCCCATGAAAGCACATGGCCTCGGACTTGTGCAATGCCACCTCGAGACCCAGTTGCCGGATCCTCTCAACGACTGTCGCAACCCCGCGTGTCATCACTTCGGCCGCCGCCTTGTGCGACCTCCCCTGGGCCAGCACCAGCGTGTCGTCAGCGTAGCAAACTACGCTGACACCACTAGGGAGGTCGGCGCGCAGCACCCAGTCGTAACCGATGTTCCACAAGGACGGCCCTAGGACCGATCCCTGCGGAACACCGCACGACATCTCTCGCCGGTTCCATTCTCCGCTGCGACCGGGGTAGATGACGGCTCTGTCCGTCAGATAGTCCCCGACCACTCGACGGAGGTAGGTCGGCACCCGGTGATACCGGAGTGCCTCCCTAATGCAGCTCCAGGGCATGGAGTTGAAGGCGTTGGCGATGTCGAGAGACACCGCCAAGACAACCCCCCCCCTAGACACCGCATCCCCCGTCGTGAGGGCTCTCACGCGCATGATGGCATCCACCGTAGAGCGAACTGCTATCCCCTCAATCTAAAATATATCAGGAACAGAATATGCGGTGTAACGTCCAGACACAAAACTTGTAGCATCGCTCCCTGCTTCAGGAAATTAACTGATCCCAATCCATATGTCAACATGTTTTTGATTTAATAACTGGACGTACGACGAGAGATAGAACTAAAATTGGTGAAGTTGGTCGTGGATCGGCTGGGTCACTTTAATTCTGCTGCGCACATCTTCATCACCTGCCTAGCCTTTTCCCAACTATGTTGGACTCGGCTTCCAGTGTAACCGGATGCAGCTGAATACCAGTATTTTACATGGAGCGACTGCCTATCTGACATCCACAACCCAGTTAGTAATGGGTAATAACATACCTCTTAGTAAGACTGGTTGTCAGACTTTCGGGCCACTGACTACTTATAACTCTGCTGAGCACACGGGGGACAAAGTTTTGGTCTCGCCAGGGTAGGCAGTAATTACAGCATGCCACCTGCAACATGAGATATGTGAAATAAAGTTAATGCTTTGAGACAATTGAGCTGTTGTGAGTCAGTATTAATAGCCCCGATTTATGTATCGGAAGTCGTGGTTTTGAACCCAAGCAGGAGTTTTTCTTAGTGTAATTTATTGTGGCCACAATTTCTGAATATAATAATGAACGAATGATAAATGATAATGTAACAGAGGAAAACCAAAGAAACGATGAATGAATTGTGTGAACGATGATATGTCTAGAAAAGCGCTGACTGCTGAAATGACAACTAATAGAGAAGGAAGAAGAAGACAAGCTGTGCCGACCCCAAATAAGGCAAACAAAAATAAAGGGAAGGAGGATGAGAGGAGGGGGGAGGAGGGGGAGGAGGGGAGGAGGAGGGGAGGAGGAGGGGAAGGAGGGGGAGGAGGGGGAAGAGAGGAGGGGGAGGGGAGATGAGGGCGGGGGTGAATAAGGGCAGGCAAATGATGATAAAACAACATGCACAACCGAAAGTAAAATTTATGAAAATAGCTGTTGCTGTGTTTGAAAAATCTGTTTCGTAGTCCACAGCGTTATTTTTTACTACATTCAGTTTACTAAAGAGCCTATTTATCTACCCTATCAATATCCGAAACTAAATCTTAAAAAATCCCCGACGATGTCGTGACTGAAAACTAAATTTTGAAAATCCATCAAGACTGATTTATAAATCCTTTAAATCTACTCTTTATCAAATTATTTATTGTGTTCCAACAATAAATTGTAATACTTAAACTTCTAAAAGAAATGGACGCGCTGTAAAGAATCCTAATATAAAATTATGTAAAGGTCAATTTATCTTGGATATTGTTATTTTTACATCAACAAAATCTCTCGAAAAATCTGACGTGAATTCACTCCCAACACAAAAGCTTAAATCAGACGAGGGGGAGTTTCTTAACTTTCAATGAAAATTTCTATTCGGGTGTTATTAATCAGATTTGAACCTTCAGTGTTGGCTGAAAAGGTTTCATTTTATACTGCTGACAATCTGAAAGCCTTGCAAATGATTGTTACTTTTGTCAGCAACGAAGAGAAGACAGTTAATTGTGATTGAGTTGACAATGGGCCAAACTTGATTTCAGATTGGAAAAGATGGTTTTTAAAAGGGAAGAATAGAAGAATTGTGTAAGTAGCAAATGATACTGGAAATGTATGAAAGAGATGCACATAATCCTGTACTTTATTTAGAGTTTTTTAAGCAAACTTAAACGACGTTACGTTACGTACTTACGTTTTTTTGTAATATTAAAAATTGCTTCCCGTACACGTTGATTATTGCATGTTAAGCTCGGCGCAAACGGGACACCAACCACATCCACCGGTAGCCGGTAGCGACAAGCAGTTCACACGCTTTTTCATACATTTTGTTGAAACTCGCCGCACACGTGTGGCTGGTGGCGGCCATTCGCTACAGCAGCGTCGACGACTCACGTTAGCGCGCGATCACCACTGGTGGATGTGGTTGGTGGCCCGTTTGTGCCGAGCCTTAGATCGTGATCGAGTGCGTAGCACTAAAACCCGCCCTCGTCGGACGAAAGTCGTTGACGTCAGGAACCTGGTGGTACGCCTCAAATGGACCTGGGCAGGACATCTGGCTAGCCGCGGATATGGCCTATGGAGTAAGGCTTTGACTGAGTGGTAGCTAAGGTGAGGCCAAAAAAATTAGGGCTGTCTTAAATCAAATCAAAATCAAATATTTATTTATTGCGAACAACAAGGTCCATAGGGGTTAGTAAAAGAGCAAGAAAAGGTGAAAGGGCGGGGAGCGAAGGGGGGGTGTGAAAGGGCTTAAAGCTCGTTGGGTCGACGATATCGTCAAACTCGCGGGAAACACCTGGATAAGGGTCGCACAGAACCGGGAAGTGTGGCAGAAATAGGGGGAGGCCTATACCCAGCAGTGGGTGATTCCGGGTTGATATGACGATGATTATTGCATGTTAGGCTATTGGTCCCGGCAACTGTTCATAGATTTTTGACAGTATTACAGGTAGTCAGAAGACCGTAAGTCGTACAGCTAGTTATTCCAAGGTATTCGATGCAATAATTGCAATCGACCACGTTTTGCTGACCTAGCGATACGATGTGGCACTCAGTACCGCACTAAGTGCCCCGCGAGCTCAGTGCATAACGGACAGCGGCCGGGTGCATTCATTTCCATCATTTTAGCAATAACTTAGTCTAGTTACCGCAATAAACCCGTTAAAGTTGTTTGAGTGTTTAACTGAGTAGCATAGCGATTCCCAACAAGTACCGCCTGGTCACGTCCCCTAAATTTTGGTCCTTCGAGCCGGATTTGAACCAGCGACCTATGGATGTACCGTTTTTACTAGATAACGATACCCCGATAATAATACTAGGTTGTGGAGGTCAGATAGGCAGACGCTCTATGTAAAACACTTATATTAAGCATTCTTATGATTATTCTCTATTTGACGACCCGAATGGCGTAGCGGTAGTGAGGCTGCGTTACGTTCTTAGGGCCCTGGGTTCGAATCCCGGTAGGAACAAATGTTTTTGTGATGAGCATGGACCTTTGTTTCCGAGTCATGGATGTTTATATGTATAATAAGTGTGTATTTACAACCAAAAAGTATCTATGTAGTGTATCAACTATCTGGTGTCCACGAGACAAGCCTCGTTGCTTAGTGTGGCACTAGATTGCGCTGTGTGTAATGTCGATATTTGTTTATTATTCATTTAGACTGGAAACTGACCCCAACGTAGTTGTAAAACGACTAGGCGGATGACGTTGCTTATTTTATTAAACAAATAATCTTAATTTACAATTAGTGCAAATAAAATCTTTCTCAAGATCCCCTAAGAGCATTTACAGGTCTCTTTCTTTGAATTGTTCAAAGAACCTTTGTAGGAAATGCAAACGAACCGTACTTTTAAAAGAAACCTGTTTTCCATTGCTTTCAACAGTGCGAGAGAGCTTTATTTAACTTATTTTTTTATTTTAAATTGTGCATTCATTGGTTGCGTGTTTGCTTGAGTGTTGTAAGCAATAAACTATTTATTTATTCATATGTCTCCCTATTCCCCAAAAATAACATACCATTAGGCCCAGCGCACACCGCTGGAGGCGCTGTGGAGCGCATTTCCGGATCCACGGGCCCCGAGCGGCACTGAGAGCCCTCGAGCGGAGATACGCGTGGCGGTGCGCAGCTACTCCGAGCGCGCCCATTAATTTATAGTACTGTTCGATACTTAGTACAGAGAACTCGCTCTCGTAGTGCAGCAGAGCGCGGCGAAGCGCAGAGCAGCACGGCGGCGACTGGAGCCTGGAGCCGTCGTGCGCATGCTCTTGTAGTAGCTTGAAGGCGCTCCGAGCACCGCGTGCGAATTTATTCTTATATTGCCCGTATGTCAAGGTACTTAAGGTTTATATTAAATTATTGTCTTCAATTGTGCTCCGCCGCGCCTCCAGCGGTGTGCGCTGGACCTTAGAGTAAGACAGATTGTCAAGCCTATTCTCTTTCATTAATTTAAAATTTGAGAGTATTCTGAAGCTATTCATTGACCTTCAAATAACTTCCAAAAGCTTTTAAAACTTTCTAAACTCTAAACGATAAAACGAGTTAAAAACTATTTACTATTATTAAAGAATGGCCGAACTAGCATTCTACTTTTAAATCCATTAACCTATGGCCCTAACCCTAAAATTAGCAACTTTATTTTTGGTGGTTCAAACTTCGTTTAAAATACTGTTAGAATAAAGTTCTAATCAGCTTACACTACAAAGCGGTCACGTCAGTCACTACGGCCGAATAGTGCGAAATGAGTGTTTTTTTGCGATTTACAAAAAATCTATTGATTGGACTAAAAAATAAAACACATAAAACCTGCTTTATAGTTAGTTCAGTTAGTATGCAAAGTTTCATGATCCAATTTGAAGTACTTTTTGAGGGTGCGCCAAAGTTCACCTAAATTTTCAACTCCGATAATTGTAAATCCGAAAATGTTCTTCCTAACATTTTTCGTCCTAACAATCACAATTCCTAACTACTCTGTCTCTAATGTTCATAATTCCGAAGCATTCAACTTCATAATGTCAGTAGCAATAAACATCTATTATACTTTTATTTGTTTTCCTATATTTTCTCAACATAACCATCTTTTACACTATTATTCAAAGACATATCTTTTTTGTTTAGATTTCATTTTATGCATAATAATCAGTATCATATAAATTAATTTTGCGTAACTTTATTTTCACATAACATGTATAACATATAAGAATAATAGTACCATACAAAATAATAGGGGGGAAATATAATGACCACCAAAATTAACTTTGTGACCACTAACATCTGTCACCTAAAATATCAATTGATCACCAAATTTAGTCAATTGAGCATCATCATTTTAATGAGGTGGTTGATGACAAACTGGTTTTGCCTAGGCCGACTTGGGGCACCCCGACACGGATAGATTAGGTTAGAAGGGTATGGCGGGGTCGAATGAGCGAGCGAAGCGAGCGAATAGACCCCGCCATACCTTTCGTGGTTATTTTTTTATAAACAATCCAGAAGTAGGAGCCCCGCGGAGCGGGGCTCCGTCGACCAGGTCTCCTTCGACTCGGATGCAAGAGCATAACAGTTCAATTTCTAGTGGTCAAAAATAATTTTTGAGTCTAATTTCACGATAAAATGGGGATTAATTTTGATGATCATTTACTAATTTTGGCAACCAAAAGTGATTTTTTTGCCGTTACATTTTGCTAAATCTGTTGGTTCGTTAATTGTATGCAATATAATAGTACGGTACAAGTAGTTAAATACATGTTTTCATATATATTTATAGCGGTGTGTATCTGCAAAGATATCCATAGGTTAGGTTAGAACTGTGACCAACTACGAACTACTACCTCGAAATTGGTCGCGAAATTTTTCTAAGTATTTTTATCATAGTGCCCCCAAGACGACACTCTGACCTGAATTTCATTCATTAAAGACAAGAATCAGTGAAACGACCTTTAATCATTCTAAACAGTTGGTTTTTAGACATAATTATCTCAGGTATAGTTATAGTAATAAGTACGTTATGTAAAGCATACCCCCCAAATAATAATAATATAAAACATTGTAAAGCCTTGCTGTTCGCCGATGATTTAAAAATTTATAGAAAGATCACGGGACCCGCTGACAGTAGGCTTGTACAAAGCGACCTAAAAAATATTGAAAACTGGTGCATAGCAAACAACATGGCCCTAAACACAAAAAAATGTTTCTTCATTCGTTTTTCTAGAAAAAAATCGTCTTTTCCCACCTCTTACACACTGTACAATTCTCCACTGACAAAAGTATGTCAAATACGTGACCTTGGGGTTCTAGTCGACGATGAGCTGAGTTTTAAACCTCACATCAGCGATGTTGTCAAGAAGTCAGCACAGATGCTGGGTTTCGTTAAACGCAATACTCGGGGCTTTCAATTTCCAAAGACCAGAATAGTTTTATTCAACACTCTTGTGCGTAGTCGGTTAGAATATGCTAGCGTTGCGTGGAATCCGTTCTATGCTGTTCACTCGCAAAGAATTGAAAGAATTCAACGAGTTTTCACAAAGCATCTTGCCTTTTTATCCAGAAAAATAAGCCATCGCTGTCCGTACGAGCAACGCCTACATTTTTTCAACATAAAGACGCTGCGAGACCGTCGCCGTTCACGCGATCTTATTTTTCTATACAAAATTGTATACGGAATCATAAAATGCAGTGATTTAGTTGAGCGAATTTCGTATTCAGTCCCTTCAAAACCTTCCAGATATCCCATCACCAGACTGTTTCATATCCCTTTTCGCAAGTCAAACCTTGGTCTCAATGCTCCTTTGCTCAGAATATGTAGCTCCCACACATCACTGGAAACCGATTTATTCGGCGTTTCCCTTAACAAGTTTAGAAGATCAGTTTCTGAGGTACGGGAGAGCACTAATTTAGGTACTTACCTTTAAATAACTAATTTCTGTCAACTCAACACATTTACAACTGCGCAACCATTTAACAAAAAATTTAATTCTTTAGATATCACACTCATAATGCATAATTATGTATAATATCATCATAATTCATATCACTTCATTTAGTACTAAGTAAATTTTCTTTTAAGTATGTATATTGTATTCAAATTTTATTATTAAGATTTTAAAAATTATATATATTGTTGTCTTATGGTGAATGCTGCGTATACCTATAATAGGCATACATACCAGCACTTTTATGTTATTTTCATTGTTTCACATTAATTCTTAGTATGTATTGCTGTTGGTGTACCAAATAAATAAATAAATAAATAAATAAATAATCATACCCTCAAATTAAAACTATAAATATCATCTTCTACCCACATATATTTTTAATACACTTAGTAAATGTTTCTTTCTGAGTATGAGTGAAAATATTATGGTAATTATGTTTAGGGCTAAAAGCGTTATGATAAAAAACAGTAGGAGTTTGAATATATTCACGTTAATGACATTATTAATTAAAATTTTCGGAAACATGAGTGTTATGAACATCGCCGGTAGCACTACAAATAGTATGAATGAGAACTTTAGGATGAAAAATTTTAGGAAGAGTGATCATTCGGATTACAAATCGTTAGGAAGAACAATTTCGGGTAAACAACTTTAGGTGAGCCAATATGGACCCACTTTTTGAATACGAGCGGTTTATTATTCGATTTGGAGGTAATTTTGTTTTTTTTTTTTCTATCGAGTTAAGTTTATGGAATCGTGTTTTTGTCACCCATAGTACTTAGCATTAATCCTCAACTTTACCATATATTTATTTCAAAATTAATGCTGCAGTATTTTAGGCGTAACGGAGGATCATGCTAAGGCCATTTGAGTCATGTTAGGCCCTTAAAGCTAGGTCGTATAGTAGTGCCAAAAGTTTTTGAAAGGTTGGGCAGAGATGCACCTCAATTGTACATTCTCATTTCATATGTCCCTTAAAATAGGAGGTCAGCCTATTGCCATTAATCGGGCAGGAATCCGGGCTGCGTAGCTGTTACTAAAACAATACTGATCGAGAAACCCAATGACACTGACCCGACCAATGAATTGAACTCAGTACCTACCTCATGCTTACCAGTCGCGCATTTATCCAAGGATTTTAATAGGCTAGTTTCCACCATCAATAAATTGCAAATATTTAGTCCGTCAGTTAGAGTATTGGAAAATAATGGACACGTATTTATTTGTTTTTGTTAATCAATGAATATTGACAAAGACAAAACGCATCAAAAATCGGGAGTGGGGGCTCGTGACGTTACTACGCACTAAAAATTATACCACGGCGTGACGTATTGAGAATTTTAAAAGCGTCGTATCTTCGTCAATTTTGTTTTACGTAACAAAAGAAAAGATAC
Source organism: Xestia xanthographa (assembly GCA_905147715.2). Classification (NCBI taxonomy): domain Eukaryota; kingdom Metazoa; phylum Arthropoda; class Insecta; order Lepidoptera; family Noctuidae; genus Xestia; species Xestia xanthographa. The sequence goes on along the minus strand of LR990656.1, from coordinate 4,085,964 downwards.
GGGTCAAATATTTTTTGATAATCTAATTGAGGGATTAATTAAATTTTTTCAGTACTCAAGCCTATTATTAGATCCACCTGAATTAAAAAAAAACATTGTCTCGCTCATTTGTACTGAAAATCTTTCCATGTCGGAATGTGCAAGCTTACCTACTCTTCGTAATGTCAACAATTTTACGGAAGATCTTTGCGTATTTCAAAAGAATGTTACGAAAATATGTTAAGTGCTAGTCCCGAATATTTAATAAAACTTTAGAAGTCGGTTAATAGAAGCCAATGCAAACCATTGGCATGATTTATTTTTTTCCTTTCGCCAGAAATTAAACCTAGGTTATATGTCTTAAGACAAAATACGAGAAATCATAGCAAAAAGAACCAGGTCTATAAATCGTAACCGAACGAAGGTAACGATGTGGAAGTATTGCTATAGTTGGTGCCAGTCAAGATGAGAATAGCGGTCATTGACCCACCTACATTTGTCAAACTTCTTAACTTTGAAAACCAAAAATAAGCCTGTTCAAGTCTTGGATGTGATGGAGTCGTGATTTAAAAAAAAAAATCATATGAAAAACGATACAAATGGTTTATTTATTACAAATGTCACTTACGGGATATCTTCCGTGATTATTGTTTAATTTTGAGCTCCCGATATTTCGACGCTGTTGCAAGCGCCATGATCGCGGGTTAGCTGGAGAATGCGGTTGGATGGAAAATAAATTGTTAGGAGCAGCAAATCTGTCTACCCTCTTTCTTTGTCTTTTGCTACTGGAACTCGACACTAAGTCACGGCAAAACACACAATAATCACGGAAGATATCCCGTAAGTGACATTTGTAGTATGGTTTATTTGTTTTGGTTCGTACGAATAGATATTAGGGAAAGGGCAATGACCGCTATTCTCATCTTCACTGGCACCAACTATAGTATCTTTTTGTCAGAAGTAAGTATCGCTAACCCAATACTGTCAACCCACCAATCCCAATGCTGTGGTTGATGACTCCTGTCAACCACTGTGCTCTCGTGAATGGGTTATGACAGCTATTACAACATTTTACCGCGTACCCACTATAGGATAGATATTCTAGGTGACCTACTTGTCTTAATAGGCTTGTGTCCTGAAAAAATCTAATAAGTTCGTCAGTTAGATTATCAAAAAATATATGACACGTATTTTTTCTTTTGTTACGTAAACCAAAAATGACGAAGATACGACGCTTTTAAAATTCTCAATACCTCACGCCGTGGTATAGTATTTAGTGCGTTGTGACGTCACGAGCCCCCACTCCCGAGTTTTGATGCGTTTTATTTTTGTCAATATTCATTGATTTACAAGAACAAAATATACGTGTACATTACTTTCCAATACTCTGACGGACTAAATAGATTTGCAATTTATTGACGGTGGAAACTAGCCTTACTTAATACGAAATATCCTTACAAAAAAGAAATGGTACAACCATAAATACCAAAACTATTTATTAAATATAGCATCGTCCACATCGTTATTTTTTGGAAATGAGAAATTATTTCGTCAAGGATTTTTGCAAAGTCAGCATATCTTTTGTTTGAGTGCTGTTGAAAGTGGACAACATATGTCTCGCCATGTCTTTTAATTGGTCCCAGATACCACTTTCAATATGGACATCACATACGCGTGTGCCTGGTGAGATATATAAATTGTTCTTAATTAGCATATTCCTTCGAATAGCACCATAAATCCTGTTCAGATTTCGGTTAGTGCAGTTTTTAATAATACACATAGTGAGGTTATTCGCGAGTCGTAAATATCCAGGTATTTCTATAGTCCCTGATTGCGGATTGGCCTGGTCATTATGATGACGAATATTTGGCTCCACCTTTAGTTCTTGATCATCTAGAGCTACGGATTCTTGATGATTGTCTTCTTGTTTGATTTCTGCAGTTTCACTGTTTCTACTCTCTTGGTCAGCAATCCTCTGCCAATTCCAGTTAGTCGCACGTTGAAGGCACGATCGACAAATTCTATCCAACTCGTCAATCTGTAAAATAAAGGTCCAATTAAGGGTAGATGACAAAAAAATCTATTCAGTCTGTCAGAGAGATTTTCTAAAAGTATTGGTCTCATATTTTTTCTTTTTGCACGTAAACAAAAAATGAAGACGATACAGTGCGTGGAAAACTCGTGTGACGTCACATTTGAGTACATTTTTTACTCAAATATGACGTCACAAGCCCACTCATGATCTTTGACACGTTTTATCTTCGTCAAGTTTTATTAATTTGATAAAACGAAAAACACGTATCCAATATTTTTCGATAATTAAACTGACAGACTAAACAGAATCATATTTTTTTAGTCAGTCATCATTCCTATTGCAATTTCGGGAACAACAGACTTACAAAAGAGGACAGATGAAAAATAATAGCGAGCGGCATGCGGCGGCGCGTGGTAGCGTGTGGTAGTTGTTGTTTGTTGTTGTCGTTGTTGTTGTTGTTGTTAGTTAATTTATTTTAGTTTTTTTATAGTCTTCAATTAATAATGTATTTAGTTTGTTTACTGTAAAAATATTATAATTTCTTAGTTAGCCATTTTTGTGATGTCTAAGCTTTAAAAAATACGCCCAAGGCCATGCCGGAGTGGTCATTCTTATGTTCAAGAGAAAGTTTCTCATGTTATGCTTCGTAATATTGACTGTAGATTAAATGGTGAGATTCTAATAAAACATTAATAAGTAAATAAATCTTAAATAATATATGGGCCTTTCAGCGATGTTACAAAGGACTTGTGTTGGGAAAGTCAACGAACAATATAGTTAGGTAATAAAAAAAAGACGTCGGTCAATAATTTTCGATAAAATTAAATTCGAATAAAAAATCGCTGTCTGTAAAGTCGGTTTACGGACTATTATTTTATGTGATATCGTAAATAAAAATTGAATATGAATTGAATTGAATTATTATCACAGAATTATCATTATTTTGTATAATACAAAGCAGGAGTTAATTTAAAATTACAATTATTTCTATAAATTAACATTTATTTACAAAAACATAATTTCACACCCTTTTTCACCCCCTTAATGATTGAAATTCTAACAACACCATGAACATCAGAATGACTGGCCAAAATGACCGATCAGCTTTAAAATATTACTAAAATCGAATACCTATTTGCTACTATTTGATACCTTTGTTTAATTAATGGGTACCTAATTAATAACTGAGAAAATTAATTAAAAAATTGGGCAGTCATTCTGATGTCAGGATGACTGGGGCACATTTAGAATCTCCACAAACAAAAATGTAGTACTTATTTGATACCTAAACATATATTTTGTCTAGATTTTTAGGGAAAAGAATAAAAGTTTTACTATAGATACTTATTTTTTACTATATTAAATAATACAGAAAGTCAAGTGTTTTTATTTTTTCTAATTCTTTGCGAAGTTCAATTTACACGATTATTAATACCTACTACTAATGAATAACAATATCCGAACGCAAGATAAAAGCTAACATGTGGGTAGAACTATTTTTTTTATAGTTAGCTTCCAACCATACACCTAGATAATAGATTTTGTGATTTTTACTTCGAAAATTAAGGACTTTCCATACACAACTTCATCCCCTTTTTTAACCCTTTGGGGGTGACATTATCAAAAATGCTGAGACACGTATAAATCAATTTTCAATCATCAGCCTGAACACAACATTTTAAGATCCTAACTTTTAAACTGACGGACTTTCATACAAACTTTCATCAACTATTTAACTCCCTTATGAGTTGAATTTCGAAAAATCCTTCCTTATTCATTGTCTACATTATAAAGGGAACCACAGTGCAAAATTACAGTTTTCTAGGTCCAAGGGTTTGGGCTGGGCGTTGATGAGTCAGGCGGAACGTGACTGGTGCGGAACGGCGCGGTGTGACAATTTTTTCGTGGGTGCAGCCGGTGTTCATCGATTTATAAGACGTTATCACGTCAAAAATGATCTGCCTTATCCTATCGTAAACTGCAGCTCCCTAATTATATTGATAAATGATAAATGACGTTTATTTTTCAAGTAGGTTTTTACAAACACTTTTACACGTAATTTTTTTTTAAACTAGATGGGGCCGGTGTTTCGTACCTGACTACTCTGAGAAGAAACAGCCGAAACAAACTCAGAGGTCATAGTCTCTTTTGAAGTCCAGACATAATCTTGCTCAATTCACATGAGGACTATGCAGATTAGCGTCTGAGATGGTCTTTTGAAGAAAGAACCATACAGATTTGACAGTTTGACAGAGACAGTTGTGGGAAAAAAACAAACAAAAAAAAAATGTGACCCACATGGTCCCCACATTCACATTAATCAAATAAAATTAATAACAAGTTGAGCTTTGCGCTGCAGCTAGCTATAGCTATTGTGCTGCAGCTTTGCAACAGAACTCAACTTGGCATCAATTCCTGGAATAACTCATAGCTGTATTCATAGAAATTTGTTTATTATATCAATGGCTGTATCCCTCTTAAAAGCATTCTTTAAAAAAGTATGGCTAATGTAGCTTTAAAAATTATAGATTTTTCAATTCCATTAAAAAAAATCGAAAATATTAGTAAAGTAGAGAAAAGTTTGAGTATAAATGTGGATGTATAGGGAGTATAAATGTCCATAAGAGTAGTGTCTATATACATATATGTTTATTATAAAATCATTTTATTATCAGGCAACTAAGGCCCATAGATAAAATACACATAATAACATTTTAACAACAATAAATAAACTAATACATATTTTATATTTAATAAAACTATAACTATACACACAACGTTGTTGGTGTGGTGTCTGTGTCTATGCATAGCATGCATGCCTACGACTGGTTGGACGCGCGGTGTCTGAGGGTACGCGACGCCGACGGTTGCATCATCAGCAAGGGGCGTCGGCGGCAGCTAAGGGGCGCACGGGTGGCGCGGTCGCTCGCGTGGTCTCGCGTCATTTAAAATCTTAGGGTACCTACGCACTAAGCGGTTAGCCGCAAAGCGGCCAGCCGTCCGGCTGACCGAAATCAATTTTTTTTACAAGAGAGTAGTTTTTATACGCACTGCGATGCGGCTGCCGGCCGACCGCTCCGGTCGTTCTGAGCGCTGCGGCCCGGCTGATGGCCAGCCGCACGGTTGCTATACACACTACGCGGATGGTGTTAGTTTGCGGTTCCCCGCCATTGACGGTTCACGTGTTCACCGACGCTCGCGCATTTTATCGATAATTAACTATGTATTTCGATACAGAAAAGTTTGTAATTAAATAAATAAATAAATATTGCTGGACATTACACACAGCGCCATCTAGTGCCACACTAAGCAACGAGGCTTGTGTCGTGGACACCAGATAGTTGATATACTACATAGATACTTTTTGTTTGTAAATACATACTTATTATAGATATAAACATCCATGACTCGGAAACAAATGTCCATGCTCATCACACAAACATTTGCTCCGACCGGGATTCGAACCCGGGACCCTAAGAACGTAAGGCAGCCTCACTACCGCTGCGCCAATCGGGTCGTCAAATTGAGTAATTGAGATACAAAATAGGCCAGCAATCTGGAATACATAAACCGCAGAATATTCGGATAGATAAATAGCTGCGACTTCTTCGACGTCCATCTTGGAAATGAGTCGATCCAACCGCAAACCACGACGGTTTCTTAACCGCACGTTCCGGTTGCGGTTGCGGCTAACCGCCACCCGGCTAACCGCAAGCGTAACCGCATCCTGCAGTTCACCGGACGGCTGACCGCTTTGCGGCTAACCGCATAGTGCGTATGTAGCCTTAGGGTACCTACGCACTAAGCGGTTAGCCGCAATGCGGCTAGCCGTCCGGCTGACCGGAATCAAAAATTTGTATGAGAAAGTAGTTTTTATACGCACTGCGATGCGGCTGCCGGCCGACCGCTCCGGTCGTTCTGAGCGCTGCGGCCCGACTGGTGGCCAGCCGCACGGTTGCTATACACACTACGCGGATGTTGCTAGTTTGCGGTTCCCCGCCATTGACGGTTTACGTGTTCACCGACGCTCGCGCATTTTATCGATAATTAACTATGGAATTCGATACAGAAAAGTTTATAATTGAGATATAAAATAAGCCAGCAATCTGGAATACAAAATCCTTAAAATCAAATAGCTGCGACTTCTTCGACGTCCATCTTGGAAATGAGTCGATCCAACCGCAAACTACGACGGTTTCTTAACCGCACGTGCCGGTTGCGGTTGCGGCTAACCGCCACCCGACTTACCGCAAGCGGAACCGCATCCTGCGGTCTACCGGACGGCTGACCGCATTGCGGCTAACCGCATAGTGCGTATGTAGCCTTAGGCCTCTCACAGACGGACTGCATCGCAGCAACCGCATGCAGTCGATATATTCAACTGCATGCAGTTAAAAAAGGTACGTCGTCGTGGTATGTTTACCACGACGAAGGCACCGGGCTTGTTAAAACATGGTTCTTGTAACACACCAGATTTATTTAGTCCAGGTATTATTATTTCTTCGCTGCTGGAGCTCTCGGCGTAGAAGCGTTAACAGAAGAGCAAGACCAAAGAAACTATGGAGTCAAGCAATTCAAAAAAGTTGTTGCATAACCAAGTAAAAAACAATTACTAACCTCAATACAATTGTCGATGTATTCAATATAATCCAAAAGAAAAATGTTTTCTTCGACAAAAGCAGGTGTCAATATAAATGACTTTCTAAGCCTTCTCCCGCGTACACTTTTTGTACCTCTCCAGCAAATAATACATGGATTGAGAGACATCGTAGCCAGAACTAGTAGCTTCACGTCCCAACACAAACAAGTCCAATAAACTCAGTCAAGTCACAAGTTAAAACATAGACGGTATCCAATGTTTCAAAGTCAAGTTGTGGGGTAAAATCACTAACGTAAGACAAAAACAACGCACACAATCCGAACGCAGAAAGGTGAGTGAGCTGGGTGAGCCAGCAACTGGCAACTTGACACAAAGAGGCCAGCAGCCAGCAAGCTTCGGATAGAGAGGGACAACGATATTCTTATTCTTCATGTCATGATATCTAGCAACAAGTGGCGCCTCATGACGCGTTAAGCAATCCGTATTATCCGAAACATTTTACGCTTGATTTGAAGGCTCATAATGTAGTTATCGGGAAACACAGCTCAGTAAGGACTGAATGTATTATCAGACACAAATACATGTATGTTTTAGTACTTAATAGAAATCCAACAAAGGAAAAATATAACATTAACAACCTGTCGAGAATATCACGACGCGCAGCCGCCGAGGCGGGGAGCTGAGGTCGTGGAGGGGGCGCTCAAGCTGCGAGTGCGCACCGGCCGGCACAGTACTGCACCATAGTATAAAAAGGGGAAGTAGGATATCTTCAAACGTATCTAACAAATAGTATCTTTGCCTCGCTGCACGCACACGCAAACAAAATTTCGACCCGTAAACAGAGCTATAATTACACTCCGTGTGTAGGCATGAGATAATTACCTACCGCTTCGCGCATATTGAATATGCAAGCTCTCTAAGGCTGTCGCGCTCCAGCCGTACGTAACTGCGTACGTATGCCGCGTTAACTTTTCGCGCTTTTTTGACCTTGCGTCGCGTACCTACCTATTCGTACTTCGTGTTTGTTAACTGACTGATTTATTGATTATTAATCATTACTAGTGAAAATGACAAACCGGATAAACTGTTGCAGTTAATAAATGTAGAAAAAAAATATCTTTTTATATAAATTTCACTGCTCCATGTCCATGCTTCCCATCAGAGTTTATTTTAAAATTACCTATTTGTAATTACGTGTTTACCCACGCTCTGGTTCTTTCCTGCTGCTTTCTGGTGCTAGCCTTGGCAATTCAGCGCGGAAACGCTGCAAGCGTCATGGGCTCCTTTGCGCCGGGAACGTCTAGGGACTGTGGACTTAAAATTATCATGACTTAAGGTTTTTTATAAACCGGCTTAAATTATTGGACATGATTTGTGTTTTAGTTTGATATAATTTTGTAATAATAAAACTTTTTTGACCTATTTGTTAGATTTCGAATTTATGCTGCTATTAAATTTAATAAGTAATCGTAATTTTAGAGAAGGCAAGATATATATGAGTCATTATAATAGAGTAAAACAATTGTAATTATAAAAGTTTTAATTAACATTTAAATAATAATACATTAAAATACAAAAATGTTGGTAGTATTTTATTTTGAGTACTTGAGGCAACCCTACCGACTGACCATTAAGCAGTGAGACGCCGAATAAAATACGCTAACGCGTGGCGTCAAGGCACAATTTAGATCGAGCGGGCCCAGTGTAGGTATTTATAATGTCGGCTTTCTTCAAGATCAAAGGAGTGCAAGTTCTGTACGCTAGTATTATTATCTATTCTGTGCCGTAAACCCGTTTCTCAGTTGGCGCACTGAGAAACGGGTCGTGAGTGTGCGTGCGGCGACGCAAAGATACAATGAAGATATCCTACTTCCCCTTTTTTATACTATGACTGCACCCTTCCTTATTATTATTATACTCTTTAACTGCGCCATCGTCATCGTCCAAGCTACCACAGTATTATTATAAGCAGTAGTGTGACTCGAACGTGTCCTTGAATTCAATGCCTACTACGTCCAGAGGGCTAGGGTCGGCTACTATCGGGTACACTGTGTGGTTTATCGTTAAGAAAATATGACGCGGCGCGCGCGACTTGCAGTTTGTTCAAACCTTGATGTATCCTTACGTGCGGGAGGAGGGGCGCTCGTTTAATTAAGTCTGATAACGTGACGGTGCAGAGGAGGAAGCGCCGCTTGCGAACAACCAAGAACCTTTGCAGCAAGGCTCCTGTGGACCTCAAAGTGAGCCTGTGAACTGCTAAGCCGAATGCACCGGTGTACATTTCCCGCTTGCATTACACCACTAAAGCGGAGGACATCGTGGCGTACGTGCGCCAAAAGACGAGGTACACACCGAAGGTGCAGTTGAGTCGCGCCGCAACGTCAGCTTCAAGGCGTTCGTGGTGCGAATACCGAATTGTTATCTGCTCATGGTGATGGAGGAAGACTTGTGGCCGCAGGACGTGGTGTTCCGTCGCTTCCGCGGACAAGTTCCACTGGACAGCCAACACAAGTGAAGTGTGACTAAGTGAAGTGCTACTAACATAGTTTTTAAGTCTTATTCATTAACACAAGTCTTGTATTTACTTTGTATGTATGGTAGTTTATAAGGTATATAGGTATTTATAGGCCATTGTAGCCTGAAATAAATTGATGTTGTTGTTGTTAATTACGTCAGCGTTTCGGGTGTTTCTTTGAAGTCAACTTACTGCTTATAATTTTACTGTGACGCTACCGAGCGATTGCTTACCACATTTTTCCCGCCTATTCAAGTTAATTTTACCGTTTGTTTTCTTTTTCTTAAAATCTTATCATACAGTCCACTATAATTATCCAGTATGTGTTTAATCCTCGTAACACCTGGAGGATATTAAGCATTCTTGTTTAAACCTACTTAATCTAAAACCCGACAACTCAAATGACCTCTGCCTACCGCGCCCGATGACGTATGCGAAAGCGGAAATTTATTATTAATCTTTCAATTTGAAATATCTTAATTTAATTATTTATAACGGGAAATGACTCATTACAGTTGCCGTGTAATATTTATCAATGGGAAACTTAAAATATCATACAAGGAGTATTTTTATTTAATAAAAGAAAAATACCGCCTGTAAAAAAACTATTAGCAATCTATTATACACTTTGTTTAGTTTCTTTTTGGTATTGATTTCTCATACAGTCCTCGAACATATGGCTTAGGTTTCATCTTTGGCGAAAAGAAAAACAAAAACATGCCAGCTATGTCATGTACGGCAAAAGTGGCATTGTCCTTTGGACGAGGTGTCATCATCATTATCATCATTTCAGCTGAATGACATCCACTGCTGGACATAGGCCTCCCCCAAGTGTCGCCACATTGATCGGTCCGCTGCAACTCGCATCCAACGGATTCCCGCAGCCTTCACCAGGCCATCGGTCCACCTAGTTGTAGGCCTTCCTACACAATGTCTTCCGGTTAGCGTGCGCCACTCCAGAACTTTTCGGCCCCGTCGGCCCTCCGTTCTGCGAGCAATGTGCCCATCAACGACGAGGTTTAATGAAATTATTTTTCGCGCCATTTGGCGTACAACTTTCCTTTCTAAGTTTGATAGCTTTACTCCTATTTTAGTTTAGTACAAATTACCACTTTGTTAAGTTATAGAATCAGCCGTTACTGAGTGGAAATCCATGAAATTAACGGCTTCTGTCACAATGCCCGAATAAATTCAGAAATGGAACAGAATTAAATTTAATCAAATTACCTGCCAAATAAATTAACGAGCATTTAAATGCTCGTTAACTTTTCTTTTTTTTTTTTTTTTTTAAATTTATTTGGGGGCTGTGTCATCACCTACGATTAATCGTAGGTGATGACACAGCCCCCAGTGTTATGCAAAATATTTAGTTTTACCACTTTCAGTTAGAAAATTTGCAGTAGCAACATAAAATCAGACAGTAATGGAAGTTAATCATGCGTAATGGTTGGTAAACGAAGATTTGCTGGACACTTACGCCATAAAAGTCTTATTTGAATATAGTTTATAACTCTGTTGGCATATGCTTTCATTCTAACATATGAACAACATTTGTTTCTTTATTTACTTTGTCGAACACAATAACCCTTTTCAAACCTATGAAGCAATGGATTGGATTTCGATTTCTTTTTAAATCATTTGGATTGTGATTGAAATTTCCTTCAAAATCTTTTGGATTCCGATTAAAAGTGTATTACGCAACTAAAGTGGCTCCAAATCAGTAGCGAGCACAATTCTGATTTGAATACGTGCAATATAAATTGTTTACAACCATGTTTTTCTTTTACAGGATAGTTGGCGTTGACGGCCTGGCATGACGCGTCAACTACGTCCCGCCTCGACCCTACACCTCTACTCATCCCTCTACGATCCAACCTTGAACATACTCACTACTGTCCTCTCCCTCTCCTTCATACTACTGCCAATAGCCAACACACAAATGATTCTCACCAACCTAACAAGCAAAAACAAAAATCTAGCAAACGAAATTAACCTTAATTATACTAAAGTAGAAGAATATACAAAAACATCAAACAAAAATGAAGAAAACGAGCTTATTAATACAGTAAGTAGCAAAAACTACCAAACACTAATAGACAGATTTAGGAGAAAAGATAATAATACAACAGAAAAAACAGACGTAGGGAATAACACACTTGAGATTGAAGATTACCAAATAGATCTAGATGATAATGACAAAGGTGGTTTAGACAACAATTCAATGGAGAAACTTCGAGTAGACGATGTTACAAGAACAAAAATTTTCAACGATTTCTCTAAAACAGTTAAAATTACTAAGAACCAATCTAAAATTGTTGTTGTTAGTGAAAATAATGAGACACAGGATAGTGTTGAGATTAAAGTAAAGGTAGATCGGGAAGATATGAAGGGGATCTCCAATGAATCATTAGGATTCCCCACACGGGTTCCCACATCCTATCATATTCCTTCAATTACGACTGTACAACACACGCCACGACCCAGCTTTCTCGAAGGTAAGTCAATGTAAACTTTATATCTAGTACGCGAAGACTGGATTTTGGAATGTGGTTAATAATTTAAGGTCTTAGACGGATTTGTGAAGAGTATTGCTTCGAAATCAACGGTCACGTTCCGGACAAGCTTGAAAGGGTCTTAAATAGTTATACTTGATAACTAAATGGAAGTGCTAATACAAAAATATTTGAAACACTTAGGAATCGATCGTTTGTTCTATGATGACGAGTAACGAGTCGGCAATAACTCCAATAAAATAGTTTTTTTACAAGGTTATATAGGAACCTTGTTCCATGGTTCCTATAATTACTTCAAAGACGATACTAAATCTATTACGTCTAATCTATTAGAATAGGCATCGTACACAATGAAAAGCCTGCCTAAGTGCATTTTCAATGTACCCGAAGGTCGTGTGGAGCACGAGATTTGTGATTTTTTTTCCTTTTTTCGTGTTATGATTTGCGTGAATGTTACAGCATTCAATATTAAAAATTCCCGCTAAATAAACACAAGGTTCCACGTTTGGAATCAAACAAAAAAATGGAGTTCATCCAAACATTTTAGAAGCTAAAACAAATGGCATTCAGACATATGAATACAAATAAAATTGACTGCGCCTATAAAATATGACCCTTTTATCTAAAAACGAGACAAGTTCGCACCGAACTCGTTGCATTGAAGGTTCCGTAACATAAGATAGAGCAAGGGTACAAAAACACTTTTTTTTCAGTTTCTTTAATTAATTCATTATTTGCCTCGTCAGAAGCGATACACATTTGGAAAATTAGATACCTACTATTAACGATTTTAAAATTCAGTCTTGAAAAGAAACCGGGCGTAAATTTATTAAACAATCAATAAAACCGATTCAGACAAATTGAAGATACATCTCCGGACACCGAGCCATACAAATACTGAAGAAAAATTTTACCGATTCTGAATAGGAGTCCATTTCCACCAAATGGGTACGGAACCCTACAACAGTATCTCGGTCACAAAACGATATAAGGCCTGAATTCTTGTCGCGCTGACGGTCGGTCGCGTACGGTTGGTCGTGACGTCAGCGAGAACAAAATACGGCAGTTGGTCGCCGCTGAAGTCAGCGTCGCAGTATGGTGCGATACAGGGTGTAAACAGACTCATCACGTCAACCAAGCATTATGTACATCAAGTAAGTAACTTTACGCAAAAAACATTGCTGGGAAACGACTTTTTTTTGGGGTGAAAAGTCATGTTTTGTGGTAGAACTCAATGTAACGCACTTAAAACATTGTGCTGATGGATGGATTGAATATGGTGTTTAAAATCTTACATTAAAAGCTTGTATCAAAAAAAAAACTTGTCAAAAAGGCGGAACTTTGACCCCCAATATCTCCGTAACTAGAAGGTATTAGGAATTATCGCAATGACGGGGAAAACAAGTGCATTTCGACTTCGTTGATAAGTTTTTTACACCCTTTATAGAACACAATTATACTCGTACGCGACCGACAGTCCGCGACCGACCGTCAGCGCGACAAGAATTCAAGCCTCACGCCACCAGTCAAATGTCATTCTGTTATTAGATTAGTTGTCAAAACACACAATATGGAGGAGGGATTCACAATCATTTTGTACGATTTTGCGAAATCTGACGTTTATATGGGTGTTTGGAATCAATTGTTTTAGATTAAAGGATGATGGAGATAAATTGGATTTAATATCAAAGGAACATTTGAAAAATAAAATGGAGTCCTTTATTGGTTTTTGAGAGTCATTTTACCTTTTGTTGAATTTTTAAAATGAAAAGGTTTTCATTTCGATTCAATTTGGATTCCATTGTACAGATTTTGTGCCCAAAAGACTGCCTAGAATTATACTAACGGTAATAATTTGGTTATTGTTACTCGTTTGAATATTCGTATTATGGTCCTTTAGAATAAAATAGTATAATTATTCTTTATTATGTACATTTTACATCATACATACAAGCAACAGATAAAGTGACAATTAATCAACGTTAACGATGATGGCTAAATCATGAATGTATGGGGCTGACATCATCATCATCATCAGCCTACAGCAGTCCACTGTTGGATATAGGCCTCTTGAATCGGACGCCACTATACTCGATTCTCGACAACAACGGCGACAATTGGTAGCAACTGGCTGGATGGGAGTTATCTCATTCAGTTGCTACCAGCCACCCGGCGCAGACCGTCACTCTACCGAGCTTGGGGGCGCGTCCCACCTTAGGCTTGCTGGTTCGTGGTCACAACTCAAAAACACGTCTACCCCAACGGTCATCGGTGTAACGGCTAATATGACCGGCCCATTGCTACTTCAGCTTACTTATTCTGTGACAACTTTGGTTCTCTGTCGGATCACTTCGTTCCAGATTCGATCATTCACCTCTAGAGGCTGCCAAAAATATTATGTCTTTTCGATTCTTTGTTCTAGAAATACGAAACGTTTCTAAAGTTGTTGTCAGTTGTTTATGCTGTCTTGTCGTTTCGTCGACTAATGTCGGATTCTAGAAATTAATGTCAGACGCCTGATTGCCTGATTTTTCACGACGACCAGTGTGGATGGCGAAGTAATTACGAGACCGACAACAAAGAACAGTATCTACTGCCCTTAACACAAGTTTTATTTTACTGCATACAATTTTCATCACTATCAGACATTTCAATGCACAGCCTTTAACGTGTATAAAACGCGAACCGACTGAATAGCGCAAGATACCAGTGCTTCGGAACAAGAAATACGAAATAATAACACAGAGTTATACACGTCAGCCAAACTCAGGAGTCTGAGAATTTAATCTTCCACTGTGTAGGTACGCTTTCCGTCTCGGTAGCCAGTAACGAAAGCAAGACTAGATGAAATTATATAAATGTGATTTCGACAGACCTTGTAGAAACTAGAACAAATTTCCGTGCGTTAAAGCGTTTTTGCCATACCTATTATAGGAATCAAATATAACAGCTCACAACTTAGGACCCATTAATATTAATATTTATCCGTGGTGCTAGGCAACTGGGCCTATCCCAGTTGTAAACGTCCCTTTGTGCCTATTGGCCTTGTTTAGTTCTATCTCCTGCTGATATGGAGGGAAGTTGAAATTACGGTTTTTTCAATACACTTCCTCGAAAACTGGTCCATAACGCACTACCTACGATTAGGTACAACATGCAATGTATTTCACACGTGTGCGATTTTTTCCACTTTCCCGCACGTGTGCGGGAATGAAAATTGCCACAGATAACTATACCTATACTAAGTCCAAATTGGTTCAATGCCAATAGTCTAAGGTGTGTTTTTTTTTTAAAAAAAAGCACTACGCGTCTTTATGGCATAAATATTTTTTGAATATTCAAATTGTGTTTATAAATAGAATATCATAGATAAACGTGATTATTAAAAACTAATAGTTACTTTTATACACAAATTAACATTTATTTGTGTTCTTAATTCAAAAATATAAAATAAATCTATTTTTTATATTAGGCTGTTTAACGGCTTCATACCTTTGCCTCTCCTTCAACCTGGCGAAACCAAAGCGCAAAACAAAAAGAAAATGAAAATCATAGTTTCATAGTTC
Source organism: Xestia xanthographa (assembly GCA_905147715.2). Taxonomy (NCBI): domain Eukaryota; kingdom Metazoa; phylum Arthropoda; class Insecta; order Lepidoptera; family Noctuidae; genus Xestia; species Xestia xanthographa. Next base: position 4,070,756 of record LR990656.1, on the reverse strand, counting down.
GTGACAAAAATATTTTTCGTTATTTTATTTTATTTCTTCAAAAGTGTATTGAAAAACGTCGTTTGATACAGTGGACATTATTATTGCAATTCTCGGCTCAAAAACACCCTCGCCTACGGCTCGTGTGTTATAATTCCGCCTCGAATGCAATAACAAACTTTCTCCACTTGTATCAAAATGTACTATTTCCTACTCCTCGACTATACTTTTCTGGTTAATTTCGATGCGGGATCCAAGACAGTTAAATTCATTCTCTGGGACTTCGTCGAGCTTCATTGTCTCGGCGCTTTTCTGGTGGTCGCCACTGCTGATTCTGGCTTTCAGGAGTTACAGTGGTTTGGGAATAGTGTGGCGGACTTGTCCCAAAAAAACAAAAAAAAAAGGGATTTGAATTGAAGTGATTCAATAGTAGTTTAAAGGAGATGATTTGAAGGAGACTCACTTTGTTCGATGATTTGGGATCAAAAAAGTCAGCGGCCACAAATGAATTATATTTTATTTAAATGGTGGCTAGAGTGGAGTGGTTTTTTGTATGGCGACTTTAATTTCCCGTATGTCATAAATTCATTATTTCCCAGAATTTGATCCTGGGATGGTGTAATAACACAATGTGTGTGTTTTTTTTCCAAAATCAAGGGGTTCGATTCCTGGCTAGGAATATTGATTTTTCTAAATTCGAATGATGCAGTTTGAGTTTTCATCAAAATTAGGCTCAAGTCTCCTTTTATCATTTTTCGCTATTCCTCATAGTTTCGGATTTGGCCATCCACGTGCACTTGAAATAATCACCCTATATATCTCCGTACCTAAATAGTTTTCGACTTTAACGCCATAGTAACAACTAATGCGTTACACGTGTGCTTTAAAAATGTGTAATTATTATTCATGACCCCGAAAAAAAAACCAAAATAAATGATCGCCTTTTCTACTATCTTTTCGGCAGACTGTTATGCGATGGTATTAAGACTAACCAGTCAGAATTGTTGGAGAAAGGTGGCTTGTGTCCTGAAAAAACTAATTAGTCCGTCAGTTATATTATCAAAAAATATTTGACACGTATTTTTTCTTTTGTTACATAAACCAAAATTGTGGAGTTGTAGACATAGCGCTTCCAGAAATAGCTTTTATTTAAGTCCCATGAAATAAGGCAAGCCTATTGTATGTCAACCGGGCACGTATACTCCAGGCTCCCAGTAAGAAATTTCTGATGGAAAAACACAATATCACTTTCCTCAGCCTGGTTTGATCCTAAGACCTTAAACTTAGCAATAGCACTTGCAACCACGAGGCAGCAAGTCTAAGCTGTGGCCAACGTATCATTTGCCTCCCGTAATAGACTGTCTCGTTGGCCTTGTGCTCGCAAAAGTTATTGCTAGTGTCGTGGGTTTCATTGCCAGATCTGTCAATGTGTTGTATGTGTCCTTTGACAATAGGGTCGCCCCCTTTTACATGTGACTTGAACTTAACTGGATTTATTAAAAGGCACTTCCAAATCCTTCTAGGGAATAGAATAATTTATTTAAAAAGTAGATATTACAGAAGTGTACATTTAGGTGCAGTAGTGTTATTTCTTAAAGAATTGTATAATTAGTGCATAAAAGTAAACTATAACTACAGTATAATATAACAGTTGCAAGTAACAAAAATGTCGAATTCAAATGTTAGGTTAGGTTAGGAATACAAGTTAGGGAATACAAGCATGATAATGGTGCCGATTCCCTTGTTTATAAACTAAACCAAATTTAAGTTCAGTGCATCTTTTTCTTTCTATTTCATTAAGAAAAGGACAGAAGATAAATTTTAGTTATGTTCTGTCAAATTAATCAGCGCCATACAAGTTTTAGACGCGATTAAAAAGTTGACTACTAAAATTAGATCAAATTACGTCAAGTGCTGACTAATTTGACAGGATTAAACTAATATCTATCTTCTGTCCTTTTCATAATGAAATAGAAAGAAAAAGATGCATTTAACTTAAATTTAGTTTAGTTTGTGAACAAGGGAATCGGCACCAGTATGATGCTGTAAAATTATGTCAAAGTATGTAGTTCGTAGGTATTTCTTATTATAAAAACCTCTTTAGTACAGAAAATGGAACTGCTTCCAAATTTTATTTGCAGAATACATTGAAAAGACACGGGGAACATTTATTATTTCCTAGAGCACATGTGTGCATAAAACATTATATTATGCCGACCTTATTTCAGCGTCTCCTGATAAAAATAAGGAACCCTTTCTCTTCCCGGTGGTGTCGTAAGAACTGATTAAGGTCTTATATAGGGAAGTCAGGGTAGAATTGATTTTGTAAATCTATACTAATATTAGCTGTTGCCCGCGACTTCGTTCACGTGGAAATTTTGATGTGTATGTGTCTGACAAAGAAGCCCGTGGCTAAATAATAACAGCCGCTCGGGTCGATCTTTAGGTTAAACAGTGCTTGCCTAGGTTGGTCTGTGGATGAGTGACCACCCATTACAAACCGGGTTTCCTCCGTGCCTCGTGTTGATAGTCGTTACAGATATTCAGTGACCCAAAAAGTCTGACAACCAGTCTTACCAAGGCGTATCGTACTACCCAGTACTAACTGGGTTGTGGAGGTCAGATAGGCAGTCGCTTCATGTAAAAAGGCTAGGCAGATAATGATATGTCAGACTAAAAAATAGCCGACGAACTATTCTCAGACCTACCAAATATACACAAAAAATTCATAAAAATCGGTCAAGCCGTTTCGGAGGAGTTCGATAACAAACACTGTGACACGAGATTTTTATTTATTAGAAGATTTTATAGAGGTAAAATTGGTTTGTTAGTTTGTATGTAGGGGGGTGGGGGGATCTCCGGAACGAATGATCCAATTCTAAAATATAAAATATGTGAAAAGGGGGATGAAAATTTGTTTTTTTATGTTAAAATCACTAATATCATGAAAAATTTAGTTAACACGTAAAATTATCGTCCGTAACCGACTTTACAGACACCCAGTTTTTTTTTTTCTTGCATGTAAAACGAGAAAACGATAGAGTTATTAACCTGTATGTCCCCATTGAAGGTGCATTGTTATTTTAATTGTGTCTGTAATAGGGTATTTGCATGATTTTTTATATCACTCTAAACAAAACGTATTAACATCAGAAATAGCCAGTTGAATTTATTTTTTGAATATCTTTAAAAAATACTAAGTTATAAGCATTTGAAACTGCTGATTAGACAGAGAGATCCGATATAGCGAATGACGTCACTCGCTGCATCGACGTACAAAACCCATACTAAATTCCGTTTATCTAGAAAGAGATAGAAACAAAAGTTTAAATGATTGTACTTTTGTGTTGTTTGACCGATTTATGTCCTGTTTTCGCTTTTTGTCATTATTTTTATAGTACTTTAACATTCTGTATCGAAACAAAAAAAAGAAAATTTATGCATATTCCCTATTGCGGGTATCGAAGAGCTACGATAATACAGCTGTCATGTTTCCTCTATGCAAGATTATATATTGTAGAAGTTTGTAAAGTTATCTGAAAATAAATTATTATTATTATTATTTGCATTTATTCATTTATATTCACCTGTTTTTAACATTTTTAAATATTTCTTAGTAAAACGACTTAAAAAAACATTTAAAAATATAAAAAAAACAGTAGCCCACCAGCGCTAGGAACAGGGTCCGAGCTGCCGGTGGTCAGGGCTCTTGAGAGAGGAACCTCCTAACGATACGTGCCGTGTCCAGAAGTACTGCTTTCTGAATCAAGCCCTTGATCCAGCTGCCAAGCGAGAGCCTCCTAAGATGTTGGTCGAGGCTCTTGGCTATTAAGCCATTGGCCGACACGACTATCGGCACAATGACTGCTGTATTTACGTCCCACATGTCAACAACCTCGCGAGCCAGATCTAGATACTTGAATTGTTTATCTTTCTCTGCTTTCACGAGGTTCTCATCATGCGGGACCGTTATATCAACAATCATTGTGCGACGCTCCAATCGATCTATCACCACAATGTCAGGCCTATTGGCAACAACAGTCCTGTCAGTGGTGATAGGTCGATCCCAATACAACGTGATATTACCATTATCGAGAACTGGGTCGGGCGCATACCTATAGTATGGCACTTCTGATTCCACAAGGTTGTACTTTAAAGCAAGTTGCTGGTGGATAATCCTGGCAACGAGGTTGTGTCTATGCAAGTACTCTCCGTTAGCGAGACTAGAACACCCAGAAATAATGTGTCGGATCGATTCTCCCGGACGGTGGCATGTCCGACATATGTCAACCGTGCCATCTTTCACAATGTATTTCCGGTAGTTATTCGTCATCATAACTTCGTCCATTATTGCACAGACAAAACCTTCGGTTTCCCCGAAGAGGTCACCAAAGCGTAGCCAGGATACCGACGCTAAGAAGTCTACATCGGGGCCATGTAGGGCCCGGTAAAAGCGTCCGTGAAGCTCCTTGCTCTGCCATTCTTCCTTGCATCCTACATTAGTGTTTAATACTTTAGGTTTGCGCCAGTTCTCGTTAGCCAGGGAGAGCGGGGTGAAGCCCTTGTCCACTGAGACCACATCTCGGTGCATCTCCCCGTCGGCTTCCAGGAAGTATTCCCTGAGACTGCATACCTCACGGATGTGTAGGGCCTTAGCATTTAAGAAGCCACGACCCCCCCACTTCCGCGGGATATACAGTCTCATCACCGACGAGCGTGGGTGATGCATTCGATTTGCGGTCAGCAGTGTGCGTATCCTCCTATCCAGGGCATCAAGTTCCGTCTGAGTCCATTTGAGTATGCCGAAGGAATAGATCAAAACTGGCATGACCCAACCGTTGAAGGCGCGCACCTTGTTTCCGCCTGACAAAAGACTGCCTAGCACCTTATTCAGGCGGCCAAAGAAGCGCTCCCTCAACGATTGTTTCATGTCTGCAGTATTGATACCTAATGCCTCCGACATACCCAAATACTTGTAGGTTTCTGTTGAGGAGAGGGATCTAAGGTGTATGGAATCCGAGAGTTGAGTTCCCACGGATTCCATAATCTCTCCTCGCTTCACATGCATGACTGCACATTTGTCCACACCAAATTCCATCCTGATGGCGCTACTGAAAGTTTCTGTTACCTTCAGTAGCTTCATCAGTTGCAAATTGTTGGGGGCAAAGAGTTTCAGATCATCCATGTAAAGAAGGTGAGATATGACCTGACCATCTTTCCTCAACAGATAGCCTAGACCTGAACGCTCCAGCAGTGTGCTGAGAGGGTTCAAGGCCAGAAAAAACCACAATGGACTCAGACTATCACCCTGGAATATACCACGCTCGATCCTTATCGGTTCGCTGGTCCCCTGAATCTGTCGACATCCTGGATAGCGAAGAACCGTTCTCCACTGCCCCATACATGACATCAGGAAGGTAAGTAGAGTTACATCTACTTTATACAACTCCAGCACCCTCATGAGCTATGTATGAGGTACAGAATCATAAGCCTTCTTATAGTCTATCCAACATGTAGACAGATTCTTACGGGAGCGGCGAACCTGTTGGCTAATGGCCATATCAATGAGGAGCAGCTCCTTAGTGCCGCGGGACCCGTTCCTACATCCATTCTGAGAGGCAGACATGATAGAGTTACTCTCAATATGTTGGTTGATTTTAGCTCTCAAAATGGATGTAAGAACTTTATAGACCGTTGGTAAACAAGTGATTGGTCTATAATTTTTGGGCTCCGCGGCACTACCTGATTTATGGAGCAGGTGGGTAATTCCTGTCGTCAAGAACTGGGGCAGCGACCCTGACTCTAAGGCTGATTGAAACTGGGACGCCAAGCAAGCGTGTGATCTTTGGAACCATTTGATCCAGAAGTTGTGCAGTCCGTCCGGCCCTGGAGATTTCCAGTTAGTCAGTTAGTCAGTTATTATTATTATTATGTTTTCTAAGACTAGCAGTTTCAGCAGGAAGCGCCAGCCCGCGAAATACAAAATATCTTACTTTTTTAGGGTTCCGTAGACCTAGGAACCCTTATGGTTTCGTCATGTCCGTCTGTCTGTCTGTCCGAGGTTTTGCTAAGAGATGGTTAGTACTAGAAAGCTGTAATTTTGTTGGGGTGTGTATATCAATTACGCCGACAAAGTGGTAAAATAACATTAATATTGGGAAATAAAAATTTTAGGGTAGCTCCCCTACAAAATCCTTAGAATTAATACTTTAAAGTGACTAGATGAAGCAGTTGCTTGTTTATAACGACTTGCATTGAAAAACAAAATCTACGGAACTCTACACTTGGCTGGTTTTTGAAGTGAAAACATCTTTAGGCGCGTTGAGCACTTTTTGGGTGAAGGAAAAACATTGAACTCATCGTCACTTGACGTAACGTGCGGTCACGCTTTGTAGCACTCGTGGGCAATCCGCTACGGCGTAGCACCACATAAGCATGCACGGGGCATAACCTGTGCTACGACTGGGGCGGGGCCTGTGTTCTTTTTGTTTTCACTTCTATCGGCAGACCCCAAAGACTGTCCCGATCGTTTTTTTTTAGTAGCCATGCATGTCCCACAACTGGGCAGAGGCCTCTCCATATCCTTCCAAGTACCCTTCTCCTGCACCATCTCAAAACAGCATTCGTGATTCGCGTCTAGATCATCTAGCAACCTATTTCTAGGCCAGCCTCGGTGGCTTTCCCAGTTATGAAGTCAAAAAATATTTTTTATTTCAAACGCCGACATCTGCTCCATACACCTTCTCTAATAACTCTTTTATAAATATCTTCAAAAGTGCGCCTGTTAGTTTAAAAGAATTCACAAGAAAAATCTTAGTGAGTACTTTGTAATATTTAACTCAAAAACTTTTCGTTCGTGAAGCTACTGTTGATTCGGCCGACATGACGATGGAAAACCGGATATCCGCTGTTTGTTCTATAATTCTGCAGTGCACTTCGGAAATTCAAAACTTCGAAGAAGGCAACAACTTTTGTGAAGGAAAAACGTGACCATTTGATTGCTGTGAATAAAAGCGAAGAGCAGTGGTGGCCCAGTGGTGGCGGCCCCGACTTATGAACAGTAAATCTTGGGATCGAACCTAGTCAGGCGTACCACTGCTCCAAAACCATGAAGAATAAGAATAGAATAAGAATAATTTATTTTAAAAAAAAAAGTATTACAAAAATGTACAATTAGGTGCAGTAGTGTTATTTCTATAACAATGGTATAATTAGTGCATAATAGTAAACTATAACTAAAAATATATTTAACAGTTGCAAGAAACTATAATGTGGAATTCACAAATGTTTGCTAGAAGGAAAACATCGTGAGGAAACCGACATGTCCTAGAACCAAAAATTTGCAGATATGTGATATTTACTAACTGAGCCCGCGTGGTGGTTATAGCCTATTCTCTCTCATTGAGAGGAGGCCGTGTCCCAGCAGTGGGAACATTATAGGCTGATGATGATGATGATGAATAAAGGTGCTCTTCTAAAGGCGACGCTGGCCTTATTGGTGAAATCGTGATATTCTCCAACAAAGTCAGGTGTAAAGTACTCGTAACTGGCGTTCGTCTATGACCAGATACTTATACAAGTATGAATATGGGCGAGGCGAAAGAAGTATGTAAGGATCGTAACAGGTGGCATCCTGTAGTTTCTGCCTACCCTCATGAGAAAAAGACGTGAATTTATGTGCGTTTGAGATGGCGATAGTGCTACTTGTCACCGTTTTCATAGCATGCATGGCATAATCTGCCTATAATGTTCCCATCGCTGGGACACAAGCCTCCTCTCTATGAGAGGGAATGGGCTATAATCCACCACGCGGGCCCAGTGTGGGTTGGTAGATGTCACATGTTTTTGAATTATTGGTTCTAAGACATGCCGGTTTCCTCGCGATGTTTTTTATTCGCCGTTTTGAGAGCAGTGGTGATGAAATAAATTATACAAAGTAATGCGCCTGTCTGGGTTTGAACCACGTATTACTGCTCGTAAGTCAGGGCTGCCACCATTGGGCCGCCGTGGGTTTTAATAGAGTCACACGTAAAATATAAAGTACTAGCGGACGTCACGCGGTTTCACCCGCGTAGTTCCCGTTCCCGTGGGAGTACGGGAATAAAACATAGCCTATGTCATTCAGGGTGAATTTAGCTTTCTAATGGTGAAAGAATTTTTGAAATCGGTTCATTACTTCCGGAGATTACCCCCTACATACAAACTTACAAACAAATGTTACCTCTTTATATTATTAGTATAGATTTTAGGAACAAGCTTATGGGACCGCCCTTTGCTCGTTCCTAAAAGTGTACCGACACTCCCTTAAAGCTAACTATAGTTGGTGCCAGTTAAGATGAGAATAGCGGTCATAGCCCTTTCCTCAATATCTCTTCGTACGAACCAAAACAAATTAACCATGTATCGTTTTTCATTAGGTACAAAAAAAATTTGAAAATCACGATAGATGACGATTCCAGACTTGTACAGGCTTATTTTTGGTTTTCAAAGTTAAGAAGCTTAATAAATGTAGGGGAGTCAATGACCGCTATTCTCATCTTAACTGGCACCAACTACATAACAGAATTTACTTTGCAAAAAATCTCGTAGCTATGTCAACATAAATATTATAACATTTCCATGTTGGTTCAAGAGTCAGTCATACAAAAGCCAGTACACAAATATTTACGTCGCAAAACCCAGTTCACAGCATTGCCACACAAATAATAACGCCTCCGTAGTTTTGTTGAAACTTTCAAACATTTTAATGAGGTCGAAACTTTCTGGTATTATTTCATTGTTATTGTTATTCCAGAGTTTTGGTACAATAAAACAAACAACTATTTTCGACATACGACTTGATTTTCCGCGTTTGTCACCCTGGGATGTATTAAATTAAATGCAGGCGCTATGTGTGTTTGAGAAGTTTTATGTGTGAGAGATTATGACATATTTTATAAAGTTCATGTGGAGCAGCAGTGGCCCAGTGGTGGCGACCCCGTCTTACGAACAGCAAGTCGTAGGTTCGAACCCAGACAGGCGCATTACTTTGTGTAATTTATTTCATCACCACTGCTCTCAAAACGGTGAAGGATAACATCGTGAGGAAACCGGCATGTCCTAGAACCAAAAAATTCGAAGACATGTGACATCTACCAATCCGCACTGGGCCCGCGTGGTGGATTATAGCCCATTCCCTCTATTAGAGAGGAGGCCTGTGTCCAAGCAGTGGGAACATCAATAGGCTGATGCATACCTACATGGCCAAACGCCCTTCAAGACCCCCGGTGACGCTACTTTCGTCACTTGTAACGAAACCCGTTCCTTGATGCTTCGCAAGCCGCGTCACGGAAACATCGGACATGCTCAATAACACTTCTTCTGTATAATCTGTTTTCTAAAGGGTGTAATTGATCGAAGGGTGTAAAACACCTTTTAACCGAAAGCCACTTGTTCTCCCCATCATTGCAATTTTTTTTTTCTACATCATACCTGGGAACCTTCTAGTTACGGAGATATTGGGGGTCAAAGTTTCAACTTTTTGACAAGTTTTTTTTTTTTAATACAAGTTTTTAAAGTAAGACTTTTACTTTAAACACCTCCACGACCCCCGTACTATTCAATCCATCCATCGGCACAATGTTTTGAGTGCGTTACATTGGGTTCTACCACAAAACATGATTTTTCATCCCAAAAAACAAAGTCGTTTCCCAGCAATAATTTTTGGGTAAAGTTACTTAGTTTGATGTACAGAATGCTTGGTTGACGGCTTCGTGATGAGGTCTTTTAGCAGTGACAGCATAGTGGTGTGACCGTCGAACTGTCAAATAATAGGTCTCGAGTTCGAACCCAAGCCTCTGATTATTCGGATTCATGTGCGTATTGTATAATTATACTTGCTTCGGTGAAGGAAAACATCGTGAGGAACGAGCAGGCCGAGATATTTCTTGACGGCATGTAAAGCCAAGTCAGAGGCCCGTGGGCGGCATAAAAACTCTGACACCAGGTTAGGCACTAACCAGACGATTAAGAAAATTTGTTTTCTTCTTAGTAATTTTCGCAAATCACGTGTAATTGTGGTTAATCTATGACCTGTGTGTATTACAGCGCCGCAGCGCCATATTTCGATCGGCCAATTCCTTGGTGGCCGCGGTACGAGAATGGTACTACAGTCCCCTACATATAAGGTGGCAGTCCTACCACACGCCGATTAGGTAGTGTGGTACATTTGAGGCGCGTGTGTGTGTATATTATTATATTGTCTGTGTATTATTGTCTGTGTTTTGTTTATTCTATGTATATTTTGTTGTAATATGTGGATTTTTATATCTGGGAAATAAAATTTTCATTTCATTTCATTTCATTACAAAAGCTTGTGCACGACCCGGGAATCGAACCCAGGAACTCAAGCTTAGAAGTAACAAGCACGTGAATGTACCTAGCATATTTGATGCAATAAATGAATGAATTGAATTGAATTGAACAATTGCAATCACTTGACGAACGACGCAACTAGAAACAATATATCGATAGACCTTGTATTTATAAGATCTTATGAGGAATAAATATCTTTAAACCTATAAAGAAGGATAATATCATTTTCAATACACTTCCTCGAAAACTGGTCCATAACGCACTACGATTAGGTACAACATGCAATGTATTTCACACGCGTGCGTTTTTTCCATTTTCCCGCACGTGTGCGGGAATGAAAATTGCCACAGATGACTTATACCTATACTTAGTCCAAATTGGTTCAATGCCTATAGTCTGAGGTGAATGTTTTTTTTTTAATTTCGGCAAAGCACTACGCGTCTTTACCGCAAAAATATTTTTTAATATTAAAATTGTGTTTATAAATAGAATATCATAGATAAACATGATTATTAAAAACAAATAGTTATTTTTGTACACAAATTAACATTTATTTGTGTTCTGAATTAAAAAATGTAAAATACATCTATTTGTATATTAGGCTGTTTAACGGCTTCATACCTTTGCCTCTCCTTCAACTTGGCAAGATCAGAGCGCGAAAAAAAAAAAGAAAATTAAAACCATCGTTTCTTTTTTCGTGACAAAAATATTTTTCGTTATATTTTATTTTATTTCTTCAAAAGTGTATTGAAAAACGTCGTTTGATACACGTGGACATTTGTTATTGCAGTTCTCGGCTCAAAAACACCCTCGCCTACGTCTCGGGTGTTATAATTCCGCCTCGAATTCAATAACAAACTTTCTCCACTTGTATCAAAATGTACTATTTCACCACACACAGATTGTAAAGTGCTCTGAAAATCCCCTGTAAATAAAAGGAAGCGGTAAAAGCGTACTCTACCTTGCATCCACAATCAGGCAACGGATATCTGAATTTCCTGAAAGCAAGGAAAAGGTCAGTGTTCGTCCGCCCCAGTGACCGCCCCGGGGGTAAACGGTAAAGTCGAAAAGAGGTGCCAACGCCATTCGGTCACTTCAGATTTTTCCCCGCAAAATCCAATCATGGTTTTCGTCGACTTTGAATTAAAATTTGCTGTATTCTGTGTACAGGGGTTAGACAAGTGGATTTTATCAAAGTGTTTAGTTTCTGGTAGATTACCTGTCAAAATGTTACTTTTTAGGGTTCCGTACCCTAAGGGTAAAAACGGAACCCTATTACTAAGACTTCGCTGTCTGTCTGTCTGTCTGTCCGTCTGTCCGTCTGTCCGTCTGTCCGTCTGTCCGTCTGTCCGTCTGTCCGTCTGTCTGTCACCAGGCTTTATCTCATGAACCGTGACAGCTAGACAGTTGAAATTTTCACAGATGATGTATTTCTGTTGCCGCTATAACAACAAATACTAAAAACAGAATAAAAATAATATTTAAGGGGGCTCCCATACAACAAACGTGATTTTTTGCCGTTTTGTCTAATGTATAGATAATGAATGGTACGGAACCCTTCGTGCGCGAGTCCGACTCGCACTTGGCCGGTTTTTTATTTAGCAAACAAACTCTACTCTGGATTAAATAATACATAAAGGGTGTAAAACACCTTTTAACGAAGCCGAAAGTTGTTCTCCCCGTCATTGTGATCATTTTTTTGTTCTACACCATACCTACCATACCTGGAAACTTCCTAGTAATATTTTTACTTTAAACACCTCCATGATCTATTCAATCCATCTATCAGCACAATGTTTTGAGTGCGTTACATTGAGTTCTACCACAAAACATGATTAATCACAATAATCACCCAAAAAAAAAATCATAATTTTTGCGTAAAGTTACTTAGTTTGATGTACAGAATGCTTGATTGACGGCTTCGTGATGAGGTCTTTTACACCCTGTATCTAGAACAAACTGTGTTGTCCTGAATTTATTTGCACAAAACAACCCCTAAAATAATATACATATAATAAGCAAAAGACTAACGAAAATCTTTTACTAAAATAAAAGTCTAATAATCCCAGATTAGTTTCAGTTTTCTAGTTCTTGTTAAAGTATATAAGATCTGAGATTGCCCAACTCAAAGCGAGTTCTTTAACAAATGCTTGTGTTAAACACAGTACAGTTAATCCATAACAGATATGCGCTTCGGTAACCTTCGTGTTTATGAATAAATGGAAGCTCCCACAGATGCAAATCTCCTAAGCCTTATGCCTGGGTTTTCTTCTAAACGTTTTGTGGTAGTGCAACTTGCATTGTTATACGTTTGAACGAAGCCTCTTTCTCTGTTGGGGCTGTAATATGAAAGATTTTTTAGAAATGAATATTGTAATTCTTTCTTCTTTTTAGTGTGGTTAGTGACTAACCTAGTGTCAGAGCTTTTATGCCGCCCATAGGCTGACTTGGCTTTACATGCCATCGAGAAATATCTATCAAGCATGCTGGTTTCCTCACGATGTTTTTCTTCACCGAAGCAAGTGATAATAATACGCACATGAACCCAAAAATTCAGAGACATACTGTAATAATCTTTCATTTTGTTGCAAGTATTTCCATGGTAGTCTGTCTACTAATACTACTTTAATTATTTTTACTGATTCTCAGAAGCGTGTGTTCATTTTTACGAAGATAGATGATAGTTTTCGAAGCACAAACTTATTCTGAATGATTTGTACATCACTAAAAGAAAGGCTTATCTTCTTTGAAACTGTATAGATAAAGATGTTGAATATTCTAATTATGTGAATGGATTATTTTTTCTTTTGTATGATTCATTGGAAAACTGTTGGACTTGGAGAATGGACCCGCATATTGGAGCCTTTGGCTATGGGTGCAAAGTATGTTTTGTACTTTCAAACATACTTATTGTTTATGTTAGTCATAATCATCATCACCATATTATTATTACTGCGTCTGCCCCATATTACTATGGGTCAGCGCAATACGTTTATGTTAGTCATATTATACTTAGTAAACTGATGAACCTGCCTTATTGGGAAAACCTCGATTGAATGATGGTGACGGTATATGAACGTCACATTCATGGTAGAACTTTGACCTTGAGCTGGCTCAGCATATTATAGTTTGAACAGTACTAGTACGGTACTGTAGTAAAATACTTTATAGTTTATTTATCTGATCATTATACTAACGTAGATCTACGAGAGACACAATGGCTTTTTAATTGTGTCTGTAATTACGGCATACGAGGTATTAATTACTTATTACTAGTATCATTTCTATGGAAGTAGGAAAAATAAACGAATATTTCGGACGAGACAGTAATACTGACATTAATATTAAAATATAATAATTATTTACAATTATTAATAACTACAAGGATAATAATAAAATGTTAAGGAAAAGGTATTCCCACTGCAACAACAGAGAGCTCAATAAAATTAAACGATAACTCCATCGAACACGGTTTATTTTGCATTGCAAAAAAGAAATCTTGCAGTAGGTATAACACAAAATTTTGCTATACTAAAATCTACTTAGTTCTTGAGACCATTAAGTTGATAGTTCTTTGAATAGCAATAACAACAAGTTTTTCAATACGTATGTTGTCTTTATTAGTCATTTATAAGTCGGCACAGGACGTTAGTATTTCGCGGGTTGTGGTAAAGTGAAGTTGTTTGTACGTTCTGACATGTTTTATTTGTTAAAATGGGTGTGACATGTAATATATCATTTAAAAGAGTTAATGGAAATGTGTTCCGACCCGGAAAACACGTGGCTGGAAAAGTGGAATATGTCTTAGACACACCAACAAAGTTCGAAAGTATAGATTTATATTTTGTGGGCAAAGGAACGTGTTTTTGGTCAGAATCAGATTCAGGAGACACAACATTTTATAAAAACGAAGAAGAGTATGTATCAGTGTACAAAGATATACTTACTAAAGCAATTGGCGAAACAATTGAAGCAGGAACTTACAAACACACATTCAAATTCTTACTACCAAAGGACATACCTACATCCATTAAAACTAACCAGTGCACCATACAATACAAAGTTACCGTCATATTCGTGAAGGCAAATTGCTTTAAAACTACAAGGAAGTTTGACATAGAAGTACCTGTTTACGGCTATGTAAGCCCGTGTTCTCAAGAGCCATTAGTTTTTACACTAAAAGCAGAACCATCCTCTCATGCAACCAATAATGAAGCGAATGTAACAATAGAAATGAAAAAGAAAATGGTGGCTCCAGGAAAAGACATCAAACTAACGGTAACGATAAAGAATGATCCAGAGATTCCAATAAAGTATTTAAAGTCAAAACTAATGAAGTGTTTAACTTTTATATCAGATACAGGAAAAACTTTTTCTGAAAGTGGGCCCGTGAAGAACACTAGAGGATGCTCCCCAAAGTTAAAACCAGACTCAGAGTCAACATATACGTGTATAGTCCCTACGATGCCAAATTCATGCACGATACAGCATTCGAAGATTTTAGTAGGAGAGTACAAAGTGAGAGTGACAGTTAAGTATCCCTTTCCTCACCCCAAAGCTTCAATGGACATACCAGTGGTCATCGGGGAGAGTACAGATCCTCCTGTAGTAAGAAATCAGCAAGATGAAAAGCCTTCGTGTTCAGGAATAGCAAAGGAGAAGAGAAGAGACCCACCTATTGTTGAAGGTCAAGCTGAGGTGCACTCGTATTCAAAAAGGCCAGAAACGGAGGAGAAAAGCGATGCTCTAGTAGTTCAAGACCAGCAAGATGAGAAGCCTTCGTCTTCAGAAATGCCAGAACAGGAAAAGAGAAGAGTTCCACCTATTGTTGAAGATCAAAATATCAAGCCTTTGACTTCAGAAATAGCAGTAAAGGAGGAGAGAAGAGACCAGCAAGAAAAGACGCTTACGCCTTCAGAAATGGCAGAAGAGGACGAAAGAAGAGATCCACCTGATGTTGAAGATCAACAAGATGAGAAGCCTTCATGTTCAGGAACAGCAGACGAGGGTAT